>OW964549.2:30000-2530000 GCA_943138885.2 Tholera decimalis
CTGTAAAATTAACCTAGTAACATAGAAATTTTAGACTTCGGGCCGCTACCCTCAGCATAAAAAGATAAAACGGAAATTTTATTTTATATTTTTTTTAGAATAATATTAACGGGTAACAATTCGGACTGACAACCCATTAAAGCGCCAACTAGCACGGGAACATAAATCTGGAAAAAATTTTTTGGAAATATTTAGGAAATTTCACCTACCGGGAACCGAACCCGGTACCCAAAAATTGCGTATCTCCGAAATTAGAGGAGCTAGGCCAATTTGGACCTCAAATTTGGCCTGTGTAGTGTCGTTAGACACGACACTAAGGTGAAAACCGCTACCGGGATATCGATCCCCTCCCCTACTTTCCCTTTTTCCCGAACTTTCCTTTTCCACATCCTGTAGAGGGCCATATCTCGGGAACGAGAGGAGTTAGAGCCGATCCGACTTCGGAATCAGCCCTTGTGGCTAAAGTCGCGCAGGAGAAACCCTCTCCCCCCTGTTTGGACCCCCACCCCCCCCCCCCCCCCACTCCCCACATACCTAAAACCTGATATCTCGGTCAGTACGGACTATAGTATACTATACAGATTTATGTTCCCTAAGCTTTGACCGACACCAAATCTGCTCCGACCAAGGTCAAGACCGAGTCGCGGTCAAGCCCGAGCCGTATTTGGTTTTATTTTAATTAAGTTTTCTTCAAAAACTTAAAATCCTTAAATATTGTGCACATTGGTTTGTTGACCTAGAATAACCTGACTCGGACTAGTTTAAGCGGTCAAGACCGAGTTGCGGTCAGGTCCGAACCGTATCTAACTTAAATTTATTAAATTTTATAATTGTTTGACTTTATTTTATACTTTTAATTTAGTTTGTATTTTATCAGACTAGGGGTGATTAAACCACCCAAATATACTATTAATTAGTAGACAACAGCCATTATTGAGGCTAAGTGTATATTGTTTCTTTTTGGTTTTAATCAACCAATTGTATAGATTTAGTTTTTAACTCAAGTTTTATACAAACTGTAAGTAGCTATTGTTAGGTTTAGATTAGGATTATTATTAGTTTTATTTTATATACACAGACCCCCCTTTACAGGGTCTTACACAACACCACACCCCCCTTTACAGGGTCAAATATTTACACACTGACAACTTTCCCCGACACGCAAAAATGCACCGCACACCTACGACCTCTGGCGCTGCCAGGAAGCCCACCACTCCCAGCCCCGCTCCCACAACCGCAGTAGTGCAGGACGCTGCTGCTACGTTCATCAGAAGACCACAGGCAAAACGGAGATCACTCGACAACATGGACCTCTATAAAAAGCAGCTACAGAACTACGCTGAATTGTCGAGTGATCAGCTCCTCCAGGGAATAATGCGGACCTTCGAGGATATCCCCTCAAAGGTACATGACTACCCTCAAATGAGGAGGGACATCAAGACTTTCCTGGAGGTGCAATCCGATAAAGGTATCAGAGCCATTTTTGAACTTAGCAGGCGTATCCAAGAATATGAACTAGAGGTCCCTAAAACAAAGACGCCTGCAAGAGCCCCGTCGTCGGAGGGGCACGATGACGTCCTGAGGAGGCTGGGAGAGATGGAGGAGGCGCTGACGGAGCGATTGGACGAGGTGGAGCGAGGCCTGAAAGCGGACCTCGCCAAACTTGACGATCGAAACGACGACCGAGGCGGCAACCTCACCGACACCATCTTCAACAAGATCGACGAGGTCAGGGCTGCCATAGACCAAACGACCGAGGAGGTCGGCGGTCGGCACTACGCCCTCCTCAAAGACCTTGTCGGCGGTGTTGCCGGGGATGTTGCCGCAGCCAATGAGGAACTCGTGGAGGTCGCCAAGAGGCTGACGTCCGGGGCAGGCCTGGCTCCATCTCCCAAGACGTACGCCAGCGTCGCCGCAGCAGCCAAGCCCGTCCACCGCCCCGCTCTCCACTCAATGGCGGTCACCCTCGAAGGCGGCCAGGAGACCGCCGACGAGGTACTCGCCAGAGTGAGGAGGGTGGTCGACGCTAGAAGCACGGGCCTGAAAGTAAGTAAGGTCCGTAAGGCAAAAAACCAGACAATAATTTTGGGATGTGACTCCAAACAAGAAAGTGAGAGAGTGCGGGAGAGAATAGAGAGCAGCGGGACCGGGTTAAAAGTGGCGCCCATGATAAATAAAAACCCCCTCGTTGTCCTAAAGGATGTGTTCACGGACAGTGAGGACGAGGACATCATTAAGGCGATACATGCCCAGAACGAAGAAATTTTTGAGGGCTTAACCGAGGAGGACAGGGAAATAGTAATTAAATATAAAAAACGTACAAGAAACCCACATACCGCACACATAATCCTCCAGGTGAGGCCCAAGACTTGGCAGAGAATGACGGAGACTGGATCCCTCTATCTGGACCTGCAAAGGGTCAGAGTCGAGGACCAGTCTCCGCTCATACAGTGTACGAAGTGCCTCGCATTCGGGCATGGTCGGAAATTCTGCACCGAGAGCGTGGACAGATGTAGTCACTGTGGAGGACCGCATCTGCGCGAGAAATGCGCAGACAAAATAGCAGGAAATGAACCACAGTGCTGCAACTGCTCACGCTCCGGGTTGCGAAGGACCGACCATAATGCGTTCAGCGCGGATTGCCCGGAGCGCCGCAAATGGGACTATCTGGCTCGGGCAAACACGGCTTATACGTAAAACACGCAGGGACCACAATACAAAAAACACACAGTCATAAACACAAAACATATCACAACACGACAACAGATATATGGAATGTATACTAAGTATACAGGAAAATATGTGCATAAAAACAACCACACGAACAACAACAATTAACTCCCAGCATAAGAAACAGACAATAAATATATATAATAGGTATATATATATTATTGGCTAAATACAAAACACGCATAACATACTAGGAAAGATAAAAAACAATAACACAAATCACCAATCCTTCTAACACACAATTATACATAAACAAAAATACCTATTGTCATAAATAAGACAATAAATGTAAGACATATAAATGTAAAAGAAATGGACAATAAATATATATAGATGAATATATATATATTATTGCCTAAAATAAAACATGTATAAAACTGTACAAAAAGATAAAACCAAACACAACTCATCAACCCTGCTGCATGCACGTATATATATATAAACAAAAGTACTTGTTGTTACACACAAAAAACAGATTTAAGAATAGAAATGTAAGAATGTTTATATATAAGGCAATAAATTAAAGTAAGTATAGACATAAGAATTACAGATATTATAGTGCTAAGAAACAAAAACTACAATAGAAATGCATAAGCATCAATGTATTTTATATTATAAGCTTTTATACAAAAGCGTAAATATATAAGTATAAATAACTAAGCTCAAGTGAGCAAGCATAAACACACAAGCATAAAAACATAAGCATATTTATATAAGTTTAAATACATAAGCATAAATAAATAAGCTCAAATATGTATACACAAGCCCTGAGCAGAGATAGTCCTATATGGATGATTGTATGTAATAAGAACATAATATAGTATACATGTGTAAAATAGATATAAGTAAGCAATGTTAATAAAAACATCATGTGTAATTAAATATCCCTAAATAAAGAAAATAGAATAATAAGAACAATAGAATAGATAGAATAGCGGGAGTCCCACCCGACAAAGTATGAAAGTATGTATGAAAGAAAGATTTAGTATGAAGAATGAAAGTGCGAGAGGAATACATGAGAGAAATTGAATGAATGAGAAAAAATAGTTAAATAAGGTCCCGATGTTACCCATGATCGGGGAAAAGCGAAAAAAAAAAAAAAAAAAAAAAAAAAAAAAAAAAAAAAAAAAAAAAAAAAAAAAAAAAAAAAAAAAAAAACCTAACCTAACCTAACCTAACCTAACCTAACCTAACCTAACCTAACCTAACCTAACCTAACCTAACCTAACCTAACCTAACCTAACCTAACCTAACCTAACCTAACCTAACCTAACCTAACCTAACCTAACCTAACCTAACCTAACCTAACCTAACCTAACCTAACCTAACCTTTTTTTTTTTTTTTTTTTTTTTTTTTGACGCTGAGAAATGGCAATTACGCACTTCCGCTCGCTGGGGGGGCGAGACGGGGAGTGTGGGACTCCCTGTCGCATGACGGCGACAGTATACCCACTAAAACTCAGCGGTGTTCCCTCCGGCGCCTTGTTGGGAGGGCTGTGGGAGACGTTCTGCGTCCACGGCCCTCTGGCGCGTGCCCGCCTAGATGGCGGGCCCTGCGTGCCCCCCGGGCTGGGGGGCGACGGGAATGGCCGGGAACACCTGGCCACTCCCGTCCGGCGCTGGTGAAGGCGCGTGCAGTGCAGGCAGGGGTGCCCCCGCACCCGTTGCCTGCTGGCCTCCACCAGGGAGGTGTCGGAGGTGCTCGTCATACTGACGTCTTCTCCGACCCCTCCTCCGCCTGCGGAGCGCCGGCGCGAGGGGGTCGTCCTCGCGCGCGCGCTCCGCCGCCTCCTTCTGCGACATGACCTGTTCACAGAAGGAGGCTACCGCCGCCCAGGACCCCTCGTCCCCCAGCATGGCGTTGATCACGCCGGGGAGCGAGAGGTCCGGCCCGATCGCCGCAACGAGGTCGCGGCGCGGCTCCGACCACGACGGGCACCCCTCAAGGGTGTGCTGCGCCGTGTCCACCGCCGCGCCGCAATCGCGGCACGACGGTGTCTCCTCCCGACCGATGCGGTGCAGGTAGGCCCCGAAACATCCGTGGCCGGTCAGCACCTGCGCCAGTCGGAAGGAGACCACCCCGTGCGACCGATCGAGCCACTCTTGCAGGAGCGGCCCGATCGCGTCGAGTGTGCGGCGACCGAATACCGCGGTGGCGAGGTCCGTCGACCAATGCCGGACGACGGCTTCCTTCGCCTCCCGCCGGACGGCCTCCCTCTCACGCGGGGCTGGGCGCTCTCCGCTCGCCCGCCGCCCCGCCGTCCACTCGTACACTCTGGCGAGCACCCACGCCTCGAGTTCCCAAGGCGGGGTGCCCGCCAGAGCGCACGCCGCCGCGAAGCCCACCGTGCGGTAGGTCCGCGCCACCCGCTGGGCTATGGCCCTCTGCGGGGCCCGCAAACCTAACCTAACCTAACCTAACCTAACCTAACCTAACCTAACCTAACCTAACCTAACCTAACCTAACCTAACCTAACCTAACCTAACCTAACCTAACCTAACCTAACCTAACCTAACCTAACCTAACCTAACCTAACCTAACCTAACCTAACCTAACCTAACCTAACCTAACCTAACCTAACCTAACCTAACCTAACCTAACCTAACCTAACCTAACCTAACCTAACCTAACCTAACCTAACCTAACCTAACCTAACCTAACCTAACCTAACCTAACCTAACCTAACCTAACCTAACCTAACCTAACCTAACCTAACCTAACCTAACCTAACCTAACCTAACCTAACCTAACCTAACCTAACCTAACCTAACCAGTCACACGGCACCCCGCGCCGCGATCAGATCGTTTTTAGAACGCTCCGCGCTCGAAAAATACAAGTGGTGGTATTTTTCGCGGAAACCTATAAGAGTTATATATCGTTGGATGCGCGCTGTCGAGACGCACGCAAACGTGAAAAAATTTTGTGAAAAAAGTGGAAAATTGTGCCTCAAAAGTGCAAAAAACCGTGCGGAAAAACACGGAAAACGCGACGCTGCCCGATTTTGTGCGGGCCGCCAAAAATCCAAGACTGCAGCCAGGTGCGGGATAAAAAGACCTATCTCTGGACACCTCACTCGGTTTATTCCGTCCAGAGGTGCCAGAGATAGCACCGAAAACAGTCAGCCACGAGGAGTGAAAACAGTGTTCCCGAGGGTGCGAACCGAATCCCGGAGCACACATCGCAGGCGACGCAGACGAGGTGCCGGGCGGCGGAAAAAGAACAAGGAAATTTAGTGTGGAGGACCCTTGAAACGTGCATATAAACTTTTTCTAAACTTAAAAAATCTATTCCTGGAAAACCAGGATAGATATATTGCTTCCTATAGTTTTAAAAAATTAGGCTTATTAAATTGTAACTAGAGTTAAATTTTCATAATTATAGCTTCAGTAGATTCTTAGATATTTAGATTTTAGTTTTTAAAAAATCGGGGGTTGGAAAATACCACCCCAACCTCATTTTGAAAATTGTACATAGTAACGTTAGGGGTACTGCCACAAGAATAGCCTTATTTCATAATTTTATCTGCAGATATAAGCTACAAAAAAGCGGAATATCAATAACACTGGAAACTTAAAAATTTTAAAATCGGTAAATTAGGGGTTGAAGGAGGGGTGTTTCACATCCAGATTTTCGGTACGTCGCAGGGACGGGGCGGACCCACTTCCGAGCCGAGTCCCGGATTTTTCAGTACACGGGAGGTCCGAATACCACAACATTTGCGGTTGTGAAAGTGGGAACAACACACTTTGACGCTCCCTCACAAGCGTACCCCTTGGCTGAAAAATCCGGAACGCGGGTCGGGAGAAAGGGGAATCTTCCCCGCGTCTGTGGACGTATCGGAAGTCCACGCGTCACAAATAGAAATCAAGATATCGACCCCCGAAGTTGAGGGAGTGCTCGGCGAAAACTGTAAAATTAACTTTGTTTCCGTACAAGATCTCGGTCGCCTAGCCGCTACCCTCAACTTTTTTCCGTAAAAAAGAAGCTTCCAGAATAAAAATTTTTTACATACTTATACACCGCATCTCAAAATACGCAAACAACACAAACAAACACCAACTTACAAAGTGTGAAAAATCCCTTGCCTCTAGTTCGGAAATTTCGGAAATTTCACCAACCGGGAATCGAACCCGGTACCCAAAAATTGAATATCTCGTAAACTAGACGAGATAGGCGAATTTGGACCCCAGATTCGGCCTGTGTAGTGTCGTTAGACACGACACTAAGGTGAAAACCGTAGACGAGATATCGATCCCCCCCCTTATTTTCCTCTTTTTCCCAACTTTTCTTTTTCCTACCTCTTGCGGGCCATATCTCGGAAGCGAGAGGAGATAGCGCCAAACCGACTTTGAATTTAGCCTTTGTGGTGTCGAAGACACCACGGCATAAGTCGCATAAGAGGTTTCCTTTCCCCCCTTTTTGGACCCCCCCCCACCCCTTATTTCAAATAACGATATCTCGGTAACTAAGAGGCATAGGGATTTTTAGACTGCAGATTTAGACTTATTGATTTTAACTTTTTTATTTTATTAGTATTTAGTTAGTTATTTTATTTTGACTTTACCCCCCTATACAGGGTTAAACGTTAAGTAGTATATAGTTAGATTTTAGATTTTAACTGACGAATTTTACCCCCCTATACAGGGCAGACATAGACATAGACATTGACTTAATATTATATTATTATATTTTATTTTATTTTATTTTAGATTTTAAATTTTAATTTAATTATTGACAATTTTCCCCGTGTACGCCGTGCCCTTTACACACGAGCCACACACCACACAAAACATGATGTCTGGAATTCGCACCCCAGTTACAGGGAGAGGATCGGGAGCTGGAGCCAGCAGACCAAGTGGGTCTGTGTCGCCTACCCATCCGGACAACGGGGGGCCCTCCGGAGCGCGCGAAGCGCCGAAGGGGATATCCCTGAAGTTCGGTGGGAAAGCCGCTCCCGCCACTACTCCCAACCCAGCAAGCCCGCCTGGACAGACGCTGGATGCCGCCAAGACCTTCATCCGGAGACCGGAGAGGAAGAGGAGGTCCATAGACCTCATGGACTCTTACGTCAAACAGGGCGACAACTACTTAAACCTGTCCAATGACAAACTCCTCCAGGAGGTCATGAAGACCTTTGAGGATATCCCGTCCAGAGTGAGGGACTATTCTCAGATGCGTCGGGACATCAAGACCTTCCTGGAGGTCCAGTCGGACAGGGGTTTGCGGGTCCTGTTTGAGGTAAGTAGGCGAGTAAAAATCTTAGAAACTAAAGTCTTAGAGTCTAAAAAAGCTCCACTCACCACGCCTACACCCCCCGAACTGAGGGAGGTTTTGGATAGGCTGGAAGGGATGGAGTCGAACCTAAATATGCGGCTCAACGACCTCCAAGAGGAAGTGACGAAAGGAGTAGAAGATATGAAGACTGAATGTAATAACTGCGGCTTCGACATCCTCGATAAGGTCATTGGTCGGGTCGACGAGGTCGGTCTGAAGACCGACGAGGTCGGTTTGAAGATCGACACCGTCCAGACGAGTATGGACAACACGATGGAAGGGGTGAGGACCTTCGGTCGTTGTATGGTCAGCCTCGAGGACCAGATGAATGGCCTTAGCAGGGATGTCGCAGCAAGGACTGATAGGATAAAGGAGGTCATACGGGAGGTTGTGGTCGAACCGAAAACCGACCCGCCGACGTACGCCAGCGTCACGGCAGCCAAACCCTGGCACCGGCCGGCTCTTCACTCGGTGGCGATCACCTTGGAGGGCAGCCAGGAGACTGCGGACGAGGTGCTCGCCAGGGTGAAGAAGGCGGTCGATGCCAGGGTAACTGGCCTCAGAATAAATAAAGTACGCAAGGCGAAAAACCAGACGGTAATACTGGGGTGCGACTCTGAGGAGGAACTCCAAAGAGTAAGGGATAGGATCAAGAGCCAAGGCGGAGGACTGACAGTGGCGCCTATGCAAAATAAAAACCCGCTCGTCGTCCTAAAGGACGTCTTTTTGGACAGCGAGGACGACGAGCTGGTAAAGGCGATCCACTCCCAAAATGAAAATATATTTAGGGACCTAGACCAGCAAGATAAAGAAATGGTAATAAAATATAAGAAGAGGACGAGGAACCCCAGGACGGCGCACGTTGTCGTCCAAGTCAGGCCCAAGGTATGGCAAAGGATGACGGAGGCTGGGGCCCTCTACCTTGACCTGCAAAGGGTCAGGGTTGAGGACCAGTCCCCGCTCATCCAATGCACGAAGTGCTTGGCATTCGGACACGGCCGGAAATTTTGTACCGAGAGTGCAGACAGGTGCAGTCACTGCGGGGGTCCGCACCTTCGCGAGAAGTGTGCGGAGTTCATTGCGGGCAATGAACCGCGGTGCTGCAACTGCCTGCACTCGAAGTTCCAAGGGACCGGCCACAACGCCTTTAGCGTGGAGTGTCCGGTGCGCAAGAAGTGGGACTACCTGGCTCGGACGACAACGGCGTACGCCTGAGCCGTTTCTGGGGACGTACAACACACACGTTACATGCACAACACGCACATTAACACACAAGACATACAAAACATATATTAAATATATAGTAATATATGAAAACACGCACAAAATACAAAACATGCACTACACTCAACACGAAAACACAAAAAATTGTTGTTTTGTTTTGTCCTTTTTACATTGTTGTTGTTTATATTTGTTTGCAATTATATTACAATTGTTAAGCGAAATAAGCACGCAGTCCGGAAATACAAGCGAAACAACAAACAATAAGAAAGGTAATAAATATTGTATTATCAGAATATATATATAGTATTGCCTTAACACACAAAACATTACACATTGTAAAGCACATAAAATTCAAAATGAAAACTGTTCACGTGGTGTGTACCCTAGGTCGGCTAATTAATTACACAAGTTGTTTATGTATGTTATTTAGATTGCTACTAATGGTACTTTAAAGTCTGTGTATAAGTTAAATAGGCAAATCATGTTTTAAAACTGGAAAATATAGTACCGTAGCTGTAATAGATATTGGTATCTAGCACAACAGTCAAATAGTACTCATCTGTATGATAGTAGTTTACTATACTAAACCTCTTCTTATATATACGCAACTATGTCAACGAATAAGAGATAAGATGTAACTTTTTACTAACAAAATAAGCATGTAAGATAAAGGATTGATATATTGTTATTTAAATCAGAATAAAATAGAAATGTAATAGAACAACTAGAATAAGTACATGTTTAGATATAATAATAGTTTTAACATTTTTTAAATTTTTAACAACCATGTAAATAAAACAAGGTGTCACATTAATTACCATACCCTAAATAAATAAAATGATGAAATAGAATAGACTAACATATGCGGGAGTCCCACCCGGCGAAGTATGAAAGGTTGAATGAAAGAAAGATATAGTATGAAGAATGAAAGTGCGAGAGGCATAAAAGAAGAACTAGAATGAATGAGTTATATAGATAAACAAGGTCCTGGTGGTCTCATGACCGGGGAAAAGCTGTAAAAAAAAAAAAAAAAAAAAAAAAAAAAAAAAAAAAAAAAAAAACCTAACCTAACCTAACCTAACCTAACCTAACCTAACCTAACCTAACCTAACCTAACCTAACCTAACCTAACCTAACCTAACCTAACCTAACCTAACCTAACCTAACCTAACCTAACCTAACCTAACCTAACCTAACCTAACCTAACCTAACCTAACCTAACCTAACCTAACCTAACCTAACCTAACCTAACCTAACCTAACCTAACCTAACCTAACCTAACCTAACCTAACCTAACCTAACCTAACCTAACCTAACCTAACCTAACCTAACCTAACCTAACCTAACCTAACCTAACCTAACCTAACCTAACCTAACCTAACCTAACCTAACCTAACCTAACCTAACCTAACCTAACCTAACCTAACCTAACCTAACCTAACCTAACCTAACCTAACCTAACCTAACCTAACCTAACCTAACCTAACCTAACCTAACCTAACCTAACCTAACCTAACCTAACCTAACCTAACCTAACCTAACCTAACCTAACCTAACCTAACCTAACCTAACCTAACCTAACCTAACCTAACCTAACCTAACCTAACCTAACCTAACCTAACCTAACCTAACCTAACCTAACCTAACCTAACCTAACCTAACCTAACCTAACCTAACCTAACCTAACCTAACCTAACCTAACCTAACCTAACCTAACCTAACCTAACCTAACCTAACCTAACCTAACCTAACCTAACCTAACCTAACCTAACCTAACCTAACCTAACCTAACCTAACCTAACCTAACCTAACCTAACCTAACCTAACCTAACCTAACCTAACCTAACCTAACCTAACCTAACCTAACCTAACCTAACCTAACCTAACCTAACCTAACCTAACCTAACCTAACCTAACCTAACCGGCATTCGGACACGGCCGGAAATTTTGTACCGAGAGTGCAGACAGGTGCAGTCACTGCGGGGGTCCGCACCTTCGCGAGAAGTGTGCGGAGTTCATTGCGGGCAATGAACCGCGGTGCTGCAACTGCCTGCACTCGAAGTTCCAAGGGACCGGCCACAACGCCTTTAGCGTGGAGTGTCCGGTGCGCAAGAAGTGGGACTACCTGGCTCGGACGACAACGGCGTACGCCTGAGCCGTTTCTGGGGACGTACAACACACACGTTACATGCACAACACGCACATTAACACACAAGACATACAAAACATATATTAAATATATAGTAATATATGAAAACACGCACAAAATACAAAACATGCACTACACTCAACACGAAAACACAAAAAATTGTTGTTTTGTTTTGTCCTTTTTACATTGTTGTTGTTTATATTTGTTTGCAATTATATTACAATTGTTAAGCGAAATAAGCACGCAGTCCGGAAATACAAGCGAAACAACAAACAATAAGAAAGGTAATAAATATTGTATTATCAGAATATATATATAGTATTGCCTTAACACACAAAACATTACACATTGTAAAGCACATAAAATTCAAAATGAAAACTGTTCACGTGGTGTGTACCCTAGGTCGGCTAATTAATTACACAAGTTGTTTATGTATGTTATTTAGATTGCTACTAATGGTACTTTAAAGTCTGTGTATAAGTTAAATAGGCAAATCATGTTTTAAAACTGGAAAATATAGTACCGTAGCTGTAATAGATATTGGTATCTAGCACAACAGTCAAATAGTACTCATCTGTATGATAGTAGTTTACTATACTAAACCTCTTCTTATATATACGCAACTATGTCAACGAATAAGAGATAAGATGTAACTTTTTACTAACAAAATAAGCATGTAAGATAAAGGATTGATATATTGTTATTTAAATCAGAATAAAATAGAAATGTAATAGAACAACTAGAATAAGTACATGTTTAGATATAATAATAGTTTTAACATTTTTTAAATTTTTAACAACCATGTAAATAAAACAAGGTGTCACATTAATTACCATACCCTAAATAAATAAAATGATGAAATAGAATAGACTAACATATGCGGGAGTCCCACCCGGCGAAGTATGAAAGGTTGAATGAAAGAAAGATATAGTATGAAGAATGAAAGTGCGAGAGGCATAAAAGAAGAACTAGAATGAATGAGTTATATAGATAAACAAGGTCCTGGTGGTCTCATGACCGGGGAAAAGCTGTAAAAAAAAAAAAAAAAAAAAAAAAAAAAAAAAAAAAAAAAAAAAAAAAAAAAAACCTAACCTAACCTAACCTAACCTAACCTAACCTAACCTAACCTAACCTAACCTAACCTAACCTAACCTAACCTAACCTAACCTAACCTAACCTAACCTAACCTAACCTAACCTAACCTAACCTAACCTAACCTAACCTAACCTAACCTAACCTAACCTAACCTAACCTAACCTAACCTAACCTAACCTAACCTAACCTAACCTAACCTAACCTAACCTAACCTAACCTAACCTAACCTAACCTAACCTAACCTAACCTAACCTAACCTAACCTAACCTAACCTAACCTAACCTAACCTAACCAAAAAAAAAAAAAAAAAAAAAAAAAAAAAAAAAAAAAAAAAAAAAAAAAAAAAAAAAAAAAGAGGAATTAATGTAGAAATTAAGCATAGAAGAAGAACTAGTATGTAGAGATTGTGAATAAGCTATTTTGTATATTTTGTAAGTAATTTTGTAACCGCGAAAGCGGAAATAGAAAATGGAAAAGAAAAGGGCACTGGTCCCCCATGCCAGTGGAAGTCCAGGCATGACAGGAGTGTGGTTTTAGCCGGTAGGAGTCCGGCACTGCCTAGACTGCTATCAATGGTAGTCTACGCGTCCATGAGGATTTCCCACTCCTGTCACAAAAAAAAAAAAAAAAAAAAAAAAAAACTAACCTAACCTAACCTAACCTAACCTAACCTAACCTAACCTAACCTAACCTAACCTTTTTTTTTTTTTTTTTTTTTTTTTTTTTTCTCGCTGAGAAATGACAGTTACGCACTTCCGCTCGCTGGGGGGGCGAGACGGGGAGTGTGGGACTCCCTGTCGCATGACGGCGACAGTATACCCACTAAAACTCAGCGGTGTTCCCTCCGGCGCCTTGTTGGGAGGGCTGTGGGAGACATTCTGCGTCCACGGCCCTCTGGCGCGTGCCCGCCTAGATGGCGGGCCCTACGTGCCCCCCGGGCTGGGGGGCGACGGGAATGGCCGGGAACACCTGGCCACTCCCGTCCGGCGCTGGTGAAGGCGCGTGCGATGCAGGCAGGGGTGCCCCCGCACCCGTTGCCTGCTGGCCTCCACCAGGGAGGAGTCGGAGGTGCTCGTCATACTGACGTCTTCTCCGACCCCTCCTCCGCCTGCGGAGCGCCGGCGCGAGAGGGTCGTCCTCGCGCGCGCGCTCCGCCGCCTCCTTCTGCGACATGACCTGTTCACAGAAGGAGGCTACCGCCGCCCAGGACCCCTCGTCCCCCAGCATGGCGTTGATCACGCCGGGGAGCGAGAGGTCCGGCCCGATCGCCGCAACGAGATCGCGGCGCGGCTCCGACCACGACGGGCACTCCTCCAGGGTGTGCTGCGCCGTGTCCACCGCCGCGCCACAATCGCGGCACGACGGTGTCTCCTCCCGACCGATGCGGTGCAGGTAGGCCCCGAAACATCCGTGGCCGGTCAGCACCTGCGCCAGTCGGAAGGAGACCACCCCGTGCGACCGATCGAGCCACTCTTGCAGGAGCGGCCCGATCGCGTCGAGTGTGCGGCGACCGAATACCGCGGTGGCGAGGTCCGTCGCCCAATGCCGGACGACGGCTTCCTTTGCCTCCCGCCGGACGGCCTCCCTCTCTCGCGGGGCTGGGCGCTCTCCGTTCGCCCGCCGCCCCGCCGTCCACTCGTAGACTCTGGCGAGCACCCACGCCTCGAGCTCCCAAGGCGGGGTGCCCGCCAGAGCGCACGCCGCCGCAAAGCCCACCGTGCGGTAGGTCCGCGCCACCCGCTGGGCTATGGCCCTCTGCGGGGCCCGCAAGGCCGCGGCATTCTCCCTCCTCCGGAGGGAGTCCTCCCAGATGGGGGCCCCGTAGGTGGCCATACTCCTCATGATGCCGGCGTAGAGTCGCCGGCATCGGACGCTGGGCCCCCCCACGTTGGGGAGCAGCCACGAGAGGGCGCCCGCGGTCTTCAGCAGGCGCGCCGACAGCCCGCGGAAGTGCGGGCCGAAGCGCCACCTGCTGTCGAGCACGAGGCCCAGATATTTCATTTGGGCCCCAACCGCGATGCGGACGCCCTCCACGTGGATGTGGGCGTCGGGCGGGGGGCGCTGCCGCTGCCGAAGACCGTGGAAGTACACGGCCTCGGTTTTGTGCAGCGCCACCGTCAGGCCGAGGCGGCGGATCCTCCCCGCGACGAGGGAGCCGCCCGCCGAGGCCAAGTTGGCCGCCTCTCCGAAACTCTCCCCCCGGGCGGTGAGGAGAGTGTCGTCCGCGTAGCAGACGACCCTAACGCCCCGGGGGAGAGTTCCCCGCAGGAGCCAATCGTAGCCGACGTTCCAGAGCAGGGGCCCCACGACCGACCCCTGTGGGACGCCGGCTTCGGCGGGATATCGCCGGACTCGGCCAGACCTGTCCACCAGGAGGACCTCCCTGTCCTCCAGGTAGCTGGCCAGCAGACGCCGCAGGTATGGAGGCACTCCGTGGAAGCGGAGTGCCTCCATGATGGTAGAGTGGGGGATCGAGTTGAAGGCGTTGGCTATGTCGAACGACACCGCCAGCAACCCGTCCCCCGCCTGCATCGCCTCCTCCACCTGCCCCTTGAGGCAGGCCAGTGCGTCCACCGTCGAACGCTCAGCCCGAAAGCCGAACTGAGCGTCCGACAAGTCCGGTCCGACATCCCGCAGGTGCTCCTTTAGGCGGGCGGCGACTATCCCCTCGAACATTTTCCCGACGTCTGCCAGGAGCATGATCGGCCGGTATGCCGAGGGGGAGTCCGCCGGGCGGCCCTCCTTGCGAAGGAGGCACAATAGGCCCTCCTTCCACGGTTTCGGGAACCTCCCCGACGCGAAGCATGCATCGAAGAGGTCCCGAAACCGCGCCTCCATTTGGGTGGCGGCGATCGCCACCACCCTTGCGGGGACCCCGTCGGGGCCCGGAGCCTTCCTTCTGGCGCGGACACGGTCGATGGCCGCGCCGAGCTCCGACTCCGTGACCGGCGGGGCTTCCTCCTCCTCCGCCTCGTGCGGCGGCGGCGGCGGCGGAGCCATCACTGGCGGGGTGAAGTTGCCCCTGCGCGGAAACAGGGACCGCACCACCCCGTCCAGGAAGGAGGGCTCCAGGGTCTCGACAACGGGGGGGCCGAAGGGGCGCAGCTTGCTGCGCGCCACCTTGTATGGCCTCCCGAAGGGGTCGTTGTCGAGACCCTCCAGCATTTCGGCTCTCGCCGAGTCCTTGGCCGTGGCGATGGCCCGATCGAGGACCGTCTTGGCCTCCACGTACGCCTCGTAGAGGCGGTCCTCGTCGGCCAAGTCTCTGCGACGCCGCCGCCGGCTCCGCGTGTAGGCCCTCCTGGCCCGCACGCACGCTGCACGGAGCTCCGCCAGCTCCGCCGACCACCAGTACACGGCCCGTCTGGCTGGCGGCCGGCGAGACCGAGGCATGCTGGAGTTGCACACCTCGGTCAGGGAATCCCCCAGCTGCCGCGCAGCGGTGTCCACGTCCAGACCGGCGGCGGGCGGCGACAGCCAGTCCTGGATGAACGCCGCCTCCGCCGCCGCCTCCCTGTCCAGGTGGGTCAGAGCCCACCGCGGGAACGGCGATTGCCCCGACCCAGCGGACTCCGCGGAGCCCCTGGCGGAGACGATGTCGAACCGCACGTAGCGGTGGTCCGACAAGGTCTCCACCAACTCCACCCGCCAGTCCACGACGCGGGCGGCTATCGCGGGGGTGGCGAACGAAACGTCCACCACCGACCCTCCCCGCTGCCGCACACACGTGTGGACCGCCCCCCTGTTGAGCAGGGAGACGCCGGACGTGGCCGCCCAGAGCTCCACGGCGCGACCTCGGACGTTGCACGAGGCGGCCGGGTTGCCCCAGGCTGTCGACTTGGCGTTCAGGTCGCCCAAGACTACGACCTGACGCGGCGCCGCCCTGCCGACCACGGCGGCCAGGACCCCGAGAAAGTCCTCGAAGTCCTGCAAGGAGCGGTTTGGGGAGAAGTACACGGCCACGAGGGCCGAGTCTCCCCACGCGGCGGCCACGTATCCCGGTCCCCTCTCTAATAGCGAGAGGGGAGGGGAGTCCGTGGAAGACCGCGCCTCTAGTGCCACCAAGCCGTCCTCGTCGCCCAGCCAGCTGCCGGGGATCGAGTACGGCTCGGCGACCGCCGCCACGTTCACCAACCACTCGGCCATGACCTGAACCACCAGGTCCTGGGCCGCTTTGCAGTGGTTGGTGTTCGCCTGGAGGAAGCGATGACGGTCGACCCTATCCATCGATCGTCATTGCTCCCCCCTCTGTTGCCGCCACTGGAGCTGCGGCGGCGACGACGACGGCGGTGGCGGCGGAGGCGGCAGGTCGGACCTGCGCCTGCACCACTCCCTTTCTGACGGGGGGCTTGCAGCTCCCACCCGCCATCTTGTGGTCGGCAGGGCGGCCACTGGCGGCGCACGTCACGCAATGTGGCGTGGCGGCGCCGCAGGCGGCATTCTTGTGCCCCTGGAGCCCGCAGCGGTAGCACGCGTCCCCCCAGTCGGCCTTGGAGGGACACGTGGCCCGAGTGTGGCCGAGTGCGAAGCATTTAAAACAACGCATCGGCCCGTCCTCAAGCGCCCGCACTACGGCCGTGCTGAGCCCCAGAGGCAGGCGCCCCTTGGTCGCGGCGAGGAGGGCCCTGGCGGCGACAATTGGGCACTCCACGCGCGTGGTGCCCATGCCGCGGCGGCCAGGCCTGATGGGCCCGCACCTCACCGCGCTGGCGTCGCAGCCACCCGCCGCCGCGACGGCCGCCACCACATCCTCCCTGGTGGCCGAGTCGTCGACGTCAGCCACCTCCAGGGGTGCGGTCTTCGCGGGCCTGGCGACCGTCGCCGCGTCCGCAATGACCTCCCGCAATTTTTTTGCGAAGAGGTCGGCGTTGCTCTCGCGCCGCTCCCCCCCGAACTCGAAAATTCGAGCCCCGGTCATTGTCCGCCGGCAGGTGATATTGCTGATCCCTAGTTGCGTGGGATCAGCGTTGGAACGAGCCCGTCTGAGGACGGACTCGTACGTCGCCCCCCGCTCCGCGGCCTCCGGGGTGATTGTTACCACGACGGCCGCGGTTCGGGGAGGAGGAGTCAGTTTCCTGCCGGCGGCTGGAGCCGTTTTGGCTGGAGGAGCGGTCGCTGCGGGCGCTGCGGACGCTGCGGGCGCTGCGGGCTTCTTCTTGCCCTTCTTCACCACCTCCGTCCACGACATGTTGGCCGGGGTGGTGGACGGAAGAAGGGCGTCCTGGGTTTGGGGAGGGGCCGGCTGGGTAGCGGAGGAAGGCCCGGGCACCGGCTCGGGCGCCCCCTCTGGGCTTGTGTTGGTAGGGGCTTGCGGAGGAGGAGGGGCCGCTTTGCTCCTCTTGCCCCCACCTTTGCCCTTCCCTGCGGGCTGGGCGCCCGCTGCCGGGCCCGCCTGGGGCACGGGTTCCGGCTCCACCTGTGGCGAGCTCTTGTCCGCCGCTAGCGGTGGGCGGAGTCGCCTTTCCGGCAGGAGCCGGTCCTCTATGCCCGCTAGGCAGGCCCTGGTAAAATTCCTCTCCTCCGCTATCACCCTCCTGATAATTTCCTCCAGGTTGGAGGAGGAGGAGGGGATGGAGGCCACCACTGCCGGTGCCCGTTCGGCCTGAATGGGCCGGGCCGTGGCCTCAGCCAGCTTTTGGTGCAGCTGGCTGACCTCCAGCTGCAGGCGGTCGACGCGCGCCTGCAGCTGCCGCGTCTCTTCCGTCGCGTTGCGCTGCGCAATTTCTAAAATTATTGCGCGCATGCTCGCGGCCCGACACTTCAGGGCCTTCTGGAAAGTGCCCTTCAGGTGGGAGGATTTGGTGGCGATCTCCATGATCTCCTCCTCATCCTCCTCCGCCATCCGCTCCAGCTCTCCCAAGGAACGGTCCGCGTAGTGCAGGAGGGACGCTCCGTACCCGGACTTGGCCCGGGTAGCGCGCGCCCGCTGCTCCTTGGCAGCGACCCGCTCCTCGAGGTCCTGCTGGACCTGCGCCCGCTTGGCCAAGTTCGGGCGGCGCTCGGCCTCCGATAAGCCTACCTCTAGGGTGCAGGGTGAGGTGGACGTCGAAGCCTTCCTCTGCCTCGGCTTCTTTCTCGCCTCGCTGACCGACTCCGAGCCCCCGGAGCCAGGCCTCAGGAAGGCCCTCTTTCGGTTTTGGCGGTCGGTTTCGGCCGCCGACGTGTCCATGACGGACGTATCCGAATCGGACGTCACGTCCGACTCGGGCACTTGACCCCCCAAATGGGCCCCTACGAGTTTCCTCGACGGGCCCCCAGCTGGGCCCCTAGATGGGCCCCCAGTTGTGCCCCCAGTTAGGCCCCCAGTTGGGCCGCCATTCTGGTCCCCAGGTGGGGCCCCTGATGAGGCCCCAGTTGGGACCCCCAATGGGCCCCCCGTTGGGCCCCCAGGTGGGGCCCCCGTTGGTACCCCAGGTGGGGCCCCCGTTGGGCCTCCAGGTGGGCCCCCAGGTGGAGCCCCCGTTGGGCCCCTAGATGGGCCCCCAGATGGGCCCCCACATGGGCCCCTAGTTGGGCCCCCAGTTGGGCCCCCACATGAGCCCCCAGTTGGGCCCCCCACTGGGCCCCCCGCTGGGCCCCCAGATGGGCCCCCACATGGGCCCCCAGTTGAGCCCCTAGATGCGCCCCTAGTTGGGCCCCCAGTTGGGCCCCCAGTTGGGCCCCCAGTTGGGCCCCCAGTTGGGCCCCCATATGGGCCCCCAGTTGGGCCCCTAGCTTGGCCCCTAGCTGAGCCCCCAGCTGGGCCCCGAGATGAGCCCCCAGATCGACTCCCGGATCGGCTCCCAGATGTGCCCCGAGATGAGCCCCCCGCTGAGCCCCCAGCAGGAACCCTTGACGCAAGCCGTCCCGAGGCGTCCCGCAGCGGTATGCTGGAGACTCCTTTCTTCTTCCCGGCCATATTAAAATAAAAAAACAAAATTTATAAATTAAGAAAATTTATAAAATTAAAAACCCCTCATTTTAGTAAAACCCCCTCAAAAAACAAACCCTCCTTTTTAAATTAAAATATATTCTACAATAAAAATATCATTTAAAATAAAATATCCCTAAAATAAAATATATATTAATTCAAAATAATCCCTCAAAACAAATTCCCTCAAAGCAAAAACATTCCCAATTTAAAACACCATAAAACTATTTTTTATTTCAAATTTAAAATGCCTTTGCAGTACAATATTCGGAGCGGAGCGACACGTCCGTCTCGTCCGAGTCGCAGGCACCGAATAACCTAACCTAACCTAACCTAACCTAACCTAACCTAACCTAACCTAACCTAACCTAACCTAACCTAACCTAACCTAACCTAACCTAACCTAACCTAACCTAACCTAACCTAACCTAACCTAACCTAACCTAACCTAACCTAACCAGTCACACGCCCGTAGTCATCAAGACGACGCAGGCTGGCCCTGCGAAACCTTCACTGAAGCCTCCTAACCCGAAGCTGGTACAGGTGCACTCACCACCGAAACCACAGTACGCCGACCGATCGGCTGAAGCGAGGGCCTGCCTCACAAAGGCAAAAGTTATGCTAGGCTCCTCCAGAAATACAAGCCGAGAGATAAAAGCCGGCGTAATCGAGGCGCTGGATCGACTATTTCAGCTGGTCAAGGAGGCTGAAAAGGCTGCCAAAATCAAGGGAGTGGGGCCCGAGAATTCGCGGCCCGAAAGCGCAGCCGACCTCACCTATACAAACCAAGCCGAACCAATCAAAGACCACAGCCACCTCGAGGCTCAAATAAAGAGCCACTCATTGCTGCTGGAAAGTCACAGCAGGAGGATGGAGGAGCTGAAGGCAGCAATTGAGCAGCACAAAGAGGCTATTGAGAGCGGAGCCGCCACCACTACTTATGCGGGTGTGACTGCAACCCATAGCGGAAAAGCGAACCCTATGCGAAGTACGCTCCACTCAATTGTAGTCACCTCGACAGACGAGACGGAGACTGGAGACGAAGTGCTGGAGAAAGTGCGGAAGGTGGTGGACGCAAAGGAAGGATGGGTAAAGGTGGAGAAGGTGAGGAAGGCGAAAGACAGGAAAATTATAATGGGCTTTGAAACAACGCAAGAAAGAGATAAATTAACGGGAAGACTAGCAAAAGAAAGCCAGAACCTCCATGTCGAGGAGGTGAAAAACAAAGACCCCTTACTGATTCTAAGAAGCGTCCTCTCTGTTAATTCAGACGAGGACGTTCTAAAAGCGCTGAGAAATCAGAACCGGGATGTTTTTCGCAACCTCGACAAGGAGGAAGACAGAGTAGTGGTGAAGTTCCGGAGGAGAACAAGGAACCCACATACCTGTCATGTTGTGGTCAGCGTCTCACCAATCATATGGAGACGAGCAATGGACGTCGGATGCCTGCACGTGGACCTCCAGCGAGTAAGAGTGGAGGACCAAACCCCGTTGGTGCAGTGTACGCGATGTCTGGGCTACGGGCATGGCAGACGATTCTGTAAAGAATCGGCGGACTTATGTAGTCACTGCGGCGGCCCGCACCTGAAGTCAGAATGCGCCGACTTTTTAACGGGCGCCCCACCTAAGTGCCAGAACTGCACAAGGGCCAAGCTCGGGGACGTCGGCCACAACGCCTTTAGCTTAGAATGTCCGACACGCCGGAAATGGGACGAGATAGCTAGATCAACCGTAGCATATTGCTAAGGGCACCCAGGGCAACCCAAACTCCTACAGAATGTTACAGGTCAACCTCCAGAGGAAAAAACTGGCAACAAACGAGCTCCTATTGGAAGCCGTTAAGCGTGGAGTCGCCGTCGCTCTCCTCCAAGAACCATATGTGGGAGGGGCTAGGGAAATGAGGAACCACAGAGGCGTTCGGATCTTCCAGAGCACAGATACTGGAAGTGGGACTGTCAAGGCCGCAATAGCGGTCTTCGATCAAGACCTTACAGTCACACAGTACCCGAAACTCACCACGAATAACATCGCCGTGGTGGGGATCCAGACCAGTGCCTGGAAGATCACGCTAGTCTCCTTTTACTTCGAGCCAGACCAGCCAATCGGACCATACCTCGAGCACCTCAAACGCGTTGAGGAAAAGGTAGGTTCCAGAATGTGGGTTCTCGGGGGAGATGCAAACGCCAAAAGTACCTGGTGGGGAAGCTTGACCATCGACCGCAGAGGTGAAGAAGTGTCTGGAGTCCTCGATGAGCTGGACCTGAACATACTCAACAGAGGGGAAATTCCGACCTTCGACACGACCAGAGGGGGGATTCGCTACTGCAGCCATGTAGATATTACAGCATGTTCTACGGATATTCTGGACCTGGTGGATGACTGGAAGGTAGATGAGGGCCTCACGAGCTCGGACCATAACGGCATTGTTATTAATATAAAATTAAAAAGGTCCAAAGGTATACAAATTCAAAGAACTACAAGAATCTATAATACAAAAAAAGCAAATTGGTCTGAGTTTCGTAAGAAACTCGACCAATTAATGCAAGATAATCAAATAAACAAAATAGAAATAGATAAACTAAATACAGCTGACCAAATAAATTCACTTACTAAATTATACACTACCATTATAAAAGAAGCATGTACCTCATCAATGCCAAACAGGAAACACAGGGAAGTACTCACCTTGCCGTGGTGGTCCGAGAAACTCGAGGGGATGAAGAAAGCAGTCGCCACCATGAAGCGCAGAGTAAGGAATGCTGCACCAGCCAGAAGATCGAAGGTCGTTGAAGAGTACCTGAAACGGAAAGTTGAGTATGAAACAGAAGCAGCAAAGGATGAAATCGAGAGCTGGAAGAACTTCTGCGCAAGACAGGACAGGGAAGGGGTTTGGGAAGGTATCTACCGGGTGATAGGAAGGACTAAGGGAAGGGGAGAGGACCAGCCACTAATAAAGGACGGGGAGGTGCTGGATGCCAAAGGTTCAGTCGAACTGCTGGCGAAAACTTTTTACCCGGAAGACCACCCAGGCGATGACAGCACCTGCCACCGACACATCAGAGAAAAAGCCGAGGCCGTGAATGTTGGAAGGCAAGATGAGTCATGCGAGCCACCATTCACGATGGCCGAACTAATGGCAGCGTGCGGGTCATTCAACACCAAGAAAGCACCAGGAGCAGACGGCTTCACGGCAGACATTTGTTGCCAAGCTATTGGGGGTGCCCCTGCGATAGCCTTGGCTCTCTTTAATGGCTGCCTGAGAACCCACCACTTCCCCGAAATTTGGAAAGAGGCAACGGTCGTCATTTTAAAAAAGCCCGGAAAGACCGACTACAGCACCCCGAAGGCGTACAGACCAATCGGCCTATTACCGATTTTCGGCAAAATATACGAGAAGATGTTGATGGCCCGCCTCAAATACCACCTGATACCCAGGATGAGTACTCGTCAGTACGGATTCATGCCCCAGAGAAGCACCGAGGACTCCCTCTATGCACTAATGCAACACATACGCGACAAGCTAAAACAAAAGAAAATAATAGTACTAATATCATTGGACATAGAGGGAGCCTTCGATAGCGCATGGTGGCCAGCCATAAGGATCCGTCTGGCTGAGGAACAGTGTCCTGTGGGCTTGAGGAGGGTCATCGACAGCTACCTCACAAACCGAAGGGTCAGGGTCAGGTACGCAGGTGAAGAGTACTGCAAGGCTACAAGCAAAGGCTGTGTCCAGGGTTCCATCGGGGGACCAATACTGTGGAACCTGCTGCTGGACCCGCTGCTAAAGAGCCTGGAAGCTAGAGAGGACTACTGCCAGGCCTTTGCGGACGACGTTGTGCTGGTTTTCGATGGTGACACAGCGCTGGAGATCGAGGGACGTGCCAATGCCGCTCTCGAACATGTTCGGACGTGGGGCGTACAAAACAAGCTAAAGTTTGCCCCTGCGAAAACTAACGCAATGGTGATAACTCGCAAGCTAAAGTACGACACCCCGCGCCTGAGCATGGGCGGGATCGACATTGCCATGTCCAAAGAGATCAAAATCCTGGGTGTCACCATCGACAATCAGTTGACTTTTAACGCGCACGTCGCAAAGATATGTAGGAAGGCAATAGGAATCCACAAGCAGCTAGCCAGGGCAGCAAAGACCAGCTGGGGGCTCCGCCCCGAAGTCATCAGAACAATATATGTGGCCACCGTAGAACCAGTCATCCTGTACGCTGCCAGCGTATGGGCTCCAGCCGTCGAGAAGCTGGGCATAAGGAAGCAGTTGGGAGCGGTTCAGCGTGGCATCGCACAAAAGCTATGCAAGGGATACAGGACGGTCTCCTTGAACTCCGCGCTGGTGCTGGCTGGGTTACTACCCCTCGACCTGCGAGTTCGCGAAGCGGCATCGTTATACGAGGCCAGGAGAGGGGTGCCCCAGCCAGCACTTGGCGACAGGGAGGTCGAGCAGGCCGCCTCAGCAATGGAAGCTCCACACCCTGCAGAGCGCGCTGAGCTGGAGCTCGTAAGCCTGACGAACCAAGAGCAAGTAGCTGCCCAGAGCGAACTTGAAGTTCGTATCTACACGGACGGGAGCAAAATAGGGGGCAAGGTTGGAGCGGCACTATCCTTTTGGAACGGTGACGCCGAAACCAAAACCCTGAAGATTGCTCTCCCACACTACTCCACCGTATACCAGGCTGAGCTTCTGGCGATATGCGTCGCAACCAGGGAGATCCGAAAGCACAGTGCGCGATCGTTTGGAATTTTCAGCGACTCGATGGCGGCCCTCCAAACGATTCAGAACTACAACCGACACCACCCCCTAGCAGTAGAGACGAGGGCTAACCTTAGGTCCCTGTCTACCCAAAACAAGGCTGTTACCTTGTTTTGGATCAAAGCACATGTGGGGTTGGAAGGGAACGAGAGGGCCGATGAATTAGCCAAGAGAGCCGCTGAAGGTTCCAAACGGAAGCCCGACTACGACCTCTGTCCGGTTTCATACGTCAAGCGATGCATTCGAACGGCAACCCTTGATGTGTGGAACCAGCGATACACCTCCGGAGAAACCGCCTCAGGGACAAAATTGTTTTTCCCGAATGCGGTGGCGGCGTACAGGATTGTCAGGAAGCTAAAAATAAGCAGCGTCACTACCCAGATCTTGACGGGGCACGGTGGGTTCTCCGAATACTTGAATCGCTTCAAGTGCAAGGAGAGCCCATCGTGCATCTGCGATCCTGAAGTCGCTGAAACGGTCCCACATGTATTATTCTGCTGTCCCGTATTCGACAAGGAAAGACTTGAGGCCGAGCATGTACTCGACACCAAACTAGATGCTGAAACCGTGTGGCAAATTATGGAGGGAAAAAAGAGACAGTTGTTCTTAGATTACTGCGTAAAAATATGCGAAAGAGTAATAAAAAGAAATAAAACAGTTTAAGAAATAGATGTTTGCATAATATTATATAGAATATTAGGGTCAAGCATTGATAACATAAGGTATACAATTGAACAAGAACACCAGACAAATAGGAATAACATATATGTTGCCCATACGGTTTAACTAGAAGCGTAAGTAGTCGTTATAAACTTTATAGATATAAGAATAGTTAAAATATGATCGCTGTTTAATCTACAAATGTATTAATATTAAAAACTAGAAATAGAAGTAGTCCTAAGATATATCTAATTAGAAGATATAGAAATAGATAAATAAGCTGGCTGTAAAACCAGATCATATGTAATAGAAATAAGAAATAGGAATAAGCTAGAATAAGAATCAGTGTAAAAAAATTAATAAAACCATTGTGTCGATGTATTATCCCTGGAATAATAAAGAGAAACAGTACAGAATAGGGAAGTAGAAGGGCGTCCTACCCTTAGAGATAGAAGATGAAAGAAAACGAGAAAGAAACAAGTATGAGGAATGAAATTGCGAGAAGAAAAATAGTGAGAACTGGTATGAACGTACAGACGAGCATAGGCTCCGATCATGTTGGAGGTAGTGTCTCAATGCCCTGTGATGACGGGTGCATTTTATTTAAAAAAAAAAAAAAAAAAAAAAAAAAAAACCAGTCACACGGCGCCCCCCGCCGCGAACAGATCGTTTTTAGAACGCTCCGCGCTCGAAAAATAATAGTTGTGGTATTTTTCGTAATAACCAATACGTATTATATATCATTAGAAGCGCGCTGCCGAGACCTACGTAAATGTGCAAAAATTTTGTAAAAAAGTGAAAAATTGTGGCTTATAAAAGCAAAAAACTTTTGTGAAAAAATCGGAAAACGTTTTCCTGCCCGATTTTGTGCGGGCCGACAAAAATCGGCAACTGCAGTAAGGTGCGCGAGAACGAGACCTATCTCCAGACACCCCACTCGGGGTAATCCGACCAGGGGTGCCGGAGATAGTGACGAAAACAACCCGCCGCGTGGAGCGCGAACAGAGTTCCCGAGGGTTCCCACGGAATCCCGGAGCATACATCGCAGGCGACACAGACGAGGTGCCGGGTGTTGAAAAAAGAACGAGATATTTCAGTGTGGAAGACCCCAAAAACCGTATATATAAACTTTTCCATTTTAAAAAATTCTATTCCTGGAAAACCAGGATAGGTATAACACTTCCCATAGTTTTAAAAAATTAGGCTATTTTAGATCTATCCACTGTTAAAATTTAGTAATTCTAGATTCATTACTCTTTAAGATATACTGTTTTTATTATTCAAAAATTCGGGGGTTGGAAATTCCACCCCAACACCTGTTTTTAAAATCAAAATTATAAACCATAGGGGTACTGCCACAGGAATAGCCACAAACTGTAACTCAATCTGCAGTAAATAGACTTTTAAAAGCGGAATATTGGAAACAAATATAAACCAAAATTTTTTAAACGCATACTGAGGGTTGAAAGAAGGGTGGAGCACGCCCGGATTTTTGGTGGGTCGCGGAGGCGGGGCAGACCCACTTCCGAGCCGAGTCCCGGATTTTTCAGAGCACGGGAGGTCCGAAAACCACAACATTTGCGGTTGTGAAAGAGAAAACAACCCTCTTTGACGCTCCCTCACAAGCGTACCCCTTGCCCGAAAAATCCGGAACGCGGGTCGGGAGGAAGGGGAAACTCCCCCGCGTCCGCCGACGTATCGGAAGTCCGCGCGTCTCCAATAACACCAAAGTCATTGGGCCCCGAAATTGAGGGATAGTTAGGCCTAAACTACATATATAACTTTGTTTCCCTACAAGACCTGGGTCATAAGCCGCTACCCTCAACTTTTTATATAACAAGGAAATTTCTAGAACAAAAAATTTTTCACATATTAATACTTCTATCACACAATCCGCTTTTTATACACATAAACACCAACACACAAGTCTAAAAAATCCCTTGCCTCTAGTTCGGAAATTTCGGAAATTTCACCAACCGGGAATCGAACCCGGTACCCAAAAATCGAATATCTCGGAAACCAGAAGAGATAGGCGGATTTGGACCCCAGATTCGGCCTGTGTAGTGTCGTTAGACACGACACTAAGGTGAAAACCGTAGACGAGGTATCGATTCCCATCCTCATTTTCCATTTTCCGCAACTTTTCCTTTCCTTACCTCTTGCGGGCCATATCTCGGAAGCGGGAGGAGATAGAGCCAAACCGACTTCGAATTTAGCCTTTGTGGTGTCGAAGACACCACGGCATAAGTCGGATAAGAGGTTTCCTTTCCCCCCCTTTTGGACCCTCCCCCACCCCTTATTTTAAAAAATCGATATCTCGGTAACTAAGAGGCTTGGGAAAACTTCGACTGCAGAATTAGATTTAGATTTAGGGTTTTTAATCTCTTCTTTTACACTAGCTTATTTTATTATTTTGACTTTACCCCCCTTTACAGGGTTAAACGTTTATTAGATTTTAGTTTAGGTTTTAAGTTGACATATTTTTTACCCCCCTATACAGGGATAGACTACCGACACTGACAGTTTAGAATATTATATAATATTTTATTTTATTAAATTTTAGATTTTAATTTTAACTTTAAGTAAATTATTGACTATTTTCCCCGTCACGCCGTGCCCTTTACACACGAGCCACACACCACACGAAAACATGATGTCTGGAATTCGCACCCCAGTTACAGGGAGAGGGTCGGGAGCTGGAGCCAGCAGACCAAGTGGGTCTGTGTCGCCTACCCATCCGGACAACGGGGGGCCCTCCGGAGCGCGCGAAGCGCCGAAGGGGTTATCCCTGAAGTTCGGTGGGAAAGCCGCTCCCGCCACTACTCCCAACCCAGCAAGCCCGCCTGGACAGACGCTGGATGCCGCCAAGACCTTCATCCGGAGACCGGAGAGGAAGAGGAGGTCCATAGACCTCATGGACTCTTACGTCAAACAGGGCGACAACTACTTAAACCTGTCCAATGACAAACTCCTCCAGGAGGTCATGAAGACCTTTGAGGATATCCCGTCCAGAGTGAGGGACTATTCTCAGATGCGTCGGGACATCAAGACCTTCCTGGAGGTCCAGTCGGACAGGGGTTTGCGGGTCCTGTTTGAGGTAAGTAGGCGAGTAAAAATCTTAGAAACTAAAGTCTTAGAGTCTAAAAAAGCTCCACTCACCACGCCTACACCCCCCGAACTGAGGGAGGTTTTGGATAGGCTGGAAGGGATGGAGTCGAACCTAAATATGCGGCTCAACGACCTCCAAGAGGAAGTGACGAAAGGAGTAGAAGATATGAAGACTGAATGTAATAACTGCGGCTTCGACATCCTCGATAAGGTCATTGGTCGGGTCGACGAGGTCGGTCTGAAGACCGACGAGGTCGGTTTGAAGATCGACACCGTCCAGACGAGTATGGACAACACGATGGAAGGGGTGAGGACCTTCGGTCGTTGTATGGTCAGCCTCGAGGACCAGATGAATGGCCTTAGCAGGGATGTCGCAGCAAGGACTGATAGGATAAAGGAGGTCATACGGGAGGTTGTGGTCGAACCGAAAACCGACCCGCCGACGTACGCCAGCGTCACGGCAGCCAAACCCTGGCACCGGCCGGCTCTTCACTCGGTGGCGATCACCTTGGAGGGCAGCCAGGAGACTGCGGACGAGGTGCTCGCCAGGGTGAAGAAGGCGGTCGATGCCAGGGTAACTGGCCTCAGAATAAATAAAGTACGCAAGGCGAAAAACCAGACGGTAATACTGGGGTGCGACTCTGAGGAGGAACTCCAAAGAGTAAGGGATAGGATCAAGAGCCAAGGCGGAGGACTGACAGTGGCGCCTATGCAAAATAAAAACCCGCTCGTCGTCCTAAAGGACGTCTTTTTGGACAGCGAGGACGACGAGCTGGTAAAGGCGATCCACTCCCAAAATGAAAATATATTTAGGGATTTAGACATAGAAGAAAAAGAAATAGCCATCAAATACAAGAAGAGGACCAGAAACCCCAGGACGGCGCACGTTGTCGTCCAAGTCAGGCCCAAAGTCTGGCAGAGGATGACGGAGGCTGGAGCCCTCTACCTTGACCTGCAAAGGGTCAAGGTTGAGGACCAGTCCCCGCTCATCCAATGCACTAAGTGCTTGGCATTCGGACACGGCCGGAAATTTTGTACCGAGAGTGCAGACAGGTGCAGTCACTGCGGGGGTCCGCACCTTCGCGAGAAGTGTGCGGAGTTCATTGCGGGCAATGAACCGCGGTGCTGCAACTGCCTGCACTCGAAGTTCCAAAGGACCGGCCACAACGCCTTTAGCGTGGAGTGTCCGGTGCGCAAGAAGTGGGACTACCTGGCTCGGACGACGACGGCGTACGCCTGAGCCGTTTCTTGGAACGTACAACACACACGTTACATGCACAACACGCACATTAACACACAAGATATACAAAACATATAGTAAATATATAGTTATATATCTAAACATGCACAAAAATCAAAACATGCACAGCACAACACCCCCCAGAACACAATCACAAATACAGATATATAATATATATTATAAATATATAAGCATATATCAAAACAAGCACGAAACACTAAAACATGCACTACACACAAACCGAGAACACATACAGAACAACAAACACTTGAAACAGGAAAGGTAATAGATATCATATTATAAGAATATACATATATTATTGCCGAAATAACGAGGAATAAATAAACACACAGGAAATTCATGTGGTACGTGACCCAAATAGAACAACTTAGCTTAACTTTACTTAGCTGTACAGCTATTAGACTATAGCTAAATCCTACTCTTGTAATTGATTGCGGTATTAGAAAATAATGTTAACTAGATCAACATCGAAAGTATATTAGAGTGTAATAAAATGTAAAGTACAACACCTTGTGGTAGACTATTATTCAGACCCTACTTCTTGTTTTTATATTTTGTTTTAGAAAATAATATTAAGTAAATAAAAATTGGAAATGTATTAAATTAAACACATGTATAGACTTAAGATAGAAAATAAAACTTGGATTGTAGAATAATAGCATGTAAATAGGTATAAGGAAAAAATAATAAGATGTTTATTTTATATAAAGTAGTACATAGAAATATAAAAATTTTTGTACAAACTATGTAAATAAATAAAACAAGGTTGCACACTAAATACCCATACCCTAAATAAATAAATTTACAAAACAGAACAGATTAGCATATGCGGGAGTCCCACCCGGCGAAGTATGAAAGGCTGAATGAAAGAAAGACATAGAATGAAGAATAAAAGTACGAGAGGCATAAGAGATAGAACTGGAGTGAATGAGTAAATTAGATAGACAAGGTCCTGGTGTTCTCATGACCGGGGAAAAGCTATGAAAAAAAAAAAAAAAAAAAAAAAAAAAAAAAACCTAACCTAACCTAACCTAACCTAACCTAACCTAACCTAACCTAACCTAACCTAACCTAACCTAACCTAACCTAACCTAACCTAACCTAACCTAACCTAACCTAACCTAACCTAACCTAACCTAACCTAACCTAACCTAACCTAACCTAACCTAACCTAACCTCCTGTTTGAGGTAAGTAGGCGAGTAAAAATCTTAGAAACTAAAGTCTTAGAGTCTAAAAAAGCTCCACTCACCACGCCTACACCCCCCGAACTGAGGGAGGTTTTGGATAGGCTGGAAGGGATGGAGTCGAACCTAAATATGCGGCTCAACGACCTCCAAGAGGAAGTGACGAAAGGAGTAGAAGATATGAAGACTGAATGTAATAACTGCGGCTTCGACATCCTCGATAAGGTCATTGGTCGGGTCGACGAGGTCGGTCTGAAGACCGACGAGGTCGGTTTGAAGATCGACACCGTCCAGACGAGTATGGACAACACGATGGAAGGGGTGAGGACCTTCGGTCGTTGTATGGTCAGCCTCGAGGACCAGATGAATGGCCTTGGCAGGGACGTCGCAGCAAGGACTGATAGGATAAAGGAGGTCATACGGGAGGTTGTGGTCGAACCGAAAACCGACCCGCCAACGTACGCCAGCGTCACGGCAGCCAAACCCTGGCACCGGCCGGCTCTTCACTCGGTGGCGATCACCTTGGAGGGCAGCCAGGAGACTGCGGACGAGGTGCTCGCCAGGGTGAAGAAGGCGGTCGATGCCAGGGTAACTGGCCTCAGAATAAATAAAGTACGCAAGGCGAAAAACCAGACGGTAATACTGGGGTGCGACTCTGAGGAGGAACTCCAAAGAGTAAGGGATAGGATCAAGAGCCAAGGCGGAGGACTGACAGTGGCGCCTATGCAAAATAAAAACCCGCTCGTCGTCCTAAAGGACGTCTTTTTGGACAGCGAGGACGACGAGCTGGTAAAGGCGATCCACTCCCAAAATGAAAATATATTTAGGGACCTAGACCAGCAAGATAAAGAAATGGTAATAAAATATAAGAAGAGGACGAGGAACCCCAGGACGGCGCACGTTGTCGTCCAAGTCAGGCCCAAGGTATGGCAAAGGATGACGGAGGCTGGGGCCCTCTACCTTGACCTGCAAAGGGTCAGGGTTGAGGACCAGTCCCCGCTCATCCAATGCACGAAGTGCTTGGCATTCGGACACGGCCGGAAATTTTGTACCGAGAGTGCAGACAGGTGCAGTCACTGCGGGGGTCCGCACCTTCGCGAGAAGTGTGCGGAGTTCATTGCGGGCAATGAACCGCGGTGCTGCAACTGCCTGCACTCGAAGTTCCAAGGGACCGGCCACAACGCCTTTAGCGTGGAGTGTCCGGTGCGCAAGAAGTGGGACTACCTGGCTCGGACGACAACGGCGTACGCCTGAGCCGTTTCTGGGGACGTACAACACACACGTTACATGCACAACACGCACATTAACACACAAGACATACAAAACATATATTAAATATATAGTAATATATGAAAACACGCACAAAATACAAAACATGCACTACACTCAACACGAAAACACAAAAAATTGTTGTTTTGTTTTGTCCTTTTTACATTGTTGTTGTTTATATTTGTTTGCAATTATATTACAATTGTTAAGCGAAATAAGCACGCAGTCCGGAAATACAAGCGAAACAACAAACAATAAGAAAGGTAATAAATATTGTATTATCAGAATATATATATAGTATTGCCTTAACACACAAAACATTACACATTGTAAAGCACATAAAATTCAAAATGAAAACTGTTCACGTGGTGTGTACCCTAGGTCGGCTAATTAATTACACAAGTTGTTTATGTATGTTATTTAGATTGCTACTAATGGTACTTTAAAGTCTGTGTATAAGTTAAATAGGCAAATCATGTTTTAAAACTGGAAAATATAGTACCGTAGCTGTAATAGATATTGGTATCTAGCACAACAGTCAAATAGTACTCATCTGTATGATAGTAGTTTACTATACTAAACCTCTTCTTATATATACGCAACTATGTCAACGAATAAGAGATAAGATGTAACTTTTTACTAACAAAATAAGCATGTAAGATAAAGGATTGATATATTGTTATTTAAATCAGAATAAAATAGAAATGTAATAGAACAACTAGAATAAGTACATGTTTAGATATAATAATAGTTTTAACATTTTTTAAATTTTTAACAACCATGTAAATAAAACAAGGTGTCACATTAATTACCATACCCTAAATAAATAAAATGATGAAATAGAATAGACTAACATATGCGGGAGTCCCACCCGGCGAAGTATGAAAGGTTGAATGAAAGAAAGATATAGTATGAAGAATGAAAGTGCGAGAGGCATAAAAGAAGAACTAGAATGAATGAGTTATATAGATAGACAAGGTCCTGGTGGTCTCATGACCGGGGAAAAGCTAAAAAAAAAAAAAAAAAAAAAAAAAAAAAAAAAAAAAAAAACCTAACCTAACCTAACCTAACCTAACCTAACCTAACCTAACCTAACCTAACCTAACCTAACCTAACCTAACCTAACCTAACCTAACCTAACCTAACCTAACCTAACCTAACCTAACCTAACCTAACCTAACCTAACCTAACCTAACCTTTTTTTTTTTTTTTTTTTTTTTTTGACGCTGAGAAATGGCAATTACGCACTTCCGCTCGCTGGGGGGGCGAGACGGGGAGTGTGGGACTCCCTGTCGCATGACGGCGACAGTATACCCACTAAAACTCAGCGGTGTTCCCTCCGGCGCCTTGTTGGGAGGGCTGTGGGAGACGTTCTGCGTCCACGGCCCTCTGGCGCGTGCCCGCCTAGATGGCGGGCCCTACGTGCCCCCCGGGCTGGGGGGCGACGGGATTGGCCGGGAACACCTGGCCACTCCCGTCCGGCGCTGGTGAAGGCGCGTGCAGTGCAGGCAGGGGTGCCCCCGCACCCGTTGCCTGCTGGCCTCCACCAGGGAGGAGTCGGAGGTGCTCGTCATACTGACGTCTTCTCCGACCCCTCCTCCGCCTGCGGAGCGCCGGCGCGAGGGGGTCGTCCTCGCGCGCGCGCTCCGCCGCCTCCTTCTGCGACATGACCTGTTCACAGAAGGAGGCTACCGCCGCCCAGGACCCCTCGTCCCCCAGCATGGCGTTGATCACGCCGGGGAGCGAGAGGTCCGGCCCGATCGCCGCAACGAGGTCGCGGCGCGGCTCCGACCACGACGGGCACCCCTCAAGGGTGTGCTGCGCCGTGTCCACCGCCGCGCCGCAATCGCGGCACGACGGTGTCTCCTCCCGACCGATGCGGTGCAGGTAGGCCCCGAAACATCCGTGGCCGGTCAGCACCTGCGCCAGTCGGAAGGAGACCACCCCGTGCGACCGATCGAGCCACTCTTGCAGGAGCGGCCCGATCGCGTCGAGTGTGCGGCGACCGAATACCGCGGTGGCGAGGTCCGTCGACCAATGCCGGACGACGGCTTCCTTCGCCTCCCGCCGGACGGCCTCCCTCTCACGCGGGGCTGGGCGCTCTCCGCTCGCCCGCCGCCCCGCCGTCCACTCGTACACTCTGGCGAGCACCCACGCCTCGAGTTCCCAAGGCGGGGTGCCCGCCAGAGCGCACGCCGCCGCGAAGCCCACCGTGCGGTAGGTCCGCGCCACCCGCTGGGCAACCTAACCTAACCTAACCTAACCTAACCTAACCTAACCTAACCTAACCTAACCTAACCTAACCTAACCTAACCTAACCTAACCTAACCTAACCTAACCTAACCTAACCTAACCGTCTCACGGCGCCCCCCGCCGCGATCGGATCAGTTTTGGCTCACTCCGCGCAGGAAAAATTGTAAAAATAGTGTTTTTCGCGTAAAGGCATAAGTGTTGCATATGAGTAGAAGCGCGCTGCAAAGACGCAAGTGACTGTGAAATTTTCAAAGTGAAAAGTGGAAAACTGTGACTAAAAACCGCAAAAAACTGTGCGGAAAAAACTTCAAAGCCCGACGCTGCCTGAATTGGTGCGGGCACTTAAAAATCTAAGACTGCAGCAAGGTGCGCTAGAACGAGACCTATCTCCAGACACCCCACTCGGGGTAATCCGACCAGGGGTGCCGGAGATAGAGGTGAAAACCCTCAGCCGCGTGGAGCGAATTCGGTGTTCCCGAGGGTTCGCACGGGACCCGAGGCCGTTATCCAGAAGCGACACGGACGAGGAGCCGGGAGACGAAAAAACAAGGTGGAAATACAGTGTGGAAGACCGCAAAAAAGCAGTAAGGAAGATTTCCGTTTTTAAAAAAATCTTTTCCCAGGAAACCGGGAAAGATAGAAAGTTTTTAAAGGACTCTAAAAATTAGGTCGCCTTAGATTTACTTAGATTTTAAATTTTATAGTTCTAGCATTAATAGTTGTAAAGATATTCAAGTTTTAAATTTCAAAAAATCAGGGGGTTGATAAATACAACCCCAATATTTAATTAAAGTTGTTATTCTTAAGCGCTAAGGGTACCGCTGCACGAAAAATCCTATTTTTAAATTTTACTGTACATATTAGCTTTAGAAACTTAAAATATAAGGAAGGCAAAATTTTGGAGATTTTTGAAAACGTACTTTGGGGGTTGAAGCAGGGTAGGTGCACGCCTGGATTTTTGAGAGGGTGCAGAGGCGGAGCAGACCCACTCCCGGGCCGATTTTCGGATTTTTCGGTGCAGGGGAAGTTCGGAAACCACAGCATTTGCGGTCGCGAAACTGTGGACGACCCCCTTTGACGACTCCTCAAAGGCGAACCCCTGAACCGAGGGATCCGGGACGCGGGTCGGGAGAAAGGGAAAATCCTCCCGCGTCTGCCGACACGTCGAAAGTCCACGCGTCTCAGATAGAGCCAAAGATATTGACCCCCAAAGTCGAGGAAGCGCTGGTAGAAAACTCCAAAATTAACCGTGTAACATAAAAATCCTAGACATCGGGCGCTACCCACAGTACCAAAAAGTAAAAACGGAAAAAATTTTTTTATACAATAATATTAATTGGAAATTTGGATTGATTGGATTGACAACCCATTAAAGCGCCAACTAGCACGGGAACATAAATCTGGAAAAAACTTTTTGGAAATATTTAGGAAATTTCACCTACCGGGAACCGAACCCGGTACCCAAAAATTGCATATCTCCGAAACTAGAGGAGCTAGGCCAATTTGGACCCCAAATTTGGCCTGTGTAGTGTCGTTAGACTCGACACTAAGGTGAAAACCGCTACCGAGGTATCGATCGCCCCCCCTATTTTCCTTTTTCCTGAACTTTCCTTTTCCACATCCTTTGGAGGGCCATATCTCGGGAACGAGAGGAGTTAGAGCCGATCCGACTTCGGAATCAGCCTTTGTGGCTAAAGTCGCGCAGGAGAAACCCTCTCCCCCTGTTTGGACCCCCCCCCCCCCTCCCCCACTCCTCACATACCAAACCTGATATCTCGGTAAGTACGGATTATAGATCAAAATTACGCTGCAGATTTATGTTCCTAAAGCTTGACCGACACTTAATTTGGTCAAGACCGAGCTGTATTTTAAAATTTTAATTATTTTAATTATTTTATTTAAATTTGAAATTTACATATTAGATCTTTGTTTTTACCCCTTTTGTTTGACACCAATACAGACTGACCAAGGTCAAGACCGAGTCGCGGTCAAGCCCGAGCTGCATTTGGTTTTTGCTTTAAATAAAAAAATTTTTCTTTTTAATTTTAGGATCCTTAAAAATTGTAGGTACACTTCTAGGTTTATTGACCTAAGATAACCTGACTCGGACTAGTTCAAGCGGTCAAGTCCGAACTGTATCTAACTTAAATTTATTTAACTTTATAATTGTTTTGACTTTGTTTATACTTTTAAATTTAGTTTATATTTTATTAGACCAGGGGTGATTAGACCACCCAAACATAGTATTAATTAGTAGACAATAGCCTTTATTGAGGCCAAACGTGTACTTTGGTTTTAATTAACCAAATTTGTTAGTTTTAGTTTATAACTTTAGTTTTATTTAGAAACTGTAATTAGTTATAAGGTTTTAATTAGGTTTATTATTAGTGTTATTGTATTTATACCGACACAGACCCCCCTTTACAGGGTCCTACATTCACACTTACACAACTGACACAGACCCCCCTTTACAGGGTCTTACATTTTATATCATCACTGACAACTTTCCCCGACAAAATGCACCGCACACCTCTGACCACTGGCGCCGCCAAAAGGCCCCCCACCACTCCCAGCCCCACCACCTCGGCCGCAGCAGTGCAGGACGCTGCTGCGACTTTTATAAAAAGACCGCAGACCAGCCGAAGATCGCTCGATAACATGGAGCTGTACAAAAAACAAAAACAAAATTACGTTGAGCTGCCCAGCGACCAGCTCCTCCAGGAGCTGATGAAAACCTTCGAAGAAATACCCCTGAAGGTCCACGATTACCCACAGATGAGGAGGGATATAAAGCAGTTCCTGGAGGCGCGGTCAGACAAGGGGATCAGAGCGATCTTCGAGCTCAGCAGGCGCATCAAAACACTAGAAGCAGAGCCCCCCAGAACAAAGACGCCTGCAAGAGCCCCGCCGTCGGAGGGGCATGATGACGTCCTGAGGAGGCTGGGAGAGATGGAGACGGAGCTGACGGAACGGCTGAACGAGCTGGAGCGGAGCCTGAGAGCGGACCTAATCGAAATAGATAGCCAAAACTACAAACGAAGCGCCGACATCGTCAGCACCATCGTCGACAGGATCGACAAGGATAGGGCTACCGCAGACAAAACGACCGAGGAGGTCGGCGGTCGGCACTATGCCCTCATCAAAGACCTTGTCGGCGGTGTTGCTGGGGATGTTGCCGCGGCAAAGGAGCAGTTGGTCGAGGTCGCCAAGAGGCTGACGTCCGGGGCAGGCCTGGCTCCATCTCCCAAGACGTACGCCAGCGTCGCCGCAGCAGCCAAGCCCGTCCACCGCCCCGCTCTCCACTCAATGGCGGTCACCCTCGAAGGCGGCCAGGAGACCGCCGACGAGGTACTCGCCAGAGTGAGGAGGGTGGTCGACGCCAGAAGTACGGGCCTGAAAGTTAGTAAGGTCCGGAAGGCTAAAAACCAGACGGTGATACTAGGCTGCGACACAAAGCAAGAAAGTGAGAGGGTGCGTGCAAGGATTGAGGGCAGTGGGACCGGGCTGAAAGTAGCGCCTATGACCAACAAAAACCCACTCGTTGTCCTTAAGGACGTTTTCACGGACAGCGAGGATGAGGAAGTCATCAAGGCGCTGCACGCCCAGAATAAGGAGATGTTTGAGGGACTAACCGAGGAGGACAGGGAGATTATGGTTAAATATAAGAAACGCACACGTAACCCCAACACCGCGCATATCATCCTCCAGGTGAGACCCATTACATGGCAAAGGATGACGGAGGCTGGAGCCCTCTATCTGGACCTGCAAAGGATCAGAGTGGAGGACCAGTCTCCGTTAATCCAATGTACAAAGTGCCTCGCATTCGGGCATGGTCGGAAGTTCTGCACCGAGAGCGTGGACAGATGTAGCCACTGTGGAGGACCGCATCTGCGCGATAAATGCGCAGACAAAATCGCAGGAAATGAACCACAGTGCTGCAACTGCTCACGCTCCGGGTTGCGAAGGACCGACCATAATGCGTTCAACGCGGATTGCCCGGAGCGTCGAAAATGGGACTATCTGGCTCGGGCAAACACGGCTTATACGTAAAACACGCAGGGACCACAACACAAAACACACAGTCACAAACACAAAACATATCACAACACGACAACAGATATATGGAATGTATACTAAGTATACACGAAAATATGTGCATAAAAACAACCACACGAACAACAACAATTAACCCCCAGCATAAGAAAGAGACAATAAATATATATAATAGGTATATATATATTATTGGCTAAATACAAAACACGCATAACATACTAGGAAAGATAAAAAACAATAATACAAATCACCAATCCTTCTGAACACACAATTACACATCAATAAAAATACCTACTGTCATAAATAAGACAATAAAATGTAAGACATATAAATGTAAAAGAAATGGACAATAAATATATATAGATGAATATATATATATTATTGCCTAAAATAAAACACGTATAAAAATGTACAAAAAGATAAAACCAAACACAACTCATCAACCCTGCTGTATGCACGTATATATATATAAATAAAAGTACTTGTTGTCACATACAAAAAACAGAATTAAGAATAGAAATGTAAGTATGTTTATATATAAGGCAATAAGTTAAAGTACGTATAGACATAAGAATTACAGATGTTATAGTGCTAAGAAACAAAAACTACAGTAGTAATGCATAAGCAACAATGTATTTTATATTATAAGCTTTTATACAAAAGCGTAAATATATAAGTATAAATAATTAAGCTCAAGTGAGCATGAATAAACACATAAGCATAAAAACATAAGCATATATATATAAGTTTAAATAAATAAGCATAAATAAATAAGCTCAAATATGTATACACAAGCCCTGAGCAGAGATAGTCCTATATGGATGATTGTATGTAATAAGAACATAATATAGTATACATGTGTAAAATAGATATAAGTAAGCAATGTTAATAAAAACATCATGTGTAATTAAATATCCCTAAATAAAGAAAATAGAATAATAAGAACAATAGAATAGATAGAATAGCGGGAGTCCCACCCGACAAAGTATGAAAGTATGTATGAAAGAAAGATTTAGTATGAAGAATGAAAGTGCGAGAGGAATACATGAGAGAAATTGAATGAATGAGAAAAAATAGTTAAATAAGGTCCCGATGTTACCCATGATCGGGGAAAAGCGAAAAAAAAAAAAAAAAAAAAAAAAAAAAAAAAAAAAAAAAAAAAAAAACCTAACCTAACCTAACCTTTTTTTTTTTTTTTTTTTTTTGACGCTGAGAAATGGCAATTACGCACTTCCGCTCGCTGGGGGGGCGAGACGGGGAGTGTGGGACTCCCTGTCGCATGACGGCGACAGTATACCCACTAAAACTCAGCGGTGTTCCCTCCGGCGCCTTGTTGGGAGGGCTGTGGGAGACGTTCTGCGTCCACGGCCCTCTGGCGCGTGCCCGCCTAGATGGCGGGCCCTACGTGCCCCCCGGGCTGGGGGGCGACGGGATTGGCCGGGAACACCTGGCCACTCCCGTCCGGCGCTGGTGAAGGCGCGTGCAGTGCAGGCAGGGGTGCCCCCGCACCCGTTGCCTGCTGGCCTCCACCAGGGAGGAGTCGGAGGTGCTCGTCATACTGACGTCTTCTCCGACCCCTCCTCCGCCTGCGGAGCGCCGGCGCGAGGGGGTCGTCCTCGCGCGCGCGCTCCGCCGCCTCCTTCTGCGACATGACCTGTTCACAGAAGGAGGCTACCGCCGCCCAGGACCCCTCGTCCCCCAGCATGGCGTTGATCACGCCGGGGAGCGAGAGGTCCGGCCCGATCGCCGCAACGAGGTCGCGGCGCGGCTCCGACCACGACGGGCACCCCTCAAGGGTGTGCTGCGCCGTGTCCACCGCCGCGCCGCAATCGCGGCACGACGGTGTCTCCTCCCGACCGATGCGGTGCAGGTAGGCCCCGAAACATCCGTGGCCGGTCAGCACCTGCGCCAGTCGGAAGGAGACCACCCCGTGCGACCGATCGAGCCACTCTTGCAGGAGCGGCCCGATCGCGTCGAGTGTGCGGCGACCGAATACCGCGGTGGCGAGGTCCGTCGACCAATGCCGGACGACGGCTTCCTTCGCCTCCCGCCGGACGGCCTCCCTCTCACGCGGGGCTGGGCGCTCTCCGCTCGCCCGCCGCCCCGCCGTCCACTCGTACACTCTGGCGAGCACCCACGCCTCGAGTTCCCAAGGCGGGGTGCCCGCCAGAGCGCACGCCGCCGCGAAGCCCACCGTGCGGTAGGTCCGCGCCACCCGCTGGGCTATGGCCCTCTGCGGGGCCCGCAAGGCCGCGGCGTTCTCCCTCCTCCGGAGGGAGTCCTCCCAGATGGGGGCCCCGTAGGTGGCCATACTCCTCAGGATGCCGGCGTAGAGTCGCCGGCATCGGACGCTGGGCCCCCCCACGTTGGGGAGCAGCCACGAGAGGGCGCCCGCGGTCTTCAGCAGGCGCGCCGACAGCCCGCGGAAGTGCGGGCCGAAGCGCCACCTGCTGTCAAGCACGAGGCCCAGATATTTCATCTGGGCCCCGACCGCGATGCGGACGCCCTCCACGTGGATGTGGGCGTCGGGCGGGGGGCGCTGCCGCTGCCGGGGACCGTGGAAGTACACGGCCTCGGTTTTGTGCAGCGCCACCGTCAGGCCGAGGCGGCGGATCCTCCCCGCGATGAGGGAGCCGCCCGCCGAGGCCAAGTTGGCCGCCTCTCCGAAACTCTCCCCCCGGGCGGTGAGGAGAGTGTCGTCCGCGTAGCAGACGACCCTAACGCCCCGGGGGAGAGTTCCCCGCAGGAGCCAATCGTAGCCGACGTTCCAGAGCAGGGGCCCCACGACCGACCCCTGTGGGACGCCGGCTTCGGCGGGATATCGCCGGACTCGGCCAGACCTGTCCACCAGGAGGACCTCCCTGTCCTCCAGGTAGCTGGCCAGCAGACGCCGCAGGTATGGAGGCACTCCGTGGAAGCGGAGCGCCTCCATGATGGTAGAGTGGGGGATCGAGTTGAAGGCGTTGGCTATGTCGAACGACACCGCCAGCAACCCGTCCCCCGCCTGCATCGCCTCCTCCACCTGCCCCTTGAGGCAGGCCAGTGCGTCCACCGTCGAACGCTCAGCCCGAAAGCCGAACTGAGCGTCCGACAAGTCCGGTCCGACATCCCGCAGGTGCTCCTTTAGGCGGGCGGCGACTATCCCCTCGAACATTTTCCCGACGTCTGCCAGGAGCATGATCGGCCGGTATGCCGAGGGGGAGTCCGCCGGGCGGCCCTCCTTGCGAAGGAGGCACAATAGGCCCTCCTTCCACGGTTTCGGGAACCTCCCCGACGCGAAGCATGCGTCGAAGAGGTCCCGAAACCGCGCCTCCATTTGGGTGGCGGCGATCGCCACCACCCTTGCGGGGACCCCGTCGGGGCCCGGAGCCTTCTTCCCGGCGCGGGCACGGTCGATGGCCGCGCCGAGCTCCGACTCCGTGACCGGCGGGGCCTCCTCCTCCTCCGCAACGTGCGGCGGCGGCGGCGGCGGAGCCATCACTGGCGGGGTGAAGCTGCCCCTGCGTGGAAACAGGGACCGCACCACCCCGTCCAGGAGGGAGGGCTCCAGGGTCTCGGCAACGGGGGGGCCGAAGGGGCGCAGCTTGCTGCGCGCCACCTTGTATGGCCTCCCGAAGGGGTCGTTGTCGAGACCCTCCAGCATCTCGGCTCTCGCCGAGTCCTTGGCCGTGGCGATAGCCCGATCGAGGACCGTCTTGGCCACCACGTACGCCTCGTAGAGGCGGTCCTCGTCGGCCAAGTCTCTGCGACGCCGCCGCCGACTCCGCGTGTAGGCCCTCCTGGCCCGCACGCACGCTGCGCGGAGCTCCGCCAGCTCCGCCGACCACCAGTAGACGGCACGCCTGGGTGGCGGCCGGCGAGACCGAGGCATGCTAGAGTTGCACACCTCGGTCAGGGAATCCCCCAGCTGCCGCGCAGCGGCGTCCACGTCCAGACCAGCGGCGGGCGGCGACAGCCAGTCCTGGATGAACGCCGCCTCCGCCGCCGCCTCCCTGTCCAGGTGGGTCAGGGCCCACCGCGGGAACGGCGATCGTGCCGAGGGGAACCTAACCTAACCTAACCTAACCTAACCTAACCTAACCTAACCTAACCTAACCTAACCTTTTTTTTTTTTTTTTTTTTTTGACGCTGAGAAATGGCAATTACGCACTTCCGCTCGCTGGGGGGCGAGACGGGGAGTGTGGGACTCCCTGTCGCATGACGGCGACAGTATACCCACTAAAACTCAGCGGTGTTCCCTCCGGCGCCTTGTTGGGAGGGCTGTGGGAGACATTCTGCGTCCACGGCCCTCTGGCGCGTGCCCGCCTAGATGGCGGGCCCTACGTGCCCCCCGGGCTGGGGGGCGACGGGAATGGCCGGGAACACCTGGCCACTCCCGTCCGGCGCTGGTGAAGGCGCGTGCAGTGCAGGCAGGGGTGCCCCCGCACCCGTTGCCTGCTGGCCTCCACCAGGGAGGAGTCGGAGGTGCTCGTCATACTGACGTCTTCTCCGACCCCTCCTCCGCCTGCGGAGCGCCGGCGCGAGAGGGTCGTCCTCGCGCGCGCGCTCCGCCGCCTCCTTCTGCGACATGACCTGTTCACAGAAGGAGGCTACCGCCGCCCAGGACCCCTCGTCCCCCAGCATGGCGTTGATCACGCCGGGGAGCGAGAGGTCCGGCCCGATCGCCGCAACGAGATCGCGGCGCGGCTCCGACCACGACGGGCACTCCTCCAGGGTGTGCTGCGCCGTGTCCACCGCCGCGCCGCAATCGCGGCACGACGGTGTCTCCTCCCGACCGATGCGGTGCAGGTATGCCCCGAAACATCCGTGGCCGGTCAGCACCTGCGCCAGTCGGAAGGAGACCACCCCGTGCGACCGATCGAGCCACTCTTGCAGGAGCGGCCCGATCGCGTCGAGTGTGCGGCGACCGAATGCCGCGGTGGCGAGGTCCGTCGCCCAGTGCCGGACGACGGCTTCCTTCGCCTCCCGCCGGACGGCCTCCCTCTCTTGCGGGGCTGGGCGCTCTCCGCTCGCCCGCCGCCCCGCCGTCCACTCGTACACTCTGGCGAGCACCCACGCCTCGAGTTCCCAAGGCGGGGTGCCCGCCAGAACGCACGCCGCCGCGAAGCCCACCGTGCGGTAGGTCCGCGCCACCCGCTGGGCTATGGCCCTCTGCGGGGCCCGCAAGGCCGCGGCGTTCTCCCTCCTCCGGAGGGAGTCCTCCCAGATGGGGGCCCCGTAGGTGGCCATACTCCTCAGGATGCCGGCGTAGAGTCGCCGGCATCGGACGCTGGGCCCCCCCACGTTGGGGAGCAGCCACGAGAGGGCGCCCGCGGTCTTCAGCAGGCGCGCCGACAGCCCGCGGAAGTGCGGGCCGAAGCGCCACCTGCTGTCGAGCACGAGGCCCAGGTATTTCATCTGGGCCCCGACCGCGATGCGGACGCCCTCCACGTGGATGTGGGCGTCGGGCGGGGGGCGCTGCCGCTGCCGAGGACCGTGGAAGTACACGGCCTCGGTTTTGTGCAGCGCCACCGTCAGGCCGAGGCGGCGGATCCTCCCCGCGACGAGGGAGCCGCCCGCCGAGGCCAAGTTGGCCGCCTCTCCGAAACTCTCCCCCCGGGCGGTGAGGAGAGTGTCGTCCGCGTAGCAGACGACCCTGACGCCCCGGGGGAGAGTTCCCCGCAGGAGCCAATCGTAGCCGACGTTCCAGAGCAGGGGCCCCACGACCGACCCCTGTGGAACGCCGGCTTCGGCGGGATATCGCCGGACTCGGCCAGACCTGTCCACCAGGAGGACCTCCCTGTCCTCCAAGTAGCTGGCCAGCAGACGCCGCAGGTATGGAGGCACTCCGTGGAAGCGGAGCGCCTCCAGGATGGTAGAGTGGGGGATCGAGTTGAAGGCGTTGGCTATGTCGAACGACACCGCCAGCAACCCGTCCCCCGCCTGCATGGCCTCCTCCACCTGCCCCTTGAGGCAGGCCAGTGCGTCCACCGTCGAACGCTCAGCCCGAAAGCCGAACTGAGCGTCCGACAAGTCCGGTCCAACATCCCGCAGGTGCTCCTTTAAGCGGGCGGCGACAATCCCCTCAAACATTTTCCCGACATCCGGCAGGAGCACAATCGGCCGGTATGCCGAGGGGGAGTCCGCCGGGCGGCCCTCCTTGCGAAGGAGGCACAGTTGGCCCTCCTTCCACGGTTTCGGGAACCTCCCCGACGCGAAGCATGCGTCGAAGAGGTCCCGAAACCGCGCCTCCATTTGGGTGGCGGCGATCGCCACCACCCTTGCGGGGACCCCGTCGGGGCCCGGAGCCTTCTTCCTGGCGCGGACACGGTCGATGGCCGCGCCGAGCTCCGACTCCGTGACCGGCGGGGCCTCCTCCTCCTCCGCAACGTGCGGCGACAGCGGCGGCGGCGGCGGCGGAGCCATCACTGGCGGGGTGAAGCTGCCCCTGCGCGGAAACAGGGACCGCACCACCCCGTCCAGGAGGGAGGGCTCCAGGGTCTCGGCAACGGGGGGGCCGAAGGGGCGCAGCTTGCTGCGCGCCACCTTGTATGGCCTCCCGAAGGGGTCGTTGTCGAGACCCTCCAGCATCTCGGCTCTCGCCGAGTCCTTGGCCGTGGCGATGGCCCGATCGAGGACCGTCTTGGCCTCTACGTACGCCTCGTAGAGGCGGTCCTCGTTGGCCAAGTCTCTGCGACGCCGCCGCCGACTCCGCGTGTAGGCCCTCCTGGCCCGCACGCACGCTGCACGGAGCTCCGCCAGCTCCGCCGACCACCAGTACACGGCCCGTCTGGCTGGCGGCCGGCGAGACCGAGGCATGCTGGAGTTGCACACCTCGGTCAGGGAATCCCCCAGCTGCCGCGCAGCGGTGTCCACGTCCGGACCGGCGGCGGGCGGCGACAGCCAGTCTTGGATGAACGCCGCCTCCGCCGCCGCCTCCCTGTCCAGGTGGGTCAGGGCCCACCGCGGGAACGGCGATTGCCCCGACCCAGCGGACTCTCCGGAGCCCCTGGCGGAGACGATGTCGAACCGCACGTAGCGGTGGTCCGACAAGGTCTCCATCAACTCCACCCGCCAGTCCACGACGCGGGCGGCTATCGCGGGGGTGGCGAACGAAACGTCCACCACCGACCCTCCCCGCTGCCGCACACACGTGTGGACCGCCCCCCTGTTGAGCAGGGAGACGCCGGACGTGGCCGCCCAGAGCTCCACGGCGCGACCTCGTACGTTGCACGAGGCGGCCGGGTTGCCCCAGGCTGCCGACTTGGCGTTCAGGTCGCCCAAGACTACGACCTGACGCGGCGCCGCCCTGCCGACCACGGCGGCCAGGACCCCGAGAAAGTCCTCGAAGTCCTGCAGGGAGCGGTTTGGGGAGAAGTACACGGCCACGAGGGCCGAGTCTCCCCACGCGGCGGCCACGTATCCCGGTCCCCTCTCTAATAGCGAGAGGGGAGGGGAGTCCGTGGAAGACCGCGCCGCTAGTGCCACCAAGCCGTCCTCGTCGCCCAGCCAGCTGCCGGGGATCGAGTACGGCTCGGCGACCGCCACCACGTTCACCAACCACTCGGCCATGACTTGGACCACCAGATCCTGGGCCGCTTTACAGTGGTTGGTGTTCGCCTGGAGGAAGCGATGACGGTCGACCCTATCCATCGATCGTCATTGCTCCCCCCTCTGTTGCCGCCGCTGGAGCTGCGGCGGCGACGACGACGGCGGTGGCGGCGGAGGCGGCAGGTCGGACCTGCGCCTGCACCACTCCCTTTTTGACGGGGGGCTTACAGCTCCCGCCCGCCATCTTGTGGTCGGCAGGGCGGCCACTGGCGGCGCACGTCACGCAATGCGGCGTGGCGGCGCCGCAGGCGGCATTTTTGTGCCCCTGGAGCCCGCAGCGGTAGCACGCGTCCCCCCAGTCGGCCTTGGAGGGACACGTGGCCCGGGTGTGGCCGAGTGCGAAGCACTTGAAGCAGCGCATCGGGCCGTCTTCAAGCGCTCGCACCACGGCCGTGCTCAGGCCCAGGGGCAGCCGCCCCTTGGTCGCAGCGAGGAGAGCCCTGGCGGCGACGATGGGGCACTCCACGCGCGTGGTGCCCATGCCGCGGCGGCCAGGTCTGATGGGCCCGCACCTCACCGCGCTGACGTCGCAGCCACCCGCCGCCGCAACGGCCGCCACCACGTCCTCCCTGGTGGCCGAGTCATCGACGTCGGTCACCTCCAGGGGTGCGGTCTTTACGGGCCTGGCGACCGTTGCCGCGTCCGCTATGACCTCCCGCAGTTTATCCGCGAAGAGGTCGGCGTTACTCTCGCGCCGCTCCCCCCCGAACTCGAAGATTCGGGCCCCGGTCATGGTCCGCCGGCAGGTTATGTTGCTGATCCCGAGTTGGGTGGGATCAGCGTTGGTACGGGCCCGTCTGAGGACGGACTCGTACGTCGCCCCCCGCTCCGCGGCCTCCGGGGTGATTTTCACCACGACGGCCGCGGTTCGGGGAGGAGGAGGCAGTTTCCTGCCGGCGGCTGGAGCCGTCTTGGCTGGGGGAGCGGTCGCTGCGGGCGCTGCGGACGCTGCGGGCGCTGCGGGCTTCCTCTTCTTGCCCTTCTTGACCACCTCCGTCCACGACATGTTGGCCGGGGTGGTGGAGGGAAGAAGGGCGTCCTGTTTCATCTGGGGAGGGGCCGGCTGGGTAGCGGAGGAGGGCCCGGGCACCGGCTCGGGCGCTCCCTCTGGGCTCGTGGTGGTAGGGGCTTGCGGAGGAGGAGGAGCCGCTTTGCTCCTCTTGCCCCTGCCTTTGCCCTTCCCAGTGGGTTGGGCGCCCGCTGCCGGGCCCGCCTGGGGCACGGGTTCCGGGTCCGTCTGAGGCGAACTCTTGTCCGCCGCTAGCGGCGGGCGGAGTCGCCTTTCCGGCAGGAGCCGGTCCTCTATGCCCGCGAGGCAGGCCCTAGTAAAGTTTCTCTCCTCCGCTATGACCCTCCTAATAATTTCCTCCAGGTTGGAGGAGGAGGAGGAGGAGGAGGAGGAGAGGGGGGCCACCGCTTCTGGTGCCCGTTCCGCCTGGATGGGCCGGGCCGTGGCCTCAGCCAGCTTCTTGTGCAGCTGGCTGACCTCAAGCTGCAGGCGGTCGACGCGCGCCTGCAGCTGCCGTGTTTCTTCTGACGCAGTGCGCTGGGCCACCTCCTGGATGATAGCGCGCATGCTCGCGGCCCGGCACTTGAGGGCCTTCTGAAAGGTGCCCTTCAGGTGGGAGGACTTGGTGGCGATCTCAATGATCTCCCCCTCATCCTCCTCCGCCATCTTCTCCAGCTCGCCCAAGGAGCGGTCCGCGTACTGGAGGAGGGACGCGCCGTACCCGGACTTGGCCCGGGCAGCGCGCGCCTGCTGCTCCTTGGCAGCGACCCGCTCCTCGAGGTCCTGCTGGGCCTGCGCTCGCTTGGCCAGGTTCGGGCGGCGCTCGGCCTCCAATAAGCCCACATCGTGGGTGCAAGGCGAGGTGGAGGTCAAGGAAGGGCTCGAGGCCCTTTTAGACTTCAGCTTCTTCTTCGTCCTAGCTACGGCCGATCCAGAGGAGGTCTCGGACTCAAACTTCCGCTTCGTACGGTCGTATTCAGCCGCCGACGTGCCTGCATTGGAGTCGTCAGAGTCCGACACCTCGTCTGGCCTGCAAAAGAAGCCGGCCGCAGATGGCGCGCGGTCAGCTTCCGACGCCGAAGCGCCGTCGGCGTGGCCCTGAGAAGGGCCGTTTAGATCGTCCTGAGAGGAGCGATGTGATAAAAAGCGCCCTGAGGCGTCACGGCTTGGTTTCTTTTTCATCTTATCGTAGACACACAGCAATTAAAATAAAATCCGGCAGGTAAAACAGTATTTCAATAAAAGTCTACGATGTCACAGCGCACTTTAGCCGCCGGTCTGCCACTCCGTTACGGTGGTCAGACACGGCGTTGCCCGGGGGATACTGCGTGGAAGTATGCGCTGTGGGGGATCCCCCAACCTAACCTAACCTAACCTAACCTTTTTTTTTTTTTTTTTTTTTTTTTTTTTTTTTTTTTTTTTTTTTTTTTGACGCTGAGAAATGGCAATTACGCACTTCCGCTCGCTGGGGGGCGAGACGGGGAGTGTGGGACTCCCTGTCGCATGACGGCGACAGTATACCCACTAAAACTCAGCGGTGTTCCCTCCGGCGCCTTGCTGGGAGGGCTGTGGGAGACGTTCTGCGTCCACGGCCCTCTGGCGCGTGCCCGCCTAGATGGCGGGCCCTACGTGCCCCCCGGGCTGGGGGGCGACGGGAATGGCCGGGAACACCTGGCCACTCCCGTCCGGCGCTGGTGAAGGCGCGTGCAGTGCAGGCAGGGGTGCCCCCGCACCCGTTGCCTGCTGGCCTCCACCAGGGAGGAGTCGGAGGTGCTCGTCATACTGACGTCTTCTCCGACCCCTCCTCCGCCTGCGGAGCGCCGGCGCGAGAGGGTCGTCCTCGCGCGCGCGCTCCGCCGCCTCCTTCTGCGACATGACCTGTTCACAGAAGGAGGCTACCGCCGCCCAGGACCCCTCGTCCCCCAGCATGGCATTGATCACGCCGGGGAGCGAGAGGTCCGGCCCGATCGCCGCAACGAGGTCGCGGCGCGGCTCCGACCACGACGGGCACTCCTCCAGGGTGTGCTGCGCCGTGTCCACCGCCGCGCCGCAATCGCGGCACGACGGTGTCTCCTCCCGACCGATGCGGTGCAGGTAGGCCCCGAAACATCCGTGGCCGGTCAGCACCTGCGCCAGTCGGAAGGAGACCACCCCGTGCGACCGATCGAGCCACTCTTGCAGGAGCGGCCCGATCGCGTCGAGTGTGCGGCGACCGAATGCCACGGTGGCGAGGTCCGTCGCCCAGTGCCGGACGACGGCTTCCTTCGCCTCCCGCCGGATGGCCTCCCTCTCTTGCGGGGCTGGGCGCTCTCCGCTCGCCCGCCGCCCCGCCGTCCACTCGTACACTCTGGCGAGCACCCACGCCTCGAGTTCCCAAGGCGGGAACCTAACCTAACCTAACCTAACCTAACCTAACCTTTTTTTTTTTTTTTTTTTTTTTTTGACGCTGAGAAATGGCAATTACGCACTTCCGCTCGCTGGGGGGGCGAGACGGGGAGTGTGGGACTCCCTGTCGCATGACGGCGACAGTATACCCACTAAAACTCAGCGGTGTTCCCTCCGGCGCCTTGTTGGGAGGGCTGTGGGAGACGTTCTGCGTCCACGGCCCTCTGGCGCGTGCCCGCCTAGATGGCGGGCCCTACGTGCCCCCCGGGCTGGGGGGCGACGGGAATGGCCGGGAACACCTGGCCACTCCCGTCCGGCGCTGGTGAAGGCGCGTGCGATGCAGGCAGGGGTGCCCCCGCACCCGTTGCCTGCTGGCCTCCACCAGGGAGGAGTCGGAGGTGCTCGTCATACTGACGTCTTCTCCGACCCCCCCTCCGCCTGCGGAGCGCCGGCGCGAGGGGGTCGTCCTCGCGCGCGCGCTCCGCCGCCTCCTTCTGCGACATGACCTGTTCACAGAAGGAGGCTACCGCCGCCCAGGACCCCTCGTCCCCCAGCATGGCGTTGATCACGCCGGGGAGCGAGAGGTCCGATCGCCGCAACGAGGTCGCGGCGCGGCTCCGACCACGACGGGCACCCCTCAAGGGTGTGCTGCGCCGTGTCCACCGCCGCGCCGCAATCGCGGCACGACGGTGTCTCCTCCCGACCGATGCGGTGCAGGTAGGCCCCGAAACATCCGTGGCCGGTCAGCACCTGCGCCAGTCGGAAGGAGACCACCCCGTGCGACCGATCGAGCCACTCTTGCAGGAGCGGCCCGATCGCGTCGAGTGTGCGGCGACCGAATACCGCGGTGGCGAGGTCCGTCGACCAATGCCGGACGACGGCTTCCTTCGCCTCCCGCCGGACGGCCTCCCTCTCACGCGGGGCTGGGCGCTCTCCGCTCGCCCGCCGCCCCGCCGTCCACTCGTACACTCTGGCGAGCACCCACGCCTCGAGTTCCCAAGGCGGGGTGCCCGCCAGAGCACACGCCGCCGCGAAGCCCACCGTGCGGTAGGTCCGCGCCACCCGCTGGGCTATGGCCCTCTGCGGGGCCCGCAAGGCCGCGGCGTTCTCCCTCCTCCGGAGGGAGTCCTCCCAGATGGGGGCCCCGTAGGTGGCCATACTCCTCAGGATGCCGGCGTAGAGTCGCCGGCATCGGACGCTGGGCCCCCCCACGTTGGGGAGCAGCCACGAGAGGGCGCCCGCGGTCTTCAGCAGGCGCGCCGACAGCCCGCGGAAGTGCGGGCCGAAGCGCCACCTGCTGTCAAGCACGAGGCCCAGATATTTCATCTGGGCCCCGACCGCGATGCGGACGCCCTCCACGTGGATGTGGGCGTTGGGCGGGGGGCGCTGCCGCTGCCGGGGACCGTGGAAGTACACGGCCTCGGTTTTGTGCAGCGCCACCGTCAGGCCGAGGCGGCGGATCCTCCCCGCGACCAGGGAGCCGCCCGCCGAGGCCAAGTTGGCCGCCTCTCCGAAACTTTCCCCCCCGGGCGGTGAGGAGAGTGTCGTCCGCGTAGCAGACGACCCTGACGCCCCGGGGGAGAGTTCCCCGCAGGAGCCAATCGTAGCCGACGCTCCAGAGCAGGGGCCCCACGACCGACCCCTGTGGGACGCCGGCTTCGGCGGGATATCGCCGGACTCGGCCAGACCTGTCCACCAGGAGGACCTCCCTGTCCTCCAGGTAGCTGGCCAGCAGACGCCGCAGGTATGCAGGCACTCCGTGGAAGCGGAGCGCCTCCATGATGGTAGAGTGGGGGATCGAGTTGAAGGCGTTGGCTATGTCGAACGACACCGCCAGCAACCCGTCCCCCGCCTGCATCGCCTCCTCCACCTGCCCCTTGAGGCAGGCCAGTGCGTCCACCGTCGAACGCTCAGCCCGAAAGCCGAACTGAGCGTCCGACAAGTCCGGTCCGACATCCCGCAGGTGCTCCTTTAGGCGGGCGGCGACTATCCCCTCGAACATTTTGCCGACGTCTGCCAGGAGCATGATCGGCCGGTATGCCGAGGGGGAGTCCGCCGGGCGGCCCTCCTTGCGAAGGAGGCACAATAGGCCCTCCTTCCACGGTTTCGGGAACCTCCCCGACGCGAAGCATGCATCGAAGAGGTCCCGAAACCGCGCCTCCATTTGGGTGGCGGCGATCGCCACCACCCTTGCGGGGACCCCGTCGGGGCCCGGAGCCTTCTTTCTGGCGCGGACACGGTCGATGGCCGCGCCGAGCTCCGACTCCGTGACCAGCGGGGCTTCCTCCTCCTCCGCCTCGTGCGGCGGCGGCGGCGGAGCCATCACTGGCGGGGTGAAGTTGCCCCTGCGCGGAAACAGGGACCGCACCACCCCGTCCAGGAAGGAGGGCTCCAGGGTCTCGACAACGGGGGGGCCGAAGGGGCGCAGCTTGCTGCGCGCCACCTTGTATGGCCTCCCGAAGGGGTCGTTGTCGAGACCCTCCAGCATTTCGGCTCTCGCCGAGTCCTTGGCCGTGGCGATGGCCCGATCGAGGACCGTCTTGGCCTCCACGTACGCCTCGTAGAGGCGGTCCTCGTCGGCCAAGTCTCTGCGACGCCGCCGCCGGCTCCGCGTGTAGGCCCTCCTGGCCCGCACGCACGCTGCACGGAGCTCCGCCAGCTCCGCCGACCACCAGTACACGGCCCGTCTGGCTGGCGGCCGGCGAGACCGAGGCATGCTGGAGTTGCACACCTCGGTCAGGGAATCCCCCAGCTGCCGCGCAGCGGTGTCCACGTCCAGACCGGCGGCGGGCGGCGACAGCCAGTCCTGGATGAACGCCGCCTCCGCCGCCGCCTCCCTGTCCAGGTGGGTCAGAGCCCACCGCGGGAACGGCGATTGCCCCGACCCAGCGGACTCCGTGGAGCCCCTGGCGGAGACGATGTCGAACCGCACGTAGCGGTGGTCCGACAAGGTCTCCACCAACTCCACCCGCCAGTCCACGACGCGGGCGGCTATCGCGGGGGTGGCGAACGAAACGTCTACCACCGACCCTCCCCGCTGCCGCACACACGTGTGGACCGCCCCCCTGTTGAGCAGGGAGACGCCGGACGTGGCCGCCCAGAGCTCCACGGCGCGACCTCGGACGTTGCACGAGGCGGCCGGGTTGCCCCAGGCTGTCGACTTGGCGTTCAGGTCGCCCAAGACTACGACCTGACGCGGCGCCGCCCTGCCGACCACGGCGGCCAGGACCCCGAGAAAGTCCTCGAAGTCCTGCAAGGGGCGGTTTGGGGAGAAGTACACGGCCACGAGGGCCGAGTCTCCCCACGCGGCGGCCACGTATCCCGGTCCCCTCTCTAATAGCGAGAGGGGAGGGGAGTCCGTGGAAGACCGCGCCGCTAGTGCCACCAAGCCGTCCTCGTCGCCCAGCCAGCTGCCGGGGATCGAGTACGGCTCGGCGACCGCCGCCACGTTCACCAACCACTCGGCCATGACCTGAACCACCAGGTCCTGGGCCGCTTTGCAGTGGTTGGTGTTCGCCTGGAGGAAGCGATGACGGTCGACCCTATCCATCGATCGTCATTGCTCCCCCCTCTGTTGCCGCCGCTGGAGCTGCGGCGGCGACGACGACGGCGGTGGCGGCGGAGGCGGCAGGTCGGACCTGCGCCTGCACCACTCCCTTTCTGACGGGGGGCTTGCAGCTCCCACCCGCCATCTTGTGGTCGGCAGGGCGGCCACTGGCGGCGCACGTCACGCAATGTGGCGTGGCGGCGCCGCAGGCGGCATTCTTGTGCCCCTGGAGCCCGCAGCGGTAGCACGCGTCCCCCCAGTCGGCCTTGGAGGGACACGTGGCCCGAGTGTGGCCGAGTGCGAAGCATTTAAAACAACGCATCGGCCCGTCCTCAAGCGCCCGCACTACGGCCGTGCTGAGCCCCAGAGGCAGCCGCCCCTTGGTCGCGGCGAGGAGGGCCCTGGCGGCGACAATTGGGCACTCCACGCGCGTGGTGCCCATGCCGCGGCGGCCAGGCCTGATGGGCCCGCACCTCACCGCGCTGACGTCGCAGCCACCCGCCGCCGCAACGGCCGCCACCACGTCCTCCCTGGTGGCCGAGTCATCGACGTCGGCCACCTCCAGGGGTGCGGTCTTTACGGGCCTGGCGACCGTTGCCGCGTCCGCTATGACCTCCCGCAGTTTATCCGCGAAGAGGTCGGCGTTACTCTCGCGCCGCTCCCCCCCGAACTCGAAGATTCGGGCCCCGGTCATGGTCCGCCGGCAGGTTATGTTGCTGATCCCGAGTTGGGTGGGATCAGCGTTAGTACGGGCCCGTCTGAGGACGGACTCGTACGTCGCCCCCCGCTCCGCGGCCTCCGGGGTGATTTTCACCACGACGGCCGCGGTCCGGGGAGGAGGAGGCAGTTTCCTGCCGGCGGCTGGAGCCGTTTTGGCTGGGGGAGCGGTCGCTGCGGGCGCTGCGGACGCTGCGGGCGCTGCGGGCTTCTTCTTCTTGCCCTTCTTGACCACCTCCGTCCACGACATGTTGGCCGGGGTGGTGGACGGAAGAAGGGCGTCCTGGGTTTGGGGAGGGGCCGGCTGGGTAGCGGAGGAGGGCCCGGGCACCGGCTCGGGCGCTCCCTCTGGGCTCGTGGTGGTAGGGGCTTGCGGAGGAGGAGGAGCCGCTTTGCTCCTCTTGCCCCTGCCTTTGCCCTTCCCAGTGGGTTGGGCGCCCGCTGCCGGGCCCGCCTGGGGCACGGGTTCCGGCTCCGTCTGGGGCGAACTCTTGTCCGCCGCTAGCGGCGGGCGGAGTCGCCTTTCCGGCAGGAGCCGGTCCTCTATGCCCGCGAGGCAGGCCCTAGTAAAGTTTCTCTCCTCCGCTATGACCCTCCTAATAATTTCCTCCAGGCTGGAGGAGGAGGAGGAGGAGGAGGAGGAGAGGGGGGCCACCGCTGCTGGTGCCCGTTCTGCCTGGATGGGCCGGGCCGTGGCCTCAGCCAGCTTCTTGTGCAGCTGGCTGACCTCAAGCTGCAGGCGGTCGACGCGCGCCTGCAGCTGCCGTGTTTCTTCCGACGCAGTGCGCTGGGCCACCTCTTGGATAATAGCGCGCATGCTCGCGGCCCGGCACTTGAGGGCCTTCTGAAAGGTACCCTTCAGGTGGGAGGACTTGGTGGCGATCTCAATGATCTCCCCCTCATCCTCCTCCGCCATCTTCTCCAGCTCGCCCAAGGAGCGGTCCGCGTACTGGAGGAGGGACGCGCCGTACCCGGACTTGGCCCGGGCAGCGCGCGCCTGCTGCTCCTTGGCAGCGACCCGCTCCTCGAGGTCCTGCTGGGCCTGCGCCCGCTTGGCCAGGTTCGGGCGGCGCTCGGCCTCCAATAAGCCCACATCGTGGGTGTAAGGCGAGGTGGTCGGACGAGGTCGGACCTGCGCCTGCACCACTCCCTTTCTGACGGGGGGCTTGCAGCTCCCACCCGCCATCTTGTGGTCGGCAGGGCGGCCACTGGCGGCGCACGTCACGCAATGTGGCGTGGCGGCGCCGCAGGCGGCATTCTTGTGCCCCTGGAGCCCGCAGCGGTAGCACGCGTCCCCCCAGTCAGCCTTGGAGGGACACGTGGCCCGAGTGTGGCCGAGTGCGAAGCATTTAAAACAACGCATCGGCCCGTCCTCAAGCGCCCGCACTACGGCCGTGCTGAGCCCCAGAGGCAGCCGCCCCTTGGTCGCGGCGAGGAGGGCCCTGGCGGCGACAATTGGGCACTCCACGCGCTTGGTGCCCATGCCGCGGCGGCCAGGCCTGATGGGCCCGCACCTCACCGCGCTGGCGTCGCAGCCACCCGCCGCCGCGACGGCCGCCACCACATCCTCCCTGGTGGCCGAGTCGTCGACGTCAGCCACCTCCAGGGGTGCGGTCTTCGCGGGCCTGGCGACCGTCGCCGCGTCCGCAATGACCTCCCGCAATTTTTTTGCGAAGAGGTCGGCGTTGCTCTCGCGCCGCTCCCCCCCGAACTCGAAAATTCGAGCCCCGGTCATTGTCCGCCGGCAGGTGATATTGCTGATCCCTAGTTGCGTGGGATCAGCGTTGGAACGAGCCCGTCTGAGGACGGACTCGTACGTCGCCCCCCGCTCCGCGGCCTCCGGGGTGATTGTTACCACGACGGCCGCGGTTCGGGGAGGAGGAGGCAGTTTCCTGCCGGCAGCTGGAGCCGTTTTGGCTGGAGGAGCGGTCGCTGCGGGCGCTGCGGACGCTGCGGGCGCTGCGGGCTTCTTCTTGCCCTTCTTCACCACCTCCGTCCACGACATGTTGGCCGGGGTGGTGGACGGAAGAAGGGCGTCCTGGGTTTGGGGAGGGGCCGGCTGGGTAGCGGAGGAAGGCCCGGGCACCGGCTCGGGTGCCCCCTCTGGGCTTGTGTTGGTAGGGGCTTGCGGAGGAGGAGGGGCCGCTTTGCTCCTCTTGCCCCCACCTTTGCCCTTCCCTGCGGGCTGGGCGCCCGCTGCCGGGCCCGCCTGGGGCACGGGTTCCGGCTCCACCTGTGGCGAGCTCTTGTCCGCCGCTAGCGGTGGGCGGAGTCGCCTTTCCGGCAGGAGCCGGTCCTCTATGCCCGCTAGGCAGGCCCTGGTAAAATTCCTCTCCTCCGCTATCACCCTCCTGATAATTTCCTCCAGGTTGGAGGAGGAGGAGGGGATGGAGGCCACCACTGCCGGTGCCCGTTCGGCCTGAATGGGCCGGGCCGTGGCCTCAGCCAGCTTTTGGTGCAGCTGGCTGACCTCCAGCTGCAGGCGGTCGACGCGCGCCTGCAGCTGCCGGTTTCTTCTGACGCAGTGCGCTGGGCCACCTCCTGGATGATAGCGCGCATGCTCGCGGCCCGGCACTTGAGGGCCTTCTGAAAGGTGCCCTTCAGGTGGGAGGACTTGGTGGCGATCTCAATGATCTCCCCCTCATCCTCCTCCGCCATCTTCTCCAGCTCGCCCAAGGAGCGGTCCGCGTACTGGAGGAGGGACGCGCCGTACCCGGACTTGGCCCGGGCAGCGCGCGCCTGCTGCTCCTTGGCAGCGACCCGCTCCTCGAGGTCCTGCTGGGCCTGCGCCCGCTTGGCCAGGTTCGGGCGGCGCTTGGCCTCCAATAAGCCCACATCGTGGGTGCAAGGCGAAGTGGAGGTCAAGGAAGGGCTCGAGGCCCTTTTAGACTTCAGCTTCTTCTTCGTCCTAGCTACGGCCGATCCAGAGGAGGTCTCGGACTCAAACTTCCGCTTCGTACGGTCGTATTCAGCCGCCGACGTGCCTGCATTGGAGTCGTCAGAGTCCGACACCTCGTCTGGCCTGCAAAAGAAGCTGGCCGCAGATGGTGCGCGGTCAGCTTCCGACGCCGAAGCGCCGCCCCCAACCTAACCTTTTTTTTTTTTTTTTTTTGACGCTGAGAAATGGCAATTACGCACTTCCGCTCGCTGAGGGGGCGAGACGGGGAGTGTGGGACTCCCTGTCGCATGACGGCGACAGTATACCCACTAAAACTCAGCGGTGTTCCCTCCGGCGCCTTGTTGGGAGGGCTATGGGAGACTGAATTCGTCCACGGCCCTCTGGCGCGTGCCCGCCTAGATGGCGGGCCCTACGTGCCCCCCGGGCTGGGGGGCGACGGGAATGGCCGGGAACACCTGGCCACTCCCGTCCGGCGCTGGTGAAGGCGCGTGCAGTGCAGGCAGGGGTGCCCCCGCACCCGTTGCCTGCTGGCCTCCACCAGGGAGGAGTCGGAGGTGCTCGTCATACTGACGTCTTCTCCGACCCCTCCTCCGCCTGCGGAGCGCCGGCGCGAGAGGGTCGTCCTCGCGCGCGCGCTCCGCCGCCTCCTTCTGCGACATGACGTGTTCACAGAAGGAGGCTACCGCCGCCCAGGACCCCTCGTCCCCCAGCATGGCGTTGATCACGCCGGGGAGCGAGAGGTCCGGCCCGATCGCCGCAACGAGATCGCGGCGCGGCTCCGACCACGACGGGCACTCCTCCAGGGTGTGCTGCGCCGTGTCCACCGCCGCGCCGCAATCGCGGCACGACGGTGTCTCCTCCCGACCGATGCGGTGCAGGTAGGCCCCGAAACATCCGTGGCCGGACAGCACCTGCGCCAGTCGGAAGGAGACCACCCCGTGCGACCGATCGAGCCACTCTTGCAGGAGCGGCCCGATCGCGTCGAGTGTGCGGCGACCGAAAACCGTGGTGACGAGGTCCGTCGTCCAATGCCGGACGACGGCTTCTTTCGCCTCCCGCCGGACGGCCTCCCTCTCTTGCGGGGCTGGGCGCTCTCCGTTCGCCCGCCGCCCCGCCGTCCACTCATACACTCTGGCGAGCACCCACGCCTCGAGCTCCCAAGGCGGGGTGCCCGCCAGAGCGCACGCCGCCGCGAAGCCCACCGTGCGGTAGGTCCGCGCCACCCGCTGGGCTATGGCCCTCTGCGGGGCCCGCAAGGCCGCGGCGTTCTCCCTCCTCCGGAGGGAGTCCTCCCAGATGGGGGCCCCGTAGGTGGCCATACTCCTCAGGATGCCGGCGTAGAGTCGCCGGCATCGGACGCTGGGCCCCCCCACGTTGGGGAGCAGCCACGAGAGGGCGCCCGCGGTCTTCAGCAGGCGCGCCGACAGCCCGCGGAAGTGCGGGCCGAAGCGCCACCTGCTGTCAAGCACGAGGCCCAGATATTTCATCTGGGCCCCGACCGCGATGCGGACGCCCTCCACGTGGATGTGGGCGTCGGGCGGGGGGCGCTGCCGCTGCCGGGGACCGTGGAAGTACACGGCCTCGGTTTTGTGCAGCGCCACCGTCAGGCCGAGGCGGCGGATCCTCCCCGCGATGAGGGAGCCGCCCGCCGAGGCCAAGTTGGCCGCCTCTCCGAAACTCTCCCCCCGGGCGGTGAGGAGAGTGTCGTCCGCGTAGCAGACGACCCTAACGCCCCGGGGGAGAGTTCCCCGCAGGAGCCAATCGTAGCCGACGTTCCAGAGCAGGGGCCCCACGACCGACCCCTGTGGGACGCCGGCTTCGGCGGGATATCGCCGGACTCGGCCAGACCTGTCCACCAGGAGGACCTCCCTGTCCTCCAGGTAGCTGGCCAGCAGACGCCGCAGGTATGGAGGCACTCCGTGGAAGCGGAGCGCCTCCATGATGGTAGAGTGGGGGATCGAGTTGAAGGCGTTGGCTATGTCGAACGACACCGCCAGCAACCCGTCCCCCGCCTGCATCGCCTCCTCCACCTGCCCCTTGAGGCAGGCCAGTGCGTCCACCGTCGAACGCTCAGCCCGAAAGCCGAACTGAGCGTCCGACAAGTCCGGTCCGACATCCCGCAGGTGCTCCTTTAGGCGGGCGGCGACTATCCCCTCGAACATTTTCCCGACGTCTGCCAGGAGCATGATCGGCCGGTATGCCGAGGGGGAGTCCGCCGGGCGGCCCTCCTTGCGAAGGAGGCACAATAGGCCCTCCTTCCACGGTTTCGGGAACCTCCCCGACGCGAAGCATGCGTCGAAGAGGTCCCGAAACCGCGCCTCCATTTGGGTGGCGGCGATCGCCACCACCCTTGCGGGGACCCCGTCGGGGCCCGGAGCCTTCTTTCTGGCGCGGACACGGTCGATGGCCGCGCCGAGCTCCGACTCCGTGACCGGCGGGGCTTCCTCCTCCTCCGCCTCGTGCGACGGCGGCGGCGGCGGCGGCGGCGGAGCCATCACTGGCGGGGTGAAGTTGCCCCTGCGCGGAAACAGGGACCGCACCACCCCGTCCAGGAAGGAGGGCTCCAGGGTCTCGACAACGGGGGGGCCGAAGGGGCGCAGCTTGCTGCGCGCCACCTTGTATGGCCTCCCGAAGGGGTCGTTGTCGAGACCCTCCAGCATTTCGGCTCTCGCCGAGTCCTTGGCCGTGGCGATGGCCCGATCGAGGACCGTCTTGGCCTCCACGTACGCCTCGTAGAGGCGGTCCTCGTCGGCCAAGTCTCTGCGACGCCGCCGCCGGCTCCGCGTGTAGGCCCTCCTGGCCCGCACGCACGCTGCACGGAGCTCCGCCAGCTCCGCCGACCACCAGTACACGGCCCGTCTGGCTGGCGGCCGGCGAGACCGAGGCATGCTGGAGTTGCACACCTCGGTCAGGGAATCCCCCAGCTGCCGCGCAGCGGTGTCCACGTCCAGACCGGCGGCGGGCGGCGACAGCCAGTCCTGGATGAACGCCGCCTCCGCCGCCGCCTCCCTGTCCAGGTGGGTCAGAGCCCACCGCGGGAACGGCGATTGCCCCGACCCAGCGGACTCCGCGGAGCCCCTGGCGGAGACGATGTCGAACCGCACGTAGCGGTGGTCCGACAAGGTCTCCACCAACTCCACCCGCCAGTCCACGACGCGGGCGGCTATCGCGGGGGTGGCGAACGAAACGTCCACCACCGACCCTCCCCGCTGCCGCACACACGTGTGGACCGCCCCCCTGTTGAGCAGGGAGACGTCGGACGTGGCCGCCCAGAGCTCCACGGCGCGACCTCGGACGTTGCACGAGGCGGCCGGGTTGCCCCAGGCTGTTGACTTGGCGTTCAGGTCGCCCAAGACTACGACCTGACGCGGCGCCGCCCTGCCGACCACGGCGGCCAGGACCCCGAGAAAGTCCTCGAAGTCCTGCAAGGAGCGGTTTGGGGAGAAGTACACGGCCACGAGGGCCGAGTCTCCCCACGCGGCGGCCACGTATCCCGGTCCCCTCTCTAATAGCGAGAGGGGAGGGGAGTCCGTGGAAGACCGCGCCGCTAGTGCCACCAAGCCGTCCTCGTCGCCCAGCCAGCTGCCGGGGATCGAGTACGGCTCGGCGACCGCCGCCACGTTCACCAACCACTCGGCCATGACCTGAACCACCAGGTCCTGGGCCGCTTTGCAGTGGTTGGTGTTCGCCTGGAGGAAGCGATGACGGTCGACCCTATCCATCGATCGTCATTGCTCCCCCCTCTGTTGCCGCCGCTGGAGCTGCGGCGGCGACGACGACGGCGGTGGCGGCGGAGGCGGCAGGTCGGACCTGCGCCTGCACCACTCCCTTTCTGACGGGGGGCTTGCAGCTCCCACCCGCCATCTTGTGGTCGGCAGGGCGGCCACTGGCGGCGCACGTCACGCAATGTGGCGTGGCGGCGCCGCAGGCGGCATTCTTGTGCCCCTGGAGCCCGCAGCGGTAGCACGCGTCCCCCCAGTCGGCCTTGGAGGGACACGTGGCCCGAGTGTGGCCGAGTGCGAAGCATTTAAAACAACGCATCGGCCCGTCCTCAAGCGCCCGCACTACGGCCGTGCTGAGCCCCAGAGGCAGCCGCCCCTTGGTCGCGGCGAGGAGGGCCCTGGCGGCGACAATTGGGCACTCCACGCGCGTGGTGCCCATGCCGCGGCGGCCAGGCCTGATGGGCCCGCACCTCACCGCGCTGGCGTCGCAGCCACCCGCCGCCGCGACGGCCGCCACCACATCCTCCCTGGTGGCCGAGTCGTCGACGTCAGCCACCTCCAGGGGTGCGGTCTTCGCGGGCCTGGCGACCGTCGCCGCGTCCGCAATGACCTCCCGCAATTTTTTTGCGAAGAGGTCGGCGTTGCTCTCGCGCCGCTCCCCCCCGAACTCGAAAATTCGAGCCCCGGTCATTGTCCGCCGGCAGGTGATATTGCTGATCCCTAGTTGCGTGGGATCAGCGTTGGAACGAGCCCGTCTGAGGACGGACTCGTACGTCGCCCCCCGCTCCGCGGCCTCCGGGGTGATTGTTACCACGACGGCCGCGGTTCGGGGAGGAGGAGGCAGTTTCCTGCCGGCAGCTGGAGCCGTTTTGGCTGGAGGAGCGGTCGCTGCGGGCGCTGCGGACGCTGCGGGCGCTGCGGGCTTCTTCTTGCCCTTCTTCACCACCTCCGTCCACGACATGTTGGCCGGGGTGGTGGACGGAAGATGGGCGTCCTGGGTTTGGGGAGGGGCCGGCTGGGTAGCGGAGGAAGGCCCGGGCACCGGCTCGGGCGCCCCCTCTGGGCTTGTGTTGGTAGGGGCTTGCGGAGGAGGAGGGGCCGCTTTGCTCCTCTTGCCCCCACCTTTGCCCTTCCCTGCGGGCTGGGCGCCCGCTGCCGGGCCCGCCTGGGGCACGGGTTCCGGCTCCACCTGTGGCGAGCTCTTGTCCGCCGCTAGCGGTGGGCGGAGTCGCCTTTCCGGCAGGAGCCGGTCCTCTATGCCCGCTAGGCAGGCCCTGGTAAAATTCCTCTCCTCCGCTATCACCCTCCTGATAATTTCCTCCAGGTTGGAGGAGGAGGAGGGGATGGAGGCCACCACTGCCGGTGCCCGTTCGGCCTGAATGGGCCGGGCCGTGGCCTCAGCCAGCTTTTGGTGCAGCTGGCTGACCTCCAGCTGCAGGCGGTCGACGCGCGCCTGCAGCTGCCGTGTTTCTTCTGACGCAGTGCGCTGGGCCACCTCCTGGATGATAGCGCGCATGCTCGCGGCCCGGCACTTGAGGGCCTTCTGAAAGGTGCCCTTCAGGTGGGAGGACTTGGTGGCGATCTCAATGATCTCCCCCTCGTCCTCCTCCGCCATCTTCTCCAGCTCGCCCAAGGAGCGGTCCGCGTACTGGAGGAGGGACGCGCCGTACCCGGACTTGGCCCGGGCAGCGCGCGCCTGCTGCTCCTTGGCAGCGACCCGCTCCTCGAGGTCCTGCTGGGCCTGCGCCCGCTTGGCCAGGTTCGGGCGGCGCTCGGCCTCCAATAAGCCCACATCGTGGGTGCAAGGCGAAGTGGAGGTCAAGGAAGGGCTCGAGGCCCTTTTAGACTTCAGCTTCTTCTTCGTCCTAGCTACGGCCGATCCAGAGGAGGTCTCGGACTCAAACTTCCGCTTCGTACGGTCGTATTCAGCCGCCGACGTGCCTGCATTGGAGTCGTCAGAGTCCGACACCTCGTCTGGCCTGCAAAAGAAGCTGGCCGCAGATGGTGCGCGGTCAGCTTCCGACGCCGAAACGCCGTCGGCGTGGCCCTGAGAAGGGCCGTTTAGATGGTCCTGAGAGGAGCGATGTGATAAAAAGCGCCCTGAGGCGTCACGGCTTGGTTTCTTTTTCATCTTATCGTAGACACACAGCAATTAAAATAAAATCCGGCAGGTAAAACAGTATTTCAATAAAAGTCTACGATGTCACAGCGCACTTTAGCCGCCGGTCTGCCACTCCGTTACGGTGGTCAGACACGGCGTTGCCCGGGGGATACTGCGTGGAAGTATGCGCTGTGGGGGATCCCCCGCCCCCAACCTAACCTAACCTAACCTAACCTAACCTAACCTAACCTTTTTTTTTTTTTGACGCTGAGAAATGACAATTACGCACTTCCGCTCGCTGGGGGGGCGAGACGGGGAGTGTGGGACTCCCTGTCGCATGACGGCGACAGTATACCCACTAAAACTCAGCGGTGTTCCCTCCGGCGCCTTGTTGGGAGGGCTATGGGAGACGTTCTGCGTCCACGGCCCTCTGGCGCGTGCCCGCCTAGATGGCGAGCCCTACTTGCCCCCCGCGCTGGGGGGCGACGGGAATGGCCGTGAACACCTGGCCACTCCCGTCCGGCGATGGTGAAGGCGCGTGCAATGCAGGCAGGGGTGCCCCCGCACCCGTTGCCTGCTGGCCTCCACCAGGGAGGAGTCGGAGGTGCTCGTCATACTGACGTCCTCTCCGACCCCCCCCCCGCCTGCGGAGCGCCGGCGCGAGAGTGTCGCCCTCGCGCGCGCGCTCCGCCGCCTCCTTCTGCGCCATGACCTATTCACAGAAGGAGGCTACCGCCGCCCAGGACCCCTCGTCCCCCAGCATGGTGTTGATCACGCCGGGGAGCGAGAGGCCCGGACCGATCGCCGCAACGAGGCCGCGGCGCGGCCCAGACCACGACGGGCACCCCTACACCTCCAGGGTGTGCTACGCCGCGCCCACCGCCGCGCCGCAACCGCGGTACGACGATCTCCCTCTCTTGCGGGGCTAGGGCGCTCTCCGCTCGCCCACCGCCCCGCCGTCCACTCGTACACTCCGGCGAGCACCCACGCCTCGAACTCCCAAGGCGCGGCGCCCGCCAGAGCGCGAGGTCCGGCCCCAACGCCGCAACGAGGTCGCGGCGCGGTCCCGACCACGACGGGCACCCCCACACCTCCAGGGTGTGCTGCGCCGCGTCCATCGCCGCACCGCAACCGCGGCACGACGATCTCCCTCTCTTGCAGGGCCAGGGCGCTCTCCGCTCACCCGCCACCCCGCCGCCCACTCGTACACTCCGGCGAGCACCCACGCCCCGAACTCCCAAGGCAAGGCGCCCGCCAGAGCGCGAGGTCCGGCCCTATCGCCGCAACGAGGTCGCGGCGCGGTCCCGACCACGACGGGCACCCCCACACCTCCAGGGTGTGCCGCGCCGTGTCCATCGCCGCACCACAACCGCGGCACGACGACCTCCCACTCTTGCGGGGCTAGGGCGCTCACCGCTCGCCCGCCGCCCCGCCGTCCACTCGTACACTCCGGCGAGCACCCACGCCTCGAACTCGCAAGGCGGGCGCCCGCCAGAGCGCACGCCGCCGCGAAACCCACCACGCGGCAGGTCCGCGGCACCCGCTGGGCAACCTAAGTTGCTTTTTGGTTTTTTTTTTTTTTTTTTTTTTGTTTTGGACGTGTTCACCTTAGTGTGTTGTCTACGACACTACACAGGTCGAATCTGGAGTCCAAATCCTCCTATCTCCTCTAGTTCTCGAGATATTCAATTTTTAAGTCCCGGGTTCGATTCCCGGTTGGTGAAATTTCCGAATTTAGGTGAAAAAAACTTTCCAACTTTATATGTAGGTGTCGGTTTTGGGTCTTAAACTTTTTGTCTATTGCGGAATAATGTTTTGAAATTTAATCTAGAAATTTCTTTATTTTATAAAAATAAGTTGGGGGTAGCGTGTTTTGCAATGTTACTTTTGCTGTTTTTCCCGGACGCCGCCTCCACTTTGGGGGTCGATATCTCGAGTTTTACTTGAGACGCTCGGGTTCTTGAGGTTTCCCCTGAAGCGGGGGGAGTTCCCCTTTCTTACGACCCGCGTCCCGGATTCCCCGATTAAGGGGTTCGTCTGTGAGAAAGGGACAAATGGGGTTGTTCACGGTTTTGCAACCGCAAAGTTTGTGGTTTTTGAACTTCCCCTGCACCGAAAAATCCGAAACTCGGCCCGAAAGTGGGTCTGCCCCGTCTCTAAGTCCTCTCAAAAATCCAGGCGTACACCTCCCCTCCTTCAACCCCCAGTGTGCTATTTCAAAATTTATGCGTAGTATGCTTTCCCTATTTTTGTGTTTTTGACTGTTAATTTATGTAAATAATCGCACCTTCCAAAACAATTCCTGTGGAAGTACCCCTGACGTTCTTTTCGGCCTCCACCAGGGAGGAGTCGGAGGTGCTCGTCATACTGACGTCTTCTCCGACCCCTCCTCCGCCTGCGGAGCGCCGGCGCGAGGGGGTCGTCCTCGCGCGCGCGCTCCGCCGCCTCCTTCTGCGACATGACCTGTTCACAGAAGGAGGCTACCGCCGCCCAGGACCCCTCGTCCCCCAGCATGGCGTTGATCACGCCGGGGAGCGAGAGGTCCGGCCCGATCGCCGCAACGAGGTCGCGGCGCGGCTCCGACCACGACGGGCACCCCTCAAGGGTGTGCTGCGCCGTGTCCACCGCCGCGCCGCAGTCGCGGCACGACGGTGTCTCCTCCCGACCGATGCGGTGCAGGTAGGCCCCGAAACATCCGTGGCCGGTCAGCACCTGCGCCAGTCGGAAGGAGACCACCCCGTGCGACCGATCGAGCCACTCTTGCAGGAGCGGCCCGATCGCGTCGAGTGTGCGGCGACCGAATACCGCGGTGGCGAGGTCCGTCGACCAATGCCGGACGACGGCTTCCTTCGCCTCCCGCCGGACGGCCTCCCTCTCACGCGGGGCTGGGCGCTCTCCGCTCGCCCGCCGCCCCGCCGTCCACTCGTACACTCTGGCGAGCACCCACGCCTCGAGTTCCCAAGGCGGGGTGCCCGCCAGAGCGCACGCCGCCGCGAAGCCCACCGTGCGGTAGGTCCGCGCCACCCGCTGGGCTATGGCCCTCTGCGGGGCCCGCAAGGCCGCGGCGTTCTCCCTCCTCCGGAGGGAGTCCTCCCAGATGGGTGCCCCGTAGGTGGCCATACTCCTCAGGATGCCGTCCGCGTAGCAGACGACCCTTACGCCCCGGGGGAGAGTTCCCCGCAGGAGCCAATCGTAGCCGACGTTCCAGAGGAGGGGCCCCACGACTGACCCCTGTGGAACGCCGGCTTCCGCGGGATATCGCCGGACCTGGCCAGATTTGTCCACCAGGAGGACCTCCCTGTCCTCCAGGTAGCTGGCCAGCAGACGCCGCAGGTATGGAGGCACTCCGTGGAAGCGGAGCGCCTCCAGGATGGTAGAGTGGGGGATCGAGTTGAAGGCGTTGGCTATGTCGAACGACACCGCCAGCAACCCGTCCCCCGCCTGCATGGCCTCCTCCACCTGCCCCTTGAGGCAGGCCAGTGCGTCCACTGTCGAACGCTCAGCCCGAAAGCCGATCTGAGCGTCCGACAAGTCCGGTCCGACATCCCGCAGGTGCTCCTTTAGGCGGGCGGCGACTATCCCCTCAAACATTTTCCCGACATCCGGCAGGAGCACGATCGGCCGGTATGCCGAGGGGGAGTCCGCCGGGCGGCCCTCCTTGCGAAGGAGGCACAATTGGCCCTCCTTCCACGGTTTCGGGAACCTCCCCGACGCGAAGCATGCGTCGAAGAGGTCCCGAAACCGCGCCTCCATTTGGGTGGCGGCGATCGCCACCACCCTTGCGGGGACCCCGTCGGGGCCCGGAGCCTTCTTCCTGGCGCGGACACAGTCGATGGCCGCGCCCAGCTCAGACTCCGTGACCGGCGGGGCCTCCTCCTCCTCCGCCCCGTGCGGCGACGGCGGCGGCGGCGGCGGCGGAGCCATCACTGGCGGGGTGAAGCTGCCCCTGCGTGGAAACAGGGACCGCACCACCCCGTCCAGGAGGGAGGGCTCCAGGGTCTCGACAATGGGGGGGCCGAAGGGGCGCAGCTTGCTGCGCGCCACCTTGTAAGGCCTCCCGAAGGGGTCATTGTCGAGACCCTCCAGCATCTCGGCTCTCGCCGAGTCCTTGGCCGTGGCGATAGCCCGATCGAGGACCGTCTTGGCCTCTACGTACGCCTCGTAGAGGCGGTCCTCGTCGGCCAAGTCTCTGCGACGCCGCCGCCGACTCCGCGTGTAGGCCCTCCTGGCCCGCACGCACGCTGCGCGGAGCTCCGCCAGCTCCGCCGACCACCAGTAGACGGCCCGCCTGGGTGGCGGCCGGCGAGACCGAGGCATGCTAGAGTTGCACACCTCGGTCAGGGAATCCCCCAGCTGCCGCGCAGCGTCGTCCACGTCCAGACCGGCGGCGGGCGGCGACAGCCAGTCCTGGATGAACGCCGCCTCCGCCGCCGCCTCCCTGTCCAGGTGGGTCAGAGCCCACCGCGGGAACGGCGATTGCTCCGACCCAACGGACTCTGGGGAGCCCCTGGCGGAGACGATGTCGAACCGCACGTAGCGGTGGTCCGACAAGGTCTCCACCAACTCCACCCGCCAGTCCACGACGCGGGCGGCTATCGCGGGGGTGGCGAACGAAACGTCTACCACCGACCCTCCCCGCTGCCGCACACACGTGTGGACCGCCCCCCTGTTGAGCAGGGAGACGCCGGACGTGGCCGCCCAGAGCTCCACGGCGCGACCTCGGACGTTGCACGAGGCGGCCGGGTTGCCCCAGGCTGCCGACTTGGCGTTCAGGTCGCCCAAGACTACGACCTGACGCGGCGCCGCCCTGCCGACCACGGCGGCCAGGACCCCGAGAAAATCCTCGAAGTCCTGCAGGGAGCGGTTTGGGGAGAAGTACACGGCCACGAGGGCCGAGTCTCCCCACGCGGCGGCCACGTATCCCGGTCCCCTCTCTAATAGCGAGAGGGGAGGGGAGTCCGTGGAAGACCGCGCCGCTAGTGCCACCAAGCCGTCCTCGTCGCCCAGCCAGCTGCCGGGGATCGAGTACGGCTCGGCGACCGCCGCCACGTTCACCAACCACTCGGCCATGACCTGGACCACCAGATCCTGGGCCGCTTTACAGTGGTTGGTGTTCGCCTGGAGGAAGCGATGACGGTCGACCCTATCCATCGATCGCCATCGCTCCCCCCTCTGTTGCCGCCGCTGGAGCTGCGGCGGCGACGACGACGGCGGTGGCGGCGGAGGCGGCAGGTCGGACCTGCGCCTGCACCACTCCCTTTTTGACGGGGGGCTTACAGCTCCCGCCCGCCATCTTGTGGTCGGCAGGGCGGCCACTGGCGGCGCACGTCACGCAATGCGGCGTGGCGGCGCCGCAGGCGGCATTTTTGTGCCCCTGGAGCCCGCAGCGGTAGCACGCGTCCCCCCAGTCGGCCTTGGAGGGACACGTGGCCCGGGTGTGGCCGAGTGCGAAGCACTTGAAGCAGCGCATCGGGCCATCTTCAAGCGCTCGCACCACGGCCGTGCTCAGGCCCAGGGGCAGCCGCCCCTTGGTCGCAGCGAGGAGAGCCCTGGCGGCGACGATGGGGCACTCCACGCGCGTGGTGCCCATGCCGCGGCGGCCAGGCCTGATGGGCCCGCACCTCACCGCGCTGACGTCGCAGCCACCCGCCGCCGCAACGGCCGCCACTACGTCCTCCCTGGTGGCCGAGTCATCGACGTCGGCTACCTCCAGGGGTGCGGTCTTTACGGGCCTGGCGACCGTTGCCGCGTCCGCTATGACCTCCCGCAGTTTATCCGCGAAGAGGTCGGCGTTACTCTCGCGCCGCTCCCCCCCGAACTCGAAGATTCGGGCCCCGGTCATGGTCCGCCGGCAGGTTATGTTGCTGATCCCGAGTTGGGCGTTCTGCCTGGATGGGCCGGGCCGTGGCCTCAGCCAGCTTCTTATGCAGCTGGCTGACCTCAAGCTGCAGGCGGTCGACGCGCGCCTGCAGCTGCCGTGTCTCTTCTGACGCAGTGCGCTGGGCCACCTCCTGGATAATAGCGCGCATGCTCGCGGCCCGGCACTTGAGGGCCTTCTGAAAGGTGCCCTTCAGGTGGGAGGACTTGGTGGCGATCTCAATGATCTCCCCCTCATCCTCCTCCGCCATCTTCTCCAGCTCGCCCAAGGAGCGGTCCGCGTACTGGAGGAGGGACGCGCCGTACCCGGACTTGGCCCGGGCAGCGCGCGCCTGCTGCTCCTTGGCAGCGACCCGCTCCTCGAGGTCCTGCTGGGCCTGCGCCCGCTTGGCCAGGTTTGGGCGGCGCTCGGCCTCCAATAAGCCCACATCGTGGGTGCAAGGCGAGGTGGAAGTCAAGGAAGGGCTCGAGGCCCTTTTAGACTTCAGCTTCTTCTTCGTCCTAGCTACGGCCGATCCAGAGGAGGTCTCGGACTCAAACTTCCGCTTCGTACGGTCGTATTCAGCCGCCGACGTGCCTGCATTGGAGTCGTCGGAGTCCGACACCTCGTCTGGCCTGCAAAAGAAGCTGGCCGCAGATGGTGCGTGGTCAGCTTCCGACGCCGAAGCGCCGTCGGCGTGGCCCTGAGAAGGGCCGTTTAGATCGTCCTGAGAGGAGCGATGTGATAAGAAGCGCCCTGAGGCGTCACGGCTTGGTTTCTTTTTCATCTTATCGTAGACACACAGCAATTAAAATAAAATCCGGCAGGTAAAACAGTATTTCAATAAAAGTCTACGATGTCACAGCGCACTTTAGCCGCCGGTCTGCCACTCCGTTACGGTGGTCAGACACGGCGTTGCCCGGGGGATACTGCGTGGAAGTATGCGCTGTGGGGGATCCCCCAACCTAACCTAACCTTTTTTTTTTTTTTTTTTTTTTTTTTTTTTTTTTTGACGCTGAGAAATGGCAATTACGCACTTCCGCTCGCTGGGGGGGCGAGACGGGGAGTGTGGGACTCCCTGTCGCATGACGGCGACAGTATACCCACTAAAACTCAGCGGTGTTCCCTCCGGCGCCTTGTTGGGAGGGCTGTGGGAGACGTTCTGCGTCCACGGCCCTCTGGCGCGTGCCCGCCTAGATGGCGGGCCCTACGTGCCCCCCGGGCTGGGGGGCGACGGGAATGGCCGGGAACACCTGGCCACTCCCGTCCGGCGCTGGTGAAGGCGCGTGCGATGCAGGCAGGGGTGCCCCCGCACCCGTTGCCTGCTGGCCTCCACCAGGGAGGAGTCGGAGGTGCTCGTCATACTGACGTCTTCTCCGACCCCTCCTCCGCCTGCGGAGCGCCGGCGCGAGGGGGTCGTCCTCGCGCGCGCGCTCCGCCGCCTCCTTCTGCGACATGACCTGTTCACAGAAGGAGGCTACCGCCGCCCAGGACCCCTCGTCCCCCAGCATGGCGTTGATCACGCTTGGGAGCGAGAGGTCCGGCCCGATCGCCGCAACGAGGTTGCGGCGCGGCTCCGACCACGACGGGCACCCCTCAAGGGTGTGCTGCGCCGTGTCCACCGCCGCGCCGCAATCGCGGCACGACGGTGTCTCCTCCCGACCGATGCGGTGCAGGTAGGCCCCGAAACATCCGTGGCCGGTCAGCACCTGCGCCAGTCGGAAGGAGACCACCCCGTGCGACCGATCGAGCCACTCTTGCAGGAGCGGCCCGATCGCGTCGAGTGTGCGGCGACCGAATACCGCGGTGGCGAGGTCCGTCGACCAATGCCGGACGACGGCTTCCTTCGCCTCCCGCCGGACGGCCTCCCTCTCGCGCGGGGCTGGGCGCTCTCCGCTCGCCCGCCGCCCCGCCGTCCACTCGTACACTCTGGCGAGCACCCACGCCTCGAGTTCCCAAGGCGGGGTGCCCGCCAGAGCGCACGCCGCCGCGAAGCCCACCGTGCGGTAGGTCCGCGCCACCCGCTGGGCTATGGCCCTCTGCGGGGCCCGCAAGGCCGCGGCGTTCTCCCTCCTCCGGAGGGAGTCCTCCCAGATGGGGGCCCCGTAGGTGGCCATACTCCTCAGGATGCCGGCGTAGAGTCGCCGGCATCGGACGCTGGGCCCCCCCACGTTGGGGAGCAGCCACGAGAGGGCGCCCGCGGTCTTCAGCAGGCGCGCCGACAGCCCGCGGAAGTGCGGGCCGAAGCGCCACCTGCTGTCGAGCACGAGGCCCAGGTATTTCATCTGGGCCCCGACCGCGATGCGGACGCCCTCCACGTGGATGTGGGCGTCGGGCGGGGGGCGCTGCCGCTGCCGAGGACCGTGGAAGTACACGGCCTCGGTTTTGTGCAGCGCCACCGTCAGGCCGAGGCGGCGGATCCTCCCCGCGACGAGGGAGCCGCCCGCCGAGGCCAAGTTGGCCGCCTCTCCGAAACTCTCCCCCCGGGCGGTGAGGAGAGTGTCGTCCGCGTAGCAGACGACCCTGACGCCCCGGGGGAGAGTTCCCCGCAGGAGCCAATCGTAGCCGACGTTCCAGAGCAGGGGCCCCACGACCGACCCCTGTGGAACGCCGGCTTCGGCGGGATATCGCCGGAAACCTAACCTAACCTTTTTTTTTTTTTTGACGCTGAGAAATGGCAATTACGCACTTCCGCTCGCTGGGGGGGCGAGACGGGGAGTGTGGGACTCCCTGTCGCATGACGGCGACAGTATACCCACTATACAGTATAACTCAGCGGTGTTCCCTCCGGCGCCTTGTTGGGAGGGCTGTGGGAGACATTCTGCGTCCACGGCCCTCTGGCGCGTGCCCGCCTAGATGGCGGGCCCTACATGCCCCCCGTGCTGGGGGGCGACGGGAATGGCCGGGAACACCTGGCCACTCCCGTCCGGCGCTGGTGAAGGCGCGTGCAGTGCAGGCAGGGGTGCCCCCGCACCCGTTGCCTGCTGGCCTCCACCAGGGAGGAGTCGGAGGTGCTCGTCATACTGACGTCTTCTCCGATCCCTCCTCCGCCTGCGGAGCGCCGGCGCGAGGGGGTCGTCCTCGCGCGCGCGCTCCGCCGCCTCCTTCTGCGACATGACCTGTTCACAGAAGGAGGCTACCGCCGCCCAGGACCCCTCGTCCCCCAGCATGGCGTTGATCACGCCGGGGAGCGAGAGGTCCGGCCCGATCGCCGCAACGAGATCGCGGCGCGGCTCCGACCACGACGGGCACTCCTCCAGGGTGTGCTGCGCCGTGTCCACCGCCGCGCCGCAATCGCGGCACGACGGTGTCTCCTCCCGACCGATGCGGTGCAGGTAGGCCCCGAAACATCCGTGGCCGGTCAGCACCTGCGCCAGTCGGAAGGAGACCACCCCGTGCGACCGATCGAGCCACTCTTGCAGGAGCGGCCCGATCGCGTCGAGTGTGCGGCGACCGAATGCCGCGGTGGCGAGGTCCGTCGCCCAGTGCCGGACGACGGCTTCCTTCGCCTCCCGCCGGACGGCCTCCCTCTCTTGCGGGGCTGGGCGCTCTCCGCTCGCCCGCCGCCCCGCCGTCCACTCGTACACTCTGGCGAGCACCCACGCCTCGAGTTCCCAAGGCGGGGTGCCCGCCAGAGCGCACGCCGCCGCGAAGCCCACCGTGCGGTAGGTCCGCGCCACCCGCTGGGCTATGGCCCTCTGCGGGGCCCGCAAGGCCGCGGCGTTCTCCCTCCTCCGGAGGGAGTCCTCCCAGATGGGGGCCCCGTAGGTGGCCATACTCCTCAGGATGCCGGCGTAGAGTCGCCGGCATCGGACGCTGGGCCCCCCCACGTTGGGGAGCAGCCACGAGAGGGCGCCCGCGGTCTTCAGCAGGCGCGCCGACAGCCCGCGGAAGTGCGGGCCGAAGCGCCACCTGCTGTCAAGCACGAGGCCCAGATATTTCATCTGGGCCCCGACCGCGATGCGGACGCCCTCCACGTGGATGTGGGCGTCGGGCGGGGGGCGCTGCCGCTGCCGAGGACCGTGGAAGTACACGGCCTCGGTTTTGTGCAGCGCCACCGTCAGGCCGAGGCGGCGGATCCTCCCCGCGATGAGGGAGCCGCCCGCCGAGGCCAAGTTGGCCGCCTCTCCGAAACTCTCCCCCCGGGCGGTGAGGAGAGTGTCGTCCGCGTAGCAGACGACCCTAACGCCCCGGGGGAGAGTTCCCCGCAGGAGCCAATCGTAGCCGACGTTCCAGAGCAGGGGCCCCACGACCGACCCCTGTGGGACGCCGGCTTCGGCGGGATATCGCCGGACTCGGCCAGACCTGTCCACCAGGAGGACCTCCCTGTCCTCCAGGTAGCTGGCCAGCAGACGCCGCAGGTATGGAGGCACTCCGTGGAAGCGGAGCGCCTCCATGATGGTAGAGTGGGGGATCGAGTTGAAGGCGTTGGCTATGTCAAACGACACCGCCAGCAACCCGTCCCCCGCCTGCATCGCCTCCTCCACCTGCCCCTTGAGGCAGGCCAGTGCGTCCACCGTCGAACGCTCAGCCCGAAAGCCGAACTGAGCGTCCGACAAGTCCGGTCCGACATCCCGCAGGTGCTCCTTTAGGCGGGCGGCGACTATCCCCTCGAACATTTTCCCGACGTCTGCCAGGAGCATGATCGGCCGGTATGCCGAGGGGGAGTCCGCCGGGCGGCCCTCCTTGCGAAGGAGGCACAATAGGCCCTCCTTCCAAACCTAACCTAACCTTTTTTTTTTTTTTTTTTTTACGGGGGGAAATCCTCATGGACTACCTCCGCCTGGGGAATGGCGGAGGGGCGTGCCGGATTCTTACCGGCTAAAACCACCCCGGTGTCTCCTCCCACGTGCGCGGGGGGCCGCGGGAAACCTAATTCTTCCGCAGCCCCGCACTAGTGCTGGCCAGGTCTGTCCCGGCCTCGCCTCCTGCACGGGGTAGTGAGGTGTTGAACTACCCCGTGCATCGCCTCAGAGGCGCGCGCCGACACCCGCGCGCGCCTGCGACTCGGGTCCATCGAATAGGGGGCGGGGGACTTCCCCAAGTCCCTCGCCCCTGGACCCATTCATGGGGGCTGGAAAAGGGCGTTATCCGCCCTTCCCCTGCGCCCGGTGCGCCTTCTGCGGCCAGGGAAGGGAGTGGAGATCTCCCTCTCCCTTTCCGCAGTTTCCTTCCGCGACATCACGTCCTCGCAGAAGGAAACCACCGCGTCCCACGACTCTGCCCTGCCGACCATACTCTGCACTACGGCCGGCAGCGACAGATCGCCTCCTACTTCATTTGTGAGGACACGGCGCTGCTCCTCCCAAGCTACACACTCGGCAAGCGTGTGTTGCGCCGTGTCCTCCCCGCAATGGACGCAGTGGTGGCACCGAGCGTCCGGCTCTCTGTCTATGCGGCACAGGTACTTGCCGAAGCAGCCGTGCCCCGACAGCACCTGTGTCACTCTAAACGACAGGGAGCCGTGCCTTCTCCCGAGCCAGTCGTCGAGTACTGGCCGGATCGCCTCGACAGTAGCGAGGCCGGCGGTAGGGCGCAGAAGCCTCTGCCGCCATTCCGCCACCAAGACCTGACGGAGCTCCTCTCGGCGCAGCGCGATCTGCCGCTGCACCGGCCTCGAGCCCCGTGCCCGCTCTTCCTCGCGCCATCGATACAACGACGCGAGTACTTTCGCCTCTAGGTCCCAGGGCGGGGATCCGGCCAGGACGCAAGCCGCCTCGTAGGAAATCGTGCGGTACCCGCGGACGACTCTGACGGCCATCACCCTCTGCGGTTTGCGCAGAATGGCGAGAGTGCCGGCCGTCATGTCCAGCGCCCACACAGGGGCCGCATACAGGGCCATGGACCGCACGATTCCCACGTACAACCGCCTACAGGCGGCGCTCGGGCCCCCCAAGTTGGGAAGCAACGTTGAAAGCGCGCCCGCTGCGCCCATCAACTTGGGCACCAGTCGCCGGAAGTGGGGCCCGAATTCCCATCGGCTGTCGAGCACCAATCCCAGATACTTCATGGTGGACTCTACAGCTATCCGGGTCCCGCTGACCACGATGTGTGATCCCGGCGGCGGCGCCCGTCGAGGGCCATGAAACACCATGGCCTCCGACTTGTTTAGGGCCACCTCCAGGCCCAGGCGCCGGATGCGGTTCACCACCTGTGACACCGCAGCCGTGGCTAACAACGTCGCTTCCCTGTGCGAGCTCCCCCGGGCAGTTACGAGCGTGTCATCCGCATAACACGTCACGTCGGCGCCCGGCGGGAGTTCGCCTCTCAGCACCCAGTCGTAGCCGATGTTCCACAGGGGCGGTCCCAAGACCGATCCCTGCGGAACACCGCACGACGTGAGGTGCCGACCAGCACCGTCACGTCCCCGATAGGTGACGCATCTACCCTCCAGGTAAGCCCCTACTGTACGGCGGAGGTAGGGAGGCACGCGATGGTATTTCAGGGCCTCCCGAATACAACTCCAGGGTAGGGTGTTGAATGCGTTGGAGATGTCTAAAGACACCGCCACCACCACCCCACCCCGGGACACCGTCTCCTCCGCCAGGGCCCTCACGCGCATGATGGCGTCTATGGTGGAGCGCCCCCGACGAAAACCGAATTGATTGTCGTCCAGGTTCGGCCCCTCCCTGCATAAGTGGCTGACGAGGCGATCTGCGATGACACGCTCAAAAAGTTTGCCCGCCTCGTCAAGCAGCACTATGGGCCGATACGCGGACGGCGAGTCCGCGGGGCGCCCCTCCTTCCTGAGGAGGACCAGCCTCCCCTCCTTCCACACACTGGGAAACTGACCCTGCTCGAGGCATGCCGTGAGAAGCCTCCTCAGCTGGGGCTCTAGCTCCTTCAGAGCCAGGACGAGAGCTCGACCAGGCACTCCGTCGGGTCCGGGCGCTGTGTTCTTAGCCCGGAGTCGCGACACGGCCGCTCTCATCTCTGCTTGCGTCACCTCGGGGACATCGGTGCTCTCCTCTTCTTCTGGAGAGTCTGTGGCTGAGGGCGAAGCCATCGCCGGGGGAACGTGTCCCGGTCGCCCTGGGAAGAGGGCCGACACCACCGCCTCTAGCAACTGGGGCTCCATGCTTCGCGTCAGTGGAGGCGCCCAGGGACGCAACTTGCTCCGTACCCAACGGTAGGGGCGCCCCCACGGATCCCGATCCAGGGACCCCAGCAGCTCCTCCCTGGCGCGCGACTTTGAGTCGCCGATGGCCAGCCACAGAGTCTCCTTGGACGCGCGGTACACCTCATACAGCGCGTCCTCCTCGGCGGAATCCCGTCGACGTCGTCTCCGGTATCGGGTGTACCGGCGGCGAGCCGCAACGCACGCTACGCGCAATTGCGCGATCTCGGCGGTCCACCAGTACACCTGGCGCCTTGCGGACTGTTGGCGGACACGGGGCATGGACGCGTCGCAGATCTGCGTCATCGCCCCGCGAAACCACAGCGCCACCGCGTCGACGTCGACGGGGCCGTCCGTCGTTGACTCCCAGGTCCAGGACTGGACTAATGCAGCTTCCTCGAGTAGTTCCCTGTCGATGCGCTTAAGCGCCCAACGCGGGCCGTCGTTAATCGGGGTTGTTGAATGGCGGCCGCTCGCGGTCTGGGCAGAGACGTCGAACCGGATATACCGATGGTCCGACAGCGTCTCCACCTCCACGGCGACACGCCAGTCGCGGACTCGGCCGGCGACAGAGGGGCTAGCGAACGAGACGTCCACTATCGACCCGCCCCGCTGCCGCACGCACGTATATTCCGAACCCCGATTCAGGACGACCAGACCGGTCGTTACCGCCCACTCTTCTAGCACCTCGCCCCGAGGGTCAGTGACCGGAGATCCCCACGCCGATGACTTGGCGTTGAGATCCCCGAGCACCAGAACGGGACGAGGGTGATGGCGGCCTACGACGGCGCCCAACTCGACAAGGAAACCCTCAAAGTCGGCGAGACTCTTGTTGGGAGAGAAATACGCCCCCACAATGACGATGCCACCCGAGACCGCAGCAACCCAGCCGCGGCCCCGAGACGGGTCGGTCAGAGTCTCGCCAATAATGGCCACCGAACCGTCAGCGCATCCCAGCCAGTTGTGACGGGCGGGGATGAAGTACGGTTCGGCGACCACAGCCACGTGAATCGACCACTGTGCCATGCTCTGGAGTAGGAGATCCTGAGCTCTGGCACAGTGGTTGATGTTGCCCTGGAGAAAATGGAATTGGAGCATTATTAACATTCCATTCCCTCGGCAACGGTCCTGGGCCGGGAGTCGGCCGCGGAGCTACTAGCCTGCGGGGGAGGCGAGGTTTCCCCGGCAGGTTTGGTGCTCCTCTTCTTTTTCTTCTTTTTGGCCTTGCTGGCAGGCGCGCCACAGGCCCCTCCGCCCACTTTGTGTCCCGCTGGCTTCCCTGCATCCGAACACAAGATGCAGTTGAGTGCCGCGGAACACTGGGCCGCCTTGTGGCCGGGCTGACCGCAGCGATAACAAAGATCACTACGGTCAGTTTCGGCGGTGCACTTTGCCCGGACGTGCCCCTTCTCCAGGCACCGGAAGCACCGCAAAGCCCGGGGCTGCAGGAGTTTCACCCTCGCTGCAACCCAGCCTACCAGCAATCTGCCGCTCTCGGCGATCTTCTTCGCCGACGCCACAGGGCACCGAACCCAGACTACGCCGAGTCCGGTGGCGTCGGCACGTATATCGCCTGCCCGCACATTGCCCGGCGGACACTCTCCACTTCGGGCAACGGCCGCCACCACCTCCTCAGAGGTCACGGAGTCATCCAGTCCAGCAATCCGCACCTCTGCGGTTTTCATTGGCCTGGAGACCCGGACGTCCTCGGAGTTGAGGACCTCCCTCATCTTGGCGGCCAGAGCGTCCGCCTTTTCGGCACTGCCGCTCGCATCACCAGCCACCTCAAAGAGCCGCGCACCCGTGGCAGCCTGCCTGAGTGTGACGGACTGGAGGCCAAGATCAGATAATTTGATCTTGGCCTTGGCCTCGGCAATGACCGACTGGTACGTTACGCCGCGCTCCGCAGCTCCGGGCTGTAGCGTGAGCGTCACAGCTTCGGAACGCGGGGTACGTATCGTCGGCCCTTTGCGACCGCCTTTGGCAGTCCGTCGCGCAGTCCGTCGCGCAGGCTGCGCAACTGCCTTTGCGGTTACGTCTGGGGCGCATGCTGCTGCTGCGGCCTTCTTGGCGGCTTTGCGGGCCTTCTTGCGGCCCACGACTTTCGCCCAGGTCTCACCCTTAGACCCGGCAGTCGTGGGCTGGCCGCTCAGAGGAGCTCCCTCCGCGGGCTTCTCCTTTCGAGGCGCAAGTCTCGGCGGCTCCTCAGTCCTCCGCGTGTCAGCCGCTAGAGGCGGACGGAGGGTTTCCGCTGGGAGACGCCGAGAAATCGCCTCCATCCGAGCGTTTACCATGCTCCCGCACTGGAGCATGCAGAGCCGGACAATGCGCTCGACCTCTTCATCGGTGCGAGGGCTTGCCGGTCGCAGTGCGGGAGTCGGGGCCACCACAGGTGCGGCAACGGGGGACTTGTGTCGCTGCTGCTCCTCGCTTAGCGCAGCGACTTGCCGCCGGAGGTCTTCCAAGTCGTTTCGGAGGCGGCTGTTTTCCTCCTGCAACTTTGCGACCTCGTCAGAGGCCGTTCTGTTGAGGAGGGTGCCAACCGCCTCTTTGATGTCCGCGGCAGCCTCTTTCAAGCCACGGGTGAACGTGCCCTTTAGGCTGCCAGACTTGGTGGCAACCTTCAGGACTAAGTCCACCCCATCCAGAGCCAGCTGGCTCAAGGCCACCGCAGATGGCTCGCCCCCTTCCGCCGCCAGAGCAGCTCGTCGCTCGCGAGCGCGTCGGGCCATTTCCGTCACTTCGTCGGCCGCGACGGCTTTGCGCTGCTGCCTCTTGGCGGCGTTGACCTCCGCCTTTGAGCTCCCCAGCGAGGCACAGCTTTCACCGCCATCGCCAGGGTCCTCTGTGGTGACCCCCATGTCACTTTCTGCTTCACTAGCCGCGGGGGTATTGGGGCGGACGAACCGCCCGCGCCCATCCCTCCGCAGCTGTGAAGCGCTCGCCCCTTTTGGTGCCTGCCGACCCCTCCTCGAAGTCGGCAGCTTGGCGGCCGGCAGGCCTTCCTCCTCCGAGGACTGGCTCACTGGACGCTTCCTGACGGAAGACGTCCGACGCGACCTAGTTCCACTGCTTCCAGTAGCCATATCCGCTACAGGGGCCTGGTTGCCTACCCCTGCGCATTGGGGGTCGATATCTCGAGTTTTACTTGAGACGCTCGGGTTCTTGAGGTTTCCTCTGAAGCGGGGGGAGTTCCCCTTTCTCACGACCCGCGTCCCGGATTCCCCGATCAAGGGGTTCGTCTGTGAGAAAGGGACAAATGGGGTTGTTCACGGTTTTGCAACCGCAAAGTTTGTGGTTTTTGAACTTCCCCTGCACCGAAAAATCCGAAACTCGGCCCGAAAGTGGGTCTGCCCCGTCCCTAAGTCCTCTCAAAAATCCAGGCGCACACCTCCCCTCCTTCAACCCCCAGTGTGCTATTTAAAAATTTATGGGTAGTATGCTTTCCCTATTTTTGTGTTTTTGACTGTTAATTTATGTAAATAATCGCACCTTCCAAAACAATTCCTGTGGAAGTACCCCTGACGTTCGTAATTAGAAGTTTTAATTAAATGTTGGTGCAGAACTGACCAACCCCCGAATATTTTAAAACCTAAAACCTAAATATCTTAATATCTACTGAAACTATGTTTATAAATTTTAAAACCTAAAATAGAACTATTGTAAACTAATTTTTAGAGTCTATAAGGAACACTTTATCTATCCCGGTTTCCCGGGAATAGATTTATTGAAATTTAGAAAAGTTTCAAACTTGGGTTTGGGGGTCCTCCACGGTGAATTTCCCGTTGTTTCTTGCGTCTCCCCCCTCCTCGTCTATGTCGCTCACGAGTTATGGTCCCGGGTCCAGTCCGAACCCACGGGAACCTTGGCCACGTTCCACGCGGCTGGATATTTTCTGCTCCATCTCCGGCACCCCTGTTCGGATTATCCCGAGTGAGGTGTCTGGAGATAGGTCTCCTCGCTGCGCACCTAATAGCAGTTGCCGTTTTTTGAGTGTCCGCTGAAAATCGCGCAGGGTATCGTTTCAAACTTTTTCCCACTTGTTTTTCTGCCGTTTTTGGCCACAATTTTCAAAGTTTAAAGTCACTGTAAAGCGGCCCAGGATCTGGTGGTCCAAGTCATGGCCGAGTGGTTGGTGAACGTGGTGGCGGTCGCCGAGCCGTACTCGATCCCCGGCAGCTGGCTGGGCGACGAGGACGGCTTGGTGGCACTAGCGGCGCGGTCTTCCACGGACTCCCCTCCCCTCTCGCTATTAGAGAGGGGACCGGGATACGTGGCCGCCGCGTGGGGAGACTCGGCCCTCGTGGCCGTGTACTTCTCCCCAAACCGCTCCCTGCAGGACTTCGAGGACTTTCTCGGGGTCCTGGCCGCCGTGGTCGGCAGGGCGGCGCCGCGTCAGGTCGTAGTCTTGGGCGACCTGAACGCCAAGTCGGCAGCCTGGGGCAACCCGGCCGCCTCGTGGAGTACGTGGAGTCCAAGACGGTCCTCGATCGGGCCATCGCCACGGCCAAGGACTCGGCGAGAGCCGAGATGCTGGAGGGTCTCGACAACGACCCCTTCGGGAGGCCATACAAGGTGGCGCGCAGCAAGCTGCGCCCCTTCGGCCCCCCCGTTGCCGAGACCCTGGAGCCCTCCCTCCTGGACGGGGTGGTGCGGTCCCTGTTTCCGCGCAGGGGCAGCTTCACCCCGCCAGTGATGGCTCCGCCGCCGCTTCCGCCGCTGTCGCCGCACGTTGCGGAGGAGGAGGAGGCCCCGCCGGTCACGGATTCGGAGCTCGGCGCGGCCATCGACCGTGCCCGCGCCGGGAAGAAGGCTCCGGGCCCCGACGGGGTCCCCGCAAGGGTGGTAGCGATCGCCGCCACCCAAATGGAGGCGCGGTTTCTGGACCTCTTCGACGCATGCTTCGCGTCGGGGAGGTTCCCGAAACCGTGGAAGGAGGGCCAACTGTGCCTCCTTCGCAAGGAGGGCCGCCCGGCGGACTCCCCCTCGGCATACCGGCCGATTGTGCTCCTGCCGGATGTCGGGAAAATGTTTGAGGGGATTGTCGCCGCCCGCTTAAAGGAGCACCTGTCGGACCGGACTTGTCGGACGCTCAGTTCGGCTTTCGGGCTGAGCGTTCGACGGTGGACGCACTGGCCTGCCTCAAGGGGCAGGTGGAGGAGGCCATGCAGGCGGGGGACGGGTTGCTGGCGGTGTCGTTCGACATAGCCAACGCCTTCAACTCGATCCCCCACTCTACCATCCTGGAGGCGCTCCGCTTCCACGGAGTGCCTCCATACCTGCGGCGTCTGCTGGCCAGCTACTTGGAGGACAGGGAGGTCCTCCTGGTGGACAGGTCTGGCCGAGTCCGGCGATATCCCGCCGAAGCCGGCGTTCCACAGGGGTCGGTCGTGGGGCCCCTGCTCTGGAACGTCGGTTACGATTGGCTCCTGCGGGGAACTCTCCCCCGGGGCGTCAGGGTCGTCTGCTACGCGGACGACACTCTCCTCACCGCCCGGGGGGAGAGTTTCGGAGAGGCGGCCAACTTGGCCTCGGCGGGCGGCTCCCTCGTCGCGGGGAGGATCCGCCGCCTCGGCCTGACGGTGGCGCTGCACAAAACCGAGGCCGTGTACTTCCACGGACCTCGGCAGCGGCAGCGCCCCCCGCCCGACGCCCACATCCACGTGGAGGGCGTCCGCATCGCGGTCGGGGCCCAGATGAAATACCTGGGCCTCGTGCTCGACAGCAGGTGGCGCTTCGGCCCGCACTTCCGCGGGCTGTCAGCGCGCCTGCTGAAGACCGCGGGCGCCCTCTCGTGGCTGCTCCCCAACGTGGGGGGGCCCAGCGTCCGATGCCGGCGACTCTACGCCGGCATCCTGAGGAGTATGGCCACCTACGGGGCCCCCATCTGGGAGGACTCCCTCCGGAGGAGGGAGAACGCCGCGGCCTTGCGGGCCCCGCAGAGGGCCATAGCCCAGCGGGTGGCGCGGACCTACCGCACGGTGGGCTTCGCGGCGGCGTGCGCTCTGGCGGGCACCCCGCCTTGGGAACTCGAGGCGTGGGTGCTCGCCAGAGTGTACGAGTGGACGGCGGGGCGGCCCGCCCCGCAAGAGAGGGAGGCCGTCCGGCGGGAGGCGAAGGAAGCCGTCGTCCGGCACTGGGCGACGGACCTCGCCACCGCGGCATTCGGTCGCCGCACACTCGACGCGATCGGGCCGCTCCTGCAAGAGTGGCTCGATCGGTCGCACGGGGTGGTCTCCTTCCGACTGGCGCAGGTGCTGACCGGCCACGGATGTTTCGGGGCCTACCTGCACCGCATCGGTCGGGAGGAGACACCGTCGTGCCGCGATTGCGGCGCGGCGGTGGACACGGCGCAGCACACCCTGGAGGAGTGCCCGTCGTGGTCGGAGCCGCGCCGCGATCTCGTTGCGGCGATCGGGCCGGACCTCTCGCTCCCCGGCGTGATCAACGCCATGCTGGGGGACGAGGGGTCCTGGGCGGCGGTAGCCTCCTTCTGTGAACAGGTCATGTCGCAGAAGGAGGCGGCGGAGCGCGCGCGCGAGGACGACCCTCTCGCGCCGGCGCTCCGCAGGCGGAGGAGGGGTCGGAGAAGACGTCAGTATGACGAGCACCTCCGACTCCTCCCTGGTGGTGGCCAGCAGGCAACGGGTGCGGGGGCACCCCTGCCTGCATCGCACGCGCCTTCACCAGCGCCGGACGGGAGTGGCCAGGTGTTCCCGGCCATTCCCGTCGCCCCCCAGTCCGGGGGGCACGTAGGGCCCGCCATCTAGGCGGGCACGCGCCAGAGGGCCGTGGACGCAGAACGTCTCCCACAGCCCTCCCAACAAGGCGCCGGAGGGAACACCGCTGAGTTTTAGTGGGTATACTGTCGCCGTCATGCGACAGGGAGTCCCACACTCCCCGTCTCGCCCCCTCCTCCAGGTAGCTGGCCAGCAGACGCCGCAGGTATGGAGGCACTCCGTGGAAGCGGAGCGCCTCCAGGATGGTAGAGTGGGGGATCGAGTTGAAGGCGTTGGCTATGTCGAACGACACCGCCAGCAACCCGTCCCCCGCCTGCATGGCCTCCTCCACCTGCCCCTTGAGGCAGGCCAGTGCGTCCACCGTCGAACGCTCAGCCCGAAAGCCGAACTGAGCGTCCGACAAGTCCGGTCCGACATCCCGCAGGTGCTCCTTTAGGCGGGCGGCGACTATCCCCTCAAACATTTTCCCGACATCCGGCAGGAGCACGATCGGCCGGTATGCCGAGGGGGAGTCCGCCGGGCGGCCCTCCTTGCGAAGGAGGCACAACTGGCCCTCCTTCCACGGTTTCGGGAACCTCCCCGACGCGAAGCATGCGTCGAAGAGGTCCCGAAACCGCGCCTCCATTTGGGTGGCGGCGATCGCCACCACCCTTGCGGGGACCCCGTCGGGGCCCGGAGCCTTCTTCTTGGCGCGGACACGGTCGATGGCCGCGCCCAGCTCAGACTCCGTGACCGACGGGGCCTCCTCCTCCTCCGCCCCGTGCGGCGACGGCGGCGGCGGCGGCGGCGGAGCCATCACTGGCGGGGTGAAGCTGCCCCTGCGTGGAAACAGGGACCGCACCACCCCGTCCAGGAGGGAGGGCTCCAGGGTCTCGACAATGGGGGGGCCGAAGGGGCGCAGCTTGCTGCGCGCCACCTTGTATGGCCTCCCGAAGGGGTCATTGTCGAGACCCTCCAGCATCTCGGCTCTCGCCGAGTCCTTGGCCGTGGCGATAGCCCGATCGAGGACCGTCTTGGCCTCCACGTACGCCTCGTAGAGGCGGTCCTCGTCGGCCAAGTCTCTGCGACGCCGCCGCCGACTCCGCGTGTAGGCCCTCCTGGCCCGCACGCACGCTGCGCGGAGCTCCGCCAGCTCCGCCGACCACCAGTAGACGGCCCGCCTGGGTGGCGGCCGGCGAGACCGAGGCATGCTAGAGTTGCACACCTCGGTCAGGGAATCCCCCAGCTGCCGCGCAGCGGCGTCCACGTCCAGACCAGCGGCGGGCGGCGACAGCCAGTCCTGGATGAACGCCGCCTCCACCGCCGCCTCCCTGTCCAGGTGGGTCAGAGCCCACCGCGGGAACGGCGATCGTGCCGAGGGGGGCCGCGTCTCCCCTGGGCCACCGGTGGAGATGTCGAACCGCACGTAGCGGTGGTCCGACATAGTCTCCACCGGCTCCACCCGCCAGTTCGACACGCGCGCGGCCAGCGCAGGTGTGGCGAAAGTGACATCCACTATTGAGCCACCCTGCCGCCGCACGCATGTCTGGACGCTTCCTCTGTTCAGGAGGGAGAGCCCAGAGGAGGCTGCCCACATCTCCACTGCCCGCCCGCGTGCATCGGTGGCCGGGTTGCCCCAGGACACTGACTTGGCATTCAGGTCTCCCAGTACGGAGACCTGGCGCGGCGCCGCCCTGCCGGCCACGGCGGCCAGGATTCCGAGATAGTTCTCGAAATCCTGCAAAGGGCGGTTTGGGGAGAAATAGACGCCCACAAGGGCTATCTCTCCCCACGCGGCGGCCACGTATCCCGGTCCCTTCTCTAATAGCGAGAGGGGAGGGGAGTCTGTGGAAGTCCGCGCCGCTAGTGCCACCAAGCCGTCCTCGTCACCCAGCCAGCTGCCGGGTATTGAGTAGGGCTCGGCGACCACCGCTACGTTCACCAACCACTCGGCCATGACCTGCGCCACCAGGTCCTGGGCCGCTCTGCAGTGGTTGGTGTTCGTCTGGAGGATGCGGTAGTCGGAACCCACTATTCCAGCATTGCATTACCCTCCTCAGCCACCGCCGCTGAAGCTACAGCAGCGACGACGGTGGCAGCGGTGGCAGCAATAGGGCGAACCTGCGCCGGCACTATGCCCTTCCTCGCGGGAGGCTTGCAGCCCCTGCCCGCCATCTTGTGGGCCGCGGGGCGGCCACTGGCGGCACACGCCGCGCAGTGTGGCGTGGCTGCGCTGCAAGCGGCACTCTTGTGTCCCTTCTGCCCGCACTGGTAGCAGGAGTCTCCCCAGTCGGACTTGGAGGGACACGTGGCTCGGGTGTGGCCGGACGCGAAGCACTTGAAGCAGCGCATAGGCTGGTCTTCAAGTGGCCGGACTGCGGCCGAGCTGAGCCCCACAGGCAGCCGCCCCTTGGTCGCAGAAAGGACGGCCCTAGCTGCGGCGATCGGGCACTCGACGCGGATGGTGCCCATGCCGCGGCGGCCGGGCCTGATGGCTCCACCCTTTACCGCGCCAGCGACGCAGCCTCCAGCTGCGGCAACGGCCGCCACCACATCCTCTTTGGTGACCGAATCATCCAGATCGGCCACCTCCAAGGCTGCAGTCTTTACAGGCCTGGCGACCGTTGCCGCATCCGCGATGACCTCTTGCATTTTTGTTGCAAAGAGGTCCGCGTTTGCGCCACGCTGCTCCCCCGAGAACTCGAAGATCCGAGCCCCGGTTAGAGTTCGGCGGCACGTGATGCCGCTAATCCCCAGCCGGGAGGGGTCCGCGTTGGTACGAGCCCGTCTTAGGACGGACTCATACGTCTCGCCCCGCTCTGCGGCCTCCGGGGTGATGGTCACCACGACCGCCGCGGTTTTGGGAGGAACCAGCTTCCTCCCGCCGGCTGGAGCCTTTTTGGCCGCTGCAGCAGTCGCTGCGGGCGCTGAGGGCTTCTTCTTCTTGCCCTTCTTGACCACCTCCGTCCATGACATGTTGGCCGGGGTGGTGGAGGGAAGAAGGGCGTCTTCCTCCTGCGAGCTCCGGGGCGCTGCCGCAGTAGCAGACGACCCAGGCGCCTCCTCCGCCCTCGTGGTGGGCACGTGAGAGGCCGTCGTGCTCCTCTTGCCCTTGCCCTTGCCTTTGCCCTTGGAGGGCTTCGAGGCCTGAGGCTGCGCACCCGATGCCGCGCCCTCCAAGCGCGTAGGCTCCGGCTCCACTGACGGCGGACTCTTGTCCGCCGCCAGTGGAGGGCGGAGCCGCCTTTCTGGCAAGAGCCGGTCTTCGATGCCCGCGAGGCAGCTCCTGATGAAGTTCCGCTCCTCCATCACCACCCCACGGATTATTGCCTCAAGGCCGGCGGGGGAGGAGGAGCCTCCTTCCACCGGACCTGGGGCAGATTGGGCAGGCCGGGCCGTGGCCTCAGCCAGCTTCTGGTGCAGCTGGCTGACCTCCGCCTGCAGGCGATCCACCCTCGCCTGCAGCTGCCGCGTCTCTTCCGTGGCCGTTCGCTTCACCAGCTCGGTGACTATGCCATACAAGCTGGCAGCCCGGCATTTGAGGGCCTTTTGAAAGGTCCCCTTTAAGTTGGAGGACCTTGAGGCGACCTCCATGACGTCCTCTCTGTCTTCCTGCGCCATGCGCTCTAATTCCGCCAGGGAGTGGTCAGCATATAGTACGGTGGACGCACCATAGCCAGCCCTCGACCGGGCGACTTGCGCCTTCTTCTCCCTGGCGGCGACCCTCTCCTCTAGGTCCAGTTGGAGCCGCGCCTTTTCCATCGACCCCAGCTAGCGTTGGACGTCCGCGAGCCCCAGAACATGGGTCGCCGGCTCTTTGGCCCTCGAAGGCCCCGAGGTCGAGGAGCCCCCAGACCCATCGTTCCGCGATCGCTGCCGCTTCCGCAGCTGCGACCGCTTCTGCGAAAGACGGTCGTCCGCATCTGATACTTGCGAGTCATTATCGGACGACTCGTCCGCCCTCCGGAAGAAGCCAGTCGCAGAAGGCGCGCGGCTGGCCTCTGACGCCGAAGCGTCAGAGTGGCCCTGAGAAGGGCCTTTGGGTTGGCCCTGAGAAGGGCCTTTTGTTTTTAAAAAACGCCCGGAGGCGTCCCGCGATTGTTTTGGCATGATGGCCTCGGCAGGTTCGTAGTCACAAGGCAGATTAAAATACTCTCAGGCAATAAAAACAGTATTAAAATTGTAGACTACGAATTCACAGCGCACTTTAGCCGCCGGTCTGCCACTCCGTTACGGTGGTCAGACACGGCGTTGCCCGGGGGATACTGCGTGGAAGTATGCGCTGTGGGGGATCCCCCAACCTAACCTAACCTAACCTAACCTAACCTTTTTTTTTTTTTTTTTTTTTTATTTATTTATTTTTTTTTTTTTTTTTTTTTTTTCTTTTTCTGCTTTTCCCCGATCATAGGTAACATCGGGACCTTATTTAACTATTTTTCTCATTCATTCAATTTCTCTCATGTATTCCTCTCGTACTTTCATTCTTCATACTTCTTCTTCTTTCTCGCCTCGCTGACCGACTCCGAGCCCCCGGAGCCAGGCCTCAGGAAGGCCCTCTTTCGGTTTTGGCGGTCGGTTTCGGCCGCTGACGTGTCCATGACGGACGTATCCGAATCGGACGTCACGTCCGACTCGGGCACTTGACCCCCAAATGGGCCCCTACGAGTTTCCTCGACGGGCCCCCAGCTGGGCCCCTAGATGGGCCCCCAGTTGTGCCCCCAGTTGGGCCCCCAGTTGGGCCGCCATTCTGGTCCCCAGGTGGGGCCCCTGATGAGGCCCCAGTTGGGACCCCCAATGGGCCCCCCGTTGGGCCCCCACCTGGGGGCCCCCGCTGGGCCCCCAGGTGGGGCCCCGGTTGGGCCCCTAGATGGCCCCCCACTGGGCCCCCCGCTGGCCCCTAGATGGGCCCCCACATGGGCCCCCAGTTGGGCCCCTAGATGGGCCCCTAGTTGGGCCCCCACATGAGCCCCAGTTGGGCCCCCACATGGGCCCCCAGTTGGGCCCCTAGCTTGGCCCCCGCATGGGCCCCCATTTGGGCCCCTAGCTGAGCCCCCAGCTGGGCCCCGAGATGAGCCCCCAGATCGACTCCCGGATCGGCTCCCAGATGTGCCCCGAGATGAGCCACCCACTGAGCCCCCAGCAGGGACCCTCAACGGAAGCCGCCCTGAGGCGTCCCGGAGCGGTATACTTGAGCCTTTTTTCTTTTTCCCGGCCATGTTAAAAATAAAAACAAAATCCAAATTTAATTTATAAATTAATAAAATTATGTGGTACGTGACCCAAATAGAACAACTTAACTTTACTTAGCTGTACAGCTATTAGACTATAGTTAAATCCTACTTCTTGTAATCAATTGTTGTATTAGAAAATAATGTTAACTAGATCAAAATCGAAAGTATATTAGAGTGATATAAAATATAAAGTACAACACCTTGTGGTAAACTATTGTTTAGATCTTACTTCTTGTTTTATACTTTGTTTTAGAAAATAATATTAAATGGAAATGTATTAACCTAATCATATGTATAGAATCAATCGTAGAATAGTAGCATATAAAAATGTACAAGTAAACAATAATAAGATATTTATGTTATGTAAAATGTTACTTAGAAATTAGGAGTTTAGATATATAATATGGCCGGGCCTGATGGCTCCACCCTTTACCGCGCCAGCGACGCATCCTCCAGCTGCGGCAACGGCCGCCACCACATCCTCTTTGGTGACCGAATCATCCAGATCGGCCACCTCCAAGGCTGCAGTCTTTACAGGCCTGGCGACCGTTGCCGCATCCGCGATGACCTCTTGCATTTTTGTTGCAAAGAGGTCCGCGTTTGCGCCACGCTGCTCCCCCGAGAACTCGAAGATCCGAGCCCCGGTTAGAGTTCGGCGGCACGTGATGCCGCTAATCCCCAGCCGGGAGGGGTCCGCGTTGGTACGAGCCCGTCTTAGGACGGACTCATACGTCTCGCCCCGCTCTGCGGCCTCCGGGGTGATGGTCACCACGACCGCCGCGGTTTTGGGAGGAACCAGCTTCCTCCCGCCGGCTGGAGCCTTTTTGGCCGCTGCAGCAGTCGCTGCGGGCGCTGAGGGCTTCTTCTTCTTGCCCTTCTTGACCACCTCCGTCCATGACATGTTGGCCGGGGTGGTGGAGGGAAGAAGGGCGTCTTCCTCCTGCGAGCTCCGGGGCGCTGCCGCAGTAGCAGACGACCCAGGCGCCTCCTCCGCGCTCGTGGTGGGCGCGTGAGAGGCCGTCGTGCTCCTCTTGCCCTTGCCCTTGCCTTTGCCCTTGGAGGGCTTCGAGGCCTGAGGCTGCGCACCCGATGCCGCGCCCTCCAAGCGCGTAGGCTCCGGCTCCACTGACGGCGGACTTGTCCGCCGCCAGTGGAGGGCGGAGCCGCCTTTCTGGCAAGAGCCGGTCTTCGATGCCCGCGAGGCAGCTCCTGATGAAGTTCCGCTCCTCCATCACCACCCCGCGGATTATTGCCTCAAGGCCGGCGGGGGAGGAGGAGCCTCCTTCCACCGGACCTGGGGCAGATTGGGCAGGCCGGGCCGTGGCCTCAGCCAGCTTCTGGTGCAGCTGGCTGACCTCCGCCTGCAGGCGATCCACCCTCGCCTGCAGCTGCCGCGTCTCTTCCGTGGCCGTTCGCTTCACCAGCTCGGTGACTATGCCATACAAGCTGGCAGCCCGGCATTTGAGGGCCTTTTGAAAGGTCCCCTTTAAGTTGGAGGACCTTGAGGCGACCTCCATGACCTCCTCTCTGTCTTCCTGCGCCATGCGCTCTAATTCCGCCAGGGAGTGGTCAGCATATAGTACGGTGGACGCACCATAGCCAGCCCTCGACCGGGCGACTTGCGCCTTCTTCTCCCTGGCGGCGACCCTCTCCTCTAGGTCCAGTTGGAGCCGCGCCTTTTCCATCGACCCCAGCTGGCGTTGGGCGTCCGCGAGCCCCAGAACATGGGTCGCCGGCTCTTTGGCCCTCGAAGGCCCCGAGGTCGAGGAGCCCCCAGACCCATCGTTCCGCGATCGCTGCCGCTTCCGCAGCTGCGACCGCTTCTGCGAAAGACGGTCGTCCGCATCTGACACTTGCGAGTCATTATCGGACGACTCGTCCGCCCTCCGGAAGAAGCCAGTCGCAGAAGGCGCGCGGCTGGCCCTTGACGCATAAGCGTCAGAGTGGCCCTGAGAAGGGCCTTTGGGTTGGCCCTGAGAAGGGCCTTTTGTTTTTAAAAAACGCCCGGAGGCGTCCCGCGATTGTTTTGGCATGATGGCCTCGGCAGGTTCGTAGTCACAAGGCAGATTAAAATACTCTCAGGCAATAAAAACAGTATTAAAATTGTAGACTACGAATTCACAGCGCACTTTAGCCGCCGGTCTGCCACTCCGTTACGGTGGTCAGACACGGCGTTGCCCGGGGGATACTGCGTGGAAGTATGCGCTGTGGGGGATCCCCCAACCTAACCTTTTTTTTTTTTTTTGACGCTGAGAAATGGCAATTACGCACTTCCGCTCGCTGGGGGGCGAGACGGGGAGTGTGGGACTCCCTGTCGCATGACGGCGACAGTATACCCACTAAAACTCAGCGGTGTTCCCTCCGGCGCCTTGTTAGGAGGGCTGTGGGAGACATTCTGCATCCACGGCCCTCTGGCGCGTGCCCGCCTAGATGGCGGGCCCTACATGCCCCCCGGGCTGGGGGGCGACGGGAATGGCCGGGAACACCTGGCCACTCCCGTCCGGCGCTGGTGAAGGCGCGTGCGATGCAGGCAGGGGTGCCCCCGCACCCGTTGCCTGCTGGCCTCCACCAGGGAGGAGTCGGAGGTGCTCGTCATACTGACGTCTTCTCCGACCCCTCCTCCGCCTGCGGAGCGCCGGGGCGAGAGGGTCGTCCTCGCGCGCGCGCTCCGCCGCCTCCTTCTGCGACATGACCTGTTCACAGAAGGAGGCTACCGCCGCCCAGGACCCCTCGTCCCCCAGCATGGCGTTGATCACGCCGGGGAGCGAGAGGTCCGGCCCGATCGCCGCAACGAGATCGCGGCGCGGCTCCGACCACGACGGGCACTCCTCCAGGGTGTGCTGCGCTGTGTCCACCGCCGCGCCGCAATCGCGGCACGACGGTGTCTCCTCCCGACCGATGCGGTGCAGGTAGGCCCCGAAACATCCGTGGCCGGTCAGCACCTGCGCCAGTCGGAAGGAGACCACCCCGTGCGACCGATCGAGCCACTCTTGCAGGAGCGGCCCGATCGCGTCGAGTGTGCGGCGACCGAATGCCGCGGTGGCGAGGTCCGTCGCCCAGTGCCGGACGACGGCTTCCTTCGCCTCCCGCCGGACGGCCTCCCTCTCTTGCGGGGCTGGGCGCTCTCCGCTCGCCCGCCGCCCCGCCGTCCACTCGTACACTCTGGCGAGCACCCACGCCTTAACCTAACCTAACCTAACCTAACCTTTTTTTTTTTTTTTGGTATCGGGTTGGAAAATTCTCATGAAGTCCCTCCGTCCTCGGGGAAGGGCGGAGGGGACTGTCAGACTCTTACTGACTAAAAAACCAACCCGGTGTTCCTCACGTACCCGTGTGTCGGAAGGGGCGGGTGTCGCAAATGCATTCTTCGCTAACCCCCCGACGGGTATTGGCCCGCCAGATGGTCAGGCGGGCCCCGTCACCCACTGCGGCCGTCACCCCGGCCGCAGGACTCCACTATGAGGCGCGCGCGGAACACGACGCTGCCGCCTCGAGGCCTGCTGCTGGTCAGACCACAAGACGCCCCGAGTCTGTCGTCCGCAGGCCACGCCCTACGGTGGCCGGAAGTCGGCCACCCTCCGACGCCCCGTGCGTCTGCTGCGGGAGGGGTGAGAGGAGGCAGCCTCTCTCTCCCTTTCCGCCGCCTCCTTTGCGAGCATCACGGCCTCGCAGAAGGTGGCGACGGCATTCCAACCTGACTCGTTCCCGACCATGGTAGACACGACAGCCGGAAGCGAGAGGTCTCCCGCAGCCCCTACAGCCGCGACCAGGTCACGGCGCTGCTCAGCCCAAGCTGGGCACTCCGCCAGCGTATGCAGCGCCGTATCCTCGCGGCGATCACCGCAATGGTGGCACTGGAACGTCGGCTCCCGTCCTATGCGACACAGGTACTTCCCGAAGCATCCGTGTCCGGTAAGCACCTGCGTCACCCGGAAGCTGAGGGCGCCGTGGCTCCTATTGAGCCACTCCTCCAGAACAGGCCTTACCGCCGCTACAGCGGCGTGCCCCGCCGTGGGTTGCGCTAAGCGCGTCTGCCACTCCGCCACTAGGACCTGGCGGAGCTCCGCCCTGCGTGCCTCAACCTGTCGAGGCACCAGGCGCTCGCCCCGCTCGACCGCCTCCGCGCGCCACGAATAGAGCGACGCGAGGAGCTTTGCGTCGAGGTCCCAGGGCGGGGATCCGGCTAGGAGGCTCGCTGCCTCAAAGGAGATCGTACGGTATCCCCTTATGATCCTGACGGCCATCGCGCGCTGCGGCCTTCGCAGCGCGGCGACGTTGCGGGCCGTCAGGACGTCCGCCCACACTGGCGCGGCGTATAGCGCCATCGACCGTACGACCCCCATGTAGAGCCTCCGACAAGAGGAGTTGGGCCCCCCCAGGTTGGGCAGCAAGCGCAAGAGCGCAGAAGCGGCGCCCAACAACCGGGGGCCGAGCCGTGTAAAGTGCGGCCCGAAGCTCCATCGACTGTCGAGGACGAGTCCAAGGTACTTCATCGTCGACTCGACAGCGATGGAGACCCCTCCTACTATGATGCTGGACCCCGGAGGCGGCTGCATCCTCGGCCCGTGAAAACACAGGGCCTCAGACTTGTGCAATGCCACCTCTAAGCCCAGCCGCCGGATCCTACCCACGACGTGCGCGACACCAGCAGTCGCGCGTATGGCCGCCTGCCGGTACGACTTTCCACGCGCTGTGACTAGCGTGTCGTCGGCGTAACAAATGACGCCGACGCCGTGGATAAGCGCACCGCGCAGAGCCCAGTCATACCCTATGTTCCACAGGGGCGGCCCCAACACCGAACCCTGCGGAACACCGCATGACGTCTCTCGCCGACACCAACCTTCTCGACCCGGGTACACCACCGATCTTTCGGACAAATAGGCCCCGACAATGCGTTGGAGGTAGCGCGGCACCCCGTGGTACCGGAGTGCCTCTCGGATGGTACTCCAGGGCAAGGTGTTGAAAGCGTTGGCGATGTCGAGCGACACCGCCAAGACCACCTCACCCCGGGCGACTGCCTCCTCTGCGAGGGCCCTCACGCGCTTGATCGCGTCCACCGTGGAGCGCCCTTGGCGGAAACCAAATTGGTTGTTAGCCAAATCCGGCCCTACCCTGGTCATGTGCTGGACGAGGCGACTGGCGATGATTCGCTCGAAGATCTTGCACACCTCGTCCAGCAACACGATTGGCCTGTACGCAGATGGTGAGTCTGCGGGGCGCCCCTCCTTCTTGAGCAGGACCAGCTTTCCGGTCTTCCACCGGCTCGGAAACTGGCCCCGCTCCAAACAAGCGCTTAAGAGCCCCGCTAGTCGGGGTCCAAGAGCCTCCATGGCCAGGACCCATGCACGGCCTGGAATGCCGTCGGGCCCTGGGGCGGTGTTCCTGATGCGAGCCACCGCCGCTCTCAACTCTACCCGGGTCACTTCGGGCACGTCGTCGTCAGTGTCGTCTTCCGCGTCGGGCACATTGCGAGGCGGAACCATAGCCGGTGGTGTGTGCTCCGGTCTCGACGGAAACAGCGCACACACCACCTCCTCCAGCAGCTGTGGCTGGAGACTCCGGGACAACGGTGGAGCCCGCTGGCGCAGCTTGCCCCGTACCATCAGGTAGGGGCGTCCCCACGGCTCTCGGTCCAGAGTCTCCAGCAGCTCTTCATTGGCCTGGGCCTTTGCCCGGACGATGGCCAGCTGGAGGGCGCTTTTCGCCTCTCTGTAGCGGTTGTATAGTTCCGCCTCTTCCTGTTCGTCCGCCGCTGTAAAGGGGCGGCGGCGTCTTCTTCTTCGGTACCTTGTGTACCGGCGTCGCACCCGCACACAAGCGATGCGCAGCTGCGCAATCGTCGTCCCTGCGGCGGCTGCAAAAGGAGAAACGATGTCCGACTGATGGATAGAGTCGGACATCGTATTCTTCAGGCGAACACCAACCACTGCAGGGCAGCCCAGGACCTGCTGATGCAGACCATGGCTGAGTGGTTGGTGGACTTGGTGGTGGTCGCCGAGCCTTATTCGGTCCCTGGCCGTTGGCTGGGCGACCGGGACGGTTTGGTGGCGTTGGCGTCGCGGTCTTCCACAGACTCCCCTCCCCTCTCGCTCTTAGAGAGGGGACCGGGATATGTGGCCGCCGCGTGGGGAGACATGGCCCTAGTGGGGGTCTATTTCTCCCCAAACCGCCCTCTCTCGGACTTTGAGGATTTCCTCGAGATCCTCACCGCGGTCATAGGGAGGGCGGCGCCGCGCCAGGTCGTGTTGTTGGGCGACCTTAACGCCAAGTCGGCATCCTGGGGAAACCCGGCCTCGAGCTGCAACGTCCGGGGGCGCGCCGTCGAGTTCTGGGCAGCCTCATGCGGCGTGTCCCTCCTCAACAGGGGGGCGGTCCAGACGTGTGTACGGCAACAGGGTGGGTCGGTGGTGGACGTTTCGTTTGCCACCCCCGCGCTGGCCGCCCGCGTAGTCAACTGGCGGGTAGAGTTGGTGGAGACACTGTCGGACCACCGATACGTGCGGTTCGACATCTCCACCCGAGGGGCGGGGATGGCCCGCGCTGGGCAATCTCCCTTCCCCCGGTGGGCACTCACCCGCCTGGACCGGGAGGCAGCCAGGGAGGCGGCCTTTCTCCAGGACTGGCTGTCGCCCCCTGTTGAGGTCCCGGACGTGGACACCGCCGCGGTCCGGCTCAGGAGGTCCCTGACCGAGGTGTGCAACTCCAGCATGCCTCGGTCTCGCCGTCCGCCTCCCCGTCGTGCCGTCTACTGGTGGACGGAGGAGCTGGCGGGGCTCCGGGCCACCTGCGTGGCGGCCAGAAGGGCCTACACGAGGAGCCGTCGGCGCAGCGCCCAAAACCGAGTTCGGGCAGAGGAGGACCGCCTATACGCCTCTTACCTAGAGGCGAAAGCGGTCCTCAAGTCTGCAATGGGCGCTGCAAAAGACTCAGCGAGGGCCGAGATGCTCGAGGGTCTCGACAGGGATCCGTATGGGAGACCATACAAGGCGGCGCGGAACTAGCTCCGCCCGTATGGTCCCCAAATGGAGGGCAGGCTTCGGGACCTTTTCAGTGCGTGCTTTACGGCTGGGAGGTTCCCGAAGCCGTGGAAGGAGGGGCAGCTCTGCCTCCTCCGAAAGGAGGGATGCCCCTCGGACTCCCCCCTGGCATACCGGCCCATCGTCCTTCTCGATGAGGTCGGTAAATTGTTCGAGGGGATCGTCGCCTCCCGGCTCGATAGCCTGTTGCGGGGGGTGGGGCCCGATCTGTCGGACGCCCAATTCGGCTTCCGTCGAGGGCGTTCGACGATCGACGCGCTGGCCCTACTGAAGGGCCAGGTGAAGGAGGCGGTGGAGGCGGGGGATGGAGTGCTGGCGGTGTCATTCGACATTGCCAACGCCTTCAACTCCATCCTCCACTCGACGATATTGGAGGCGCTCCGGTATCACGGAGTGCCCCAATACCTACGGAGCGTCCTGTCCAACTACCTGGAGGACAGAGAGGTTCTCTTCGTGGACGGGACGGCCACGGTCAGGCGGTACGGCGCAGAGTCCGGTGTTCCGCAGGGGTCGGTGCTGGGGCCCCCCCTGTGGAACATCGGATTCGATTGGCTCCTGCGGGGAGCCCTCCTCCAAGGCATGAGTGTCATCTGCTACGCGGATGACACTCTCCTCACTGCCCGGGGGAGGAGCTTTGCGGACGCGGCCTGTCTGGCGTCGGCTGGCGGATCCTTGGTCGCAGGGAGGATCCGCCGCCTCGGATTGAGGGTGGCGCTGCACAAGACGGAGGCCGTGTTCTTCCGCGGGCCCCGGCAGCGCTGCCCTCCCGATGCCCACATCGTCGTGGAGGGCGTCCGGGTAGGTCCGGGTAGGTGGCGCTTCGGCCCGCATTTCAGCGGGCTGTCGACGCGCCTGTTGAAGGCCGCGGACGCCCTCTCCTGGCTGCTCCCGAACTTGGGGGGGCCCAAAGCGAAATGCCGGCGCCTATATGCGAACATCTTGCGGAGCATGGCCCTATACGGGGCCCCCATCTGGGCGGACTCCCTCCATAGGAGGGAGAATGCGACCGCCATCCGCAGGCCCCAAAGGGCCATTGCACTGCGGGTGGCGAGGGCCTACCGCTCGGTGGGCTTTTCGGCGGCGTGCGCTCTGGCCGGCACCCCTCCTTGGGAGCTGGAGGCATGGGTGCTCGCCAGAGTGTACGAGTGGACGGCGCGCCGAAAGGCGCTCGGGGAGCTGCCCGTCTCCGAAGAGCGTGAGGCCGTGCGCCGCAAGGCGAAGGACGCAATTGTCCTCCACTGGACGCAGGACCTCGCCACCGCCGTCTTCGGCCGCCGGACGTTGGACGCGCTCGGTCCGGTTCTGCGGAGCTGGCTGGAGCGGCCCCACGGTTTCCTCTCGTTTCGTCTGGTGCAGGTGTTGTCCGGCCATGGCTGTTTCGGATCGCACCTGCATCGGATCGGTAGGGAGGAAACCCCGGTGTGCCACGAGTGCGGCGCGGCGGAGGACACGGCGCAGCGCACCCTCGAGGTGTGCCCAGCCTGGTCCGAGCTGCGCCGCGGTTTGACCGCGGTGGTTGGGCAGGACCTCTCGCTTCCCAGTGTGGTCAACGCTATGCTGGGGAGCGAGGGAGCCTGGACAGCGGTCGCCTCCTTTTGTGAGGACGTGATGTCGCAAAAGGAGGCGGCGGAGCGCGCACGGGAGGACGACCCTCTCGCCGCACCACTCCGCAGACGAAGAAGGGGTCGGCGAGGGCGCCGTCCTCTCCCTCCTCATGGTGGTGATGGGCGGGCGACAGGCACGGGGGTGCCCTCGCCCGCATCGCACCCATCGCCACCACCTTCGTCGGTCACTCCCGGGCCCGTCCCCCTCCCCATGGGGGGGGGTGTGAGGGGTCCGCGCTGACGGGCAATCGTCAGCGGAGGACTGGACGCAAAGGCTGCGCCAATCTCCCAGTCCTCCGCTACCAGGACGAAGCGGGAGTGCCGCTGGGTTGTTTTAGTGGGTATACCGGGTCAGACCGAGGAGTCCCACATACCCCTCCTGTCCCCCGACGGGAGGGTATGCGTAACGCATTTTTTCCCAGCGTCAAAAAAAAAAAAAAGGTTAGGTCGGAAGTGCGGGCCGAAGCGCCACCAGCTGTCGAGCACGAGGGCCAGATATTTCATCTGGGCTCCAACCGCGATGCGGACGCCCTCCACGTGGATGTGGGCGTCGGGCGGGGGGCGCTGCCGCTGTTTTGTGCAGCGCCACCGTCAGGCCGAGGCGGCGGATCCTCCCCGCGACGAGGGAGCCGCCCGCCGAGGCCAAGTTGGCCGCCTCTCCGAAACTCTCCCCCCGGGTGGTGAGGAGAGTGTCGTCCGCGTAGCAGACGACCCTGACGCCCCGGGGGAGAGTTCCCCGCAGGAGCCAATCGTAACCGACATTCCAGAGCACCCCACGAACGACCCCTGTGGAACGCCGGCTTCCGCAGGATATCGCCGGACCTGGCCAGATTTGTCCACCAGGAGGACCTCCCTGTCCTCCAGGTAGCTGGCCAGCAGACGCCGTAGGTATGGAGGCACTCCGTGGAAGCGGAGCGCCTCCAGGATGGTAGAGTGGGGGATCGAGTTGAAGGCGTTGGCTATGTCGAACGACACCGCCAGCAACCCGTCCCCCGCCTGCATGGCCTCCTCCACCTGCCCCTTGAGGCAGGCCAGTGCGTCCACCGTCGAACGCTCAGCCCGAAAGCCGAACTGAGCGTCCGACAAGTCCGGTCCGACATCCCGCAGGTGCTCCTTTAGGCGGGCGGCGACTATCCCCTCAAACATTTTCCCGACATCCGGCAGGAGCACGATCGGCCGGTATGCCGAGGGGGAGTCCACCGGGTGGCCCTCCTTGCGAAGGAGGCACAGTTGGCCCTCCTTCCACGGTTTCGGGAACCTCCCCGACGCGAAGCATGCGTCGAAGAGGTCCCGAAACCGCGCCTCCATTTGGGTGGCGGCGATCGCCACCACCCTTGCGGGGACTCCGTCGGGGCCCGGAGCCTTCTTCCTGGCGCGGACACGGTCGATGGCCGCGCCCAGCTCAGACTCCGTGACCGGCGGGGCCTCCTCCTCCTCCGCCCCGTGTGGCGACGGCGGCGGCGGCGGCGGCGGAGCCATCACTGGCGGGGTGAAGCTGCCACTGCGTGGAAACAGGGACCGCACCACCCCGTCCAGGAGGGAGGGCTCCAGGGTCTCGACAATGGGGGGGCCGAAGGGGCGCAGCTTGCTGCGCGCCACCTTGTATGGCCTCCTGAAGGGGTCGTTGTCGAGACCCTCCAGCATCTCGGCTCTCGCCGAGTCCTTGGCCGTGGCGATAGCCCGATCGAGGACCGTCTTGGCCTCCACGTACGCCTCGTAGAGGCGGTCCTCGTCGGCCAAGTCGCGCGCCTGCAGCTGCCGTGTCTCCTCGGTCGCGTTGCGCTGTGCAATTTCTAAAACTATTGCACGCATGCTCGCGGCCCGGCACTTGAGGGCCTTTTGAAAGGTGCCCTTCAGGTGGGAGAACTTCGTGGCGATCTCCACGATCTCCCCCTCATCCTCCTCCGCCATCCGCGCAAGCTCGCCCAAGGAGCGGTCCGCGTACTGGAGGAGGGACGCGCCGTACCCGGACTTGGCCCGGGCAGCGCGCGCCTGCTGCTCCTTGGCAGCGACCCGCTCCTCGAGGTCCTGCTGGGCCTGCGCCCGCTTGGCCAGGTTCGGGCGGTACTCGGCCTCCAATAAGCCCACATCGTGGGTGTAAGGCGAGGTGGAGGTCAAGGAAGGGCTCGAGGCCCTTTTAGACTTCAGCTTCTTCTTCGTCCTAGCTCCGGCCGATCCAGAGGAGGTCTCGGACTCAAACTTCCGCTTCGTACGGTCGTATTCAGCCGCCGACGTGCCTGCATTGGAGTCGTCGGAGTCCGAAACCTCGTCTGGCCTGCAAAAGAAGCTGGCCGCAGATGGTGCGCGGTCAGCTTCCGACGCTGAAGCGCCGTCGGCGTGGCCCTGAGAAGGGCCGTTTAGATCGTCCTGAGAGGAGCGATGTGATAAAAAGCGCCCTGAGGCGTCATGGCTTGGTTTCTTTTTCATCGTATCGTAGACACACAGCAATTAGAATACAATCCGGCAGATAAAACAGTATTAAAATAAAAGTCTACGATGTCACAGCGCACTTTAGCCGCCGGTCTGCCACTCCGTTACGGTGGTCAGACACGGCGTTGCCCAGGGGATACTGCGAGGAAGTATGCGCTGTGGGGGATCCCTAACCTAACCTAACCTAACCGCTCTGCGTCCAGAAACCGCCGCAAACACCACGTTTTCGTATCGCTCCGCAGTAAAAAATTCTAAAAACTGGTTTTTCCTACTCGTATAACAACGTGCTATATGTCAAAAAACGCGTAATTGTGCAGTGCATGTGATCGTGTAAAAAGCTTTTACCGGAAAACTCCGGAAAAAAATTTCCAGTGCAAAAACTCAAAAACACGTGCTTTTAAGAACACTAAAAGTCAGATATCTCAAGAACGAGTACGACGACCCCCAGTTTTTCTGGGCCTCAATCATCGAGCGCAGCGCTGCGCACACGACGATACCTCGACGGCGAAAATCGGCTCATGCAGTCCAGAACTATTTAAGAATAACTAGTTTATTTTTCACAACCACGTGGTACGTGGTCACACTAATACAAGTGCCAGAACGCTGAAACTTTCAGGAAATATTAAAGACATCGGGAAAAGACTTCTGCAACTTCAAGAAAAATTTTACCTTCTCCGCAGCAGAAGATATAAGACTTTGAAGTTTGTAACTTCAGGCGCCTCTGGAGGAAAATCTTCAGGCAGCACCCCCTCTTTTCTCACCGGTTCCTGTTGCGCGCTAACCTGCTGAAGACCTAGATAGTAAGAAAAGAATTTTAAGTTAATTATAGACTAAAATATAACAGTTTTTGTCCAAATTTTAGTTTTTCAAAGTTATTGTTAAGTACTTTTCAAAATTTTTCAGTTTTTCTCTTGTAAAATATAAAACGGTATTTTATAAAAATTTTAAGACATCACCCTTGCTCGGTACGGGCAAGTGATTGAGAGGATCAATTCAGCTGATGCTGCGCTCACACGCTTCAACGAGTACATCATGGACGTGGATTTGGGGGTGATGGACCAGGCAGCCCGCGATAAGATTTTGGGTGACTATGACCAGATTGTCCACCTCGGGGATGTCATATGTCTACGAGCGCGGGAAATTTTGAAGAGCCGGGTGTCTTATGTGGCCAAGCCGCAGACCCCCGTTGTTGCAGGCCCTGGACTATTGAGTAGGCTGCCCACCCTGGAGCTGCCACATTTTGACGGTCGCTTGGACCACTGGCTGGGCTTCCTAAATCTCTTTGAGAGTCTTGTCGATGCACGCTCGGACCTCGGACCTGCCCAGAAGCTGGCCTATTTATTGTCTGTCCTGGAGGGCGAAGCCAGAGCCTTGGTGCAGCACTTGCCGGTGACGGATTCCTCTTACCCGACTGCTCTGGAGCTTCTCTCCCGACGGTATCAGAACAAGCGCTGCCTGGCTGATGTGCACATCGACCAGATTTTGGGGCTACTGGCCATTGTCAGCACGTCGACGTTGCGCACTGACTTGCTGAACCCGTTGGTCTCAGCGACCAACGCTTTGAGACGCTTGGAGTTACCGGTAGAACATTGGTCCTACTTGTTGGTGCACATAGTGCTGCAGTTGCTCCCCGCGGAGTTGAGATCACGTTTTGAGCAGAAGTATGGTGGGGATAGTGCCACCCATCTTCCCCCCTTTGACGACCTCCTCAAATTTTTGGAAGACGAGTGTCGGTTTTCGGATAACACTCGTGGCGCCACGGGGTCACCCCCACTACCTTCTCGGCCTAGAGACCAGGGATGGACTAGGGCTCGGGGGCCTGTTGATGTTCGCCCCGCCCCCCGTTTTGCTGGCGCCCGAAGTCCTCAGGCTAGGGGGCCTGTTGATGTTCGCCCCGCCCCCCGTTTTGCTGGCGCCCGGAGTCATCATCATTGCGACTCTTGTAAGGCCACGGGACATGTCATGGCGCGTTGCCCGGCTTTTTTGAATTTGCACGTAAGTGCCCGCCGCCGCATTGTCAACGCACGCCGTTTGTGCTTCTCGTGCTTGGGGGCCCACTTTCATCGGGACTGCCCCGACCCCCGCCCGTGTAGAATTTGTAAAGGGTCCCACTTGGAGATTTTGTGCGCCAACGCGAACCGCTCCAGCAGACCAGCTTCTGAGGGGGGTTCGCGCAGGGGGGGGTACCCCGGAGACGAGCACCGGGCTGAGGCCCGCAATTCTGTACGCCGCACTCCACCCCCCGCGCAAGTTGAACGGGAGCCCCGCGAGCGCCATTTGGTCTCCCCTTGTCAGGGAGAACGCGCATTGGCTGCTAGGCAGCAGTGGCCGGGTCGGCGCCGCTGCCTTTCCCCTCCGTTGGCGGAACGTCCCCGGCTGGAGACGCGCCCTCCGCCATTCGGGCATCCGGTGGGATATTCCCCTCCAGTGATGGCGAGCGGCTCGGGACACCGCGCGGACGAATGTTTTGATTGTTGGCCTCGTCGTGAACGAAGGCAGCCTGGATGCGGCGATCGGTCGCCGCCCAGGCATCACTAAGAGATTGACGCCTGCCCCGCTAAAAGACCCCCCCGATCAAGACGGTTTTGTTGCCAACGGCCTCGGTCAAGGTCTGGGGACCCTTGGGTGACTCGATTGTGGTCTGTGCCATTTTGGACACGGGAGTCCAGGGTTGCCTTTTGTCGTCTTGGTTAGCGGGACAGGTTGGCCTGAAGGTGAATGACCTTTCAGGCAAGATTTGGGGAATTGGCGAACCGGCTGACACCACTGTTGAGGGAAGGACCTGGTTTGAAATCACCCTTGTGAGTTGTCCGTACCCTAAAATTGGTGCTCCTGCCCTTGTTATAACTGAACTTGGTTGGGACGAGCCACTTCGGGAAACCCTGTTGGAGGACGGTTGAGGCACTCTAGCCTTCCTTATGGGGCCCGTCACCCCCTTTTGTTGCCCAAGGAGGGCCACTTGGTTCAATTGTTGGTGACTGATCGTCACACTAAGAACTCGCATGCCGGTTGCAATGCGCTGTTGGCCATTCTGCAGCGAGAAATTTGGATTTTGTCGGCTGATCGCGTCAATGAGGCGAGGCCCTTTGCTGGCGTCGTAACGGACTTGTTGGTCCCCTTTTGTTGAAGACGTCCACCCTTCGTAATAATAAGATTGTTAAGGCTTATTTGTGTGTTTGTCTGCCTGTCAACCAAGGCAGTACATTTGGAGCTGGTAACCTCCCTCTCGACAGAGGCCTTTGAGGCGACTTTTTATGTCTCGCCGTGGGTTACCTTCTTTGATTAGGTCTGATTGCGGTACGAATTACAAGGGTACAAGTAACTATTTGAAGGAGGTATACGCCTTCCTTAATGAGAGCCAGGTTGACATTGGTAATAGTTTGGCCCGCCGAGGGGTCACTTGGTTGTTTGACCCGCCAGACTGCCCCCATTGGGGGGGTATTTTTGGGGCCGCGGTGAAAGCGGCAAAGGGACGCTGGCGGAGATTGTTGGGAGACACCGTTCTCACCTTTGAGGAACTAGCTACGGTATTTGGCCGCATTGAAGCTGTGTTAAATTCGCAACCTGGTCAAGACTTCCAATTGATTAGCGGACGGGTAGGCCCGTCCGGGGGGGGGGGGTAGATGTTGCGTCCCAAATGTATTTTTGAACGATCTTTGGTGTGGCAACATTCTATTGTCTTTGATGTTGACACTTGACATAACCTTTTGCACTTGACAGATAGACTTTGCTTCCTGGTTGAAAAAATGTCCGCGGCGGACCTGTTGATTTAATTGTAATTGGTAAAATATCGTTTGGAATCGTCGGTTGCAACCGATAATTGGGTCGCGTTAACTATTGTTTGAAGTTGTAATCCCGGATTGACGAAAACCCTGGGATATTTTTGGACTTATCGCCGGTTTGTCGCCATCCGCGTGGCACGCGCATTTGTTGGAAATAAGTTGTGCTGTGATGCTGATCTGAACCGCGCCATCTGGAGACTGACGCCTTGTGACCGTTCAGAACACTTGACTTACATCAGACTTTCATTTACTCACCTCATATTTACATACATACCACACTTGGGCGTGGCCTAGGAAGGTCGAAGTTGGTGTACCCAGTGCAGAAGGTTAGTGGTAATAAGGTATTTATAAAGCCTCAGAGGCTATAGATTGTTGTCGGCCAGAGAGCCTGTAGATTATTGTGTAAGTACTTTTGTTCATTGAAAGCAACGGTATGGCTCCACGAACCGTGGACAAGTTTCGGACACACCAGTATCGTTGCACTGGCCAAATGTAGTTCTGAACAGTTGTAAAAGGACTGTACTAAGGATAAACATTTGTCTGACTGATAGAACCCCACAACGTTTATACAACTCCTCCGTTGAGAAAAGTAACGGTCGAAATGTACTCACCTTCAGAACGGCTCGTTGGGCTCTCTCCAATTTCAACATTAAAGTCTTAGGGGCACCACCCCAGACCGAAACACAATATGATAGGAGTGATTGACAAAGGGCAAAGTAGGTCCTTTTGACAATCTGTGCTTCCGCCACATACCGAAGAGTCTTGAAGACGAATATCAGCTTTCTGATTCTCACTGTAAGTGCATCTATGTGGGACGAGAAGCAAAGATTGTAATCAAGAGGCACTCCAAGATATTTGAGTGTGGAGGTACGTGCAATTTTAGGGCAGGAACAAGCGACGGGACTCAGGCGATTGGTTGAGTGAGCAATCAGGGAAAATGAGTTCGGAGGCTGTGAAGCCTTCCGTAGGGTGAAGCAAATAATTTTTGTTTTGTCCGTATTAAGTGTAAGCTGATTACCGTTAAGTCAATTTATAACTACATTTAGTCCCTTCTGCGCCGCGTTAAAAGCATCATGCCATGTATCCCCAATAAAGGTTAGTGCCGTGTCGTCAGCGAATGCCGTGATTTTGCCATGTTGAAGTAGGAGGTTGCACAGCTGATTAACATATATTAAAAAAAGCGTAGGACCAACCACACTTCCCTGGGGCACGCCAAAGGTTACAGGCAGCTCTCCACTCATGTATTGATTGATCTTTACGGACTGGGTCCTATTATTTTAGGTTAGGTAGTCCGTAAGTACCTTTAGTGGGATGCCTCGTATTCCTAATTCTTCCGGTTTCAACACTAGGTTGGGAATAGAAACTGTGTCGAAAGCTTTTTTTAGATATAAAAACACTGACACTACCTTCTTTTTACCCGACTACGGCAAAGCCAAAGGAGGGTTATGATTTTGACAGGCTATGTATGTATGTATGTGTGTATGTTCATCTGTTCCCTCATAGCTCCAAAGCTGCTTATTGGAACTCAACAAATGAGGTATCGTTAGAACCGTCTTGACCGTCCGCTAAACATAGGCTACGTGACGTGTCACAAAACGCAGTGTGGCGCCCTCTATGGCCCAAAAAGTGTAGTGTTAAAAAATAAAAATAAGATAAAGACATCGTGTTGGATATCATTTGAAAGGGCGTCACATTCACATTTCCAAGACATTGCTTAAATTTAAAGTGGCGCCCTCTAGTGGACAAAAAAACATGTGAAAAAAATAAAAATAAGATAGATACACCGTGTTTAGTATCATTTGAAAGGGCTTCACTTGTACTTATCAAAAATATTGCTTAAATTTAACGTGGCGCCCTCTAGCGGTCAAAAAGTCATGTGTAAAAAATTAAAGTAAGATAGATATACCGTGTTTGGTATCATTTGAAAGGGCTTCACTTGAACTCATAAAAAATAAAGTAAATAGTATAGAAGCACAGTGATTTAACACCAAAATAGTTTAAATAATAAAAAGTAAAAAAACTAAAACCCGACTACGACAAAAAAATCGATGCTAAAAAGGATGAAACAAGATTTTCAGGATGCTGAAATAAACAAGGTTACTGGAAAAACAAGAACAGAACAAAGGATATCAACCGTAACAAAACAATTAATAACGTGACTTGTGACTACGGCTTTTATTTTTGTTCTGTTCTTGTTTTTCCAGTAACCTTGTTTATTTCAGCATCCTGAAAATCTTGTTTCATCCTTTTTAGCATCGATTTTTTTGTCGTAGTCGGGTTTTAGTTTTTTTACTTTTTATTATTTGCATCTATGTGTTTAATAATGTGAGATGTCAGCTCTAGAACAGCATCGTTTGTCGACTTACTACGTCGGAAGCCAAATTGGTTAGAGGATAGTAGCTTTTTGCTCTCGAGAAATTGGATGAGCCTGTAATTTATAATGCGTTCTAGGAGTTTTGATATTGAAGGCAAGACGGCTATAGGTCTATAGTTTAATAACTATAGACCTATAGCCGTCTATAGCCGTTATAGGCTGGGGATAGAAGCTGTGTTAATACACAGCTTCTATCCCCAGCCTTGTGTATGGGGTGTATGATTGCCTTCTTTAAGTAGAAGGAAAATACCCCTGTACTGAGGCAGAGGTTAAACAAATACGTCAGAGGTGGGACAAGCAGCCTCCTATAACGTTTAAGAAATCTGGTAGAGATGCTGTCCCAACCAATGGCAGCATCGGTTTTGAGACACATGAGAAGTGCTTCAACCTCGTTCTCATCGGTCTTGAGCATTACAAATGAGTGTAATGGTAAAGCGTTGGTATTACCCATAGGTAATGGGTCGCCCATAGAGCAAGCATTAGAGAGATTTTTCCCTATATCCACAAAGAACTCGTTAATCCTGTCCACCGCCTGTTGAGGAGAAGGAAAAGAGAGAATCAGGTCAGTAGAGGGATTCTTTGGGGTTTCAGTGTTTGTAACTCTTTTAACAATCTGCCAAATCTTTTCCTATCTTTGCCAGCACTAGACAACTCCACCCTATCGTAGTCCCTTTTAAGCTTTTTGATTAATTTAGTGCAGTAATTCCTGTATCTTGTGTATGTAATTTTTAATACAGCGTTATGAGGTGAAGCTTTCAGTTTTTTGTGCATTGAATCTCTGTTTCGCATGCAGCGAAGCATGCCAGAAGTCATCCATGGCTTAAGTAAGTGTTTGGAATTTGGGAGCCTCACTACAGATGTGTGTGAACGTAGAATATTAATAATGTTGTCAATAAGATAATGAGTTGCTTCATTGGCATCAGAAATCTCATAAAGCGGATGGAAGTTAACATTAGTCATTTCAGAGTCTAGTGTGACATAATCCACTTTCGAGATAGTTTTAACACATGTATTCGATTGTTTGCTTAGCCTGAGACAAAGTAATACCGAGTTATGGTCCGTCACACTAGAGTCAATCACAATTGTCAGCGCTACTAAATTAGTCTTCAGCATTACATGATCGAGGCAAGCAGACTCCCGAGTAAAAAAATTGTGTGCAGGAAGGAGACCATGAAACGCCAGCAAGTTAAGGTAGTCAGAGATTTGGTTTGTGGTGGAAGTGCAACTAATATCAAGGTTAATATCTCCAAGATTTATTATTATAAAAAAAAAATTACAAATGGGGTATCATTAAACAGAATGATCTTTAAAATTATATTGAGGTTTCTTTTACCATTTTTCATTTTGAGCAATCGTTTAGGAAATATAACGTTTTAAAACGGAATTAAATACTAAAAAGCAGAAAATAAAAAACTTATTAAAAAATCTAAAAAACCCGACTGCTCAACTGAAATGGAAGAAACAAGCCCATTTTTATTTTAAAAAGTGACAAGCAGGCGGGACTCGTCAATTTTTTTAAATTAAAATTATATCATGATCAATTGGGTCCCGCCTGCTTAAAAAAAAAACAAATATGAAGACATAGTTTATTTATTTAGATTCAAGAAAAATTTCAAAAATACAACAACCATCCTCTATGAATCACAATTCGAACCCTACATACTATCTTAAAAAATGTATATCGACAGGCACCGTCTTCGACCTCAAATTTATGCGCACCGGCCGGGACGCTCACCGACGACATGAGAAGAATAGCGCGGCGGCAGCGGCCGGCCGGGAACAATCGGCTACGAAAATTATTGTCGAACTACCGACCGAGGGGCGACTACAGCGGGTCCGGCGCCTCGCGCTCGGGGCGCGTGCGGTAGCGCGCCAGCGGCGCCCTGCCCCCCGCGCCCCCCGCACCGCCCGCGCCCGCCAGCAGCGCTAGCGGCTCGGGCGGCGAGGGGGGGCCGGGGGGCGCGCCTGCCGCCGCCGCCGCTAGCGCGTCACCTCGCTCCAGGGACCACTGCCGACGTAACGGACGTCTCGCGTTTCCCAGACACCTGGATCAAATAACCATATTTTCATTAGCTTAAAAAAGAAGTTCTTATGAAGAAAAAGGTCCGTACTATGATCCAAAAACTCAAAACATGCGACGTGACACTACCTAAATCTTTGATAATCTATGTATACTTTTACATAAGTATAAAAAGAAAAAAATTTGAGTTTGAAACTATAATAATGGTATAGGCCCCGCCTGCTTCCAACTTTTATTTAATTTAAAATGGGCTTGTTTTTATTAGCTTTTCAGTTAGTTTTAGTATAAGGTTGCAGTCGGGTTTTTTAATTTTTTTAATTACTATTTTTAGGGTTCCGTAGTCAACAAGGAACCCTTATAGGTTCGCCATGTCCGTCTGTCTGTCCGTCTGTCCGCGGTTTAGCTCAAAAACTATTGGTACTAGAAATTTGTAATTTGGCATGAGTATACACGTTAATGACGCCAAAAAAGTGGTAAAATAAAATTTAGAAAAAAACAATTATTTAGGGTACCTCCCCTACATGTAAAGTGAGATGATAATTTTTTTTTTCGTCCTTCCCATAGTGTGGGATATCGTTGGATAGGTTTTTCAAAAATATTAGGGGTTTAGGAAGACCGTTTTCTGATTAAGTAAACCGCTCGTGACTTATCAAGCTTTAAAGTACCAATTTTCGTTAGAGTCAAGTGTCCTCCCCCTCTATCAACTAAACGGTTGTAGGTATAAATTCAAATGTCATGGCAGTAGTACCTATATATAACGAAGTTTAAAGGAAAACTATCACACATGAGTGGGCTTTACAAGTTTACGAGTAATAGTCGACCAATTGTATTTGACTCGAAAATTTCGAACAATTCCATAGAAATGTCGATAGATGGCGCTAAGCGTCCGTTGTATCGCGCTAGTTTCATATTTAAATAAGTTTTATAAAAAAAACTTTTTAACAAAAAAATACCGACTTCCAAAAAACCACTAGGTACAATGTGAAAATAACTTTAATTTCAGAAGATGGTGTCTTTGGATCTGTTTATAATTTATCTAAGTTACAATAGCCTAATGTCAACTTGCTACATCACCTTTTACAAAATATTGCTTTTCCCGATGCAGGGGCGTTAATTGTTGAGGAGTTCTCCTGATATTTCACTATCAGCTCCATTTCACCATTCACATTGTGACGACCATAAATTGCTTAGCAACCATTTTAAAGTAATCGAACCGCAACTCGTGAAATACTTATTATTGAGTAGTTCCAGTGGCCATCTGTGATCTTCTTCAACAGTTCCGCTTCACCAAATGGTGCTTTCTGAGAGCACAAGTTACTATAAAAAATACCAAAATCGCTATACGATTGCCTTTAAAATTTGAGGATTTCCTTCGATTTCCATGAGATCCCTTCATCAAATTCTAATTTGGTGACAATGGTACTACCTCGAGAGCATGCCATTTCAAACGAAAAAATAATTTTCTAAATCGATCCACAATTGACGGAGTAATCGGTGCACATACATAAAAAAATATACGTGACGAATTGATAACCTACTCCTTCATTAGAAGTCGGTTAAATAACAGTTTCTGTCCAGTAAAATTATAGTTAGTTGTGTTTAAGTAATTAAATTAGTTGAGGATTGTGTCAAACCAGTCTCATTTTTCAGTTTTGTGTAACAATTAGTACTTCTTTTCTGACTAGATGGCGTTGTCGTAGAATTATATCTCACAATGGTTTCGTTACCGCCAAAACTATAAGTAGGTAGTTACGAAAATGATTAAGTTTTTGCCCCGACCATAAAGCAAGTGCTGAAAACGCCATTCAGTGCGTTACTTCACCTCTGCTGAAAACCACACAAACCCCCTGATCGTATCGGCCGCCTGATACAGACCCTCCAATATTTCTCGGGTTTGTCGCCCGCGTAACGTCCTAGACGAGCCCGACGACCCCACCACCATCCGAGAAGAGAGCAGTAGGGAAACTAGCACTCTTAGAAAATACAGAAATAAAACGCGTTCCGTATTCCGGCCTCGCCGACGAGGCCCATCGCGACGTCCACGTACTTGTAACGGAAACTCTCCCCGACCTTTGCCAAACGCGCCAGTCCGCGATGCTGAGCCAGTAGCGATAAATAACCCCTTAAATAATATGGACCCAGCCTGTCCCTTTGCTGCCCTCCACCAACGACCACGCTATGCCGAGGCCCGTACTCCACAGGGAGTGCCCTTAGCGTACGGTTGTTTAAAATGTAATTCTAGTTTGTAAGCCCTGGCTGGGGGCCTTTAATTTTAGAGGTCACCACAGGATCGCCCGGTTGAGTAGTGACCAGCCTTAGTGTGCTGAAATACGAGTGGCCCTACCTAAAAAAAATTAAGTTTTTGAGATTGTGTGTAGACAAAAAAAATAAGTTCTTGAGATTGTGTGTAGAGGCTAGAGATAAAATTGAAATAGTTGAATTGTGAAATTCATAATCAAGTCTCGTTGAGTGTAGGAATTTGGAGATTTTTTTTTTATAAAATAAAATAGCGATAATAGAATATATTTAAATTCAAAACACCGGCTATGACAAGTTTTATTTATACAAATCTCTAAAAAAAATTAAAACTTTCCGTGCAAAATTGTCGGATCAGGTAAGGATTTATATAGGAAATCAAATTAGTTAGGTAGTCATGTTTGGCTTTTAGTTAGAGCATGGTACGAAACGATCAGCGAATACGACACGCACTTGGCTGTTATAAAAACTACGGAACCCTTCACTGCGCGTGGCCCGACACGCACTTGACCGGTTTTTTTTTAAATTATAAGGTTCTATTCTTCTAAATATTTGATTTGCTGGTAATAAAAACTAGCCAAGTCAAATGATGAGGTTCAATAGATCATAAGTTATTTGCTTTCGGTAAATACAGTCGAAACCGGATATAACGACACTAGTACTCACGCGGGGCTTCACTCCCGTGGATTCTATCACGGTAAAAACATAACTCTCCTTTTTTGCAGTCGCGTAAAAGGTAGCTTATTACCTTCATCAAGCTTCAAGCTACTTCCATACCAAATTGCATCCAAATCCACCCAGTACTTTCGAAGATTAGCGCGTTCAAGCAAGCAAACAAACAAACAAACTTTTCCGCTTTATAATATTAGTATAGATTGAAGGGACCTTATAAATTCGGAGGCTATAGCCGGTAGTTGTTATAAGCAATACATTCAAAAAACACAAATAGACAAACATGTATGTATGGTTATTTCATGTTTTTAATTTGCAAATATATGGGACTAGCTTCTGCCCGCGACTTTGTTCGCGTAGGAGGGTTTTGCCGATCCCGTTGGAATCCCGGCTAAAAGTAGTTCTTGTGTTATTCCACGATGTCAACTATCTACTTACTAAATGTAATTCAGCGGATCTAAATGAAATTTAGTCAATAGATAGTTGATATTGTGGAATAACACAAGGACTACTTTCAGTAGTTTTTGCGTGAAAGAGTAAAAAACATATATATCTTTACATCCATCCTCACAAACTTTCGCATTTATAACATATTAGTACAATATCTATAGGTATTCGGCGTATGGATGTTTCTAAATAAAATATCGGAAAAGAAAACAAAACTTTAATTTAAAAATATTACAGCGAGTAGTCAACATAATTCTTCATAGATTAGAATAAGTTTAAATTATACACAATGTTTTGTATTGCGGGAAAAAATGTGACAGTTGGTCGCTATAGCCGATGCTTTTCGATAAAGTTTCGTCGTTTTAAACGATATTTCGCTATATCCGATGTTGTTATAAGCTTACTTAATTGTTTATATAGGGTTTCGGCCGGGACCTCGCCATTATGTCGTAATAACCGATCCGTCGTTATAAGCGATGTCGTTATATTCGGTTTCTACTGTAATTCGACTATTCAAATTGGAAAAGTCATATTTTTAAATAAGTATTGTTCTAGCAGAAAAAAAAAACAATAAATTGTGTTTTAAGTTTGCTTAAGAATGTTATACGTTCTTATAAATAAATTTCAGGATTGTCTACAGAACTTGGCACACATTTCACATTAATGTTTTTGGTGGGATTTTCATTACTCCACCAATATTCATTATGCAGCAGCTTATTATTTTTATTGAAAATAGGTTCGCGTTTGGCCACCATCTCACCTAATGGTAAGTGATGATGTGGTCGAAGATGGAGCACGCTTACCTAAAAGTAACTCTTGACTTAAAGACTCCTAGGTTATAGCTATCGGGAAACATTTCGAGTGCTTTCTTGTGGGTGATGCTCGAAGTATTCAAAAATGGCTTCTTGTAGGTCCTGTCCTTGGACATGCGTCAGTACGGTGAACTGACCGAATGTTCGCAATTGTTGGTTGACACCTAGCATAAGGTTGTACGACGGAATCTGGTGGTTGGGAAACATCTCTCGGTACAAATTAATAGCTCTTCGTACACTATCATTCGATAACACGTAGGTACGAACCATATCCCAATATTCTTCATTGAAATATTGATAAGACGTCATTTTTGGTTAGTCAAGAACACGTTTACAGAACACATTTATGGCGAAGTAAGTGGTTGTTTCCGGAAGCGCAATAAATAAGCAAACAGCCAAACACAGTGGTCAGTGGAGGTACCTTCATATAAGCCCAAAAGCCCGGCATGCCTTACTAAAAAATGCTCGATAGAGAATCAATGTCAAACCCGAACTATTTAAAAGTTCGCGCGCTTAATTCTTATCAAAATAACACAATGTATCTACTGAGTACTGCTACACTACTACGCATCGCGATTGTTCGCGCGCAGAGTTTCGCACAAGGAACTTGTACCTAAACTGGAATGCGGACGCGAAGCTCAAATCCGTTCCGAAGAGTATACCCTCGAAGGACCTAGCTATCTCTTTCTAGTAGTGTGGATATCAATTCGCGATAAACGTAAGGACAATTTTATTTGATGCAATATTTGCAGGTTTTTTTAGACACTTATTATTAACCTTACAAATGATGTATTTCTGTTACCGCTATAACAAAAAATACTAAAAATTTATTAAAATAAATATTTAAGGGAGACTCCCATACAACAGTTGTGATTTTTTTGGCGCTTTTTATAGGTAATGGTTCCGTACCATTCATTACCTACCTATAAAAATACCCTTCATGTGCGAGTCCGACTCGTACTTGGCCAGATTTTTTCTTAACAACGTATTAAATAGAAAGAAAGAAATAAATTCAATTATAAATACAAAGGTCTGTATCGGTCTGTTACGCTTTCACGGTTAAATCACAGAGCCGCTTTCGAAAAAATTTGGCATGGAGATAGTTTAAAACCCTGGGAACTATATAGGGTTCTTTCTATCTCAGATTTTTGAACAGTTGCTCGGTAGCGCGATATAACAGAATTCTACGTGGGCGAAAAGCTAGTTCTCAATATATATATATCTGAGGAACTTATATTGAGCGCGCTAATTTCTATAATAAACCCTTCCTTATGCGGGCTAAATGCAAAATTGGTTTTGCAAACTTTATTGCGTTGAATTATAAACTTTCAAAGTGGTTAAGACCCGTGATACAAATACAATTATTGCAGATACAGAATTAATAACAGAATCACTAGCTGGCAATTCTTCGAAGGCTTGGCCTTGATAGGCAGTGGTATAGACGTCCAAACAAACGTGCATTAATTGGTAATCTATGTTTATTCGACACTTGTACGGTTAGAGCCAGTAGACTAAAATAAAATGATGCAATGTTTATATATAATTAAAACTACTAAAACCCTTCATGAAAGACGATGATTATAAATAGAAAGAATAACAGAAGAGATATAATTTATTTCTGTATATATTTATTTAGGTTAACCTACAATTGTTTATATTATACATTTGTATGAAACAGTCATATTACATTTATAAGTGTAAAAATTAATTACAGGCTAACACCACATGTGCTATTTAAGGTTAGAAATCAATATTATTAACATACATAATTCTAAACATAAAGGAGGCAGATCGAATGATAATTATAAGGTTATTATTATTAGGTTGGTTCTATATTTTCTAGTTCCTCATATGTTGCAGCTGCAGGTTTGTTACAAGATTGGCTTGACACACAACCCTAAAAATGTATTACACTATTATTAGTTAAAAGTATGGAAATAATTTTTAAATTATGAATTACTAAGTTCTGCCCGCAACTTCGTCCGCGTAGAAGTCGAAAATATTCCACGGGATCCCGTCCCCGACTTGCTTGACAAAGATTATATTAGCTCGGCTAATATGCATGATATAAAGATAATTTATAGCCTATAGCACTCAGGGATAATGCAGCTACATGTAAGCGAAAGAATTTTCAAAATCGGTTCGGTAGTTTCAGAGATTACCCCATACATACAAACTTACAAATTTTACCTCTTTATAATATTAGTATAGATTATTATTTGTCGACATTAACTAACTGCAGTGGATAAAAGTTAAGTAATTAAGTTATAAGTAATTATTAATATAATAAACTACACTTGTAAGCAAGTTTGCGTAGCTGAGTTTTTGGCCAAAATGATATAAAATATTTTTGCCATCAATTTGCTATGCAAAAGTAAATAAAACAACTAAAATGTCGACTTTTATGCTCATTAATTTGACTTCTTTCATAACTTTCACTTACCAGATCTTTGAATGTGCCCAGTACAGGTTGTATATTCTTTTCTTAAGTGGGTTTTAATATTATAGTACTTAAAACATTTATTTGTTTCGCTGACAGGAATCTAAAATAATAATAGATTGATGAGAACAAAATTGTAGTATTTATGGTTAAGATAGATTCAAAATGAAAATTCATCTTGCTATGCTCATATTCTACATATTTCGAAACGGTGATCTTCATGTCATTTGTAAAGATTGATAACTCACTTTAGGGAAAATGGACGGAATTGCATCATTTGATCTTGTTTCGAAATGCAATATTACTTCGGGCTTGAAATGGCGGCTACAAATTTTGGAACCGTTTCTGACCCTTTTCTGTGTAGAACACTGAGCCACCGGACTCGAAGATCATCATTTTTAGGAAAGCTTAAAATAACAAAAAATAATATATAATGAGAAGAAAGAAAAATAATAAATAAGAAGAATAAAGAGAAGAACATCCACTTTTACATTGAAAACATAGTCACCCTAAATGCAATTTGTAAACAAAGTCACAAAACTTACTTAAAAAAGGAAATTCCAGACCCGGGGTACCCTTTTCACTCTTGCAATTAACCACAAAACACGTTCTTACCATGGTTACAATAACTTGCACTTTAATATTACGAAAACTCACAAAATTAAATATAATTCAAATTTACAAACATACAGATGTCAAGTAAACGTCAGTCGGCAACGTAGTAATTGCCAGGTATAGTATAATATATCACTACTAATTCTTGCAAATTCCATTTTTTTTTTGGTTTAAACATCTTGTGTTTGCATGGTAAAATAACTTTAATTTTCATTAATATGCATACAGTAATAATGGTAATTCATTTTAAAGATAGAATTCCAAAGAAGTTTAAAACTAGGTGTTATTACTACAACAGACAGGTCGAAAAAATTACCATTGAAATAAATATTTTTAATCTGACACACAGAAGAAAGGGACACAGTCCACACACGGCACTGTCTCGCTCGGAACGAATAGTTCCTTCAGTTTTATACGTGCAAGTTTATACTCTATTGTTTAACATCTAAGAAAGACTTTCTGTATTCTTTGAGTCATTCGTAAGCAATCCAGTTAGTAGGTAGAAGATCCTTGGTTTCGCATTTGTAGCATCTAATGATCTACATATTGCTATCTCGCTTACACGCACCGGCTTTTACCGGGCTTTCAAATACTATATCTGTCACTTTCGCACTTATAGCGATGTGCCGTATAACGAGTTAGGCCTTGTGCATAGAACAAATCGATCACTATGGCAGATTTAAGCAGGGCATTCGTATGAAGTTGCATGCGTATGCGTGACCTTGTCAGCTTGCCAACTCTGCAGTGTTGCCGTTTTAGCCACACGTTGAAAGATCTTGGAGATTTTTAACGTGTTTGGAAACTTTTTTTAACATTTATCAACAATAAAAACTAGCGACTTTTAAAATAACGAAATTAAATACAGTCAAAACCGTTTACAACAACATCATTTAGAACAACATACCGGTTATATAGACCAAAATCATAGGTACAAAATACTTTGTACCTTGAAAACATCACCGGTTATTACGACTATCGGTTTTTACAACCAAATATGAGTGGTCCCTTGGATGTTGTTATAACAGATTTTGAATGTATTCAAGCAATATCTTAAAAATAAAAAAAATTTAGCTAGATTTTTCATATACCTGGCGACTTTTTTTGCCTAAATGACAACACTTGAGTAGTTCCCGACATCCTAGAGTGCAACTAACTTCAGTTTCATTTGCTTGAGTGAGAAAAGGTTTTGTTGTTAAAGTTTTTTGTTTGTTTTCTAAGATTTTCTCAGTGATACAATTGTTTTGGTGATTTACCTACAACAATGGAGGTAATTGTACCTTGTGAGGATTTAAAATGCGTTCAAGTTTTGATTGGCGAAGGTAAGGTAAAATCTTTAAACTTTGCTCAGAAAAAACAGTTAATTTCTTCATTAAAACCGACGCCTAATCTGTGTATTTCTCAGACTAGTAAATCGCATAAACGAAAATTTAATAGATCAGTGTATAAAACTAGTTGGATTGTTGGCTGTTCGCACACTAATAAGTTGTATTGCTGGGGCTGCATATTTTTTTCGAATGAAGATTCCGTTTGGAATACATCTGGTTATAATGATTTAAATAACATATCTGGCGCCATTAAAAGGCACGCAAATTCCCATAAACACCTGTGTGCAATGGTTTCTTTCGGTAATTTTGGTAAACAATGAATTGAGACATCTATATCACGCCAGTTATCTGAGGAAATTTCAAAATATAACACGCGCGTTGAAAACAACCGTAGTGTTTTTCAAAGATTAGTCGATATTGTTTGTCATTTAGCACAACAGGAACTTCCTCTAAGAGGACATGATGAGTCCAAAACTTCATTAAATAAAGGCAATTTTTTAGAACTGGTCTCGTTAATTTCAAAATACGATGTCGTTTTAGAAAAACATATGCAGCATCAGGAAAGGGACAAACCGGGGCCGAGTTATTTATCTAATAAAATTCAAAACGATATTATTCATTCCGTAGCCGATGTGATGCAAACTTGCATCGATTACGAAGTTAGACAAACAAAATTTGTTTCAATTATTATTGACGAAACCCCCGATGTTAGTCATAGAGAACAACTGTGCTTGATTCTCAGATATTATTATAAAAATGAAATTCATGACCGTTTTTTGGGCTTTCTTAATGTGTCGGAAAGTCGCACAGCAGACTCACTCTCTAATATTATTTTAGAATTATTGAATAGACATGATTGCATCGCAAAATTAGTAGCGCAAAACTATGACGGTGCTAGTGTAATGTCCGGTGTAAGAAATGGAGTGCAACAAAAAGTTAAAGATGTTTGTCCACAAGCAATTTACATTTGGTGTAATGCGCATATTTTGGCCTTAGTGTTGTCTAAATCATGCAATAGAATTCAGGAGGTTAGTTTATTTTTTTCAGTCCCTCAGGCTTTGTGTAATTTTTTTAGTAATAGTACAAAACGAGCTGCTTTTTACGATACTCATTGCAGCAAAAAATTGCCTAATGCTCCCGCAACTCGTTGGACATACATGTCGCGAGTTGTAAACACGGTTTTTGAACAAAAAAGTAAACTTATTGAGTTATTTTCTGATCTGTGCGATAATCCACAGAACTGGGACGGGGATACGATTTTAGCTGCGGAGAATTTTGAAAACACTTTGCGATCTTATAATTTCAATTTTTTTCTTTTTATCTTTCATCGGATATTTGAAAAAACTGACTGCTTGTACAATATTCTACAAAAATCACAAGTTGATGTCGGTTATTGTATTAATAAAATAAAGGAATTTCAGGCATGGTTACGTGCTGAATTTCAATCCGAATTTGATCAAATTTATGAGAACACGTTGCAAAATAACTCGGCTCCTCGTTTGAGACGCAACGTACGCTGTGCAAAAACGGAATACAGACGACTTTTTGTAGAAGTAATTAATACCGAAAATAAAAAAAATATTAATACCAAAATTACTGACCGATATTCTGAAATTTATAAATTAAAGTTTTTCCAACTGCTCAACAACAAAAAAATTGACAATTATCACTCACATTTTCCTACAGAGGAATTAGATTCATTATTTGACATTTATGCAAACTATTTCGACAAACAAACATTAAAAAGCCAATTGATTTGCTTGTATTCTAGTCCTGATCTGAAAGATCGTAATGTTTTCGAATTAATTGATTTCATTCATGAGAATAACCTCGAAGATGCCTTTCCCGAGCTGTTAAAGTTAGCGTATCTTGTTGTAACTATTCCGGCTACAAGTTCTTCCGCGGAACGTGCTTTTTCGTCTCTTAAACGTATCCATACCTATCTGAGAAATACACAAGGTCAAGAGCGTCTTTCCGAATTATCAATGATAGCTATTGAAAAACAGTTGTTGGTAGAATTAAAACGATCACCAACATTTTACTCTGATGTAATTAAATCATTTCTTAAGAAAGATAGACGATTCCAATTAGAATATAAATAATTTATTTAAATTCCTTATTACATTCTATCTAGCTATTTTTTAACTTTCGTTTTGTAACTTTTTGTTTTGTTTTTTTTTTTTTTGTCTGTAACCTGGGTTCTGTTACGAAGGAAGCAACTACTTACCATAACTTTGTTCCCTCAAGCAATGAAGCAAACCAAACGGCTTTTTTCAAAGCCACCGGAGGTATGCAATTGCTGATATATTTATTATATTCAATCTAGCACTAGCATGCCTTCAGTGTGCTTTGGTTACCTCATTCACCGCACGACAAGCAAGAGTGAAATTGAAGAAAGAAGAGGAAAAAAGAAGATGGATGAATTCACTTTTAATTTATTGTACCTAACCAGTAGTTTATGAGAAAATTGCGATGATACATACGTAGGTACCTACATACTCAGTCGAAAACTGAACTTTCTTTTTTTGAAATCGGTTAAAATTTTATTGGGCTTGCGTTATTTTGAAACCCTAGGCACGGCACTGACAGTGGTGTACTCGCACAGACTGCGGTCAGCGCGGGCCGGGAGCGTGTCCTCGGGGGGACCCCGCGGAGGCGGAGTTTATGCACGAGCTTTGGCAGGATCGGCGCGTGTTTTGCCACGTGATTACTTTAGGCACTGTTTACAAGTTCATTCACTTGCACGCAGTGTTCATGATAAACGTACTTATTTAATTGGACAATTACGTCAAAAGTTTTTCACATATTTGGGACGAGAATCGAATACTGAATACCCTCCCTCAATAAGTCCCTCGTTTAACCTAACATACTGTATAATTTTATTATCATTAACAATTATTGCAACATTAATTTTATATATTTTTAAACTCAATTCTAATTTTATTTTGAACCGACTTCAAAAAAGGAGGAGGTTCTCAGTTCGTATTGAACTTTTTTTATGTTACCTCATAACTCGAAGTGGGATTTTTTCGTATACTTTTTAGTTGGTCCCATTTTCATCACGTTAGCAAGGCTGAAAGGTGGTGGTCATAAAGTTTTTGATATGGAATTCGGTTTTATTCTTTGCTAAAAAAAAATTATTTCACTCTTTTTATTGGTCTATTTTTAATTTACATAGTTACAACAGCCTAAATGTCAACTACTTATAACCTTTTACAAAATATTGCTTTTCCCAATGCTGGGCCGTTAATTGTTGAGGAGTTCTCCTGGTACTTCATCATCAGCTCTACTTCACCATATGCATTGTGACGAGCATAAAGTGCTTAACATCCATATTCAAGTAATCGAATCGCAATCCACTCAATACTTATTATTGAGTAGTTTCAGCGGCCATCTGTGGTCTTCATCATCAGTTCCACTTCCTCAAATAGTACTTTTTGAGAGCAACTGCACAAGTTACTATGATAAATACCCAAAACGTCATAGGTGTGCCTATAATATTTGAAGACTTCCCTCGATTTCTCCAGGATTCCATCATCAGACCTTGACGTTTATGTAAATGGGACCAATTTCGAAGTATAGGGTATACTTCGAAATTGGTTTTTTCAATCAAAAAAAGAATTTTCCAAATCGGTTCAGCCGTCTTCGAGTAATCGAAGATCATACATAAAAAAAAAAATATGCGCGTCGAATTGATAACGTCCTCTTTTTGTCGTCGGTTGAAAATGGAATCCTTACGTGCGTCCTACCACGAATTGCTTAAATAAACATTATTATTTGCCATTAGAACTTCGAAGAGAAAAAGGATTTAGTAACAATTAATGTTCAACTGAACCCAAAACATCATTTCAATACACCTCTTCGGAACTTATTCTTCTCCTAGTACAAATAAAATTACAGTGGGTTCCGTTCGTAATTTTTAAAATAAAGTTATTTTTGAAAAATAATTATGACTAAAATTATTAACAACAAGTTAATAGTTTTTTTTATTACAAAATAATAGCACGCACGCATGATTTTTGTCTGTAGGACTAACCGAAAGAATTATCGGAAGTTCACGTTCTGTCAGTGAGTGGTACATGGGTTTTATTGGTTTGAGCATTAGTTTAGTTTTTATTTAATTCAAAATTAAGTCAATAAAAAAAAATGTCACAAAACTGCATCTAACTGTGGAACCGCATGAGTAACAGTAATTGTTAATGCCGAATTGAAAATTCTTTGCTCACAGAACCCTGATTACGTTATTACACACACAATGTAAGCATCATAATGTGTGTAAACCTAATGGGTTAGGATCTTCGGTACGTGAACCAATTGCTGTCCATGTAGTTTCAATTACTCCTGGTAAATTCAACTTCTAATTCAGACTTCTAACGAGATACCGCGGCCTCGGAATGCAAGGGCAACTAAAGAAACAGGGTGGTTTTTAGTCAGTAAGAGTCTCACACTTCCTTCCGCCCCACCCAGGGCGGGAGCAGAGTCAGCAGAGTCATTGATAATTTCCCCACCCAAAAAAAAAAGAATGATTTTTCTATTTTGAATTTGAATTGCGTAATTAGTTTGCTCTGATGTGTTAGATTTACTTAACAGTTTAACGGAGTTTAGTTGAAATTATTGTTATTATGTAAAATAATCTTGAATTCTTGAACAATTCTTTTAATAGTAGTGGACAGTAACTGGGATAGCTACCCTTTTTTTTTTTAACGTGTTAAAATTATCAAATGAGTCCTCCCACCCCGAGCAGGGTGGGAGGGACTGTCAGACTTTTACTGACTAAAATCCACGGTGTTCCTTCAATAACCCTTTACGTACCGGGGTTACGGTAATGGGATAAGTCCCACGACCCCGGCAGGCTTCGGCCCTCTGCAGAGGCCCTCGTCATGTTGCTGACGCTCTTTGAGGCGCGCGTGGAACACAACGCGCCGTCGACCCGGGCATGGTCCATGGTCGGACAGCGAGTTGCCCTTTACTCGCTGTCCGCATGCCCGCGCCTACGGTGGCCGGAGATCGTCGGCCGACGTCCGACGCCGTGGGCGTCTACCACTGTGGCTGGGCTGGAGGGAGGACGCCATCATCTCCCTCACGCGGCCTCCTCCTCCTTCGGAATCATGACTGCTTCGCAGAAGGAGGCGACCGCTTTCCACTCCCTCTCGCCCCGCAGCATGGCTTCGACCAATGCCGGGCGCGAGAGGTCTCCGCCTATCGCCGCCGTGAGGACACGTCGGTGCTCTGCCCAGGCGGGGAAGTCTTGCACCGTGTGCTCTACGGTGTCCTCAGGGCGACCCTCGCAGTGGTGACACCCAGGCATTTCCTCCTTTCCCATCAGACACAGGTACCTCCCGAAACTTCCGTGTCCGGTGAGGACCTGCGTCATGCGGTAGGTCAGGACGCCGTGACGCCGATCTAGCCACTCCTCAAAGAGGGGTCTTACCGCCGCAATTGCGGCGTGCCCGGGGACAGCTACCCTACAACGAAATAATATTTAGGTACCAGGATAGCAGGGAATAGGAGCATTATTTATTTAGCATTATTGGTTTGCTCGTCAGTCGACATTCCGCGTTTAGCTATTGCACTCGTGTTTATCCCTGTGATACGCGCATCAGTTCAGTACGGCTACACCTAATTGACTTTTTTTGTTGTGTTTGCAAAATGTCGTTAAGTAATATTCGATTACGAAATGATGATGTGTGTCGGAGCAGAAAATGGTAATTTAGTGTAGTGTATACAGTGCAGTGTGATACGATGGACCTAATGAAAGTACGGATTGAGGCCGCTTTCAGGACAATAACACCAGACATGCTACGCAATGTTCAGGTATCCATTAACAAGCGAACGGCCTTGTGCATCAAGGTCACCACATCGAACCCCATCTTTAAAAATGTAAGTCAGTTTACTAAATTAAGCAAAGCTTTAAGATTTTACTGTTTACTCGGTAATAACTTAATAAGTAATAATAAGGGATGAAACTAGTTAACCTACCTAAACTTTGTTTCGATTTTTTACGTAAGTTTTGTTATCTCAGTGTTTACGTGCAATGTCTGGCTTGATATTAACGAGTAAACTGTAAATCAATAATTACGCATTAATTTTTACATCACGGTAAACTAGGTAGGTATGGTTTATTGCGCGCTCGCGTAATCGCTTTGGCGGCGCGGCGTTTTTTTTTTTTTTTTGTGTGGCATCTCGCAGGTCAACCTCTGAGGTTGTCGGCTGCTTAACCGGGCTTGCCTGTGGTTGCCTTAATTAATAAATTAATTAAAGCCTCCAGCCAGGACTTATTAAAAAACTTACAAACTAGGCGACTACACGCTAAGGGCACCCCCTGTGGGGTACGGACCACGGCTTAGGGCGTCGCAGGGGAGGGCAGCTAGGGACAGGCTGGATCATATCATTATTATTATTAATAAGGGAATTTAAAGCTACTGGCTCAGCGTCGCGGGCTGGCTCTGGCAAGGGTCGGGGTGGACTATTACGGGGACGTCGCGGCGGGCCTCGGCGGCGAGGACGGAAGGACGGTCGGTTTTTGTGTTTGTGTGCCACTGTACTTGTTTCCCTACGGCTCTCTTGGAGCAGGGTGATTGCGTCATCGGGAGTGACTAGGGTATGCCTTGGTCGGCGAATCTTAGAGATACGCGAGGGTTCGTATTGGGCGGCCGATACGATAAGGGGATTCCTATGTTGGATTGAAGTTTCAAAGAAACGCTTGGAGACGCGTTTCATGAACTGCTGGATGGTGGGCATCTTGAGGTCTACGTGAAGAAGCTCATTTCGAACATAAAAGGGGGCTCCCGTGACTCTACGGAGGAATCGGTTTTGGAGGGTCTGCATCTTATGGAGGAGGTAGGGCTTTGCGTGTGCGAAAACAACGCAGGCGTAGGTCATGATGGGACGGATGACCGCGGTGAAAATACGCAGCTTGCACCTGAGTGATAACTTGCTGCGAGAGCTAAGAATGAAGTGGAGCCTACCTAGAGCGAAAGCGGCGCGCGAACGTGCCTGCTTTATGTGCTCAGCGAAGGAGAGGTGTCTATCGAGGACCACGCCTAAGTATTTGGCTTGCTTTTCCCAAGGGATCGGCTTGTCGTACATGGTAATCGGACGGGGGGAGGGTGGGTTTATCCGCGGCTTAGAAAAGAGGACTGCCTGGCTTTTGTCTGGATTGACTTCGATTCTCCATTTCCGGAACCACTTGGCCAGAGTGTTTGCGGAAGTTTGGAGAGTGCGAGCGATGGCATCGGGTTTAAGACCGGTATAATAGATAGCCGTATCGTCGGCAAATAGGGCTAGCTGAGTATTTTTATGCTTGGGGATATCGCTAGTGAATAGCGTGAAAACGAGGGGGGATAGTACGGAGCCTTGAGGAACTCCTGCGCGAATGGGATGGGGGGAGGAAAGCTCCCCCTCAATTCGGTAACGAAAGGTACGATTCGATAAAAAGTCCCGTAGGATGAGCACGAGACGGTCAGGCACGCCGAGTTGGTATAGCTTATAGATTAAGCCATTGTGCCAGACTTTGTCGAACGCTTTCGCTATGTCGAAGAATAAGGCTCCCGTTATTGCGCCCCGTTGGAAGCCGGCGCTGACGTGTTCTATGATGCGGTGGACTTGTTGGATACATGAGTGTTCGGTTCTAAATCCAAACTGCTCATTGGGTATAAGACTCTTTGCTTCGGCAAAATCTTTGAGCCGCTTATATATAAGCCTTTCATAGATTTTACCGAGGACGTTGAGTAAGCTAATGGGACGGTAGCTAGACGGGTCAGACTTGGGCTTGCCTGGTTTGGGAATACCTATGACGGTGGCCTGTTTCCAGGTTGCGGGGAACATATTATTGCTCAATGCGCCATTGAAGATGGCAGTCATTAGCACTATAAGCTGGGCGGGGAAAAGTTTAAAAACCCTATTGGTGATGCCGTCGGAGCCAGGGGCTTTTCGCGGTTGGAGACTTTTAATGATATCCTGGATCTCATCAGGAGTGATGGGGGCCAATGGATTATCATGATCTTCGACGGGCGGAAGGGAAGTTCTACGTTCGACTTCGGCGTTCACCATATCGAGGTGGGCTTGGTCTACTGGTTGAGAGCTGGGAGAACACTGGGACTCTAGGCTGTCGGCTAGGCATTCTGCTTTTTCAGAGTTATCGAAGGCGACACTCTTATCGGGACGAATGAGAGGAGGCATTGTGGCCTCTTCAGTGGATCGTAACTTCCTCTGAAGCTGCCAGAAGGCAAGATGGGTGGGCTCAAGTTCGCTCAGCATCTTGTCCCAGCTCGCATTACGCTGCTCGGCAATGCGTTTCCTTACAGCACGCTGTAAGTTGCGCATGTGAGCTTTGTTTGCGGCGCAGGGAAAAGCGCTGTACGCACGGATGGCTGCGTTCTTCTCGGTTATCAGATTCCGTACATCGTCCGGGAGTTTCCAGCGGTGGTCTACCGCTACTGGAACTTCCCTTGAACAATCGTTCAGGACGGATTGTACGTGATCTGTAAGCGAGTCGATCGCCGCCGTCGTGTCAGCGACTGAGACTATGTGGTCAGGAATGGTGTCCAAGTGAGGCGACGTGGTGGATTTCAGTTTTTCACTTACTTTCCTCCAGTCGGTGATCAATTGGGTCGGAGGAGGTTGGGTAGGATCATGGTTACCCGAGCGGGAACCTAGGTGTAGGATAACGGGACGGTGATCCGAGTTGAGTTCGTGAAGCGCTTCTATGGAGTGTAAATGGAGGTTTACATTCTTTAGGAGCGCCACATCGAGGACATCGGGCCTATGGTTGTGGTCGTATGGGTAGTGGGTGGGAGTCATCGGAGCGATGACGTCATAGTTTAGGGTCGCGCCTAGGTTATACACGATTCTGCCTCTGGCATTTGTCGTGTTGCTGTTCCAAGCGGGGTGTTTGGCGTTGAGATCGCCCGCTAGTAAGACGGAGTCACTCAGGCCAAAGAGAGTCGTGAGATCGCTGGTGAGCGCGATAGGATCGTCTGAAGTAAGAGACGCGACCGATGGTGGGGGATGGTAGGCAGAGATGATGGTTATCGGAGGATGACCAGTCATGCCTAGTCGACAGGCAGAGTACTCTAGGTGAGAGAGAGGTGCGGGTGGGGTCAGAGGGATGCAGTATAACTCCTTCCTATAATAAATAAGAGTACCGCCGCCGTGGCAGCGTGTTCTGTCATTGCGAACTAGACGGTAATTCGCAATTTTGGGGTCAGCGCGGTGGGGTTTCAAAAGGGTCTCCTGTATAAGGAGGACGTCTAATTGGTGGTCGCGGAGGAATTTAGTTATTTCGGCGCGTTGGTTGAAAATGCCATTGGCGTTGAAAAAACCTAATTTGAGGGATCGAGGCCTAGTGTGGTTTGTGCGTTGGGAATCCATTGGATCAGTCCATCGCATCCATCTGGTCGAGGCCTAGCACGACATCACTGTGTGTGCTGAATATTTGGCTGTACATTGCCGTCGTAATTTTGCCGTTAGTCTGCTGCTCGGCAGCCAGAAGGGCATCGCGGAGGGACCTGGCTTGGCGGGTCATAAATATTCTATAGTGGCGCAGTAGAGTCTGGCCGCAAGACTCGCCGTGCGCGACGGGTGAGGGATTGGGCGGTTGTTTGGCTGCAGGAGCAGCAGTGATTTGAGGCTCGGGTTGGGGACTGGCTGTGGCCTCTGGAGCCACGGCTATAGGCAGGATCGGCGCTGCGATGGGTATATCCATCAGTGCCTGAAAAGATTTGGCAGGGGCCAAGGAGGGAAAGGCTTTTTCGTGGTTTAGCCTGTTCCACGGGGAAGGTCTCTGAGGAGCGAGACGTTGGGGAATTTGAGAGGAAGGTGCCTCTCTTTGTTGGCGGGTGTTGGCGCGCTTCGTTAATTTAGGAGCGAGTTTGGGGGCTTTGGGACAGCCGCGGTAGTTTGCCGGGTGACCGGTCTGGCCGCAGAGAACGCAGCTGGGTGGTTCCGAACAGAGGGTTCGGTCTTTGGGCCGAGGGCAGTCCGCAGTGCTGTGCTCGCCCAGACACTTGACGCATCTGGGAGTCGCATAGCAGTTGCTCTGCGCATGGCCATAAAGTTGGCAACGGTGGCATTGTCCCACTGTTGCGGTTTTGTAGGGCTTTTCAATTGAGATACCGGATAGGGAGCAAATGGACTTAATCTTGAAAATCGGGTGATGACCTTCGGTTGGTTCACAAATGACAAGAACCATGTCGTACAATTCACCGCCTCTCGCTTTATGTAAGCGATGGACGGCGATCACTGGTATACCTTGATGGGCAAGGTCGTCTTTAATATCCTGTACTAGGATTTCTTTAGGGACACGTTTAATAATAACACGAGTGGGCGTGTCCTCGGGGAAGGAGAAAGTGTGAAAGGAAATATTCCTTTCACGGAGGGCGCGATATAGTTCCCTATAGTCGTTCGACGTAGGGACGGTGACTTTAATGCCATTTTGGCAGGCACGGGCGTTTGTGTAGTTGATCTTTCGATCAACACACATCTTGGACACATCAGTCCATTTACCCTTGTCCTGGATGTAAAAGGGGGGCGGAGGGCGTTGCTTCCTTTGGGCTGAGGAAGTTTGGGCTATCGGGCTGGAGGGACGACTATTCGCGAGCAGAAGTAGTTGGGACGGGGCTAGCGGGTCGTACGGGTGTTTGAGTTGGGGACGGGGGCGACGCGGTGGTCTTTTTGGCCTTGCTGGCCTGGGAGGTTTTCCCTTTCTTCCTCTTGCCACCGGTGACGACTTGAAAGTCGTCTTCCGAGGACGAGGGGCATGATGACAAATCATTGTCGGAGTTGTTATTGGACACAGGTTCGGTGGTGTCCATTTCACGGAATTCAACTGTAGCGCACACCTGCGCGGCGTCCATTGTTCTATGAACAATGGGATTAGTAGGTGGGCCGGAAACAATGGATGATTTCGGGAATTGGGCGGTCGGCACGACATTGTCGGCGGGCGAGAGCGATAGAGGGCTATCTACCTGGAAGTCGTTCGTTGTTCGATGAACAATGGGATCGGAGTTGATAAACACTTCCGTGAATTGACCAACCGGAATGCCTTGGTCAGCAAGCGGGAGAGATAATGGGCTGTCAAGCGCGTCACTAAAATCAGCGACGTTGGCTTCGGTAGCCGGAGGACAATTAGCGATTTCACGCTGGATTTTTCCGCCATATTTGGCGGAAATAGCAGGGTTTTCCCTAAGGATTTCTAACAGTATCTCCAAAATATTGGAGTTTGCCATGATTGGCGAATGGATTAAAAATTGAATTGGGAAATTTTGGAGATTTCTCTCCCGCGGGGGGCCTATTTAAAGCCTAACTGGCCTAACTCCCCGGATGGATGGGTCCGGGGATGTGTAACCCTCCCAGTAGGGTAGAGACTGGGAGGTGAGTACCTAATGGTGAGCCCTAAGCTTGTAACCGGTCGCCAGTCTTATTGTGCGAACCGGGCCCTATTGGGTCTAGTGCGAAGGGGTAGACACACCCAACCGACACTAGGTGTGTAGCTGAAAAGGAAACTCAGTAACTAGGTTTGACTAGGAGATCCCCCAAGGCCAAAACCTAGCACTCGACTCCAATTGACTGCTTCACCCTGAAGGGGATCAGCGGGTGCGTCGGGTCAGCACCCCCTTGGTATTGTTGACACCGTGAGGTTTCCAACCAAGGACCACGAAACTGTGGTTTTACCCTGAAGGGGCTAAACCAAATTGTTTTTGACGAAACTCTGTTATAGAAACCGGATATCCTTCACCGCCTCGAAAAAGGCGGATCCGGACCAGGCGTCGTAGTCGGCGACTACGAGTGACGTCACGGCGGGCGTGACGAAGCGTAGCGATGACTCAGGCACGGAACGATCGAGAGCGCGGAGCGGTACGACCGTCGCGGGCGAGCGTCGGAAGCGGAATGACTGGTGACTGCGGCGCGGCGGCGGCGGCGGCGTCTTTTATTTCGTCAGTTCGCGCCGACAAAAGCGGTTCTTACGGTAGGCTACAACAGACCTAGGCCCACAGAATTACGGAAGAGATTTATCGTGATATTTGCAAGTAACGTGGAAAGTTATTGACCTACGTAGTGCGGTGACACGTTTGTTATGATTTCAATTTAAGAAACTTACGAAACCGAAAATTTGGTATCAATTTTTAGAGTATTTTATTTTGAGTTGAAACCCTTTCCAATTTCGTTTGATATCATCCAAAGAAGCCGTGCCCTTGGTATGTATATAATACTCCTTCCGTTACACGTTGTATAAGTTTTTCAAACTACCCTCCTATCAAGCGCAAGTTTCGTCGTTTTTATTACCCGACCGCAAAGGAAGGATTATGTTTTTCGCGCGTATCTTTTATGTATGTATGAGATAATAAAGAATATTACATACATACAAACATACATTTTGTATGTATGTAATATTCTTTATTACCTTTTATCTCCAGACCCGCTGAACGGATATACATAATTGAGCCCATCAACGACCCCGCTGAGCCGAGGCTCGTACTCCACAGGGAGTGCCCTTAGCGCGCGGTTGTTTAAATGTAAATATTAGTTTGTAAGCCCTGGCTGGGGGCCTTTAAATTTTAGAGGTCACCACAGGATCGCCCGGTTAAGTAGTATATTAGCCTTAGCGAGCTAAACTACGAGTGGCCCTATCGAAAAAAAAAAAAAAACATAATTGAGAATTTGTGATATCGTTAGATTTGTTTTAGCAGCCCCAGTGTCCTTAAATAGGTGGCGTTAAAAAAATCAAACATGGCGGCTGTGCGACGCCATTGTACTTAGTGGGAATTTTTTTTTCGAGTAGTACAATATGGGTATCAAATTAAAGGCTCTACACAAGGATTTCAAAAAAGGTATAATATCATGATTATCATTAGCGTAATACTAATGAAAATAATACAATGAGAAAGTAAAAAAATATGGACTTAGCTCTTTCACTTTCTGAATCTGGTGGGGTGCCAATGTGAATAAAAAAAGAGTTACCTAAAAAGTCTATAAAATTGGGATCCATCCCATTAAAAAAATATATTATATTCAATTGGGTCCCACCTGCTTGTCATTTTTTTAAATAAAAATGTGTTTGTGTCTCGCATTTCAGTTGAGCAGTCGGGTTTACAGAGTGCCTGCTGAAGCTACAGTTAGCAATCCCTAACCGGGCATAGCTAGGCAACTTGACATTGAACTGAGCAATTGCAGCCGCGCATCCTTCCTCGTCCCCCAGCCCATGGCGGTGATGACTGTGAGTCGTGTTCTTCACAGAAATCGGCTTTTAAGTTCTGTAGTGGTTTCATCGATATCGATTGTTGGTCGTAATTGATCAACATTGCTTCTCTAGTGTCTCAGAATGGGAGGAGTTATTGAATGGTTTTTCCGCCGAAAAACAAAGATCTGTGGTTTCTAAATAGCTACCTAATACGTATTAGACAATATTATTTAATTAAAGCTAGTTCCTCGTAAGGCGTATCCGATAAAATAATGAATGCAGAATGAGTGGAGGCACCTGTAACGTGAGTATTGCGCGCTGTGGTCGCCGCCTGGCAGCGCAGGCGCCGGCCGCTGCTCGCACGAGTCGCGCGACAGGCTGGCGTCCCCGGAGTCCGTGGAGAGCCGCGCCGGCCGCTGCTCGCACGAGTCGCGCGGCAGGCTGGCGTCCCCGGCACAGTCCCCGGAGTCCGTGGAGCGGCGCGCCCGCCGCGGCGGACTGCTGTCGGCCGACAACGCCCCGGACCGCTGCAACGCTGTAACCAATGTCGCCGTGGATACCGGGAGACTGAGAGCTAGCCAGCGGCCTGCACGGCCAGTAGAGTAGCTCACCCTGCTTGTCCGGCGTGCTGGTGGGCGAGAGCGCGGGGCGCGCCGGGGGTGGCGAGCAGGGGGGGGCTGGACATAGCTCGCTCTCATTCTCACCCTCCACTTCAAATAATACTTCCTCAGACCTAGCAACAATAGCAAGTGAGGTATCTGGAGTAACTCAACTCGACTCAAACTAAATATATTATTTCACGTAGGCCTATATGGGCACTCATAAAGTCAGAAGCTAGTGCACGGTTCGAAATTGATGATTTGGATTGATGGTTTTTCACAACATAATACAGGTTTAATAGGTATGAGAGGACAATATAGACCAATTAACATAGCACAATGTAATTACAAATAAAAAAGTTAAAAACGAATCTGAGAATCTTCATTGCATTATTTACATAAAAAGCAACTTAATAAAATAATTAAATAAACTTGAAAAGCGACAACATTAAATTTCATTAATGTGATATGGAAACAAAATTTTGTAAAATTTTGTTGTTTTAAAATTAATAATAAAATTAGCCAAGTGCGAGTCAGACTCGCCCATGAAGGGTTCCGTAGTAACTATAATAATATAATATAATATGTATATTTATTTGACGAATAAAAAAAACCTAAAAAATTTCTTAAAACTAGCTTATTTACATTTTTACAACTACGCTAAATAACTTTGTTTTTCATAGTGTTTATATGAATTACAAAGTTATATTTGCGGTTTTAGAAAATATGCTGTATCTCAAAAACTGCTGACCCGATTTCGTTCAAACTAATTTTGGTTGAAAGTTTACATTAAGATCTAGATCTTAATGTAAACTTTCAACCAAAATTGGCATATATTTTTTTACATTTTTCACTCCATTATTATAGAAGTTAGAGGGGGGACACACATTTTACCACTTTGGAAGCGTATATCTTTTAAAAGATTGACTTTATGAAAAAGAGGTTTTAGAAACCCTGATATCATTTTTAAAGACCTGTCTATAGATACCACATACGCATAGGTTTCATGAAAAAAAATATTTTCAGTTCTAGTTCCATGTATGGGGAGCCCCCTTTATTTTAAATATTTTTTAATTTTTTTTCTTAAAATCGGAAAGCGGTTCACAGAATACATCTACCTACTAAGTTTCACATGTATAGTCTTAATAGTTTCGGAATAAAATGGCTGTGACATACGGACGGACGGACAAACAGACAGACAGACAGACGGACAGACATATCGAAACTATAAGGGTTCCGTTTTTTGCCATTCGGCTACGGAACCCTAAAAATGAAACAAGTAAAATAAAAGACACTCACGAAAATGGAGTTGTTAATAGACGTCTAGTTGGAAACGCAATTATAAATAATACAACTTCGCCGACAAAAGACTTGAGATCTAAATGTGTGCCAAGTTCTGTAGACAATCCTGAAAGTTATTTATAAGAACGTATAACATTCTATGGTAAACTTAAAACACAATTTCTTGTTTTTTTTTTCTGCTAGAACAATGCTTATTTAAAATATGACTTTTTCAATTTGAATATTCGAATTATTTACACAAAGCAAATAACTTATTATCTATTGATCCTCATTCATTTGACTTGGCTAGTTTTTACCAGCAAATCAAATATTTAGAAGAATAGAACCTTACAATAGAAAAAGAATAAGTTGCAATAACATAAAGTTCATAAGTTGTTTAGCTAAATATAAGATGAGTAGTATCTAAATTTTATATCTAAAGTGGATCATAGTGGAGCTTTTTACCAGCAAATCAAATATTTAGAAGAATACCTTACAATACAAAAACAATAACTTGCAATAACATAAAGTTCCACATCATCACTAACCATCAGGTGAGATGGTGATAAAACGTTGATAAGTTGTTTAGCTAAATATGAGTATTATCTAAAAACTAGCCAAGTCAAATGATGAGGTTCAATAGATCATAAGTTTTTTGCTTTGTGTAAATAATTCGACTATTCAAATTGAAAAAGTCATATTTTTAGTCGACTACAGCAAAGCAAGGAGGAGGGTTATGTTTTTAAATAAGCATTGTTCTAGCAGAAAAAAAACAAGAAATTGTGTTTTAAGTTTACTTTAAAATGTTATACGTTCTTATAAATAACTTTCAGGATTATCTACAGAACTTGGCACACATTTTCACATTTATGTTTTTGGTGGGATTTTCATTACTCCACGAATGTAAGGCAAGTCTTTTATCGGCGAAGACGACAATTGAACTTGGTCCCATTTTCACATTTATGTTTTTGCTGGGATATCATTACTTTTCAACCGACGACAAAAAGAGGAGGTTATCAATTCGACGCGATAATATATATTTTTTTTTTAATGTATGATCATCGAGTACTCGAAGACGGCTGAACAGATTTGGAAAATTCTTTTTCTGTTCGAATGGGTATACTTCGAAATTGGTCCCATTATCACCAAAGTCAGGATCTGATGATGGGATCCTGGAGAAATCGAGGGAACTCTTCAAATATTTTAGGCACACCTATGGCGTTTTGGGTGTTTCTTATAGTAACTTGTGCAGTTGCTCTCAAAAAGTACCATTTGGGGAAGTGGAACTGATGATGAAGACCACAGATGGCCGCCGAAACTACTCAATAATAAGTATTGAGTGGATTGCGATTCGATTACTTGAATATGGATGTTAAGCACTTTATGCTCGTCACAATGCATATGGTGATGTAGAGCTGATGGTGAAGTACCAGGAGAACTCCTCAACAATTAACGGCCCAGCATTGGGAAAAGCAATATTTTGTAAAAGGTTATAAGTAGTTGACATTTAGGCTCTTGTAACTAGGTAAATAAAAAATCATCCAACTAAAAAGAGTGAAATAAAAACTTTTTAACAAAAAATTAAACTGACTCCCAAAAAACACTGCAATGTGAAAAATAATTTTAATTTCGGAAGTCGGTGCCAAAAACGAAAAAACAAAACTAAAGACACCGACTACCGAAATTAAAGTTATTTTTCACTTTGCAGTGTTTTTTGGGAGTCCGTTTAATTTTTTGTTAAAAAGTTTTTTGTAAATAAAATTATTATGCAAAATTAATCTACTTATAAAATTATTTTTTCTTTTGCATTTACTCTGTGTAGTTTTATCTTTAGAACTATTTTCTATATTTTCCTGAATTTTTGAAATATTAGAGCGTATTGCCCATTCATTATCTGCACTTTTTTACACGTTTTCTGCATATGCTTAACCTGGCTGTGACGAAATTATAAGGGTTTTCTAAAAACTTTAAAAACAACCATTGGCGGTTGGAACTTATTTTCCTACGAAGAATACGATAGATACAAAAGATGACTTTTTTGCTTTTATAATTTAGCAAGGCGCTACCTTACCTTCTAATAAAATCGATTGATTGGTAAAAATTTCAAATCCGATAAATTCACTGTGTTCTGATTTTTTCCTTTGTATACATACAATTATCTAGCTGGATACCAAATTTGAACTTTCTGGGTCATCTGGAAGCGGGTTAGGTTTTGTATCTATCTATAGATCCGTCAGTCAATCAGTCATTAAAATGACGAGTTTTGGATTTTAATATCAATATGCCGTTTAAGCTGTATTTATAAAATTTGGGGTACTAGTTTATCTAGGGAGTTTCATTATATAAACCAAATTTGGTGTGTTAAAGATGAATACTTTTTGAGTTATGAAGGGGTCAAAAGTGGCTCCAAATGGTTCGTGTAATATTACACACGGCCGCTGCTCGCCAGTTCTCTTCGCTTGAACTTGGCTTGACACGCTGCTGCGTGTCTGGACTCGTGATCGAAGTTTCTAATATTATAAAATTAAGGCAAAGTCGGTATAGCAATCTGTTTAAAAACATTTCTGAAGAGCTCGCGAGGTCCCATTTTATATATTGCCCGGATTGCCCTCTTTTGCAGTATAAAAACGAAATCTACGTCAGCTGCGTATCTCCACAGTAATAAACCTACCATGATACCTACTTGGAAAATAAGCAAAATATCCGAGCTGTAAGTGCACAAATATAAGAAGTCTGAAAGAACTTGATGAGGCTTCCCTTTAGACCTGCAGGTGATCCGAACTTGTCGCTACTGTAGGAACTTAAATTCAGTTTTTTGTATCATTTAATTATGTTAATGAAATAATGATGAAATAATAAAATAAACGTTTATTTTTCAAATCCATACTCCATACTAATATTATAAATGCGAAAGTAACTGTCTGTCTGTTACCTTTTCACGCCTAAACCGCTGAACCGCTTTAGATGAAATTTGGCATGTGAATAGTTTACGACCCTGGGAAGGACATAGGATAGTTTTTATCTCGATATATGGTTCCCGTGGGATAATTTTCGAATTGCACGCGGACGCAGCCGCTGGCAAAACCCAAATTAAATTAATTAAATTAGATTTTTTTAATTATTGGTAAAATTATGGTATGGGAATAGTTTAGGACCCTGGGAAAGATTTCTTTCTTTCTGGATAGGATAGTTTTTATCCCGGAAATCATCCCTAAAGGATGTAAAAAGGATGTTGGAATTTCGTATAGGGAATAATAATAATGTCCCCGCCCTCCCCACACACATAATACGCTTAGACCGCTGAACCGATTTAGATGAAATTTAGTATGGAGATAGTTTTAGACCCTGGAAAAGACATAGGTTTAAGGTTTAACAATAACTTTATTTCTCATAAGAATTGCATACATAATTCACTTACTGAGAAACAATATCTAAAACTAAAATTAACAATTAGGGCACACAGATGTACGTACATATAAAATAACAAAATATCAAAGTAAAAAAAATAAAAACAAATGTGGGTAAACAGTAACATTAACTCGATTGTAAGTAAGTTAACCAAGCACAACATGGATGTATGATTGATTTTTACTAGATGTGGCATTGATGGCACAGTCTTTTATTATCACTTTTATTATTACAAGACTATTTTATTTTAGTTTATTATTCCGTTTATATATTTTAGGTATATGTATGGTATATATTAAAAAAAAAATAGTATTGGATTTAATTTGTGTTTATTTAATTTAAGTAATTTCTAGTATATATTTTTATTTAATCTATATAATGTGTATGTTTAATTTAAATCTATACTAATATTATAAAGAGGTAAAATATGTAAGTTTGTAAATTGTAAGTTTGTATGTATGGGGTAATCTCTGAAACTACTGAACCAATTTTGAAAATTCTTTCGCTTCCATGTAGCTGCATTATCCTTGAGTGCTATAGGCTTTAAATTTCCGAGCCGAGCTATTATAATCTTTGTCAAGCAAGTCGGGGACGGGATCCCGTGGAATAATTTCGACTTCTACGCGGACGAAGTCGCGGGCAGAAGCTAGTGTTGATATATATTTTATTTCGTTTATACTTACTACTATATTTATATTACTTTCTATGTATTTCAGTAGTATTCAGCGTGTAACCATGGCACTATATATATACCAAAGGCACGGCTTCTTTGGGTGATATCAAACGATATTGGAAGGGTTTTTTAATCCTATCTCTACATGTTCGGAAGTAATGAGAATTTTTAATACATTGATACCAGAAACCGAACTTTTCAAATTGAAATAAGCACATCAGTTTCGTCGCGGTACTCGTGCGAGCGGGTCGTGTAGTAATTGTTTACGTCGGCTTTGTGCGCAGATCACTGATAAGCAAGTACTTACGAAGTTAGAAAGGTGACGCACGGGGCGACCCGGTCGGCCACCTGCACGCTGCCGCAGATGCGACTTGTTTACGAATACAATGAGCGACACTAATGAGCCTAGTAATGAAATAAATTTCGACGATATTAATGAGATTTGTACTTCAAATGAGGAGTTAGATATTTTACATAGTGCAACCAATAAAAGATTGAGAGGAAGCAGTGATGAAGAATGGACAGAAGTTACACGAAAAAACAAAAAACTGAAGGAAACAAGTAAGATAGAAATATATATATCTAGCAAAGACAAACTACCAAAACAATTTAACCTAGCTAAGTTGTTTAGAGATCAGAATATAAAAGATATTAGCAGGGTGAAGTTTATTAATCCATATCGAGTTCGTATAGAACTGAGTAGCGAAGTTAGCGCCGAGAAATTAGAGACATGCGAATACTTTATCGAAAAAGGATGGAACATTCAAAGAGCTATGGAACTGAATTCGTCGTACGGTGTAATACGAGATGTTGACATAGAAATGTCAGAAGATGACATTTATGAGAATATTTCTTGCCCTGAACCAGCTAAGTTAGTGTCCGTTCTTGGGCTGAATCGTAAGAACTTTGAGAAAGATGTGTGGTCACCCAGTGAAGCAGTTCGTCTTTGTTTTAAAGGTACCTTCTTACCACCTTATGTGTACACTCATGGTTTGAGAATAAAGGTTAAACCATATGTATTCCCAGTTTCGCAATGTTCACGCTGCTGGAAATATGGCCACATACATAAAAAGTGTCCTAGTGCTAAAATTGTGTGTCCCAAATGCGGAAAAAATCATGATAACTGTGAAACCACTAATATGATATGTGTTAACTGCGGTGGAGGGCATATATCCCTCTCAAAAACATGTCCAATCTTTTTAAAGGAAAAAAGATTAAGGGAACTTATGTCTGAGTTTAATTGTACATATAGAAAGACCTTAACTATATATGTCCCCAAAGAAAAACCAACTCATAAGGAAGTTAATTTCGATACTGATATACAACCAGCAGTCCAAGTCGAGAGCGCAACTACTACTAAAGACAATGGTTGTCCGACTTTTGCTCAGGTGATCACTAAAGCGCAGATACACAAACAGAAAGAAAGGGCACCCTTTAAACAGATATAGAAGAATGAAGATAAAATAGAGCTGGAATTTATGGAGTGGAGTAAAACAGCTGAAGAGCAAGAGGAGACAAAAAAATCGAATGAAACAGAAGAAAAACAGAGAGACGTTAGTTTCAAGGAATTATTACAGAGATTGCAAGAAATAATATTTATGAAAGGAAGCACAATACAAACGATTTTCAAAGGAGTGATTAAAACATGCATTGAGTGGTTAATTTTAATAGTAGTTGACAATGTAGCTGACTGGCCGGTACTTAAATTAATTATTGACTATCTTTCCAATGGCCGATAAGTATTCAAGAATTGTTAAATTAAATATTATACAATGGAATGCACAAAGCATTAGGCCTAAGTTATGTGATTTTGAGAATGTATTAATACAAGACAAGATTCACATAGCCGTATTAAGCGATACTTGGCTACAACCAGGTAGTCATTTTAAAGTTAAAGATTATAGCGTATTTCGTAAAGATAGACATGATTCATACGGAGGCGTAGCAATTCTGACACACAAATCAATTAAATCGCAAATTTGTCATGATTTACAAAATAATAACTCGGGAATAGAAAGTATACACGTTAAAGTATATAACTGTAATCAAATTGAAAACGTTATTTCGATTTACTGTCCACCTTCTATAAGTACAACACAGGCAGACTGGGATCAATTATTCTCACAAATTAATAACAAAACCCTACTCTTAGGTGACTTCAATGGACACCATACCAATTGGTCCAATAAAGTAGACAGGAGGGGTAATCAAATCTTTGATGCACTTATTGGTAGTAGCTATGTTTAATTAAATAGTGGGGATCACACTCGTATCAAGCTGGTCAATAATGTTCTTCAACAGTCTTCTCCCGACATTTCATTCGTATCATCCGATATAAGCCTAAGCTTAAATTGGAATGTGTTGAATGAGACATTGGGAAGCGATCATTATATTATTAAAATAGCGACACACTTTAAAGCCAGTAATGTTCACATGTCTCGTCGAAATTATAAAAAGGCTGACTGGGTAGGATACCAAACAATTTTAAATGAACTTTTCGAGGGTTTCAGGTTGCCAAATGATATACAGAAAGGATATGACGTATTTATAGATTATTTAGACATGGCTGCAGACCTTTTTATTCCAAATACTAAAATTAATATTAACCCAGAAATAAACTTTTCACCAAAATCTTTTTGGAATCCCAACCTCTCTAAAGCTGTAGCAGAACGCCGCTTAGCACTTTCCAAATTTCGACGTAACCCATCACCACATAATCTCACAATCCTTAAGGACGTAAGTTCGAATCTGACGTAAATAAGCTGTTTTTGGGTGCCTTTTCCGACTAATATAAAGAAATTCAAACAAAACTAACAGTTGCAATAGATAGATTACTTCTTTATCTCCAAAGCAGCCGTGTTTAAAGTACAAAAAATATGGTTTTTAGTATTGTAAACACGATTTTTCAAAACCTCTGCATACAAAGTTGAGGAAAAAGGGTTAAGTTTAGGATTCTTTTTCTGCTAAACATTTACATATTTTGATTCTTAAAAAATACCACAGGCTAGCAGATATAATTACCTCAAAATGAGCCTTTTAATAATAACGAAAATGTAACAAATAGCTTCACAAAAAAATAAAATCCCTTTTAAATTTTTCACATATTTTGCTAAAGCGCATGAATCTTAACTGGTCGCATTAAGGGTTATTTTCGTTGCTCACTGTTTAGATTTATTGGACAGAAAAGTGTAAAGAAATTTTAATACGCGGTTAGCCGCCTTCGTGAGTGGACGCTATGTCGCTTGTCAACAGAAATTTGTCTAAAAATAGATCGCTGTACGAACACAAAATAATTCATAATACTACACAATACTTATTTCGATACTTTACGCATTTTATATGAGCAACTTGAGAAAGTAAGTTTTTTATCTATTGTTTGGGAATAATTGTTATCTTTTTTGAATAAATGTCAAAACCCAAGATGATACCGATTTTTTTAATGGGTGCAAACGACTCGGTTTTTTTTAAATGTATGTTCCCCGATTACTCGTAACTAGACCGATTTGAAAAATTATTTTTATTGTTTGAAAGGCACCTGGTAGGTATATTTCCAGATGGTCCCATCGTCATCAAGTCAGGATCTGATGATGGAATCCTGTCGAAATCGAGGGAACTCTTCAAATATTATTATTTTTTAAAGTAACTAGTGTAGTTGCTCTCGGAAAATACCATTCGGTGAAGTGGAACTGATGATGAAGACCACAGACGGCTACCGGAACTACTCAATTATAAGTATTTAATGGGTTGCGATTCGATTACTAGAATATGGTTGTTAATCACTTTATACTTGTTAACATGTATATGGTGAAGTTGAGCTGATGGTGAAGTACCTGAAGAACTCCTCAAAAATGAACGGCTCTGCATCGGGAAAAGCAATATTTTGTAAATGGTGATAAGTAGTTTACATTTAGGCTTTTGTAACTAGGTAAAGCACTAGTCGACAAACCAAAACACTAAAAACAAAAAAAAAAACTTCCAACTTGTTATTTTGGAAATCTGTCTTATTTTTAGTTAAAATGATTTTTTTCATGATATTTTTTACTATATATTTATATAATAAACTACAATATATATATATAGTAGTAAGTAACTATAATGATATAATATAAGTAATATGTATATTTATTTGACAAAAAAATACTTACAAATTTCTTAAAACTAGCTTATTTACATTTTTTGCAACTACGCCAAATAACTTTGTTTTTCATAGTGTTTGTATGAATTACAAAGTTATATTTGCGGTTTTAGAAAATATGCTGTATCTCACAAATTGCTGACCCGATCTCGTTCAAACTAATTTTGGTTGAAAGGATATACTAAGATCTACAGACATATATATGTATAGACACCGCAGCCCCGGATCACAAGGGCAACTGAAGGAACAGAGTGGGTTTTTATTCAGTATTCGTCTGACACTACTTTCCGCTACACTCAGAGCGAAAGGAGTCATTTTGATGATTTTCCCCCCCAAAAAATTGGCCAAGTGCAAGGCAGACTCGCCCATGAAGGGTTCCGAAGTAACTATAATAATATAACATAATATGTATATTTAATAGACAAAAGAAATAACTTGCAAATTTCTTAAAACTAGCTTATTTACATTTTTTACAACTACGCCAAATAACTTTGTTTTTCATAGTAGTTGTATGAATTACAAAGTTATATTTGCGGTTTTAGAAAATATGCTGTATATCAAAAATTGCTGACCCGATCTCGTTCAAACTAATTTTGGTTGAAAGTTTATACTAAGATCTACAGATATATGTATTTTTTAGATTTTTCACTCCATTATTATAGAAGTTAGAGGGGACACACACACACATTTTACCACTTTGGAAGCGTTCATCTTTTAAACAATTTACTTTATGAAAATGTCCTTTTAGAAACTTTAATGTCATTTTTAAATACCTGTCTATAGATACCACACACGCATAGGTTTCATGAAAAAAAATATATTTTCAGTTTTAGTTCTATGTGTGGGGAGCCCCCTTTATTTTAAATATTTTTTAAGTTTTTTCTTAAAATCGGAAAGCGGTTCACAGAATACATCTACCTATCAAGTTTCACATGTATAGTCCTAACAGTTTCGGAATAAAATAGCTGTGACATACGGACGGACAGACGGACAGACAGACAGACAGCTTTGGGGGCTGAGTCACCCGTGTCCGTAAGAGGATACCCGTTTGCAAATCCCTACACGTGGCCCTCGGGTGGTGCTAATCAGGTGACATCAAACAGGTGGCAGGTTAAAACTGCAGGCTTGTGACCACCCACAGGGCAAAGACGTACCGCCAAACGGCCTAGCTGTGTTCCGGTACGATGCCCTGTGTAGCCTATCAAGGAGTTGGGTCGAAGTAGTTGCAGGAAAGACCAATCTGGCTCGCACTAGTGTGGACGTATCGGGAGACTAGTCGCGGAGAGGAGCGGATCCGAGGCACGGTGCGCCGCTGGCCGACCGCAGGTAGTTGGGGGCCCAAGTAGTGTGCCAGCCACACATGACAGGTTGCCCCACCAACTGTCGAAACATCCCGGAATGCACCATCGTGCTGGTTGGCGACCAGATGAGAGGGCCCGATGGTCATTCCCGGGGGGGCTTGGGCGTCCCCGCAGTCTCCAGACTAGTTCCCCAATCAATACCATCCGTCTAGTGTGGGTCTGGAGGTTAACAGCGTGAAGCCTCACTTCACTTCCTTCTTCTCTCCTCTTCACTCTCTAAATCATGAAATGGAATAAAAAGAGCAAAGTTAAACAGCGGCTGTACTCCTTCTCTCTCAAAGTGCACCTCAGTAATATCCGAGGTCTGCACTCAAATCTCATCGCACTCTACCACCACCTCGAGACTGAAACCTGCTCTGCTGTTTCTTTCGGAGACGCAGATCAGATGTCCATCAGACGTGTCGTATCTTTCATACCCAGGGTTTACCTTGGAGCACAACTTTAAACCACGTGTGGCGGTATGTATGTACGCCCGCGACGACATCTGCTATTGGCGTCTCCGGAACCTTGAGGACTCCAGGTTTTCTACACTTTGGGCTCTGGTGGACACGGACATAGACAAAATTATCTATGCTTGTGTCTACCGCTCGCACAGCGGAGATCATGAGAGAACCAGGCTCACACAATACATCAGTGAGGCGGTAGATGCGGCCCAGCAGCTCAGTTCGTGTTACTGGAGGACTTTAATGCCCATCACCAGGTGTGGCTCTTCCCATACAAATACAAAAAAATACAAATATTTCCAGACCGCTACTCGGTAACGATATCTTCACCGTTAGGTAGTTCCGACCACTGTCTGGTGAAGTCTGTACCCGTCTCCTCTCCGCCCGATCTTAGCCTTAAAGTCATTCGGCGGGTTTGGCGATATAAGTCAGCGAATTGGGATGGCATGCGATCTTTCTTTGCATGTTATCCTTGGCAGCCTACTTGCTTTTCTTCAAATGATTCATCGTCGTGCGCAAACGCCGTGGTAAATGTTTTGCGACAGGGGATGGAGTACTACATACCGTTCTCTGACCTAAATTGTTAGGTCAGAGAACGGTATGTTGTACTCCACATTGGTCCGGCAAAGCTCGACCTTGATTTGGCGCCGAATGTGATCGCGCTGAAGCGCTTAAACACGGGGCATACTTAGCATGGGTCGATGCTCGAAACTGCAAAGCAAATGACGTGGATCAGAAGACAACAGGGCTGCCAAGTCCAGCAAGAAGGTTTTGCGGAGGGTTCGGTTTGACCACGTTAGCCGAATCGGGAACAAACTCGCTTCATATCCTGCTGGCAGCAAAGCGTTTTGGTCCGTGGCAAAGTCGGTCGCATTCAACTTCTGTCGTCCCTCACGGTAGTGTAGACCCGTCAGGTTTGAGCAGTGGTGGTAACCACTGCTCAAACCAGCAAACTTGTTTGCCGCCCTCTTTGCGGAGTTTTCACGTCTGGATAGTAGTGGCGCTCACCCTCCTGATGCTCCTATTGGATGTGAGACGTGTATGTTGGACATTCGCATCCATCAGAAGGATGTCCGTAGAGTGCTGCGTAATCTTGACGTGAACAAAGCTAGTGGCCCCGACGGGATACCAGCAATTGTTCATAGAACTTGTGCGCCTGAATTGTCTCCAATCTTGACACGCCTGTTTCGCCTTTCGCTGGATGACTGGAAAGGTGCTGAAAGCATGGAAGCTGGCTAATGTTCAGCCTGTACCCAAAAAGGGCAGTCGTGCTGACCCGGCCAACTACAGGCCTATTTCAGTCACGTCCATACTCTGTAAGAGTATGGAGCGTGTACTTAATAGTAAGCTCCTGGCATACCTAGAAGCCAACGATATCCTCAGTGACCGACAATACGGTTTTCGCAAAAAACCGGTCAACTGGGGATCTTCTAGCGTATGCCATTAATATCTGGAGCGACGCCATTGAGAAGCAAGGGGAAGCACTTGCTGTTTCTTCTTCGGCTTTTTGAATTCAACAAGATTTATCTCGAAGCCAGAAGACAATGTCCTCAACAATACATCAAAGTGTTTGATGATTATAACATCCAATCCTGTGATCTGAGCACTCAGTTCGGGGTTCCCGAAAAAACGTCGAGCTTTGTTTCTATCATTTGTGGAACTAAATCCTGGCTTTGGCTTGTCAACAATTAATCCCGTTTCATGCTTGAATCGTTGTTTGATTTCGTCTGATCGTTGTTTTACACTTGCTTTTTCCTCTGAAGACCTAGCTTGCCATTTCTTAATATCTAACTTATAACTAATGTGTAAAAAGCACTCAAACGAACGAATCCAAGCATGTAATGTTGACAAACCCAAGCCAAAATTATCTTGATTCATCATTCTGGGAGTGGCCCCACAAATATAGCATTTCTGCGATGAATGTGTCTCTGTCAAAGCATTGCACACTTTTCCATCAGTCATAGTCAGCAGAAGCTTGTGCTTAACAGAAATTTCAGAACCACCAAGATCATAAGATGTAGCCTCCAAGTAGTCGTTTATTTATCCCAAAACCTTATTTGTTTCGATTTTTGTCAATTCCGTTGTTTCTTAAGCAAAAATGAATTTAATTGGACGAGAAAACATCGTCGATGATGGACGAGGATTTTGCCAGATAATGTTGTTACTCTCGTCGATTAACCTTAGAGGAACCAACGAATAAACAAAAAGGAACTCATCAGTGCCTTCGCTGTTTTCAAATCTTTGTTTGTAAGCACTATGACCGGAACTCCCGTCACATCCCCATTTACTTATAAGAGATGTTGTGTGATAAACGATGAATTGGGTATTAGATTGGGGAGCACATTTGTGACAACTTCTCTCTGAGCTTCTACTAAACGTTCTGCTGTTTTATTCAAAATAGCTTATAGCTCAATTTCTGCTCGAGATTGTGTCAAAACAATGTGCTCCTCGGAAGGATAATATGCTTTTTTTATTTAACAATGCAATCATATGATGGAAACACGTGATGCCTGACTTTCATAATCCACTTTCTAGTCTGTTTATATGAGTGAGTTGTTGATTTTGAATCAATATAATACGCTAATGCCTCGTCATTACTTAGCAGTATATCACTTGCACAGCACTTGGTTGTTGAAGGCTAATGCATGTACTAGCAGAAGCTGGATTCTCGCGAATGTCCTTTATAACTCTGGCAACGTTTTTATGTCCTGTTGACCGTGCAGTAACCTCTGCAGCTGTCATTAATACCCCAAAAGCCTGATAAGTTCGAAAACAAAGAAAAACATGCCTTTTTTGTGAATTCACAGATAGTCTATTTTATGACACATTAAAATATTCTAATAAGAAATTAATATAGTGCATACCTTCGGAAGTAAAATCCATCACTAAAACTTTTCACAAAATTAGAACTGCCACCATGAGATATTTAGTGCAAGTGTCGCAAAAATGCAACTGACCAATTTCTTTAATTGCATTTACCTCATTACTGTTTTTCACTTACTTTCCTCCAGTCGGTGATCAAGGTCAGCGGAGGTGCACGAGCGGGAACCGGTGTAGGATAACGGGACGGTATTTGGACATGTGCTCAAAAAATATTTGTTATTAGATCGTAACTACCATTATAAATTCTATCTAAACAGAGACCTCCCGCCACCTCGCGTCTGTCTGTCTGTTTGAACGCGATAAGAAGCACATAAGATTTTGATACGGTTTTCACCAAATACACGGCAATGATATATAGTAGTCATTTGAGTTTGTACAGTTACATCGGACGGCGCTATGTTCTCCACATAAATATACTGATGGGATATTTTCCGAGATACACGCGGTCGAAGTCGCGGGCAAAAGCTAGTTGTAAATATGTGTCATTTTATTGTGACCATCAAAACGATCTGGTCCTCTTTACACAGGATTAATGGAGGCAGTCGCGATACTCGCAGTACACACGAAGAGCGTCCGGAAAGATCTGACCAACAGATTTGTAGTATTTTTTGTGGCAGCAATTTGGAAACCACTAATGTTTCAATATATTTTATTGTATTACTGTTTGGTTTGTGACAGAAACACTTTTTAATCAACTTCAAAAAATGGAGGAGGTCCTCACTTATTCGGAATCTGTTTTTTTTATGTATGTTCTCCGATTACTCGAAGACTACTGGACCTATTTGGAAAATTCTTTTTTTATTTGAAAAGGTATACTTTCTAGTTCGTTCCATTGTCATGAAGTCAGAATCTGACGATGGAATCCTGGAGAAATCGCGGGAACTCTTCAAATATAATAATAATAATATATTCCACAACTTTTTCACACAACGCCATCTAGTCCCAAACTAAGCAGAGCTTGTGATATGGATACTAGACAACTGATAAACATACATATATATTTCTAAATACATACATATTATAGATAAATTACACCCAGACAAAGAACAAATGACCGTGCTCATCACATAAACATTTGTCCTAGGTGGGAATCGAACCCACGACCTTGCGCATAGCAGTCAGGACCACTGACCACTATACCAACGGGCCTGTCAATATATTATAGGCACACCTGTAGCAATTTGGGTATTTTTATTAAAAAAACATAAATGGTATTATCAAATTCAAGGGCAGTTGCGTATTACTAGGCAAGACTGGTAAATTAAAGTTTGAAATCATTGAAAAGGACTTTTAATTCTGAAAGGAAAAATGGAAACCCACTTAATTCGATTTTACAAAAATTGTCTTCTTCCAGAATTGATTGATCCCAAGACGGGTAAGAAATATGGAGTTACGAGCTCATTCCTCATATATTCCAAGAATATATTAAACATAAGAAATTTATTTTTAATATTAAAATATTGTTCCACCCAGCTTTTGTCAAGATCGCTAATGCTATCATACCAAGGAAATGAACGAAATGAAGCTGTTCACACGGTGAACAGTTTAATTGGCGAAATCTTTGATTTTGAACCCCATACGTTATTAGCGACCCCGAAAACCACGAAATTACACACCTACCAAACAGAATGGACCCAACTTGATAAGCTATTCTTATCGTCTAGGATCTTCAAGAGCGGTTGCTGTATTCCTGCAGGCCACTCCACTGAGTTCGTATAATTATAATATCTCATCGTATCTAACAATACAAGCTCGAACTTGGTTGATATACCGTCTTGTCAAGCGCTTCTCCTCCACATTTATTGTGCGCACAGCCAAGCTGTGGAATTATCTGCCGGCTTCTGTTTTCCCTGCCATCTTTGAGTCTTTAAAGCAAAAGTAAATAGGTATCTTCTGAGCTCGCTCGTTCCATTGTAGACCTCATCTATCGGTTACCATCAGGCGAGATCGAGGTCAAGAGTGGGCTCATTCGTAAAAATTGGACAAATGCGAGTCAGACTCGTCCATGAAGGGTTCCGTAGTAACTACGCCAAATAACTTTGTTTTTCATAGTGTTTGTATGAAATACAAAGTTATATTTGCGGTTTTAGAAAATGTGCTAAATCTCAATAACTACTGACCCAATGTCATTCAAACCATTTTAATGAAAGTTTTCATTAAAACCTACAGCATATTTTTTTTATTCTATTATAAAAGTTAGAGAGGGGGGAGACATTTTACCACTTTGGAAACGTATATCTTTTAAACGATTGACTTTAAGAAGAAGTAGTTTTAGGAACCGATATAATTTTTAAAGACCTAGATACCGCACACGAAAAGGTTTGATCAAAAAAAAAACCCGTGTGGCACTCGGGGACTGCCGCGGTAAAGCTATTGCATAGTATTTTTTATCAACTTATGCAATTATAATTATTTATATATTTTTTTATTTATGCAGTATTTTTTTTTCTTTGATATTAATTCAAGTTACCGGATCAATTATACCACATTTTTAGTTTTAAGCTATTTCTCGCGGCGTTGACATTTTAGACTTTCTTTCTCCTACAAAAAATGTAAATGTTTCTTATTTTATTCAACAAAATATTTACAAAATATCTAAATCCATACTAATATTATAAATGTGAAAGTAACTCTGTCTGTCTGTGTGTTACCTTTTCACGCCTAAACCGCTGAACCGATTTAGATGAAATTTGGCGTGGGAATAGTTTAGGACTCTGGAAAGGACGTAGGATAGTTTTTATCCCGAAATTCCTACGGGTTCGGGATTTACGCGGGAACCCCCTTCCACGCGAACGAAGTCGCGGGCAGAAGCTAGTAAGTATAATATAAAAGTACTTTCAATAAAAAAGAAATCATAAAAAGATATGATGAGACCCTGGGTTTGATCCAAAATACTGACGGTTACCAATCCGATTCTTTACTAAACACGCTAATAGAACGTTAGTAACCTGAATTGAAATAACTGACCATATTCGACCGTATTAGGTTTTATTTTCGGTACGGAATTTCTTGATTCGGTCGCCGCGCTCAAAGCCCGCGATAAAAGCTATGCAATAGCTTAAAAATATTTTTAGGTTCAGTTCCATGTATGAGGAGCCCCCCTTAAATTTATATATTTTTGTCTATCAATCGGAAAGCGGTTCAACTCGGCGGAACAGAATACATCTACCTACCAAGTTTCACATGTAGGTAGTCATAACAGTTTCGGAATAAAATGGCTGTGACTTACGGACGGACGGGCAGATAGACAGACATGACGAAACTATAAGGGTTCTGTTTTTTGCCAATCGGCTACGAAACCATAATAAAAAAAAACTGCACATTTACATCTTGTTGTCAAAGAGATCCAGTACCAGTCATCGAAGTGTACCTACAAGTCACTTCAATAATTTCATGACATCAAACAGCACACAAAATAAAAGCAACCATGAAGCCATTAAAAAAAATAAAATAATCTAAAGTATCAAAATGACTTTACGTACCCATAATTCGCGGAGCTATTCGTACGTTTGTGTGTGTTTGAGCCTTGTCTATGTAGTGATGCGATTTGATACCTATCAATTTTGAACATGCGTCCTTAATAATAAAATCACTGAAGCTCAAAGACTTATACGTCGCGCTAGGAATAAGTCATTTCAAAACTTTTGCTCTACTCTTGACGAAACATCGTCACATAGTGAGCTGTGGCGAAAAATGAGATGGATTAAAGGATATAATGCACCAAGATCCCACATTGACAACACTAAAGCCAGCGAACTACTTCGTAGTTTAGCCCCAGATTTCGTGTCATGCGACCGACCTTTACTTATATCAGACAACCCAAAACTTGAAGTACCTATAACAATCCAGGAGCTGTCTAAATACTTGAAAAGTAAAGATATAGCTCCTGGTTGTGATAAGATCTCTTACTCTATGATAGCACACTTACCTGTGAATGGAAAAGAAGTACTACTTAACCTATTTAATTCATTTCTCAAATACTCATTTGTACCTAAACAATGGCGAGATATAGTTGTGGTCCCCATCCCCAAACCAGGACGAGACCCTTGTCTAGCCTCATCTCTTCGCCCGATATCTATGATCTCCTGTGTATGCAAAATTTTTTATTAACATTCTACTCAATAGATTAGAGTGGTATATAGAAAAGAATCGTATATTAGATCAGAATACCACAGGATTTAGAAAATGCCGATCTACATTAAATAATCTCACTAATCTAGTTTCGAGAATTCAAACAGGTTTTTCTAAAAAACAAACTACTGTATGCTGTTTTATTGATCTGAATAGTGCCTATAATAATGTGGATATATATAGCTTATTACGTATAATGGATGGCTTAGGAATAGGACAAAAACTTTGGAACTTTTTACAATCTAGAAATTTAAAAATTCAGCTTGATAATAATTCAGTATGTAGAACTACTTCTCGTGGTCTGGCACAGGGGGATCCTTTTTCACCTTTGTTGTTTATATAGCTACTATCAATATTTGCAAAAAGATAAACAACGTGTGTATATCGCAGTTTGCTGATGATTTTGTACTATATTTTACTACTAAGAATATTTTACAGTATCTGAATTGCAAATGGCTTTGAATTCATTTAATAAGTTAGTCCAAGACATTGGTTTAAATGTGTCAACAAGTAAAAGTAAAATTTGTGTATTTAAAAATGGGTTTAAGAAAGATACTATTGATATTAAAATAAATGAAAATACCCTCCAAGTAGTTGAGAATTATAAATATTTAGGACTGTGGTTAGATCGATCTCTAAGATGGTCTAAACATATAAACGAGCTAAAAGACAAGTAATCAAAATTTATTAATGTGTTTAAAATACTGACTGGCCCAGGCTGGGGAATACACCCAACTCATTTAAGACGTTTATACATTGCCATTATACGCAGCAGATTAGATTATGCTAGTTTTTTATATGATAATAGTTGCCAAACCCATCTAAATAAGTTAATTAAAATTCAAAACCAATCCTTGAGGGTCATAGGTGGTTTTGTTAAAAGTACAGCCATTCATGTGATGGAATCCGAACTACATCTGCAGCCGTTACATGTTCGTAGATATTACTTAGATGGAAAGTTCTTTCTGAAACTCAAATCTTTCATAAATAAAGACACCTGCGAAATTATTAACTTTCTCAGTAATTGCTGCCAAGGTAATTATTGGAGACGCAAAAAGATACCACTTTTAGCCCACATATATGAAACACTAAATTACAAGGACATATATTGTAATGATGAGTTGGGATTATTTTCGCTTAACACATGGGTCAGCGGTGTGAACTTGTCTTGTACTATTAAATCAGATATAAAAGAGATTAACGAAGCTAAGAAATTATATAATCATAATCAACTTCGAACTATTTGTAGTAAGAATTTTAGCGAGACATACACTGGTTATTACACAATTTATACAGATGGATCTAAAATCCAAGCTAGTGCTGGAGCTGCGTTCTACGACCCTCAAAGTAATACTGCCTGCAAGTTTAAACTAAATTCAAAAATTTCGGTCATGCATACTGAGTTAATCGCCATTTTTGAAGCTATCTCATACCTTGAGCCGGTTAATTTTCATAATTGTGTCATATATTCGGACTGTAAAAGCGCACTCCAACATTTGATGAGGTGTATAAGGAATAATGGTTACCCGGTAGCATAAAAAATTATAGATTATATTAACAAACTTAGAGATAAAGATAAACATATTTTACAGTGGTTGCCTTCCCATATCGGCATTGAAGAAAACGAAAAAGTTGATAATTTTGCTAAGGAAGCATGTTTTGAGGGTGTTCCATTGGCATATAAACCTTACTGGACTGATATTTTATATGAAGTGAAATTGAAATGCTATGCCAATTGGAAAGAATATTTCGATGAAAAGTCACTGACCAAAGGTATTTGGTACCGTACGATGCAACCGACAATAAACAGCTATCCCTGGTTTGATAATGCCGATATGGGTAGACAAGAAATCGTGACGAGTTTGAGACTTCGCTCCGGACACATCCCATTGAATAGTTTTGCTGCATTGATGGGTAAAGTAACAACTCCAAACTGCACGGAATGCGACATTGTGGAAGATGTTTATCATATTATTGTGGAGTGTGTCCGGAACGAAGCAGAAAGATATTTGGTTGAAAAAGAATATAATATAAATTTACATCAAATAGGATTATGTAATACCATACTAGCCTTTCCAACATCTAAAACTGCTAGGATTATTTATAAATTAGTTAGATTAGGTCTTAAGCGTAGATTGTAAGTTTTTTATGTTCCTCAAAAGTGTTCCTATGAGGGTGGCATGTTCGTATTGTGAACAAACCCTCTTTAATAAATAAAGATTAAAAAAAAAAAAAATAAGCACATTACTAGCACTAAGTCAGCTGATCGGTGTCAGTGAACTATTTGTAAATAAAAATAAACCTCTTACTCCTGGTATTTCTGAATAAAAGGTTCCGCATGTTTTATTTTTTGTTTACAAAATATTATTACTGACTTTTCCTAAACTTTGGTTATTTTTGGGAACTAGCTACAATACAATTAATTAGTCTAGGTATCAAATTTATCTAAATAAACCTGCTTGCATTGTCACGTGTATCATTTACACACTTGTTGGTTTTTTACGTAAATAACATTTAACACAACTTTATTTTATGACATATTTACAGTTGCCAGTCAGGTAGGTAGGTACGTCTAAACTTTTAATAAATAATAATTGATAACCTTTCCGGTGTAATTTAATGACTTTCATACAGCTACAGATGTAGTCGGTTAATTTAACAATACTAACTGAACTAATACAGAATATGACCGACGCCGAGCGGTTAATTTATAAAATATAGCTATGTCATTTGAAATAATAACTTCTATCAAACCGTAAAATGTTTCAATCTTTGCTTAGTGCTAACATAAACAATGCGGACAAGTTAAAAAGTGTCGGCATATTATGTAATTAATCTTGTTTGAAATAGATAAACCTACCTATTCGCTGTTTATGATTGTCAGCACAATACTTTGGGCAAATATGAACTTATTTATATGCCCTTATCATAATAATTTTTACACATAGGGGAAAGTGGGGTAGATTCATACAAGGGGCACCGTCATACACCAAACATATCTGATGTTAGGCGCACATCAACAGAATGACTTATGCGTGTATGCGTAGCTTACTTTTGTGTATGGTTGCTCACGGAGTTTGAAAGCAGTCGGTGTGAAACGCGCGTCGGTGTGACACAGAACGTGATTCGGCCAGGCATAAGTATTTTTATAAGCTCACTATAACGTCTTTTTTTTTTATAAAAGCTGCCCTCTAGATTATTCAGTTCTATTTTATTTAAAAGATAATAGGGTCAAGTTTGTGAATTAATCTGTGAATAATTTTATATATGCTTGCTTTTTTTCTAGAAATATTTTGATTTCATTTTCTTGTGATGGGGTAGATTCATACAGGAGTGTACGGGGCACATTCATACTGTATGAATGTGCCCCATTTTTTGTTTGTTTATAAAATTATACCATAATTCTGTTTTGCAGAACGATTATGTTCAGAAATTACAAGAAAAAGGGAACTAGGAGTGGAGTGGTGGACGAAGAGGCAATTTTTAAAGCTATCGATAAAGTTTTGGAAAACAAACTCTCATTTCGGAAATCAGCAGCCAAATATGGAGTATTAATAAATAAGAATTAAGCAATAGGATGTAGATATTTAAAAAGTGATCTGACTGATCAGAAAGACTGTTTTTTTATAATTGGTGGGCCCACTTCTTGATCTCGATCTCGCCTGATGGTAAGCGATAGATGAGGTCTAAGATGGGACGAGCGAGCCCAGAAGATGCCTATTTACTCGTGCTTTAAAGGCTGAAAGGTCATAAGTGGTAGGGAACACATAAGCCGGCAGAGAATTCCACAGCTTGGCTGTGCGCACAATAAATGTGGAGGAGAAGCGCTTTGTACGCCAAGACGGTATATCAACCAAGTGTGGGTGGTACCCAGCCATGCGTCTGGTAGTCCGGTAGTGAAAGGGATATGGAGGAATCAGGTCATGGAGCTCCTGCGCACACTCCCCGAAGTACAATCTGTAGAAAACCGACAGGTAAGCATCGGTTCGCCGATGAGCCAGGCTATGAAGCTTGTCCAACAGCACCTCGTCGTCTATAAGCCTTTTAGCTCTGCGCTCGATCGAGTCCAATGTAGCAAGTTGGTACTTTGCAGAGCCATCCCACAAGTGGATGCAATACTCCACGCAGGAACGGACCTGTGCTTTATACAGAATTAGAAGCTGTCCAGGCGTGAAGTACTGCCTCACCTTGTGTAGGATTCCCAGTTTTTTTGTTGCAGTCTGAGCTCTGGACTCGATGGTTGAGCCGAAGTTGAGGTCTGACGTCAACTCCATGCCCAAAAGCTCCAGGCGATTGGTAACTGGCACAGATGTACTTCGAAAAGTAGGGGTCAATTCAAAAGGGCTCCTTTTAGCGCTGAAAAGACAAGCCTGTGTTTTCAGAGCATTGAATTTGACCAGATTGTCGTCACCCCATTGGGAAACGAAATTTAAGGTCAAATTTATGCGCTCTACCATGGCCTTTCTGAGTGGCAATTTCGTCGCTGTCAGCTCTAGAACTGGATAAGTATCTCTCTGTGTGCTGTGTGTGTTAGGTTAAGTTAGTTGCCTCGGTGCCATAAAAATAAAAACTAACTATATTTGTCTTTTTTATAATATGATTATGTAAGTATTATTTGATAATAGAGACTAATATTGCTTTTGTTTTCATGAACGTTGTGTTTTGATACTTTGATTTTGATAAATAAATAAACATTTCACGCAAAACTTGTGTATTTTGTCACATGTATGAATCTGCCCCATAGGCTGTATGTAAGTGCCCCGCATGTGGGGTACATTCATACATTTTTAATTTTTTCTTTCAAGTGTTACAAAAAGTCGTACAATTATATTTACACAAATTTCATGTTTTTTATATAAAGTCAGATAGTAAGACTATTGATTTTTGATGAATCAATAAAGATATTGATACTCGAGAGCATTCTATAAGATGAAATATAAAAACTGTATGAAGCTGCCCCACCTTCCCCTACGATCCAGGAGATTCGATTCACCTTACTATTGAATCGAGTTGCTAATTGTTTCGCAAAATCGTCAGCTCGTACTATTGAATTGATAATAAAAATGGAATCCTTACGTGCATCCTACCACAAATTGCTTAAATAAACATTATTATTTGCCATTAGAACTTAAAATAGAAAAAGGATTTAGTAACAATTAAAGGTCAACTGAACCCAAAACATCATTTCAATACACCTGTTCGGAATTTATTCCTCTCCTGGTACAAATAAAATTACAGTGGGTTCCGTTCGTAATTTTTAAAATAAAGTTATTTTTTTACTATACTAATATTATAAAGCGGAAAAGGTTGTTTGTTTGTTTGCTTGAACGCGCTAATCTTCGAAAGTACTGGGTAGATTTGGATGCAATTTGGTACGGAAGTAGCTTGAAGCTTGAGGAAGGTTTATAGGCTACTTTTTACGCGACTGCAAAAAAAAAGAGTTATGTTTAAAAACATAACTCTTTTTTTTTGCAGTAAACCGCGATAGAATCCACGGGAGCGAAGCCCCGATTGAGTACTAGTTGATAATAAAAATGGAATCCTTACGTGCATCCTACCACAAATTGCTTAAATAAACATTATTATTTGCCATTAGAACTCAGAATAGAAAAAGGATTTAGTAACAATTAATGTTTAACTGAACCCAAAACATCATTTCAATACACCTGTTCGGAATTTATTCCTCTCCTGGTACAAATAAAATTACAGTGGGTTCCGTTCGTAATTTTTAAAATAAAGTTATTTTGTTTTAATAATTATGACGAAAATTATTAACAACAAGTTAATAGTTTTTTTATTACAAAATAATAATAATAATAATAAACGTTTATTTATCATCAAAAAAGTACATGGTTGATACATACATATTGTTACATGGTCAGTTCATCAATACATGGCTATTACCTATAAATACAACATTTGTACTCAAAGTCGGTGAACCCTGCCTCTTAAACTAGGGTTAAGAGGCAGTGATTAAATAATATAATAAATAATAGCAAGCACGCATGATTTTTGTCTGTAGGACTAACCTAAATAATTATCGGAAGTTCACGTTTTGTCGGTACTATTTGAGTGGTAAATGGTTTTATTGGTTTGAGCCTTAGTTAGTCTTTATTTAATTCAAAAATAAGGCAATAAAAAATGTCGCAAAACTGCATCTAACTGTGGAAAGAAATTAATAAAAAGTACTAGGACCGCATGAGTAACAGGAATTGTTAATGCCGAATTGAAAATCCTTTGCTCACAGAACCCTGATTACGTTATTACACACACAATGAACATCATAGTGTGTATAAACCTAATGGGTTAGAATCTTCGGGTAAGTGAAACAATTGGTGTCCATGTAGTTTCAATTATTCCTGGTAAATTCAACTTCTAATTCAGACTTCTAACGAGATACGCAGCCCCGGAATGCAAGGGCAACTAAAGAAACAGGGTGGTTTTTAGTCAGTAAGAGTCTAACACTTCCTTCCGCCCCACCCAAGGCGGGAGCAGTCATTGATAATTTTCCCACCCAAAAAAATGAATATGAAATGAATGATTTTTCAATTTTGAATTTGAATTGCGTAATTAGTTTGCTCTGGTGTGTTAGATTTACTTAACAGTTTAACGGAGTTTAGTTGAAATTATTGTTATTATATAAAATAATCTTGAATTCTTGAACAATATTTTTTAATAGTAGTGGATGGACAGTAACTGGGACAGCTACCCTACAACGAAATAATATTTAGGTACCAGGATAGCAGAGCTTTATTTATTTAGCATTATTGGTTTGCTAGTCAGTCGACATTCCGCGTTTAGCTATTGCACTCGTGTTTATCACTGTGATACGCGCATCAGTTCAGTACAGCTACACCTAATTGCCTTTTTTTTGTTGTGTTTGCAAAATGTCGTTAAGTAATAGGGAATATTACGAAATGGTGATGTGTGTCGGAGCAGAAAATGGTAATTTGCGAGCTGCCCGAGAACTGTACCGTCGCCGTTTTATTGAGGGTAGACCAGATGCTGAGCGTCGTCGGCTGCCTTCGTCGGCATGTTTTAGTCGGATGGTACATCGTCTGTACCAAACTGGGTCATTCCAAGCACCTGCTTCAGAGGGTCCCTCGAGTACTACCGATCCAGAATTTGAAGAAACCGTATTGGAGCATTTTGAACTCAATTCACGCATACGCAGGTATGCCCATAACCATATGCAGGTATGGCGAGTGCTGAGCAATGACGGTCAGCACCCATATCACTTCCGTTGCACCCAGGAGCTGATACTGGCAGATTTTTTGCCTCGCGTGGCCTTTTGCGAGTGGTACCGAAACGAGTTAGAAGCTTCGCCATATTTTGGTTCAAGAGTATTATGGACCGATGAGGCATCCTTTACGAGAGCGGGAATAAGTAACATACACAACGAACATGTTTGGTCTCACACGAACCCGCATGCTTCCACAGAGTCGTCATTCCAACACCAATGGCGACTGAACGTGTGGGCAGGTATAATTGGAGACGTCGTCGTAGGACCAGTTTTCTTGCCGCAAAGCTTAAACGGCGTAAATTATTTAAGCTTCCTGAGGAATGAATTAGACGATGTCCTCACAGTGCTACCAGTGTTAAGTTATGTGAATATTGTGATGGGGAATAATTTAATTTATCAACACGACGGTGCGCCGGCACACTTTGCTCGAGATGTGCGCCATTATTTAGATGCACGCTTTCCCCAGTGGGTTGGGCGTGGTAGTAGAAGCGTGGCATGGCCGCCGCGATCCCCGGACCTAACCCCGTTAGACTTCTTTTTGTGGGGGTACATTAAAAATGATGTGTATGCAGTGCAGTGTGATACGATGGACCTAATGAAAGTGCGGGTTGAGGCCGCTTTCAGGACAATAACACCAGAAATGCTACGCAATGTTCAGGTATCCATCAACAAGCGAGCGGCCTTGTGCATACAATACCAAGGTCACCACATCGAACCCCATCTTTAAAAATGTAAGTCAGTTTACTAAAGTAAGCAAAGCTTTAAGATTTTACTGTTTACTCGGTAATAAGTAATAATAAGGGATGAAATTAGTTAACCTACCTAAACTTTGTTTCGATTTTTTACGTAAGTTTTGTTATCTCAGTGTTTACGTGCAATTTCTGGCTTGATATTAACGAGTAAACTGTAAATCAATAATTATGCATTAATTTTTACATCACGGTAAACAAAGTAGGTAGTAGGTATGGTTTATTGCGCGCGCGAGTCATGGCTTTGGCGGCGCGGCGGCGGCGTCTTTTATTTCGTCAGTTCGCGCCGACAAAAGAACACCGCCTCTACCTACAGTAGGCTACTATTACTAGGTACTCAGTACTAGACGTACAGAATTACGGAAGAGATTTATCGTGATATTTGCAAGTGACGTGGAAAGTTATTGACCTACGTAGTGCGGTGACACGTTTGTTATGATTTCAATTTAAGAAACATACGAAACCGAAAATTTGGAATCAATTTTTAGAGTATTTTATTTTGAGTTGAAACCCTTCCAATATCGTTTGATATCACCCAAAGAAGCCGTGCCTTTGGTATATAATTTGGTAATATAACCGCTCGGGTACACCTTGAGTTGTATATACATAACTATTTGCTTTTTTTTGTTCTTCAATTATTTGTGTGTACTGATTGTATGAGTTTTTAGTAGCTTTTTGAACCGGGCATAACTTTGTTCTTCTTTTATTACTGATGATCATTTATTATAAATTGTAACACCCTCATACTCCAAATTTCTTCTTCCATAGTTAGTTCTAGGAGGACGGGTCACTAAGTAATAAAATAAATAAATAATCATTTATTTAAGACTTAGTCCATAGAGTGCTAGTAACATTTTAACTGTATGCTATGTTAGTACAAAAAAGACAGACATAACTAAAATAATAAGAATTAAAAAAAATTGGCCAAGTGCGAGTCGGACTCGCCCATGAAGGGTTCCGTAGTAACTATAATAAATATAACATACTTAATATATTAATTTGAAAAAAAAAAAAACAAAAAACCTTACAAATTTCTTAATACTAGCTTATTTACAATTTTTACAACTACGCCAAATAACTTTGTTTTTCATAGTATTTGTATGAATTACAAAGTTATATTTGCGGTTTTTGAAAATATACTGTATCTCAAAAACTGCTGACTCGATCTCATTCAAACCAATTTTGGTTGAAAGGTTACATTAAGATCTACATTATATGGTTTTTTTAGATTTTTCACTTCATTATTATAGAAGTTACCATATTTTACCACTTTGGAAGCGTATATCTTTTAAACGATTAACTTTATGAAAAAGACATTTTAGAAACCATAATGTCATTTTTAAAGACCTGTCTATAGATACCACAAACGTATAGGTTTCATGAAAAAAAATATTTTCAGTTTCATTTCCTTGTATGGGGAGCCCCCTTTATTTTAAATATTTTGAAATTTTTTTCTTAAAATCGGAAAGCGGTTCACAGAATACATCTACCTACCAAGTTTTACATGTATAGTCCTAATAGTTTCGGAATAAAATAGCTGTGACATACGGACGGACGGACAGACAGACAGACGGACAGACATGTCGAAACTATAAGGGTTCCGTTTTTTGCCATTCGGCTACGGAACCCTAAAAATACATACATTCAACTTAAACTTATCGCTACCTCTATCCAGTGTCGTTGAATAGGGCAGTCAAATCTCGCCGCGATTGTCCTGAGGAGGCTGTTGCCGCTGCTTCATAAGCGCTGCAGCAGTGAGTGAAGCTACTTTTTACGGATTATGGCCTAAAAGCCGTTAGTATGTGCTTCTGCAAACATGCCAGACGCACTGCAGCGTCACGGCGGCAGCCCCAACAGCCTCCTAAAGACGTTATTATATTGGGTGCGCAGGGTAAGCTTGTTGCGTATACTGTACCTACAGACCACTTGAGTAAAATGACTGGCAAAAAGTCTTAAAAATGTGTTATTTTCACTTCACTAGAGGAACGAAAAAATCTTTCGTGTTTGTTGTTTTGTTACAAATTTTATATTGGAATGGATTTCCTTATTTAATATTTTACATAGGACAGTTTTTATCCCAGAAATCATGCCTTAAAGATGTAAAAGAGGTATTGTAACTTTGTATTCCCAATTCATTAAAATTGCGTATTCAAGAACCACTCGAAACAATCATTTTTGTAAACTTCACAACTACATGTAGGCCATACAAATTTTTGTTTAGGGCTGGGTTCGAACCCATGTCATGCACCAGTCAACAGTGTCGTTTAAATTTTAACCAATCAAGTTAAAAACGATTTCTATTTTTGAAGTAAGTAGGTACTTACACTTTTATCTACTTTTGTATATCATATCTAGGTATTAGTATATAATATACTTGCAGATTAATAGTAGACACATACTTAAGTAGGTATCTCAGAGACATAAATATAATATAGGTAAATTATAAATTTTTACACATTACGTAAAGGACCTACTCAAAGAGCGGCCGGCCGCCTGCCGCCATGTGCCACACATACAAGATAATTTAATAAACCACGTCTATTCGGATTTGAAAAAAAAATTTCGGCACTGACTAACTAATTTGTAGGGCAGATCAACGAAAAGAATATGTCTCATGTGGATGGTGATGTTGTCGAGTATCTGTCCGTCGACAATTTCAGGGTTATAGACCAAGTAACGTCGTACCCTGTAGAGTTTCTCAACTCTCTGGAATTGTCAGAGGTACCATCACATATGTTGGGGCTTAAACTTGTTGTCCCAGTCCTGTTGATGCGTAATCTGGACGCACCAAGGCTCTTTAATGCCACGCGACTACATATTACATACCTTGGACGTAATGTTGTGCAAGCAATAATTATGACAGGAACAGAAAGCGGTGAAAACGTATTTATTCCTCGCATTTCAATAATCCCGACCAATTTGCAATTCCAGTTCAAAAGACTCCAATTTCCCTTAAAAGCAGCATTCGCAATGATCATAAACAAAGCTCAAGGACAGACTGAAAGTCGCAGGTGTACATTTAGAAAAACACTGCTTTGCTTTTCCCATGGGCAACTGTATTTAGCGTGCTCACGAGTATCAAGCCTACAAAATGTACACGTTTTAGCCAAGGACGGGAAAACTAGAAAGGTAATTTACAAAAATGTATTGCAAACTACGTTTTTGGTTTTAAAAAGATACATTTTAAATACTAACTGTCTGTCTGTTTTTGGGGATGGATGGACCCTGGTGATGGTTTTTTTTTATATTATGGGCGATTCTCTGTAACCTCGTAATCGGCTGTCCCGACCAATTTTTTCAAAATTTAATAAAATTATTTAAAAAATAATCACTCCTAATGATACTTTAAACCTAAAACTGTAAGGGCCCTTTGTTTTTAGAACCATAACTATTTTAAGTTTTTTTCTAGACGTGGTGGAAGCTCTAAAAATACAGTCCCCTGGTTGTCCCCATCACTCCATTTCCACCTAGAAATGAGATTTACGAAGAAGTTATTGAAACTACATACATTTGGCAGTTAATATAATAAAGAAAAATAATTAAAATATATTATTTTCGTAAAAAAAGGTCTCATAACGAATTTTATTTATTTAGTAAACTCCTCTAAACTTTGTCCCCAGAATTTTCATACAGTCCCCTGCCAATAATTTAAATCTATAATAAAAGAAAACTATGATATTTACGAAAAAATTTTTGAGTGAAACTAAACGCAATTGCTGTGAAGCTGGCAACCTTGCCGAATGCGGCGTTGACACACCATTTCGTTTAGTGTCAGAGCGTCATTTGTGAGATGAACACGCGCTTGGATCGCTACCACATATAGTCCTCTGGTAGGTCATAATATGTACCTTAATTAGTTTAATAATCTCTATATAAAGTTTATTGTTATATTATTTATGTTTCAATTGATTGGTAGATTCTTAAAAAACTATTTTACATCAATTTTGTAAATATTGTGAAATCTAACCGAAATACACAGTCCCCTGGCAACAGTCCTCTGCCTGAAATTGCAGTAGAGAAATGTTTTACACAACAGGAGACTTTGTATTTTCCGTATTGGTTATTGATTTTATGTATTGTGAGTGTAAAATCCGCTAATTTGTTTTATTAAGACAAGGCCTCGTAAAAACTAACGCCGCCAATTGATTTATATTGATTGTGGCGATTTGAACACATTTTTGTAAAAAGTGGTTCTGAGAATACTTAGGAAAGTATTAACAGGTTTTTGAGACGTACTTATGTAATAATTTCTTCCTACAAGTAACAATCATTCTTAATATTGCCTTAAGTGGCCACTTTTAGCAATTATTGTTCGCAATAAAACTATGTTTTTTATAATGGCAACCAAACTCTGAAGAAATTCCAGGTATTGAAAACTTTACATGGAACTACACCGAAAGTGGCCATGGAAAAGGTGCACCGGATGGTATCGGAGCAACGTGCAAAAGGACAGCTGATTTTGTTGTTAATTCTGGAGGCGACTTCAACAATATTGATCATTTTGTTAAAGTAATCCAAGAACAATGTCTTGGCATCACATGTATCGCAATCGACGGTAAAGACGTTCAGGCAATGGTCGACAAAATGAGGAATCGGTCGATCAGAAGAGTTTTAAAGGCACTTTAAACATTTAAAGTGCCTTTAAAACCCTTCTGATCGACCTGAACACCTGCGACCTGATGCACATGCATCAGGTCGCAGGTGTTTATTTCAGCTCCATCCTCGGCTTGCGTAAATGTAAAACACTTAAACCTAGATGGACAGTAGAAGAAGTGTTTACAGAGTCCGAACCAGAAGATCTTGCATCTGCTGAACCTAAATTGACACCTACACCAAACAAGTCCTCTCTAAGATTGGATGATGATATAGCATGAACGGGTGGCACTCGGAATTCATGTTACAATACTGGAGATTACGTTCATCTGAAATTTCTTTAATTTCTCTAATTTTTTTAAATGATAAGTTATTTTTTTTAATGTGATTAATCTTTATTATGTGCCTTATTAGAATTAGAAATATCCTTAGGATTTGATTGGAGATTTCAGTTGAAATATCATAATATATATAAGAGAAAAGACTGTTTTCTAATAATTGTAAGTATTTCAATGAATACTGAATAAAGCATTTAATTGTTGGTAGTATAATAATATGACTATGTTGATCTCAGTGAGTACAAACTGTTTCTAGCACTTAAGATTAATTTTTGATATGAATGCTTAATTAAGTTATTATATCTGTTCATTTTTTATAAAGAAATTTTGTTTACTATTGATGCAAATATATATGCTATGAAAATAATAAATAATTGATTAATGTAAAGTGACTTTTTTTAAAGTACGTCACGTTCGAAACAGTTCCCTGATGTCTCAATCAGTCCCCTGTCATGATTTCTTGGAAAAACGCTAATAACTTTGAAAATATGAATAAATTCAGTGGGCCTCCTTATCTAACTAAAATAATAGTTAATTTTCTTCGAAATAGAACACAGTTTTTTGGAAAATATTAAAAATAATTACCAGGACAGCATTTGTATGGGACCCGTACGAGCTTACAGAGAAATGCCCTTATATGATTTTAACCTCCCAAAAAGGTGTACCGATTAGCAACGAGAATTATTGACAAAGTATTTACACGTTTTTTTAACGCGGGCGAAGGCGTGGGTAAAAGCTAGTAAATTACACGTTTACACGTCATTTAAAATTGCTGAATGGGTCTAAATGAAATTTTGTAGGTAGCTGAAATCCTGTAATAACACATAGGCGACTTAATCTTAAATTCCCACGGGATCATGATTTACACGGCAAAATCTCCCACGCGAACGAAGTCACGAAATCAATTTTGATTTCTTATGGAATCCTTCAGTACTGACTGGAGTGCCTGAACCTATGTTATAATATGTGCTTTTGCTATAATTAATCGAAGACTTTCATATCTATCTGGACGACTTCTTTATCCGATCTTCACCAAATTCAAACGAAACCACTGCAGCCAACTGCAGCAAATATTTTTCCAAAAGAACATGAAAAAAGGGACTGAAACTGAAACTGAAAGTAAACTGAAAGTTGAGAAACTCCTTTTTTCAAAGCCGGATAAATATAAGTTATATCGCCGTCACACAAACACACGCAACAAATAAGCAGAAGCCAGAAACTAACTGCAAGGGGGGCGGCGTGGGCAGCGGCTTGTCGAAGCCGTCCTTGCCGAGCAGCCAGTAGGTGTGCATGGCGCCCTTGCCCTTGACCTGGGTGAGGCCGCGCGAGCGCAGGCGGAAGCCGCCCGCGGCCTCCAGGCGCTGCGCCGTGGCCGCCGACACCTGCACGCGCCAGGCCGCGCCCGTGGACTCCATGCGCGCCGCCGTGTTCACCGTGTCGCCGAACAGGCAGTAGCGCGGCATGGTGAGCCCCACCACGGCGGCGCACACGGGCCCCGAGTGCAGGCCGATGCGCAGGTGCAGCGGCGTGTCGGGCAGGTGCCGCAGGCGGAAGCGGCCCGCCAGGTGCAGCAGGTGCAGCGCCATGGTGGCCACGGCCTCGGCGTGGTCCCGCGCGCGCACGGGCAGCCCGCCCACCACCATGTAGGCGTCGCCGATGGTCTCCACCTTGTACACGCGGTACTGCTCGATGGCGGCGTCGAACGTGGTGTACAGGTCGTTGAGCAGGTCCACCACCTGCACGGGCGTGGAGCGCGCCGCCAGCTCCGTGAAGCCCACGATGTCGCTGAAGTAGATGGACACGTCGGAGAACTCCTCGGGCTCCACGCGCGACCCCAGCATTAGCCGCTCCGCCACGGACCTGCCGCGCACGCCGTATCATATATGTTAATACACTCAAAAGTAAAGTACATCAAAGATTTAGAATAAATCATTAAATGGCAAATAAAAATATTAACAAAAAAACATTTAAAAGAAAATGTGAAAGTTATTAGTAGAACAAGAAATCCATCCTATTAAACATTAGCAGCAGTGCCTCATATAGCGACAATCAACTCTCCCCGCAATCGTAGCCAGGATAGCTTTGGAGCTGACTCAGATATAATTATACACGGTTACGTTTTGATCGTTTTATTCCCGTGGAGGCTCGATCCAGTGTACAACACTGAAAAGAAATTAATAAATAATGTACTTTTTCAAACTAGAATTGAATGATTCACTAGATGTTCATTCTCAATATCACAGTGTTAAGAAATGACGTCACAAGTGTTCTGTATTTTCTTTTTGCTTTATTTGTTTTTTTCACGTCTCTCTCGTCAATTCTTCAATTAAATAATCTCAAATTAAGTCGATTTGATTTAATTGACGCGCCCGAGGTGATCAAGCCCTTGGATCATTCCCATTCATTTATCATGGCACCGACTTCAGCCATGTGAGCAGGTACCTAGCTCTTATTTTAAACGGAATTAGACATCTAATAAAACGTTGTGATTGCGCCAACATTCAGTATTCGATTGACATCCGCTAGCTAGACCCCTCCCTCTCCCCCGCACAGACCTCGCGATGGGCGATAAGTAGATTGGCCGCGCTATTTTGTTTGTCAAAAAAACTTTTTACCAAAAAATTAAACCGACTCCCAAAAAACACTGCAAAGTGAAAAATAACTTTAATTTCGGTAGTCGGTGTCTTTAGTTTTGTATTTTCGTTTTTGGCACCGACTTCCGAAATTAAAGTTATTTTTCACTTTGCAGTGTTTTTTGGGAGTCGGTTTAATTTTTTGGTAAAAAGTTTTTATTTCACTCTTTTTAGTTGGTCTATTTTTAATTTACCTAGTTACAAGAGCCTAATTATCAACTACTTATAACCTTTTACAAAATATTGCTTTTCCCAATGCTGGGCCGTTAATTGTTGAGGAGTTCTCCTGGTACTTCACCATCAGCTCTACATCACCATATGCATTGTGACGAGCATAAAGTGCGTAACATCCATATTCAAGTAATCGAATCGCAATCCACTCAATACTTATTATTGAGTAGTTTCGGCGGCCATCTGTGGTCTTCATCATCAGTTCCACTTCCTCAAATGGTACTTTTTGAGAGCAACTGCACAAGTTACTATAATAAATACCCAAAACGACATAGGTGTGCCTATAATATTTGAAGAGTTCCCTCGATTTCTCCAGGATCCCATCATCAGATCCTCACGTTTATGAAAATGGGACCAGTATCGAAGTATACCCTTTCAAAGAAAAAAAAGAATTTTCCAAATCGGTTCAGCCGTCTTCGAGTAATCGATGATCATACATTAAAAAAAAAAAAAAAAAAAAAAAAAATATACGCGTCGAATTGATAACCTCCTCTTTTTGTCGTCGGTTGAAAACACCTCCAATTTGAACCGCACCGCACGCGCACGACGTATACCTACGCTAAACAAGAACAATAAATTGACAATCTTGGATTCATCGTATTTTCACGGACTAAGTAACAACAATTTGTGTTTGTGTTTAATGTGTGATTTTGTGAGGACAGCAAAATTGAAGCTCAACTACTTCTGCACTGGTGATGGCGAAGACACGTGGCTCCATTAAAGGTTTGTACATTCCTTCCTTAAATTTCGGGTTGCATTCTACTGTCCAACATCCTCGCAACTCGTATACCTATCTCCAAGCGTTTGTCCTGCATCGCAAATACAGTCCACTAAAATAAACTCAATTAGCCCATAATATATAGATTAGATAATAGTAACTGATTATTATATTATATAATTAATATTTAATTTTGCTAAAGATATTCACATTAATCTAATAATTTTATTGTATAAAACACTAATTTGTTACTTAGAAATAACCCTTCTTTGTGTGTTGAATCATCTGTCATTGTAGCTGTCATTTGCCCATATAAAAGGCCCTTAGCGCCGTAGTTTAAGTCCGGTTAAGTAGACTCACAGCCTTAGTGTGCTAATCTACAAGTGGCCCTACCTAAAAAAAAAAAAAAAAGTAGTTTAAGTCAGTCTCTCTCGAACAGCCACAGTGTAAACATCTTAAGGTACGATTTATTTTATATAGAATTATTAATGATTAAACGAACTTACCTGTACGTGAAGTTCTATCATAATTATACAAAGTGCATCGTCCGAAGAGATTAGTAACCTGAAAACGTTGAAATATATGTAGTAACACGCTAGTGACACCACTCTTACACTGTATGTTTAGAGTCCTGTGCTCTTTTTTTTTTTTTTTTTTTTCTTTTGCTGGCAACCCCAGCGTCTCGGTCTTTCATTAAGTTTAGAGTTTGAAGCCACCATGTTCAGCTTTGACATTTCTGCAGCAAACTGGGAGACACTTTGGGTTGGGTGGGTGTTACTTAATCTCTTCGGACGATGCACTTTGTATAATTATGATAGAACTTCACGTACAGGTAAGTTCGTTTAATCATTAATTATACTCGTGCATCGTCCTCGAGATTAGTAACCTGAAAACGTTGAAATATATGTAGACCTTGAGAGATAGCTGAGGAAATGTCAACTCCCAAAAAATACCTGTGTATTAATCTATTGGTTTATTTCTAAAACTACTTAATTAGTATCACATATTATCTTTTTTTTTTTTTGTTTTAGTTATAATTTAATTTTGTTCTCCTTAAAAATCTAGTTTTATATCTAAGGGTAATGAACTAATTATAAATCAGTTAGCACTGTCGTGGCAGTTACGTTTCGTTAGAGTTAATCATTGCTCTGTTATAGAAATTTCCAAAAACGTTAGAGCTTCCGCTCTAGCTTGCCCTGTCGCGGATAAGATCGATGACAAGTCGCATTGGTTAGTTTTAGACGTAGCAGCGTGCCTTGTGTCGTGTGCACTCAGAGGTGTCAATCCCGCTATCTTTAAGGACGGCTATAATCCACCGACGGACGTAAGGATTGTATTTTTACCGTTTATGCGGTTTCTTAAAACCATTGAACGGCTTTATGTGTTTCCCACAAAAAGACCTGGCATGGTTTTGTACTAATATTAAAAAGTAAGATTTTGGGCACATTTCCATTTTCGTCTCAAAGAATGGTTGGCTCAAGGTTGGTATTTTGAGCCCGCCTTGGAAGTTTTAAAATCGTCACTGGTCGGGTATGTTTATTATTTATTTATTTAATTACAATTTATTTATTTTATAATAATTTTTGTATACGTTATGCTGACGTTATTATCATTTTAAGTTAATTTTTAACGGCAAATTTTCCTTTGGAATTTCTAGTACAAGCGAAGTATACCACGTGGTATTATATTTAGGCCGTGGTTGAGCCGATAAGCTCCCCTGAAAAAAACCTTGTAATGAGAACCTACATGAATTCAAGGTGCCGTACTGGTTTCTCTGATTGAGTAAACCTGTGAGAAAATATAAAATGTTTGGGATTGACGCTTCATATAACTCAAAATTATATTGTTCTGAGCACAAAATTTAATTTTTCAAGTGCTAGGTAAGTCATATCGCCGCAGCGCACAATGATCCGGCAACCAGTTTGAGGTTGTCTTTTAAAATAATAATGTTGTTAGGTTAAAGTTGGAATATGAGCAACCACGGTTGTATGGGCTATTTAGAAACCACCATGATTGCCTTGCCTTCTTAGTTATAATTTTTCTCAAGGTTTTTAACATTATTATGAAAGGACCAAGGGGCCTAAAAAATAATTGTTGTCCATTTGATTATGAATGCATTAACTGCCAAAGTGTTTGGATTGTATTTACTCTACTTGTGAAGAGGTCCGCCGGCCGAATCCAATCCAGCCAGTATCCAATCTATATCTGGGTGTACTCGACGAGAGTCTGCATCCGCAATTTTGTTATCTGTAATATATGAAATATATAAAAAAATAGATGTAGGTATTGGATGCTCCCCTTGCGGTTTATGTAAGCAATGGCTATGGAGTTATCTGTGTGAAGAAGAATTCACAGTTTCTGAGGTTTTAGGCAAATACTTTAAGGCCAAAATAAGCTATTAGCAGCTCGAGCTGATTTATATGAATTTTTCTCTCATCTCGCGACCATCGTCCGCTGGCTCGTTCACCCCCACATGTGGCTACTCCCCCCCATAGTTGAGGCGTCAGTCTATATTTCTTAGCAGTATGCGTCTCATCATTTAAAAGAATCTTGCATAGAGTTAGGTCTATTCATGTATTTACTCATTCTTAAGTGTAAAGTATCTCATATTCATCCATGCAAGTAGTCCAAAGAATTTCGCAAATTTTACACCTTATGCAATACATCTTGTTAGTTCAGACTTTATATTTGACAGTTTTTCGTTAGGTAATCTAATGAGGTTTCTTTTTTTTTTTTTCTTAATTGTAGTTTATATCCATTAAACCTATGACAATATAGTTTGATCTTCATTGATTAGAGATCGTGGAGTATAAAAAAGGAAATAATTGCCAGTTTATACACATTAAACCCATGACAACATAGTTTAGTCTTCGGTGTTTAGACGCCATTGAGCATAAAAAGAAAAACATTGCTAGTTTATACACGTTAACTTATGACAACATAGTTTGGTCTTCAGTGATTACCGACCATTGTATTTTACCGTATTTATCGGCGATGGTTGCAGTTCGACGGACGTCACGATGCTTTCGCGGCGACTTGATGCGACTGTCTCACACTGAGGGACCCGGCACCGGCGGAGTAAATGTTTCACAACCTCGTTGTACTCCTGCGCACTGGGACCCTTTTTCTCCACCTTAAATTGTTCTTAACTTGTTATTAAGTTGAGGAAAAAGTTTTGGGTTCTGTTTTTGCTAGGTTTTCACTACCTATTTGTAAATTTTTGTGTCATTCAGATGTTTGTTTATGGAGAATATGGTGAAGTTTCGCTTAGTGACTGACTCTGCATGTTGTGTGTCACACAAGATCTAGTACACATCCATGAGTTGTTTGAGGCCCTCTTTATTTTTGTTCTCATGTTCTTGGGTGAGGACTCGCTAGCTCAGAAATTGCCATTGTGAGCTGGCTTTGGTGCTCTTTGATGCCCTTGTCTCGCTTTAATACGGTTTCTGTTACAGCTGCTTTTATTTCCACATTTAGTAGGGTGCTCCAACCAAGATACTGTTAGCTGGGATGAGGTACCATTCTGTAAGCTCTTCGCGAGTTTCCTTGCTATGTCCCAGAGTGTCTATGTGTTGCAGTCTTGTTGCTAAAACTTTGTGTATGTCAATCCCATAGTTAACAACCGCAGAGGGATCAGTTCCCAGAATATCCAGCACTTCTGGATTCCTGTGCTCAAGAGCGAGGTATTTCGGGTCAGCTAGTTCTTCATTATGGTTTACTTCCAAGACTTTTTCCTTAACCAACGTCTGCTGCGGTAAGTTTTCTGAGGTGGATGGCTGTGTGACCTCTTCAATAGGTTTGACGCACTTATTTGACGGTAAAACCTCTATAAGTTGTATCGTCCGTGGGCTGTCCAATGACACCTCAACTGAAACCAGATTATCCTAGTAAGGAATTTTTATTACATCAGTTATGGTGTAGTTTCAGCAACTACCCATATGATATGCCAATGCAGTCCCGAGAAATAAACTGTAGTTATTGTCTGTGAATTAGTGTGGTATAGTAAGCAACATGGCGATACATACCCAGGAGCTGCTCTGATGGGTGTTTGTTACCATGATTGTATGTCAGTAGACAAATGAGGCAGGTGTTAGTAACACCATTCTAAGGTTTTACTGATGCACTATGAAAATTGAGCCAGGGAAACCATCCCAAAAACTAAACTATATTGGTCTCACAACCGTCTTGAATAAGTTACCCTGAGGCAAACTGACAACCCAAAGTCGCTCTAATAGGTGTTGGGTACTTAAGTAAACTTATTTCGTGTAACCTGGCGATGCGGCCCCATAAGCCGCTCTGATAGGTGTTGGTTATTTTAGTATGTAACTTATTTTGTGTAACCTGACGATACGGCCCCAAAAACCGCTCTGATAGGTGACAGGTGTTGGTTACTTCAGTATACTTATTTTGTGTTATCTGGCGATACAGCCCCATAAGCTGCTCTGATAGGTGTTGGTTATTTCAGTATGTAACTTATTTTGTGTAACCTGGCGATACGGCCCCAAAAACTGCTCTGATAGAGTACATATTACCTCAATGTCTGATAGGTGACAGATGTTGGTTACTTTAGTATACTTATTTTGTGTTACCTGGCGATACGGCCCCATAAGCCGCTCTGATAGGTATTGGTTATTTCCGTATACTTATTTTGTGAAACCTGGCGATACGGCCCCAAAAACCGCTCTGATAGGTGACAGGTGTTGGTTACTTCAATATACTTATGTTGTGTTAACTGGCGATACGGCCCCATAAGCCGCTCTGATAGGTGTTGGTTATTTCAGTATACTTATTTTGTGTAACCTGGCGATGCGGCTCCATAAGCCGCTCTGATAGGTGTTGGTTATTTTAGTATGTAACTTATTTTGTGTAACCTGACGATACGGCCCCAAAAACCGCTCTGCTAGGTGACAGGTGTTGGTTACTTCAGTATACTTATTTTGTGTTATCTGGCGATACAGCCCCATAAGCTGCTCTGATAGGTGTTGGTTATTTCAGTATGTAACTTATTTTGTGTAACCTGGCGATACGGCCCCAAAAACTGCTCTGATAGAGTACATATTACCTCAATGTCTGATAGGTGACAGATGTTGGTTACTTTAGTATACTTATTTTGTGTTACCTGGCGATACGGCCCCATAAGCCGCTCTGATAGGTATTGGTTATTTCCGTATACTTATTTTGTGAAACCTGGCGATACGGCCCCAAAAACCGCTCTGATAGGTGACAGGTGTTGGTTACTTCAATATACTTATGTTGTGTTAACTGGCGATACGGCCCCATAAGCCGCTCTGATAGGTGTTGGTTATTTCAGTATACTTATTTTGTGTAACCTGGCGATACGGCCCCAAAAGCCGCTCTGATAGGTATTAGGTGTTGGTTATTACAGTACACTTATTTTGTTTTACCTGGCGATACGGCCCAGAAGCCGCACTGATCGGTAATAACTTTAGTTAGGGTAAATCTATCGGTATGTAGGCAGTTGCTTGTTTTTCATTTGTTTTCCAGAAATACTGATCATAATGCCATGTAAAATATATAATTATTAGCGTCTATCAACTTTACGTAAAAGTTCGTGTGTTTGCAGCAAGGATCTTGTTGTAATGGTATATATTAACTCCTTGGTTAATATTGAACGCCACATTTAAAGAAGAAACTGAGTTGTCAGCATTGATTGTGTCATTGTATAAATTATGTTGAATTTTGTTAAATAAAACCTATATTACGGGTATATTCTTTACTACACTTGTATAAATATCTTTTGCAGCAATTCGTTTTGACAGATCAGATTGTACACAATTTCGTGGAATATGTTTTATACACAATTTCGTGGAAAATGTTTTGCACGAAGGCAAACATACGAGGTTATTTTGGTAAATTTACTAATAAGGGCTTGTTTTTGTTATAATAATAGCACTTGATCACTTTACTTTTATATTATAATAAATATATTATATATGTACCTTGATCTTTATCATCCTTTTCCGAAATAGTCCCTGTAGAATTGGCGGTCGGTTGGCGCCGACGGCGTGCCGCTTTTTTGTTTGTTATTGTTTCTTTTTCAGTTTTTTGATCATCGACATTATGTACTCTATTTCGAATTTCCTTTGTGGCACTTTTGCTTGCGTATTTTCACTATAAAACTAATCACATTTGTTTTTTCCTAAAATAAAACGTGCGAGTGGTGGCGCACTGTGACGTGAAATGAAAGACCGAGACGCTGGGGTTGCCAGAAAAAGAAAAAAAAAAAAAAAGAGCACAGGACTCTAAACATACAGTGTAAGAGTGGTGTCACTAGCGTGTTACTACATATATTTCAACGTTTTCAGGTTACTAATCTCGAGGACGATGCACGAGTATAATGTTGTTGTATCGGTGTCCTAATAATATTGTGTTAATTTTTACTTGAAATTATGTGAAAGTGACGATGTTTTGAAAAGAGTAACTGTGGAGTTTCTTGCCGGTTCTTTCTTCTCCATAGATAGCTACCTTCCGAACCGTGTGGTAAATTAATAAACTGATATTGCTATACAGACTGCTAATTATTTCGATAAAACACCTAGTAATCATGGTAATATATGTTTATATCTATATATCTATCACTTCTAACATCAGAAGTGGGATAGTTCACAGCCCATTTATTTTATTTCGGTATTGAGGTTTGGTTCATAGCCCATGTGATTTTTTTTTTTAAACGTAGGGTACTTGAATATAGGTCACTATTGTCAGATTGTTTTGCAGTTACTTTTCTTGCAAGTTAGTTTTGGTTAGCTGTACATTTGTTTTAGGCCTTTATTTCAAGTAGAAGGTGCATGTATGTATATCGCTCTTGCCCAAATACTAATGCATTGGAGTGAAAGTTTCAGAATGAATCCTGCAATATTGGAAGGCCTCTTCATTCGTGATGCTGTCTCGGGCTATTGCCACCGTTCAGATGATGATTATGCGGCGCTTCCAGTCCAGTGACAGCGGTGCAGCCTGATGGTGCTATGGAATCAAAAAACTTTGCAAAGAAATTGAATGGACCAACATCACAACGGGAGTCAAGTAAGAAAAAAAAACTACTAAATAACATTGAACCAATAAGCTATATATAAAAAAGTGTTATTATAAGTAATCCATATAAATTAACTAAAAGAAATATATCGGTAAATATGGAATCATTATTTTTAAAACTGTAACGATTATTATCGAGGAAATGTAATAAGTATCGATATCTTTTTGTTTTCGTCAAGTTTTATGCATATTCTTGTTTAAAAATTGACTATAGATTCATTGAGATTTAATTTTTTTTCTATATAGTCGATTATTTTATAAAAGAATATCGATATTTTTTTTTCTTTTTCCAAACCCTACTTTTTAATGTCACTTCGTTACTACTGTTATGGTGTTTATTTTCGTTAATTTTTCGCAATGTGTTAAAGGGTTTATTACAATTGTACACTGTACTCGATAGATATCTATGATAACGGATACTAATTTTGTCAAAGCACACGGTAAAAATATGCCTATAATTGACGCCATAATGATATGTGTATGTTTCAAAAATAATTTAATTTTTTATGCTCCTGAGCTGAAAAATATTAAATATTAATTAGTTAAATATACTTCCAACTAAGTACAATTACTAACTAACTTAAATTTTGTCATGGGTTGTTCAAATAATGGTAGTCTTGAAATAAATATGAAAAAAAAAATTCTATTCGGCTTTATATCATCACAATTTCTCTGAGAAAGTTTCTTGGAAAGTTCTTTGGAACCTGTGTAGGTATGTCATATACTTCTCATAAGAACATTATGATTCACTTAAAATCAGATACAAAGTATTGTATATATTTGAATAATAATTATAAAGTAGTGTTCACTCTTGAAAAAGTTGGAGGCGATATGTTACTTTGTTCGAACATGCTTCTTCAGTTTATTTTTTATGGACGCTATTAGTTCACTTCAAATCCTCCGGCAGACCAAAGTACAGCCGTACACAAACAATATAGTATTTTTCCCGTAATTAGTCTATGCACTTGTTAGTCATTAGCTGCAACTTATTAATATTCAGTTGTAATGAATTAATGGTGATGTTGTTAATGATTTTTCTATGTTGGATGAAGATACTGATAGTGAAATAAGGATTTTCTGATTATTTTTTTTTTGTGTTCTTTGTTAAGATTAGGTTTACAAGCTGATCCCCATGTCTCGATTAAGTATTCAACATGAAATTTTAAGAATCAGGCACTTCTTTTTTTCGATATTTTGTAGATTTGCATAACGCTCCTATCAATGTTTTTAATTTTGTTTGAACACGATCAATGTGTACTTTCTAATTGAGCCTATCGTTCAGCCAAAGTCCAAGATATTTTTTCTGGATATTTACTTGATTTCTCGTTGATTGTGAGAAGTGTAAATCCGAAACCGGATTGTTTTTATTAAATAAATTTTGTGTGGTTTTTACTGAAGTATTTATAAGTTTTGATAATGTACACCATTTGTAACTCAATTTTATACAGAAATCGCAAATAAATTTCAGAATGATGATAATTTATATCATTTAGAAAACTTGATCTCTGTTCACTTGTTGACGAATTTGTGAGGTAGTAATGCGACACGATTTGTATAGAGAATATTTAATTTGAATTTTTGAAACTTACACTTATCACAATTGAAAACAAAATTCATTATGGGTTCCATAGTCGCTAATTATTAAATAATCAGAAATGGTTTTTAAAATGTTGCCATATAATTTATTTCAATAGTCAAATTAGGTCACTAGAAACTAGTTTTAAAGAGAGATCAGTGCCTATCTGATCTCTCTTTAAAACTAGTTTTGAGTCGAGATTAAATTTTAGAATGTTCCTCAAGTACAGATTCATTGAACATAGTTCCATAATTTTTGCCATTTTCAGTTACTAGATGAATCCTGTGTTTCCTAATCTTAAATTGATTACTATAATTATTTATTTCAATAATGATTTGATTAGAAAAACAGAACTTCAGCATCCCATACAAGTTTGCTAATAAGTTTAAGGAATGGTATACATTTTCACAAGATGTGGTAGAATTTACAATTTGTAATACCGCCATATATTTACCAAAACTTAAAAAAAAAACATGCATTTCGGTTTAGTTTTAACTATAACTTTCTTTTCTTTTAATATATCTATTGATATTTTTATCCAATATTTATTTGAATACTATTAAGTATATAATCAGTGAGCAATTTATAACAGCACTGTCATATCTATGACAGTGCTGTTATAAAAGCACTGTCATAGATATTATTTAGGATCCACTCCGTTCCAAAAACAAGTTACTCTTGCTATATGTTCATATGCTAGAAAAAAATCCTTAATACCATTTACCTTCAAGAATTTGCACTTACAAATTCTTAAATATTAATTTCTATAGTGAAACTGTGCAATACATATATTTTATTCTTAAAAATTTGGTACTGGACCTGAGTCACGTAGGTACTGTAATACGGACCTTACCACTTAATAACTTCAGGAAGCCCTAAAAGTAATGGAAAAGTAAAACAATGTGTCCACGATTGCAAATATGATAAACACTTCTTGTACTGATGTTCAGACTGGCCGAGCGGCGCGTGGAAAGTTCAACTATCCATGAACACTGTGATTCAGCAATTGATTTTTGACCGTAGTGAGGCTACCATTCGTTAATTCCACCCACACAAACTTGATTACTAATAGTGATAAATAATAATAACGATGGCTAAATTGTAGATGTTGAAGTAAGCAAAATTTAAAGGACCTTAATTGTATTACATTAAATCATGATAGGCCATTTAAGAAATACTAGTTACTAAAACGAAACTTCGTCTATCTATGTCTAGGTATTGAACAAAATGTTAGTCCAGAAGATAATAGTGTGTATAGTATTACAGCGCCGTTGAGTATCTAGATGATACGCGAGGACATTTAAATTATTGTTTTAAATTGGATTCTTTTTTTCTTTTTATATATTGATATTTTATGGCATTTTGTTTTATTATTGTATTACTCATATATTATTAAATGACACATTATCTCTAGTATAATTATAGATTTTATCTTTGACATTTTATTTTACAATTAGATGACATATTGTTAATATTTTTGCACATTTTTTTTTATTATTTTATTGCTTAAATTTTTTAAATTTAGTTGTCATAAATCTCTGATGTTGATCTTTTCATACCAATTTGGTTTTCGATTTTCCTTTTTATTTGATTATTTGTTATATTGTACTATTAATTATTTTTACATTGAATGTGGGTTATTATCACTTTAAATTTGTTTGATATGTATATTTTTTTAATATTTGAATGGTACTGTTTTATTTTATAAAATCTCTATATAATGTATATTGTTTCGAACTAAATGAAGAAAAATAATTGTATAATGAAAGACTTTATTATAGAATTTATGTATATTATTGTATGATGAAATACTGATGGATTATTGTATGATGAAATAATGATGGATTATTGTACGATGAAATAATGATGGGTTATTGTACGATAATGATGGATTATGTACAATAACATAATGATTGTATGATGAAAATGAATTAATGTATGATGAAAACGAATTATTGTATGATGAAAACGAATTATTGTATGATGAAAACGAATTATTGTTTGATGAAAACGAATTATTGTATGATGAAAACGAAATATTGTATGATGAAAACGAAATATTGTATGATGAAAACGAAATATTGTATGATTAAAACGAAATATTGTATGATGAAAACGAAATATTGTATGATGAAAACGAAATATTGTATGATGAAAACGAAATATTGTATGATGAAAACGAAATATTGTATGATTACGAAATATTGTAGCATTGCAGATGTTGCTAATTTAGTGACTTATTTTTTCTTACTTATTGGTTTATCTATACTTATAATAAATCTGTAGAGAGGTCAATTCTGTACATGAAATATATTTCCAAAATAACTATCAGGGGGTGATTAAGGATCGATACTCATGCCAAAAATGCAATCAGTTAAATTTTTGTCTGTCTGTCTGTCTGTCTGTCTGTCTGTCTGTCTGTCTGTCTGTCTGTATAACCGTTATAGAAACAAAAACTACTCGACGGATTTTAACGAAACTTGGTACAATTATTTTTCATACTCCTGAGCGGGTTATAGTATACTTTTCATCACGCTACAATCAATAGGAGCAGAGCAGTGAAGGGAAATGTTGGGAAAACGGGAGAAGTTACTCCATTTTTTAAGCTTCCGTCGCGTGTGCAACCTTAATGGTTCAAGCTACACAAATAATTTCATGACGGAAATGTTCTCCTTAAAATTATATAAAAAATATCCCACGACAGCATATGTCTAACTTTTATGATTGACTCACAATAACACGTGTAACTCCCGATAGCTTAGCAGTTCGAAGCTTTCTGATTATAATATTTGTCTACTCTTACGTTTATAACACTCTCAGTCACCCCTAATTGAAAAAGTTAACATTATTAACTATTCCATAAAAAAATTGGCCAAGTGCGAGTCAGACTCGCCCATGAAGGGTTCCGTAGTAACTATAATATAATATGCAAATTTATTTGACGAAAAAAGAACCTTACAAATTTCTTAAAACTAGCTTATTTACATTTTTTACAACTGCGCCAAATAAATTTGTTTTAAAAAAATAACCTTACAAATTTCTTAAAACTGGCTTTTTTACATTTTTTACAACTGCGCCGAATAAATTTGTTTTTCATAGTGTTTGTATGAATTACAAAGTTATATTTGCGGTTTTAGAAAATATGCTGTATCTCAAAAACTGCTGAACTGATTTCGTTCAAACTAATTTTGGTTGAAAGTTTATATTAAGATCTACAGACATATATTTTTTTTAGATTTTTCACTCCATTATTATAGAAGTTAGAGGTTGTGTCCGCCACACACACATTTTATCACTTTGGAAGCTTATATCTTTTAAACGATTGACTTTATGGAAAAGTGGTTTTAGAAACCCCGATGTCGTTTTTAAAGAACTGTCTATAGATACCACACATGCATCGATTTCATGAAAAAAAATATTTTCAGGTTTAGTTCCATGTATGGGGAGCCCCCCTTTATTTTAAATATTTTTTAATTTTTTTCTCAAAATCGGAAAGCGGTTCACAGAATACATCTACCTATCAAGTTTCACATGTATAGTCCTAATAGTTTCGGAATAAAATTGCTGTGACAGACGGACGGACGGACAGACAGACAGACAGACAGACGGACAGACATGTCGAAACTATAAAGATTCCGTTTTTTGCCATTCGGCTACGAAACCGTAAAAAGAATCATATGAATCGGTATAGAAACACCAAAGTTATACATGAAATACGCTTATAATAATAAGCCATCGCGCGTGAATACTGAATCATGCTATAAGGATTATTTTTGAGAATCGGTCGCCGCGCTCGACGCGTCTCGCGGTCGAAGCGTTCTCTAGGTACTTAAGCCTCATGTGAACGTGATCTAAACAATATTACCATACTTATAATAAATCTGTAGAGAGGTCAATTCTATACATGAAATATATTTCCAAAATAACTATCAGGGGGTGATTAAGGATCGATACTCATGCCAAAAATGCAATCAGTTAAATTTTTGTCTGTCTGTCTGTCTGTCTGTCTGTCTGTCTGTCTGTATAACCGTTATAGAAACAAAAACTACTCGACGGATTTTAACGAAACTTGGTACAATTATTTTTCATACTCCTGAGCGGGTTATAGTATACTTTTCATCACGCTACAATCAATAGGAGCAGAGCAGTGAAGGGAAATGTTGGGAAAACGGGAGAAGTTACTCCATTTTTTAAGCTTCCGTCGCGTGTGCAACCTTAATGGTTCAAGCTACACAAATCATTTCAAGACGGAAATGTTCTCCTTAAAATTATATAAAAAATATCCCACGACAGCATATGTCTAACTTTTATGGTTGACTCACAATAACACGTGTAACTCCCGATAGCTTAGCAGTTCGAAGCTTTCTGATTATAATATTTGTCTACTCTTACGTTTATAACACTCTCAGTCACCCCTAATTGAAAAAGTTAACATTATTAACTATTCCATAAAAAAATTGGCCAAGTGCGAGTCAGACTCGCCCATGAAGGGTTCCGTAGTAACTATAATATAATATGCAAATTTATTTGACGAAAAAAGAACCTTACAAATTTCTTAAAACTAGCTTATTTACATTTTTTACAACTGCGCCAAATAAATTTGTTTTGAAAAAAAAACCTTACAAATTTCTTAAAACTGGCTTTTTTACATTTTTTACAACTGCGCCGAATAAATTTGTTTTTCATAGTGTTTGTATGAATTACAAAGTTATATTTGCGGTTTTAGAAAATATGCTGTATCTCAAAAACTGCTGAACTGATTTCGTTCAAACTAATTTTGGTTGAAAGTTTATATTAAGATCTACAGACATATATTTTTTTTAGATTTTTCACTCCATTATTATAGAAGTTAGAGGTTGTGTCCGCCACACACACATTTTACCACTTTGGAAGCTTATATCTTTTAAACGATTGACTTTATGGAAAAGTGGTTTTAGAAACCCCGATGTCGTTTTTAAAGAACTGTCTATAGATACCACACATGCATCGATTTCATGAAAAAAAATATTTTCAGGTTTAGTTCCATGTATGGGGAGCCCCCCTTTATTTTAAATATTCTTTAATTTTTTTCTCAAAATCGGAAAGCGGTTTACAGAATACATCTACCTATCAAGTTTCACATGTATAGTCCTAATAGTTTCGGAATAAAATTGCTGTGACAGACGGACGGACGGACAGACAGACAGACAGACAGACGGACAGACATGTCGAAACTATAAAGATTCCGTTTTTTGCCATTCGGCTACGAAACCGTAAAAAGAATCATATGAATCGGTATAGAAACACCAAAGTTATACATGAAATACGCTTATAATAATAAGCCATCGCGCGTGAATACTGAATCATGCTATAAGGATTATTTTTGAGAATCGGTCGCCACGCTCGACGCGTCTCGCGGTCGAAGCGTTCTCTAGGTACTTAAGCCTCATGTGAACGTGATCTAAACAATATTACCATACTTATAATAAATCTGTAGAGAGGTCAATTCTATACATGAAATATATTTCCAAAATAACTATCAGGGGGTGATTAAGGATCGATACTCATGCCAAAAATGCAATCAGTTAAATTTTTGTCTGTCTGTCTGTCTGTCTGTCTGTATAACCGTTATAGAAACAAAAACTACTCAACGGATTTTAACGAAACTTGGTACAATTATTTTTCATACTCCTGAGCGGGTTATATTAAACTTTTCATCACGCTACAATCAATAGGAGCAGAGCAGTGAAGGGAAATGTTGGGAAAACGGGAGAAGTTACTCCATTTTTTAAGCTTCGGTCGCGTGTGCAACCTTAATGGTTCAAGCTACACAAATCATTTTATGACGGAAATGTTCTCCGTAAAATTATATAAAAAATATCCCACGACAGCATATGTCTAACTTTTATGGTTGACTCACAATAACACGTGTAACTCCCGATAGCTTAGCAATTCGAAGCTTTCTGATTATAATATTTGTCTACTCTTACGTTTATAACACTCAGTCACCCCTAATTGAAAAAGTTAACATTATTAACTATTCCATAAAAAAATTGGCCAAGTGCGAGTCAGACTCGCCCATGAAGGGTTCCGTAGTAACTATAATATAATATGCAAATTTATTTGACGAAAAAAGAACCTTACAAATTTCTTAAAACTAGCTTATTTACATTTTTTACAACTGCGCCAAATAAATTTGTTTTGAAAAAAAAACCTTACAAATTTCTTAAAACTGGCTTTTTTACATTTTTTACAACTGCGCCGAATAAATTTGTTTTTCATAGTGTTTGTATGAATTACAAAGTTATATTTGCGGTTTTAGAAAATATGCTGTGTCTCAAAAACTGCTGAACTGATTTCGTTCAAACTAATTTTGGTTGAAAGTTTATATTAAGATCTACAGACATATATTTTTTTTTAGATTTTTCACTCCATTATTATAGAAGTTAGAGGTTGTGTCCGCCACACACACATTTTACCAATTTGGAAGCTTATATCTTTTAAACGATTGACTTTATGGAAAAGTGGTTTTAGAAACCCCGATGTCGTTTTTAAAGAACTGTCTATAGATACCACACATGCATCGATTTCATGAAAAAAAATATTTTCAGGTTTAGTTCTATGTATGGGGAGCCCCCCTTTATTTTAAATATTTTTTAATTTTTTTCTCAAAATCGGAAAGCGGTTCACAGAATACATCTACCTATCAAGTTTCACATGTATAGTCCTAATAGTTTCGGAGTAAAATTGCTGTCACAGACGGACGGACGGACAGACAGACAGACAGACAGACGGACAGACATGTCGAAACTATAAAGATTCCGTTTTTTGCCATTCGGCTACGAAACCGTAAAAAGAATCATATGAATCGGTATAGAAACACCAAAGTTATACATGAAATACGCTTATAATAATAAGCCATCGCGCGTGAATACTGAATCATGCTATAAGGATTATTTTTGAGAATCGGTCGCCGCGCTCGACGCGTCTCGCGGTCGAAGCGTTCTCTAGGTACTTAAGCCTCATGTGAACGTGATCTAAACAATATTACCAATACATTAACTTACGCTGACGGAGTCGCGGGCACAGCTATATTGTATCATTACGCTAAGGCCAATAGGAGCGGAGCGCCAATGAAGAATGCTTCAAAATCGGGGTTAAATTTAACGTTAGCCCAAAGTAACTATTCCACGCGGACGAAGTCGCGGGCAAAAGCTAGTTCTAATAATATGTACCTAAATTGTACGTTGAAATGATCGTATTAGAATATTATAATTGTACTTCGAGAACGAAGTACATGTCAGTATGGCCGCGTTAGATAATAGTAACTGATTATTATTATACTATATAAAGCTAAATTACCACTCACTGACTCACTGACATAATTGTTCTCCCAGATGGTGGATGGGGAGGTGGGTATATTTTGACAGATTCGTAAACAAGTAACTCTGAAACCTACGGGAAAAGTGCCAAACCTCCCCTTTTCCCCCCCCTTCGCCCCCCTCCCTATCGTATCTCGGAAACTACGAGACCCGTATTTTTTTTTTTTTTTTTTTTTTTACGGATTCGTGTAGAGGAGGCTCGGTAAAGTAAAAACCATTTTTCAAAGTCCCCCCCCGCCCCCCTTCTCCCCCCCTTTAGGCGGATCTCGGAATCTAAGAGACTTGGAACATTTTTTTTTTTTTCAGATTCATTTAGAGGGGCAATGCTTTAGTCGAAATACTTGTGCAACCCCCCCCCATCTCCCCCCCATCACCCCCCCCTTTTTTTTTTTTTTCACAAGCACGCGAGGTGCTTGCACCTCGCGCAGCACGCAAATACTTGATTTAGAGGGGCAATCTCGGGGCACCTGAGTTGTCCCAATGCGATGGTATACGTACCCTTGTATTGGGACAGCACGGACTGCCGGGCAGTTCTTCTCATGCAACCGAGCGGGTGGGCGGGTTGCGGATAGCCCAGCTTCGGCTGGGGGACCGCCACCTAGCAACCTGGGGGGCGACCCCCCTGCCGGAGTGTCTCAGCAGACGAGACTCCGGACAAGAGAAGTTTCCCTTACGCCAGATCCCAGGCCTAGGGATAACCTAATACCCTGTTCCTATGTTCCCTGTTCCTCGGCTGCGCGGGTCTGCATGGTTCTGCTACTGTCTCTCGCTGGTGCGAGCGGGCTGCATATATTGGCTGGTTCAAGTGGACTAGCCAGTGATGCGGTGGGCTCGCGCCTGCGGGACGGTGGCGGATGCGTGTGGCCCTGTGCAGTCGAAAACATCCCCCTCACACCTTTCCTTCCCTCTCCCATCCCTTTCCTTTATTTTCCCATCTTTTCTCCAACCATCCAGAGGAGGGGCAACCTCTTTTCCCAAAAGCCCAACCAAATAAAAAATGACCTAATGAAGCAGAGAACAAAGACTACCCAGGTGGGTCCCGGCCAAGCCGGGGAGTCCCACACCGACAAGTCGGTCAGCCCCCATCGTATTCTGGGAGGGGGCAATTCACTGCCTATAGGTGCTGCTCCTGCAGCAACTGCAAAAAATTCTTCGGCTGCTACCACAGCGCCACAAAACCCTGCTGCTATTACAGCGCAACCCAAAACCACGGCTGCTACCACAGCGCCAAAAATTACCACACCGGCTGCGACCCACGCGCCTTTAAACAACACCCCGGCTGCTGTTCAAGCGCCAAAACGACTGACACAGACTGTGCTGACCACGAGTGCCTGGCAACAGAGCCTCGTTAGGAACAGCTTTAAGAATAACCCAGACGACGACACGAGCAAAGGTAAGGCGGCCAGCTCCGGTGGACCCAGTGACCGGAGGCGCTCAGTCTGCGAAGGCACTAGCCAGCGCATTGCGCCGACGGCCGCTGAAGAGCAAGTACGCGATCAGCTGCGAATCCGCGAAGGGACCTCCCAGCGCGTAAAGCAGCCGGACGCGGAAACACGCGACCTAAACCGAATCCGCGAAGGGGAAACCCAGCGCGTAAGGTCTTCGGAAGCGATGGAGTCTGCCGGGACTGAAAGCCGAACCCAAGACATCGACACTGACACTGACAATGACATGCCCCGAAGGAGGAAGGCGAAAGGCAGGGGGAAACGGGCTGGAGCCCTCATAAACGTGAGGCCGACCGTCCGGGTCGCTGAACCACAACCCGGGCCAAGCGGCTCGGGGGCGGCAAAGCGAGATCGCCCGGACGATACGGCTTCGCCGAGCGCGCTTCAGGGAAACCCGAAGCGTGTGAGAGTCCAGCCTGCTCAAGGGGAGCAGAGGACCTATGCGCGGGCCACGAAGGATATACCTGCGCGACTCGCCGTAGCAATCTGCTTCCCCCCCCCCTCCAGGGACCTGACTCCGGAGGAAGCAAACAACATTAAGAACAGACTTGAGGAGCTCGTCATGGACAGCGACCCGTCCCAACCACTCCCGGCCTTCCGCGGATACCCTCGGGTAGCGGACGGTACTGTGCAGATGTGGTGTGAAGACGACCACTCCTTGACCTGGTTGACACAGAATGTGACACAAATAAGACTCCCGAACACCGACCAGACACTGACAGTCATGCGACAGACTGATATACCTACCCGTGTCCGAGCCGCGCTATTTGTACCCCGGTATAATGGGGACATAGCGCGGCTCCAGAGTGTTCTGATTCGTCAGAACACTTGGTACGACATTGGTAGGTGGTCACTGTACAGGGCGACTTCTGTCGGTGGGGATAACCATGGGACGTATCTGACCCTGGGGATCCCGACCGATGAAGCCGAAAAGGTCTTGGGGCGGGAGCGGCGCGTATCGTACCTGCTCGGGTCCATATACGTCCGCTTCTACCCCAAGAAGCTACCCTCAGACAAGACTGAGACCACTGAACAGACTCAGACAGACACCGATGTGACTATACTGGAGGAGGAAATGGCGAAGGCTGCAATGACCGACGCTGAGTCAGACTCAGCGCCACCCCCGTCACCGGGATGGACAATGCAGCTGCTCGCATCCTCACCCAGCGACACCTGGCGAGGAACGGGGGAGGGAGATGAAGCATCCAATGGATCCGACTCCTCCTAACTCCGCTCCAACGTCAGCACCACCCACAGCAAACACCCAGATCATCCAGGCCAATCTCCAGCATAGCCAGACCGCCACGGCTAGCCTTCGCAGAGCCCTGGAGATGAATCCACGGACAATTGCACTTATACAAGAGCCGTGGATTAGAAACAACAAAGTATGTGGCCTTGGAAACACCGGAGGTAATATCACTCTAAACACACTTAATGCAGAGAAACCACGTACCTGTATATACACACCCAAAGACATACCTATTACCCCACTAACTCAATTCTGTTCCAGAGACCTGACTGCGATCAGGCTCCGGATTGACAGCAATGCTCCAGATTTAGTACTAGCCTCGGTGTACATGCCAGGCGACAATGAGAACTGCCCACCGATAGAGATGATTGATCTTGTACGTCACTGCGAGGACGCGGACCTGGACCTGATCATCTGCACCGACTCAAATGCTCATCACCCGCTTTGGGGAAGTGAAGTATCCAACGCCAGAGGTGAGACGCTATCCACATACCTATTCTCGACTAACCTTAACATTGTGAACCGAGGCTCAGAGCCCACTTGGGTTACAGCCAGAGGTCAAACAATCATAGACCTAACCCTAGCTACCGAAAACGCGACCAAACTTATCTCTAATTGGCGCGTATGTGATGAACCCTCCTGTTCCGATCATAGGAGAATCCGCTTTACCTTAGCAACCATGATAAAAAAACCCACACCGAGGCGCAATCCGCGCCGCACAAACGTCACAGAATACAAACACCACCTAGCTTCTTTGTTGGCTAGACGACAGTTACACTCGACACCCTTGACTGATCCCACACAGCTTGAAGAAATCGTGACAAAATTAACAAACGACATAACGGAGGCTTACCACGTGAGCTGCAAACCAAGAACACCTAACACCAGGAGTAAGGGAAACCCATGGTGGAATGCTGAACTTGGTAGGCTCAGAAACACGCTACGAAAACAATTCAACAGAGCAAAGAACACCAGACTCCCGGAAGACTGGGAGCTATACAAAGAAACCCAATACAAGTTCAAGAAACAAATCAGAATGGCCAAGAATACCGCTTGGCAGAATTTCTGTGAATCCATAGAATCTAACAGCGAAGCCGCACGAGTAAAGAAAATCCTATCAACTGATCAGGACCGTACTCTCGGCGCCCTTAAAAAACCTGACAACTCCTACACACAAACAGACCAAGAAACCAGTAAGGTCCTTCTAGAGACGCACTTCCCGGACTGCCACCTTTCCGAGGACAGCACGTGGGAAAACGAATCTAGACAGACACCAAGTACTACAGACTGGTCTAGAGCCCGCGACATAATCACTGAGGACCGTATAACATGGGCCATTAAAACATTCCAGCCATACAAATCTGCAGGACTAGATGGCATTTTCCCGGCCCTTTTGCAATGGGGTGAACACATCCTGACACCCTGGCTGCTGGAAATCTACCAAGCCTGCATAGCACTCAGATACGTCCCACTAATGTGGCGGGAGGTGAAGGTCATCTTCATACCCAAACCAGGCAAAACTGACTACACACAACCCAAAGCATACAGACCGATAAGTCTCACATCCTTCCTACTGAAAACCCTAGAGAGGCTCTGCGATAGACACATCCGAGATGGACCTCTCCATAAGAATCCGCTTCACGGACAACAGCACGCCTACTCAACGGGGAAATCAACAGAATCTGCCCTACACAGCGTAATATCTAAAATTGAATCCGCAATACACCACAAATGCTCCTCGATGGCTGTTTTCATAGATATCGAAGGTGCTTTTGACAAGACCACGTTCCAGAGTATGAGTACAGCACTCAGCAGGCACGGTGTAGACCAAACCCTGAGTGACTGGATCACCAACATGCTCAAGCAGAGAGCAGTAAGAGTCACAATAAACAGCACAACGAGGGCCATCGTGGCGAAAGGCTGTCCCCAAGGGGGCGTCCTCTCACCACTGTTATGGAACCTGGTCGCAGACAACCTCATCAGGAGACTCAACGATAAAGGATACTTTACTGTTGGCTACGCCGATGATATAACCATAATAATAAATGGAAGCCATGAGAATACCATATGCAACCTCATGCGCCAAGCCCTAAAAATAGTAGAGGACTGGTGCCGAGAGTATCAACTCTCAGTGAATCCTACAAAAACTGAGCTCATACTTTTCACCAAAAAGAGGAAGCTGGCGGAGCTGACACTGCCAAAATTCTTTGGCACCACTCTAAGCCTTTCGGCTGAAACCAAATACTTGGGCATCTTCCTGGACAAACAACTGAATTGGGCAAAACACGCTGAGCACATCACCAAAAAAGCCAGTATCTGCATGTGGCAGTGCAAACGTATGCTGGGCAGAAACTGGGGTATCAGCCCCAAAACAACCCACTGGCTATACACGACTGTTATAAGACCAATTATTACGTACGGCTCCCTAGTCTGGTGGCCCAGAACAGACTTAAGCACGGCACAAAAGGATCTTGAGAAGCTGCAACGACTTGCATGTGTGGCGATCACTAGCAGCATGAGAACTGCACCCACTGCCGCTCTACAGGCCATGCTGGGCCTACCACCACTGCACCTTATAGTACGAGAAGAGGCTGCCCTGGCAACCTTCAGACTTGCTATATCCGGGGCACTCTTGCGAGACTCCAGGATCAAACACACACGCATCATGGAGGATTCAGTCAAACGACAACCCCTGATGACTGCACCATATGATAAGACTGCAAAGACGCACCACTTCCAAAAAAACTACCAAATACAGCTCATGCCGGAGCCCGAGGACTACTCAGGGCCTGAGGAGCTCAGGATTTACACTGACGGCTCAAAGACAAACACTGGAACTGGAGTTGGAGTTTTCTCCAACGATCTCAACATAAATATATCCAGACCGCTGGGGAAGCTCAACACCGTCTACCAGGCGGAATGTGTGGGCATTATTCAGGCGATCCATGCCATAGAAGCCAGGAAAGTCACGGATAGTCACATCCGCATACTTTCCGACAGTGCCTCAGTACTTCAATCCCTAGAGAAAAATTATATCACGTCCAAGCTCATACTAGAATGTCACAATGCGCTGCAACGCTCAGCGGTCGAGAACCGCAATACTGTGACACTGCAATGGATAAAGGGGCACAGCGGATCACTCGGCAATGATGCGGCGGACGAACTGGCCAGGAGGGGGTCCGGCGCGATGGTTTTCGGACCCGAGCCCATCGTGCCGCTCCCCTTCACCCAGCTGCGCACATGGCTTAAAGAACACACACACGACCAAGCCCGAAAATGGTGGTCCTCGGCACCAGGCTGCAGGCAGTCCAAAGAGGCGATGCCAAACTTAGATAATAAACTAACCAGGCGCCTCCTACACCTGGACAGAAGAAGCCTGCGAATGGTGGCGGGGACCATCACCGGGCACTGCTCACTGAACAAACACTATCACACAATAGGTATAACGGACAGTCCCCTGTGCAGGGCATGTATGGGGACGGAGGAAACGGTAGGACATGTGCTCCTAGAGTGCACGGAAATCACCGAAATACGGAAACGAACCCTCGGGTCATTAAATTCCCTTACAGATATCCTGAATAGACCGAAAGACCTGATCTGCTTCTGGAGGGAGGTTGGCTGGATGGAGTGACGGCCGACATGGCTCACGCACAATGGTCTCGTGCAGAGACTAAGTGCGGAAACCAAACTACAGAAGAAGAAGAAGAGGGGCAATGCTTTAGTTTTTTTCACAAGCACGCGAGGTGCTTGCACCTCGCGCAATACCCAAATGCTAAACCCCCCCATCACCCCCCCATTTTTATTTTTTATTTTTTTATAAAACGCACGCGAGGTGCTTGCACCTCGCGCAACACGCAAATACTTGATTTAGAGGGGCAAAGCTTTAGTTTTTTTCACAAGCACGCGAGGTGCTTGCACCTCGCGCAACACGCAAATACTTGATTTAGAGGGGCAATGCTTTAGTTTTTTTCACAAGCACGCGAGGTGCTTGCACCTCGCGCAACACGCAAATACTAGTTATACTATATAAAGCTAGATTACCACTCACTGACTCACTGACATAATTGTTCTCCCAGATGGTGGATGGGGAGGTGGGTATATTTTGACAGATTCGTAAACAAGTAACTCTCAAACCTACGGGAAAAGTGCCAAACCTCCCCTTTTCACCCCCCTTCTCCCCCCTCCCTATCGTATCTCGGAAACTACGAGACCTGTATTTCTTCTTTTTACGGATTCGTATAGAGGAGGCTCAGTAAAGTAAAAACCATTTTTCAAAGTCGCCCCCCTTGCCCCCCTTCTCACCCCCTTTAGGCGGATCTCGGAAATTAAGAGACTTGGATCTTTTTTTTTTCAGATTCATTTAGAGGGGCCACAAGCACGCGAGGTGCTTGCACCTCGCGCAACACGCAAATACTAAACCCCCCATCTCCCCCCATCACCCCCTCCTTTTTTTTTTTTTCACAAGCACGCGAGGTGCTTGCACCTCGCGCAACACGCAAATACTAGTTATACTATATAAAGCTAAATTACCACTGACTGACTGACTGACTGACTCACTCACTCATTGACATAATTGTTCTCCCAGATGGTGGATGGGGAGGTGGGTATATTTTGACAGATTCGTAAACAAGTAACTCTCAAACCTACGGGAAAAGTGCCAAACCTCCCCTTTTCCCCCCCCCTTCTCCCCCCCCCCCCCCCTATCGTATCTCGGAAACTACGAGACCCGTATTTTTTTCTTTTTACGGATTCGTATAGAGGAGGCTCGGTAAAGTAAAAACCATTTTTCAAAGTTCCCCCCCGCCCCCCCTCTCCCCCCCTTTAGGCGGATCTCGGAATCTAAGAGACTTGTAACATTTTTTTTTTCAGATTCATTTAGAGGGGCAATGCTTTAGTCAAAATACTTCTGCAACCCCCCCCCCATTACCCCCCCCACTTTTTTTTTTTTTTTTTTTTTTCACAAGCACGCGAGGTGCTTGCACCTCGCGCAACACGCAAATACTTGATTTAGAGGGGCAATGCTTTAGTTTTTTTCACAAGCACGCGAGGTGCTTGCACCTCGCGCAACACGCAAATACTAAACCCCTCCATCTCCCCCCGTCACCCCCCCCCCCTTTTTTTTTCTTCACAAGCACGCGATGTGCTTGCACCTTGCGCAACACGCAAATATCAAACCCCCCCATCTCCCCCCGTCTACCCCCCCCTTTTTTCCTTTTTTCACAAGCACGCGAGGTGCTTGCACCTCGCGCAACACGCAAATACTAGTTATACTATATAAAGCTAAATTACCACTGACTGACTCACTCACTCATTGACATAATTGTTCTCCCAGATGGTGGATGGGGAGGTGGGTATATTTTGACAGATTCGTAAACAAGTAACTCTCAAACCTACGGGAAAAGTGCCAAACCTCCCCTTTTCACCCCCCTTCTCCCCCCTCCCTATCGTATCTCGGAAACTACGAGACCCGTATTTTTTGATTTTTACGGATTCGTATAGAGGAGGCTCGGTAAAGTAAAAACCATTTTTCAAAGTCCCCCCCCCCCGCCCCCCTTCTCCCCCCTTTTAGGCGGATCTCGGAATCTAAGAGACTTGGAACATTTTTTTTTTCAGATTCATTTAGAGGGGCAATGCTTTAGTCGAAATACTTGTGCAACCCCCCCCCCCGTCCCCATCACCCCCCCCCTCTTTTTTTTTTTTCTTTTTTCACAAGCTCGCGAGGTGCTTGCACCTCGCGCAACACGCAAAAACTAAACCCCCCCCATCTCCCCCCATCACACCCCCCCCTTTTTTTTTCACAAGCACGCGAGGTGCTTGCACCTCGCGCAACACGCAAATACTAGTTATACTATATAAAGCTAGATTACCACTCACTGACTCACTCATTGACATAATTGTTCTCCCAGATGGTGGATGGGGAGGTGGGTATATTTTGACAGATTCGTAAACAAGTAACTCTCAAACCTACGGGAAAAGTGCCAAACCTCCCCTTTTCCCCCCCTTCTCCCCCCTCCCTATCGTATCTCGGAAACTACGAGACCCGTATTTTTTTCTTTTTACGGATTCTTATAGAGGAGGCTCGGTTAAGTAAAACCCATTTTTCAAAGTCACCCCCCTTGCCCCCCTTCTCACCCCCCTTAGGCGGATCTCGGAAACTAAGAGACTTGGAACATTTTTTTTTTCAGATTCATATAGAGGGGCAATGCTTTAGTCGAAATACTTGTGCAACCCCCCCCCCCATCACCCCCCCCCTCTTTTTTTTTTTTTTTTTTTTTCACAAGCACGCGATGTGCTTGCACCTCGCGCAACACGCAAATACTAATCTCCCCCCATCACCCCCCCCCCCCCCTTTTTTTTTTTTCACAAGCACGCGAGGTGCTTGCACCTCGCGCAACACGCAAATACTAAACCCCCCCCATCTCCCGCCCCTTTTTTTCACAAGCAAGCGAGGTGCTTGCACCTCGCGCAACACGCAAATACTTGATTTAGAGGGGCAATGCTTTAGTTTTCTTCACAAGCACGCGAGGTGCTTGCACCTCGCGCAACACGCAAATACTAGTTATACTATATAAAGCTAGATTACCACTGACTGACTGACTGACTCACTCACTCATTGACATAATTGTTCTCCCAGATGGTGGATGGGGAGGTGGGTATATTTTGACAGATTCGTAAACAAGTAACTCTCAAACCTACGGGAAAAGTGCCAAATCTCCCCTTTTCACCCCCCTTCTCCCCCCTCCCTATCGTATCTCGGAAACTACGAGACCTGTATTTTTTGTTTTTTACGGATTCGTATAGAAGAGGCTCGGTAAAGTAAAAACCATTTTTCAAAGTCGCCCCCCTTGCCCCCCTTCTCACCCCCTTTAGGCGGATCTCGGAAATTAAGAGACGGAAAATTTTTTTTTCAGGTTAATTTAGAGGGGCAATGTTTTAGTCGAAATAATTGTGCAATCACCCCCCCCCATTTTTTTTTTTCACAAGCTCGCGAGGTGCTTGCACCTCGCGCAACACGCAAATACTAGTTATTATACTATATAAAGCTAAATTACCACTCACTGACTCACTGACATAATTGTTCTCCCAGATGGTGGATGGGGAGGTGGGTATATTTTGACAGATTCGTAAACAAGTAACTCTGAAACCTACGGGAAAAGTGCCAAACCTCCCCTTTTCCCCCCCCTTCTCCCCCCCTCCCTATCGTATCTCGGAAACTACGAGACCCGTATTTTCTTTTTTACGGATTCGTATAGAGGAGGCTCGGTAAAGTAAAAACCATTTTTCAAAGTCCCCCCCCCGCCCCCCTTCTCCCCTCCCTTTAGGCGGATCTCGGAATCTAAGAGACTTGGAACATTTTTTTTTTCAGATTCATTTAGAGGGGCAATGCTTTAGTCGAAATACTTGTGCAACCCCCCCCCCCATCACCCCCCCCCCCTCTTTTTTTTTTTTTTCACAAGCACGCGAGGTGCTTGCACCTCGCGCAACACGCAAATACTTGATTTAGAGGGGCAATGCTTTAGTTTTTTTCACAAGCACGCGAGGTGCTTGCACCTCACGCAACACGCAAATACTTGATTTAGAGGGGCAATGCTTTAGTTTTTTTCACAAGCACGCGAGGTGCTTGCACCTCGCGCAACACGCAAATACTTTTTTTTTTTCACAAGCACGCGAGGTGCTTGCACCTCGCGCAACACGCAAATACTAGTTATATTATATAAAGCTAGATTACCACTCACTCACTGACATAATTGTTCTCCCAGATGGTGGATGGGGAGGTGGGTATATTTTGACAGATTCGTAAACAAGTAACTCTCAAACCTACGGGAAAAGTGCCAAACCCCCCCTTTTCCCCCCCCTTCTCCCCCCCCCTATCGTATCTCGGAAACTACGAGACCCGTATTTTTTTTCTTGTACGGATTCGTATAGAGGAGGCTCGGTAAAGTAAAAACCATTTTTCAAAGTCCCCCCCCCCCGCCCCCCTTCTCCCCCCCTTTAGGCGGATCTCGGAATCTAAGAGACTTGGAACATTTTTTTTTCAGATTCATTTAGCGGAGCAATGCTTTAGTCGAAATAATTGTGCAACCCCCCCCCCCCCCATTTCCCCCCCCCCCTATTTTTTTTTTTTCACAAGCTCGCGAGGTGCTTGCACCTCGCGCAACACGCAAATACTTAACCCCCCCATCACCCCCCCCCTTTTTTTTTTTTCACAAGTACGCGAGGTGCTTGCACCTCGCGCAACACGCAAATACTAAACCCCCCAATCACCCCCCCATTTTTTTTTCACAAGCACGCGAGGTGCTTGCACCTCGCGCAACACGCAAATTCTAAACCCCCCCATCACCCCCCCCCCCCCATTTTTAAAGAAAACACGCGAGGTGCTTGCACCTCGCGCAACACGCAAATACTAGTTATATTATATAAAGCTAGATTACCACTCACTCACTGACATAATTGTTCTCCCAGATGGTGGATGGGGAGGTGGGTATATTTTGACAGATTCGTAAACAAGTAACTCTCAAACCTACGGGAAAAGTGCCAAACCTCCCCTTTTCCCCCCCCTTCTCCCCCCTCCCTATCGTATCTCGGAAACTACGAGACCCGTATTTTTTTCTTTTTACGGATTCGTATAGAGGAGGCTCGGTAAAGTAAAAACCATTTTTCAAAGTCCCCCCCCGCCCCCCTTCTCCCCCCTCCTTTAGGCGGATCTCGGAATCTAAGAGACTTGGAACATTTTTTTTTTCAGATTCATTTAGAGGGGCAATGCTTTAGTCGAAATACTTGTGCAACCCCCCCCCCCATCACCCCCCCCCTCTTTTTTTTTTTTTTTTTTTCACAAGCTCGCGAGGTGCTTGCACCTCGCGCAACACGCAAATACCAATTTCTTTTTTCACAAGCACGCGAGGTGCTTGCACCTCGCGCAACACGCAAATACTTGATTTAGAGGGGCAATGCTTTAGTTTTTTTCACCAGCACGCGAGGTGCTTGCACCTCGCGCAACACGCCAATACTAAACCCCCCCATCACCCCCCCCCTTTTTTTTTTCACAAGCACGCGAGGTGCTTGCACCTCGCGCAACACGCAAATACTAGTTTATATTATATAAAGCTAAATTACCACTCACTGACCGACTGACTGACTGACTCACTCATTGACATAATTGTTCTCCCAGATGGTGGATGGGGAGGTGGGTATATTTTGACAGATTCGTAAACAAGTAACTCTCAAACCTACGGGAAAAGTGCCAAACCTCCCCTTTTCCCCCCCCTTCTCCCCCCCTCCTATCGTATCTCGGAAACTACGAGACCCGTATTTTTTTCATTTTACGGATTCGTATAGAGGAGGCCCGGCAAAGTAAAAACCATTTTTCAAAGTCCCCCCCCCCGCCCCCCTTCTCCCCCCTTTAGGCGGATCTCGGAATCTAAGAGACTTGGAACATTTTTTTTTCAGATTCATTCACAGGGGCAAAGCTTTAGTCGAAATAATTGTGCAACCCCCCCCCCCATTTGCCCCCCCCTTTTTTTTTTTTTTTTCACAAGCACGCGAGGTGCTTGCACCTCGCGCAACACGCAAATACTTTTTTGTTTTTTCACAAGCACGCGAGGTGCTTGCACCTCGCGCAACACGCAAATACCAATTTCTTTTTTCACAAGCACGCGAGGTGCTTGCACCTCACGCAACACGCAAATACTTGATTTAGAGGGGCAATGCTTTAGTTTTTTTCACAAGCACGCGAGGTGCTTGCACCTCGCGCAACACGCAAATACTTTTTTTTTTTCACAAGCACGCGAGGTGCTTGCACCTCGCGCAACACGCAAATACTAGTTATATTATATAAAGCTAGATTACCACTCACTCACTGACATAATTGTTCTCCCAGATGGTGGATGGGGAGGTGGGTATATTTTGACAGATTCGTAAACAAGTAACTCTCAAACCTACGGGAAAAGTGCCAAACCCCCCCTTTTCCCCCCCCTTCTCCCCCCCCCTATCGTATCTCGGAAACTACGAGACCCGTATTTTTTTTCTTGTACGGATTCGTATAGAGGAGGCTCGGTAAAGTAAAAACCATTTTTCAAAGTCCCCCCCCCCCCGCCCCCCTTCTCCCCCCCTTTAGGCGGATCTCGGAATCTAAGAGACTTGGAACATTTTTTTTCAGATTCATTTAGCGGAGCAATGCTTTAGTCGAAATAATTGTGCAACCCCCCCCCCCCCCATTTCCCCCCCCCCCCTATTTTTTTTTTTTCACAAGCTCGCGAGGTGCTTGCACCTCGCGCAACACGCAAATACTTAACCCCCCCATCACCCCCCCCCTTTTTTTTTTTTCACAAGTACGCGAGGTGCTTGCACCTCGCGCAACACGCAAATACTAAACCCCCCAATCACCCCCCCATTTTTTTTTCACAAGCACGCGAGGTGCTTGCACCTCGCGCAACACGCAAATTCTAAACCCCCCCATCACCCCCCCCCCCCCATTTTTAAAGAAAACACGCGAGGTGCTTGCACCTCGCGCAACACGCAAATACTAGTTATATTATATAAAGCTAGATTACCACTCACTCACTGACATAATTGTTCTCCCAGATGGTGGATGGGGAGGTGGGTATATTTTGACAGATTCGTAAACAAGTAACTCTCAAACCTACGGGAAAAGTGCCAAACCTCCCCTTTTCCCCCCCCTTCTCCCCCCTCCCTATCGTATCTCGGAAACTACGAGACCCGTATTTTTTTCTTTTTACGGATTCGTATAGAGGAGGCTCGGTAAAGTAAAAACCATTTTTCAAAGTCCCCCCCCGCCCCCCTTCTCCCCCCTCCTTTAGGCGGATCTCGGAATCTAAGAGACTTGGAACATTTTTTTTTTCAGATTCATTTAGAGGGGCAATGCTTTAGTCGAAATACTTGTGCAACCCCCCCCCCCATCACCCCCCCCCCTCTTTTTTTTTTTTTTTTTTTCACAAGCTCGCGAGGTGCTTGCACCTCGCGCAACACGCAAATACCAATTTCTTTTTTCACAAGCACGCGAGGTGCTTGCACCTCGCGCAACACGCAAATACTTGATTTAGAGGGGCAATGCTTTAGTTTTTTTCACCAGCACGCGAGGTGCTTGCACCTCGCGCAACACGCCAATACTAAACCCCCCCATCACCCCCCCCCTTTTTTTTTTCACAAGCACGCGAGGTGCTTGCACCTCGCGCAACACGCAAATACTAGTTTATATTATATAAAGCTAAATTACCACTCACTGACCGACTGACTGACTGACTCACTCATTGACATAATTGTTCTCCCAGATGGTGGATGGGGAGGTGGGTATATTTTGACAGATTCGTAAACAAGTAACTCTCAAACCTACGGGAAAAGTGCCAAACCTCCCCTTTTCCCCCCCCTTCTCCCCCCCTCCTATCGTATCTCGGAAACTACGAGACCCGTATTTTTTTCATTTTACGGATTCGTATAGAGGAGGCCCGGCAAAGTAAAAACCATTTTTCAAAGTCCCCCCCCCCGCCCCCCTTCTCCCCCCTTTAGGCGGATCTCGGAATCTAAGAGACTTGGAACATTTTTTTTTCAGATTCATTCACAGGGGCAAAGCTTTAGTCGAAATAATTGTGCAACCCCCCCCCCCATTTGCCCCCCCCTTTTTTTTTTTTTTTTTCACAAGCACGCGAGGTGCTTGCACCTCGCGCAACACGCAAATACTTTTTTGTTTTTTCACAAGCACGCGAGGTGCTTGCACCTCGCGCAACACGCAAATACTAAACCCCCCATCACCCCCCCACTTTTTTTTTTTTCACAAGCACGCGAGGTGCTTGCACCTCGCGCATCACGCAAATACTAGTTATATTATATAAAGCTAAATTACCACTCACTCACTCACTGACTGACTGACTGACTCATTGACATAATTGTTCTCCCAGATGGTGGATGGGGAGGTGGGTATATTTTGACAGATTCGTAACCAAGTAACTCTCAAACCTACGGGAAAAGTGCCAAACCTCCCCTTTTCCCCCCCCTTCTCCCCCCCCCCCCCCTATCGTATCTCGGAAACTACGAGACCCGTATTTTTTTCTTTTTACGGATTCGTATAGAGGAGGCTCGGTAAAGTAAAAACCATTTTTCAAATTCCCCCCCCCGCACCCCTCCTCCCCCCCTTTAGGCGGATCTCGGAATCTAAGAGACTTGGAACATTTTTTTTTTCAGTTTCATTTAGAGGGGCAATGCTTTAGTCAAAATACTTGTGCAACCCCCCCCCCCATCACCCCCCCCTCTTTTTTTTTTTTTTTTTTTTTCACAAGCTCACGAGGTGCTTGCACCTCGCGCAACACGCAAATACTAAACCCCCCCATCACCCCCCCTTTTTTTTTTTTTTTTTTTCACAATCACGCGAGGTGCTTGCACCTCGCGCAACACGCAAATACTAGTTCTATTATATAAAGCTAAATTACCACTGACTGACTCACTCACTCATTGACATAATTGTTCTCCCAGATGGTGGATGGGGAGGTGGGTATATTTTGACAGATTCGTAAACAAGTAACTCTCAAACCTACGGGAAAAGTGCCAAACCTCCCCTTTTCCCCCCCCCTTCTCCCCCCCCCCCTATCGTATCTCGGAAACTACGAGACCCGTATTTTTTTCTTTTTACGGATTCGTATAGAGGAGGCTCGGTTAAGTAAAAACCATTTTTCAAAGTCCCCCCCCCGCCCCCTTCTCCTCCCCTTTAGCGGATCTCGGAATCTAAGAGACTTGGAACATTTTTTTTTTCAGATTCATTTAGAGGGGCAATGCTTTAGTCGAAATACTTGTGCAACCCCCCCCACATCTCCCCCCCATCATTCACCCCCCTTTTTTTTTATTTTCAGCACGCGAGGTGCTTGCACCTCGCGCAACACGCAAATACTAAACCCCCCATCACCCCCCCCCCTTTTTTTTTTTGGTTATCACAATGATACAAACATTTACCGTTTTCTCTCCTTTGCGTATACCAAATCATTTTAAATAATAAGTAACCTTTATTTTGCTACTACCAAGTTTCTGTTCTAAAACATGTTAAAAAAAAATTTACTTAATAACGTCACTTTTTTTTTCTTTCGATAATTTGATTTGGATGAGGCAGTTGTGTATTAAAGCAGATACCTGCTGTCCAGATCCGTTAATAAAAATGAAATTCATTTCATTATGACAAACTGAATTTGAAATTGAACTGAATTTGGAATTGAACTGAATTTGGAATTGAACTGAATTTGGAATTGAACTGAATTAAATTAAATCTAAATTAATTAAATCTAAATAAGTTAAATTAAAATAAATTAAATTAAAATAAATACAACAAATTAAATTAAAATAAATATAAAAATTAAATTCAAAATATTAAAATAAATACAAAAAAATAAAATAAAAGAATTAAAATAAATACAAAAAAATTAAATTAAAAGAATTAAAATAAATACAAAAAAATAAATTAAAAAACATTAAAATAAATACAATAAATTAAATTACAAAAAAATACAATAAATTAAAAAAATACTGTAAATAAATTAAACTAAATACAATGAATAAATTCAATAAATTAATTAATATAATAAAATAAATTAATACTGTCGGTCATAAAATTCATTAATACTTATGTCTTTTCAACTAGAAATAAAAGTGAATTTACGCTTAAAATGGCTGACGTTTCCCTCATTCTTCTTCTTCTTCACCCTTTGGCAATGTAATATATAGTTTTGGAGCCATTAAACTATTTGTAACTGGTCACAACGACGTTTTCTATTTACTCTAGAAAATTTATGTAAATTATTTTTGACGAACATGTATATTTCGTATATATATATAATGAGGGAACTGTTAATATTTTAGTATCTTTAAAGAGTATTTTGCAACTGTCTGTACTCTTTAAATTACAAATCGCTCTAATGCATCTTTTTTGGAACTTAAATACCGTATCTTTATCTGTTGCATTACCCCAAAATATAATTCCGTATCTCAATGTTGAGGTAACCAGGCCGTGATATGCTGTTAAGACTGTTGTTTGATTTGTTATTTTACTTAACATATGCAAGGCATATTAATTTTTCTTTAATTTAGTACACACATTGTAAATATGTTTATGCCATTTTAATGTGCTTTCTATATTTAATCCGAGAAATTTCGTCACTTTGGTCTCATTAATAGTTTTGTCATCGTAACTAATTGAAGTTCAGATTCCGGAAAAGCCTCTGTTGGAAATTCATCACTATTAAAAAGTAAAGTACTATCGTCTCCAAACTAGTCATTGGATAAAGGGAAGCTGTTGAAAAGTCATTAGTGTAACCAAACGTTACAGTTCTCTGGTCAGATTTGAAAAATATATCTGTTTTTTTTTTCCACTACTCCTGACTACTACAGTTATTTGCTGCCTATTACTAAAATAAGATTCGATTAAATTTAATACGTTTCCTTTTGTTCCATATTCGTTAAGTTTATTTACTAGTATTTTATGATCTACGCGATCAAAAGCTTTTGACATATCCATGTAAAGCGCTAGAGTTGGTAGTTATTTTGTCGACTCTGCTGCTGTTTGCAAGAAATCGTATATGGCTACATCAATAGATTTTTTTTTTCTAAAGCGTTTCTGGTTTTATCAACTAGTAAATATATTCCTCAAAGTATGGAGTAAGTTGGTTAGATATTGCTGAATTAGAATGAATTTAAATAAATTTAATTTTATTTATTTATTAGGGAATAACAAACAGTAACACATTTTTATAAAATCATAACAAATAAATGTAAGTTAATGTGCTCCCACACTGTTATCCACAAATTATATATTAGGGACGTGGCATAAATTTTAAAATGTTTCTTTTTTTTCTAACTAAAGTGTGCTATATTATACAAAACAATATTACTTACTTAATAATGCATATTATTTTGTTATCATTATTATTTGTTTGTCACTTATTACCGGAGAAACGATAAGCTTTACGAATTAGTAAAGTTAGCAAAAGTAAATAAATTCAATAATAACAATAAAATCAATAAAATTAGTGTTAATATTAATTAAATTATTTCTTATAATTCTATCATAATATTAAAAAATAAAAATATAATAATATAAAATATAATAACATAAAATTGGATTGTAGTTAAATAATTAAATATAAATGGTTACTATGGTTTCCTGGGAAATAAAAATATCTATATAAACAAAAAGAGAAGTCCTTACTGACTGACTCATCAATGCCTAGCCCAAACCCTTGGACCTAACAGCTGAGATTTTGCTCAGAGGTTCCCTTTTTATTGTAAACAAGGAATAGGGAAGGATTTTTTTTTGAAATTCATAATTTCCCCAGAGGTTACGTGAAAATTAATTTAAATAGAGGATCAAAGTTTGTATTGTTGAGGTAACCATGATTTTTGTTTTTAAATCTTTATTATAATCATAAGTCATTATAGTTTGTTTGTAATGTTGAATGTGATTAATAATATATTTCTAATAACCATAATTGGAACACAATGAGTTAAATGATAGTTAGATATGTTTCCGCTGGTCGCTCTTTTGTTCGGTGCTTGCCTATCCCACTAGCAGCGGATGGAGGGGGCATGACACATCTATGCAATTGGCAAAACATAAACAAACTCATAATTAAAACATAGAAAATAAGAATGAAATGAAAAGACGTTGAGGTAAGAAAATATTATTAATCACATTTGACAATTCTTTGTACTTCAAGACCAAAATCGTTAATGACGTATAATGAAATAAGTGTTGAAACTATATACCTCGTTTCTAATTTGTGTTCAATTAACGATGTTTGTTTGAAATTATTGAATATAATCTTATAAAAAAATATAGAGGTTATTATAGACTGCTTAGGCCCTGCCCTGATACCTTTCTGAAATTCATGCACAGCAGGTGATAGGACTGGTATCTCAAGGCCAGAGGCTGTTGTAGACTGCTGAGGCCCTGCCCTGATACCTTTCTGAAATCCATGCGCAGCAGGTGGTAGGACTGGTATGTCAAGGCCAGCGGCCATATGTAGACTGCTGAGGCCCTGCCCTGATGCCTTTCTGAAATCCATGCGCAGCAGGTGGTAGGACTGGTATGTCAAGGCCAGCGGCCATATGTAGACTGCTTGGCAGCCCTGCCCTGATACCTTTCTGAAACTCATGCGCCGCAGGTGATAGGACTGGTATGTCAAGGCCAGAGGCTATTGTATTGATTATAATTAGTTGGTACTTCGAGAGCGAAGTACAGGTCAGTTTGGCCGTGATGGATTATTCAAATAATTTCAGTTGGTTTATTACATTAACTCAAGTTTATTTCTTTAATTGATCACAAATTAAAATATCACTATAATAATTATAACCTTTTTAACATGTGATACACAAAATTTAACTATTTATTATCAAAACATTGTAAACACTATTACGAAACCTATTTATAAGATAAGAGTTTAAACTGTTCTTTCATTGTTGTCTTGTATAACAGAATATTTAAACGTTATTTAAAAAATAACGTTGCTTGTTTACTAATTCTGTCATCGTAAGACTAATATGTAATTGAACTAATTAATTTCAACATATTTACTGTATTTTTATATCATTTAATCATAGTTTAATGTTAAAATACAAAGGTTAACAAATCTGTTTTAAAATCGTACGATATGACGTCACTTGTTTACCACTGTGTATAAAAGCCGCCGCTCAGTCGTTCTAGACACAGTCAGTCACTCAGTCGCTCTGGAGCAGTCACACCGAACGGACCTAAGTTAAGTGAACTTGTGTTGTTTCTAACTTTTATTAATATTTTTATGTGTAGAATTGGTATAAAAATCCTATCGTATTGCTATTGTATTTGAATATAAATTAATTATTTTGTATTTGTTACTTTAATGTGACAGTGTTATTAATTGATAATTGTGTGATAATTTAATGAACATTTGGTATTAATTCTATAAATAACTTGACTTATATAATATGTAATGGAGTAATGAAATAGTAGATACACAAGTAAATAAAGCTAAAGTTATAACGATAGTAATCACATTGTGGTAATATTGTAAAGTACATATCGACGTCCCCGGGGAATAAACCAGTAATCGCAAAAATCAAATTTTACAGGAAAAATGATTTAGTGTTTTTGGGGTATATCTCTTCAACAAAAGGTAATTATGACAACATTGTTATATGACGGATAAGCTAATTTTTACACGAAAAGTTTATAGTATTAAGTGTGACTATTAAATATACACGGAATTAGTTATTCACCAAAATCAATATTACCGAAAATGGTTGCATACAATTTTTAGGGTATTGATATCTTACAGTCCTGTCTTATCAATAATATTCCAGTAATGTTTACTTACTGAATTATTCTTGTAAATTTTTTAAAAATCATAGGCATAATATTGCTTTACTGGATTATTAAACGTGTTTTTTTCATTACAGAGAGAGATTGTAATGTTCAGTTACCGACTTATTACGGTAAAATTTTTATATAACCATAAAAGGTAAAGTAGTGTAACGCGTATTTTATAGAAAATTTTTGGTAGTCATATTATCGTAATCCTTGAAAACCGATAATGTAAAATAAATTTGTCGTCGGAATCTCCGAGGGAACAATGAAAGAAAACCAAGAAAAAATATTTAAATTATAACGTTTATTGGGAACAAAGTTTTCATAGACATCACAAATTACAATAATTAAAATTATAAAAAAGTAGCCAAGTAAACACATTATTAACTAATCGGTATTATCATTAGCATCATCATTTTCATCGCGATCATCACTATTTTCTACAGAAATTAAGGATTCATAAAATGCGTGGTAATACCGTGGGATCGCTCCACTATTGCACAAAGACAGTAAATCTGCATGCAACTGCTTGCTTATAGGAAGAGGTTGATGATAAGCACGTGCTAATACAGTATCTTCTATCAAAGCATCTGTCTTTGGTTTTCGCCCACGTCGTTTGGTTTGAAATGAATTTGAAATATTTAATTCAGAATATGCCTCATCAAAATCATATTTAAAGAAAACCTTGTCCTGTTGGGATGATGATACATGAATTTCCATTACATCAGACCAGCGTATCGTATTCCCATCTATATCGTGACGCCAATTCAAAGGATTTACCAATTTTTTAATGTCTAAAATATCTGCTTGCTCCAATTCTTTCATAGTATATTTTTCTCCCGAGACTTTGGAATTTAGAATTATATTATATATTTGATCAGGTGTATAAATAGACTTATTTCTCATGTTCCTTTCAATACAGGCATGCATCGAGTCTCCCTCATTCTGGCTATGTCCAGTCTCGAAAAATCTGTGCGTTATAGACAAATTCAAAGATTTTGCTGCATACGCATATAAGGCAAAAATAAACCTGTTCTTATTTTGACCATAACAACCATCCGAATAAAAATATATCTTGTTAACACCTCGCTCCTGTTCACTCTTCAAGAATTGTAACAAACAGCTCCCAATTTCTATGCAGCCTCGTTTTGCGATTTGGTAATGCCACACGTAGCAATACCCTTTTTTACGTAGAGCGTCAAAAATAGTAAAATTGTACACAGGGTACTTGCGTTTATAATGGAAAATGCCTACAGCAGATTGTGGAATACTTAACACTTTTTGCAGGTCGAAGATAGCAATTGTGCTATCGTTTTTGTCAATTGTAATTTTTTCTTCATGTTTAATTTGCCGAATTCTCTCTTTTCTATTTAAATGACGTCTATAGCTTTCTTCTAAAGACTCTATCTCTGATGGACTGGCTTGATCATATACAAAACATGTGGAACATTGATCTTTTTTAGGCTTAAAAAAAGAGTAGTTAAATTTTGTGTTGAAAATGGTTTCATATTGACGTTTTGTCGCCATCGCAACTTCAACATAATTTTGCTGTGGAAACCACTCAGTGTACAAACGATACATTTTTGATATGTTGAGGTCTTGTGACAAATATTCTCGAGTTGAGCTTTTTCTTGTATAATGAGACTCTACTTTAGGAAATAATGAAATGTGCTTCTCAATACTGGATTCCGTGCTGGAGCTCATTTTTCTAGGTCTATTGGTATGCTTACCTCTTAAGTCTGTAATACCTTCGTCTAATTTAAATTTTTCTATTGCTGTATATACCATTTGTTCATTAATTTTTAAAGTGTTTAGGAAAAATTTCTTACAAACAAGAATCGCTACATTATTTAAAGAAAAAAAATATTTTATAGTCTGTGTGCGATTATTTTTCCGTTCTAGAGTCATTCGTTTGATATTTTCGGTTTTAGTATGTTTAATAATATACATCCATTGGCGTTCTCGATCAGAAAGTTTATAAAATTTATCAAATAGGTCTTGCCTCTCTGAAGAGGTAAATTTGCTGCCACAGTTCATTTTACATGAACACACAGGACCCATGACCTTTTGTGGATACTTGTTCTTATTATGACAACCTTCGTAAGCCTGACCAGCATTTTTAAGTAATTTATTTTTTTTGCTAGACCACTGGTCTTCATTAAATGCACGTTTTCTAGTTTTTTTTGTTTCATTTTGTGAAGTGGAAGGTTTGTCCGAATTACTTGGCTCAAATTCTAATGAATGTCGTGAAGTGGGAGGTTCGTCCGAATTACTTGGCTCCAATTCTAATGAATGCCGTGTTTTTTCAGTTCTAAAATTGGGACGTTCATTTTGAGAACTGTCGGTTAGTGTGATATCAACAGACATGTTGACATCAGTTTTATTAACTTCGAGGGAGCTTTCAGGTTGTAATGTTTCCTCAAATTCTCCACTTGACAGATTAACGGCTAAAGGATAACTAGGTACTAAACTTAAATTTCCAAATTGCTTTTCTTTATGGCACTGGACAGCATTTGTAGAACTATTTTCATTATTTATTTTATAAATGGTGGTAGAAGAAGCAATGAAATCGCTGTTTGTTAAAAGTAGTGATAAATTAGAAATAGTAGAGGGAGTGTCAATTACTTTTGAGGTGTTCAAAATTCTATCTATGCATTGGGAATCTCCGCTTTGACCTGAAAACGTACTTGATGGGCTATTGACTGCAATCCTTTCTGGACTTGGAACATATTCTGAACAATCTGGAGAAAAATCAGCATCACTCACATCTCTATCACAATCAGCGTATTTTTTCTTTGGTAGATCTGAAATCAAAATAATATTATTGAATAAATAATTGTCAAAAATTCTAAACTCAAACTTAAAAGTTTTTGGAAGAAAAATAATATAAAAGAGTTGAGAACTTGGGAGCAAACAGAACAGAGGGAGGCATCGCGATAATGATAAGAATACAATACGCTGGTGTGATATAATTAAAATGTATGTACTTATCACAACAGGACAAGATTTTCTTTAAATACGTAATTAAAGAAGTATATGTAATTAAGAATTTCTTTATACCTATGTAAGTATGTACAGATATTAGTAAGAATGATATTCGTACATACCTCGTAAATTATAATCAGTTACTGGTTTGATGGACACTGATTCGGCAGATTTGCTCTCTTGCACGATATTAGCACAGTTCCGATTTAAAGTAAGTCCAGAACCTGAAAACACATTAAGTATAAGTTAGTTTGACGGCACAGTTAGTGCAGTGGTAAGCAATTGGCTTCTGCGCTCCGTATCGCGGGTTCGATTCCCGCACGGAACAAATATTTGTATGACCAACAGATAGTTGTTCTGGGTCTGGCTGTTTATGTTTATGAGTTTGTAAACGCACCCACGACACAAATAAAATTCCTAGTGTGGCAACGTTAAAAAAAATATATAAATAACTAGGTAATAGCATCCCGTTTTTTCCCTGAAAGGGTAAAGTAGAACAGTATCACACAAAATTCTCGCCAGGTATGTCATCGCCAGGGTTAGGAGGCGACCCTATTGTCATAATAATGTGTACAATTCCTGGCTTCGGGCAAATACTGAGACTTTAAAAAAAATAATCATGTATTTTAAATATGACGTTTTATCTGACCCGGGAATTGAACCCCAGACCTCTTGTACAAAGTAGTACAAATAGCTAGTACAACTGCAATCTTACTGTGTGCGAGATTTGAACACGCAACACGCAGAGCAGTAGTTAAATCGCTGAGTCAGTGGGCTAAAATGTTCATCAAAATAATTATAATAGATATCTATCTATCCTTTAATCAAAATTAATGCATCTACTAATTCCAAAGAATGTACATAATTATAAACTAAAATTAAATACATAATTTAATTACATAATATTTTGATAGGTACTTACTTGTTGCAACCTGATCGTCAGTATCGTCAATCATCAACAACATTCTTCTTACTCGAGGGTTTTTCAAAGTACGATCTTGTTTCGACGCCATAACACTTATTTTCTTAAGATAATAAAATATAATAAATAGACACGGTGTAAGAGGCTAAAATTTACAACAAAAATCACGCACAATAGCTATTACATTAATAACGTCATGTCACTTTAAAACAGCAAATGCAACTGACTCTCGTGATTCACGACCACGTAAACAAACACTGCGTGCGCAATAATCTGTCGCAGTTTATTTCCGTGTTAAGAAAGAGATGCACTGACCATCGAGGAAGCCGCATATTAGTATTTGTGTGCGTAATGTGCGTTACATGTAGAAACGCGTTCTTGTGTCGCCGAGCGCAAGCAAGTTACCGCCAATACGTATACTAGATATAAATTTATGTCCCGGATGATAACTGTAACAGTGCATTACCGAAAATGTCTACCACAAAATTTACGATAATAAACCTGTAATCGCGTTAACCAGAAATTTTGCTGAAATATTCGACAGTAATATTACTTTACCGAAATGTAGCCACAGAATTTAATTTGTAATAATGTATTTCGTTATTTTTCTAGTAATTAAAAAATGGAAAATTTCCAAAGAACAAAAGTGTTATAAGGAAAATCGTTGGAAATTACCGCAGAAAAAATTTGAAAAAAATTGCATAAGTGTATCCCGAACCATAGATACCGTAAATCGTATAACAGTAAAAAGTCAGTAATAGTATAATACAGGTTTATTCCTTGGGGGCGTCGATATAGTGAATTGATGTTTATGTGAAAATGAATTATGTTTTGAAAAGAGTAACTGTGGAGTTTCTTGCCGGCTCTTCTCCATAGATAACTACCTTCCGAACCGGTGGTAAATTAATAAACTGATATTGCTATACAGACTACTAATTATTTCTATAAAACACCTAGTAATCATGGTAATACCGATTAATAGGTAATTAATCGGTAAATACGTAATAAATAGATATTGATAATTAATTAATTCTAGAAATAACAACATTCTCTATATATCTTTATAACTATATATCTTCCATTTCTGATACACGCGAGGTGCTTGCACCTCGCGAAACACGCAAATACTAAACCCCCCCCATCACCCCCCCCCCCTTTTTTATTTTTTTCACAAGCACGCGAGGTGCTTGCAAATACTAGTTATACTATATAAAGCTAAATTACCACTCCCTCACTCACTGACATAATTGTTCTCCCAGATGGTGGATGGGGAGGTGGGTATATTTTGACAGATTCGTAAACAATTAACTCTCAAACCTACGCGAAAAGTGCCAAACCTCCCCTTTTCTCCCCCCTTCTCACCCCTCCCTATCGTATCTCGGAAACTACGAGACCCATATTTTTTTTTTTTACTGATTCGTATAGAGGAGGCTCGGTAAAGTAAAAACCATTTATCAAAGTTGCCCCCTCACCCCGCTTCTCACCCCCTTTAGGCGGATCTCGGAAATTAAGAGACTTGGAAATTTTTTTTTTCAGATTCATTTAAAGGGGCAATGCTTTAGTCGAAATAATTGTGCACCCTCCCCCTTTCCCCCCCATTAACCTCCCTTTTTTTTTTAAATAAAGCACGCGAGGTGCTTGCACCTCGCGCAACACGCAAATACTAAACCCCCCCATCTCCCCCCATCACCCTCCCCCTCATTTTTTTCTTTTTTTTTTTAAAGTGAACACGCGAGGTGCTTGCACCTCGCGCAACACGCAAATACTAGTTATATTATATAATTAATATTTTATTTTGCTAAAGATATTCACATTAATCTAATAATTTTATTGTATAAAACACTAATTTGTTACTTAGAAATAACCCTTCTTTGTGTGTTGAATCATCTGTCATTGTAGCTGTCATTTGCCCATATAAAAGGCCCTTAGCGCCGTAGTTTAAGTCAGTCTCTCTCGAACAGCCACAGTGTAAACATCTTAATGTACGATTTATTTTTATATAGAATTATGTTGTTGTATAGGTGTCCTAATAATATTGTGTTAATTTTTACTTGAAATTATGTGAAAGTGACGATGTTTTGAAAAGAGTAACTGTGGAGTTTCTTGCCGGTTCTTCTCCATACATAGCTACCTTCCGAAACGTGTGGTAAATTAATAAACTGATAACACGCGCTACCACCACACTTCTCGGTGTATAGTAATACTCAATTGTATGTTTACGAAAGCTGGGCGCGTATTTTAAAAAAATGCACTTGCCTCATAAACACTAAAACTGAGGTTTATAATACCTAATGTTAGGGTAAGTGAAAAAAACACATTTTGTAAAACATGTCATGTCGTATTATTATCTCAGCAAGAAAACCTGCCGGTGCTAAGATATATTCTTGGTGTTTGGCCCATCCTAGATACCACACTAAGGTCTAGTGTGTGCGCAGCAGCCTACAGTGCACCGGCCAACTAAACAACTACAGCAATATTCAATTATGCCAGTTTGCTTAAGGTCAAGCAAAAGCAATATCGGAGTCCTAAGGGTACGCACTAGTCACACAGGGTTGTATCAATCAGTCCATAAACAGTCCAGGTAGGGAAAAATAAATAGAAAGCTAAATAATATATACATAAAACACAACCGAGGTGAAAACTGAAAAAATGCGGTAGGATTCTGTAGTGTCTTGACAGACAACCACAGACGAAATGTCACTATCATATACAAAATTAGTGCTACACGTTTCAATTCGGTGTTTTTAACAATGGATACAGCATTGATACGATCCTGTGGTATTTTAAATCTTTCTTTTTAAAATCTTTAAATCTTTTATTGGAACAATAACAGTTAATTACAATATGATTGCGTACGATAATAGCTGCAGTAGTTGGAAACTGTGTCGCAGCTACTAACGCCCACCTCCAGGAGGAAGAAGACAGAGTTCCATATATTACAGAAAGTAAGTTGGTACAAACAAGAAATAGAATCTGATTAAGTAAATGTATGATGTACGTACTGATGCTAGGTTTACAGTATGAGTGTTGTGAGTGTGTGTTATGTGCAATTGAGTTGTAAGTGCATGCATGTGAGGTGTGTGTGATGAGTGTGTTAAGTGTTGAAAGTTAAAGTTTAAGTTTTGATCCATTATTAATTGGATGTAAAGTAGAAGCATTTCTTCAAAGATATCAATTGATTAAAGACAAAAGAATACAGCATTTCAATAATACAACTATAAAAAAAGACAACTCTACAGGGGTCGATCAATTGGTCGATTAAATCGATCATTAATTTATTGTTGATACAAATAAATTGCATTCATACTATTTGTACTCACACCACTATTTTAATGGCAACATTTTGAATATACCTAATTCGAACATATTTGATAAGCTTTTAAAAACATAAAATAACTCCAGTCTCTACGAGACGGAGTGAATAATTTAAAAACCGGTCAAGTGCGGGTCGGGCCACGTGCAGTGTAGGGTTCCGTAGTTTTTATAACAGCCAAGTGCGTGTGAAAATATTATTTTACCACTTTTTCGGCGTCATTAACGTGTGTACTCATGCCAAATTACATCTTTCTAGTACCAATAGTTTTTGAGCTAAACCGCGGACAGACAGACAGACAGACGGACATAGCGAAACTATAAGGATTCCTTGTTGACTACGGAACCCTAAAAATCGTAGAAAATTCATTAAATTTGGTTCATATATGTATATGAAATCTATGGACGCCAAAAAACCAGACCAAATTCTGCCATGATTCTTTGGAGCTTAATATTTCACAACCGCTTAATATGTCCACCGAGCCAAAGATACCCCACATTATAGGCAAGAAGAGTTCCAAAAAAAAAAAACATCTCCAATTTACGTGTAACCTAAAAATTGGCCAAGTGCGAGTCGGACTCGCACATGAAGGGTTCCGTAGTAACTATAATAAATATAATATACTTAATATATTTATTTGAAAAAATAAGAAAACAAAAAACCTTTTTCTAAAAATTTCTTAAAACTAGATTATTTACAATTTTTACAACTACGCTAAATAACTTTGTTTTTCATAGTATTTGTATGAATTACAAAGTTATATTTGCGGTTTTAGAAAATATACTGTATCTCAAAAACTGCTGACTCGATCTCGTTCAAACCAATTTTGGTTGAAAGTTTACATTAAGATCTACAACATATAGTTTTTTTAGATTTTTCACTTCATTATTATAGAAGTTAGAGGGGGCGGGACACACATTTTACTACTTTGGAAGCGTATATCTTTTAAACGATTAACTTTATGAAAAAGTCATTTTAGAAACCTTAATGTCATTTTTAAAGACCTGTCTATAGATACCACACACGTATAGGTTTCATGAAAGAAAATATTTTCAGTTTCGGTTCCATGTATGGGGACCCCCTTTATTTTAAATATTTTTTAAATTTTCTCTTAAAATCGGAAAGCGATTCACAGAATACATCTACCTACCAAGTTTTACATGTATAGTCCTAATAGTTTCGGAATAAAACGGCTGTGACATACGGACGGACGGACAGACAGACAGACGGACAGACATGTCGAAACTATAAGGGTTCCGTTTTTTGCCATTCGGCTACGGAACCCTAAAAATGTGTTTTTACATCTATCACTTTGTCGGCGTGACTAATATGTATATCCATGCCAAACAGCGTTTTAGTACTAAGAGCTGCTGAGCTCAGCCGCGGACAGACGGATGAACAGACGGACATGGCAAAACTATAAATCTATAAGGGTTGCTTGTCGACTCCGGAATCCTAAAAAGTGACAGAGACACAATGTTGAAATTTAGTGACAATTAATTAAACGAGCAAGATTATGATAGCGTAATAAACATTATCAAATAAAAACTTTAAAAACTTCTGAGATTTTCTCAGAAGTGATTCATTGTTAGGTTACAGAACTGAGAACTCTTTCTACAATCATTGTATACCCGGACTTTTAATTTAATGCAGTAAGACATAACCTAATGTCACTTATTAAAATAATGATATCCTATTTAACCTAATAGTAATGAATTCAATCAATCTAATAATAAATGAACGATTTTTATTCGTCAGAAATATAAATAAATGATAAAATTTATACTATTACTAGAATTTGCGTGTTGCGCGAGGTGCAAGCACCTCGCGTGCTTGTGAAAAAAGAAATTGGTATTTGCGTGTTGCGCGAGGTGCAAGGACCTCGCGAGCTTGTGAAAAAAAAAAAAAAAAAGAGGGGAGGGGGGTGATGGGGGGGGGGGTTTCACAAGTATTTCGACTAAAGCATTGCCCCTCTAAATGAATCTGAAAAAAAAAATGTTCCAAGTCTCTTAGATTCCGAGATCCGCCTAAAGGGAGGGGAGAAGGGGGGCGGGGGGGGACTTTGAAAATGGTTTTTACTTTACCCAGCCTCCTCTATACGAATCCGTAAAAAAAAAAATACGGGTCTCGTAGTTTCCGAGATACGATAGGGAGGGGGGTAGAAGGGGGGGGGAAAAGGGGAGGTTTGGCACTTTTCCCGTAAGTTTCAGAGTTACTTGTTTACGAATCTGTCAAAATATACCCACCTCCCCATCCACCATCTGGGAGAACAATTATGTCAGTGAGTCAGTGAGTCAGTGGTAATTTAGCTTATATAGTATAACTAGTATTTGCGTGTTTGCGCGAGGTGCAAGCACCTCGCGTGCTTGTGAAAAAAAAAAAAAAAAAAAAGGGGGGGGGGTGATGGGGGGGGTTTAGTATTTGCGTGTTGCGCGAGGTGCAAGCACCTCGCGAGCTTGTGAAAAAAAAAAAAAAAAAAAAAGAGGGGGGGGGGGTGATGGGGGGGGGGGTTGCACAAGGTATTTCGACTAAAGCATTGCCCCTCTAAATGAATCTGAAAAAAAAAATGTTCCAAGTCTCTTAGATTCCGAGATCCGCCTAAAGGGAGGGGAGAAGGGGGGCGGGGGGGGGGACTTTGAAAAATGGTTTTTACTTTACCGAGCCTCCTCTATACGAATCCGTAAAAAAAAAAAATACGGGTCTCGTAGTTTCCGAGATACGATAGGGAGGGGGGGAGAAGGGGGGGAAAAGGGGAGGTTTGGCACTTTTCCCGTAGGTTTCAGAGTTACTTGTTTACGAATCTGTCAAAATATACCCACCTCCCCATCCACCATCTGGGAGAACAATTATGTCAGTGAGTCAGTGAGTGGTAATTTAGGCTTTATATAGTATAATAACTAGTATTTTGCGTGTTGCGCGAGGTGCAAGCACCTCGCGTGCTTGTGACAAAAAAAATGGGGGGTGGGGGTTTGCACAATTATTTTGACTAAAGCATTGCCCCTCTAAATGAATTTGAAAAAAAAAATGTTCCAAATCTCTTAATTTCCGAGATCCGCCTGAAGGGGGTGAGAAGGGGGGCAAGAGGGGTGACTTTGAAAAACGGTTTAAAAAAAAAGGGGGGGGTAATGGGGGGGGGGGGGGTTGCACAATTATTTCGACTAAAGCATTGCCCCTCTAAAAGAACCTGAAAAAAAAAATGTTCCAAGTCTCTTAATTTCCGAGGTCCGCCTAAAGGGGGTGAGAAGGGGGGCAAGGGGGGCGACTTTGAAAAATGGTTTTTACTTTACAGAGCCTCCTCTATACGAATCCGTAAAAAAGAAAAATACGGGTCTCGTAGTTTCCGAGATACGATAGGGAGGGGGAGAAGGGAGGTGAAAACGGGACGATTGGCACTTTTCCCGTAAGTTTGAGAGTTACTTGCTTACGAATCTGTCAAAGTATACCCACCTCCCCATCCACCATCTGGGAGAACAATTATGTCAATGAGTCAGTCAGTCAGTCAGTGAGTGGTAATTTAGCTTTATATAATATAACTAGTATTTGCGTGTTGCGCGAGGTGCAAGCACCTCGCGTGCTTGCGAAAAAAAAAAATGGGGGGGGGGTGATGGGGGGAGATGGGGGCGAGTTTAGTATTTGCGTGTTGCGCGAGGTGCAAGCACCTCGCGTGCTTGTGAAAAAAAAAAAAAAAAAAGGGGGGCGATGGGGGGTTTAGTATTTGGGTATTGCGCGAGATGCAAGCACCTCGCGTGCTTGTGAAAAAAAAAAAAGGGGGGGTGATGGGGGGGAGATGGGGGGGGGGTTTGCACAAGTATTTCGACTAAAGCATTGTCCCCTCCTAAATGAATCTGAAAAAAAAAATGTTCCACGTCTCTTAATTTCCGAGATCGCCTAAAGGGGGTGAAAAGGGGGGCGGGGGGGGTCGACTGAAAAATGGTTTTTACTTTACCGAGCCTCCTCTATACGAATCCGTAAAAAAAAAAATAGGGGTCTCGTAGTTTCCGAGATACGATGGGGGGGGGGAGAAGGTGGGGTGAAAAGGGGAGGTTTGGCACTTTCCCCGTAGGTTTGAGAGTTACTTGTTTACGAATCTGTCAAAATATACCCACCTCCCCGTCCACCATCTGGGAGAACAATTATGTCAATGAGTCAGTCAGTGAGTCAGTGAGTGGTAATTTAGCTTTATATAGTATAATAACTAGTATTTACGTGTTGCGCGAGGTGCAAGCAGCTCGCGTGCTTGTGAAAAAAAAAAAGGGGAGGGCGTGATGGGGGGGGGGGGTTGCAGAAGTATTTTGACTAAAGCATTGCCCCTCTAAATGAATCTGAAAAAAAAAATGTTCCAAGTATCTTAGATTCCGAGATCCGCCTAAAGGCGGGGAGAAGGGGGGCGGGGGGGGGACTTTGAATAATGGTTTTTACTTTACCGAGCCTCCTCTATACGAATCCGTAAAAAGAAAAAAATACGGGTTTCGTAGTTTCCGAGATACGATAGGGGGGGGGGGGGGAAAGGGGAGGTTTGGCACTTTTCCCGTAGGTTTGAGAGTTACTTGTTTACGAATCTGTCAAAATATACCCACCTCCCCATCCACCATCTGGGAGAACAATTATGTCAATGAGTGAGTCAGTCAGTCAGTCGGTCAGTGAGTGGTAATTTAGCTTTATATAATATAAACTAGTATTTGCGTGTTGCGCGAGGTGCAAGCACCTCGCGTGCTTGTGAAAAAAAAAAGTGGGGGGGGTGATGGGGGAGATGGGGGTTTAGTATTTGCGTGTAACGCGAGGTGCAAGCACCTCGCGTGCTTGTGAAAAAAACTAAAGCATTGCCCCTCTAAATCAAGTATTTGCGTGTTGCGCGAGGTGCAGGCACCGTGTGCTTGTGAAATAAAAAAAAGTGGGGGGGCGGGGGTGATGGGGGGGGGGGTTTAGTATTGCGCGAGGTGCAAGCACCTCGCCTGCTTGTGAAAAATAAGAAAATAAAAAAGGGGGGGGGGGGGAAATGGGGGGGTGTTGCACAATTATTTCGACTAAAGCATTGCCCCTCTAAATGAATCTGAAAAAAAAAAAATGTTCCAAGTCTCTTAGATTCCGAGATCCGCCTAAAGGGGGGAGAAGGGGGGCGGGGGGGGGACTTTGAAAAATGGTTTTTACTTTACCGAGCCTCCTCTATACGAATCCGTAAAAAGAAAAAAATACGGGTCTCGTAGTTTCCGAGATACGATAGGGGGGGGGGGAAAAGGGGAGTGGTAATCTAGCTTTATATAGTATAATACACACATCAAAAGTGTCTAGGGATCAACATATATTTTTGCAATAACTTTTCTCCTGATTGATATTAATTAAAATTTTCTTTAAGGATTCATCAAATAAAGTGTTTTCGTTTGTCACAGTAACGATAAACCAAGTCACCTTTGCATTAATAAAGAAATTTGCCATTTTCCTAATAAAGGGATTTTTGACATTTGAACCACTAACATTAAAGTTCGAAAAAAAGACTGAAATAACAGTTTTCTTTAATATTTTATTGGGTAACTTAAACAATTAATAATCCGTGTTTCTACCGCGAACACTAACAACACAAGAACATCGGTTTGGCATACTCAAAATGAGTTCATCCAAATCACGCTGTGGAATGGCCGCCCATGTTCGTTGCAACAACAAAAAAAGGTCTTCTTGCGACTGGATACCCTCCATATTCGGCAGAGCTCTTCTCTATAGCATATCCCATGCATGCTCAATCGGGTTCAAGTCTGGCGATTGAGCAGACCAGAGCAGGACATTGATGTTAGCTGCGGCGAGAGTCTGTCTTACAACTCTTGCGGTGTGCGGTCGTGCATTATCATGCATTAACTGAAATAAGGGACCGATTTGCACTTGTAGAGGAACGATGACGTCAGATACAATCGTCTCAGCATAAATTTGAGCGTTGAGGTTGCCTCTGATCCAAATCAACTCAGTTCTTCCGCCGATCCAAATACCCGCCCATACCATGATGGTTCCACCACTATAAGGATGGACTTCCTGGCAGGATTTTAATCGCTGTTGGCGTCCAGGGGTTCTCCAGTGTCGTATACGTCTTGTATCCGGTCTCATACCAAAACGAGACTCATCAGAAAAGCACACGAAACGCCATTGTTCTTCTGCCCAATTTCTGTGTTCAAGAGCCCATTGATATCGAATCCTACGATTGTGCATTGCTATAGGTGGTACCCGTAGCGGTCTTCGGGAATGAAGGTTCACTTCATGCAAGCGGTTTCTGACTGTTTGGTCGCTGATTAAGTTCCCTGAAGAGTGATGAAGCCTCACGGCTAACATCATGGCGGTTATTGTTGGAGCTCTTCGAGTTAAGATTTGAATGTATCGGTCTTGTCTCCGTGTGGAGCAGCGATACCGTCCTCCATGGCGCTCAGCCACGGTACCAGTGCTTCGGTAACGTGTCCAAAGTCGACTGATAACACTCTGACTTGTATTCAGAGCTAAAGCCACAGTACGTTGCCGGGAACCAGCTTCTATCATTCCCACGGCTCTGAGCATTTCTTCCCTGCTTAAATGACGTCGCCGCTCCATAATAACGTTGGTTTTAATCAGTAGTAGGGAAACAGTAGCACTAATAATGTCTTCAATGCGTTGTATGTTTTTATAGGGAAAATATTGACAGCTGATTTTCATCTTTTACTCGAATTTGATTAACAGTTCCTGTTTCAAATTATGAAATGCACCAAAAAGGATCCATATAAATTTATAAAATCATAAATTTATTACAAAGCCACATCTCAATCTCAAGAAATCCGCATAAAAATGCTTGATCCCTAGACACTTTTGATGTGTGTATAATAAAATAAAATAAAATAATAATTTTGAAGAAGTTACTAGATTTTCAACCGACGACAAAAAAAGGAGGAGGTTATCAATTCGACGCGTATATTCTTTTTTTTTTTATGTATGATCATCGAGTACTCGAAGACGGCTGGACCGAATTGGAAAATTCTTTTTTTGTTTGATAGGGTATACTACTAGGGTAGGGGTAGGGTAGGGGTAGGGTAGGGGTAGGGTAGGGGTAGGGTAGGGGTAGGGTAGGGGTAGGGTAGGGGTAGGGTAGGGGTAGGGTAGGGGTAGGGTAGGGGTAGGGTAGGGGTAGGGTAGGGGTAGGGTTGGTGTAGGGTATGGTTAGGGTAGGGGTAGTGTAGGGGTAGGGTAGGGGTAGGGTAGGGTTAGGGTGTCGGTTGGGTAGGGGTAGGATACCACGCGAACGAAGTCGTGGCGGGTCAGCTAGTATTTTATAAAATGTAATAAGTAGTTGACATTTAGGCTCTTGTAACTAGGTAAATTAAAAATCAACCAACTAAAAAGAGTGAAATAAAAACTTTTTACCAAAAAATTAAACCGACTCCCAAAAAACACTGCAAAGTGAAAAATAACTTTAATTTCGATAGTCGGTGTCTTTAGTTTGTATTTTCGTTTTTGGCACCGACTTCCGAAATTAAAGTTATTTTTCACTTTGCAGTGTTTTTTGGGAGTCGGTCTAATTTTTTGGTAAAAAGATTTTTTATTAAAAATCTTCATATCTTACCAGACATGATAAAAGCCGCTCTTTTGGAAATTGTTTCATGTGATGAATATTTTAATAAATTGCGCGAGATTACTATTAAAAATACTGCCCCCGCACCACTGTGACCTAAACCCCGTTGAAATAGGTACCTATTACAAAAATAAATAAAATAAAAATTTTGTAATGATTTATTTTTTTATTTTTCACGCTTCTTTATAATCACAATCGCCTCTTTATAATACTTTTAGTTATTTTCACACAATATTATTTAATAAAATAGTTAACATCGTTATTCGATTTTATTCCTGAATCGATTAATCTAGTTACATTACAATTTTGTAGTCGTCATTTACGGACAACTCAGAAACTGTCAGTCTACTGCATCGAATTAAAAGTCCGGGCATAGGTACATAATGTTTATGAACAACTATTACGTATCGCGAAGTGTACCGAGGTGTTAAATAAATAAAAGGTAATTTAGGTATTATATCAGAACTTTTTAAAATATGTAATTAGAATTTTTTCTTTTTAAAGTCATCGTAAATAATTTTGGTTCCAGTATTTTACATACCTACGCCATAGCTAACAGTTCAGTAAAGACTTACTTTTACATGTAGGTACCGTTTTTAGCATACCTAGTTCTTTTAATTTTACTAGATATGTCCCGAGAACTAGGCACAAAGCACTTATGACCCAGAGTGGTTTTGTAGTCTTTGGACGGCCCTAAACCCGTAAAAGTATGAAGGAAAATTTGCAATAATTTAATTTGTTTGGGTGGTCTACTGAACATAAGCTGAGTGAGTCAATAACGTAACGTTGTTCGGGGAGAGTAAGTCGACGCGATGTACGCGTAGGTAATGAACTCGTGGCACTACTAGGTACCGGTTTCTGACATTTTTGAATTTTTTATGTTTTATTTAACCATTGATATCCCAGTGCTGGGCAAAGGCCTCCCCCAAATCCTTCCAGGTTCTCTTTTCAAGCGCCACTTCGGACATTTTTGAATATGAAGTTATAACTTTTGTTTTAAGAGATGGATAAAATGCCGCGCAAGCTTTTGATGAATACTTTTCTGTAAGTTAAACCACCCGTCAAAAGGGATTAAGACGATCAAAATGTAATCGTGTAATATGCTTTTTAACCGACTTCAAAAAAAGGAGGTTTACAATTCGTCTTGAACTTTGTTTTTTTTTTTTTTATGTATGTTACCTCATAACTCGGAGATGGCTGGACCGATTTGGAAAATTCTTTTTTTGTTTGAAAGGGTATACTTTCTAGTTGGTCCCATTGTCGTTACATTTGGATCTGATGATGGGATCATGGAGAAATCGAGGGAACTCTTCAAATATTATAGGCACACCTATAGCGTTTTGGGTATTTCTTATAGTACCTTGTGCAGTAGCTCTCGAAAAGCATCATTTGAGGAAGTGGAACTGATGATGAAGACCCCAGATGGCCACCGAAACTACTCAATAATAAGTATTTCGTTGATTGCGATTAGATTACATGAATATGGATGTTAAGCACTCTATGCTCGTCACAATGCATATGGTGAAGTAGAGCTGATGGTGATGTACCAGGAGAACTCCTCAAAAATTAACGGCTCTGCACCGGGAAAAGCAATATTTTGTTAAAGGTGATAAGTAGTTGACATTTTGGTTTTTGTAACTAGATAAATTACAAACCGACCCATTAAAAAGCGTGAAAAAAAACTTTTTAGAAAAAAATAGAACCGACTTCCATATAAAGACACTACAAAGGCAAAAATAACTTTAATTTCGGAAGGCGGTGTCTTTAGTTTTGTATATTTTTTTTTTGTTTTTGACACCGCCTTCCGAAATTAAAGTTATTTTTAACCGACTTCAAAAAAAGGAGGTTTACAATTCGTCTTGAACTTTTTTTTTTTTTATGTTACCTCATAACTCGGAGATGGCTGGACCGATTTGGAAAATTCTTTTTTTGTTTGAAAGGGTATACTTTCTAGTTGGTCCCATTGTCGTCACGTTTGGATCTAATGATGGAATCATGGAGAAATCGAGGGAACTCTTCAAATATTATAGGCACACCTATAGCGTTTTGGGTATTTCTTATATTAACTTTTGCAGTTGCTCTCGATAAGCACCATTTGAGGAAGTAGAACTGATGATGAAGACCCTAGATGGCCACCGAAACTACTCAATAATAAGTATTTCGTGGATTGCGATTAGATTATTTGAATATGGATGTTAAGCACTTTATGCTCGTCACAATGCATGTGGTGAAGTAGAATTGATGGTGATGTACCAGGAGAACTCCTCAAAAATTAACGGCTCTGCACCGGGAAAAGCAATATTTTGTAAAAGGTGATAAGTAGTTGTCATTTTGGCTTTGGTAACTAGATAAATTACAAACCGATCGACTAAAAAGCGTGAAAAAAAACTTTTTTGCAAAAAATAGAACCGACTTCCATATAAAAACACTACAAAGGCAAAAATAACTTTAATTTCGGAAGGCGGTGTCTTTAGTTTTGTATATATTTTCGTTTTTGACACCGCCTTCCGAAATTAAAGTTATTTTTGCCTTTGTAGTGTTTTTATATGGAAGTCGGTTCTATTTTTTGCAAAAAAGTTTTTTTGCCTTTGTAGTGTCTTTATATGGAAGTCGGTTCTATTTTTTTCTAAAAAGCTTTTTTGATATTTTGCATAGTGTACAAGTGACGTTCACTATTAGCATTCGGTGCTAGGGACAATGTGTCCACAGCGCCGCAGCAGCAGGTACGAGGACATTGAGCTCTTACCTGGGTAGCATTCTGTTTAGAAGTTGTTCAGTTTTTTTCTTCTCCATATCAAGCTGCTCTGTACGCTCTTTTATTAGCTCTTCTAGGTTATTACTATATTTCTCGAGCATTTCAAACATTGAATCGACGATGTTGATCTTCCTGCAAATCATAACAAATATATATGCAGGCCTACAGATACCTGTTTTCGGTGTGTGAAAATGAATTTGTTCATAAAGACACGCGGTGTAGAGTTATGAGAGTATAGACACGGTGTCGGCTCGCTCACCTGCCGCGGTGCAGCAGGCGGAACACGTCGTGCAGGCGGTGGAAGTCGGGGCGCAGCTCGGGCGCCTCGCTCCAGCACTGGCGCATCACGCCCACCGCGTCCGGCGGCGCCGCGCCCATCGACACGGACGGCCGGATCAGCGGCGGCGGCCGCGACAGCTTCTCCACGATCTCTGCGACACAGCCGGCCGCGTGAGCACCGCACCCACACACGCACACACGCACACACACACGCACACCCACCGTCCGGCGTGAGCGCCAGCATGCAGTAGGGCTCGCCGCGCACGATGACCTCCTGCATGATGATGGCGAAGGAGAACACGTCGCCGGGCTGCGTGCCGCGCACGTCGCCGCCGCGCGCCTCTCGCAGCAGCTCCGGCGCCGTCCACAGCAGATCTGCAACAACAATTTACATCTACTTATTCCCAGCAAGTACATAATGGAAATAAGCGTTACTTAGCGGAAATCCATAACTAACTAATAAATATATTCTACAGTTGAGATATAGCACATTTTCAAAAACCGCAAATATAACTTTGTCATTCATACAAACACTATGAAAACAAAGTTACTTTACTAGCTACTACGGAACCCTTTATGGGCGAGTCCAACTCGCATTTGGCCAATTCTTTTATTTCTTTATGTAATTGATTTCATAACAAGTAACTTCTTACATTTCATTGCAATAAATTTAAAAAGTATTCCCTAGTAATTTTTTTTTTTTTTTAACGTGTTAAAATTATCAAATAAGTCCTCCCACTCCGGGCAGGGTGGGAGGGACTGTCAGACTTTTACTGACTAAAATCCACGGTGTTCCTTCAATAACCCTTTACATACCGGGGCCACGGTAACGGGATGAGTCCCACGACCCCGGCGGGCTTCGGCCCTCTGCAGAGGGGGCCTCGTCATGTTGCTGACGCTCTTTGAGGCGCGCGTGGAACACGACGCGCCGTCGACCCGGGCATGGTCCATGGTCGGGCAGCGAGTTGCCCTTTACTCGCTGTCCGCATGCCCGCGCCTACGGTGGCCGGAGATCGTCGGCCGACGTCCGACGCCGTGGGCGTCTACCACTGCGGCTGGGCTGGAGGGAGGACGCCATCCTCTCCCTCACGCGGCCCGCCTCCTCCTTCGGAAGCATGACTGCTTCGCGGAAGGAGGCGACCGCTTCCCACTCCCTCTCGCCCCGCAGCATGGCCTCGACCAAGGCCGGGCGTGAGAGGTCTCCGCCTATTGTCGCCGTGAGGACACGTCGGTGCTCTGCCCAGGCGGGGCAGTCTTGCACCGTGTGCTCTACGGTGTCCTCAGGGCGACCCTCGCAGTGGTGACACCCAGGCGTTTCCTCCTTTCCCATCAGACACAGGTACCTCCCGAAACTTCCGTGTCCGGTGAGGACCTGCGTCATGCGGTAGGTCAGGACGCCGTGACGCCGATCTAGCCACTCCTCAAAGAGGGGTCTTACCGCCGCAATTGCGGCGTGCCCGGCCGTCGGTTGCGACAGTCGCTCCCTCCATACTGCCCTGAGATCGCGCCGGAGCTCTTCCCGCCGCGCCTCGACTTCTCGAGGCAGCGGGGATACGCCCCGGCGCTGCCCCTCCACGCGCCATTCATAGACGCGCTGGAGGGCAGTCGCCTCCAGATCCCAGTGCAGCAATCCGGCAAGGAGGTTGGCCGATTCACCGGCGATCGTGCGGTATCCCCGGATCATTCGGATAGCCATGACCCTCTGGCATGCGACCAACTTTAGTGGTCGCGTCCGGATGCACAGGGCCCACACTGGAGACCCGTAGAGGGCCATGGACCGCACGACGCCGGCGTACAGCCTTCGGCAGGAGGCGTTTGGCCCGCCGAGATAAGGCAGGAGTCGCCTGAAGGCGGCTGCTGCCCGGTTCAGCTTTGGGGCCAAACTCAGGAAGTGCTCCCTGAAGTTCCACCGGCTGTCGAGGACGAGTCGCAGGTACTTCATCGTCCTCCCGACGCCGATGCGAACCCCCTCCACCGTTATGTGGGACTCAGACCGTGGCGCGTTCCGACCGCCATGAAAGCATATGGCCTCGGTCTTGTGCTGCGCCACGTCGAGTCCCAACTGCCGGATCCTATGAACGACTGTCGCAACCGCTTGCGTCGCCAGGTCGGCCGCCGCCTGGTGCGACTCTCCCTGCGCCAGGACGAGCGTGTCGTCAGCGTAACATACTACGCTGACGCCGTTAGGGAGGTCGCCGCGCAGCACCCAGTCGTATCCGATGTTCCACAGGGGCGGCCCCAAGACCGATCCCTGTGGGACACCGCACGACATCTCTCGCCGGTTCCACTCTCCCCGGTAACCGGGATAGATGACGGCTCTGTCCGTCAGGTAGTCCTCGACTATGCGACGGAGGTAGGTCGGCACCCGGTGATACCGGAGTGCCTCCCTGATGCAACTCCAGGGCAGGGTGTTAAAGGCGTTGGTGATGTCCAAAGACACCGCCAAGACGACCCTGCCCCGGGATACCGCGTCCCCCGTCGTGAGGGCTCTCACGCGCATGATGGCATCCACCGTCGAGCGCCCCCTGCGGAAGCCAAACTGGCACTCCGCAAGATCCGGGCCCACCCGATTCAGGTGCCCGAAGAGGCGGTCTGCAATTACTCTTTCCAAGAGCTTGCCCGCCTCGTCGAGCAGCACGATGGGCCGGAATGCGGACGGAGAGTCCGCAGGGCGCCCGGCTTTCTGGATCAGGACCAGCTTTCCCGTCTTCCAGCGAAGCGGAAACTGGCCCCTCTCCAGGCATGCGCTAAAGAGCCCCCCTAGTCGAGGCCCGAGAGTCTCCGAGGCCAGGACCCACGCTTTCCCTGGCAAGCCATCGGGTCCTGGGGCGGTATTTTTGGCCTTGAGCCGTTGTACCGCCACTCTCAAGTCTACCTCGGTCACCTCTGGAGCGTCGTAGACGTCGTCGTCACTGTGGTCCGCGTTTGCGCCAGCTTCAGGTTCCGTCGGAGACGGAGCCACGGGCGGGGGAGCGTGCTCCCCTCGCGATGGGAACAGGGCGCTCACCACGTCCTCCAAGAACTGAGGCTGGAGACTCTGCGTCAACGGGGGAGCCCAGGGGCGGAGCCTCTCTCGCACCCACTTGTAGGGGCGGCCCTATGGGTCCCCGTCCAGAGTCACCAGCATCTCCTCCCGGGCCAGTTCCTTGGCCCGCCAGATCTCGTCTCGGAGGACGGCCTTCGCTGCCCTGTAGCCCTCGTACAGCTCCGCCTCTACAGTCGCCGCATCCGGAGGTCGGGTGCGGCGCCTGCGGAACCTGGTGTACCGGCGTCGCGCCGCAACGCACGCTTCGCGCAGCGCTGCTAGCTCGCTCGACCACCAGTACAGCTGACGCCGGGCGCGTCCTTGCCGGACCCGGGGCATGGCCACGTCGCAGATCTCCGACATGGCCTCCCGGAACCACTCCGCCTCGTCGTTTATGTCGGCAGGCCTGTCCGGGGGTGACCCCCAGGCCTGCACGATCGAGGCTTCCAGGAATAGCTCCCGGCCCATCTGCTTCAGCGCCCATCGCGAACCACTCAGGTCCCGTCGGACCGGCGCGTCTGGGGTCTGGGCGGAGACGTCGAACCGGATATACCGGTGGTCGGAATAGGTCTCCACCTCCTCCACAACGCGCCAGTCGGTGACGCGCGGTGACAGGCTGGGGGTGGCGAACGTAACGTCCACCACCGACTCGCCGGTAAACTGCACGCACGTGGGGACAGAACCCCGGTTCTCGATCACCAGGCCCTGCGCACGGGCCCAGTGCTCGAGCATCCTGCCCCGCCTATAGTCCGTGGACCGGGAACCCCAAGCCGGACTCTTGGCGTTGAAGTCCCCGAGGACGAGGGCGGGGAGGGAACCGAGGGCGACGACGACGTCTCCCAGCTCCGTTAGGGAGTTCTGGAACTCGGCGAGAGTTCGGTTCGGGGAGAAATAAACGCCTACCACAGCGATCTCTCCGAACCGTGCTGCGACGATCCCACGCCCTCTCTTGACGCGATCGAGGGGCGGGGTACCGGCGGCGGCCGATGAAACGAGGGTCACCGAGCCGTCCAAGTCCGCCACCCAGTCGTTCCTGGGCAGGACAAAATACGGCTCGGCGACCACGGCGACGTTGATCAACCACTGCGCCATGCTCTGGAGCAAAAGTTCCTGAGCAGCGGCGCAGTGGTTGATGTTCGCCTGGAGGAAGCGCAATGGGGCCATTAATCGGGATCCATTGCAGCCTCCTCCAGGGCCCCTCGCGGGGGTTCAGCCACGACGGCGACGGCGGCGGCAGTAGCGACGGCGGCGGTGGCGGCGGCGGTGGCGGTGACGACGGCGGCAGAGGGCCTACCTCTGCGCCTGGCTTTGGTGGGTGGGGCGCAGGACTTGCCCCCAGCCCGGTGATCGGCCGGCTTGCCAACCGCCTCACATGCGAAGCAGTGAGGCGGGGCGGAGCACGAGCCGGCCTTGTGACCGGGCTGACCGCAGCGGAAGCACCTATCACTGCGGTCTACCTCCGAGGTGCACACGCATGCCGCATGGTTGCCCACTTGGCAGCGGAAGCACCTCAGGGGTCTGGGGTCCAGGACTTTCACCTGCGCAGACACCCAACCAACCAGGAGCCTTCGGCCCTCCTGGATCTTTTTGGCCGCCGGGATGGGGCAGCTAACCGTAATGGTTTGCCCCCCCGTGAAGCCAGGACGCAGGGCGCCCGCCCTCACCTGATCGGGAGGGCACCCCCCAGTCCTGGCTACGGCGGCCACCACTTCCTCGGCCGTCACGGAGTCATCCAGACCCAATATGCGCATGTCTGCGCGCTTGGTGGGTCTGGAGACTCGGGCTTCCTCCGCATTTAAGGACGCTCTGAGCCGTTCGGCCAGAGCGTCAGCGGCAGGGCCACTGGCCGCGCCGGGGATCTCCAGCATCCGAGCCCCCGTCGCAGTGACCCGGTGACGGAGGCCGCTGACGATGCCGAGCTCCGTGATGTCGATCGCCATCCGCGCCTTCGCCAGCACGTCGCGGTACGACACGCCCCTCTTCACCGCGTCCGGCTGCAGTGTGATCACTACAGCCGCGGTCTTGGGGGCGCGCAATCGCGCCGCGGCGTCTCGCCGCCGCCGTCGCTCCCTTCTTCGCGAGGACCTGGCTGCGCCAGCAGCCTTCCTCTTCTCCCCGGCCACTTGCCAGTCGGCGCCGGCCGGAGGAGTCTTTGGAGGAGGCTGCTGGGACGGCTGGTTCCGGCCTGGGCCTTCTTCCCTTTGGCCGCCTGTTTCGCCCCGTAGGTGTCGGGGTCGGAGGCGGCTTTGGTGCGCCCGGTTTGGGCTTGGCCGGGGCCGTGTTCGCCCTCGCAGGAGCCGCCGTCGCTGGGGCCGTCTGCTCAGTGGCCGTCTTTGCCTGAGGCTGCCTCGTCGCCGTCCGGGGAGGCTTGGACGCGGCCGCAGCCGCGTACGAAGGCGCCGCCAGCGGGGGTCGCAGCACGCGGCTCTCCAATACGGAGAACCGCTGCTGGAAGGCGGCCAGCTCCTGTCGCACCAGGTCAAGAACCGAGTTCTCCGCTGGTGTGGGCTGGCCTTTCTCCTTTTGGCCCCGCGGCGGCGCATTCCGCTGGCCGTCTCCCTGGATTGCGGCCAGGTCCGCCTTAAGGGCGGCGTTTTCCCTCTGGAGAGCCTCTATGGCGGCAGTCAGGCGGGTGACCTCCGGCCGCAGATCGGACATATCGTCCCTTGCAGCCGGAGCCACGCCGTAAGTCCGCGCGACCGCCAGGATGGAGGCCGTGGCTTCGCCGATCGCGTCCTCCTTGCTCTTGCGGTTGCGCTTCCGCGAGATGGTACGGATGGCAGCCGCCACGGCCTCTTCTAGTTTGGCCTCGCTCGGGGCCAGACCAGTGTTGGGCTCTCCAGAGGGAGGTCCCCTCCCCGAGGTCTTGCCTCGGCCTTTACCCCGCACGCTAGTGGGGATCTTGCGGGCCGAGACAAGCCCCTCCTCCGACGACGACTCGTCGTTGCGGGGGCGCTTGAGGAACTCCTTCCTCCTGTCGGCGCCCCCCTCGTCACTCCTGACTGCGCTCCCAGAGACTAAGCTCTGGAAGCTCTCGGCGTCAGATGCCGAGTCGGTCTCCGACCCGAGCACCAACGCCCCCTTCCTTCGTGGTGCGGCACTCTGTGCTCGCTCAGAATTTGGTGCCGGTAAAGTGGACGTGCTGGACAAGTCCAGCGACTCCACCTCACGGGCACGTGAGCCTCCCTGGCTCGATGCGGCGACTGCCGGAAATTTGGGAAAAAAGTTATTGCTGTCCCCCCAGAGTACGGTGGGACTGACCGGACGTGTCCGGTGCGGGACTCCCCAGCTGAAGAGCAGCTGGGACCCGCCTGGGTAGCGTTTACAAGAACCTTATCTGCCATTTTGTTTACTTTTTTAGTGAGGTGAGTTCCTCCGACCCTATCTCCCATTTCCCCTCCCCTGGTTCACTTCACGGTTACGTCTAAAGATTAGACGCATACCGGAAGTGAACCTTTCCTCCCCCTTGACCCGATCTCTGAGACCGGGCCCCGCGCCGTCTAGAAGCTCGAGCTAGCTGCTCGATCCTCCAGGCGGCGCGCCTTTCCCCCGGTGTGTACCTCTTGGTCTGGTTTCTCCCTCTGGGCCCGTCCGGCATGAGTGCCTCTACCGGCATGGCCCCAGAGATCATCGAAACACGCAAGCCCCACCACGACGACAACGTGGGGACACAGTTGGTGGGGATTCCCTAGTAATAATGAAATAATCATTCCTAATTCGTTGGAAATAATGATGTTTATTTTGCAAATAGGTTATAAATAACACTTTTGCACGTCATTTTTTTTCGTAAATGTAAACTAGATGAGGCCAGTGTTTCCTAACTGACTACTCTGAGAAGAAACATTGAAACAAACTCAGAGGTCAACGTCTCTTTTAAAGTCCATACAATCTGTAGTGATCAAATCATATGAGAGCCATGTAGGTTTATGTCTGTGGCGCCCTTTAAAGGACAGAATCACACAGGTTTGAGCAGGCCCGTCCAAACAGGGCAAGCATTTTTCAAATATTGCGTAGCTCAACTTAGAACCTTAAGGAGCTCGAACAATTTGACGAACAATACCAAAGTTAGGACATTTGGGTGGGCTGTATAAAGCACTCAAACTGCCAGATAGAGCGGTAATCTATTCATAATATTCGTTGTTATCCTACATTGCTCTTACATTCACAATATAGCTTTTGCTTTTACAAAAAATATATTACTTGAAAAAAGAAAATAATGTCATCTTAAACAAAATTAAAGTGATAAAGTAAAAAAAAAATGAAAAATGCGAGAAATGCACAATCTTGCACTTGCATTAAATCTCACTCAGCTGGTCCAGGGAGCAACGAGGGTGCCGTATGTTGAGTCGCACACAGCCAATTGCTTGGACCTTCTGCTGACTACAGATCCAGACCGCTATTCGGTAACGATATCCTCACAGTTAGGTAGTTCCGACCACTGTCTGGTGAAGTCTGTATCCGTCTACTCTCCGCCCGATCTCAGCCTTAAAGGCACTCGGCGGGTTTGGCGATACAAGTCAGCGGATTGGGATGGTATGCGATCTTTCTTTGCATGTTATCCTTGGCAGCCTACTTGATTTCTTCAAATGATCCATCGTCGTGCGCAGACGCCGTGACAGATGTTTTGCGACAGGGGATGGAGTACTACATTCCGTTCTCTGACCTAACAATGTCCGGCAAAGCTCGATCTTGGTTTGGCGCCGAATGTGATCGCGCTGAAGCGCTTAAACACGCGGCGTACCTAGCATGGGTCAATGCTCGAAACTGCAAAGCAAATGACGTGGATCAGAAGAAGAGAGCCTTCAACAGGGCTGCCAAGTCCAGCAAGAAGGTTTTGCGGAGGTCTCGGTTTGACCACGTTAGCCGAATTGGGAACAAACTCGCTTCATACCCTGCTGGAAGCAAAGCGTTTTGGTCCCTGGCAAAGTCGGTTGAATCGAACTTCTGTCGCCCCTCACTACCACCACTGCTCAAACCTGACGGGTCTCTGGCTCACTCCGCTGAGGAAAAAGCAAACTTGTTTGCCGCTCTCTTCGCGGAGTCTTCACGTCTGGATAGTAAGTGGCGCTCACCCTCCTGATGCTCCTATTGGATGCGAGACGTGTATGTCGGACATTCGCATCCATCAGAAGTACGTTCGTAGAGTGCTGCGTAATCTTGATGTGAACAAAGCTAGTGGCCCCGACGGGATACCAGCAATTGTTCTTAGAACTTGTGCGCCTGAATTGTCTCCAATCTTGACACGCCTGTTTCGCCTTTCGCTAGAGACTGGAAAGGTGCCGAAAGCATGGAAGCTGGCTAACGTACAGCCTGTACCCAAAAAGGGCAGTCGTGCTGACCCTGCCAACTACAGGCCTATTTCAGTCACGTCCATACTCTGTAAAAGTATGGAGCGTGTACTTAATAGTAAGCTCCTGGCATACCTAGAAGCCAACGACATCCTTAGTGACCGGCAATACGGCTTTCGCAAAAACCGGTCAACTGGGGATCTTCTAGCGTATGCCATTCATATCTGGAGTGAGGCCATTGAGAGGCAAGGGGAAGCACTTGCTGTTTCCCTTGACATCTCCAAGGCTTTTGACAGGGTCTGGCACGATAGACTTATTGCTAAGCTTCCTTCTTTCGGGTTACCCACTCAACTTTGCGTTTGGATTGAAGACTTCCTGAGGGATCGGTCCATTCGAGTGGTCATTGATGGCTGCTCGTCTGGCCAATTGGCAATTAATGCCGGGGTCCCTCAGGGGTCTGTTCTCTCAGCAACTTTATTCTTGCTGCACATTAACGATCTGCTAATGCCCGGTACCTTTGGGTATGCAGACGACAGCACAGTTTCTGAGAGATATGTGTCCAGCGCGCGAGCTGGTGGGTAACAGATCCAGTCTCTCCGTGAGAACATGGTCGGGCGCTTGAACTTGACCTTGAAGGCTGTCTCCGAATGGGGCGATGCCAACCTGGTCAAGTTTAATGCAGCTAAGACCCAGGCGTGTCTCTTCTCTGCAAAAAGGAGCCAATTTGAACCGGCTCCTACTTTCCGAGCTGTAACTGTGCCGATAACCGACCGTATCGAGCTTCTGGGGGTAACATTAACTTCTACCCTCAATTTTGGCCCGTTTATCGAGGCTAAGGCTCAACTAGCATCAAAAAAGTTGGGAATCCTAGCAAAGGTGAGACGGTACTTCACACCCGAACAGTTGCTCAATCTCTATCAAGCCCAGGTTCGGTCGTGTATGGAGTACTGCTCTCATCTTTGAGATGGATCTGCTAAATACCAACTGGACGCGCTTGAGTCTATCGAGAAGTGGGCCAAAAGACTCATTGGCAACGAAGCACTGGTCGAATCAAAGCTCCAGAGCCTTGAACATCGACGACGAGTTGCAAGTCTATCGGTTTTCTATCGGTTACATTTCGGGGAGTGTGCGATGGAATTACACAATCTAATTCCACCAAGCCCGTTCCATCATCGGACTACGAGACAAACGGCGAAGCGCCATCGTTACATGGTGGACATCCCACCCATACGCACCAAACGTTTTGGGAATACCTTCATTGTGCGTACGGCTAAGGAGTGAAATTCCCTGCCGGAGTCTGTGTTTCCCGATAGCTATAACCTAGGAGTCTTTAAGTCAAGAGTGAATAGGTTACTTTTAGGTAAGCGTGCTCCATCTTCGACCACATCATCACTTACCATCAGGTGAGATGGTGGTCAAACGCGAACCTATTCTAAATAAAAAAAATAAAAAAGAAGTAAATAATATTGTCATGTTAAAATGTATATGAAATAATAATTAAAAAAAAATAATAAAAAAAAAATAATGAGTACTAAGAAAAATCAAACAAAACAGAATTACAACAAACGTAATTGGAGCAGCTCAATCTCAAGCAAGCGGGGGGTCATGGGGTCATGTCCCCCCTCCCTGGGCTGGGTCCAGGACCTAGGTGGACCACTAATTAAACTTGTTAAACAATGTTTTATATATTTTTGTCACAATACAGATTTTATTTAAGTACTTTCACTTTTCAGTACTAACATTTATTAATGAAATACCTATTATTTACATCTATCCATTATTATCAAAATTAAATTATAACTTCTTGTGACTTGACTACGACTATGTGACCCCCCCTGGCGCCAAAGCTGGATCCGCCCTTGTAAAAAGCTTTCTGGCAAAGTTTCTGCTTCACAAATGATTTTAATTTATTTAGGCTTAGTTCTTGGATATGACTGGCAAGTTTATCTGATTATTAAATGAGCTCCCAATTTTCTTGAGATAGTTTTCTTGCCCAAAACATCACGATTATAAATCAATATTTTAGTACCATATAGGTTCACTTCGTTGTCTTGTCTGTCTGTCTGGCAGGCAGACTGGCAGGAATGCAGAATTCATTTCAGTTGAAAATTATATCAAATAAGCTTCTGCCTTACCTTTACCTAAATGTATTTATTCAGCGAAATTAAAATAGTGTATATCACATCAGTAAACATATCGATCCATTGCTCAGTTTTGACGTGAAATACTTAAGGAAAAACAAACAAGCAATGTGTTGCTAGTATGTCTAAATAATATTAGTAAGGATTTGCTTATATCCAAAGTAATTTAGGTTCTGGCCTAAGAGTTTATGAACTACGGGCACGCCGCAATTGCGGCGGTAAGACCCCTCTTTGAGGAGTGGCTAGATCGGCGTCACGGCGTCCTGACCTACCGCATGACGCAGGTCCTCACCGGACACGGAAGTTTCGGGAGGTACCTGTGTCTGATGGGAAAGGAGGAAACGCCTGGGTGTTACCACTGCGAGGATCGCCCTGAGGACACCGTAGAGCACACGGTGCAAGACTGCCCCGCCTGGGCAGAGCACCGACGTGTCCTCACGGCGGCGATAGGCGGAGACCTCTCGCGCCCGGCCTTGGTCGAGGCCATGCTGCGGGGCGAGAGGGAGTGGGAAGCGGTCGCCTCCTTCTGCGAAGCAGTCATGCTTTCGAAGGAGGAGGCGGGCCGCGTGAGGGAGAGGATGGCGTCCTCCCTCCAGCCCAGCCGCAGTGGTAGACGCCCACGGCGTCGGACGTCGGCCGACGATCTCCGGCCACCGTAGGCGCGGGCATGCGGACAGCGAGTAAAGGGCAACTCGCTGTCCGACCATGGACCATGCCCGGGTCGACGGCGCATCGTGTTCCACGCGCGCCTCAAAGAGCGTCAGCAACATGACGAGGCCCCCTCTGCAGAGGGCCGAAGCCCGCCGGGGTCGTGGGACTCATCCCGTTACCGTGGCCCCGGTATGTAAAGGGTTATTGAAGGAACACCGTGGATTTTAGTCAGTAAAAGTCTGACAGTCCCTCCCACCCTGCCCGGAGTGGGAGGACTTATTTGATAATTTTACCACGTTAAAAAAAAAAAAAAAAAAAAAAGAGTTTATGAACTAATCTCAGCTATCGTAACTACATAACATCATTATGGATTGGCGTTGTCGAACTGGCTCTGGGTTAGACTTGTGTATTTATGTTTCTTTAGCAGGTAAGTAACTCTTTTTTGCGCCATTTCATTTAATTATATAGTAATAATAAAATTTTATTTCGGACCAAGGAATCCATAAATCGTTAGTAACTTCTATTTAATAGCTTATTACCTAGCGTTAGTTCCAATCACCCTCCGCACAAATTGCTTTATATTATACTATATAAAGCTAAATTACCACTCACTGACTGACTGACTCACTCATTGACATAATTGTTCTCCCAGATGGTGGATGGGGAGGTGGGTATATTTTGACAGATTCGTAAACAAGTAACTCTCAAACCTACGGGAAAAGTGCCAAACCTCCCCTTTTCCCCCCCCTTCTCCCCCCTCCCTATCGTATCTCGGAAACTACGAGACCCGTATTTTTTCTTTTTACGGATTCGTATAGAGGAGGCTCTGTAAAGTAAAAACCATTTTTCAAAGTCCCCCCCCCGCCCCCCTTCTCCCCCCCTTTAGGCGGATCTCGGAATCTAAGAGACTTGGAACATTTTTTTTTTCAGATTCATTTAGAGGGGCAATGCTTTAGTCAAAATACTTCAGCAACCCCCCCATCCCCCCCATTTTTTTTTTTTTTTTTTTTTTTTTCACAAGCACGCGAGGTGCTTGCACCTCGCGCAACACGCAAATACTACTCATTTAGAGGGGCAATGCTTTAGTCGAAATAATTGTGAAACCCCCCCATCACACCCCCCATTTTTTTTTTCACAAGCATGCGAGGTGCTTGCACCTCGCGCAACACGCAAATACTAAACCCCCCATCTCCCCCATCACCCCCCCTTCTTTTTTTTTTTCACAAGCACGCGGGGTGCTTGCACCTCGCGCAACACGCAAATACTAAACCCCCCCATCACACCCCCCCTTTTTTTTATTTTTTTCACAAGCACGCGAGGTGCTTGCACCTCGCGCAACACGCAAATACTAAACCCCCCCATCTCCCCCCCCATTTTTTTTTTCACAAGCACGCGAGCTGCTTGCACCTCGCGCAACACGCAAATACTAAACCCCCCCATCTCCCTCCATCTCCCCCACATTTTTTTTTTTTTTTTTACAAGCACGCGAGGTGCTTGCACCTCGCGCAACACGCAAATACTAGTTATATTATATAAAGCTAAATTACCACTGACTGACTGACTGACTGACTGACTCACTCATTGACATAATTGTTCTCCCAGATGGTGGATGGGGAGGTGGGTATATTTTGACAGATTCGTAAACAAGTAACTCTCAAACCTACGGGAAAAGTGCCAAACCTCCCCTTTTCACCCCCCTTCTCCCCCCTCCCTATCGTATCTCGGAGACTACGAGACCCGTATTTTTTGTTTTTTACGGATTCGTATAGAGGAGGCTCGGTAAAGTAAAAAACATTTTTCAAAGTCCCCCCCCCCGCCTCCCTTCTCCCCCCCTTTAGGCGGATCTCGGAATCTAAGAGACTTGGAACATTTTTTTTTCAGATTCATTTAGAGGGGCAATGCTTTAGTCGAAATACTTGTGCAACCCCCCCCCATCACCACCCCCCTCTTTTTTTTTTTTTTTTTTCACAAGCTCGCGAGGTGCTTGCACCTCGCGCAACACGCAAATACTTGATTTAGAGGGGCAATGCTTAGGTTTTTTCACAAGCACGCGAGGTGCTTGCACCTCGCGCAACACGCAAATACTTGATTTAGAGGGGCATTGCTTTAGTTTTTTTCACAAGCACGCGAGGTGCTTGCACCTCGCGCAACACGCAAATAATAAATCCCCCCATCACCCCCCCACCATTTTTTTTCACAAGCACGCGAGGTGCTTGCACCTCGCGCATCACGCAAATACTAAACCCCCCCCATCACCCCCCCCATTTTTTTTGTCACAAGCACGCGAGGTGCTTGCACCTCGCGCAACACGCAAATACTAAACCCCTCCCATCTCCCCCATCACCCCCGCCCTTTTTTTTTTTTTCACAAGCACTCGAGGTGCTTGCACCTCGCGCAACACGCAAATACTAAACCCCCCCATCAACACCCCCCTTTTTTTTTTTCACAAGCACGCTATATGTATTATACTATATAAAGCTAAATTACCACTCACTGACTGACTGACTCACTCATTGACATAATTGTTCTCCCAGATGGTGGATGGGGAGGTGGGTATATTTTGACAGATTCGTAAACAAGTAACTCTCAAACCTACGGGAAAAGTGCCAAACCTCCCCTTTTCACCCCCCTTCTCCCCCCCCTCTATCGTATCTCGGAAACTACGAGACCCATATTTTTTGTTTTTTACGGATTCGTATAGAGGAGGCTCGGTAAAGTAAAAACCATTTTTCAAAGTCCCCCCCCCCCGCCCCCCTTCTCCCCCCCTTTAGGCGGATCTCGGAATCTAAGAGACTTGGAAAATTTTTTTTTTCAGATTCATTTAGAGGGGCAATGCTTTAGTCGAAATACTTGTGCAACCCCCCCCCCATCACCCCCCACCTCTTTTTTTTTTTTTTTTTTTTCACAAACTCGCGAGGTGCTTGCACCTCGCGCAACACGCAAATACCAATTTCTTTTTTCACAAGCACGCGAGGTGCTTGCACCTCGCGCAACACGCAAATACTAAACCCCCCCCATCACCCCCCCCCCACTTTTTTTTCACAAGCATGCGAGGTGCTTGCACCTCGCGCAACACGCAAATACTAGTTATATTATATAAAGCTAGATTACCACTCACTGACTCACTCATTGACATAATTGTTCTCCCAGATGGTGGATGGGGAGGTGGGTATATTTTGACAGATTCGTAAACAAGTAACTCTCAAACCTACGGGAAAAGTGCCAAACCTCCCCTTTTCACCCCCCTTCTCCCCCCTCCCTATCGTATCTCGGAAACTACGAGACCCGTATTTTTTGTTTTTTACGGATTCGTATAGAGGAGGCTCGGTAAAGTAAAAACCATTTTTCAAAGTCCCCCCTCCCCGCCCCCCTTCTCCCCCCCTTTAGGCGGATCTCGGAATCTAAGAGACTTGGAACATTTTTTTTTTCAGATTCATTTAGAGGGGCAATGCTTAAGTCGAAATACTTGTGCAACCCCCCTCCCATCACACCCCCCCCTCTTTTTTTTTTTATTTTTTTTTCACAAGCTCGCGAGGTGCTTGCACCTCGCGCAACACGCAAATACTAAACCCCTCCATCAACCCCCGCCTTTTTTTTTTTTTTTTTCACTAGCACGCGAGGTGCTTGCACCTCGCGCAACACGCAAATACTAGTATATATATAAAGCTAAATTACCACTCACTGACTCATTGACATAATTGTTCTCCCAGATGGTGGATGGGGAGGTGGGTTTATTTTGACAGATTATTAAACAACTAACTCTCAAACCTACGGGAAAAGTGCCAAACCTCCCCTTTTCACCCCCCCTCTCCCCCCTCCCTATCGTATCTCGGAAACTACGAGACCCGTATTTTCTTTTTTTTACGGATTCGTATAGAGGAGGCTCGGTAAAGTAAAAATAATTTTTCAAAGTCGCCCCCCTTGCCTCCCTTCTCACCCCCTTTAGGCGGATCTCGGAAATTAAGAGACTGGGAACATTTTTTTTTTCAGATTCATTTAGAGGGGCAATGCTTTAGTCGAAATAATTGTGCAACCCCCCCATCACCCCCCCCCCCCCATTTTTTTTTTCTCGCGCTACACGCAAATTATACTATATAAAGCTAAATTACCACTGACTGACTGACTCACTGACATAATTGTTCTCCCAGATGGTGGATGGGGAGGTGGGTATATTTTGACAGATTCGTAAACAAGTAACTCTCAAACCTACGGGAAAAGTGCCAAACCTCCCCTTTTCACCCCACTACTGCCCCCTCCCTATCGTATCTCGGAAACTACGAGACCCGTATTTTTTGTTTTTTACGGGTTCGTATAGAGGAGGCTCGGTAAAGTAAAAACCATTTTTCAAAATCGCCCCCCTTGCCCCCCTTCTCACCCCCTTTAGGTGGATCTCGGAAATTAAGAGACTTGGATTTTTTTTTTTTCTGATTTATTTAGAGGGGCAATGCTTTAGTCGAAAAAAACAAGCACGCGAGGTGCTTGCACCTCGCGCAACACGCAAATACTAGTTTATATATAATCGGAGAGCACACACTCGCACCTGCCACTATCAGGACGCTGTTGCGACTGCACTTCACTCTCCTCAGTAGCGAATCTGTTATCTTGGGTATAATCTCATGAAAAGCGTCCGCACGAGCTTGCTTGCTTGAGCTTTTGAATGAGGGGTCATTGCAGACATTATCTTTTCTACGCTAATATTTGTCAACAAACTTTAGATCATACAGGGTGCGTCAATGTCCCTGGACATTGATGCACAAACGCTTACCAGGAATTCGATACATGATTCTCCCCCCCCCCCCCCCCCCCTCGCTTTGGAATTTTTCGTCGGCAAATATCCTGAAAAAAATTTCAGGATTTTTCAGTATCTTTTTTATTGAAAACTGTATAAAATTATTGTTTCTATCTAACCCAATGAGATTTTAATTTTCACGTTTTTCACTTAAAACAGCAATGTAATTAAAACTCGGAAGGACTACCTGATCAGCTGTTTTGATAGGGTTAATTTAAGTTTTTTTTAGCAAGAGGGGAACAGAGACTGTGTCGAATGCCTTTGCAAGGTTTAGAAATACAGCTATAGTTTTCTTTTTAGTGTTCAAGTTACTGACTACAAAATTTATCAGCTCTTGGACTGCATCTGAAGTCGATATCTTAGACCTGAAACCATACTGTGCTGGAGATAAAAGTTTATTATCTTCAAGATCTCTGAACTATAGTAACGAGGCAGTCGATTTTTTGGCGTATCTGACTGACCCATAGATTGCCATTGTCACACACAAACACACACACATTATACAGTCTCTAACAGTAAGTCTTAAAAAGTATTCTGTACACCCACCGTGCCAATCTACGGGCCATCATATTGCTCCTGACTACTCTCTCAATGTCTGTAAGGTCGTCAGCTAGCATTTAAAAGACGATACACATTTAATTATTGACCTGTTTATAAGTAGATCGGGTCCATCTTCACGGCACTTACCGCCTACCTTAATGACCATAAGTTTAAAATTATTATCGTCCCAAACTATTTTAAACAAAGATATGTTTCTAATAAATGCTAGTCTCTTAAACTTCTACTGACCAAAAACCTACCCTGTTCTTTCGATTGCATTTACGTTCCGGTATCTTGATACAACATCACCACACATCCAGCGGGCAAAGGCCCTGTCGGACCTGGCAATGCTGCTGAATGTTTATTTATTTATTTATGTACACACATGATACTTAATTTTTTTTTTATTAAATACAGACAAAAGAGCACAAAGGTGCTGCTTATTTCCTAAGAAATTTCTTCTAGCAGACCTGCGACAGGAGAGTTCAAGAGGAGATGATAGACACAGTGTGTACAAATACTAATTACGATTAATAAAACATACTTAGCTATAAAATTAAACTATAATGATATAATAAACAAATTTATACATACATAGAATTAAAATACATATTTATATTAATGCTATAAAAAAGTAAAAAAACTAAAACCCGACTACGACAAAAAAATCAATGCTAAAAAGGATGAAACAAGATTTTCAGGATGCTGAAATAAACAAGGTTACTGAAAAAACAAGAACAGAACAAAAATAAAAGCCGTAGTCACACATCACGTTATTAATTGTTTTGTTACGGTTGATATCCTATATAACGTGTGACTACGGCTTTTATTTTTGTTCTGTTCTTGTTTTTTCAGTAACATGGACATGGTGGACATCCCACCCATACGCACAAAACGTTTTGGGAATACCTTCATTGTGCGTACGGCTAAGGAGTGGAATTCCCTGCCGGAGTCTGTGTTTCCCGATAGCTATAACCTAGGAGTTTTTAAGTCCAGAGTGAATAGGTTACTTTTAGGTAAGCGTGCTCCATCTTCGATCACATCATCACTTACCATCAGGTGAGATAGTGGTCAAACGCGAACCTATTTTCAATAAAAAAAAAAAAAAACCTTGTTTATTTCAGCATCCTGAAAATCTTGTTTCATCCTTTTTAGCATTGATTTTTTTGTCGTAGTCGGGTTTTAGTTTTTTTACTTTTTATTATTTAAACTATTTTGGTGTTAAATCACTGTGCTTCTATACTATTTACTTTATTTTTCATAAGTTCAAGTGAAGCCCATTCAAATGATACCAAACACGGTATATCTAACTTACTTTTATTTTTACACATGACTTTTTGACCGCTAGAGGGCGCCATGTTTAATTTAAGCAATATTTTTGATAAGTACAAGTGAAGCCCTTTCAAATGATACCAAACACGGTGTATCTATCTTATTTTTATTTTTTACACATGATTTTTTGTCCACTAGAGGGCGCCATTTTAAATTTAAGCAATGTTTTTTAAATGTGCATGTCACGCCCTTTCAAATGATATCAAACACGATGTGTTTATCTTATTTTTATTTTTTACCACACCACTTTTTGGGCCCTAGAGGGCGCCACATTGGGTTTTGTGACACGTCACATAGCCTATGTTCAGCGGACGGTCAAGACGGTTCTAACGATACCTCATTTGTCGAGTTCCGATAAGCAGCTTTGGAGCTATGAGGGAACAGATGAACATACACACATACATACATACATACATAGCCTGTCAAAATCATAACCCTCCTTTGGCTTTGCCGTAGTCGGGTAAAAATATATATAAATCGGCTCGCGATCCTAGACGCTTGGGGCGTGAGGAAGAAAGTTCTCGTGAATCAAAAACAAAATATAATTGAAAGTGCGTTAAGTAGATGAACCTCGTGCGGTGCGGATGGGGTGCGGCAGCGCCTGCGCGCGGAAGAGCGCGGGCAGGCCGTAGTCCGTGAGGCGCAGCACCCAGCGCGAGTCCACCACGCAGTTGCGCGACGACAGGCGGCCGTGCACGCGCAGCGCCGACGCGTGCACGTAGCGCATGCCGCGCACCAGGTCCGTCAGCAGCGACAGGCGGAACGTCCAGTCCAGCTTGATGTCGTCGGCGCGCAGCACGTCCTCCAGCGAGCCGCGCCAGCAGTGCTCCCACACCAGCGCCGGCCGCAGCTCCACCAGGCACCCTGCCACCACCATACCACCGAACACTTATTTACATCACTAAATTAACCTTTGTCGTGACCATAACTATGAAATTGCCGTTTTATAGTACCTCATAGATAATTTAAATTTACACAAAACCTTCATGGTGTGAGATTTTCGAGTTTGAACTCTTCTCATGCCTATGATTTTTATTTACTTTACTTACTTTATTGTACACCTTACAATATTTCTATGGATATAAAAATTTCTTGTTTTAAGAAATGTGCAATATTCGAATTTTCGACATTAAAAACGGAACAATTATAGTTTCGACATGTCTGTCCGTCTGTCTGTCTGTCCGTCCGTCCGTATGTCGCAGCCATTTTATTCCGAAACTGTTAGGACTATACATCTAAACCTTGGTAGGTATATGTATTCTGTGAACCGCTTTCCGATTTTAAGAAAAAATATTAAAAATTCAACTACGCCAAAATTTCAACTACGCCAAATAACTTTGTTTTTCATAGTATTTGTATGAATTACAAAGTTATATTTGCGGTTTTAGAAAATATTCTGTATCTCAAAAACTGCTGACTCGATCTCGTTCAAACCAATTTTGGTTGAAAGTTTACATTAAGGTCTACAACATATGGTTTTTTAGATTTTTCACTTCATTATTATAGAAGTTAGAGGGGACACACACACATTTTACCACTTTGGAAGCGTATATCTTTTAAACGATTAACTTTATGAAAAAGTCATTTTAGAAACCTTAATGTCATTTTTAAAGACCTGTCTATAGATACTACACACGTATAGGTTTCATGAAAGAAAATATTTTCAGTTTCAGCTCCATGTATGGGGAGCCCCCTTTATTTTAATTTTTCTTTTTCATAAAATCGGAAAGCGGTTTATAGAATACATCTACCTACCAAGTTTCACATGAACAGTTCTAACAGTTTCGGAATAAAATGGCTGTAACATACGGACGGACGAACAGACAGACATACAGACGAACAGACATGTCGAAACTATAAGGGTTCCGTTTTTTGCCATTCGGCTACGGAACCCTAAAAACCCTTTCTTAGTGGATACCTACTCTTTAAAAAAAAATATACCCTCCAAGTTTTACGTCTCTAGGACCAGCGGTTTGGGCTGTGCGTTGGTATATTAGTCAGTCAGGACTTTGAAACTATATATTGTATAGATTATAAATACTGTGCACAGTTACCGATGAAAGGATTTAAGTTTTCGTGGCGAAGATTCTGCATAACCAATAACACATCGGTCGCCTTGCGCTTCAGTTCGAGGCCCGCGGTGGCCGGTAAGTACTTCACGTGCACCACGTCTCCCTGAAAAATCACATTAAATATAATGTAAACAGAACCCAACAAGAAATCGTGGTCGTGCGACAGGGGCCTCACCTTGTACCGGATGCGGCGGTCGACGGCGACGCGGTTGACGCTGCAGGTGGAGGAGGGCACGGAGGGAGCGCGCGGCGCGGCGGGCGGCTGCTTCAGCAGGTCGGGGCGCTCCAGCTCGGGCCCGCCGAACTCGTGCAGCTGCTGCAGCCAGCACGACAGCATGGTCTCCATGCCCTCGCCCACGCGGCGCTGCTCGTCCACCGGGAACGTGAAGTCGTGCGGCGCCAGCACGGCGTCGCGGCGGCGGCGGCTGCGGCGGCGGCGCACGCTCAGCCCGCGCAGCAGCAGCGCCGCGCCCGCCAGCAGCGAGAGCACCGCGCCGCCCGCCAGCCACCAGCGCGCGCTGCCCGCCAGCCCCGCGTCCCGCGCCGCCGCCGCTCGCCACGCGTCCAGCGCCGCCGACACGTTGCGCAGGCGCACGCTGACGCCGCGCTGCTCCGCGCGGTCCAGGCTGCGGCTCGCGCTCGTCGCCAGCGTGGCCGCGTGCTTCCATCGTGACGATGTCTCGTTTGATCGTTCGTATAGATGAAAATCTATTTCGATTAATTCCGTTCGAGTGCGTTCCGCTGTAGACTCGATCGCGGCCGCTTCGATTATCTGATCATATACAGCGAGATCATCTGTGTGGGAGTACCCCGATAGGTGCTCGTCGGTGATGAGCAGCAGCCGACGAAAAAAGGCAAGTTCAATTTGAGGTAAAAATGATTCGATTTGTTTCTTTGCGATATCAGAGCGAATCACTCGAGCCGGCTTGCTACCGGGCTGGCTTATAGTACTAAGATATTTAGTTTTCAAAGCCTGCTCTTGGTTTTCTTTTTGAGCTTTATCTCTTGATTTTGACCGGACGGAGTCTCTATATGAATACTTCATTTTCTGATGCACTTCATATCTGTCGGACAGATTACTACTTCCATCGTCGGCTGAGAGCCGATCGGACGTATGTCTTTTGTTTTTCGAGTCTATCGATTTGCTTACAACTAAACTGATATTGCTTAATTTGAAATCATCACTAGTTTTATTTGGCAGAATATGGAGAGAGGCACCGGGCGCGGGAAGGCACTCCTCCACGTGTAGCAGCAGCGCCGACGGGCCCGCGCCGGGCACGCCGCGCGCCACGCCCGCCGCCGCCACCGCCCCGGCACCGCGAGCAGCACACAGGATCACCACTGAAACGAAAATGAGGCTCGAGCGACCGTTTTTATCAGAGCTACCTGCACGGGGAAACTTCTTCAAAGACTAACCGTCAGGATTGTGCGAAAACTCGAGAGGCGAGAGCGGCGCGCGTTGCACCTGGAGGCCGGCGGCGGCCAGCGTCAGCGCGGCCTCCTGCAGCGCGGCGCCGCAGTCCCCGGGCGCGGGCGGCGCCAGCAGCGCGCGGCGCCAGCGCAGGCGCGCCGCCAGCGCCGCCACGGCCGCGGCGCGCGCCTCCCCCGTCGCGCAGCGCGCCGGCCGCGGGCCCCGCAGCGCGCGCGCTGCCGCCGACAGCGCGCCACACACGTCGGCGCCGGCGCAGCCCGCGCTCAGCACGGAGCCGCCGCCGCCCAGCGCCGCCAGCGCGCCGCGCGTCACTGACGCTCGCCATTCGGGGCCACACGTGTCTGCTCGAAGCCAGCGCTATGAGACTTTATAAACTGTTAAGAGGGTACGGCGACGGTGGGTCCGGTCGCACCTCCTCACCTTCGTAGGTCAGAAGGCGCACCCGGTGGCGCTGGAACAGGGTGCGCGCCGGCTCATAGGCCAGCAGGCGCGCCTCGTGGAAGACGGCCGGGCGCGGCGGGTCGCAGGCGGCGCGCAGCAGCAGCAGGCGCGGCGGGCGCGCGGCGGCGAGGGCGGCCAGCAGCGGCGGCAGGCGCGCGGCGGCGGCGAGGCCGGCCAGCAGCAGCAGCGCGCGCATGGAGCTCACGTCACGCCCGCCATGCGGCGCGCTCGGCTGCCTCGCTCGGCTCGCTGCACCGGATCAATCGCCGCCGCCGACCTGTTACGTTTATAACGTGGATCGATAGCACCTTATGTTCGCGCCCCTCTCAATAACTACCTAATTATAGATATCGTCTTACTCGCCTATTCCATTATTTGACCTACTTATGTGGGTTTTGGTTACCATAGACGTTACGTCTAGTCCTACGTACCTACATACGGTATGTAGTTCTCTTTGCATTAACTTGAAATCTGGTAAATAGTAAATGAGTAAATGACATTTATTTTGCAAATTCATTAATAAAATGAATTTTTAAACGTCTTTTTTTCGTAAGTCTAAACTAGATGAGGTCGGTGTTTTTGATGATACAATTGGCGTAATAATTAAAAAAACAACCACTACGCTGCGCGTCGCGAGTTCGATCCCCGCACCAGGATGAAATGAAATGTTTGTTTGTAAAAATGCAACTGTTGAGTTAAAATCGTATGTATGTGAGAAAGTGTGAAGTAAGTACGAATGCATGTGTGTGTCGCCCTAATATCATAAGAAACTATCGTGTAAAGTTAGTCGCAAATAAATCAGCATAAAGAAACCACGTATTTCTGTTACCCAGAACTCCCACAAGTCAATTTGAATCTTAAATCTATAACATTTTGGTCCTTCGAGCCGAATATCTGTTCGACTTGAAACGTTTTACGTACTGAGCGCAATACAAAAGGAAGGGTCGAGCGGCGAGCGAAGAACAATAGAAAGAATTTATCACAAAAAATATACGTGCAAAACAAGCTCATTAGTGAATAGTGAATGTGTTCAAAACAAGATTTTTAACTACGAAGATACTAAGAAACGTTCCGTTTTATAACGAAAAGAAGGCTTATTTCAACAAATATGACAAATACAGTGGAACAATTGTTAAATGTGTTGGAAGATACAGCTATGTTGTTAGGACAAACCCACTCAAATCTTTAGAAATGTCCGAAACAACGCTTAACAAAAGGATATATCGAAACTCGCATTAAGAACATTGAAGAATATTGGTCTACGTATAAAAGTGCACATATAAAACTAGTGAAATGCGTTCCTAAAGCAAATCGACAAGACATTCCACATTTTGTTAATGAAGATTACTTTGTGCAGGAAGACTTATATACTTGTTTACTAGCCGATCTTAGTGATTTATTGAGTTCATACAACTAGTCGTCGCCGGTTCCTATGCAAGCTGACCATAACAACAGTGGTTCTATGGAAGTACAAGTCAAACTACCGAGGATTCAACTACCAACCTTTTCAGGTATTTATGACGAGTGGCCCGCTTATCATGATCTATATACATCATTAGTGCACAACAATCCAACATTGAGTAAAGTACAAAAGTTGCATTATTTAAAAAGCAGTCTAACGGGAGAAGCCCTGTCGCTATTGAAGCACGTGCAAGTTACAGAAGCTAACTACGACGATGCGTTTAGTATGCTTAAGGCACGTTTTGATAATAAACGCATTATTGCCAACTCCATATTGAAAAGATTGTTTACACAAAAGAAGATAACGATGCAAACTGCAAGTAACATCAAATCGATATTGGATACGACTACTGAATGTCTGAACGCACTGACGAACCTGAAACTGTCAACCAGCTCGTGGGATCCACTCACCCACTCACTCATTGTATTTTTAGTCGTTCATAAATTGGACCCAGAGACGCATCGTGAATGGGAAGAAGTTGCGTACGATGACACTGACGACGAGTTACCTAAATGGGATGCATTGAGCAAGTTCCTACAGTCAAAGTTCCGCACGCTCGAGCTTATCACGCCTTTGACTAAAGAAAAGCCTACACCTAGAGGAAAGGAATACGCTGTTCACGTGTCCACGTCAAGTACTATCTCTTCAAAACTGAGATGCTGCGCTATGTGCGAAAAGGATCACACATTATGCCATTATGAGGAGTTCATAAAACTGAATCCAGCAGAGAGGTATGAGTACCTAAAACAACACAAACTATGCTACAATTGTCTGGCCCCAGGACACTCCGCTTATAAATGTCGCCTGAAGATGTCCTGCCGAAAATGTCACAAATGTCACCACACGCTCACGCATCAATCCACGCCAGTGACATCACCAAATCAACCAGACAACAAGAACCAACAAGACAAGGTTGAAACCAATCAAGATTCTGCAAGACCAGCCAAAACCAACGTTACACTTTCATCGCATGTCGCTGCTAATTTGTCCACCGCATTGCTGGCTACAGCCCTTGTACCAGTAAGAAAACCTGAATCGGGACAAGTGACAGTGCTCCGTGCTTTGATTGACCACGGCTCCCAAGCAACGTTCATGAGCGAAAGAGCGGCCCAGATGTTACGAGTGAAGAGCGGCACCATCACTGGCGTCGGCTCAACCAAAACAAACGTCAAACATACTGCAGAAATCGAACTACTATCCATGCACGACGCTTGTTTCAACCTCAAGGTCAAAACGTACATCATGTCTTCGCGACTCACTACCGAATTACCGTCACGAACCATCTCCACCAACACCTGGCCACACCTGCAAGGACTCGCTCTGGCAGATCCAAGCTTCAGTAAATCAAGACGAGTAGATTTATTATTGGGTGTTGACGTATGTGCCCAAATCATGAAGGGTGAAGTTATCAAAGGTCCGCCAGGAACACCATGCGCTCAAAACACCACCCTGGGTTGGATTTTATTTGGGAACGTGGAACACAACCTACCAGAAAAGGAGATTATCGCCATGCCCCTCAATCTTGATCTGAATGATATGCTGAAACGAATGTGGGAGCAAGACCCATATGACCAAAGACAACCCACTGCTGAAGAACGAAAGTGCGAAGAAATCTATGAGACCACAACCACGAGAAATAAAGAGGGACGGTATACAGTAACCTTACCAAAGAAATCAAACATGCTATTATCTAAAGAAGGAAATACAAGAGCAATAGCTTTAAAGAGATTATATCAATTGGAACAAAGATTCAAAAGTAACCCAAAACTTAAAAGCGACTATGTTACAATCATGAAAGAATATGAATCAAATTACATGGAAGAAGTACCAAAACAAGAAATAACAAATCCTTCTGTATATCTACCTCATCACGCTGTGATTAAAGAAGAGAAAGAGACAACCAAATTGAGAACTGTTTTTAACGCATCTCAAAAGGGAACCAATAATGTATCACTCAATGATGAACTGATGGTTGGACCACAGTTACAAGATGACATGAGAAATCTGATCATGCGATGGCGCATGAAGAAGGTTTGTTTCGTGGCCGATATTCAAAAAATGGACCTGCAAATCCTTGTTAAAGAAGAAGACCGAGATCTGCAACGAATACTGTGGAGAAATGATGATCAAGAACCTGTCAAAGACTACCGTCTTACCAGAGTCACGTTCGGAACTGCTTCTGCTCCTTACTTGGCAGTAAGGACTTTGCATCAAGTAGTCAAAGATGAAGGACGAAACTATCCTGAAGCTGCGGAAATAATAAGACGCGACTACTTCATGGATGACATGATGTCGGGTAAAGACAACGTAACAGACGCATTAAAGGTGGCCAAGGAAATAGACGCCATACTCAAGAAAGGCGGGTTCCAATTAAAAAAGTGGTGTTCCAATGACGCTGATTTTCTTAAAGAATTCAAAGAATCCGAAAGAAGCTCTCATGTAAAGTTGGACTTAACCTTAGATGGTATAACACGAGCTTTGGGATTACACTGGAACATGGGTAATGATCGTTTTCAATACAGCCCAAACTTACCTGGTACGTCAAACCCCACTACGAAGAGAACGATTCTGGCCGATCTACAAAGATTATTTGATCCACTAGGTTGGCTGGCTCCATCTATTTTGCCGGCAAAACTTCTGATTCAAAGATTATGGCTCCAAGGAGTACCATGGGATAAGGAAGTAGAGGAAACCATAGCCACAGAGTGGAATAATTTAAGAGACTCATTTCATCTACACTTTCCCTGTATCGAGATAGACAGATGGCTACACACTACTGAAACTAACCGGAATAACACCAGTATCCACGGCTTCTGTGATGCGTTCACGAGAGCTTACGCTGCAGTAGCCTATCTAAGAGTACGGACATCCATGGGTACCGTAAAGACCTCGATCATCGCTGCTAAAACAAAGGTAGCACCAACTAAACCCCAATCCTTACCTCGTCTAGAACTGAGTGGAGCTGTACTGCTTGCTGGACTCTTGAAGCAGATAAAGGAAGCTATGAATATACCAACCTGTCAGATATTTGCATGGACTGACTCCACTATTGTACTTTCCTGGCTATTCGGTGATCCTGCTAGATGGAATACGTACGTTAGAAACAGAGTAATTGAAATACTGGACAACATCGGAAATCATAATTGGTATCATGTCAAATCACCAGAAAATCCAGCTGATATTGCTTCACGTGGCACATCGTTGCTAGACCTAAAAGACAACGAACTATGGTGGAAGGGCCCAGATTGGCTAAGAGAAGGAGAAATCCAATACAGCAGACCAAACGCGATGATAACAGACCTGGAAAGAAAGGAAACAATACAAGTTAACCTAACAATTGACAATGAGAAAAGTATAACTACAAAATTTCAATACTGTGATACATTACAAGAGCTACTTAAGGTAATAGTATACTGCAAAAGATTCTTAATAGGAAGAAAATTAGAAAACAAAGACTTACCTGTGAACACGGAGGAATTAGATGATGCGTTGAAGACTTGCTTAAGAATAGCACAGAAAAATGACTTTGAAGAAGAAATACAGCACCTGAAATCAAACTTACAAATTAAAAGAAAGAGCAAACTAAACAATTTAAAACCTTAACTTGATGATAATGGCCACCTCAGGGTGGGCGGAAGACTGCGTCACTCTGATCTAAAAGAAGATGGCAAACACCAGATTATACTTGATCGCGACAACAATCTTACCACTCTCCTTGTCACCGATGCTCACCGTCAAATGTTGCACGGTGGAGTTCAAGTAATGCTCTGCTTTCTACGAACTAGATACTGGATCCTGAAAGCAAGGACATTAGTCAAAGTGAAGATCAGAAAATGTCTAATTTGTGCTAAATTAAATGCTACGGCAAAGTCACAGCAAATGGGAGACCTACCTAGAGTTCGAGTAACACCTGCGAAACCTTTCTGGAACACAGGTATTGACTTTGCAGGCCCATATCAGGTCTTGATGTCGAGAGGCAGGGGAGCAAAAACACACAAGGCATACATCGCTGTTTTTGTCTGTATGTCGACAAAGGCGATTCACTTGGAATTGGTGGGAGATCTCACGTCAGATGCCTTTATCGCAGCTTTCCGAAGGTTTGTAGCAAGACGTGGAAGATGCGCTCAGATATGGAGCAACCAAGGACGCAACTTCGTCGGTGCAAACAGACAACTGGTCGCAGATTGGACTGAAGCCAAACTACAATTCGAGGGTCCAATCGCTGAGAAGTTAGCAGTAGACGGAACAAAGTGGCATTTCATCCCAGCCTATAGCCCTCACATGGGCGGACTTTGGGAAGCTGGTGTGAAAGCGATGAAACATCACCTAAAACGGATCATGTCCAACCATATGACCTACGAAGAGATGAGCACATTGTTATGTCAAATTGAGGCTTGCCTAAACTCACGGCCACTCACTATAATAGATGACATGGATAGAGACCACCTACAACCACTAACTCCCGGTCACTTCCTTATCGGTGAAACACCCATCACTGTGCCGACACCAGACCTCCGAGATGTCCCGATGAGTCATTTATCAAGATGGCAGCATCAGCAAAGGTTATTGACTGACTTCTGGCACAGATGGCCACAAGAATACCTGTCACGAATGCAACAACGCTCGAAATGGCACCACAAGGTCAAAGAGCTTGACCTAGGACACATTGTTTTAATAAAGTCAGATAATTTACCTCCGAGTAAATGGAGGATGGGACGTATTGTTGAGAAACACCCGGGTGCTGACGGCGTCACACGGGTATATTCTGTGAAAAGTGGTGATAATGTAGTGCAAAGGTCATTTAATAAGTTATGTTATTTACCAATAGACATTGAACGTTGATTTTGTATTTTGTTTGAATGTAATGTACCTGTTAAATTAACCTACCTATATTTTGTTGTGCGATTAATTGTAATTACCATTTGATTTATTATCTATACGAAACATTGTGAAAGGGCAAATAGACCCTTTGGTGGGCGGTATGTTGAGTTAAAATCGTATGTATGTGTGAAAGTGTGAAGTAAGTACGAATGCATGTGTGTGTCGCCCTAATATCATAAGAAACTATCGTGTAAAGTTAGTCGCAAATAAATCAGCATAAAGAAACCACGTATTTCTGTTACCCAGAATTCCCACAAGTCAATTTGAACCTTAAATCTATAACAGCAACACAACAGTAAAAATTTCAATATTTTTATTACAATAGTATAATAATACAAGACAATCGGCGATGCGCCATCGTTACACGGTGGACATCCCACCCATACGCACAAAACGTTTTGGGAATACTTTCATTGTGCGTACGGCTAAGGAGTGGAATGACATGCCGGAGTCTGTGTTTCCCGATTGCTACAACCTGGGAGTCTGTAAGTTAAGAGTAAATAGGTAACTTCTAGGCAAGCGTGCTCCATCTTCGACCACATCATCGTTTACCATCAGGTGAGATGGTGGTAAAACGCGAGCCTATTCTGAATAAAAATTAGAGCTTCCGATTCAGCTCTAAAACAGTACTGAAAGCAATAGAACTCTTGATTGAAAAGTAAAACCCGGTGCAAACAGCACCGGGTTTTACTTTTCAATCAAGCCTTGAGCCGAGCGAGTACCAGTCTAGTGGCCCGAGACCACGGAATAGAATGTGTTCTGTGCCTGTGCGGCGACCACAGGCGGCGTTCAGCTACCCCAACACTGAACTGAACACTGACTGACACTCGTAGCACAAACGTACTACGCGGAGCTACGACTGGCTCGTAGCACTAACTTCCTACGCGGAGCTACGACCGGCTCGTAGCACCGCCGCACTGCTACGAACTGTTACGACGACAATCTGTTACACCAAATAATTTTGCAAGATGCTATTTCACTATCTTAATCATTTATTCATGTGTGTACGTATGTAGCTTCCAATATTTAAATAGGAAATGACAAAAGGCATATTCTTTCGACAGAGAATCACCACTACCAACCAACGAGGCTATGCTCCAGTATTCTGGACACTATTCCCGCTGCCCTTTATAAAGTTAATAAAATTTTATTGAAAATTGTAAGAATATAATGGATCAATGGATTTTATTTTATACAAATTGATATATTATATATATGTATATATAGCAGACATACAGTTTCTTAGAGAATTATACACGTTACGCATAGTTCTTCATGAAAAGACTACATTCTAAGTAAGTAAAGCCGCAGGCAACAGTTTGTCAATTCTTATAAAATTATAAATTTAAAAAACCTCCTATGCAAAAATAATAGTCGCGGCGAGGTATCGCTTTGTAACAAACTTTAAATATCGATTCTGAATTGGCGATACCCCGCCGCGACTTTTTTTAACACGCTTTTATTAGGTCGACATGTATGTAACTATGTAATGCAATCTAAGGTCACTAATTTAACCATCTTCCAAGGGTCGTGGCGTCATGAAAATTGGCAGCTGTATGTAGTTCTGATGACAATACAATAATATGGTACTGTCAAACTGATCTGATGATGAAGCCGGAAGATATGAACTGGAACTTCATGATGGAAAATCGTATCATAGCTGTTTTGGATTTCTTAAAAAAGTCTTGTAATGAACTTTGACCATGATTATGTTTCAAGGTCTGATGATGAAGCCGGAAGATAGGCACTGGCATTCCATGATGGAATATTGTCTCATAGTCGTGTTTGCACTTGTGAGAAAGGCCACGTAATTTTATAGATGTCACTTTCAAATCCTCTCGGGGATCGACCGTTTAATAGTTTTTGTTTTTTTGTTTTTACGTGCATTTATAAAAACGTGTGTTTCTAGTGTTTTTTTAAACTATTAATTTATTATTTATTTTTTATTTTTAATGGATGTTTCTTAAGCTAGGCACTTATAAGTAATTTTTGCGTAGGGAGTTTTTTAATTTTTTATTATAAGCTTTTAAACTTTTCACCTACCATAGGCTCGCGTTTGACCACCATCTCACCTAATGGTAAGTGATGATGTGGTCGAAGATGGAGCACGCTTGCCTAGAAGTAACCTATTCACTCTTGACTTAAAGACTCCCAGGTTATAGCGATCAGGAAACACAGAATTCGGCAGAGAATTCCATTTCTTAGCCATACGCACAATGAAAGTATTCCCAAACCGTTTTGTTACAACAAAACGGTTTGGGAATACTGTTTTTGTATGTTTTGGAATACTGTTTTTGTATGTTTTGGAATACTGTTATTGTCCACCATGTAACGATGGCGCATCGCCGTTTGTCTTGTAGTCCGATGATGGAATGGGCTTGGCGGAATTAGATTGTGTAATTTCATTGCACACTCCTCGAAATGAAACCGATAGACTTGCAACTCGTCGTCGATGTTCAAGGCTCTGGAGCTTTGATTCGACCAGTGAATCGTTGACAATGAGTCTCTTAGCCCGTTTCTCTATAGACTCAAGCACGTCCAGTTGGTATTTGGCAGATCCATCCCAAAGATGACAGCAATACTCCATACACGACCGAACCTGAGCTTGATACAGATTGAGCGTCTGTTCGGGTGTGAAGTACCGTCTCACCTTTGCTAGGATTTCCAACTTTTTTTCTTTTAGCTGAGCCTTAGCCTCGATAAACAGAACAAAATAATGAGGGTGGAAGTTAGAGTTACCCCAAGAAGCTCAATATGATCGGATATCGGCCCGGTTACATCGCGGAAAGTAGGAGCCGGTTCGAATTGGCTCCTTTTTGCGGAGAAGAGACACGCCTGGGTCTTAACTGCATTAAACTTGACCAAGTTGGCATCGCCCCATTCGGAGACAGCCTGCAAGGACTTGAATTTCATGGAGTGGTCAGTTTTTATAATATATAGTACGCGTCGTTCCCTATCAATTGATACGCCACTTGGGTATATTTGACAATATTCAATTATTCATACCCACTTTTACTCCCCATATCTAGTAAATGGCTAAACCGATTTATATAGAACATGTCTGATTGTAATATACTTGTCGTGTTCTTTCATTTGATACCCCACTTGGGTATATTTGACAACATTCGATGAATCATCCCCACTTTCGACGCCCATATCTAGTAAATGTCTGAACCGATTTTGCCAAAACATCATCTAAAAACCACTGCCGGAAAACCTACTTTCTAACAAAAAAACTGCCTCGAAATCGGTTCACCCGCTTAGAAGCTACGGTGCCACAGACAGATACATAGACACACACGTTAAACTTGTAACACCCCTCTGTTTCCGTCGAGGGTTAAATAGAACTTGTCCTGATTCACTTGCTCACTGACTGATCATCGACGAGCGTAAATGATTGAAGTTGGATCCGTGATCTGTAGTCGGTAGGCAATTGAACACCTGACGGAGTAATATAGGGGTTGAAGGCTAACCTACAAGTAATCTTACTTAAAGACTCACAGGTTAAGCTATCAGAAAATAGACTCCAGAATCAAAATTTCACTCCTGAGTACGCACAATAATATAATAATAATTTTATTCATAAGTTCACACAATAATAGATTACATGGAAGTTACAGTTTTTAAGGTTAGGTACATATTAATTCGTAAGTGAAAGTTACAGTGTGTCTAAAATAAATCATCTAGTGCTTAACTTATATAATATTGATTAATAGTCTAAGAATACTAAAGCGACCTGCCTGATGTAAGTTTATTCAAACCTGTGTTTCAGGCCATCACTTTTCAGCGCTGAGTGGCTTGGTGAACAATAGATTACAGAACAGAGCCAACATTGTTACTTAACGTATTATACTTTAATAGCTTGCTTTTTATGTGAAATATTAAAATAATCTAAACACTTTAAATAAATAATGACTAAATAAACACTATTACATTTATTGCGTAACATCTAACAATTTTTCTGTATGTGAGTAAGTAATTAAATGTCGCTAAATATTCCCTCAACATTTCACAACATTTTTTACGACTTACACTGTAAATACCTAGAGACTTGTTGATTTTATTATATAGATATGGACGTAAAAATACATAAAATTTGTGTGTAAAAGTATGTCTAGTTTGAGGCTTTATGCAGACCAGGTCTTTTCTTCTCTTATCTATAGGGATATAAGGAAGCTTACTGTGTTGGAGTAGTACTATATTCAGAATAAAAAGTTGCCGCACGGTTAGTACCTTACATGCCGTGTAAACCTCATGTGTGGGAAATCTAAATGGACGACAAGTGGCTACCTTAAGGACCGCTCTTTGCGCACGTTCTAATGGCAAAAGGATTGATTTAGTTGCCCCACCTAATGATGTTATGCAATAAGTGAGAATAGATTCATAATTACATGGTGGACATCCCACCCATACGAACAAAACGTTTTGGGAATACCTTCATTGTGCGTACGGCTAAGGAGTGGAATTCCCTGCCGGAGTCTGTGTTTCCCGATAGCTACAACCTAGGAGTCTTTATGTCAAGAGTGAATAGGTTACTTTTAGGTAAGCGTGCTCCATCTTCGACCACATCATCACTTATCATCAGGTGAGATGGTGGTCAAACGCGAACCTATTTTAAATTAAAAAAAAAAAAAAAGATTCATTCAAAGCCAAATAAACCTATTTAATTAGACTGTAGTCTGCTATATTTCGTAAATATTTAAAAATATATATTAATTTACGTATTCGAGTGCATAATAAATCGATGTGTTTACGGAAATTTAGATTTGTGTCAATCGTTACACCTAGATATTTTATATAATCGGTTTTTGCTAAAGTAGGACAACCACATGCATTGTCAGCATACGTGCTGCACTTGTGCGCATAAATGTTTATGTTAGTAACTGGCAGGTTAGTATTTCTAAGAGTAAATATGTAATATGTATTTGGTTTTATCGACATTTAGTGTTAGTAGATTTTCCTGTAGCCACTTAGAAACTATATTAAAACCGTTCTGGGCTTGTTTATATACATCATCTCTAGTTTTGTCTGAAAACAATAGTGCTCTGTCGTCTGCGTATGACAGTATTATACTTTATTCCTAATATATATAAATGACCTCTGCAGCTCATTTATATATATTAGGAATAAAGTAGGACCTAAAATACTACCTTGTGGTATTCCGTAATTACTGTTTCTTAGCTCAGAACTAACGTATTGGCCAATTTTGACGCATTGACCGCGGTCAGTAAGATATTCAGACAATAATGAAAGCGTTGTTCCTCTTATTCCGAGAATTTCAAGCTTGTGCAAAAGTAATGGACAAGAAATGGTATCAAAAGCCTTGGCGAGGTCTAAGAAGATCCCAATTGTGTGCATGACTTTATCCAAATTAGTAGTGATAAAATCTGTCATTTGATGTACTGCTTGGTTAGTTGACTTTTTCGGCCTAAAACCAAATTGTCTCTCTGAGAGTAATTTATTATCGTCTAGGTATTTAATTAATCTAATATTAATGATTTTCTCTAAAATTTTGGAGAGTCCTGTTAAAACTGAGATTGGTCATCAGCTTCATTAATAACTATAGTTATTAATGAAGCTTTTGTCACCAGTTTTAAATACAGGAGTAACCACAGCTTTTTAAGCGACTTAGGCAATACCCCATTTGTTAAGCATAACTGAAATATATGAGTTAGCGGTGGGGCGAGTAAGAATTTTAAATGTTTAAGTATCTTGTTTGATATATCATCCCACCCAACGGCACAAACAGTCTTTAACCCAGAAATAATGGTTAGTACTTCATTGACATCCGTATCTAATAAGACAAACGATTTGAGTGTGGGGAATTTTTTAGATTGGTTTTGAGGGAAACTTCTATTTTTTGTGATTTTCTCTGCCAAATTCCTACGTTAGAAAAATATGAATTCATTTTATTGGTTGATTCAACTGGGTAATTATTCTCTATTTTCAGTAAGTCAAGTGGAGGTTCAGGATTTTTGGTTCCGAATGTATTTGTTTTTATAAATTTTATATAATATATAATATTCCACAACTTTTCACACAACGCCATCCAGTCCCAAACTAAGCAGAGCTTGTGGTATGGGTACAAGACAACTGATAAACATACATATATATTTCTAAATACATACATATTATAGATAAATTACACCCAGACAAAGAACAAATGAACGTGCTCATCACACAAACATTTGTCCTAGGTGGGAATCGAACCCACGACCTTGCGCACAGCAGTCAGGGCCACTGACCACTATACCAACGGGCCTGCATTTTAAAATTTCTTTACTGTTTTTACCTGCTTTCTGTGTAGTTCATTTCTATCATATCCATTTTATTATTTTCTTAAGAAGGTTGTTACAGAAATTTCTGTATCTTTTATACATAATATCAAGAATTTCATTTATAGGCTCCAGTTTGCTTTTCATTTGGAGTTTGTCTCTGTGTCTAATGCAGCGAACAAGTCCAGGGGTAATCCAAGGTTTAAGACACTTATACTTTCTTGGCATTATTTTAGCAACTGTATTTTTTATTATTGCATCATGGAGTAAATTTATAAAATAATCTATAGAAATATTTGCGTCGGCACTAGTATAATATACAGAGTCGAAATTAATATTACGTATGTCTTTTTCAAGTTGTGTCATATTGACTGTAGGATAGCTACGTAAACAATTTTTCCTAGGTATTGAATGTTGTAATGTTATTAAAACTGCTTAATGATCAGTAAGCGAGGAGTTAGTAACAAATGTTTTGGTTGGGTTCTTTGTTTTTATGATGAAATGGTCTAAGCATGAACCGCTTTGATGCATGAGGCGGTAATGAGCTGGTAAGAGTCCGTGGAATGCACAGATATTAAGATAGTTATGTGCGTGTGTATCCATTTTCCCAGAAGCAATGTTAATATTTATATCACCCATTAATATTATGTTTTTGAAAGTTGTAAGGCTTTGTAAGTGTGCGTTAAGACTCTAAAAAATTTACGACGTTTTGAGACGGAGGTCTGTATATAGCCATAACTACCGTGTCTGAATAAATTTTAATAAGTAAGCAATTACTACTTTGTAGCAATGGTTCTTCGACAGTTGTGCTTAAATTATTTTTGACATAAACAACTAAACCATCATTTTGGTTTTAATATTTCTTTGGGTTTTATATGAAGTATACCCGTCTAGTGATGGTATAACAGCTGAGTGGTTTGACAACCAACATTCTGTTAGGACGATAATATCGCAACTTATACCCAGATCTAGTAGTAATATCTCAAACCCATTTATGTTTCGATTTATGCTGCGAATATTTTGTGTAAGTAACGTCAGCGGTTTCTCTCTCAAAGAAAAGAACTGTTTACACTTATGAACATTACAAATTATTGCGTCAGACACAGAGAATTTATCTAGGTCACTAAGCAGTTGATCAGTCATAATACTTAACAAATATAAATAAACAAAAAATACAACTAGTGTGCTTAACAGATAGATTAATAGGTAGCGCTCTCAGGCGCCTTCATAGTCTATTGAATTTATATAGCTGTCCTAATATTTTCGTGCTGGACAATTAGCATCATCAGTTTTGTGGTCGGTTTTCCGCTTAAAACGTTTGCACGTCGCACAGATGGGTGGAGTAGATTTCCTGCTGCATTCTTTGAAAGAGTGGCCAGTCTCTCCGCAATGATTACACGTCGGGCTAGTTTCACGACAGAATTTAGCCGCGTGACCGAACTGCTGGCAGTTGAAGCACCGAGTAACGATCGTAAAATCTCGGACTGGGCATGAAGTCCAATTAATAAGCATCCGCCCTTGATTCACTAGGATCTTCCTGATGCTAGCCCGAACTTCTAGTATGTAATTGCACGTTGGGAGATCTTTTTTCCAGATTTATCAATCAATCAATTTATATATTTCAGGCAACTTGGCCCATATAAATAAAATACATCCTATTACAATAAATAACTACAAATAAACTAATAAATATATATATCACTTAACCAGAACTTATACATATTATGTTACACGAGTTATCGGCGTCGTGTGTTGCGCAGTGTCCGGTAATCGGCCTCGAAAACGCCGGAACCTTACTCCTCTCGGCCAAAATTCCTCCTTCAAGAAAGTCGAAAGATGTTCGGCCGGCGCTCTCACCACAAAAGAATTAAAATTAGTTCCGTGATGAGACTCTAGCTGTTCAACTCTCAGGGAGAAATTGGATTTCGCCAAAATTTAATTCACAATATCCTCTGCCCTTGTGGAATAATGCAGACGGGACACGTAAATCAATTTTGTAGGTACGGCTGGACGCAGCAGTTGGTTTGGTTCGGCCAGCGCAGTGACACACTGATTTCAACAAGCTGGCTTCCTCTTCCTCTTCACCACCTTGATGAAGCCATCCTGGTCACACTTGTCCTTCTTAAGACTCCGCTCTCTCGGACCCCCCTGGGTTGGTTTGCAGCGGCGTTTTTCGATTACCCTTAATGGCTGCTCAGCGGGCTTTCGTGAGGTAGCTGGTTTATCAGCGGCAACAATCGCAGCGTAAGAACGTTCAGGGGTCGATGCACTTATGCCAGTCGGAACCGCGACCGGAGTCGAGGGAGCGATGGCAGGGCACAATGCATCGCCAGCGTTACAGGCAATCGCAGAAGTATCTATTTATGGTTCAGCTTAATTTGTTATTCAAACGACTCTCATGTTTCATTTGTCATCTTCTCTGCGAGGTTTTGCTCGTAAATGCAGTCAAATACCTCCTTTTCAGTCAGGGCTACCGGGACACCAATAACGGCAATTCTTGGGCGCCGTTTGGCTGGTTCCTCAACCTTAAGGCCCGAAGAAACTAACTTTTCTGAGCTCCGGAGTTTTTAAATATCTGCTTTTGAGTCTGTACTTATTAGTACACCCCCATTTTTCACTTTTTTGAGGCCACGAACATGTAGTTTCAGTTCCCCGGGTGAGAAAATTTTTTGGACAAGAGACTTGGTGTCGTCACTAGATTTGGTCTTGTCGCTGGGGTATATGGCCACTGAGCTTAAATTTGCTGGGTGCACAAAGTTATCTGACCCTTTTTGACCATTTTCGCATACGAGAACGGTTCTGCCAGGTTTGTAATGCCTTCAACTACCTCCTTGAATTGTAAGAGAGAGTTCTCGACGTTTTGTTGTTGCTGCAAGTGTTGAATGGTACAATGGGCTTGGATGGTTTTTTGCTTAAGAGCTTGATATAAGACAGCCATCTGAGATGCGCCACTTACGGCCTTACGGCAGAGATTGCTGACACGAACCTTTTGGTCTGCGTTCATTTTTCCCTCAGAGACCAAATTGCATACTTCTGTTAGGATGTTGACCCCATCCATTTCTGAATCTCGGTCGTAATTATGACTTCTCTCGGCAGCTCGTTTTCCACGGGAAGTGGTGGATTTGGGTCTACAGGTTGTACAGGCTGGACAGTTGGTGTCGACGGAGGACTCCTTGCACTGATTTGAAAACCACTTGATCGCAAATACGTTGCCCCGACGCACGAAAACTATGCGAGTTTTTGCTCTTATATATTGGCTACGATACACGAACCATTTTAGTTGTGACCAAGTATTAGGCCTGTGTGCATGATAAACAATTACAAATTTTAAATTTTTGTACCTATCCAATTTATAACGCATAATAATGCTTTCATGCGCGTTGAAGTGGTGTGGAAAACATTCCCAGACATCTAGATACCAAATGGATGACATAACTATTCATCAGTAATGAAATAATATGAAAATTATTTATCATTTAATCAGATTATAAGCCACCGCAGAGGTCCATTTAAAGTGGTGGTTTGGGTAGTCAAGGACAAAATTGTTTCGCGCGTTGATGTCTTTTGGAAATGTCTCTTTCTTACATGAAGAAATTATAATTCTTTTATCCCTGTCTTTTCATCTGTATTTTTATCGTAAAAATCTGTGCTGTTACCTATAACGGGTGGATACGATATCGATAAGTATAAAATTAATTTTTTTTTTTTTTAATTCAATTCAGATAGTTGTCATAAAATACTTATCTACATTAACCGACTTTAAAAAAATTGGCCAAGTGCGAGTCAGACTCGCCCATGAAGGGTTCCGTAGTAACTATAATAATATAATATAATAATTATGTATATTTATTTGACGAATAAAAAAAACCTTAAAATTTCTTAAAACTAGCTTATTTATTTACATTTTTACAACTACGCTAAATAACTGTGGTTTTCATAGTGTTTGTATGAATTACAAAGTTATATTTGCGGTTTTATAAAATATGCTGTATCTCAAAAACTGCTGAGCTGATTTCGTTCAAACCAATTTTGGTTGAAAGTTTACATTAAGATCTACAGATATATATATTTTTTTAGATTTTTCACTCCATTATTATAGAAGTTAGAGGGGGGGGGGGCACATTTTACCACTTTGGAAGCTTATATCTTTTAAACGATTGACTTTATGAAAAAGTGGTTTTAGAAACCCTTATATCATTTTTAAAGACCTGTCTATAGATACCACACACGCATAAGTTTCATGTAAAAAAATATTTTCAGTTCTAGTTCCATGTATGGGGACCCCCTTTATTTTAAATATTTTTTAATTTTTTTCTTTAAAATCGAAAAGCGGTTCACAGAATACATCTATCTACTAAGTTTCACATGTATAGTTTTAATAGTTTCGGAATAAAATGGCTGTGCCATACGGACCGACGGACAGATAGACAGACAGACAGACGGACAGACATATCGAAACTATAAGGGTTCCGTTTTTTGACATTCGGCTACGGAACCCTAAAAAGGAGAAAGTTCTGATATTTTTTATTCTGTGTGACATGCATGTTTTCATTTTAGATTTCCCAAGATTCCAGATTAAAAAGAAAAGTGGATGGATAAGGTTACTAGGGAATATTGGTTTCTAGTTTGGTTTTTACCCGACTGCGCCAGAAGGAGTGTTATGTTTTTCGAGAGTATGTATGTATGTAAAATTGTTTGGCACGCTCTGTGGCCTGAACGGCTCGACGGATTTTAGCTTGAGAGGTATCGTTAGATTCGTATTGACTGTGAAAGTGACACTGGGTATATCAAAATAAAAAAAAAACCAAAATGGCGGATTTTTGGCGCCATATTATGTCTTCAAAAAAGTTTTGTTTTCTCAAAACCTATCGAGTGGGGTACCAAAATAAAGGGCTTTATAAGGTGATTACAAACATATATACAACTTATATGGTTAAAAGTAATTCAAAGTGACAAATCGTTAAAAACACGTATCAAGAACTAAATCGTCTGCGAAATCTTTCACATTTGTAAACTAAAAAGCTGGAAATAAAAATAGTAATTAAAAAATTAAAAAACCCGACTGCAACCTTATACTAAAACTAACTGAAAAGCTAATAAAAACAAGCCCATTTTAAATTAAATTAAAGTTGGAAGCAGGCGGGACCTATTAGAGTTTGAAACTATAATAATGGTATGGGCCCCGCCTGCTTCCAACTTTTATTTAATTTAAAATGGGCTTGTTTTTATTAGCTTTTCAGTTAGTTTTAGTATAAGGTTGGAGTCGGGTTTTTTAATTTTTTTAATTATTATTGATATAATATTGAGAAAAGTCAAAATAATATAAGATACCTATATCCAATCTTTCTAGGCTTCAAATAGTATGACGGAGTCTAATATTAATTAATTTGGACCTTTGCATTGCAATATCGCCCTCGTAAGTTACTTTGGTTCCGGGGTTGCGGTAATGTTCTAATGAGATACCGCAGCCCCGGAACTTAAGGGCAGCTGAAGAAACAGGGTGGGTTTTTAGTCAGTAGAAGTCTGACACTCCCTTCCACTTTACCCAGAGCGGGAGAAGTCATTCGATGATTTTCCCACCCAGGAAAAAAAAACAGGTTACTTTGTTTCGATGTCGAGTCCACGGGTTAAGTGTAAGTAGGAGGGAGGAGTCATTAGATAAATCATCTAATGACTCACCACCAAAAAAAAATATTACCGAGTGCCTGCTGAAGCTACAGTTGTTGACACAACTGATTTTAATGAAAATATATTTATTATGGAATATAAAATAAATATAAAAACAAAAAATATAAAAATAATAGATGGCCGGCTACATTGTCCATGCTCTGATAAAGCAAATAAAATGCCTTACTTGTATTGGAGCGTTGATTGGTGTTACAAATCAAAACGCCTTACAATTTCAAAAAGACACTAAAACAAGTTATTGTACGGATCCAGCACAGTAATAGAAATTTGTCGTCGTTGTGAAATTTATATTAAAAGGGCGATCAACGAGAGTGGTTCGAAAGTGCTGTCTCAGAAATATAATTCCAATTATTTTATGAGATCGGTTTTAAAATCACTGATTGAACCCTAAAAAAAGTATGCTGTTATTATTGATTTTTATAATGAATTAATTTGGTAAGTGTTTTTCGAATTAAAGTTTTATGTTCCTGATTGTTTTTGCTAAAAAATGATAACCGAGCGTCTACATATTTCTGAATTATGCATCTTGCTAATTCAATCAAATGATTGGTAGTTTCTATTTCATATTGATGAAAATTAATATCCGGGAATAAAGTATACCCAATCAGTGATTTTAAAACCGATCTCATAAAATAATTGGAATCATATTTCTGAGACAGCACTTTCGAACCACTCTCGTTGATCGCCCTTTTAATATAAATTTCACAACGACGACAAATTTCTATTACTGTGCTGGATCCGTACAATAACTTGTTTTAGTGTCTTTTTGAAATTGTAAAGCGTTTTGATTTGTAACACCAATCAACGCTCCAATACAAGTAAGGCATTTTATTTGCTTTATCAGAGCATGGACAATGTAGCCGGCCATCTATTATTTTTATATTTTTTGTTTTTATATTTATTTTATATTCCATAATAAATATATTTTCATTAAAATCAGTTGTGTCAACAACTGTAGCTTCAGCAGGCACTCGGTAATATTTTTTTTTGGTGGTGAGTCATTAGATGATTTATCTAATGACTCCTCCCTCCTACTTACACTTAACCCGTGGACTCGACATCGAAACAAAGTAACCTGTTTTTTTTTTTCCTGGGTGGGAAAATCATCGAATGACTTCTCCCGCTCTGGGTAAAGTGGAAGGGAGTGTCAGACTTCTACTGACTAAAAACCCACCCTGTTTCTTCAGCTGCCCTTAAGTTCCGGGGCTGCGGTATCTCATTAAAACATTACCGCAACCCCGGAACCAAAGTAACTTACGAGGGCGATATTGCAATGCAAAGGTCCAAGTTAATTAATATTAGACTCCGTCATACTATTTGAAGCCTAGAAAGATTGGATATAGGTATCTTATATTATTTTGACTTTTCTCAATATTATATCAATAATAATTAAAAAAATTAGAAAACCCGACTCCAACCTTATACTAAAACTAACTGAAAAGCTAATAAAAATAAGCCCATTTTAAATTAAATAAAAGTTGGAAGCAGGCGGGGCCCATACCATTATTATAGTTTCAAACTCTAATAGGTCCTGCCTGCTTCCTGCTTTGTAAAAAAAAAATTATCATCTCACTTTACATGTAGGGGACTACATGTAAAGTGAGATGATAATTTTTTTTTTCGTCCTTCCCATAGTGTGGGATATCGTTGGATAGGTTTTTCAAAAATATTAGGGGTTTAGGGAGACCGTTTTCTGATTAAGTAAACCGCTCGTGACTTATCAAGCTTTAAAGTACCAATTTTCGTTAGAGTCAAGTGTCCTCCCCCTCTATCAACTAAACGGTTGTAGGTATAAATTGAAATGTCATGGCAGTAGTACCTATATATAACGAAGTTTAAAGGAAAACTATCACACATGAGTGGGCTTTACAAGTTTACGAGTAATAGTCGACAAATTGATGTGCGCGGACACGGTCGAGTGCGGACGCATTATTCGCAATTTATTCGTAATTTACCCACAAAAATGGAGTGTTAATTCATGGAAAATTGATTCGTATTGCTGTCGTACAACTAATAAACTAAGTACCAAAGTGGAGTGAACTTTTTTCGCTGATTTTATTCGCGAGTGCAATATCGTGCGCGCTAGCAAGGCTGAGGTAAATAATGGAGAAAAAGTGTGGCGCTTGCAGTTCAACTATAACAGATAACTTCTTTATGGTATGCTCAAACGAAAAATGCATGAAAGCTTACGATTTAAATTGTCTCAAAATTAACCTAGATGCTTTTGAAACATTTACCGTAGCATATAAGAAGAAATGGGTATGTCCGGAGTGTGTTTGCTTAAATCCGAAGCGCGGAAATATAGATACGCCGGTCAGAGGGGATTCCACCAGACTACACACAACCATAACACCTGATAATGTGAACTCCCAACGAGGAACCCGGGTCCAATTCTCACCTACAATTTCAAGCGACGTGGATTCCGTGTTGCTGGATGAACTTAGGCAGTTTCGATTGGACATTATGGCCCGCTTGGACTCTCAGGCAAATGCGATTACGCTCATGCAAGATCAATATACGCAAACAAAAAAAGATCTTGACAAATTAGTTAAAAATAATGACGGTAATAGAAGAAAAAGTCAACCTTCAATTGGCTTGCAATATCCAATCTCAGACATCATCCAGCATTGTCCCACCACCGAAAGAGGCATCGACTAGCTCTCACTCTACATTTGCTGAAGCCGTTGGTCAAAATAAAACCAAGAAACCTAAAAAAAATAACAATACGCATAATCAACCAACCGCCGAAATCCATAATGTAAACAAGTGTGGGGCCACGAAATCTGCTACTACGGTACTTGAAACACAGGCGAGTTATACTGGCGCTCCAGACGTTATTGAACAGTCGGAGCGGGAAGAAGGAACTGGCTGGACTACTGTACAATATAAAAAACCTAACCGTTTGTCTAAAAATGTGACTATTGGAAGAAATACGGAAATTAAAGGAATAGTGGCTATGGAAAGAATGAAATATCTACATGTATGGCGCTTGCATCCGGAAACCACACAAGAAGCTATGACTGATTACATAAAAAATCTTTGTGGGCCTGAAGCACCTATGAAAATTGAGAAGATCAAACATAAAACAGCACGAGATTACTCGTCTTTTATTATAGGCGTATCTGAAAAGCACTATACCTTACTGAATAATGCGGAAGTATGGCCACTAAACGCTGAATTCAATGAATGGATTTGGTTTCGTAAACAACCCAACAGCCCGCTCCATAAGTAATAGTGTAATTGAAATATATTACCAAAATGTTAGGGGTCTTCGAACTAAGTTAGACTACTTCAGAAATAATTTAATGACATCCGCCTCGGACTTATTCGCTATTACTGAGTCTGGCTGCAGTGAATCCATACAAGACGCGGAAATTGTTCCACCCGGATATAATATATTACGATGTGATCGAGCGGATGGTCGAAAGCAAGGCGGCGCGCTTCTCGTGGCCACACACCGGTTCGAGCTGCGACAACTACCTATCTTGGACGCGTCGATAGACACTTGTGTGTTCGAAATGGTTTGTGCAACGGTACATTTAAATAAACGTTTTTTGTTTGTGTGTTGTGTTATCTACATTCCGCCAGGTAGTTCGGAAAATGAGTACATGTTATTATTTAGAATAATAGAAAAATTATGTGATAGGTATGGAGAAATTATTGTAATTGGTGATTTTAATTTGTATTCTTGTCCTGCTAATATTAGTAATTATTTCGAATGTTTTTTATCATATTGCGAGTTCACTCAAAGTAACACAGTACCCAACCATTTAGGTCGTCAGTTGGATTTGGTTCTGAGTGCCGGCATTAGCGGAGGAGTGACGGTGGTAGTGGCGGATGAGGCGCTGGTGCCGGTCGACGCGCACCACCCGCCACTAGCGGTTAACGTGCGCCCCGCCTCTGCCCCGCCGACGTCCCCCGCCGTCGCCCTCGATTCTAGTGCACACCATATTAGACCACAGTGGAATTGGAATAAGGCTGATTTTCAACTGTTATATTTTAGGATTCTTTCCATTGACTGGAGTATGATGTACGGAATGCATGATTTGGAAGAAATGTTGAACTTATTTTATGATAATATTAATTCTACTATTAATGGGTGCGTACCCCGGAAAAAGCTTAGTAGTGGAAATTCGCGGTATGTATACCCAGTATGGTACACCAGAGATATAATAACAAATATACAAATTAAAGCCAGACTTCACAAAAAATTCAAAAAAACTAAGTCGGATAATGATTATCACAAATTTGCGGAATGTAGAACTCGTATAAAAAAGTTAATAGAAACTGCGCATATACAACATAAAAATAAAATTCAGTATCAATTTGTAAAGGATCCGAAATCGTTTTGGCAGTATATAAGATCGAAAAGAAAAACACTAAATAAGCAGAGTATCATAAAAGAAGGTCAACATCTAACAGATGATGAGTGTGCTGTGCAGTTCGCTGACTTTTTTGAGTCTGTGTACAGCAAGGAGCCACCCAAACTGGACGTGTGCGCGGCGGCGGCGGAGTTCGGCGCGACCAGTGCACGGGTACACATTGAGACGCTGAGTCTTGCGGAAGTTCAGCAGGCGCTTGGGAGTCTCAAGCCAAAACGTTCGTCTGGCCCAGACGGGATACCAGCGTTTCTGTTCCGAGACTGCGGGAGGGTACTGGCAGAGCCATTACTTCACATTTTTAATGCATGTTTACAACAAGCCACGTTCCCTCAAAGATGGAAGGTCACGCGCGTTGTTCCGGTTCCTAAAGGAAAACCAAGTTCAGATACCTGTAATTATAGACCGGTGGCTGTACTCTCCACGCCTGCTAAAGTACTCGAGTCGGCTATTCAGCGCTCCGTTCAGGAACAAATGCGTGCGCGTCTATCAGATGCGCAACATGGGTTCCGACCTGGACGTAGCACTGCTACAAACCTTATTAACTTTATGGTACAGGTGGTGCCGGCATTAGACTCAGGGGTACAGGTAGATGCTGCGTACTTCGATTTTAAAAAGGCGTTCGATACGGTGGATAATGACATCTTGTTAAGGAAGCTCGCGAAAATTGGATGTACACTACCTCTGCTACAGTTTTTCGCTAGCTATATGAAGGATCGCCAGCAATATGTCGACTACAATGGCTGTGTATCTCGACCATATTACACGAGGTCGGGCGTGAGCCAGGGCAGCAATGTAGGGCCTCTCGAGTTTATTGTAATGATAAATGACTTGCCGGAAGTCGTCAGACATGGGACTTGTTTATTGTTTGCGGATGACCTGAAATTGCTGCTCGAGGTTCGGGATCACTCTGATTGTGAACACCTACAGGAAGACATTAACAGAGTGGTCGAATGGAGCAACGACAACAAACTGCATTTTAATGTTGCTAAATGTTCGGTGATGTCGTTCACTCGCGCGCGAACTCCCTTGAGTTATCAGTACAAGGTTGAGGATGTGCCGATGCAACGAGTGTCTCAGGTACGAGACTTAGGGGTAGTCTTCTCTCAGGAACTAACCTTCCGTGAGCATATCAATAAGATTTGTAAGAAGGCATACAGAAACCTAGGTTTCGTACTCAGGCAGTCCCAAGGATTTACCAACATCACGACACTACGGGTACTATATGACGCATTAGTCAGAAGTCACCTCGAACAAAGCGCATTCATTTGGGCTCCTCATGAGGCAAAATATAGTGTTATGTTGGAACGTATCCAAAATAAGTTCACGAGACACTTGTATTACAAGCTGTATGGGGTATATCCATTATACCCATTGATGTACCCTACACTATTTGTTCTGGGTATGGTAGGGTATAACACTCTAAGAGTACGACGGGAGTTTTCGCTCGTAGCGTATGTAGTGAAACTACTACGTGGCATGGCGCATAACCCGGGAGTGCTGCGACACCTACAGCTGTGTGTGCCCGACCGGTACGTGTGGAGGCGGCACCGCCCGCCCCTGCTCGCTGTGCCTGCAGCCAGGACCAAACTACTGGCGAGAACTCCTCTCACTAGAGCCATACGCGTGGTGAATGAGGTTCATGGGAGGGTTGATGTATTGTGGTGCAACTTGAGTGAACTCGCAAAAGTTACACTATATGTAATAAGTTATTCAGATTAAAATATTTTTCAACTAGGTATAAGGTGTAGATTTAGGATTTAGTTAGTAAGGCCACTCTGTCGCATTGGATCATAGATCTGTAATGATAGTGTAGGTAAGATTGTTATAAATAAATAAATAAATAAATAAATTGTATTTGACTCGAAAATTTCGAACAACTCCATAGAAATGTCGATAGATGGCGCTAAGCGTCCGTTGTATTGCGCTAGTTTCATATTTAAATAAGTTTTATAAAAAAAACTTTTTAACAAAAAAATACCGACTTCCAAAAAACCACTAGGTACAATGTGAAAATAACTTTAATTTCAGAAGATGGTGTCTTTGGATCTGTTTATAATTTATCTAAGTTACAATAGCCTAATGTCAACTTGCTCATCACCTTTTACAAAATATTGCTTTTCCCGATGCAGGGGCGTTAATTGTTGAGGAGTTCTCCTGATATTTCACCATCAGCTCCATTTCACCATTCACATTGTGACGACCATAAATTGCTTAGCAACCATTTTAAAGTAATCGAACCGCAACTCGTGAAATACTTATTATTGAGTAGTTCCAGTGGCCATCTGTGATCTTCTTCAACAGTTCCGCTTCACCAAATGGTGCTTTCTGAGAGCACAAGTTACTATAAAAAATACCAAAATCGCTATACGATTGCCTTTAAAATTTGAGGATTTCCTTCGATTTCCATGAGATCCCTTCATCAAATTCTAATTTGGTGACAATGGTACTACTTCGAGAGCATGCCATTTCAAACGAAAAAATATTTTTCTAAATCGATTCACAATTAACGGAGTAATCGGTGCACATACATACAAAATATACGTGACGAATTGGTAACCTACTCCTTCTTTAGAAGTCGGTTAAAAAACAGTTTCTGTTCAGTAAAATTATAGTAAGTTGTGTTTAAGTAATTAAATTAGTTGAGGATTGTGTCAAACCAGTCTCATTTTTCAGTTTTGTGTAACAATTAGTACTTCTTTTCTGACTAGATGGCGTTGTCGTAGAATTATATCTCACAATGGTTTCGTTACCGCCAAAACTATAAGTTACGAAAATGATTAATTTTTTGCCCCGACCATAAAGCAAGTGCTGAAACGCCATTCAGTGCATTACTTCACCTCTGCTGAAAACCACACAAACCCCCTGATCGTATCGGCCGCCTGATACAGACCCTCCAATATTTCTCGGGTTCGTCGCCCGCGTAACGTCCTTGACGAGCCCGACGACCCCACCACCATCCGACAAGAGAGCAGTAGGGAAACTAGCACTCTTAGAAAATACAGAAATAAAACGCGTTCCGTATTCCGGCCTCGCCGACGAGGCCCATCGCGACGTCCGCGTACTTGTAACGGAAACTCTCCCCGACCTTTGCCAAACGAGCCAGTCCGCGATGCTGAGCCAGTAGCGATAAATAACCCCTTAAATAATATGGACTCAGCCTGTCCCTTTGCTGCCCTCCATCAACGACCACGCTATGCCGAGGTCCGTACTCCACAGGGAGTGCCCTTAGCGTACGGTTGTTTAAAATGTAATTCTAGTTTGTAAGCCCTGGCTGGGGGCCTTTAATTTTAGAGGTCACCACAGGATCGCCCGGTTGAGTAGTGACCAGCCTTAGTGTGCTGAAATAGGAGTGGCCCTATCAAAAAAAAATTGAGTTTTTGTTGATCGCCCGGTTTAGTAGTGACCAGCCTTAGTGTGCTGAACTACGAGTGGCCCTACCTAAAAAAAATTAAGTTTTTGAGATTGTGTATAGAAAAAAAATAAGTTCTTAAGATTGTGTGTAGAGGCTAGAGATAAAATTGAAATAGTTGAATTGTGAAATTCATAATCAAGTCTCGTTGAGTGTAGGAATTTGGAGATTTTTTTTTTTTTTTGATAAAATAAAATAGTAATAATAGAATATATTTAAATTCAAAACACCGGCTATGACAAGTTTTATTTATACAAATCTCTAAAAAAAATTAAAACTTTCCGTGCAATTTGTCGGATCAGGTGAGGATTTATATAGGAAATCAAATTAGTTAGGTAGTCATGTTTGGCTTTTAGTTAGAGCATGGTACGAAACGATCAGCGAATACGACACGCACTTGGCTGTTATAAAAACTACGGAACCCTTTACTGCGCGTGGCCCGACACGCACTTGACCGGTTTTTTTCTTTTTGTAATTGAGACTGATAATGATTAAATATTATTATGTGATTTTATTGAGTAATTTTATAATGTTAAACTTCATTTTATCGATATCGATAACTTTCCCTCAATCAAGTAGAGCAATCCCTAACTCGGCATATCTATGAAACTTGACTTTGAACTGACCAATTGCAGTAGCGCATTTTATCCTCGCCTCCCAACCCGTATTGGTGAGTTGTGTTCTTCAAAGAAATCGGCCTATAAGCTCTCTAGGTTAAATACTCTCTGACTCCTTGGTAATAGTTGGCTACGTCGGCCAAACGGACTAATTCCTGGGTTAGACATGTCTAACACACACACACACACTATTTATCTTTGAGAAATAATTTAGTTCATTCTTGCACAAAAATTAAATAGTCACTCGCGACTCACATAATTCACTAACAATGCAAATAATTCTTACAATATTATTTGCGATTAATTAATATTGTTACAACATGCTAAGCAAGACACGTCCGCGCAGTTGAGCGATCAATCGCACTCCCACAATGAAAGTTGGTTAAAGTTAAAGTTGGCAAAACGTTATGTGACGACATAACGTTTTGGGAATACTTTCATTAGGTGGGATGTCAACTATGTAACGATGCATGACGCATCCCTGTTCGTCTTGTAGTCCGATGATGGTCGGACGGTGGAATTCCTTTCTAATCTTACCTGGCCTACTTGGTACCACAATGTGGCTAGTCCAGTTCCATTCAAGTTTCCGTGGTACAAATATAAGGCTTACGTAAAGTCAGCTACGTATCGCGTGGCTTTATGTTTAGCGTGCTTCGCCCCATGCTGCTGCGTAACATTACATAACTATATATTTTTGTTTTTTTTTTTTTTTTAACTTGGCCAGCTAAGTTTTGCACGCGTAAGTAAGACACGGGAGAATGCATATGTAATACAGTTTAGAGTAGTTCTTCAGAGACAAAATTTTCGATTTCTACGGGTACATTTCTGTAACCAACTAACAAAACGGCATGGATTTTTTTTAATAGTTTAGCTATATCCGTTACTGGGACAAATGATATTTTTTAAATAATTGCTGTCTAAGTATAAAATAAAAATATTTGAAGCTTGTTCTTCTGATTCATATAACGCGTCCGTTTGCCATTTTCCGGAACAAAATGGTCGATGTCGCATTTTCCCTTTGATACTTCAATATAAATTATAATTACATCGAAAGTAAATGAACTGTCCTCTTAAAAAAAAATGTGTATTAGTTATAACTACGTTAGTATGTTTATAAATAAAAAATAAGAAGTGTCCGGCGTATAATACTGTATAATGTGGCGTAAGCTGCGCTTGACCGTACTTGGTCGGGTATTAATAATGAGAGTCTGGCTTCCCGCGTGGGGGGAAGCCGGTCGTGCAACGGACGAGCTAGAAGGCGGACGTGTGGCTGGTTGGCTTAGATCTCGGTGTTACGAAGGTAAATATCTGATTCATCTGTGTTTGGTTCTGGTGGCATTCTGATTACAATGCCTACTTTATAAAATTTATTTTATAGTTTTAAAACTTCAATCTGTGTTTCATGTGATGCTTTTGGGTTATAGATTCGTGTAGAAAAATGACAAGAATGAAGTCTGTATGTATGATGAGTTATGCATGATTGTAGGCAAAATCCTGATTCATCTGTGCCTGATTCGTATGGTAAAACCACATATAAATCATAAAGCTTCTGAGCAAGCTTCCCGCATTCGGTGTCCCTGCTGGCTAATGCAACTGGATTTCCGACTTCTTGAGTGAGCGGTTGATCCGAGTGGTCATCGATGGCTGCTCATCAGATGCTCAGGCTTTTGGCCTAGCTCAGGCACCAGGCTCCCACAATATACGTATGATTCCCATTATTGTATTACTATACATGTAATTTAAAGATATTGTGGTAAGTAAAATAAAGGCACTTATTTATTATTATTATTCATTATCGGATCTTATGGCAATTAATGCCGGTTTCTCAAGGGTCTGTTCTTTCTGCGACTCTTTTTCTGCTGCATATCAATGTCTACTTCAGCTGGGAGCAGTTGGGTACGCGGATGACAGCACAGTCTCAGAGAGATACTTATGCAGTTCTAGAGCTAACGGGGACGAAATTGCCACTCTCAGAAAGGCCATGGGTAGAGCGCATGAATTTGACCTTAAATCTCGTTTCCCAATGGGGTGACGACAATCTAGTCAAATTCAACGCTCTGAAAACACAGGCTTGTCTTTTCAGCGCTAAAAGGAGCCCTTTTGAATTGACCCCTACTTTCCGAAGTACATTTGTGCCAGTTACCAGTCGCCTGGAACTTTTGGGCATGGAGTTGACGTCAGACCTCAACTTCGGCTCAACCATCGAGTCCAGAGCTCAGACTGCAGCAAAAAAGCTGGGAATCGTACACAAGGTGGGGCGGTACTTCACGCCTGGACAGCTTCTAAATCTGTATAAAGCACAGGTCCATTCCTGCGTGTAGTATTGCAGCCACTTGTGGGATGGCTCTGCAAAGTACCAACTTGCTGCATTGGACTCGATCGAGCGCAGAGCTAAAAGGCTTATAGGCGACGAGGTGCTGGTGGACAAGCTTCATAGCCTAGCTCATCGGCGATCCGTTGCTTGCCTGTCGGAATTCTACAGATTGTACTTCAGGGAGTGTGCGCAGGAGCTCCATGACCTGATTCCTCCATCTCCCTTTTACCACTGGTCTACCAGACGCACGGCTGGGTACCATCCATACTTGGTTGATATACCGTCTTGTCGTACCAAGCGCTTCTCCTCCACATTTATTGTGCGCACAGCCAAGCTGTGGAATTCTGTACCGGCTTCTGTGTTCCCTGCCACTTATGACCTTTCAGCCTTTAAAGCACGAGTAAATAGGCATCTTCTGGGCTCGCTCGTGCCATCGTAGACCTCATCTATCGCTTACCATCAGGCGAGATCGAGGTCAAGAGTGGGCCCATCAGTAATTAAAAAAAAATAAGTTAGTTTTTCTTCTCTGCAGCACGGAACGAGTGCTTTTGTTGCGTTGTCCAATTTTTTACTAGTTTTATTTTATATTTACTTAGCTATAACCTTTTGAATAATTCAAAAATCATAGGAGTGTAAACTTTTTTAAATATAACACTTTTGATATGTCTTAGTCTTAGATAAGAATTAATAATTATTATTGTAAGGTCAATTGTAAATGTCATGATGGCCTAGTGGTGAAGAGGTGACTGAGGTAGACATGCATGAGGTGGGTGGTTTGAAACCGGGCAAGTACCAATGTGATTTTTTCAATTCTTATGTAATTTCTAAGTTTATCTTAGACATCACTGACATTGGTGAAGGAAAAACATAGTGAGGAAACCTGGACTTAAACATAATTAATATAAGTCTGAAATTGCCAATCCGCCTTGAGCAAGCGTGGTGATCAATGCTCATGCCTTCTCTGTACGAGAAGAGGCCTTTGCCCTGCAGTGGGACAATAATAGGCTGGTATTATTATTATTTATATTTAACAATCATTAAAACCTATTTATTCATAAGTCAAAGTCTCTATCTAATTTCTGTTATTTTAATATTGCAGTTAACAACAATGCCACTTAGTGAGGATCAAAAGAAGGAGATAAAGAGACTTGCCGAACGTAGAAGGATGGCAAAAATGTTTTAAAAGAATTATTCTTGAATTCACCAGATTTTTTCCGTGATATGATCACTGATAATTGTTTTCATTATTGTTTTTGTTAAAATATGTTTATTTTTTAATATCTATAGAGCTCATTCACATAAACTTTTTCATTTTAATTACGGTTTCTGACTCATCTGTAACAAATTCTGATTCATCTGGGCACAAAATATTCGAACGTCGATATCTTAAAATCTACTTTTTAAAAACGAGTCCCTCATTTAAATATACGTTATTTGGTATCCCTATTTTCATATGAACATGTGTTACAGAGCTGAAAGTGAAATTAAATTTTGGCCATATGAATCAGTCGAAGAATCAAATTTCGAAGAACTACCCTTTACTCAACGTAGAACTATTTCTATGATACGATTAAGATTATGGGTACCTACATTATTTGTTCTTAAAAATGTTCAGAGAAGCATCTTCGTTTACATTTTTCACCTTTTGAATATGAGCCAACAACCCTGACGACTAAACTGTGTCAGGATAGTTGTTCCACAGAAAATCTTAACACCGTGAATATATTATTAAGGAAAACTGAAGAACAAACTTTAACTTGCTATTAAAAAATGTGGCATATATTGATCTACGTACGGTAATTAAGTAACTATAAACGAAAGATAAAATCATAAATTTAAGGTTTTCATCTAAGCCCTCTTACCTTTACTTATTCTGTAACCATGAGCTTTTGTAATATTTTCATTAGTCTAAGTTAACGGGGCTTGCGAAATATTATATACTAGCTTCTGCGCGCGACTTCGTCCGCGTAGAAGTCGAAAATATTCCACGGGATCCCGTCCCCGACTTGCGTGACCAAGATTATAATAGCTCGGCTAATATGCATGACATAAAGATCATTTATAGCCTATAGCACTCAGGGATAATGCAGCTACATGTAAGCGAAAGAATTTTCAAAATCGGTTCGGTAGTTTCAGAGATTACCCCCTACATACAAACTTACAAATTTTACCTCTTTATAATATTAGTATAGATTAGTATACAGCTTTCTCTTACGGCGGCTTCTCAGTCACAGGAAAGTTTTGAGGGACATGAAGCGCGTTCATAGGCGGACCAACGGTACCGCACGAGCCCGGAGTGTGCATGTTGGCGGTGTGGTACCGCACGAGCCCGGAGTGTGCATGTTGGCGGTGTGATACCGCACGAGCCCGGAGTGTGCATGTTGGCGGTGTGATACCGCACGAGCCCGGAGTGTGCATGTTGGCGGTGTGATACCGCACGAGCCCGGAGTGTGCATGTTGGCGGTGTGATACCGCACGAGCCCTGCGTGTGCATGTTGGCGGTGTGGTACCGCACGAGCCCGGAGTGTGCATGTTGGCGGTGTGGTACCGCACGAGCCCGGAGTGTGCATGTTGGCGGTGTGGTACCGCACGAGCCCGGAGTGTGCATGTTGGCGGTGTGGTACCGCACGAGCCCGGAGTGTGCATGTTGGCGGTGTGGTACCGCACGAGCCCGGAGTGTGCATGTTGTGGTGTGGTACCGCACGAGCCCGGAGTGTGCATGTTGGCGGTGTGGTACCGCACGAGCCCGGAGTGTGCATGTTGGCGGTGTGGTACCGCACGAGCCCGGAGTGTACATGTTGTGGTGTGGTACCGCACGAGCCCGGAGTGTGCATGTTGGCGGTGTACCCGCGTGCCTCGACAAGCAGTCCCGCTCTCAGTTGGACTTGTTTGATAGCCGTGAGGTACCCCTAACGTGCTGGTCGGGAGCAGGGTATTACGTTACCCAGCTACTGGTTTGTGCAAAATACTTTTCAAGTGACATTTGACAGATATAGGTCATTGACGTACCTATTCTTATTTGAATCGCATAGTAGATTATATGACGTCTGGCATTTTGGTATAGTTCGTCAAATCAATGAGCTCCTTAATATACGTGAAGCTACACGATAACTATTAACGAATGCTTGAACTGTCTGAACAGGTCCACTCAGTGTGCTTCTTCGGTCAAAAAAGCTGCACAGACATAAACCTACCTTCATGGTTCTCTAATTGTATCAGTTGGTACAAATTGTATGGACTTTAAAAGCTACGTAGACTGTAAGTTTGTTTAGTTAGTCAGATAGGGAGCACCGGCCCCATCTAGTTTGTAGGTACTTAAAAACTTTTTAACTAAAATAAAACCGACTTCCATCTCAAAACACTGCAAAGCCAAAACTTACTTAAATAATTAAAGTTGGTTTTATTTTTTAACCGACTTCTAAAAAAGGAGGAGGTTCTCAATTCGGATGTTTGTATTTTTTTTTAATGTTTGTCCACGCATAACTCCGTCGCTTACCAACCGATTTGAAAAATTATTTTCCTGTTGGAAAGGGAATACTTCCCAAATGGTCCCATGAAAATTTAATTGAAATCGGACGAGCCGTTTCTGAAAAATCAACAAAAGTCTAAAAAAAATCTACATTGACGATCTTTTCGTTTACTCTGCATTGCGTTTTTTGTTCGCGCATACGTCATTTACGAACCGATTTGGAAAGTCTTTTTTAACCGACTTCAAAAAAGGAGGAGGTTCTCAGTTCGTCTTGAACCCTATTTTTTCTTTTTTTTTTATGTATGTTACCTCATATCTCAAAGACGGCTGGACCGATTTGGCAAATTCTTTTTTAGTTTGAAAGGGTATACTTTCTAGTTGGTCCCATTGTCATCACGTTAGGATCTGATGATGGAATCATGGAGAAATCGAGGGAACTTTGATATGGATATGAAGCACTTTTTTCTCGTCACAATGCATATGGTGAAGTAGAGCTAATGGTGAAATACCAGAACTCTTAAAAAATCAACGGCTCTGCATAGGGAAAAGCAATATTTTGTAAAAGGTGATAAGCAGTTGACATTTTGGCTTTTGTAACTAAATTAATTACAAACTGACCCACTAAAAAGAGCGAAAATAAAAACTTTTTTGCAAAATATAAAACCGACTTCCATATCAAAACACTACAAAGCCAAAAATAATTTTAATTTCGGAAGGTGGTGTGAAAAAAAAAAAGAAAATACAAAACCAATAACACCGACTACCGAAATTAAAATTATTTTTGGCTTTGTAGTGTTTTGATATGGAAGTCGGTTTTATTTTTTGTTGTTATAAGTTTTTTTCACGCTTTGTAGTGGGTCGGTTTCTAATTTATCTAGTTACAAAAGCCTAACTAACAATTACCTACTTATCACGTTTTAAAAAATATTGCTTTCCCGATGCAGAGCCGTTAATTGTTGAGTTCTCCTGGTATTTCACCATCAGCTCCACTTCACCATATGCATTGTAACGAGCATAAAGTGCTTAACATCCATACTCAAGTAATCCAATCGCAATCCACGAAATACTTATTATTGAGTGGTTTCGGTGGCCATCTGTGGTCTTCATCATCAGTCCCACTTCCCCAAATGGTGCTTTTCGAGAGCAACTGCATAATGTACTATAAGAAATACCCAAAACGCTATAGGTGTGCCTATAATATTTGAAGAGTTCCCTCGATTTCTCCAGGATCCCATCATCAGATCCTGATTTCATAACAATGGGACCAACTAGAAAGTATACCCTTTCAAACGAAAAAGAATTTTCCAAATCGAGTATCGATCGACAGAATCGGTCGAGCCGTCTTCGAGTTATGAGGTAACATACATAAAAAAAAACTTTTTTGCAAAAAATAGAACCGACTTCCATATTAAAACACTACAAAGGCAAAAATAACTTTAATTTCGGAAGGCGGTGTCAAAAACGAAAATATATACAAAACTAAAGACACCGCCTTCCGAAATTAAAGTTATTTTTGCCTTTGTAGTGTTTTAATATGGAAGTCGGTTCAATTTTTTGCTAAAAAAAAGTTTTTTTTTCACTCTTTTTAGTGGGTCGGTTTGTAATTTATCTAGTTATAAAGCCAAAATGTTAACTACTTATCACCTTTAACAAAATATTGCTTTTCTCGGTGCAGAGCCGTTAATTTTTGAGGAGTTCTCCTGGTACATCACCATCAGCTCTACTTCACCATATGCATTGTGACGAGCATAAAGTGCTTAACATCCATATTCATGTAATCTAATCGCAATCAACGAAATACTTAATATTGAGTAGTTTCGGTGGCCATCTGGGGTCTTCATCATCAGTTCCACTTCCTCAAATGGTGCTTTTCAAGAGCAACTGTACAAGGTACTATAAGAAATACCCAAAACGCTATAGGTGTGCCTATAATATTTGAAGAGTTCCCTCGATTTCTCCAGGATCCTATCATCAGATCCTGATTTCGTAGCAATGGGACCAACTAGAAACTATACCCATTCAAACGCAAAAAGAATTTTTCAAATCGGTCCAGCCGTCTCCGAGTTATGAGGTAACATACATAAAAAAAAAAAAAGTTCAAGACGAATTGTAAACCTCCTTTTTTTGAAGTCGGTTAAAAAGTAAACATATTCAAGTAAACGAATCGCACCCCACGATTCATCATACTCATCATCAGTTCCACTTCACCAAATAGTGCTTTTCGAGAGCAACTGCACAATATACTATATAAAAAAAACAAGTAATTAAAAAAATTTAAAAACCCGACTGCAACCTTATACTAAAACTAACTGAAAGCTAATAAAAACAAGCCCATTTTTAACCGACTTCAAAAAAAGGAGGTTTACTATTCGTCTTGAACTTTTTTTTTTTTTTTTTATGTATGTTACCTCGTAACTCGAAGACGGCTGGACCGATTTGAAAAATTCTTTTTGCGTTTGAATGGGTATAGTTTCTAGTTGGTCCCATTGTTACGATATCAGGATCTGATGATGGGATCCTGGAGAAATCGAGGGAACTCTTCAAATATTATAGGCACACCTATAGCGTTTTTGGTATTTCTTGTAGTACCTTGATTAAAGATGTGAAAGATTTCGCAGACAATTTAGTTCTTTATACGTGTTTTTACGATTTGTGTAATCACCTTTTAAAACCCTTTATTTTGATACCCCACTCGATAGGTTTTGAGAAAAAAAAAACTTTTTTGAAGGCATAATATGGCGCCAAAAATCCACCATTTTGGTTTTTTTTTTTTATTTGATATACCCAGTGTCACTCTCACAGTCAATACAAATCTAACGATACCTCTCAAGCTAAAATCCGTCGAGGCATTCAGGCCACAGAGCGTGCCAAACAATTATACAAACATACATACTCTCGAAAAACATAGCCTTCCTTCTGGCGCAGTCGTGTAAAAAATACCCAAGTCCCTATAGGTGTGCCTATAATATTTGAAGAGTTCCCTCGATTTCACCGTCAGATCTTGACGTGATGACAATGGGACCTACTAGAAAGTATACCATTTCGAAAAAAAAAAGAATTTTTCAAATCAGTCCAGCCGTCTTTGAGTAATCGGGGAACATACATAAACAAAAAAGATTCCGACGAATTGAGAACCTCCTCCTTTTTTGAAGTCTTAAAAAGAAAAGAAAGTGATTGCTGAAAAATAAGACGGTTTCCATGGGGCATCAGACCTGCATGCATAACGGCGGAGCTGATGCTGTAGGCAGATACGTGAGTTAGTTATAGTTAAATATTGTAAAGTAGCTAATAAGTAGTATAATGTACATAATTATTTAATTGCAGTATAAAAATATAAATCAAATAAAAGTGTCATGTGATACTATATATAAATCAGACAACTTATTCGGGCCCAATACACAATTATTATACGCCACTGTATTTCTTAACACTATTTGGACCGACTTTTTTGAATTCCGAAATTAAAGTTATTTTTCACTTTACAATGTTTTTTGGAATTAGGTTTAATTTTTTGATAAAAGTTTTAAGTGGGTTAGCCGTCTTCAAGTAATCGGTGAAAAAAAAAATATATAAGCGTCGAATTGAGAACATCCTCTTTTTTTACAAGTCGGTTAGAAATTTAATCTTTTTGACTCTTTTATTTATAAGTTAGAAGGAGGGGGACACATTCATTACCAGTTTGGAAGCGTTTATCTTTCAAACGATTAACTTTGAGAATAAAATGGTTTCAGGAACCTCGAAGTTATTTTCAAATACCTACCTATCTATAGACACTCTATACCGTGTATAGATTTGAAGAAAAATATACTTTATTTTTTATTTTTGTGTAACTGTGTTAGTATAAAAATACACTAAAAGTTTGGTTTTGTACACTAAAAGTGGCTGTGACATACGGACGGACAGACAGAGATGGCCATCTATAAGGGTTTCTTTTTTGCCATTCGGCTACGGAACCCAAAAAATATATTTGGAAATGATCACCCCTGACTACACGTAAGACGTTTGCGCGTCCTTCTATGTGTACGCCTCAAAGACGTGGTTATATACTCTACGGTACGCCTAGGATTATGTGCGGTCCCGCGAGCTACTGCCGTAAGCGCCGCGACCTGCTCCGAGCGAGCGCCGGACGAGGTGGTGGCGGCTCACACCTGCCAGCCTATACGTTGCGGTTCACTGACAGCTACCTAACATGTTATTGTCTAAACACGTCATTATTTTCTAAAGAAAGTTAGACTCACCTAAAAAACTTATATTTTTAATGAAATCTACACGCTATATAATAACACCTACACTATCAATCAAAATTCATAATCATCATTAACATTAATAAAATTACATGTAAGTATACTAAAGGTAGTACTATGAAATACCTATGTTTATAGAATAGGCTGAATGAAAAAAGTTTTTGTTTTTATAATTTAATCAAATAAAATTATTAAGCGGTGGGTTCTTACGCTCGAGTCGACATGCTACACCAATTATGAAATTGAAATGATAAATACGAATTCAACTTATTTATGATTATATTAACTACAATATAGTAGCATGCAAAATGTTCACACGATCGACAATTGCAGTATTTGTGTTTGGTACTGTAGTATCCGATTTGTTTACGATTGCATCTTCTTTCCAAACGTGGGACTACCTTAGATACCTGCTATACAGAATGCATCTAAAATACAGGAATATGACAACTACGAGGGATGATAGAAAGGCTAATGGGTAGTTTTGCAACAGTTTGTAAAGTATGCGTACGAGGTGCGACGACATCCAATAGGTGCCAATAGAGATTTTACGCGAACTTACGACACACAGTCCGGCGATCGTATCACGCACTGTATTTATTTAACGCACATTGTTATAACAAGGAAGCTCACACGTGTGCGGTGTAAATATTAGCGCGGCTCGAATACATCGCCGCCGACGGGAGCAATGAAGTGGCGAGCGAGCGGCAGCCGGCGCCCACCGGCCGCGGGACAGCCGCCAGCACGCATGCGCCGCGTGCCGAGGTCGATGCTCAGCGACCTGCTCGCCTGCTCGCCTGCTCGCCTGCTCCACTGCTCCACTGCTCCACTGCTCCACTGCTCCACAGCTTCAACACATCCTGCGTAATCTCTCTCCAAAACACCTAAATGGTTATTGCATCGTTTCAACATAGGAAGGTATTACTTTATAATATTTGAGAGATGGTTGTCCACGGTAGTGGTTGATGCACGTAACCGTAACTAATAGCGACGCTAAAACTTCTAACTGCTCGTCAGAACTAAAGTGTCCTGTAGTACTTTCGGTAAACCTACTTCAAAATTGTGCCAAGTTTGTAAAGGTAATGTGATATTATATGTACGGATGTCAATGTATGGCACCAACATCGAGATGTTTGGCGCGCTGGCGGCGGGCGGCGGCGTGCTCAAAGTTCGGTTCGGCGGCTGACCTAGTTTTGTGACGCGGAAGTGCTCGCCAGATCGGCTACACAGGTAGAGATTGGTTAGACACCGAAACTCCAAGCATAATACAGTACAGCTCCAGAAGATTACATTACATGTTTAAAATATCCAGTCAATTAAAATCTAAAAGAGTTCCTGAAGTTTGCCAAGACCTCATTGATGTTTTGAAATATACTGTTAAAGTATTTAAATGGAACGTTCACTTATTTTTATAAATTTTTAACCGACTTCTAAAAAAGGAGGAGGAATCGACGCGTATATTTTTTTTATTTCTATTTCCGGTCACCGATTACTCGAAGGCGGACTAGATAAATTACAAACCAGACAACTAAAAAGAGAGAAATAAAAACTTTTTAACAAAAAATTATACAATTACTTAAAAAAATTATACCGACTTAAAAAAAACTGCAAAGTGGAAAATTGACTTGACTCGATCGAAAGCAGAGCTAAAGGCTCACAGGTGACGAGGTTCGGGCAGGCAAGCTTCACAGCCCCGCTCACCGGCGAAACGTTGCAGACTTACCGCAGGATACCATCCACACTTGGTCGTTATACCGTCTTGTCGTACTAAGCGCTTCTCCTCTACATTTATTGTGCACAGCCAAGGTGTGGAACTCTCTGCCGGCTTCTGTGTTCCCTGCCACATATGATCCGTCAGCCTTTAATGCAAGAGTGAATAGGCATTTCCTGGGCTCGCTCGTTCGATCGTAGACCTCATCTTACACTTACCATCAGGTGTGATCGAGGTCAAGAGCGGCCTCATACGTAATAATAAAAAATTAAAAAAAACTTTTTAACAAAAAATTTAACCGACTCCTAAAAAACACTGCAAAGTGAAAAATAACTTTAATTTCGGTAGTCGGTGTCTTTAGTTTTGTTTTTTCGTTTTTGGCACCGACTTCCGAAATTAAAGTTATTTTTCACTTTGCAGTGTTTTTTAGGAGTCGGTTAAATTTTTTGTTAAAAAGTTTTTTTTTTCACTCTTTTTAGTTGGATGATTTTTAATTTACCTAGTTACAAGAGCCTAAATGTCAACTACTTATAACCTTTTACAAAATATTGCTTTTCCCAATGCTGGGCCGTTAATTGTTGAGGAGTTCTCCTGGTACTTCACCATCAGCTCTACATCACCATATGCATTGTGACGAGCATAAAGTGCTTAACATCCATATTCAAGTAATCGAATCGCAATCCACTCAATACTTATTATTGAGTAGTTTCGGCGGCCATCTGTGGTCTTCATCATCAGTTCCACTTCCCCAAATGGTACTTTTTGAGAGCAACTGCACAAGTTACTATAAGAAATACCCAAAACGCCATAGGTGTGCCTATAATATTTGAAGAGTTCCCTCGATTTCTCCAGGATCCCATCATCAGATCCTGATATCGTAACAATGGGACCAACTAGAAACTATACCCATTCAAACGCAAAAAGAATTTTTCAAATCGGTCCAGCCGTCTCCGAGTTACGAGGTAACATACATAAAAAAAAAATATATATATATATACGCGTCGAATTGATAACCTCCTCTTTTTGTCGTCGGTTGAAAAAATAACTTTAACTTCGGTATTCGGTGTCTTTGGTTTTGAATTTTCGGTTTTGGCACCGACTTTAGAAATTAAAGTAATTTTTCACTTCGCAGTGTTTTTTGAAGTCGGTTTAACTTTTTGTTAAAAAGTTTTTATTTATCTATTTTTAGTTGTCCGGTTTGTAATTTATCTAGTTACAAAAGCCTAAATATCAAGTACTTATAAACTTTTACAAAATATTGCTGTTCCCGATGCAGGGCCGTTAATTGTTGAGGAGTTCTCCTGGTACTTCACCATCAGCTTCATTTCACCATATGCATTATGACGAGCATATTGTGTTTAATAACCATATTCATAATCGAATCGGAACCCATGAAAAACTTATTATTGAGTAGTTCCGGTGGCCATCTGTGGTCTTCATCATCAGTTCCACTTCACCAAATGGTGCTTTTCGAATGGAACTGCACAAGTTACTATAAAAATACTCAAATCGCTTTAGGTGTGCCTATAATATTTGAAGAGTTCCCTCGATTTCTCCATATAATGATGTTATTACCACTGTTTTACGGCATTTTATCGAATAACCAGTGTTCATCACGACTTTTATATGGGATTTTGATGTAAAGTGATGATATTAATGTATAGTTAACTTCAAACATTAAAACCGGACAATTGGTACTTTGTTAGAATGTTTATCATTGAAAGGCGAGTACAGCCATTTTATATATTCATTATTATATCCTCGAAACTCATGTTCATCTGTTGAGAAATTAATGTCATCGAGTAATATGCGGTACTTTTTTCAATAATTAATGCGCCTTATAAATTCTTTAAATTAAGCAATATTTTGCACCTATATTTTAACGAACGTATTAACAGTTACCTTTTTACGACTTAGGGTTATATAATATTTAGAACACAACCGTAATACAACATCTAACGGACTTCTCATGCCGTGCACGTATTGTTTATCTGTGATTATCAGCCATATTGACTAAATTAGGGTTCATTTAAAGTGAATCCGATTTGAAAAAAACCATTTAAATACATAATTAAACTAGTGATTTATTTATTGGTGGTTTAGGTGATACTAAAAAAATGGTATGTGATTAATGGATATTAATAAGTTTTTAACCAAATATGATTATATCATATCGATACGTATGCGTTTGAGAGGGCCATGGATATCAACACACCTTATACGCGCAGATCATTGTTTCGGTATATCTAGCGACGAACACACATTTTACAGTGACTGCGGAATTATATTTAAAAAGATGAATGATACACTTATGATTATATTTTGTTTTTTTTTTATAATAAATAAAACAAACCACTCTAATTTTTTTTATTTATTGCCACCCTTTACTTAATGAAGAGTGGTACAAAAGAAATATTTGAACCATATTCAGCAGTTACTTAATGTCAGTAATATTAACAATCGCTTTCAATCTTCTAATACATATATATACTGTAATTTATTAAAATGTATTAAAAAATGACGATCTATAATTGGCTTATCAAATACATAATCGGAATTACAAATCATTATCGGAACTATCACTAAGACATGATTTATCAAATATTTCATCTATTTTTCGAGTCAGGCCTAATACCTTTAATACAAGTTGTCAACTATCATTTATTTCACTGTCATAATATATTATTTGACCTACATACTACAAGTTTATTGCCGATGCTCCACAGATTCATAAGTATTAATATGTACTTATGTCTATAAATTTTTAACAAAAAGTTTGATTTGAAGTTTTACGTAGTGTGTTCTGTCTAGCTCGTAGTTAAGGGGGTTTATCCGTAGGGAAACTCTGGTGTATTCCCGTTTTCCCCGTAGTCCGTGTCCCCGTTAAAGGGGACAAAGGGAATTTAATAAAATAATTAAAATCACTTCCTTCGAATACATTATAGAAGTGTGTGCCGTAGAATTGCCTAAACTTAAAACTATACTCATTACTTTGTATTGGAATAACAGACAGCCTGATGTATTTTATAAACAATTACAATTAATACAAGAATTGATCTTAAAAAAATATTCTAAAAATAAAATAATATTTGGAGGAGATTTTAATGTAAATGTCTTGGATAAAAGTTTGCAATCTAAAATACTATTAAACTTAATGTTAGAATATAACTTCATTCAATGTATTACAAACCCTACTCGAGTGACAAAAACCACGTCCACTTGTCTCGATCTAATATTTATAAACTTTGACCCTAAATTAGCAACTACTCACGTAAATGATTTCGGATTCTCTGACCATAAAGGAACAATAATAAACTTAAAAAGAAATGACGCGATAAACTCAAATGTTAAAATATGGAAAGCTAAAAAACGATTATTTAATAGTAAAAACATGGAGAAATTTAGATTAGCACTACAAAAAATTAACTGGAATCTAATAATAAGTTTGGATAAAACCATGAATGAAAACTATATCTCATTTGAAAACCAATTACTCGCAATATTAAATGACTGTATACCCATAAAAACAATAAAATTAAATGAAAATAAAAGAAAAAGCTGGTTGACACGTGGCATTAAAATATCATGCAAAAATAAGCGGCTGCTCAAAATTCTGACTTCTTATTGTAAAGATCCGGTATTAACAAACCATTACAAAATATATGAAAAAACATTAAAAAAGATAGTCAATAAATCAAAAAAGTTACAATACATTAATCAAATTAAAAACTCAACTAATAAAACTAAAGCGATGTGGAAAATTATTAAGGAACGTACTAATAAAAACCTGTATAAAACTCGACAAAATATTACACTAAAGATCCATAATAAACTTAGGTCCGACCCAAAACAAGTTTCTAACTTGTTAAATGACTTTTTCGCATCAGTTGGGCAAATTAGGCAGAATGACGCAGAGCCGCGCGGTCGACCCGTACTGCAACCCAGTGTAAACACTATGTTTCTTGATCCACCCACACCGCAAGAAATAAAAAATATTATTAAGAATCTAAAAAGTAAATATAGTCACGGATCAGATGAACTACCCCCGATATTAATAAAAACGTGTGCTGAGGAACTAACATTGCCTTTTTACTTGTTAGTAAATCAATCTTTTTCTGAAGGAGAATTTCCAGATGCTTTAAAAAAAACCATTGTAAAGCCAATTCACAAAAAAAAATTCGAAGTTAGACCCTAATAACTACCGTCCAATCGCATTATTACCTACGTCATCTAAAATATTTGAAAAGGCTATGTGTAATCGCGTATATAATTTCTGTGAAAAATTCAATGTTTTTGATGAATGCCAAAATGGTTTTCGGAAAAAACGGTCAACCGTTTTAGCGACATATAAGTTCACGCAAGAAATACTTAATATTTTAAATAATAAAAAATACGCTATTGGTATCTTGCTTGACATGACCAAAGCATACGATAAAGTTCAGTATAAGATACTACTAGACAAACTATACGGTATCGGTATAAGAGGTACAGCACATAAGTGGTTCACATCTTACCTACAAAACCGACAACAGTTTGTAGAAATTGAACATTTCAATGAATACTCTGGCGAACTTAACCTAATACGTTCGAATGGACTTAGGATTAGACATTCTATCCCGCAAGGTAGTGTAGTCGGATGTTTACTGTTCTTGATTTATATTAATGACCTCCCAAAAATTATGACTGATTCGTGTGTACTGTTTGCTGATGACATATCTTTGATTACTTCCTGTATTGACTCTCAAAATCTAAATGTAAATCTAACAAATATATTGCAAAATATACAACATTGGATGAAGGACCATAATTTAGAAATTAACTTTTCAAAAACCAAATTAATGCAATTTAGACCTCGTCAAAAAAGTCCTTTAAATATAAATTTTACGTTTGACAGTATTCAACTGGAATGCGCTGACACGTTTACTTTGCTTGGTCTGGATTTAGACATTCACATGACCTGGAAAGCACACATAAATAAAATCAAGTTAAAACTATCTAGTTTTATTTACGCGCTACGTGAACTTAAAAAAACGACCGATATTAAAACAGCACTATCTGCTTATTATGCATATGCTTACGCGTGGCTAAATTACGGCATAATTCTCTGGGGAAATAGTGTAGATAGCAACGACTTGTTTATACTTCAGAAAAAATGTGTCAGAATTATCGTAAACATTCACACTGACGAAAGTTGTAGACCGCATTTCAAGGAACAAGAAATTCTTACTCTAGTATCTATCTATATTCTAGAAAACTGTAAATTTGTACGACAGAACCCAAATTTTTACCAAAAAACTATAGATCTACCTCGCCGATACGCACAGCGTTCACGATTTAAACATACGCTTGTAATACCCCCATCAAAATTAAAGTTACACAGCACGAGCCCTCTTGTGACATCCATTAAAATATACAATAAACTACCGAATGACATGAAATCCGAGCAAAACGACAAAATATTTATAAAACGCATTAAAAAACTACTCATCGATAAATGCTATTATACATTGAATGAATTTTTTGACTCTGACTTTACAACGTAGTACCGAAAGACATTTGCATTTTATTATATTTTTTGTGCGTAATGTAATAATTTGACCCAAGGATCTTCTACCTACTAACTGGATTGCTTACGAATGATTCAAAGAATACAGAAAGTCTTTCTTAGCTGTTAAACAATAGAGTATAAACTTGCACGCATAAAACTGAAGGAACTATTCGTTCCGAGCGAGACAGTGCCGTGTGTGGATTGTGTCCCTTTCTTCTGTGTGTCAGATTAAAAATATTTATTTCAATGGTAATTTTTTCAACCTGTCTGTTGTAGTAATAACACCTAGTTTTAAACTTATTTGGAATTCTATCTGTAAAATGAATTGCCATTATTACTGTATGCATATTAATGAAAATTAAAGTTATTTTACCATGCAATCACAAGATGTTTAAAACAAAAAAAAAAATGGAATTTGTAACAATTAGTAGTGATATATTATACTATACATGGCAATTACTACGTTGCTGTCTGACGTTTACTTGACATCTGTATGTTTGTAAATTTGCATTATATTTAATTTTGTGAGTTTTCGTAATATTAAAGTGCAAGATACTGTAACCATGGTAAGAACGTGTTTTGTGGTTAATCGCAAGAGTGAAGGGTACCCCGGGTCTGGAATTTCCTTTTTTAAGTCAGTTTTGTGACTTTGTTTACAAATTGCATTTAGGGTGACTATGTTTTCATTGTAAAAGTGGATGTTCTTCTCTTTATTCTTCTTATTTATTATTGAAGTGAAAACTTCTTTAGCGGCGTTGTGCACTTTTTTGTAATGGGTAAAAAATGTTAAACTCGCGTCAGGACACGTGACCTGATCGAAAATTCGTAAGGCGGACGGAGAGTCTAAGAGATAAACTTTTTAATGTAATATAAATTGTCATGTTTGTGTACGACAGCGCAATAAATAAATATTGTATTCTACCACATAAATGATAGTACTTTTATACTGATAATTAAAGCAATTCGTGCAAAATGATTGCCTAAACATTCCAAAATATAAAAAATTCACAACGTTAATATTCAAGTTTTCACTTCTGCCGGCACTCCCGGAGTGCAACCCGTCGTTTTTTTTCTTCTCATTATTTATTATTTTTTGTTATTTTAAGCTTTCCTATAAATGATGATCGAGACCGGTGGGTCAGTGTTCTACACAGAAAAAGGTCAGAAACGGTTCCAAAATTTGTAGCCGCCATTTCAAGCCCGAAGAAATATTGCATTTCGAAACAAGATCAAATGATGCAATTCCATCCATTTTCCCTAAAGTAGGTTTTAAATCTTTACAAATGACATGAAGATCACCGTTTCGAAATAGAATATGAGCGTAGCAAGATGAATTTTCATTTTGAATCTATCTTAACCATAAATACTAAAATATTGTTCTCATCAATCTATTATTATTTTAGATTCCTGTTAAAGCGAAACAAATAAATGTTTTAAGTACTATAATATTGAAACCCACTAAAGAAAAGAATATACAACCTGTACTGGGCACATTCAAAGATCTGGTAAGTGAAAGTTATGAAAGGAGTCAAATTAATAAGCATAAAAGTCAACATTTTAGTTGATTTATTTACTTTTGCTTAGCAAATTGATGGCAAAAATATTTTATATCATTTTGGCCAAAAACTCAGCTACGCAAACTTGCTTACAAGTGTAGTTTATTATATTAATAATTACTTATAACTTAATTACTTAACTCTTATCCACTGCAGTTAGTTAATGTCGACAAATAATAATAATAATTCACAATTTAAAGATTATTTCCATACTTTTAACTAATAATAGTGTAATACATTTTTTAGGGTTGTGTGTCAAGCCAATCTTGTAAAAAACCTGCAGCTGCAACATATGAGGAACTAGAAAATATAGAACCAACCTAATAATATTAACCTTATAATTGTCATTCGATCTGCCTCCTTTATATTTAGAATTATGTTTGTTAATAATATTGATTTCTAACCTTAAATAGCACATATGGTGTTAGCCTGTAATTAATTGTTACACTTATAAATGTAATATGACTGTTTCATACAAATGTATAGTGTAAACAATTGTAGGTTAACCTAAATAAATATATACATAAATAAATTATATCTCTTCTGTTATTCTTTCTATTTATAATCATCGTTTTTCATGAAGGGTTTTAGTAGTTTTAATTATATATAAACACTAGTACTAACGCGGGGCTTTGCTCCCGTGGATTCTATCACGGTAAAAACATAACTCTCCTTTTTTGCAGTCGCGTAAAAAGTAGCCTATAACCTTCCTCAAGCTTCAAGCTACTTCCATACCAAATTGCATCCAAATCCACCCAGTACTTTCGAAGATTAGCGCGTTCAAGCAAACAAACAAACAAACTTTTCCGCTGTATAATATTAGTATAGATTGCATCATTTTCAATTTCAATTAATTTTATTTTTAGTCTACTGGTTCTGGCCGTACAAGTGTCGAATAAACGTAGATTACCAATTAATGCGCGTTTATTTGGACGTCTATACCACTGCCTATCAAGGCCAAGCCTTCGAAGAATTGCCAGCTAGTGATTCTGTTATTAATTCTGTATCTGCAATAATTGTATTTGTATCACGGGTCTTAACCACTTTGAAAGTTTATAATTCAACGCAATAAAGTCTGCTTAACAAAACCAATTTTGCATTTAGCCCGCATAAGGAAGGGTTTATTATAGAAATTAGCGCGCTCAATATAAGTTACTCAGATATACATTGAGAACTAGCTTTTCGCCCACGTGGAATTCTGTTATATCGCGCTACCGAGCAACTATTCAAAAATCTGAGATAGAAAGAACCCTATATAGATCCCAGGGTTTTAAACTATCTCCATGCCATTTTTTTTTCGAAAGCGGCTCTGTGGTTTAACCGTGAAAGCGTAACAGACCGACACAGACCTTTGTATTTATAATAGAATTTATTTCTTTCTTTCTATTTAATAGGTTGTTAAGAAAAAAAAAACCGGCCAAGTACGAGTCGGACTCACGCATGAAGGGTATTTTTATAGGTAGGTAATGAATGGTACGGAACCATTACCTATAAAAATCGCCAAAAAAATCACAACTGTTGTATGGGAGTCTCCCTTGAATATTTATTTTAATTAATTTTTAGTATTTTTTGTTATAGCGGTAACAAAAATACATCATTTGTAAGGTTAATAATAAGTGTCTTAAAAAAACCTGCAAATATTGCATCAAATAAAATTGTCCTTACGTTTATCACGAATTGATATACACACTACTAGAAAGAGATAGCTAGGTCCTTCGAGGGTATAGGTACTCTTCGGAACGGATTTGAGCTTCGCGTCCGCATTCTAGTTTAGGTACAAGTTCCTTGATTTGACCATAATGTATACTGACATTGCTATTTTAATTTGACATTTATTTAAAATACCTATTTTAATTTGACTGATGAATTATTACATTTAGAGCTTTGCAACATTAATTATTGTGATTATTTTTATTTTGATTTTCGAGTTTGTATAAAGCCACTCTAATCTATACAATATGTAAAATTGCTGTGCCCCACAGGGTTCATGTGAGCTATTACCTATATATTATTAAGATCTTGTTAACACATGTTATTGCAATAAAGAATGAATTGAATTGAATTGAATTGAATTAACGGGGACATGGACTACGGGGACAACGGGGATACACCGAAACTCTGTGCCTCAGCAGTGGCGATATTAATAGGCTGATTAATATAGGCTGATTGAAAAATACGAGTACGAGGGCAGCAATTGCTTTTTTATAATTGAAGAGTTCCATCACTTAAGTATCTCCGAAGGTCTTCTTAAGATATATATAACTCTTTGACATAATTTTTAGTACTGATTGACAGAAATGTTATCTTCATAGTTGTATTTTGTATTTTTCTTGTATATAACTTATTATTAAATGTATATTCAACACGATGTAAATTGTTAAGGAATAAATAAATGAATGAATGAATCAGAACCTGATGTGTTATATACTAAAACCTTCCCTGTACAATATGCTTTCAAACCAAAAAACGCGATTTAAATCGGCCCAGTAGTAGTTGAGAAAATCGTGGCCACACAAACACACATATATACTGCTCGAATAGAGAACCGCCTTTTTTGAAATCGGTAAAAAATAGGTCAATAGACAAACCACCAGCACTTTTTTTTACTTCAAGTTCATTAACTTGAAAACGGTCAAGTTTGGGGTATTGTATTTCACGGTCAAATCAGTCAGGAATAATGGAAACTACAAACTCTTAAAGGATCTAGATCGACTTAGCCCATAACAATTTAATAACGTAGATAATGTATGTACATAAACAAACTAATAAATTAAGATTGTTATATTAGCGCCGTTTAAGGTATTCTGCCCCTACATCGGCCGCCCCAGCTCGTCACAGCAGTCGGCCGCGAGGCGCTCGATGTGCGGCCGGTCGAGGCGCATGGCGGCGCGGCCCTCGCTGAGGCGCAGGTCGCGCGCGCCCAGCCGCGAGTAGAACCCCAGCGCGGGCGCGTTGTCCTCCGACACGTGCCAGTCCACGCGGTGCACTCCCTCGCTCACCGCCATCTGAAACACGGCTCGACCATTACACATGCCATTTACAAACGTAAGCCGACCGAGTGTGAGTCGGACTCGCTAAACATTGTTTAGAAATGGTAAATTTTCATTTAAATCTATTGCTAGCGAATCTAGTAGACATAGGGAGACTTTGTGCACTAGCACAAGTGTCTCTATGTCTACTAGATCGGAAGCTAGCTTCGAGTCCGCGCAGCGACAGACCCGGGACAGCTCGCGCAGCAGGCGCAGGCCCAGGCCGCGGCGGCGCCAGGCGGGCCGCACGAACAGGTCCTCCAGGTAGAAGGCGCGCCGCGTCCACGACGAGTAGGCGCGGTTGCACAGCGCGTGCGCCACCAGCGCGCCGCCGCACTCCGCCACGACGCAGAAGAACCACGCCGGGCTCGACTCGAACCCGTCCTCGATCAAGTCTATTTAATGAGTATTGAGTACATTAGTCATTCGAAAGGGATCCAGCCTTTTGGATGGGGATTTGTGGGACCTGACACCAACTTGCGCTAGCTTCGACGACGTTTATAAGTGCTACAAGGGCACTTACAAATGTCAATTATATGAAATAATATATTTATTTATTTATTATATACTTTACTAGCTTTTGCCCACGACGTCCGCGTGGAATAGTTACTTTGGGCTAACGTTAAATTTAACCCCGATTTTGAAGCATTCTTCATTGGCGCTCCGCTCCTATTGGCCTTAGCGTAATGATATAAATTGACTATTTAATTAAAAAATATTTTTTCAATTCGAACCAGTAGTTCCTGAGATTATCGCGTTCAAACAAACAAACAAACTCTTCAGCCTTATATTATTAGTATAGATAGCTGTTGCCCGCGACTTCGTCCACGTTTCCGTCGTTTTTCGTAAAAAATAGTAGCCTATGTCCTTCCTCACGGTTCAGTGATTTTGATGTAACAGACAGATTAACTTTCGTAATTTAGTAGTGAAATATAATATGTCAATCTATAATACTGTTCAAAAATATCGCAATACCGAACCGCACAATATTATTGTTAACTAGCTTTTGCCCGCGACTCCGTCCGCGTGGAATAGTTACTTTGGGCTAACGTTAAATATAACCCCGATTATGAAGCATTCTTCATTGGCGCTCCGCTCCTATTGGCCTTACCGTAATGATATATAGCCTATAGCCTTTCTCTATAAATTGACTATTTAATTAAAAAATAATTTTTCAATTCGAACCAGTAGTTTATTTATTTATTTATTTATTTATTTATTTATTTATTTCTCCTCACAAATTACAAGCTAACAACAGTGACATCATAAATGTACATCTTATATTACACCTTGTGAGGAGCTGGTGTCTGTGTTAGGCATAGAAATGCCTGAATTACAGATCACCAGGTCCCCACCCAACGGAAAAAACAAAGTATACAATAAAACATTAATTTAAATACTATATTTAAACATGCTCCAGTAGAATTATTTGGAAAATACAAAGTACGAGGAAAAAAAATTAAACATACAATACTATGAAACTGAAATTAAAACTAAGTGCCTAATTTGAATACGAGTAGAGTGAAATTATTACAAAGTAGAATGATTATCATGTTTGTGTGTGTGTGTGTGTGTGTGTGTGTGTGTGTGTGTGTGTGTGTGTGTGTGTGTGCATGTACGAGCGTGTAATGTGTGTGCGGGTACTAGAGTGAGTTTGTTGGTATCTATATTGGAATGTGTTGTTTAGCATGACTGAAGCAGCTTTTCAGTACGATTATAATCTAATTTTTGTAACCACTCCATCAATACAGATTTGCATTTTGATTTTGGTAATGGATATATACATAATACTTTATTTAATGTATTGTACAAATGAGAACCTTGGTAGCAGAAAAATCTATGTGCTAGACTGGTTTTAAATAAAATTGAAGTGCAGACTCTGTTATTCCGTCGTGGATTTTTTAATTTATCTGGTTCATATATTATCAGAGAATGTTGCTTAATAACTGTATAATAAATAAAGAGCTGACGGACGGTTAGAACCTCCCATTTACCATATAACTCTTTTGTAGGATGGAAGAACGGTAGGAATGAACTCACTTTTAACAGTGCTCTTTGTGCTCTTTCTAATTTAAGGAAAGTAGTTTTACAAGCACCTCCCCACGAGGTGATGCAGTAAATTAGCTGTGATTGGCAAAGCGCGTAATAAACGGTCTTAACAACATCCATTTGTGCAACATGTCTAACGGCCTTGAAAATCACCATCAATTTACGCACTCTAGCAGCGACCAAATCAATATGTTGGTGAAATTTCATATTCCTATCTATAATTACACCAAGATACTTAGTTGAGTCTGTGCTTGACAGTTTAGGACAGGAACAGTTTATATGATTCTGACAATTACATGAATGCGAGATAACATGGAACGATGGATTAGGCTTATCGATGGGCCTATTGGAGAAGGTAATAACATTGGTTTTTGAAACATTGAGCGTTAAGATGTTCTCTGTTAGCCATCCAGTAACGATGTTAAACCCTCTTTGAGCATTTGAAAAAGCTTCATCCCAGGTGATACCATTAAAAAGCAATGCCGTGTCATCTGCGAAGGTGACAATCTTTGCATTAGGAATTGTCATTTGACAAAGATCGTTGATATACACTAGAAATAGTGTGGGTCCCAGGATACTTCCCTGTGGAACTCCAAAAGTCACTGGGATCTCTTCACTAATGTTATTATCAATTTGTACACACTGTGTTCTATCAGTTAGGTAATCCTTCAGTAATTTTAACTGCAGGTCCCGGATACCTAGATATTCGAGCTTTTTCACCAGTATAGGGACAGAAACCGTGTCAAATGCCTTCGCTAAATCCAAGAATACACCTATTACTTTATTTTTACTGTCTAGGTTCTTAACAACATAATTAGTGAGTTCCAATACAGCATCCGATGTTGACCTGTTTGCCCTAAACCCAAATTGAGCTTGCGACAGAAGATTTTTTGACTCCAAATATCTAACAATTCTCTTATTAATAACACGCTCTAAGATTTTTGAGAGTGTAGGAAGAATGGAAATAGGTCTATAATTATTGACACAGCTTCTGTCCCCATCCTTGTGAATTGGAAGAATACGCGACCTTTTATAAACTGTAGGGAAAACTCCAGTTGAAAGCGATAGGTTACATATGTACGTAATTGCCGGAGTTAAAATATCACTATTCGCTTTTAAGATATCACTGGATATCATGTCCAGGCCAACTGCACAATCACTTTTAAGATTCGCTATTAGTGTTCGAACTTCATCATCATCGGTAGGCAGAAGTGTAAACGAATCGCAACATGACTTTAGGGTGGGAAGTTCAGTTTGAGGATTATTTTTGGCTATCTTTTCAGCTAACTTGCGGCCCACGTTTGCAAAATATTCATTTGCAAGATTAACTGATCTTTTAGGATTGTTATTATTTATTAATTCATGTGAGTTATCTTTACGTTTATTTAAATAAGTGATTTCCTTAACTACTTTCCAAAGTTTCTTGCTGTCTTTACCTGCATCCCGCACTTGTTGCTTCTCATAATTCCTTTTTCATTTTTTTAATAAGGATGTGCAAAAATTTCTGTACCTTTTATAAGTAGCTTTTAATACCTCATTATCTGGTTCTTTTTTAAGTTTCTTGTATAGGTTATCGCGATTTCTAAGACATTTTAATCGCGTTCAAACAAACAAACAAACTCTTCAGCCTTATATTATTAGTATAAATAGCTGTTGCCCGCGACTTCGTCCACGTTTCCGTCGTTTTTCGTAAAAAAAAAAGTAGCCTATATCCTTCCTCACGTTTCAGTGATTTTGATGTAACAGACAGATTAACTTTCGTAATTTAGTAGGGAAATATAATATGTCAATCTATAATACTGTTGAAAAATATCGCAATACCGAACCGCACAATATTATTGTTAATATCTGTGCCCGCGACTCCGTCAGCGTGTAACTCCTTGTGTGTTATTAAGTTAATGTATTGGTAATATTGTTTAGATCACGTTTACATGAGGCTTAAGTACATACAGAACGAAAATACTTCAGCGCAAAGCTTCCAGGTAAACTATGTTGAAAGTTGACCCGTCCGGCACGTGAACATAAAGATTTCTAGAACTGCTAACCCGGGAAAGAGCGACGTACAACTGACCATGCGAGAAACAACTGACACCGAGATCTACTCCAGCAACACGAAAAGTCTGCCCTTGAGCCTTATTAATTGTCATTGCATAACGCACCGACACTGGTAATTGCGTTCTTTTAAATTGGAATGGAAAATTATTTGGTATTATGGGAATTCTGGAAATAAAGACGGTTTCTCCTGTTAAAATTTGAGCCTCGATTATATTTTGTTGCAACTGGGTTACTTTTAGCCGAGTTCCATTGCAAAGTTGTGGTGGTTTTAAATTTCGGAGCAGAATAATAATCAGAAAGCTTCGAACTGCTAAGCTATCGGGAGTTATACGTGTTATTGTGAGTCAACCATAAAAGATAGATATATGCTGTCGTGGGATATTTTTTATATAATTTTAAGGAGATCATTTCCGTCATAAATGATTTCTGTGTAGCTTTAACCCTTAAGGTTGCACTTGCGACGGAAGCTTAAAAAATGGAGTAACTTCTCCCGTTTTCCCAACATTTCCCTTCACTGCTCTGCTCCTATTGATTGTAGCGTGATGAAAAGTATACTATAACCAGCTCAGGAGTATGAAAAATAATTGTACCAAGTTTCGTTAAAATCCGTCGAGTAGTTTTTGTTTCTATAACGGTTATACAGACAGACAGACAGACAGACAAAAATTTTACTGATTGCATTTTTGGCATCAGTATCGATCCCTAATCACCCCCTGATCGTTATTTTGTAAATATATTTAATGTACAGAATTGACCTCTCTACAGATTTATTATAAGTATAGGTAGATTGTACACCTTACAATATTTCTATGGATACAAAAAGTAAAACGGTCTTATCGCACAGGGCGATCTCTTACAGACAACCTTTGGATGGACAGAACTGAAAAGAATAGATTTAGGGCTGTCAGTGTACAAACATTGATAATATTATATATTATAGATGTTTGTGTCTTCGATAGATATATTAGTTTGGTATGGGTCATCATCACCTGCTTGGCCTTCTCCCAACTACGTCGGGGCCGGCTCCCAGTAACTGGGTAACACGATACCCCTTGGTCACACCAGTGCCAGATGTACTGGCTTCTGACTACCTGTAACGACCGTCAAAGATGTCCAAATGGCAGCCGGGAGCAGCGCCGGCGTAATGTGCTTGCCGAGGCACGCGGGTATCACACCGCCAACTTCCAAACTCCGGTCTACTACTGAGAAATTCCTTTCAAAAGAACCAAATAGCACTTTTGCCCGACCCGGAAATCGAAACCAAAACCTCGTGCTCCGTAGTCGCGACAACTCTCCCAACGAGGCAATTCTATTAAAACATATAAGTATTCTAAATGAAATATGTTTTGGAATATGCACATCAACCCCATTCATAATGATACATCACTAGAACTAGTAGCTACAATTTCAAATTTCAACTCCCTTTAAGACTGTAGATAAAAGTTACGGAAAGTGTGAAGGAATCGTAACGTTACCAAAGCTACCAAATTCAGGCTCGCGCGAACACTAATCTTGGATTGGAAAAGGGGAAGATAAATGCTCTGAAGATGTGGTGCTGGAGGAGGATGCTCGGAGTATCGTGGACAGAGCCCCGCACCAACGTGTCATTACTTCTGGAGCTCGTCATTGACAATTTTTTCTTGATGTGGGACGATCTATCATGTGTGGATTTATGGCATAATACTTGGCTCCCAACTACCTGCGCGGTGCCTGGTGGGTAGTTGTCAGCCAAGCATGTACCTCGCGCTAGACATGATGCAGGCGCAGCTGTGGAGTGGGGAGGCCGGTGGTATGTAACAGATAAATGGTGCAGGTACAGTACCTTGCACGGAGAGCTGCGGGCCGCGCGGCATGCCCTCATACTCCGCCAGCTCCTGCAAAACGCAACACCTTCTTGGTTAATTCCATTGAATAATTAATTAATTAATAGTTAATTAATTAATTATTAGTTAGTTATTACTCCATTTATTTAATCTATGTACATATGAATTACATTTTTAAATATTAATATAAAAAAATAAAAACATTTAAAAATATAAAAAATAGTAGCCCACCGGTATCGGGAACAGGGTCCAAGCTACCGGCGGTCAGGGCTCCATAGAGAGGAACCTCCTCACAATACGCGCCGTTTCCAGGAGTACTGCTTTCTGGATCAAGCCCTTGATCCAGCTACCCAACGAGAGCCTCCTTAGATGTTGGTCGAGGCTCTTGGCTATTATACCATTGGCTGTGACGACTATCGGCACAATGATTGCTGTCTCCACATCCCACATGTCGACAACCTCGCGCGCCAGGTCAAGATACTTATTTTTTTTATCTATCTCAGCTTTCACGAGGTTCTCGTCATGGGGGACTGCTATATCAACAATCATTGTGCGACGCTCTAATCGGTCTATCACCACTATGTCAGGCTTATTGGCAACAATAGTCCTGTCAGTGATGATAGACCGATCCCAGTACAGTGTAATATTGCTATTTTCGAGAACTGGGTCGGGCACATACCTATAGTATGGTACTTCTGATTCCACAAGATTGTATTTAAGAGCAAGTTGCTGGTGAATAATCCTGGCCACGAGGTTGTGTCTATGCAAATAGTCTCCGTTAGCCAGACGAGAACAACCGGAGATAATGTGACGAATGGATTCTCCCGGTTTGTGACATGCCCGACATATGTCTACCGTACCATCCTTCACAATATATTTCCGATAGTTATTCGTCATCATAACTTCGTCCATAATCGCACAGACAAAACCTTCGGTTTCCCCAAAGAGGTCACCAAAACGTAGCCAGGCTACGGACGCTAATGTGTCTACATCAGACCCATGAAGGGCCCGGTAATAGCGCCCGTGAAGCTCCTTGCTCTGCCATACTTCTCTGCGGTCATTAGTATCTAATACTACAGGTTTGCGCCAATTCTCGGTACCTAAGGAGAGCGGAGTGAGGCCTTTGTCCACCGCTACCACATCTCGATGCATACCCACGTCGGCTTCTAGGAAATATTCCCTAAGGCTGCATACCTCACGGTTGTGTAGGGTCTTTGCATTTAAAATGCCACGACCCCCGTACTTCCGCGGGATATACAGCCTCATCACCGATGAACGTGGGTGATGCATTCGATTTGCAGTCAGCGTTGTGCGGACCCGCCTGTCCAAGGCGTCAAGTTCAGTCTGAGTCCATTTGAGTATGCCAAAAGAGTACATCAATACTGGCATGACCCAACCATTGAAGGCACGCACCTTGTTTCCGCCTGATAGAAGACTATTCAGTACTTTATTCAAGCGGCCAAAGAAGCGTTCCTTCAATGACTGTTTAACATAAGCAACATTGATGCCTAGTGCCTCTGACATACCCAAATACTTGTGGGTTTCAGTTGAGCCGAGGGCTCTTAGGTGTATGGAATCCGAGAGTTGAGTTCCCACGGATTCCATAATCTCCCCTCGCTTTACATGCATGACTGCACATTTGTCCACACCAAATTCCATCCTGATGGCGCTACTGAAGGTTTCCGTTACCTTCAGTAGCTCCATGAGTTGCAAGTTGCTGGGGGCAAAAAGTTTCAAATCATCCATGTAAAGCATGTGAGATATGACCTGACCACCTCTTCTCAACTGGTAGCCTAGCCCTGAACCCTCCAGCAATGTACTGAGAGGGTTGAGAGCCAGACAAAACCACAGTGGGCTCAGACTGTCGCCCTGAAAAATGCCTCGCTCAATCCTAATCGGTTCGCTGTTTTCCTGGATCTGTCGACATCCTGGGTAGCGAAGGACCGTCTTCCATTGCCCCATACATGACTCAAGGAAGGTGCGTAGGGTTGGATTTATTTTGTACAACTCCAACACCTTCATAAGCCATGTATGAGGGACAGAGTCATAGGCCTTCTTATAATCTATCCAACATGTCGACAGATTCTTTCGGGAACGACGAACCTGTTGGTTAATGGCAATATCAATGAGGAGAAGCTCCTTAGTACCGCGGGACCCGTTCCTACATCTATTCTGAGAAGCAGACATGATTGAATTTACATCAATATGATTATTAATTTTGGCTCTCAAAATGGAAGTAAGAACTTTATAGACCGTCGGTAAGCACGTGATCGGTCTATAATTTTTAGGTTCCGTAGTACTGCCTGATTTATGGAGCAGGTGGGTTATTCCTGTAGTTAGGAATTGAGGTAGCGATCCTGACTCTAGGGCAGACTGGAACTGAAATGCCAAGCGAGCGTGCGATCTTTGGAACCATTTAAGCCAAAAATTGTGCAGCCCGTCCGGCCCTGGGGATTTCCAGTTAGATAACGGACGGACTGCACGGGTTACATCTTGGGGGCTGATCGTGATTGTCCCCATTTCTGGTAAAAGATCGCACGTGCGCCTGATCTCCCGCATCCAGTCACCCTCAGTGTGACTGACAGGAGCTGACCAGATGTTGCGCCAGAACGAACACATGGCGTCATCATCCGGTAAGCACGTATCAGTCATACCTTGGTCAGGTCGCTCCCAGGTCCTATAAACCCACCTTTCATTGCTTTGGAATGTGCGATTCTGAGTGTATCGCTCCACCCGCCGCTTATATCTGCGAATTCTATTTGCCCACGCATAGACTTTCTGCTTCAGGAAGTCGATGCGCTCTGTGACGCAGGTCAGATAATCCCGAGGATTAATATCAGTCCCCGCGAACGCCCGCCTCACAAAGCGCATCACTCTAGGGCGAGTGTTGCCCTGTCTGAAGCAGATAAGTTTGCCAATGAGTGCTCTAGCCCCAGCGATACGACGTTCGATCCTGCACTGCCAAGCTGGTATAGCTGGTCGAATAGCTCTGTCAGTCTTTGGAAACTTGACATAAGCTACCCGACATGCTGCAACAGCGGCACAGTACAGAATCGAATGGGTATCGGTGAGGTCTTCGCTATTGTCAAAATAATTTGACAACAGTAAATCTAGAGCACACACTAGCGCCCTATTTTTCTTATGCATGGGCAAACGAGGCAGGCGAGGTCTCAGCTCAGGTGGTGTGGAGCGATACTCCCGTAATGCACACTCCAAAGCACTCCTCAATCGTTCACTGCACTGGGTACTCACGGATGTAGCCCGGTCCTCATCATCTTCACCGACGTGGTCGGGTCGCGGTGAGATACTAGGTTGTAGTTGCACCGCAGCCTGTGGTGAAGCAGATGAGACACGACTGCACCGTGATTCGAGGCGTAGTCTATCAAGTACGGCGTCATCCAACATATGGTTACGCTGGATGACCCGCACCTGATCCGACAGTCGTTGGGCCGAAACGTTGACAGCTGGTTCAAGTACCTGAAACAGAGAGAGCATCCGACCACGGTACGCAGTGAGGTTAGTTCCCCCCTCTGTAGCCCCAAAGTATGAGCGCATGACATTTTCATTGATGGAATTTGTCCATCGCATGCGCTGCACACTTCCACCGGCAGCGGGGACCCTATCAGAGGCCGGTGGGCCTCGAAGTCCGAAGCTGGCCGGAGGGCGGCCTCTTCCTCGCCGACGCGCAGGTGGTGGTGTCGTCGGCGGCGAGAAGTATTCGTCGCTCGAGCTCGACGCAACTGCAGCGGCCGGAGTCTTCACTCACGGCTGGAGCTGGTCCCGGCGGCTGCGAGGCGGAGCTGAGCGACGATTCCGCAGGTCTTGGTTGTGTGTTCAGAATCAAACGTGCCCGGTTTCTTGTCAACATATTGATTTTTCCATTTATTGTTTTTTCTATTTACTCTTCTATTTATTCATGTCTAGATTTTTTTTTTTACTATTTTCGTTTCGTTGAACATGATTATTTTTGTTTGTTTGGCTATTTAATTTATAAATTATATTGAAAAATTCGGAGGAAAAAATTTTTTGACATGTTCTTTGACAACCGGGCCACAGATTATTTAGTTAGTTAGTTAATTATTAGTTAATTCCACTGGTCAGCTTGGTTTGATAGGTTGATTTTGGTGCGCTCGCATACTTAATTTTATTTTGGGACATAAAATTGTAGTATAAACATGTAATATTAATGTCACCAACTGCATCAGACTGCTAGAAACATGTCTTATCTTAGCCGCGGTATCTCATTAATTATATAAATTGGATAGGTTCAAATAATTATTAAATTGAAAAAAGAAAAATAAACAAAAAGAAATGTGAACCTATCATAATTTATAATTATGTTTTTTTTTATTTGTGATGGTGTGTGGTCGAAGATGGAGCACGCTTACCTAAAAGTAGGTAACCTATTCACTCTAGACTTAAAGACCCCTTGGAGCTTGGTTATCTTAATATGGCACTACAGTTGATTCACGTTAAGAAAATAGTGACGTTATCGTTATTCGCCGCCTCTCGACCAATAAGGTCGCAACAAATTAGAAAGCTAAGTTCACACTCACAGTGACAAGTATACGTAGGTATACAATTTTAATAGGTGTATTCCCGTTGTCCCCGTAGTAGATCTAATCGATGGAAGAAATGCTGCAACCAGGTGATACAAGAAAATCTTAAGCCTACAATACATGTTAGCCGAGCGTTGTCGAGTGAAGGCCAATACCAACATGTAGACGGTATATTTGCCTTGTCTTGCTATCGCTCGGTGTCACTTGCCTAGTTGGCCGAGTGAAGGCCAGCGCCAACGTGTATAGAGCTAATTTCGTGCAACTTGTCTTCGCTCGCCGTTGCTCGTGATCACTTGCCTCACTTCGGATCGGTGTCGGTTTTTGGTCATAAATCAAAGGCGCTCGCCTGCGCTCGGTCTCATCGATAAACGCCTCACTTCGAAGCGACCTTACCGCCCTTCTTGACATGAGTGACTCCGTCCTTATGGCGGGGGATCTCAATGCCAAACATCCCGCATGGTGTAGTCGTATTACCAACCCCCGTGGGAAGGTACTATACGACCTTTGCACACCTCTCCACATTGATATCATAGGTCCTATGCGGCCTACTCATTACCCGTTCGAGCCATCCCACTTGCCCGACGTACTCGACATTGCCCTCCTGAAGAATGTGAACTTACGTTTGCACTCTTTAGAGACGGTAGACGAACTTGACTCTGACCATAGACCGGTGATCTTGGAGTTAACTCCGAGATCGGGTCCCTATGACCCTAACCGCCCCCCTCCCACACAGGTGATCACTGACTGGAGGAAAGTAGGCGAATTGCTGAAATCCAACACGTCACCTCACCTGGACAAGATCCCCGACCACATCCAGTCCGCCGCCGACACGACGGCTGCGATCGACTCACTCACAAAGCACGTACAATCTGTCTTGAACGACTGTTCAAAGGAGATTCCGGTGTCAGAGCACTGGCGCCGGAAACTCCCGGACGATGTACGGGCCCTGCTGACTGAGAAGAACGCAGCAGTCCGTGCCTACAGAGCTTTCCCCTGCCAGAATAACAAAACTTTCATGCGGTACTTACAGCGCAAAGTAAGTAACAGCATCAGAGAGTGGCGTGAAGCCGGCTGGGACAAGACCCTGAGCGAACTGGAACCCACCCACCATGCCTTCTGGCAACTTCAGAGGAATATGCGCGCCACTGAGGTTGCTTCAATGCCTCCCCTTATCCGCCCGGACAAAAGCATTGCCTTCGACGACGAAGACAAAGCCGAATGCCTAGCCGACAGCCTGGAGGCCCAGTGCTCTCCCAGCTCCCAACCAGTCGACCCAGCCCACCTTGCCCACGTGGATGCTGAGGTCGAACGTAGATCTGCCCTACCCCCTGTCGAGGACCCTGATGCTCCCTTCCCCCCCGTTACGGAAGACGAGGTGGAGGAGATCATCAAGAAACTCAAACCTAGGAAATCTCCCGGGACTGACAGACTGACCACTAGGGCACTTAAACTCCTCCCACGTACGATCATAGTCCTACTGGCTGCCATCTTCAATGGCGCCATGTCCAACAACTTGTTTCCACAAGCTTGGAAAGAGGCTATAGTGATAGGTATCCCAAAACCCAAAAAGCCCAAGTCCCTCCCGACTAGTTATAGACCCATTAGTCTGCTCAGCGCCCTCGGCAAGGTCTACGAGCGGATTATTCTTAATCGGCTCAAGGACTTTGTCGAGGCAAAGAGCCTAATCCCTAACGAGCAGTTTGGCTTTAGAGCCCATCATTCCAGTGTCCACCAAGCCCACCGCATCGTAGAGCACATTAGCGGCCGTTTTCAACGCGGTCTGGTGACGGGGGCCCTATTCTTTGATATAGCGAAGGCTTTCGACAAAGTCTGGCACAATGGCTTAATTTATAAGCTTTACCAACTAGGTGTGCCGGACCGTCTCGTGCTCATCATTCGAGACTTTCTGTCGAACCGCTCCTTCAGATATCGTATCGAAGGAGCGCTTTCCACTCCACTACCACAGCTCTTGTTAACATTACGGATGATATAAGACTGGGTATGGACAATAGGAAATTGACGGTCCTTTCTTTACTTGATTTCAGTAATGCTTTTAACACTGTTGATTTTGATGTCTTGCTCGGGATACTATGCTCTCTTAACATATCTCCAACAGCTATTGATTGGTTTCGTAGTTACCTGTGTGGCCGCCGACAACGTATTTGCATTGAAGGTTCGTTGTCTTCATGGTGCAATACTACTGCTGGCGTACCACAGGGGGGCGTTCTCTCTCCTCTTCTTTTCGCCATATTTATAAATTCTATTTCAAATGAACTTCTCTCATCCTACCACCTTTATGCTGACGATCTGCAAATTTATTCGCAAGCTCCCGTTGAAGATTTGTCTGAGGCGGTGAAGACAGTGAATAAAGATTTAGCGCGTATTTCCGATTGGAGTTTGGATCATGGTTTGAAGGTTAATCCTGCGAAGACTAAAGTCATTATTGTTGGCAGCCCTAGGCTACGTTCCAAAATTGACTGGACGACCCTTCCCCAAATCATTTTCGATGGAGCTGTTATACCCTACTGTGACTCAGTAAAAGACCTTGGTATTTATATTGATAAAGATTTGTCTTGGGGTCCCCAGTTGCAAGAAGTGAGCCGCAAACTGTTCGCCTCTGCGGGGTCTTTGCGCAGATTGCGCAATTTCCTACCGACTGCTACTAAAACTGCGCTTGCCCAATCTCTTCTTCTCCCTATCCTTGACTATGCTGATGCAAGTTATCCAGATCTAACTGAAGTGCAGCTAGATAAGCTTGAGCGACTCCAAAATTTTTGTATCAGATTCATATTTGGATTGCGCAAATATGATCATGTTTCTGAATTTCGCACTAAACTCAAGTGGCTGCCTATTCGCCTTCGCCGGAATGCACATATTTTATCATTACTCTACAGTATTCTTTTCAATCCAACGACTCCCTTTTACCTCAAAGAACGTTTTAAGTTCCTTCATGACACACATGTTAGAGATTTGAGATCATCAGAGAATTTGAGACTTTTGATGCCTACGCATTCCACAAAATTTTACGACCAGTCATTTACGGTGCAGGCCATTCGGTTGTGGAATGGATTGCCGGTGTCAGTAAGACAAGCTCAGTCACTTGCTGTTTTTAAAAGCTCGGTTGCCAATCATTTTATTTCAAACTTATGATTATTCCTTTGCTTTCTCCACACGATGTTAAAGAACACATAATATATTTATTTATTTTATTTTAATTTGTTTTTCCGTTATTAATGAATATTTGTACAGTAGTACACTAATATAGCCCTCCCCATTTTAATTAAAGCTCATAAAGTCCTTCCAAAGGTTGTCTGGAAGATATCGCTCTCAGCGATAAGACCGCCATTGTAACCAATTTTTTACAATATTGTTATTTAAGTGTGATTCAATTATTGGTGTACAATAAAGTATATTCTATCTATCTATCTATCTATCTCTATCAGAGCCGGCGTCCCACAGGGCGCCGTGCTCTCTCCCCCACTCTTCACGCTATTCACTAGCGATATCCCCAAAAAGCCCCCAGTAGAGTTATCCCTATTTGCCGACGACACGGCCATCTATTACTCGGGAAATAGTCTCGATAGCATCGCTCATACCCTCCAGACCTCAGCCAACGCATTAGGCGATTGGTTTAGGAAATGGAGGATTGAGGTAAATCCCGACAAAAGTCAAGCAGTCCTGTTTCGCAGGGCTCGCCAACATAGACACTTCACCGCCCCCCGCCCGATCACTATGTTTGGCAAGCCAATCCCTTGGGAGAAGCGAGCCAAATACTTAGGTGTGATCCTCGACCAGTTCCTTAACTTCAGTGAGCACATAAAGTCGGTTCGCTCGCGAGCCGCTTTCGCTCTCGGTAGGCTTCACGCCTTGCTGAATAAACACAGTAAGCTCTCCCTTAGATATAAAATCCGAATATACACGACATGCATACGTCCTATCATGACGTACGCCTGTCCGGTGTTTGCTCATGCCAGTCCCAATCAGATCCATAGGATGCAAGTCATTCAGAACCGTTTTCTCCGAAAGGCCACGGGCGCGCCCTGGTTCTTGAGGAATGAGGATCTCCACGTAGACCTCAAACTCCCGACCATAAAGCAAGTGTTGAAACGCATGTCAGTGCGTTACTTCACCTCTGCTGATACCCACACTAACCCCCTGATCGTATCGGCCGCCCGATACAGACCCTCCAAGATTTCTCGGGTTCGTCGCCCGCGTAACATCCTAGACGAGCCTGACGACCCCTTCACCATCCGACAAGAGAGCAGTAGGGAAACCAGCACTCTTAGAAAACACAAATACAGAACGCGTTCCGTATTCCGGCCTCGCCGACGAGGCCCATCGCGACGTCCGCGTACTTGTAATGGAAATCCTCCCCGACCCTTGCCAAACGAGCCAGCCCACGATGCTGAGCCAGTAGCAATAAATACTCCCCTAAATACGACCCAGCCTGTCCCTTTGCTGCCCTCCCAAAATGACCCCGCTATGCCGAGGCCCGTACTCCACAGAGAGTGCCCTTAGCGTGCGGTCATTAGCTTGTAAGTATATTTTAGTTTGTAAGCCCTGGCTGGGGGCCTTTAATTTATTAGAGGTCACCACAGGACAGACCGGTTAAGTAGACGCACAGCCTTACTGAGCTGATCTACGAGTGGCCCTAACTAAAAAAAAAAAAAAAAAAAAACTGCGCTCGGCCAACGTGTGAAAGACCCTCTTCTACATTGGTCGTCTGCATTGGCATTCGACGAACTTGTCGAACGTGTGGACATTATTTCTTGCCTTGTACCTATTTGCCAACGCTCGCGTTGGCCTACACTCGGCCAACATGTATTGCAGGCTTTATGTGAAAATAACGTGAACCAACTATAGCCCTAAAATGAATAAATAAGTAATAAATGTTTTTATTTGGCAAAAACGTACACATTACATAATGACACCATTGTTGCGCCACGTTGTAAAACAGTAAATAACTATATCTGTACATTAAATACCTATATATTTACAAAAAAATATTTTCATATAGGTGCAACAGTGGACCACGGGGAATAGTGAATAATTTGTGAAAATTCTATCTATTGTAGTCACAAATATACCCGTCGCCTTTACAACGGTACGAAAAAAATTTGACGTACCTATGTTTGAAATTTTTTAGTTTTAAGTTATTTTAAAGTCTTAATATATTCCATCAGTATGTGTCTAATTGTATTAAACTGTTTTATTTAGTTAAAAATATTATTTCTATTATTGGTAAATGGATTACACTGAATCATGTGGTAATGGGGTTCGTTGGATCATGATCCACTGTTCCCCAAAATGTTCCAGTTTCGGAGTACCTACAATAAGTAGCAGCAGGAAAACATGCCACGTGATAGAAAAAGGAACACAGAGATTGGTCTTCATACAGAAGAACAAATGCGCAACGCTTTAAACATGAAGGTGGAGGGTCAAACCATAAGAGCCGTTTCCAAAACCAACACCATACTGTACAAAAGTTGCCACAAGTGCTCGTTATCAAAGGGCAGAAACAGGTCTCCAAAGTGACTAGTGCTGAAAGGGGAACACCAGTTACTGCATGTTACATAGTGAGTGCACTGGGCAATACTCTGCAACCCGTTATGATTTTTCCGAAGGTTCATTTTTTTTTAATGACAACCGCCTGGGACCTTGGTCTCGCCACTCATATCTGGCTAGATAAATGGAGAACCATATCATTAGAACTTAAAACGGGATACGGGAATTTACATATTTGAACCACCGGATTCCAGGCCCTCGACAGTTGAAACCCATCCTCCCAATTGACCCGCAATGTCTTCAGTTCATCCGTGATCATGGCGCTTGCAACAGTGCCGAAATATCGGAAACTCAAAACAATAAATATAAATGGTAAATATCCCGTTTTAAGTTCAAATACCGTTTTTAGTTAGTGATCATGTTATCATAAAAACTTATAAATGGAGAACTGTTCGTGATGATGTTACCTACAACATTTCATAGCTCATACAAAAATAACCCTAATCTTCTAATACTGGAAAATCACGAGTCGCACAAGATTGCGGCCAGGCTCATCATGGGGCTCTTAATTTAGCAAAAGGGAATGGAGTTACAATTATTATATACCGTCCCACTGCATTCAAAGGGAAAGATGCACCCTTTAAATCTTTGCGTTTTTGGGCCTTTCAAAACGGCATACAAATAACAAAGAAGTTTATAGCTGGATGATTCGCAACCAAGGCAAAACATTCTTCATCTATGATGTAGCTGGATGCGCACTTGAAAGCCATGACACTGAGTAACATAATATGTGATGCATTTCGGGCTACGGGAATTTTCCTTTTTTACCCGACTGCAAAGGAAGGGTTATGATTTTCGCGGGTATCTTGTATGTAATATTCTTTATTACCTCATATCTCCAGAACCACTGAATGGATTCACACAATTGAGGTATCGTTAGATTAGTCTTAGCAGGCCAAGTGTTCTTAGATAGGTGACGTTTGAAAAAAAAACTTTTTACCAAAAAATTAAACCGACTCCCAAAAAACACTGCAAAGTGAAAAATAACTTAAATTTCGGTAGTCGGTGTCTTTAGTTTTGTATTTTTCTTTTTGGTACCGACTTCCGAAATTAAAGTTATTTTTCACTTTGCAGTGTTTTTTGGGAGTCAGTTTAATTTTTTGGTGAAAAGTTTTTATTTCACTCTTTTTAGTTGATCGTTTTTTAATTTACCTAGTTACAAGAGACTAAATGTCAACTACTTATATTCATTTACAAAATATTGCTTTTCCCAATGCTGGGCCGTTAATTGTTGAGGAGTTCTCCTGGTACTTCACTTAACCATATGCATTATGACGAGCATATTGTGCGTATTAACCACATTCAAGTAATCGAAGCGGAACACATGAAATACTTATTAGTTCTATATTATACATATATTGAGTAGTTCCAGTGGCCATCTGTGGTCTTCATCATCAGGTCCACTTCACAAATGGTGCTTTTCGAATGCAACTACACAAGTTATTATAAAAAATACTCAAATAATTATAGGTGTGCCTATAATATTTGAAGAGTTCCCTCGATTTCTCCAGGATCCCATCATCAGATCCTGACTTGGTGACAATGGGACAAATTTCGAAGTATACGCTTTCAAACAAAAAAAGAATTTTCCAAATCGGTTCAGCCGTCTTCGAGTAATCGACAATCAAACATTAAAAAAAAATATACGCGTCGAATTGATAACCTCCTCCTTTTTTTGTCGTCAGTTGAAAAATTAACATGGCAGCTGTGCGAAGCCATTATACAGGATACTGCTTAACTGAAATGCAAGAAACAAGCACTTTTTTATTTTAAAAAGTGACAAACAGGCGGATCCATTCCATTTAAAAAAAAAATATGTTCAATTGGGTCCCTTCAGCTTCCAGTTCTTGCTATGTTCTTGCGTGCTGTTCCAGTTTCCAAAGGAAACTGGAACACCTGATGTAGAACCTTAGACGCGAGTTAAGCCGCAGGTAGTAGCTAGTTTAAAAAATAAAAGACAAATTTGTTACAAAATATATTTTACAAAATATACTTTAATGTACTTTTGATTGAAATTCTATTTTAAATTACAACTCATTTTAATGGCACAGTCGGAGACAGGTAATATAATTCGAATTCAAACATGAAAATATCCCAAGAGTTCCCCAAACAGTGATACTTTTTTTTCGTTATATTTTGGATCGATTGGTCTACCCTTTATCTTTATGTCACATGAACTTCATTTCACAATTTCACAGAAAATCATTTTGCATACACTCATATAGCCCAGGTACATTTAAAACTCATAATTTTGTAAGAAAGAATTATCATTAGGCACATAAATTACAAATTCATAAAATGAAAATGAAAAAAACACGCCTGCCATATCAAAACTGTAGGTAAATAAAAAGCGAACTAAACAATTTATTTATTTAGGCAAACCAACTAAATGCATACAAAAAGTTCAGATTCGTTAGTATTGCATGCATCTAAATTAAAGGTTAGCACAGCATTTAATATTTATTTCAGTACAATAAAAATTTACAGAAAGTTAGAATAAAATAACAATGTAATATTAAACATGAAATAAGTTAAATTAATTGAATTAAATGAAATGAAATATGATTTTTTAATAAAAATTGAATAAAATTACTAATTTTATTAAATGAGATTGAATTAAGCATTTACAAACAAAGAATAAATAATGACAACAACACACAAAGAATAAGAAATAAAACATTATTGAACAAAATTACATATTATTGAACAGAGCTATTTTAAACTTGTTAATGCTGCCTGAAAATATGTCCAAGTCAATCGTGAAAAATGTCGTTGCCATTGACATATATATTACCTACATTTAAATCAATGGTCGTTGCACTTTCTGAGAATATAGGAAAGGGGGCATTTTTTCCGTACTTGGTTCTCCGCCCACCAGGAGCAAAAGGCTTATGTCTAGCTGATGTCCGGGGTACTTTAATATTGATTGATGACTGAAATTGCGAGCAATCCACATACCTTAAATAGGAATGTTAGACCAGCAAAATCTCGACGCCAATGATTTTAATTAATAACAAGTTACATGATTTTAGTTTTGAATGGTCACAAGGCAGGTGTTAAATAGACTATAATATTTACTGTGCAATTAAATCGCCATTGTGCCCAAAAGTGGAAAACTAATTTGCAATCAATTTTGATTCCCTTGAGAGTATCGAAATATGCGATTTTTGCATTATGACTAAATGGCCGTATCTTGTTTACGTTAATTTAGAAGTTTGATTTTTTCACAACTTCATGAACCGAGACCGACTATTTGGATTTAATTTCATCTCGATATCTCCACGCGTTCCTGAAATAAAGGGTCTTGACAGACACAGATGGACCAGAAATCCTACAAGGGTTACGTTATTCCGTACCAACGTAAGGAACATTAAAAATACAGTTATATAGGTTTTTGCTTTTGTATAAGTTTCTAGTCAATTATGTATCATAAAAGTACAAAATAATAAACAACATCCCCTGTAATTCATTGTCAGGGTTGATTTCGTCAATTGAGTCACTCAGAAATTACCAGCTTTTGGACATAGTATCCCAGGACTGAATTTGCTCCAAATGTGATTACCAATCACTCTGTGAACCTGGAATGCCGTCATTTTTCTTTAATTTTACCAATACATAGCAAGCCTTTACGCCAGACTGTAGTTTTTAACAGAGATTTTTTTAAATCTCGAATCCTTGTCTTACGTAGTATATATACTGTATACATGATGTTGAAACTTGAATCAAAAACTCGAAGTGTAAAAGTTTCATGTAGTATTTGAAGAATCTTGTATGAGTTGCTCCCCAAAGGGCTCAGGGCCGATATCAATGGATGCAGTACTATACCCTCTTGCCTCTCAGTCAACTGGCTTTTTACTATAGCTTGAACGGTATTTTCCCAAAATATTAAAGAAAAAATATTTTGCCAAAATTATACTATGTTCGTCATTTAATCAATATAACGCTGATCCTACATAATGCCAATAAACATCGAATTTATCCCAGGTCCATCATTCTGTTTTTAGCAGCATGCATACTTCATAAGCCTCCTGCAATCTATCTTCATGATGCTGGATCCTTTTGCGAGTTGTTTGAGATGATGATGGTGTTGGTGCTGACTTTGTGGATTGCAGTACTTGCTGAATAGACTGTGATTCTAGTTGATGAGGTGTAGTTGGAGAGTTGGATTCCTGAACAGTAAACTGAGATTCTAGAACAGCCTCTTCACCCGAAGACAGGAATCATATCTTGGCTTTACAGGTTCTGAAAAATGAGAATTCAGTATATTATATTATACTAGCTTTTGCCCGCGACTTCGTTCGCGTAAGAGGGTTTTCCCGCGTAAAATTCCGATCCCGTAGGAATTCTGGGATAAAAAGTAGTCTATGTGTTATTCCAGGATGTCAACTATCTATTTGCCAAATTTCATTCAGATCCGTTCAGTAGTTTTTGCGTGAAAGAGTAACAAACATCCATCCATCCTCACAAACTTTCACATTTATAATATTAGTAAGAAGATAGTAAGAAGTAAGATAAGATAGTAAGATATTAGTAAGAAGTAAGATTAGTAAGAAGTAAGATTAGTAAGATAAGATAGTAAGAAGTAAGTTATACAATAGGTATATTATTATTATATCTCTTTTTTAAATTGTATAAAAAGAACATTTAAAAATAATTATCATCCAACCAGAAGGCCTACACTAAATGCTATGAAATTTTATAGAATTTTCTGCATTATGTTGCACCTATAGATGGTAAACAAGCTTTGATCTAGGCTCCTTCGAACTCTGGGAGTGACTATTACAACTACAAAGAACAAATTAAAATTGTCTTATAAGCTATTGTAGATGCAAATTATAATTTCATCTATACAAATTTTATACTAAAGGAAAGTGGAGTATTCCAAGAACCTGCTTTCAGACCAAATATGACAAGAAGGGCAAAATATGCCTTACAGATTAGTAGAAGACAGCTGTTTTGCACAGACAGAAAAGACAGAAAATATGACAAAGCCATATCCCGGTAGTCACAATATTGTACCAATATTGTGATTAATGGACAAATTTTCATCTATGAAGAATTATTCAAAATGTGTTCGAAATCATATCTGAAGTATTTCGAACTGCCATTGCCCTGCATCGCTTCATCACTTCGTAATGTGAACTAGCCAATAGAGGTCAATGTACACCCCCACATGGCACCTGTGATTCTGAAAATAAGGATCAATTTATTGTGGAAGGATTTTGACACAAAGAAATTGGATCTATTAATATGTTGAATATGCTTTTGGAAGAAGCTACGCTCAATCAGCTATGGAAATAAGAAACAATTTTTGCAAATATTTGTTGAATTAAATAAATAAATGTAGTACAACATGTAACATAATAAGTGTAAATAAAATAGATTGACAGAAAACTTTATAGCTCAGGTTCTTACACTAATAGGGTTCTGATTCTTCTCTTGGGGTATGGAATCTATTAGCGTTTTATATGACTAAGAAGTAAAAATAAAGTACTAAATAAGAGACATAATAAATAAACAGGTTTGTTCCTAGCCAAGTACTAATCTGTTCCAAGTTTACTAGTGCGGGTCATAAAGCAGACAGGGCTCAGCTGGCACACAATAAAAAGAAAACCATCAAAACAAATGACTGCCGAACTCAATACTCTCTCCATCCATACCTTTTTAACTCAAATACAGTAATGCTTTTACAATTGGTTGAATTTATTTTATTAATTTCAATCCTTATCAGAACTCTAATAAATATAGAATTATTTTAAAACATTACCAAAACAAAAAATACTTACTTGTGTCCCCAATGTATCCAAGTTACCAGAAATTGTCGCTCCTTCATCAAATACTTGATTGTCTCATAACTCAAACGCAACCCATGCACTGGACTTCACATCATCTCGTCCCCTACCAGTACTTTTTGAACATGTTATTTTATTTTTTTCACTAATAATTTGCGAACAGCGGGCACATTAGTTGTGGAGGAGCCAACACAATTTTGCCAATCAATATCCAATATCATGATAGACCATCAAACGCAGAAGGTTGTTCGGTAAAGTATAGTATTTGTCTATATATTGTACTCTTTGATTTGTCTTCCTATTATCGTTATCCAATTCATCAACAATTCAACATGAATCGACTAGGATAGGATGAAACGATACGAGTAAATACAAGTAACTACTCGATACTTTTATTTTGATACCAAGTACTTTTGTACTCGATACTTTAGAACTGAGTAATAAGTAGTATTGGGAAGTAAGTACTTGAATCGATAGGTATAACTTGGTCAGTCGGTCGGTCGCATCTTTTCTACTTCTCAGCTGGCAGCCTTGCTTATAGTATAATCTGTGTTTTACGTAATTTATTGATTCAGACGGTCGGTCTGACGGTCTGTCATTACGTTGAATGTAATGGCAGACCGATCTAATACATTCTTTCATTGCGTGGCGGTTGTTTATATGATTTTATTAAATTAAAACTTAACTGAATTGAATTTGTAATAGAAATATTTAACAAAATCAGTGATAATGGGACCACAAAAGTGTGAGCGAGAATGAGGTTGTTTTCAAAGGCTGGCGCGACAGTGACTGCTACAAGAAATCGATTAACCGGAATGCATTTAGAGAAATTATTAATTCTAGGGAGCACATCGATAATAGATTTTTTTCCTTAATATGTTTGTGTATTTTATTTTAATAAATACTTAAGACTATACAATGTACTAACACTGCTGTTCTTATTTGCCTCTTATACTTCCCGATACTCTTATACTACCGATTCGGTTTCGAGTAAAAGTATCGATACCCAGATGGTATCGTTTCATCCCTAGAATTGACATTTGGTGATTTGACTTTTGACAGTTGACAGCTAAAAATAGGTCATTAATGTTGCAAGAAGGCTAACTTTTATGACCATAAAATAATTTATTTAAAAAAAAATCTGAAGATAATGAACGTTGAAAAATGTGTTAATTTTTAATGTCTTAAATTAGTCCTAATTTATTGTGACATGATTTTAATGAATTACTTTTTACCCGACTGCAAAGGAAGGGTTATGTTTTTAATATTCATTTTAATATAAATGGAGATATAATAGTCCACAAGTATGAGCACCGATGGTACGGACGAATCCGACACGATATCACATTTTATTGAAATGACAACTTTTCGTTAACGTTAAGTAACATCAACTTCAACTCTTGTTAAATGACGTTTGTGGAGGAGCCACCACAATTTTGCCAATATCACGTGTAGAATAATAGACCATCAAACGCAGGAGGTTGTGTTAAGTATCTTGGTTGATGAAAAGAAAAGTATTAAAAAAAAACCAAAATTATTTTGTACGCAAACATGACATGACAGCTTTTGTAATGTGTTACCAGTTTACCAGTGGTAGAAGGAATAACGTTAAGTACCTACGCAATGTGTAGTGCGTAGGAATAAACTTTGACAGGTGTCAAAATAGCTCTAAATGACTGTATCGTTTAGAGCTATTTTGACACCTGACATAGAAGAGAATCAATTGTCGCCTGCACCTACAGGAGCACTGTGCATGCGAGCCGACGCTCACCTGGATCATGTCAAAGATGTGCTGCATGTCGTGGCGCGTGGCTAGCCGCACGCTCACCTGCTCGCCGCATTGCGCCTGCGCCGAGTCGCTCGCCATACTTGTGCTCGCTTCGCAAGGTCGCACACCGCACTGCTTTTAGCTATGAGTCAGCAGACCACAGAACACATATACTCCGGAGCAGCAGACTCACTGACTGATATCTGCTGATCTGAGTCCAGTGTGACCAGAGCGAACAAGAAAATTATATAAAAAAAAACAGTTGATTGGAATAAACATTTAAAGTTTTGAAAATGATATACCTATATTTAATATTAAAAGCCATTCCTGTATTTTCAAGCAATAAATTGTCAGACATGCCAACTTGATAACACCATAATTAAATTAATTAAATAAATTAAGGGGCTGTTATTCTTAGTTGATCTTCGTCATAATTATTATGAGCTCTAGCTCTTATTCAGAAAGAATATTATAAAGCACAGTATCTATTAGTTTGTCATTTTAGCATATATGTGTATTTTATTAGTATTATTATATATTAGTATTATATTTATTAGTATTAAATATATTATTTCATTCCATTTTCTTGTACACCTACCACAGTGTGTTTTTTTTTTAACCCAAAGGTTGACTGGTAGAGAATGCCTTGCTGCATTAAGTCCGCCCATGTTATACAATTGTACATAAAGTTTAAATAAATAAATAATTATACCTACCACTATTTAAATTTCATATTTTTAGTACCTATGCGGTCCAGCAGTTACGGAGCCTTTTCAATGCAAACCAACAATAAAATCTTTCCTCTTTATAATATTAGTATAAATGACAAAAACGGATGCATTATCACAGGACGTACCTATAATATTTCAAAAACTGGCTGAAGAACAAACATTATCCTTACAAATGCCACAAGTGGTTCTTTCTGTATTATCTGGCTTCTTTTAAACGGTTGAGTTTTTACAAAAACCTACTCAAACTTATCATAACAGCATAGAAAAATATAGTTATAATAATTTTATTTATCTGCCATTCAAAGGATTTAGAATATTTTGAAATAGCAATACATAAGAACACACTGATCAAACTACTATACAATAATTTATTATTAGATCACAGATAGAGATAATATTACATGTTACCATTGGTAACTGGCATCTATGGGCTTTTTACCACACTAACTTAATTTTTGTAATGCACGCGACCGATAGATGGCGTCAACTGTTCTGGAACAATAAATTAATATTAGTTTGATCGCACACAATGAAAATATTCCTAAACACAACTTCAATAATTCTAATATAGGGTCTAAACATTTTGTGCATATAGGAGGATATCCACCAGCATATATCTACTGATGGCGCATTGACCTATTTCTCGTAGTCCGTTGATGGAAAAAAAAGGCGGAATTTATGTATGTGAAATACCGAAACAGGCTCCCCTAAGTGTAACTAACGGGAAGCCCATAGAAACCCAACATGCTGGTAGCGTGCGGTAAGATGCGTTGGAGTTAGGGTTGCCACCTTTTTAGAGTTCCATAGCCAAATGGCAAAAAACGGAGCCCTTATAGTTTCGTCATACAGTCTGTCTATCTGTCCGTCCGTCCGTATGTCACAGCCATTTAATTCCGAAACTATTAGGACTATACACATGAAACTTGGTAGTTAGATGTATTCTGTGAACCACTTTCCGATTTTAAGAAAAAATATTAAAAATTAAGGGGGGCTCTCAATACATGGAACTGATACAGATTTTTTTTATTTCACGTAACCTGGGCGTATATATGTATATGGTATATATGGTATATATGGTGTATATGGTATCTATAGAAAGGTATTTAAAAATGACATTGAGGTTTCTAAAACCACTTTTGCATAAAGTCAATCCTTTAAGAGGTATACGCTTCCAAAGTGGAAAAATGTGTCCCTCTCCCCCCTCTAACTTCTATATTAATAGAGAAAGAGAGAGAAAAATCTAAAAAAAAATATGTTATAGATCTTAATGTAAACTTTCAACAAAAATTGGTTTGAACCAGATCGGGTCAGCGGTTTTTGAGATATAGCATATTTTCTAAAACCGTAATTATAACTTTGTAATTTATACAAACACTATGAAAAACAAAGTTATTTTGCGTAGTTACTACGGAACCCTTCATGGGCGAGTCTGACTCGCACTTGGCCACACACAAACCTCACCGTGTCGACTCGCGAACAGAATCGAGTGTTTAGTGATACACGTGACAATGGTAGCGGTGTCGCTAACAGAAAACGAACGAGAAAGAGGGTAGACCGATTTGTCTGCTCATAAACTTCCACCCGCAATTGTTCGTCGGACTTCGTCCGTGATCATGGCGCTTGCAACAGTGCCGAAATATCGGAAACTCAAAACAATAAATACACATGGTAAATATCCCGTTTTAAGTTGTAATGATACTGTTAGTGACCTAAAAACTTATAAGGGTTCTGTTTTTAGGGTTCTTTAGCCGAATGGCAGAAAAATGGAACCCTTATAGATTAATGAAAAAGAGCGAAAATTGGTTTGAACGAGAGGATCAGCAGTTTTTGAGATATGGCACATTTTCTAAAACCGCAAATATAACTTTGTATTTCATACAAACACTATGAAAAACAAAGTAGGTATGATGATTATTAAGTCCATTTACAGTGTCTCACTTCAAATACCTGTCAGCAGAAAAGGAAAAAAGAATATTTTTAAAGTTCCTACGTTTTTTAAAAAGTAGATGTGACTGTGACTACCTTACGAGTATTTAGTACGAGTACACACGCCAACAATATGTTTGAGGTCGCTGCTAGCCAGGAGGATGCATGATGAGAAAGAAGGAAATTAAAATTACATTTTAATTTCTGGTTGTGGCTGGCAGTTGGCAACTGTTCATGTGCCTTCCGAGCGCCCTGGTTCCGCCCAATTAGTGGTCCTACTAACCCGTAGTATCGTCAAACTTTATATTTCTCTAAGTTATTATTTTATAATAGCATTACATTTTTATTTTGTGATTGCAATGAAGCCAGCATTGCAATCACAAAATAAAAATGGCACCGGCCGCGGCACCGGCACGCGGCCTGGCACCGACCAACAAAAATATTATCGCCGTATGTACCGAATTAAGTAGACACATCCAGATTTGATTTTCGTTTTCTTTGACAGGAAAATACGTGGGTACTTTAAAATAATTATTTTTACTTTTGAGTTGAAACTGATTCCCTATTACTTTAATATCAGTAAATAGGTCGTAGAGAACGGGTCTATTGACGAATCAAGAACGGAAGAGGCTACATACGGTAAAGTACCATCAACAATCATAATCTCAAACGATTCCAAAGCCAATACCTAAATGTGGCAGACTTTTGCATCAACTGTAACTATTCGGGTCACGGCTGATGCTGAGAAGGAACATTTTAGTTCCTGAAGAATTAGTAAATGGCAGCAAAGATGTTATGCGATCGGTTGCGGTGACCTCTCGCGTTCAGCACTGGTTTAGGCCATGGCGCGGAGCGAGAGGAAATGGGATGCAGTCGCCTCTTTCTGCGAAGAAGTCATGCTAGCGAAAGGGAGGCTGAACGAGTGAGCAACTCTCTTCCTCATGCCTCAGCCACCGCGGGAGAAGCCTGGGCGTCGGGAATCGCGAGCCCAATCTCCAGCCACCGCAGGACAAAGACTTGTCAGCAATAGTGAAGGGACCTCATAGGGCCATTGTCTGCCGCCCTTTGGTTTAGTTGGTGTCCAGGGTTGCACGGATCTCCACTGCAACCCTGGAAACCAACCTGGACAAACGCAGTCTGCAATCTACAAGGACATCATCCATATTTGCAAGGACTTATTCCTCTTGGCCTCTTGCTGTCAACCTTACCCGTAACTACCAGTTGCTCTAGATTGTACCGTTCTATTCTGGCGATGTGTCCGAAGCACTCCCGCACTCTCTCGAGTATAGTAGTATCTGAGAGTCGCGTAGGAAGGCTCTCTATGGGATCTGACGCATTTTGCCATTTCAAATTTTTTGCGAAGATGCGGTTGCGTTCAGCTCTTTTCAACGTCCAGATCTTATCCCGTAGTTGAATATAGAGAACCCCAACGATTACACAGAACACCAACGACGGCATAGTTCATAGCAGAGTGACAACACTTGATGGACTTGCATTTGATTAACTAGACCCTAATATTTATATAACAAACTTTTAAAAAACTTTTTAGCAAAAAATAAAACCGATTCCAAGAAAAAAAAACACTTTCAAGTGAAAAATAACTTTAATTTCGGTACCTAGTCTTTATTTTTGGTTTTGCATTTTCGTTTTTTGACACCGAATTCCGAAATTAAAGTGTGTATTTTTCTCTTTTAGTTGTGGTAAGGGTATTTCTCATTTTCAGAAAAATTAACTGTGACAGAGATTTTTTTCTTTAATAACAAAGGGCACGTGAACTTGATATATTTATCAAGATAGTGCTACCATGTCTGGTGAAGACTACATGAAAATATACTGAATTTATTGATCACATTATTATATATATTAAAAAATAATCGTCAAAATGTCTTTTCCGTGGATATGACTGAAGCAAATTTACAGATATAATAATTTTTTTCAAGTCTTTAGCATGATCTTTCTAATATATACGGATATTATCTTAAACTTTAATACATACTGACCCATATCAGCTTATAATTTAATATTCAATTAATAAAAAAGACAACAAAATACCTAATTAAAATATGTGACTTAAATTTTGGTCACTTCCAGGGACAAAGGTCACAATAACTTTTTAGCTAGAAAAAATACTGCATGTGTCCGAATTTATGTGAGCATTGATAAGCCGTCAACTGTCATAACGATAATGATATATCAATTTCTTACTGGTTGCAATACGTTTGTCGTGAAAAAACAATAAGATTACCTAATTAAAACTAGTCAAGCATACGTGGTCACTACTGTGGTTGTTTAAGTAAGTATATAATGTTAAATTTACATTTGTTATGCTGTTTTGTAGGTTTGATGGTCACATTTCGATTGCCGAAATAGGTTGCAAAGACGAGATTGTTTGGGTTAGTTTTCCGTATTTGAACCAAAAAATGTTCTTTCCATGGATATTTTTCCTCCATGGAAGTGACCACAGGTCCAGGGATGTGAACTTTAACGTGGTATATTCCAATTATTTTGTTTGTTTAATTACTGCCATATACAAACACAAAACACTTTTACATACAGATACATGTTTTACTTTTTTTAGATGGCGAGAAATAAAAGACCAAAGACAACAGAAGAAATTCGTAAACAATTTATATTTTTATTAAGGCTAACCACGACTTGTATGAAGCCAAAAGAGAAAAGATATCCTGCCTTATGCAGAAAAACGACACAAAAAAACAGGTTAAACTAGTAGCCGAAATGACTCCAAGAGAACGACGTGCTTATCGACGTGAATGGCGAGAACGTAAAGCTAGAAGTAGTTAGAATAAAAAACGTAATGAGCGACTACTACAAAGTTTGAGAGAGAATACTCCAGAGTCCATTGCTGGTGACCAAAACGTAGCTAGCCCTGATTCTCAACAAAATGTTTCTTACCTCTCTCCAGCTTCATCGCCTGCTTCTTCGATTTCAGCAGGTCGCTTGTTAATCTTGGATCGTCGTTCTCCAGAGAAGAATGTCTGACACCTTCTAGCTTTAGCTCTAATTTGAATAGGCAAAACGTAGCAGGTATTCGTCTTGCCCGGAAACGACGTGAGGAGTCCAGTTTAAAAATAAACACTCAGGCAACTATAATCAAATCGCTAGAAAAAAAAGGCTCATGCATTACGGGTATAATTGCTAAGGGCCGATCATAAAATCTAGAATCTAGTCATCCGAAGAAAGTTGCTACTAAACAGATTATAAAAAAAGCTGAAATAATTAAATTCAAAAATTATTGCCTTCTTAGAGCGTGATGACAACAGTAAGCAGTGTCCTGGAAAAAAGATGTAATCACAAATTAAAAATCAAAAAAGTTACTTGTGTTTACTTAAGAATCTCCATAGCAAATTCCAGATCGAAAACAAAGAAAAACTGAGTCTTGCAACTTTTTGCCGGATGGACTTTTTGGATCGTTTCTCGTCAAGTTGCTGAAAGGGATACATGTTTATGTGTAACAAATGAAAATATGCAGCTTCACTCCTCGTTGCCCAACAGTTTTGTGGAATTTTCCAACCCATTGCTGCAGGAAGAAATATATGATAGAGATAGCGAAGAACAGAAGAACAAGGAACCGGATGGTGAAACCAAAGAACAGGAGAATGTGGTACTTGATAGTGAGATGAAAAGACAGCAAGACGAGAAACTGGATAGTGAGATTGCAGAACAGGAGGATAAGGAACTAGACAGTGAGATTGAAGAACTGGACAGAGAACTTGATGATGAGACTGAAGAACAAGAGGATATTGTGGTTAATAGTGAGACTGAACAACAGGAGCTTAGGGAACTTGGTAATCAGACTGAAGAACAAGAAGATAGAGAAGACGAGCTTGATAGTGAGGAAGATAAGGAACGCGATAGTAAGTCTGAAAAGAGGAGGATGAGGATCTTTGGCAGTGAGAGCGATGATGACCTCGAAATATTTGAATTAAGAAATATTTCTAAAGTTATAAAATAACTTGAAGTTTTTAATATTATTACAATATTAAGATTTTATTGAGACTGAAATTAGAAAGTGCCATAAGTACAATTTTTTGATTTCTTTAGCAGTTACTTTTAAAAATATATAATATGTTTCATATTTTATTACAAAATATTGTTGATACCATAATTCCTTAGATAAAATATGTAATTCAGGTTAAAGTTAAAAATTCAAAGCAATTAAATCTGATTTTCCAAACATTTGTTTTATTTAATAAATTCAATGTATTAATTATTAATTAATTAATGTATTTATACAAATCATATTTTCCTTGGTTAAAATCAATTTTGTAACTTTATCTTTTATATAAAATATATAGAATGTCACGTCCAAGATTTAAAGTCATTTCCATGGTTTAAAAAAATGTATGATAAGTCACTTCCCTGGATTCAGTGTCACTACCGTGGACGTTCGAAATTTTATTGGGTATTTCTAGTAAAACTAAAGAGTTGTAAGCTCGGTACATATTTTTTATAGTAGATTATGACCTAAATTATTGATATTTACAGCTATTCCACGAAAAGTTGATCAAAACATTTTTTTTTTGTTTTTGTCACCAGAAGTGAAAAATACCCGTATAGACTTTTTAATGGGCTGGTTTGTAATTCATCTAGTTACAAAAAAAAGCCTAAATGTCAATTACTTATGACCTTTTACAAAATATTGCTTTTCCCGATGCAGGGATGTTACTTATTGAGGAGTTCTCCTGGTACTTCACCATCAGCTCTACTTCACCATATTCAAGTAATCGAATCGCAATCCACGAAATACTTATTATTCAGTAGTTTAGGTGGCCATCTTCAAAAGGAACTGCACAAGCTACTCCTGGATTCTATCATCAGATCCTGACTAGATGATAAATACATATTAACTCACCCACATCCACACATCATATTATACACTCAAAGACCCATGCACAGACACACATACAACACACTAATAATTATAGTCAAGAACTTGCCTGATTAATTAGGGAATTGGGCAGATATTTCTAGTAGAAATGCAGATAGTGCCTAGTTCAGCTAGTAGCTACAGAAGCTTGATGAACTGATTGTAGCCTTAGTTATAACTGAATACATATATAAATGAACTTGCATATATATATAAATGGCTACAATGTGTTCTTAATTGATATGTTTTTAAACGACTTCAAAGAAAGGAAGAGGTTCTCAGTTCTCTTCAAATATTATCGGCACACCTATAGCGATTTGGGTATTTTCTCATAGTAACTTGTGCAGATACTTTCGAAAAGCACCATTTGGTGAATTGGAACTGATGATGAAGACCACAGATGGCTACTAAAACTACTAAATAATAAGTATTTCATTGGTTGCGATTCGATAACTTGGATATGGTTGTAAAACACTTTATGCTCGTCACAATGCATATGGTGATGAGGAGCTGATGGTGAAGTACCAGGTGTACTCCTCAAAAATTAACAGCTCGGCTTAGGGAAAGGAAATATTTTGCAAAAGGTGATAAGAAGGTGACATTTAGGCTTTTGTAACTAGGTAAATTACAAACCGACCCACTAAAAAGCGAGAATAAAAAACTTTTTAACAATAAAACCGATTTCCCAAAAAAACACTGCAAAGTGAAAAATAACTTTAATTTCGGTAGTTGGTGTCTTTAGTTTTGTACATATTTGCGTTTTTGACACCGCCTTCCGAAATTAAAGTTATTTTTCACTTTGCAGTGTTTTTTTGGGAAATCGGTTTTATTTTTTGTTAAAAAGTTTTTTTTTTTTAAGAAATAAATATTATACTCTTCTGCTACGCAATTTTAGTGGTATGAATGTTGATAATCTCTAGGCGAATGCAAACAACATTGATTTGGCCTCTCTTATTGCTGCTGAATTGCTGGATGACAAAGTTAACCAGCTTACGGATAATTTTGTACACCTTTACGACACTCATGCTTCTATTTGTGCTGAGATACTTTAAATTGAAAGCATCTTCCAGCGCCATGGTTGACAAATGAGGAGAGAGCTGTCGTGCACAAGGAGGCGTTTGTAAGTTAAAGTTCAGATGCCAACCCTCAGCGTTGCCAATCCGGCTTTCGTCCTGGCCATAATACTATTACCGCGTTAGTTAATTTATTTATTATATACTTTATTGTACACCTTACAATACACTTAAGGATACAAATAATAAAAACGTGTACAATGGGCGGTCTGATATGTTACCGATGAGATACGGATGGGCATAGATAAAGGAAATATGACGATTCTCTGCTTGCTTGAATTTAGCCACGTTTTACCTTTATTTATTTTTCCATACCTTTGATTTCGTTGAACTTTCGATAAACTTGAGCGACTTCAAAGTTTTCTCGTAAAAATTATATTTGGCTTTGCCGCAAATATTATTTCTATCATATTGTTACGTTTATGTAAGTAAAGTGTTAATTTTGGTTTAATTGGCGTTAATTATTTCTATCCCGAACCCCAGCTCGTAACAATATTATACGTATCAGAATTTTGTACGAACCTCAAGTGGCTTCCTACACGTGTTCGCAAGAACTTACAGATCTTGTCACTGCTTTACAGTGTTCCGTTAAATCCTAAAACTTCCACTTATCTTAAAGAACGTTTCAAGTTTCTCCATGACACACATGCAATGATTTCTGAGGTCATCGGAAAGCTTAAGGCTAGAGCTTTACAGCTTCAACACAACATTATTAAGCAAATGTTACTACAGTGTCAACGAATATTTGAATGATAAATCCTTGAAACTCGAAAATAATGGTTTTAGTAATTTTAATGTTTAAGTTTTTAGAATAATTTAGATTATAAGATACTTAAATGATAAGTCCTCTCCACACATCTTACTTTTGCTGTGCCCGACAGGGACCACGATTGTCCCCAAAAAGATTTGTTTACCACCTAAGCCTACATTGTGGAATGCAATAAAGAATTGAGTATTGAGTAAGGTCTTCATAGGTTAAGTTTCTTTTGTGATGTCATATGAAATGCAAAAGAATACCCACCATGCTGATTTGTATTTACAGTGGCTTACATAGATAACTAGTGGATAAGATAGTGGCATTCAGACGCTCGTTACAAATATAAAAAACTATACAAAACAGTACCCCACCGGTATTAGGAACGGTCCAAGCATCTAGTGGTCAGGGCTCTTGAGAGAAGAATCTCCTAACAATTGTAGCTGTGTCCAGAAGTACTGCTTTCTAGATGAAGCCCTTGATCCAGCTGCCCAACGAGAGCATCCTCAGATGTTGATGGAGGCTCTTGGCTAATATGGCGATTATCGGAACAATTATTGCTGTATCCATATCCTACATGTCGACAGCCTCGCGCACCAGCTCAACATACCTAGTTTAGTTATATTTATTTATTTATTAAAACTTCATGCAACACATAAAGTACAAAGGCGGACTTAATGCCATAAGCGTTCTCTACCAGTCAACCATGGGTGGTGAAGAGATAACATGGCAGGTGCATAAAAAAAAGAAACTAAGTAGATAATATATTGTAGCTTTCACGAGGTTCTCGTCATTAGGGACCGCTACATCAAAAATCATTGTGCGACGCTCTAATCAGTCTATCACCATTATACCAGGCATATTGGCAGCAATAGTCCTGTCAGTGATGATAGACCGATCCTAGTACAGTGTAATATCGGATGAGGTAGGTACGTACCTATAGTTCGGTACTTCCGATGTATTGTTTGTTACTGATGAGCCCGCTCTTAACCTCGATCATGCCTGATGTAAACGATAGAGGAGGTATACGATGGAACCAACAATCCCAGAAGGTGCCTGTTCACTGTTCCGATTCCACAAGATTGTATTTAAGAGCAAGTTGTTCGTGAATAATAATTATTATTATTATTTCAGCTAAAAAATATTGAACCAATAAAATAATGTACTTAAAGTGTTGGTTTTTCACTTAACACAAGTGAAAAACCGTCTCTTTAGGAATGTCCAAAATACCATTTACTTATAATAATTTTAACTACAGATATTCAGACAAATCTGACGCGACACGTCACGCGACTCAAACGATTTCTCTAGACAAAGTTTCGAAAGCATGTATGACACTGTTGAAACTACGAAGAAATAAAACAACTTGATTCTGTATACTTCGTAAGTTCGTTCTACAAATAAAAGTAATGATACAATACAATATCAACTCACCCAAAATTTTTACAACCAATATAATTGAGCAAAGGACCAGCCAGACTGTACTTCCTGATAGCTATAACCTGGGGGTCTTTAAGTCAAGAGTGAATAGGTTACTTTTAAGTAAGCGTGCTTCATCTTCGAGCACATCATCGCTTACCATCAAGTGAGATAGAGATCAAATGTGAGCATATCATTAATAAAAAAATAACCAAACAATCAAGGCATTGTTTACAACAGAATATTACAAAACAAAGAATCGCGCCGAGTCTAGAATCTAGATCTGTTAGCGATAAACTCATGGAGAAATCGAGGGAACTCTTTATATATTATAGACACACTTCTAGCGATTCGGGTATTTTCAACCGACGACAAAAAGAGGAGGTTATCAATTCAACGCGTATATATATATATATATATTTTTTTTTTAATGTATGGTCATCGAGTACTCGAAGACGGCTGAACCGATTTGGAAAATTCTTTTTTGTTCGAATGGGTATACTTCGAAATTGGTCCCATTATCACCAAAGTCAGGATCTGATGATGGGATCCTGGAGAAATCGAGGGAACTCTTCAAATATTATAGGCACACTTATGGCGTTTCGGGTATTTCTTATAGTAACTTGTGCAGTTGCTCTCAAAAAGTACCATTTGGGGAAGTGGAACTGATGATGAAGACCACAGATGGCCGCTGAAACTACTCAATAATAAGTATTGAGTGGATTGCGATTCGATTACTTGAATATGGATGTTAAGCACTTTATACTCGTCACAATGCACATGTTGATGGAGAGCTGATGGTGAAGTACCAGGAGAACTCCTCAACAATTAACGGCCCAGCATTGGGAAAAGCAATATTTTGTAACAGGTTATAAGTAGTTGACATTTAGGCTCTTGTAACTAGGTAAATTAAAAATCATCCAACTAAAAAGAGTGAAATAAAAACTTTTTAACAAAAAATTAAACCGACTCCCAAAAAACACTGCAAAGTGAAAAATAACTTTAATTTCGGAAGTCGGGGCCAAAAACGAAAAAACAAAACTAAAGACACCGACTACCGAAATTAAAGTTATTTTTCACTTTGCAGTGTTTTTTGGGAGTCGGTTTAATTTTTTGTTAAAAAGTTTTTTTCATAGTAACTTGCGCAGTTGAAGACCACAGATGGCCACCGGAACTACTTAGTAATAACTATTTCATGGGTTGTGATTCGATTACTTAAACATGGTTCTCAAGCACTTTATGCTCACAATGCATATGGTGAAGTGGAGCTGATAGTGAAGTACCGGGAGAACTCCTCAACATGATCAGGCCGGCAAAAGTATGTACAAGTGACTTGCGCACATCATAGCTCTGAAATGCAACCACTGAGAGCTGGCAGACCAACTTATTTCATCTGTGGAGACGCCATAGGTACTTTGAATATGTATTAAGACTGACCAATTTCTCTGATCAGTTTTTTTTCGCAATAATGAAGCGTCTTGTACGCGTAAGTAGGTAAACTCGAAGTTGCAGCCACAACGTCACGAAATTGATGTTGATTTGCAAGCAAACCGACATCACATTAGGGGACTATTCTTCAAATCATAAGTAAATAAAACCCTATCCATGATCGTTTATGAAAAATCCCATGTTGACCAGTGAATTATTTAGCCGACGGTAGCTGAAGCTGAAGCCGAAGTCGAATGTATGTACAGACGGACGTCAACCTGACAAAAATCTTTAAATCGACTTAGTTGGTCTAGCCAGATTCGAGTAATCAGAGAACATAAGTTAGAATATATGTATAAGTACGTATCAATAATAACTTACGCCACAAATTGAGATCCTCCCTTCTCATATCGGATTAAAATGTGAATGTTTGTCTTACGCTGAGGGGGGCCAGATCACAAGATGGTATATAACAGAGGAGCGCTGCGAGGTATCTTAGATAAACACAAAAACCGACCGTCCTTCCGTCCTCGCCGCCGAGGCCCACCGCGACGTCCCCGTAATAGTACACCCCGACCTTTGCCAGAGCCAGCCCGCGACGCTGAGCCAGTAGCTTTAAATTCCCTTATTAATAATAATAATGATATGATCCAGCCTGTCCCTAGCTGCCCTCCCCTGCGACGCCCTAAGCCGAGGTCCATACCCCACAGGGGGTGCCCTTAGCGTGTAGTCGCCTAGTTTGTAAGTTTTTTAATAAGCCCTGGCTGGAGGCTTTAATTAATTTATTAATTAAGGCAACCACAGGCAAGTCCGGTTAAGCAGCCGACAACCTCAGAGGTTGACCTGCGAGATGCCACACACAAAAAAAAAAGAGGTATCTTAGATATATCTAGATATGTGACGAAAACACATGATTTTACAATGTGTTTAATCATTTTCATTTTTGTCTTCAAGACCCTCATCAGGCTCTCAGTTGATATACAACGTGTAACAGATTAAGCGCAATACCTCAGACACCCCAATTAGAATATTTAATTATAAGTCTACAACAACATCGTAACTAAATAAATTGAAACCAAACCTAGGCATTTTTTTTTAAATAGTTATCCTTACAAAACGCAAAACGTATTTGCGTCATATAATATCCTTACGCAGATGCATACACTCATGCAATATTAGCGGCCGACGCGATACGCACATAATTTCCTTGAATTAAGGATTGTATTAATTTGTCATGATACTGTGTTTCCATTTTAAGTTAAATGAAAGATTTTTCCATCAAAATTTAACACCCATTTTTCATGATGGAAATCGATTCAGAAGCCGGTTTTGAATTTGTATATTCAATATTTATGTTATCACAGAAAATTTTGGTACAGATCAACACATTACTTTGGTAATATAAATATTGTTATATAAGTTTATGTTTGATCTTCTTGATCTATTAGTTGAATTTATTCCCATGCGTAGTTCTCTTCATCTCCAGAAAACCTCATTAGACGCTTTATTACGCTTACTGGGAATGTCCTGGACTTGCTTGGCCTAGAGTTTATAGCAGCCCACGATTTGTTTAAGCCATGAACTTGTTTCAAATATTTTATTTTTGAGTTAGTGGAGGAGCAGGTGGCTAATTAATAACAGCCTCACGGGTATATGAGGCCGGTTTGTGCATGGTTGAGATCCTCAGCGCCTCGGAAAGTACTAGTCCCTGCTGTTGTCAGTCAGAACCCAGATCATCTGATACTGATCTTACCTACGGGTATCGTGTTATCCAGCTATTAGGTTGTGGAGCTCACATAGGCAGTTGCTCCTTGTACAACTTGACACTCACCTGCATCAGGTTGGACTGGAGGCCGACCGACCAGCAGATGATGACGCAGCATGCGATAGTTACTGACTGGCGAGCTGCGGCGGCCGGGGTCAGGCGAGTCGCGACGTCTTCGTTGCGTAAGCGCGCGGGGAGAGCGCGGGGAGTGCGACGGGGGGAGGGAGGGGGGTGGCGGCGCGCGCTGGCGGCCGGACTCGCGCGCTATCGGCAGCCGCGCGCACGCGCACGCGCAGCTCGCTCTCTCCCGTTGGCCGGCGCGTTCTCCGCGGTGATGCTGTGGCTCGTGCAGCCGCCCGCGCTCTGACTCTCCCGGACGCCGGACGACTCTCTCGGACCCCCCAGCTGTGCACCATGGCCACCCTTAAGGACGAGTACCACTTCGGTGAGTGCCTCGCCACTCATTTGCTTTTAGTCGCTGCCGACTAAGGCGGCTGTCACCGCTTCTGTAGTGTGACTATTCCACCCTAAGGTAACTGTTACAAACATCTATTACTAACTCGTGTCATTAAACTCACTAAAAGCATTTTCTTGAACTATTCGTATTAATTCCTAGTACCTTACATATGTGTTTTACTAGATGCATACACTTACGCCTTTTCTCCAAGGAGGCAGACAGGAGGTATAGTCCGTCACATGCTGCGATCGGCAGCTACTTCTAGGATAATTAACACTATTTGTAACGATGTTTTCGAGTATTGCTGTAGATGAAACAAATCTAGTCACCAACTAGTGTACGGTCAGCAGAGACTATGTGTACTAGTGAACAAATCAATAAATCTATTAAGGATTAACTTGGAAGGCTATCAGTTTTGGCTCTCATAATTCTATATGAAATAGCAGTATACTATACAAGTACTTCAATGAGACAGCAACATTCGTCGAGAAGGTGTTTCAGAATAAAAAATAACGATGTAAATATGCACACAGACATATCACTACGCAGACGGGGCAAACAAGTGCAGTTTCTGTACCTATTCAAATCAAAGTAAAAATAAAAAATATAAGTCACCACGCACCCGCCCCCACGCGCCCGCCACCACTCACCCGCCACCACGCACCCGCCACCACTCACCCGCCACCACGCGCCCGCCACCACGTAGGTACACCGCTTGGACGCCTGTCTAGGACATCGTAATGTCTTGATGATGGCTCGGGAAATTGTTGCATTATCATTGTTACTATAGACTCCAGCATGGAAACAAACCGGATAAAGATTACTGAGATTTATACTTAGTTAATTACTTTCGGTTACGTTTAATTACTTAAAATGATCCAATTAAATCTACATTATTCCCATTTAAGCGAATATTGCAGAATTATTTTCTTAACAAATAGCAGAGTGGTTAAAATTGCCCTTTTCATGACTTTGTTTTACTTATATTATTATCTTACTTCTACTTTGTTTTTAACTGACTTCAAAAAAGGAGGTTCTGTATTCGATCAGTATGTATGTATGTATGTATCCGCCATTTTCTCAGAAACTACTGATCCGATTTCGATCGCATTTTTCGTTGTTTGAAAGCATATTTTACAAGGAAGGTTTTAGTATACAAAACATCAGGTTTTGATGAAGGTGTTTGGAGATAAGTGATAGAACTCTTCAATTTAAAACAGCAAATCCCCCGCAATTGGTGTCCTCGTACATCTATTTACTGTTTAGCATAATTAGCCTATTAATATCACCACAGCTGAGGCACAGACCTGAATCAGGTCTGAAATATAGTTTAAGTGGGTAAAAAAGACGTGTATAACAAACTCTCTTTTTAATTAAAAAGTAAGTGCGAATGGTATGTACGACATGTACGTATCTCAAGTAACACAAACAATGATACACTAAAAAGCATAAAATAAAAACTTGTTTTACAGAAAATTGAACCAAATTCAAAACTTACAAAAAAGACTTGCACTACAAAGAGAGAAATAACCTTAAATATTGTTTTATTGGATGTCTGACTCACATGGCTGAAGTCCAGCATGGCTGAAGTCAAGGCCAGTTCTATTTTAAACTAGCAGCAGTGAAGCTAGCATCAGCTATTTGTGTTTTAGAGCGATGGAAAGAGTTTAGACACCTGGTATACTTCGCTCCACAGCTCGTTGAGGAGGGGAGCTCGGTGGGGAGAATGGACATGTCCATGAGCTTTCGTTTGAGTGAAATCCAGAGAACCTTTCATTAGATGTTCCATTGACCAATAGCTCTTGCAGGCAATCGATACAAACGACAACAAACTGCTCTGCAGGATAAAAGCGCGCCGTCAACGGCGCGGCGCGTTTAAAAAACGTGGTGTGCACAGGCCCTAAGATCGTGGCTCGTAGTACGTATGTCGGGATCGGTTATTCGGCGATAGATCCTCAGTGTAATACAAATGAAGATGCACTCTGTTTTAAGCCTGCAGTTTCTTTATATTCGTTTATTTAAACTTTATGAACAATGGCGGTACATGGGTATGGAATTATTACAAATACAATTTATAAGTTGATCGACTGTTATCGATAATTATCTACTATTTAGGCCTGTTATTTTGATTCGATAAATTTACTAACTTTGTCAATTAATACATCGGTTTGGTTTTGTTGGTTGTGGTTGGAAAAAAGCAATTAAATATCGTTTATTTCTCGCAATTATTAAACCCATAAAATAGAGAAACACAAGCTTCACACAAACACATTTGATATTTGTTAAAGAGTTACAAAGCGTGAAAAGTAACAAACATCCATATCAAAATGCTCACAAACTTTCGCATCTTACTAATCTTATCTTAATCTTATAAATGCGAAAGTTTGACAACAGTTTGAATGTTTGGTAAGCAGATAGTTGACATTCTGGTCAATAAAATATAGGCTACCTTAGCCTATATTTACATATTGTCAATTATGTATAATTATAGTATAAAAAATACAATATTGTCAATCTTTGTTGTATCCCGGAATGGGGATCGGGATTTGCGCGAGGAAACCTTCCCACGCGAACATAGTCGCGGGTAGGAGCTAGTTTGTAATATTAGTAAGATAAGAAGTAATATAATATAATCAAAATATATTAAGTAGAAATATCTGCGCGCACGGTAGAGCCCCCGCCAAGACCAGTCAAGCGGAACTCTACGCACTACCTACCTCTTTACAAAGACCTTCATCGTCTTAATTTGAACCCTCATAACTCGGCTGTAAATTTTACCAAATAGACTCAATTGTTTCAAGATCAGCATAACGATTAAATCTGGCGAACTGTATTTTATAAGGGACTCTAGTATTATAAGTAAACTAGTACTCACGCGGGGCTTCGCTCCCGTGGATACTTTCACGGTAAAAACATAACTCTCCTTTTTTGCAGTCGCGTAAAAAGTAGCCTATAACCTTCCTCAACCTTCGAGCTACTTCCATACCAAATTTCATCCAAATCCACCCAGTACTTTCGAAGATTAGCGCGTTCAAGCAAACAAACAAACAAACAAACTTTTCCGCTTTATAATATTAGTATAGATATCGTCACAACCAACTTCAAAAAGAAAAGAAATTCCACCAAACACATTTTTAAATAAAATTTTACTTACACTGACAAATAGTTATCAGATCTCATGTTGAGCCAAACTTCTAAGTACACGGCCTAACGAATATTACTTGCGGAATACGGAATTATACATATTTACTAAATTATAAAAAAAATTGGTTTAACTGTCTCGAGAAATGGATAATACGGTACACAGCATCACTCAGAACTACTCTTGTGTATAATGACCATAGATCGGAATAGGTAGAGCTGTTTTATGTACTTGCCATAGGTTAGAATAATATGGATATTCCCCGAGTCCCGGGATTTGGTTTTAAAGTAGTAAAATCATAAAAAACTATTCTCGCCTTCGGGGCTAATGAAAGATTACACTTCCTTTCTGACGGGTAAATATAAGAAGGACGAGATTAAGGATAGTATAATAAATAGATAAACTTGATTCATTAAACCACATATATTTACTAATGTGAAAAATTTCCTTTTTTTATTGATTATTATCAATAAAAAAAACCTGATGGTAAGTGATGATGTGGTCGAAGATGGAGCACGCTCAACAACAATCATTCAAACATTTTTATTCTGAAGTTGTACAAAAACATTTACAGTTGTAAAATTTACAACCTTGCTCATGCGTTTATTGGTTTACGTAAACCATTTTTATACATATTGACAAAATTAATGAAATTCAATAAAATCTCGTAGTATCAGTCGGAATCCCGTGGAATATCCATTTTAACATCAATGGTTGCGGTCAATGAACCTAAATAGCTCTACCTATTCCGATCACTGATAATGACACTCATCATACGCAAAAGAATGAGAGAAAATTCTTTTCATATAATTATGTATATAAATGCAACAGTATATGAGGAAGTGCGGAAGGGACACGCATGACTCTTACAACGCGACACCACATTAAAACTTTTCAATGTGGTTAATATTTAGTAAACAGCCCAACTCCTACATTTTATAATGTTTTATTTAAAAATATGTTTATATACACGGTTTGCAGTCAATTGAATATTTCTCTTTCTTTCAACTGAACACAACGCTAATATGACAATACCAATTAAGTGACAACACGGACCCATTTGTTTCTATAAAAAACTTTTTAGCAAAAAATTAAACCGACTTCCATATAAAAACACTAGAAAGGCAAAAATTAAAGTTATTTTTGCCTTTGTAGTGTTTTTATATGGAAGTCGGTTCTATTTTTTGCTAAAAAGTTTTTTTCACGCTTTTTAGTGGGTCGGTTTGTAATTTATCTAGTTACAAAAGCCAAAATGTCAACTACTTATCACCTTTTACAAAATATTGCTTTTCCCGGTGCAGAGCCGTTAATTTTTGAGGAGTTCTCCTGGTACATCACCATCAGCTCTACTTCACCATATGCATTCTGACGAGCATAAAGTGCTTAACATCTATATTCAAGTAATCTACTCGCAATCCACGTAATACTTATTATTGAGTAGTTTCGGTGGCCATCTGGGGTCTTCATCATCAGTTCCACTTCCTCAAATGGTGCTTTTCGAGAGCAACTGCACAAGGTACTATAAGAAATACCCAAAACACTATAGGTGTGCCTATAATATTTGAAGAGTTCCCTCGATTTCTCCATTTCCAAATCGGTCCAGCCATCTGCGAGTAATGAGGTGACATACATAAAAAAATAAAAAAAAATAAAAAGTTCAAGATGAATTCAGAACCTCCTCCTTTTTTTTTGAAGTCGGTTAAAAAGAGCTTTCAAATTCAAACCTTGGATAACCATGGCAAAACATGAGGCTCCTATGTCCTTAATTGCAAAAGACTACAAAACTTTTTAACAAGAAATTAAACCGACTTAAAAGTTTTTATTTCTCTCTTTTTCAACCGACGACAAAAAGAGGAGGTTATCAATTCGACGCGTATATTTCTTTTTTTTTTTATGTGTGATCATCGATTACTCGAAGATGGTTGAACCGATTTGGAAAATTCTTCTTTTGATTGAAAGGGTCCTTCGAAATTGGTCCCATTTTCATAAACATCAGGATCTGATGATGGGATCCTGCAGAAGTCGAGGGAACTCTTCAAATATTATAGGCACGCCTATGACGTTTTGGGTATTTATTATAGTAACTTGTGCAGTTGCTCTCAAAAAGTACCATTTGAGGAAGTGGAACTGATGATGAAGACCACAGATGGCTGCCGAAACTACTCAATAATAAGTATTGAGTGGATTGCGATTCGATTACTTGAATATGGATGTTAAGCACTTTATGCTCGTCACAATGCATATGGTGATGTAGAGCTGATGGTGAAGTACCAGGAGAACTCCTCAACAATTAACGGCCCAGCATTGGGAAAACCAATATTTTGTAAAAGGTTATAAGTAGTTGACATTTAGGCTCTTGTAACTAGGTACATTAAAAATATACCAACTAAAAAGATTTTGAGAGAAGAATTGTAAATTGACCAACTAAAAAGAGTGAAATAAAAACTTTTTACCAAAAAATTAAACCGACTCCCAAAAAACACTGCAAAGTGAAAAATAACTTTAAGTTCGGAAGTCGGTGCCAAAAACGAAAATACAAAACTAAAGACACTGACTACCGAAATTAAAGTTATTTTTCACTTTGCAGTGTTTTTTGGGAGTCGGTTTAATTTTTTGGTAAAAAGTTTTTATAGTTGGCCGGTTTGTAATTTTCTCCTGGTACTTCAGCATCAGCTCTAATTCACCATATGCATTGTGACGAGCATATTATAGCGCTTAGTAACCAGATGCAAGTAATGGAATCGGAACTCATGAAATATATTATTGAGTATTTCCGGTGGCCATCTGTGGTCTTCATCAACGGTTCCACTTCACCAAATGATGCTTTTTAAAAGCAACTGCACCACTTACTCTTAAAAATACCCAAATCGCTACAGTGTGCCTATAATATAATATATATTATATATATAATAATATGTGAAGAGTTCCCTCGGATTCTGCGAATTTTTTATTTTATTGTTTAGGCTTGCGTTTGACCATCTAACTTAACGTAATCAGTGTACATACATAGAAAACAAATCATACCACCCGAATTATAAACCTCCTCCTTTTACAAGACGGTTAAAATGAAGACAATGTCTTGTCGACTTGAAATGAATCTACAAAGCCTTGTGCTGAGTGTGCCGCAGTCTCACACGTTACGAGCTTCTCTGGCTTCTACCTACCTACTAACTACTAGGTACTTGACACTGAAATAATTGTTGACTTTATCATGTAGCATTCGTATGTTCCAAGAGCATGTATGTAGGTATTTTAGGATAACTAGGTTTTTCAAAGAATATTGTGTGAGTTGTATCGAACGCCAGAGCGAGTGAAAAGCAAGAATAATAACTGTGTAACATTATTGCTTCAATAGAGACGATAATTGGTAGATAAGTGTGACAGCACTAGCATTCATTTTGTCTCAGGACAAAAGCTGGTGAATATTCGGACCTTGTGCTTACATCTAGGCTCGATTATATTCATGCGTGAACAGTCCATGGACCATTGATCCAGTCGTTATGTTTGTGAATACTTTATGCACAACGTTATCATGAAATCGCAATTCTTTGTTTAGATCTAGCCTAGGTTCATGACGTACGCACTGAGTTGAACGCGCGAGCGACTGTACGCAGCGCAGCGCACGTCGTATGCGACGCGGCCGCGCGCGCCATTGTGTGCCGTCCGGGGCTGGCCCAGGGTCGCAATCGGCTTGCGCCCTGCCACACTTCTTACCATTGGGATCTCTTTGTTTCTTATCGCTGTAACAGTCGCACACCATTTTTATACGGTGTGAGCCAGTTGCAGTTCACGAAACTCTCGGCGCGGCGGATCCTGCGGAGCGTTCTATGCAGAGCGCAGCAGAGAGGCTCGCGAGACACACGGGACTCGGAACAGTTTCTCTTGTAGCGATTAGCGGGCTGGTGCGCGGCGAGCTGGCGGCCTTCCTTGTTATTGTTAGCGAGTGTTGACCGCGGCCGCTCACCTGCGCGACGCCGCCGCCTCCGGGGCCGCACTCCTTCATTTTTATGAAAGTGCATTTCCTACTTATAGCTTGACATTTTCCGGAATGAATTTGTACCTCCTTCAATAATAATAATAATATTCCACAACTTTCACACAACGCCATCTAGTCCCAAACTAAGCAGAGCTTGTGGTATGAGTACTAGACAACTGATAAACATACATATATATTTCTAAATACATACATATTATAGATAAATTACACCCAGACAAAGAACAAATGATCGTGCTCATCACACAAACATTTGTCCTAGGTGGGAATCGAACCCACGACCTTGCGCATAGTCATAGTCAGTCAATATAATATAATCGTTGTTTAATTGGAATCATCTTGGAGATTAGCGTGTTTCAAGCAGTGATCGTATTGAAATAGGGTCTTGTGCAGAGCGCTGCTGCTGCTGCAGGCCAGCTCACAGCTCACAGCGGCGCGCGGGGAGCGGGAGGCGCCGCGTGGGGAGCTTCCGGTGCTGGCTGATAACGCGGCGCACACGCACATTGTTCCACCGTGTGCACAGTAACACTTCAATATGTTAGCACTAGTGTTGGCTCTAGAGCCCCACACCATGTTCACACTCAACATGTTCTGTACTATTATTGTTCGAAGTGTTCTACTAACGTTTTCAGGCCGCGTACCTTACTGGTAGGGACCGTGTACTTACGAGTATAACACGGCAACCGTGTACTGATATCGAAGCCGGAACTAAACAGTTGATGACTAAACACTTGCACCTCCCTCGCACCGAGCTGGCCGTCCGCCGCTACTCGCAGCATGACCGGCGGCGGCCTGCTGCTGCAGCGACCTACTGTTACTACAAACCTTAATAGCATGCATATCCCAAATTGCTCCTCACTCGTGCCCGAAGTGATACCAGGTGTGTATTAACAATGATTGGTCAGTCCGATCACTTTTAGACAGTAAACAATAAAATGAATATCTCGCGGCCGTCGGACAGTACCCACGTCACCACATCGACATTGCATCTATGGGTGGGTCGCTAGTTCACAATAAAAGTGAAAGTCCTGAAATACAGGCTCGGTCTAGCTCAGGCGCAGTTACTCATTTTATTTTATTATTATTGAAATACATACTGTGCTTTAACTAATGTTGATGTGTAATGTCGTACAAATTGTTATCAGCACAATATGGTGAAATAAATAAACATGTTTAAATTTAAAAAAAAAGCTAGCCATGCTCTTTCCCAAGGTCTAGTCTATACTTATCTGCAACAAATTTCATCAAATAAGTTCGGTAGTTTAGGCGTGAAAGCTACCGTGTACCGTCACACACGCGGGGGGGCGTCGACTGTACCACAGTGATTCACATAGGGAGAACTGAAATGGAGTCGCCTTTATGTTGCCCTCTAACCTCCTTTATCTTTCAGTGAAAGTCGCAATCGGTTCCAGAGATCAGATTACTGCGGACGAACAGAAACATATACCGACAAACTAATATTTGGAAATAGTTTCTTTTAGTATCATGTAAATAACGATAAGCACTTGATTAAAACAAAGTTATTTTGAAATCACAGACAGACGTACTTCTGATTTTTTTTATATTTTGTATTTAGGGGAAATGTAGGTATAGATTCCTTATACAGTCTTAAAAACTTTTTAACAAAAAACAAAACCGACTTCCATATTCTTTTACTTCACGCTTTTTAGTAGGTCGGTTTGTAATTAATCTAGTTACAAAAGCCTAGATGACAGCTAGGTACTTATCACCTTTTACAAAATATTGCTTTTCACGATGCAGAGCCATTTATTGTTGCGGAGTTCTCCTGGTACTTCACCATCAGCTCCACATCACCATATGCATTGTGACGAGCATAAAGTGCTTAACAACCATATTCAAGTAATCGAATCACAATCCACGAAATACTCATTATTGAGTAGTTCCGGTGGCCATCTGTGGTCTTCATCATCAGTTCCACTTCACCAAATGGTAATTTTCGAGAGCAACTGCACAAGGTATTATAAAAAACATCCAAATTGCTATAGGTGTGCCTATACTTGAAATTTGAAGAGTTCCCTCGATTTCTCCATCATCCGATCTTGACTTCATGACAATGGGATGAACTAGAAAGTATACCCTTTCAAACAATAAAAATATTTTTCCAAATGGGTTCAGCCGTCTCCGAGTTATGAGGTAATTAATAGTTTAAGAACAAATGGAAAAACCATTGAATATTTATTTATTTATTTACTAGCTTTTGCCCGCGACTTCGTCCGCGTGGAATAGTTACTTTGGGCTAACGTTAAATTTAACCCCGATTTTGAAGCATTCTTCATTGGTGCTCCGCTCCTATTGGCCTTAGCGTAATGATACAATATAGCTGTGCCCGCGACTCCGTCAGCGTAAGTTAATGTATTGGTAATATTGTTTAGATCACGTTCACATGAGGCAGAACGCTTCGACCGCGAGACGCGTCGAGCGCGGCGACCGATTCTCAAAAATAATCCTTATAGCATGATTCAGTATTCACGCGCGATGGCTTATTATTATAAGCGTATTTCATGTATAACTTTGGTGTTTCTATACCGATTTATATGATTCTTTTTACGGTTTCGTAGCCGAATGGCAAAAAACGGAATCTTTATAGTTTCGACATGTCTGTCCGTCTGTCTGTCTGTCTGTCTGTCTGTCCGTCCGTCCATCTGTCACAGCAATTTTATTCCGAAACTATTAGGACTATACATGTGAAACTTGATAGGTAGATGTATTCTGTGAACCGCTTTCCGATTTTGAGAAAAAAATAAAAAATATTTAAAATAAAGGGGGGCTCCCCATACATGGAACTAAACCTGAAAATATTTTTTTTCATGAAATCAATGCATGTGTGGTATCTATAGACAGTTCTTTAAAAACGACATCGGGGTTTCTAAAACCACTTTTCCATAAAGTCAATCGTTTAAAAGATATAAGCTTCCAAAGTGGTAAAATGTGTGTGTGGCGGACACAACCTCTAACTTCTATAATAATGGAGTGAAAAATCTAAAAAAAATATATGTCTGTAGATCTTAATATAAACTTTCAACCAAAATTAGTTTGAACGAAATCAGTTCAGCAGTTTTTTAGATACAGCATATTTTCTAAAACCGCAAATATAACTTTGTAATTCATACAAACACTATGAAAAACAAATTTATTCGGCGCAGTTGTAAAAAATGTAAAAAAGCCAGTTTTAAGAAATTTGTAAGGTTTTTTTTTTTCAAAACAAATTTATTTGGCGCAGTTGTAAAAAATGTAAATAAGCTAGTTTTAAGAAATTTGTAAGGTTTTTTTTTCGTCAAATAAATTTGCATATTATATTATAGTTACTACGGAACCCTTCATGGGCGAGTCTGACTCGCACTTGGCCAATTTTTTTATGGAATAGTTAATAATGTTAACTTTTTCAATTAGGGGTGACTGAGAGTGTTATAAACGTAAGAGTAGACAAATATTATAATCAGAAAGCTTCGAACTGCTAAGCTATCGGGAGTTACACGTGTTATTGTGAGTCAACCATAAAAGTTAGACATATGCTGTCGCGGGATATTTTTTATATAATTTTAAGGAGAACATTTCCGTCATGAAATGATTTGTGTAGCTTTAACCATTAAGGTTGCACACGCGACGGAAGCTTAAAAAATGGAGTAACTTCTCCCGTTTTCCCAACATTTCCCTTCACTGCTCTGCTCTTATTGATTGTAGCGTGATGAAAAGTATACTATAACCCGCTCAGGAGTATGAAAAATAATTGTACCAAGTTTCGTTAAAATCCGTCGAGTAGTTTTTGTTTCTATAACGGTTATACAGACAGACAGACAGACAGACAGACAGACAAAAATTTAACTGATTGCATTTTTGGCATGAGTATCGATCCTTAATCACCCCCTGATAGTTATTTTGGAAATATATTTCATGTACAGAATTGACCTCTCTACAGATTTATTATTAAGTATAGATATAGATGAAAAGGAGAAACAACAGCTAAGCAAGAGCTAACTACGGATTCTCACGGATAAAAACAGAATAGAAGCAGAAATTTTAAGATCTGATATTCACTAACAAGCAAGATAAAAAAGAAATATTTATAAACAGAACATGCATAAACATAGCACTAAGGCCCCACAAAAAGTTAGCATTCAGCCGATTACACGCAGAATAAGATTTGGTGTGGAAAGGGTAAAATGTGAATTACTTACACAAAGAGTTAAAGTCCTTACTTGCTCGCACTATATGATTTCGTCTATATCTAGAATAAGAATATCTCTCCTTTTGCTTCTCATTTTCTTTACCAAAAGATTTAGAAGTACTCTCCATCAAAGTCTGAGCAGTCTCGGTAATCTTTGATAATAAAGTTTCCCCTTTTTTATGCCTCGGTGACAACTGCTGGAGAGTTTTCTTGCAAGAATTTTTTATTTGATCCTTTCAAATGAGAATTCCTTACACAAAGAGTACCTAATTACAAGTCCTTACCGCTCGCACTATAAATGAGTTTCGTCTATATCTAGAATGAGAAAAGGGAACAGAGATAGGTGGATTATACTTATCTGACCGATCTCTGAGGAACATTGAAATACAGCTTATGCAAGAGATCTGCACAGTCAATCTCATTGTTAATTTTTTTTTTTTCTAGAAAAGCGCAATCTGCTAGTCGACGACGGTTTATTAGTGGTTGTAAATGGAATTTTCTGCAAAGATTTATATAATTATCAGAAGCGATGATGTGATGCACGAGAAGCACGCTTATCTAGTACCTAACTAAGAAACCTGTTCACTCTTGACTTAAAGATCCCCAGGTTATAGTTTATAAGTTACCAGGAAACCGACTCTGGCAGGGAATTCCACTCCTTTTTCAAAACGTTTTGTGCGTAGGTATATATAGGTATACATTTTTGAATCGAAACATCATTTCGAATAGAGAGTTATGGATAACCATTTGTTTTCGGGTCAAAGTGGGACCCCCTAACGGAATTTTGTATATAAATAAAAATATATAAAGGGTAAGTCGGTGTAAGATGCCATATTTAAGAGCGAAATACAAATGATGGTTTAAAATGTGACTTTAAATAATTGTGGTATTTTACTCTCACTGGCATCTTAATTCTGACACCAACTTTTTTTTTTTATTTTTTTATTTTTTATTTAGAATAGGTTCGCGTTTGACCACCATCTCACCTGATGGTAAGTGATGATGTGGTCGAAGATGGAGCACGCTTACCTAAAAGTAACCTATTCACTCTTGACTTAAAGACTCCTAGGTTATAGCTATCGGGAAACACAGACTCCGGCAGGGAATTCCACTCCTTAGCCGTACGCACAATGAAGGTATTCCCAAAACGTTTGGTGCGTATGGGTGGGATGTCCACCATGTAACGATGGCGCTTCGCCGTTTGTCTCGTAGTCCGATGATGGAACGGGCTTGTTGGAATTAAATTGTGTAATTCCATCGCACACTCCCCAAAATGTAACCGATAGAAAACCGATAGACTTGCAACTCGTCGTCGATGTTCAAGGCTCTGGAGCTTTGATTCCCTAACTTACCCTAAAAATAAAATTTATCAATAATTTCACGACAACAAACTAGGTAGGTACTTTGTTACGGCAAAATAGGTTTAACGGTTTAAGCGTGAAACATAACTGACAGATAGATTTACTTTTGTATTTATAGGAGTTAGGATTAGTAAGTACCTATTAGGTGACAGCACAGTCGCAGAGAGATACTTATCCAGTGCTAGAGCTGGCAGGGACGAAATTGCCACTCTCAGAAAGGCCATGGTAGAGCGCATGAATTTGACCTTAAATCTCGTTTCCCAATGGGGCGACGACAATCTGGTCAAATTCAACGCTTTGAAAACACAGGCTTGTCTTTTCAGTGCTAAAAGGAGCCCATTTCAATTATCCCCTACATTCCTAAGTGCATCTGTGTCAGTTACCAACCGCCTGGAGCTTTTGGGCATGGAGTTGACGTCAGACCTTAACTTTGGCTCAACCATCGAGTCCAGAGCTCAGACTGCAGCAAACAACCTAGGAATCCTACACAGGGTGAGGCGGTACTTCACGCCTGGACAGCTTCTGAATCTTTATAAAGCACAGGTCCATTCCTGCGTGGAGTACTGTAGTCACTTGTGGGATGGCTCTGCAAAGTACCAACTTGCTGCACTGGACTCGATCTAGCGGAGGGCTAAAAGGCTTATACTTAGGTGACGAGGTGCTATCGGGCAAGCTTCATAGCCTGGCTCATCGGCGAACCGTTGCTTGCCTGTCGGTTTTCTATAGATTGTACTTCAGGGAGTGTGCGCAGGAGGTCCAAGACCTTATCCCTCCATCTCCCTTTCACTACCGGTCTACCAGACGCACGGCTGGATACCATCCACACTTGGTTGATATACCGTCTTGTCGTACCAAGCGCTTCTCCTCCACATTTATTGTGCGCACTTACAAGCTGTGGAATTCTCTGCCGGCTTCTGTGTTCCCTGCCACTTATGACCTTTCAACCTTTAAAGCAAGAGTAAACAGGCATCTTTTGGGCTCGCTCGTTCCATCGTAGACCTCATCTATCGCTTACCATCAGGCGAGATCGAGGTCAAGAGTGGGCTCATTCTGAATAAAAGAAAAGAAAGAAAGAGGTAAATTTCTAAATAAATACATGCACAATAGATAAATGAAGTGAGTTGATGAGTTGAATGAGGCCGAAATACATTGCCCTTTACGTAAACAACTGTAAAGCCATACTATTTTAATAAAGTTCAATGTATCGGTATTATGGCCTTGTATCGGTTCGCGATGTACTTGTTCACTTCATTTATCGTCTATCCCGTTCTTGCTTTTCGCTTGTTCCTGACTCTCAACCCTGCGTTCACTCTGCCGTCTTCCGCGCGATTTTGGAGGTATTTTAATGTAGACAAGTACTTAAGTAAGTAGGTATATAAAGGTTTGTTTGTAAAATCGGGACATTTTTGATCTCGTTGGGGACAGCGGGACAGACAGCGGGATAACCCGCCCAAAGCGGGACGTATGGTCATGTTAGTTATGGATAGTGTTGCCAGGTCGGATGTGTTTTAAATCGGGACAGAAGGTAAAAAAAATCGGGATTTAGGGTTGTAGATCGGGACGAACAAAAAAAAAACAATTTTTTTAAAAGTATCCAGAGCGCTTCTGATGTGCTGCAATAGTCAACAACATCCTGAAACTAAAGGGTGTCTCAGCGCCAATTTTAAACTTTAAACTTGAATATCTTGGCAACCAGCGGGGCTAGCGGGAGGGGAGTGGTAGTGTTTGGTAGATGATTAGTGCGGATTTTTAGTCGCTATGTCGCAGTGGTCTGGCACGTACCGCGCTTACGCAGAGGAGACGTATTTTTGCAACGAGTTTTCATTGAGTGAAGGATAGCGCAAGTGATGCCCCGAGTATTCTGTTAATTAAGTCATGGGTAGCAAAGTTTAGAGCGACAGGATGTTTACTGAATCATTCAATTGGCCCTCGAAATAGACCTGTGCGATCGATTGAAAACATCAGCCGCGTCGCCGCCGCGGTCGCGGAGTGTCTACGACGATCAGTTAGAAAACATGCTGCTTCTTTGAGCCTCCATCGATCAAGTATTCAACGAATTTTAGCGTTAGACTTAAAATAACATCCTTATAAAATTCAGATAGTTCAAAAAATCAAACCAGAAGACTACAACAAGCGAAAAATTTACTGTCAGAAGATATTAGATTTTTTTCGGAGGAAAATGGGATGGACAATGTTTATTTTAGCGACGTGTCACACTTTCACCTCGAAGGGTTCGCATTCGAATTCTTTATATGAAGTTCTATGCAACCTCGCACACCCACCCACGCCGCAGTCGCCGCAGTCCCTGAAACGACCGAACTTCCCAAGCCGCAGCTGATGACGTCACCAACGCCGGCCCGCACGCAGAGGTCGCTGCGGCTAGTGCGGCGTGGATGACGTCATTCGCATCCACGGCGCGAGCTGAACCGGAGCCGGAGGAAATAAATCAAGTGCGATGCGTGCGGCGACGGCAACGACTGCAGCGACTGCGGCGCGGATAGATGTGCGAGGCCATTAACAAAAAGCGATGACTGCGGGGACTGCGGAGACTGCGGTGCGGCCAAGTCTGCGTTCACCTTAAATCGTCAAAATTTCCGTTATTGGTCATCTAACAATCCAAAACAAAAACATCAGAAAGCATTATACAGCCCCAAAGTTACTGTATGGTGCGCAATATCATCGAAGAAAATCATCGGGCCATTTTTCTTCGAGAATGACCGAGATACAACGGTTACAGTGACGAGCAAGCGGTATACGGACATGATTAATAATTTTTTTGTACCGCAGCTTCAAGAAGAGGATGTTGACAGCTAGGGTCTTCATGGACACACTAAGAGCATTGTTTTCTGGAAAACTCATAAGCCGCTTTGGAGACATTTTATAGCCACCCAGATCTCCCGACTTAGCCCCAGCTGCCTTTTTTATGGGGTTATCTCAAAGCAAGAGTTTTTGATACCCCTCTTACGAATTTGGAGCAAATGAAGACTAAAATAACGAAAAATGTGAGGGCCATATCAGTTGACGTTCTGCGGCGTGTCTCTGCAAATTCGCTAGTCCGTTTTGAAGAGTGCTTTCGCCGTGATGGGAGACATCTTGACAATGTATTCCGTACATAAAATCCGCACTAATAAACTATAATTTAAAATTAAAATATTATAAGTACAATCTTAGTCTTTTTTATAAATATTAAAATTTTGGAATCGGCGCTGAGACATCCTTTATATTGCACATGCAGTCTAGCTATCTTTTGGAGTAATTGGTCCATAGATTATTCCTGTACAAGGTCAATGTTTTTTATTACGTAGTTGTGAAATTCACCGCAAGTTATACTAAAGTTAGTTTTTTTTTTAATTTCGGCTTTGATATGCTCCAGTGTCAAATGGTTTCGCCTCTCGGACCAAATTAAGTTGGTTTGTGAAAATACTCTTTCCGCTGCCGCACTTGCCACGTTTGATACCGGTATTTGACGCCATAAAAGAAAATAACTTCAGAAGTTTTGCGAAGTCTTGTTTTGTAGCGGCGTAAGATCATTGTTCTGTACTGCTCCTTTACCAAGTTTTGACTGAACACACTTCTTCATAAAGTTGATCCACATCGAAGAACACATTAATTATTAGATTTTCAATAAATGACACGTAAGTAACGAGTAGTTAGAGGAAGTGATTTGAAAAAATCTAATTTGCTATCGTTGAGTTCATATTTGGTCTCTATGTAATGAAGAACTGCACGTTGCTGCACGTGAATGCCACAAACTCATCTTCAATCCTTTGCCTCAATTGCTTACTTAATTTTACCATTATTTTGTGACCTTCAAAATATAGCAATGTTTCGTTTTCAAGATATGTTCTACCTACATCTTGTAAAATCTTAGTGCAGCTTGGTAAAATGCCAAGCGAAGAAACGGAGCCATCCGTTTCAACAGAATTGAAGAATTGCCACAGCGCACTTGGGACATTTATCTTCTCCCAATTATATGTAACTAGCTTCTACCCACGAGTTCGTACGCGTAGAAGGTTCTCCCGCGCAAATCCCGATCCCGTGGGAATTTCGAGATAAAAAGTAGCCTATGTGTTATTCCAGAATATCAGCTATCTACTTACCAAATTTCATTCAGATCCGTTCAGTAGTTTTTGCGTGAAAGAGTAACAAACATCCATCCACCCTCACAAACTTTCGCATTTATAATACTAGCTTCTGCCCGCGACTTCGTACGCGTAGGTAGGTTTTCCCGCGCAAATTCCGATCCCGTGGGAATTTCGGGATAAAAAGTAGCCTATGTGTTATTCCAGAATGTCAACTATCTACTTACCAAATTTCATTCAGATCCGATCAGTAGTTTTTGCGTGAAAGAGTAACAAACATCCATCCATCCTCACAAACTTTCGCATTTATAATATTAGTACGAGTACGATTAGTAAGAGTAAGATAATCTTTCAGTATATCGAAAAATTTAGTTGCACGTTCTACGGACTTCTACAGTAGAAAGAAGTGACAATCATCTTGCTCTAACATGACACAAGACGGGAGCAAATTCAGCTTCGTGCAGCTGTTAAGAATCTTTTAAAGTGTCAACTCGGTTTGTAAATCGGGACATTTGGTGTCCCGATCAGCGGCAAATCGGGACGCGTCCCCAAACCCCTGAAATCGGGACGTCCCGCGAAAATCGGGACTCCTGGCAACACTAGTTATGGATGATATGGATCTAGTATGAATGATCCCCCATTACTCGTACTCGTACCTACTGATGATCTGGTCATCGATCCAGAAGTGACAACCAGTCATGTAGAACTGCAGGACTAGCGCCAACGCTATGGTGTCAACACAAGCAAATATAGTCAGAAAAGTAAACTACAATAATATTGCTATAATACAACCAATGTGAGGCGAGATGACGTAAACTCTTACTGTGGTTATCGAGCTAAATTTTAAAACTTTAATAATAATCTGTACAAAATTTATCGGTGTGATGATATCAGTGTGAGTTGTGTCTGTCAATGTAAATATCGTGGTGAAGGGGGCGCGGGGCGCGGGGCGCGGGAGCGATAAGCGGCGCCCTCGCGACCCGGAGCGCAGCCGGAGCTGCGGAGCTCCGCGACGTGCGCCGCCGCACTCGGCCCGCGCCGCGGACGACCGAACGTGTCGTTACGTGCCGATTATCTCGATTGATCGATATGGAAGGTTGCGACACACCGCCACAGTTGCACTCTCTCCTCGTCTCGTTGCATTTACTTTGATTGAATCTACAGTAGCGTTTTCCTACACAAACATAATACCATTGAAAACCAGTGACAACACTGAGTGCATACCGACATGACTATGACAAACTTGGACCCATCCTACCCTGACCTGCGTCCTGCCTTAGTGGACACGATAGGACCAACATTTATCTAGGTCTGTCATATTTTAATACGCATATTATAAATATGTACCTACATAGTAGGTACTTCTGTACAACTCCAAACTCTGTTACTAAGAAATTCCATCGGAAATTAGCTCACGTCGCGTCTGCAAGCCAGTCAACCAGCAAACAAGGAAGCTGCTTGTAGTTGTAGCCACTGTACTTATATTTTTCGTTATTCAAATCTTCGATCATCAATATTCAGATCTATTGCAAAGATCGCAAAGTCATGTTGGCACTTTATAATGGCTGAAGTACGCTGAAATTCAAGCGAGTTACTCCCTCATGTTTGAGTAGGTACCTATGTAATAAAAACTTTTTGACAAAAATAAAACCAACAAAAAACACTGCAATTAAGTGAAAAATAACTTTAATTTCTGTAGTCGGTGCCTTTGGTTTTGTATTTTTGTTTCCGGCACCGACTTCCGGTCGGTCGGTTTAATTTTTTGGGAAAAAATTTATTTCTCTCTTTTTAGTTGGCCGGTTTTTAATTTACCTAGTTACAAAGGGTTATTCCCTGAGTACGCTGATCCCCGAGGCCCACGTTCCGGAGAACCCCGATTTACTTTTATCTTGTTAAACTTAATTAAAAGTCAATTTAGCTTAACCCTAGAAGCCCAATCTACGTAAATTTGACGTATACCGCGGCGAAATATCTCTGCCTCTTTCACGTTTACCGTCGGATCGCCACTAACTTCTGAACCAACTCAGTAGCCATTGAGACCTCGCAGGACCCAGTTGCGTCATCTCGGTAAGTGCCGCCATTTTGATGTAATAGAGAAGTTGCACGTCATTTTGACGTATAATTGGGCTTTGTGTAACTTTTGAAATTGTTTCTAATTTTTTATTTTTGTGATTTATTTGAGTTAATTGTATTGTTTCGTTACATTTTTCATATAATATTAATATTTTCAGGTTGAATACAAAATGGGATCCCGTCAACGGCTAAACCAGGACGAAATAGCTACAATTTTAGAAAATGATGAGGATTATTCTCCGCTGGATTCGGACTCCGAGGAAGAAGATCGTGTAGTTGAAGATGATGTCTGGAGTGATAATTTAACGAGGACGCGATGGTCGACTTCGTTTTATAATCAAACAAAAGGCGGCGTTGATTCCTTTGATCAGATGTGTAAGTCTATGTCTGCTAACAGGAAGACTAATCGGTGGCCGATGGCGGTCTTTTACGGGATGTTGAATACGGCGTTTGTGAACTCCTATATAATATACTGTCACAATAAGATATATAAACAAGAAAAACCAATGAGCCCCAAAGAATTCATGAAAAAATTAAGCACAGATCTGACGACACCTTGGATGCAAGACCGACTACAAGCACCTACTTTGAAGAGGACTCTATGCGACAATATAACAAATGTTTTAAAAAATGTGGTACCGCCATCTCCGGAAAATATAAGTGATGAGCCAGAACCAAAGAAACGACGCTATTGTGGATTTTGTTCATATAAAAAAGGCGGTTGACTAAAGCGCAGTGTTGAAAATGCAAAAAGGCTATATGTGGAGAACACAATATTGCTGTTTGTCAAGTCTGTATATAAAGACTGTTTTTTTCTAAGAGACTTATAAAGTATTATTACAAGTTGATTTAATTTTATGAAAACATTAAAAACTAGTTGATTTTTTATACAATTACATAATTTGAAGAAAAAGTGTTAGAGGCTTGATTTTTTTGTTGATTTTTATCTAAGATTTGATTAAAGTGCCATAATTGTATTAATAAAGAGTACTTTTAACTTAAAATGTATTTTATTTATTTATTAAAACTTCAATTATAATAACTCATGCAAAAATATAGTTCATTAACAGAAAAAAATAGGAAAACTGAAGTTTTATTTTTACACGTCATTTTTACGTATGATTGGGCTTTATAGCTAGTTAAATATGATTGGGCTTCTAGGGTTAAAAAAAGCGACAGCTAATAATATATGAATTAGTTTTTTTTACTGACATTATTGACTTAAATTTTTATTTTAATCAATAATGGAATATACACTTAAATAAAAACCCTAAACTACATAATAATATACATCTAAAAATAAACTAAAATATGGCGTCCAGAAATTCGTGCGCATTGACTTAAAGGATCAGGAAAAAATAATAGTCTTGCTTGGTTAAGGTAAATATTATAATTAGAGAATACAATATAGAGTCACTAGAGCAATCGCAGGTTTTAATTGTGATTACAATAGTTCCTTTTTAACCGACTTCAATAAAAGAGGTGTTCGATTACTCGAAGACGGACAGACCGATTTGAAAAAATATTTTTTTGTTTGAAAGGGTATTTCTAGTTGGTCCCATTTTCATCAAGTCAGGAAATGGTGAAGGAATCCTGGAGAAATCAAGGGAATTTTTGAACTTGGTACTTTACCATCAGGTTCACTGCACCATATGCATTGTGACGAGCATATTGTGCTTAATAATCATATTTAAATAATCGAAGCGGAACCCATGAAATACTTATTATTACTACTTAGAGTAGTTCCGGTGGCCATCTGTGGTCTTCATCATCAGTTCCACTTCACAAAATGGTGCTTTTCTAGAGTAACTGCACACGATACTATAAAAAATACCCAAATCGCTATAGGTGCGCCTATAATATTTGAAGAGTTCCGTCGATTTCTCCAGGATCCCATTATCAGAACCTGACTTGATGACAACGGGATCAACTAGAAAGTATATCCTTTCAAACAAAAACCGACTTCCATATCAAAACACTACAAAGCCAAAAATAATTTTAATTTCGGTAGTCGGTGTTATTGGTTTTGTATTTTCTTTTTTTTTCACACTGCCTTCCGAAATTAAAATTATTTTTGGCTTTGTAGTGTTTTGATATGGAAGTCGGTTTTATTTTTTGCAAAAAAGTTTTTATTTTCGTGCTTTTTAGTGGGTCAGTGAATTTTCCAAATCGGTTCGTAAATGACGGAGTTATGCGCGAACAAAAAACGCAATGCAGCGTTAACGAAAAGATCATCAACGTAAACATTTTTTTAGACTTTTGTTGATTTTTCAGAAACGGCTTGTCCGATTTCGATAAAATTTTCATGGGACCATTTGGGAAGTATACCCTTTCTAACAAGATCAGAATTTTTCAAATCGGTTGGAAAACGACGGAGTTATGCGTGGACAAACATAAAAAAAAAAAAAAAAAAAAAATACAAACATCCGAATTGAGAACCTCCTCCTTTTTTAGAAGTCGGTTAAAAAAAGACTTTTTGCAAATCAATGAAGGATGACTAGGACGCGTAGCGGAAGGACATACTCAAGAAAGTTAGACTAGTCGATAACGCATTCATAATAAGCCAGAGATGTCTTCAACGTAGTCCTCGTGAGAAGTTTGCTTTTCAACCGACGACAAAAATGGAGGAGGTTATCAATTCGACGCGTATGTATATTTTTTTTTAATGTATGATCACCGATTACTCGAAGACGGCTGAACCGATTTGGAAAATTCTTTCTTTGTTTGAAAGGGTATACTCCGAAATTGGTCCCATTGATTTCAAATCAGGATTTGATGATGGGATCCTGGAGAAATCGAGGGAACTCTTCAAATATTATAGGCACACCTATAGTGATTTGAGTATTTTTTATAGTAACTTGTGTAGTTGCATTCGAAAAGCACCATTTGTGAAGTGGACCTGATGATGAAGACCACAGATGGCCACTGGAACTACTCAATAGTCAATATATAAGTAGGAATAATAAGTATTTCATGGGTTTCGCTTCGATTACTTGAATATGGTTACTAAGCACAATATGCTCATCACAATGCATAATGGTGAAGTGAAGCTGATGGTGAAGTACCAGGAGAACTCCTCAACAATTAACGGCCCAGCATTGGGAAAAGCAATATTTTGTAAAAGGTTATAAGTCGGTTTAATTTTTTGGTAAAAAGTTTTATTCTTAAAAAGTCCCAAGTTTTCGCGTACATATAATATGCTTTCCAATAGGTATATAAAGTGAAGGCAGAGTCAGTATATCGACCTCTTTAAAAACATTTCTAAGATACTTGCGAGGACCCATTTTATACATACATATATTATTTTGCCCGGATTTTACCCTCTTGCAAAGTCGCACAATTGCACACTGACTGACAAGAGAGCGTGACGTCATGAGCACACAACAGCCTGCGAACTTGACACGATCGGCACAGTGGTAGAGAGATTACCGCGCAGCGCAGCATGCGCTCAGCATGCACTGCGTGCCGCGGGTTCGATTCCAGTACCTGAACCAAATGATTTTATTTTTTAGTAGTTGTTCGAGGTCTAAGTGTATGTAAATTGGCCCTTTAGATACAGGAGAAATTCCCGGTGGGGAGCGATGATTTTAATAAAAAATACTATCAATGCCTGCACCGAAAATAAACAAATAATATCCTCGCGTGCGTGCACGCATTTTACTTTGTGCTTACTTACTTAATAGCTGTGACATTTCGACACGCTTTATACGTGTGTAATAAATAGCCGAGCAGTATGTATGTAGGTACCTACCTTTTAACAGAAACATTTCCGTTCTCTTTTCTTTCGGGTGTTTCGTGCTGAAGCGAGCTTCAATATATGGAATCGAGCTTTGCAACTTCTCAGTAATGTAACGATTTGTTTTTGTTTCTGGTTCTGTTAAACGTGAATGACATATACAGTTTTGAAGATCATCGGAACCGTTTCGTATCAGACAAATTATAGATCAATATATTGAGTAGTAGACTATTGTATATCTTCTCCAACGACAGCACTTGAGCGTCACGAGACCAATAGGTACATAAGTGTGTCCGTCCATGCCGTGCCGGTATCGGCCCAGGAAACTGTACGTCGGTATACTAGGTGGAACCTAAATACCTTGGTTAGTGTTAACTTATTGTAACTTTCTCGTGTACTTACAAACTTCATACGTGTGTCCTCGTTACTGGTGAGGGTGGTACACATAATGTTAAGGTAGGCTCAGTGGGTAGGAAGCTGATTATTGAGCCTAATCATTGTGGTGTCTCAGCCAGGCCATGTGTGTCCGACAGAGCCCCAGCCAGCACTCACCGACGTCTCGTGAGCGGCGCGCGGTGGTGCCCGCGGTGCGGTGGTAGCGCATGAGTCGGCGTCGTGGACAGCGGAGTGTGACGCGCGCCGCCGAGCGTAGATCATTATGTTATTTTTACAGTCGCCTGTATGTTTGTGGCGGCGAGGGCGCGCGGGGTGCGGTGTGCGGGGGGACTGCGCTGATAACGCTGAACCGCCGACCTCCGGCCTCTGCGCTTAAAAAGTATTAATATCACCATTTATTTAAACGTCCTCCTCACCCTGTCCCCCTCGCCGTCCCGCTTCGTTCGAGCACAAACATGGCAGCGATGACATTCTAGTAATAGTTACTACGATTAGTAGCTAGGTACTGGTAGGTCCGAGGAGGCCGCCGCTGGCAGCCCGCGCTGCACTTCGCACTCTCCTCAATTCACAGTTTCAACTGTGAATTGAACAATCCTCCTCCACGTCGGCCCACGGTGACGACCATGAATTGCCAGTTGTGCCATGTCCTGCAGCCTACTACATTATTTTTTTGTTATTTATTCATTTACCTCTGCTCTCAAAACAGAATTGGTTTGTGAAGTCTTATTTCAGATAATTAGTCTTATCAATCAACTCCGGTACAAAGTAAATAATCTCATATTTTCGTTTTGAAACCAATGGTTACTTAGTACTTATTCGGAAATTGGAACTCGTATAGATTCGTCATGTCTTTCAGTCTGTCCGTGCATATGTCACAGCCATTTTAAGGACTCCATAGTTGTAACTTGATAGTAGTAGGTAGATGTATGCTGTACCGCTTTTTATACTTAAATAATCCCCATACATCTAACTAGACCAAAAAGAAATTGAGAGATTTTTTAAAAAAATAGAGAGAAAAATATAAAAAATTGCAATGAAAACTAGCAACGAAAGTTGTTTATACCAGATATAGGCAGCAGTTGTTGAGATAGCTATAGCACATTTTCAAAAACCGCAAATATTACTTTATCATTTATACAAACGTTATGAAAAACAAAGCTATTTTCCTTCCAGGTGACATAGAAAGTTGCTAAGGTTGGCAACAACGGTTCTAATACTTATTTCATGAATTCATGTCCATGACCAGGTAAACTTGCTAATAAAACGATCAATCGTTATGCAATGCAATGTTAAAACTTTAAAATGCTTCAAGGATGTTTTTATCAGCATTAGTAACTCTTATTACCTTACTTTTTAAGGTACCGTACTCCAAAAAAAAAACGAAACTTAGGTATATCACTTTATTATCCGTCTGTCTGTCTGTCAAGACTATTTTGAGAACGGGTGGAGATATTTAGTTGAAATTGAAACCATATACATCTACAGTCAAATGGAGGAGTGAAAAAATCAAACAAGCAAAAACCAAGCAATCAATGAGCAGTGTAAAAAATAAAAATAGGCCAAGTGCGAGTCAGACTCTCCCATGAAGGGTTCCGTAGTAACTACGCGAAATAACTTGGTTTTTCATAGTAGGTATTTGTATGAAATACAAAGTAATATTTCCGGTTTTAGAAAATGTACTATATCTCAAAAACTGCTGACCCGATCTTATTCAAACCAATTTTCGTTGAAAGTTAAGATCTACAAGCATATATTTTTTAAGACTTTTTATATTTATTCCATTATTATAAAAGTTAGAGGGGGACACACACATTTTAACACTTTGGAAGCGTATATTTTTTAAACGATTGACATTAAGAAAAAGTGGTTTTAAAAACCTCCACGCCATTTTTAAATACCTGTCTATAGATACCATACACGTATATGTTTTGATGAAAATAATATTTTTAGTTTCAGTTCCATGTATGGAAAAATAAAATAAGGGGGGTTCCCTATAATTTTATATATTTTTTTTTATTTTGAACCAAAAATCGGAAAGCTGTTCACAATACATCTACCTACCAAGTTTCATATGTGTAGTCCTAATAGTTAAGGAATAAAATGGCTGTGACATACGACGGACGGACGGACAGACAGACATGACGAAACTATAAGGGTTCCGTTTTTTGCCATTTGGCTACGGAACCCTAAAAAGCTGTAAAGTTTCCTATGATAAATAAATGAACATAAAAAAACATACGGTCGTATGCCGCAAAAAACGCATATTTCGACACTCTTAAGAGCATTAAAATTGATAGGGTTGTTGTTTATTTTAAACACTATGAAATTGGAAAGTACATTTTTTAAAAATATAAAAAAAATTCGGTACTAGCACTTGTCCGGGTTTTTTTTTATTTTAAAGAACGTTGTTGTATTCCTGCAGTAAGTTTAACAATTGAAATAAATACGAGTTTTCTGTTACTTAAGTATAAAACTTCCTATGCGTGTGAATTTGAACGTTATCATTAATTAGTTAAGCGACGACTGGGGCATTCCCCACGAGTCGAGACTCACTCAAGTACTTTTATCTCCATCGAGAAATTGGAAAGCAACAGTAGTTACAATCAAATTAACGATTTATGCAAAAGCATCTCTTAAAATCTAGTTACAACGCATCATTTTTGTCAAAGAAATCTTGTTTGTGTAGAAATATAAAAGAACTCGATATATTTTGATAATACCTATCCAAAAATATCTTATCCATTTGAGACTGGATCCAGGTAGATATACGACTATGAAAACCATTCACTCATTCAATCAACAAAAATTGGCCAAGTGCGAGTCAGACTCGCCCATGAAGTAGTAATTATTCTGTAGTATTTACAATTCGTATTCTGTAGTAATTACAATAATATAATATAATATGTATATTTATTTGACGAAAAAAACGTTATAAATTTCATAAAAGTAGCCCTTTTCCTTTTTTTACAACTACGCCAAATAACTTTGTTTTTCATAGTGTTTGTATGAATTACAAAGTTATATGTATTTGAGGGTTTAGAAAAAATGCTGTATCTCAAAAACTGCTGACCCGATCTCTTTTGACCAAGTTTATATTAAGATCTACAGACTCATATTTTTTTAGATTTTTCACCCCATTATTACAGAAGTTGGCAGAGCGGGAGGGGGGGGGGGGGGCTGACACACATTTTACCACTTTGGAAGCGTATATCTTTTAAGCGATTAACTTTATGAAAAAGTGGTTTTAGAAATCTCAATGTCATCTTAAAGACCTGTCTATAAATACTACACACGAATAGGTTTCATGAGAAAAAAATATTTTCAGTTTTAGTTCCATGAATGAGGAGCCCCCTTTATTTTAATATTTTTTAATTTTTTTCTTAAAATCGGAAAGCGGTTTCCAAAATACATCTACCTATCAAGTTTCACATGTCTAGTCCTAATAGTTTCGGAATAAAATGGCTGTGACATACGGACGGATGGACGGACAGACAGACACACAGACAGACAGACATGACTAAATTATAAGGGTTCCGTTTTTTGCCATTCGGCTACGGAACCCTAAAAAGTACCAACATTATAAAACATTACCCCTTCACCTATGAAATAGATATAGGCGATAAACGTGATTAATCTGTGTATCGTTTTACTACGGACCCCTCAATTATCCTGTTCGTGTTTTCATAGTTGTATAGTTTTTAATAGAAAGTAAAATAAACGTAACAACTTTGTTAGAATTGCAGAAGAACCGAGCCTTAATTGTGTTGGTAAATCATACAATGTCGTATTCGTTCATAATCGAATGAGTTCCCAGAACCATTCCTTCATACGTTTCAGTCAGCTCGACAACGTGATACATGCACAGGATACACATGATTTCTAGTGGAGGAATGTTGGATTACAATATTAATAGGCTATTAATGAATTAGATCAATTATCAGAACCATAATTAAATGCTTTTATTATTTGCGTTTCAGTTTCCTTTTGCACGACTCAATGAAATAAAAACCGGGAACCAATTATGCTTTGGAAATTGTGGTGCATGCATACATTGTTAATTTTTTTTTTCTAAGTAACCAGGATAAAAGGCCGTGTTTATCGATTCAATTATTGCTTTAGGCACTAATCGCACGAATACTGATACGATTTGCAAATTGTTGGCGTTGCTTTCTTGCACGAAGAAGTTTGCTGCGCTGTGTAGGTAGGTACGTTAGGTAGGCTACTAATGGTAAAAAATAAAGTAAAAGTGAAAGACAATAGAGATGGTAATGTGAATGGTCACAGATTAGGATTAGGTGGCCGACGGATCGGTGACTAGTGATTACGCAGACCATTCGCAGGCGACGCACGCGCAACGCAGGGCACATTCCGACGCTGTTAGTCACTGGTTAACAGCAGGGAGGCACAGGACTCATTCGCCGAATATTTTGTATTATCAGAACATTCAGAACTTTGTAGAGAGTCTACTACAATTTGTTGCTACATAGTTGTACCTTTAGCAGAGAGGCATTCATTGAGGACACAAGGTTATTCGTTTTTAAGATGTGTTTTACCTGCTGCTCAGACTTGTTAGTTGAACAAGTAGATACCCTCTTGTCTGCTATGTAACAATCTCCGTAAAACAGAGCCGAAGTGAGTGTAAGGCTAGCTTAGCATCCCTAGTACTTACGTATTTGTCGAGCAGCATCTCAGTTCACGAACGCAGCACTTTTGACGTGGAGCGCTCCAGCTTCCACCTGTGGCGCAGTGCTGGACTGCTGGTCCACTGCTACGAGTGCACCACTTACGAGTTGGAGGGTGTGGGTACGAACCCAGCCAGTCACATTACTTTTTATTAGGGTTCCGTAGTCGACAAGGAACCCTTATAGTTTCGCCATGTCCGTCTGTCCGTGGTTCGTGTCGTTAGCTCGGAAACTATTGGTACTAAAACGCTGAAATTAGCATGGATGTTCACATTAATCACGACGACAAAGTGATAAAATAAAACGTTTTACCAAAAAATTAAACCGACTCCCAAAAAACACTGCAAAGTGAAAAATAACTTTAATTTCGGTAGTCGGTGTCTTTAGTTTTGTATTTTCGTTTTTGGCATCGACTTCCGAAATTAAAGTTATTTTTCACTTTGCAGTGTTTTTTGGGAGTCGGTTTAATTTTTTGGTAAAAAGTTTTTATTTCACTCTTTTTAGTTGGTCTATTTTTAATTTACCTAGTTACAAGAGCCTAATTATCAACTACTTATAACCTTTTACAAAATATTGCTTTTCCCAATGCTGGGCCGTTAATTGTTGAGGAGTTCTCCTGGTACTTCACCATCAGCTCTACATCACCATATGCATTGTGACGAGCATAAAATGCGTAACATCCATATTCAAGTAATCGAATCGCAATCCACTCAATACTTATTATTGAGTAGTTTCGGCGGCCATCTGTGGTCTTCATCATCAGTTCCACTTCCTCAAATGGTACTTTTTGAGAGCAACTACACAAGTTACTATAATAAATACCCAAAACGACATAGGTGTGCCTATAATATTTGAAGAGTTCCCTCGATTTCTCCAAGATCCCATCATCAGATCCTGACGTTTATAAAAATGGGACCAATATCGAAGTATACCCTTTCAATCAAAAAAAGAATTTTCCAAATCGGTTCAGCCGTCTTTGAAAATCATGAATAATGAATGATATCCCTCCTTAGACACGTAAAAAGGGATGATTTTTTTATCTCATATCGGTCAGACAATGGAAGTGTGGAAAGACCAATTTTATATTTTCGATCGTTTGCGAAATATTAAGCTTTAAAGTGCTAATTTTCGTTCGAGTCAAGTGTGTGTGTCCCCCGACCAACTGATTGGTTGTGACAGGAATTCAAACATCACAGGCGTAGTGCCAATATTTATATCTAACGAAGTTAAAACGAAAACTATCGGACCACAGTTAGCTTCACAAAACGAGTAATAGTCGACCAACTGCATTCTACTCGCTTTCTGACAAACCGTTCCCTTCACCGCGCGTAGCCTGACACGCGCTTGGCCAATTTTTTTTTTTATATCGTGAAGGGAGACATTGTTGCCAACAGTGCCGTAATCAACTTACTCATAGTATCTGCTATAAGTATATTCTGCCCAGTCCGTACAAGCTTTAATCAGCTGAAGTTGGACCTATATTTTCTGCCAGGACGGACATTCCGAAACACGAGACATCCACCAGCTCGCACCGGGCTGAGTTCCAGCTGTTTAGGCTGTCTATGTATGCACATATTATGTACAAGATACTTATAGCTGATCAAGCATTACAACTCAAAACGGAATACTTCTCACGTGTATTTATATTTTCGCGCGAGACTTCGCTCTCGTGAAGTTCAGCACGATAAAAACATAACCCTCCTTTTTTGTAGTCGGATAAAAAGTAGCCTATAACCTCCCTCAAGCTTCAAGCTTCTAAACCAACCAACCAAATTTCATCAAAATTCACCCAGCACTTTCGACGATTACCGATTTACCGCGTTCAAACAAACAAAATTTTCCAATTTACAATATTAGTATAAGTATCCCGTTTAAAGTTCTAATGATATTGTTAGTGACCATGGTTGGACACGCATTGTTTCAAAATTATTCGTTAGTTCTTCAGCCTTTGTTATGGTACAATACAAACCTATTTTCCAAGTAGGTATGCCCAAATGAGTGCACGGCGGTCGATTCATTTTGTAAACGATCAATAAATGATTAGTTAATAGTCATAATGTTATTTTGGCTCCTGATGACATAATTAGTGTAGAAAATTTTATATTCAATAACGGGAACTCTACCGAGAACTAGTTAACTACGACATTTTTTGTTTATTGGTAATTGGCTTACGTTTGACCACCATCTCATCTGATGGTAAGCGATGATGCGGTCGAAGATGATGCACAGTTAGATAAAATTAACCTATTCACTGTCGACTTAAAGATCTCCATGTTATAGCTATCAGGAAATAGACTCCGCGGCAGGGAATTCCACTCCATAGCCGTACGCACAATGAAAGACAATAATATAAAAGTAGTGTAGTAAGTGGCTCATCAGCGCTGTGGACAACACCTCCCTGTGGACAACACCTCCCTGTGGACGAGGCGAGAACGTGACTCAGCCGCCGGGTATATTGCTCTACACAATACACATCACAGAGTCACTTCCTGAACTCAAACTCATTGAGTAGTTCCTCGGGTACCTCAACACTAACACTGCCAACAGTTTTCGACAAGTCGAGAAAATCGGTGAAGATTAGCCTATTCTACCGGAATAGAAGTCTCAGTTGACAATTCCTCCCCAAAACCAAATTAAGAATTCCTCAAGCTGGAGATCAATCAGCGTGCATTGAATTCTTTCTCATTCATGATCTTCATTCGAATGAAGAATCGTCAGGTTATTAGATTCCGAGAGTTGTGGAATTCTCTGCCAGCTTCTGTATTCCCTGCCACTTATGACCTTTCAGCCTTTAAAGCAAGAGTAAACAGGCATCTTCTGGGCTCGCTCGTCACATCGTAGACCTCATCTATCGCTTACCATCAGGCAAGAACGAGTTCAAGACCGGGATCATCCGTAATAAAATAAACCGTTATTATGGTCGTCCTTATCGATTGCGTCATAAAAAGTCTATACACGAGTCCATGGTTGGTAGGTAGGTTTGATTCCCGGTTGACACTTTCCGGGCAAGAGGCTTTTAAATATTTCAAAGTAGCTTAAATTTCTGTTTAGGTTATTCTGCAAGTGATAAAACTGCACCAATACTGCCAACGGATTGCTCGAGTGCACGAGGACTGAGTTACAACGATAGCCCCGTGGTTACAGGCTTAGTCTATGTCGTATATGTCATACACACATGATCCATTTAGCTTTCTTAGAAATTTCACTTAAAAAGTGCTTTATATATTTCGTACAATAACAATAGTTGAGCAAGTTTCAGCACCGAGTAGCATCGATAGGATTAACAGATAATCCGCTGTGGCCGAGCTCGCTGGCTGCGCGCTGTTCCCAGTTCCCACGACCTTCCGCGAACCTCGTTAGTGTTACTCGAAGGTACCGAGCCTATTGTACGTAGTACCTACCCATTCATTTTGTGGGAATTAATGTCATGCCTTAGTTTTCTTAAAATTATGTTAATATTAATAATGTATACCTATTTATACTCTGTATACTGCTAAAGTCGATGAGGCCCTTGTTTCGTAAATGATTTACACTGCTGTTTACGAGCTGATTAGAGGTAACAGAAACAAACACAGAGGTCGAAGTCCTTACAACCCGCACTGTGTCCATAGAGTGCAAGCATTTGTTATGGTGATGCTCTGTTAAAGAAAGCTCACACTGATTTGAGTTGCTGAAAATCGGACAAAATATTTTACTGACTGGATGGAGCTATCCAGTAGTCAAATATTTTGTCAGCTTTACTTGGGACTACTAAGGAGTTCATCGACTCGCTAAACAATACCAAACAAAGGACATTTGAGTAGGCCGCATGAAACACTCACACCGCCAGACAATTTTTAAACAATATTGTTTCCATATTCTCAGTGATTAAAATTATAATGCAAAACATATTATTACTTAGGTACCTACTTTAAAAAGTACATATTTATGTCAACTTGTATAAATTGACAAAATTGTATTAAAACATTGATAACATAGTAAAAAAACAATAAAGGAACGTTGCCTATACAATGTTTGTGATTGGAGCAGCTCGCTCCCAAGCCTTTTTGGCCTCAAGATACCTAGGTACGTAGGTACTCTTTTGTAGTTCTTTTGTAGTATCTACAAAAACGCATGTACAGAATGGTAGGTATCAAGCATTATTTCGCGGAAATTCATACCAAACTAATACTTTTTAGGGTTCCGTAGCCGAATGGCAAAAAACGGACCCCTTATAGTTTCGTCATATATCTGTCTGTCTGTTTTCTGAAGCATTGAATTTCTATAAAAACTCTTTGAATTTATGTTGTTTATCGATACTGATTTGCATTTGAATAGGTAGCATTAGGAGGGTATAGTGAGTCATAGAGATAGTAAGTAATAATTTCATGAAGGTATGCCTCAAATTTCAAACGTCGGACATCCCAGTGTTGTGGTCGTGGAGTACCTACCAGTGTGTGCGTGCTTGTAGTATGCATGCTTCGAAACTTTTTCATAATGCAGTTAGTTACACGTGCATCATGGTGCATGTGTGGGTGCGACGTCACTGCAGGAACGTTGACAATAGCGGCCGGCCGCGCTGCCAGCCGCACTACAAGCGGCAGTAAATCAGTTAACGATGATGGCTCGTTATGACTTGTTTATTTGTTTACGTAGTGCGAGCGCGGCGGGGCGCCCGACGCTGCCCGCGACAGAGCTGTCATAACACTTTTTTTATAAATTTCATGTGTTCCGCGGATACTCGGAACGATGAAAAACTGGCGACTCGGCGATTTACAGCACTTTTACCGCTAATACGATAAAATTTATAGATTCCCGGGAGACGATAACGTCCGTCATGATTTGTAGCCGCACATGTGCAGCCTCGGGGGACAGTTTTATGAATGTAACGCGGAACACGAGCTTAATCTACTCGTAAAAACCACTACCGAGTACCGGCGCGCGGCGGCGGCTAGCAATACGATACGCCTGTTTACGACTCGCTGATAGATTACGACGAGTGGTGAGCGGCGAGGTGGCTGGGAGGCTGCGGCGCTCGCTGCAGGAGCTGGCGGCGCGTGGCGTAGGTCGGGAGATGTGGCGAGATAGCGGCGGAGGCGCGCACGTGCCGAGAGCGCCTTATCTGCGGCGATAGGAGCGCGCTCAGCGGCTCGCGCGCACCGCGCTACCTGTCGCCAGCGTCCGCGCTGCACACACGCAGCATCCCGCGCGACCCGCTACAGCTGGCAGAGAGCCGCCTGTACCCGCAGGCAGCCACATGGTATGAAGACCTCAAGATCTTGCCGCCCACCCATCCATCTTATTTACATTACAACTTAACCAGCAGTACCCACGTCCATGTTCGCGCTGAGAACAAAATACCTACTTCCTTCTGTGAATAATATCAGACACTAATCATAACCAAGTTTCTATGGTTTCGTGGATACATAAGGTACCCAATCTGGTAATATAAAAAAAAAACTATTGCCTCACCATCAATAACCATGGAGTCTAATTATTGTAGCCTAACTTCATAATAGTTAGTAAACTTAGGTTTACGATGCTTTTGCTGGAAAACCAATTCCTACGAGTCAGTGTATTTATTTTGGCAAAAGTAAATAAAGATGATCTGATCAGATTTCGTTGATACAAAAGGGTTCTCCACAATGTATCGGACACTCCCAATCCCCAAAAATAGTAAAAATAATGTAAAGGGGCGGGTTCGCGAGAGGGCGCGTGGGGGACATGCGCACGCGCAGCCGCCGGCCGCCGCCGCCGCAGTCTGCGCTCGACCAGCGCCGCGCACGCACGTCGCGCTTGTGATCAGTGACCGACAGTGAACAGTCCCAGCATGCTGCACGACACATGGCCCAACGCCTGGCATAAGACAGAATCCTTCGAGTTGGACGCGCTCTTTGCAGAGGTCAACAACAATTGTTTAAAAGGTAGGTGTTCAGTGTTTAGCTGAGGACGTGCGGTCGCGATACAAATCAAGTGCACTCTCATGTATTACGATCTACCCTTTAGCTATGTTATTTAATGTTAGTATGAGCTAAGGTTCTACTGTTTATTATTTTTAAGTGCGTGATACAGTACACGATTGGTCTCTGTCGTAAATCGCACTACATAATTCTTTATACTCTAGAATTGTCAGGGATGTATGTATATGGTAGATAAGTGAACTCCAGCGAGTACACTCCTCGCTGCTGCTCTCCAATAACAGCCAGCTTTGCTAAGGTAAGACTAGGGGTAATTTTTACAAACATTATATAATTATGCATACGTCGTACACATATAGTAGATGAATAAAGTTGAATGAAGCTTATCAGTCAATGTGTACGATACTAACAAATTCACTTATCATGCAGACTGTTCCATCGTGTATGATTAGTTGATTACTTTGATTGCAGTTTGTTTTTGTAACTTACTGTTAATGATGTTGACGCTATTAACTAACTATTTAATGTAAGTCGGTACTTGAAATTCGTTTCAACATTGTGTTCAGTACCTACCTACTTAATTAGGTACAACCATAGTGTACGTACCTAGTAAACAAAGTAATTAAGTACCTAATGAGTTACTAATCATTCTTATAAATAGGTACCTACCTTTTATGATCAATACTCGTACATACGGGATATGGCTTTAAGAAACAATGTAGGTATGATAGTTATTTTATTGTTTTCGTTTATGGTTGAATAACAAACTCATGCAAGCTACAATGCGGCCGTTCTAACTTGGCCAGTGTGAAGTTAGGCTCTGCGAACTTTAGCGCTTGTGCACTCGTACAAAAATAAAAGTTAAAAAAAAATAAATGCAATTAGCAGTTGTTATTCCTACTAACAACTGTTATTGGCATTTATTTTTTTAAAACCTTTATTTTTGTACGAGTGCACAAGCGCTAAAGTTCGCAGAGCCTAACTTCACACTCGCCAAGTTAGAACGGCCGTACTGTACACTCATTTGTATAGGGCAGTGCTGAGCACCGTTCATGATTGTTGTTATGTGGCACCCGTACGAGTAGGGGCCCGCGCCGCGGGGCGGTCGATGGCGGTCGCTGGCTTTCTATCTATTTGGATGATCAGTAATAAAGCGGCGGTGCTGGCTCGCGCCAATCGCGTCGCCGCGCGTCGTGTGAGCGGTGAGTGAGAGTGTGCGTGTGCGCAGGAGGCGCGGCGGAGAGCGGCGAGGCGGAGTGCGGCGCGCACAGCCCGCCCCGCGCCGGCTACGCCCCCGCGTCGCCGCCCGCGCGCTACCAGGAGCTGCGGCCCGCACACGCGCGCGACATGCAGGCCTACGCGCACCTCGAGGAGGTGTTCAAGCCGGGCACGCCGGCGTCCACGGACGGCGCCTACCTGCGCCGCAGCAGCCCCGACCTCAGCCCGTCGCCCGAGCGCCGCGACGACTTCCGCCACTACGACGGCTACGCGCCCGCGCCCGCGCCGCCGCCCTACTCGCACGACCACCACCACCACGTCGACCAGTGAGTACCTCTTCATTACTATATCGCATAGCTCGCAGCTGACCTCACTTCTATAACTTAATAACGAAGCCAGCAGTAGGGCTAGCCGACGAGGCTAACTCGTTAGGAGCGAGCGCCGAGCACCGAGCGCGGTGTCGCCGCGGCCGCAGCTAATGGCTCTACACATTACATGACGTCGCATACGTTCTATTTTTAGTTAACTTCTTACAAACTGCAACCACGAACCGATCCGCTGGCACAGTCAGAGTGTCACGACGTCAGTTACTTTGTCATTGGTATGGACGCCTCCAACGTCTGTGACGAGTTGGTTCTTACTTTGCTGCTCACTCCTTAGCACTTTTATTCTGCTACACTTAGAGTAAAATTGTTAACGTTTTATTTAATTTTGAAATATTCAACATGTCTTTTCTTATAACGATCTTATAACGAACGAATTAAGTGTTTTCCACAATAATCATTAGGTATGGTCTCTAGGTCTAATTACTCTTACGCAAGATGTCTGCATGTCAATCAGACTCCGAGCTCATTCAGCATGCCGCAGACGTGAACGCTGACCCCGCACTTTCACACTCTCCCTAGTTATTGGCCAAGTCTGCAATTAGTATGATCAGGCGCAGTATTGAGATGATAACAGCTTATTACCGCTCTCTGTTGTGAGGCCAGAGCTGTGCGCTGATGTGGGAGCAAATTTCTTCTGTCAATTACTTTTCTGTTTATCAAACGAGCCTGAACCAGGGCCTATCATCACCTTTACGTACACGATCGGTTTTATCAACGTGCTATGTAGTCAACAGCCACAACGAGTGCCTCGTGTGGACCACTATCTATGCACAGGTGTTGTTGGTGGTCGCTAGTGCTCGCCGCCGGGAGCAGTCCGAGCTCCGCATCGCTCATGTGGTAGTGTAGTGTAGTAGTAGTGTTTAGTAAGGAAAAGGTATATAAAGCCACTAGGGGACTTTACCGAACAGAATGACATGGGTAACAAATGTCATTCTGTTCGGTAAAGCAACGCCACATTGAATTTATGATATTTTAAATTTCTTTTTTAGGGTTCCGTAGCCGCATGACAAAAAACGGAACTCTTATAGTTTCGTCATATCTGTCTGTCTTTCCGTCCGTCCGTCCGTATGTCCCAGTCATTTTATTCCGAAACTATTAGGACTATATATGTGAAACTTGGTAGGTATATGTATTCTGTAAATCGCTTTCCGATCGTAAGAAGTTTTTTTTTAATATTTAAAATAAAGGTGGCTCCCCATACATGAAACTGAAAATATTTTATTTTCATGAAACCTATGCGCGGGTGGTATCTATAGACAGATCTTTAAAAATTACATTGAGATTTGTAATTCCACTTTTTCATAAAGTTAATCGTTTAAAAGATATACGCATGACGCATCTAAAGTAGTAAAATGTGTAACAGGCGAAAATAAAAAGAAGTTATAGGGCATCGAAAAATTCGTCAACATCGATATCAATGGGATAAATCAAGAATGAAAATGTAAATCTTAATGTAAACTTTCAACCAAAATTGGATTGAACGAGATCAAGTCAGCAGATTTTGAGATACAGCATATTTTCTAAAACCGCAAATATAACTTTGTAATTCATACAAACACTACGAAAACCAAAGTTAGTTGGCGTAGGTACTACGGAACCCTTCATGGGCGAGTCTGACTCGCACTTGGCCAATTTTGTAATTCATTTTCATTTCATTTTATTTATCAACCGACGACAAAAAGAGGAGGTTATCAATTCGACTCGTATATTTTTTATTTTTATGTATGCTCACCATAGATCGGAATAGGTAGAGCTGTTTTATGTACTTGCCATAGGTTTGAAAAATATGGATATTCCCCGAGTCCCGGGATTTGGTTTTTAAGTAGTAAAATCATAAAAAATCTATTCTCACCTTCGGGACTAACGAAAGATTACACTTCCTTTCTGACGGGTAAATATAAGAAAGACGAGATTAAGGATAGTATAATAAATAGATAAACTTGATTCATTAAACCACATATTATTTTTTTACGTAACGATGTCTTTTTTTTTATTGATAATAGGCTCGCGTTTGACCACCATCTCACCTGATGGTAAGTGATGATGTGGTCGAATATGGACGCTCAACAACAATCATTCAAACATTTTTATTCTGAAGTTGTACAAGTTGTAAAATTTACAATCTTGCTCATGCACTTATTGGCTTACATAAACCATTTTTAGACATATTGACAAAAATCAAGAAATTCAATAAAATCCCGTAGTATCAGTCGGAATCCCGTGGAATATCCATATTAACATCAATGGTTGCGGTCAATGAACCTAAATAGCTCTACCTATTCCGATCACTGATGATCACTGATTACTCGAAGACCGCTGAACCGATTTGAAAAATTCTTCTTTTGTTTGAAAGAGTATACTTCGAAATTGGTCCCACTGTCACCAGGTCAGGATCTGATGATGGAATCCTGGAGAAATCGAGGGAACTCTTCAAATATTATAGGCACACCTATGGCGTTTTGGGTATTTCTTATACTAACTTGTGCATTTGTTCTCAAAAAATACCATTTGGGGAAGTGGAACTGATGATGAAGACCACAGATGGCTGCCGAACCTACTCAATAATAAGTATTTCGTGGATTGCGATTCGATTACTTGAATATGGATGTTAAGCACTTTATGCTCGTCACAATGCATATGGTGATGTAGAGCTGATGGTTAAGTACCAGGAGAACTCCTCAACAATTAACGGCCCAGCATTGGGAAAAGCAATATTTTGTAAAAGGTTATAAGTAGTTGACATTTAGGCTCTTTTTACTAGGTAAATTAAAAATCGACCAACTAAAAAGAGTGAAATAAAAACTTTTTACCAAAAAATTAAACCGACTCCCAAAAACACTGAAAAGTGAAAAATAACTTTAATTTCGGAAGTCGGTGCCAAAAACGAAAATACAAAACTAAAGACACGGACTACCGAAATTAAAGTTATTTTTCACTTTTCAGTGTTTTTGGGAGACGGTTTAATTTTTGATAAAAAGTTTTTTTCATTAACAATTCACATTGTGTTGAATATACAATTAATTATAAGACATAACTATACAAAAAAACACAACTATGAAGTTCTATTCTATTCTATTCAAATTTGTGTAAATTAGTATTAAAAATTATGTCAGAGTTACATAATTATCCCTATAATGTTTACGTTTAAAATATAATGTCAAAGTAAAATAGTATTAAATGTCAGAAAATAAGTAAAAAATTATATAATATCAAATGATTAAAAAAATATAAGATATACTTACATGATTTATTTATTAGGTAGGTACTATGTCATTTTAAATCCGATATGTCATACAAACATTTTTCTAATAGAAATGCCTTTAATTTTGTTTTAAACAAGTGGGAGTCATAAATTAGTGTCTTTAACTCAGAAGGCAACTGATTAAATATTTCTACAGCTTGATATTTCCAACGGTTTCACTATGTTAAATTTGGGTGCCATTAGTTGTATAAAATTTTTTCTTCGTGTGCTTTCTCTAAGCTCACGGTCCTCGTGATTCAAATTCAATTTATATTCCTTTTCAATTTTTGAGGCCTTACGTACTTGTTCAGCAAATCAAATTAGGTTACACAAGGACTTCAGCGCTACCTAACGGGCCCAGTTGTGTTTCCCAACCATCCAGGAAACCATTGTAATAAACAACCTACTCCAGGTTGGTAGTTACCCAACTAGCAAAATACCCTTACAAACAAAAGCTTGTAAGAGCTATGGTTTCATAGAAGGTTTATACGTGTTCTGACTAAGCCAAAAACCCTTAATACCCTTACAAACAAAAGCTTGTAAAAGCTATGGTTTCATATAAGGTTTATATGTGTTCTGATTAAACCAGAAACTCTAATAGTGTTATTATATAAGTATATTTAAGTTTTAAGGGTATTCATACTTGTAACATTATTCTTATAGACGTATATAAGAAAACGTTACATAATATTAATAAGAGCAGTGGCATTATAAGCACCTTTTACAAGTCTAATTTTTAATTAAAACTTATAAATACAGTTTATAAGTACAAGGCTGGCCAATAGATTTTCAAGGTGAGCAAAATTTCTTAGACTGTGGCGGCGCCGGGCCACCGGTATTCCCATATTCATAAGGTATACATAAAAAAGTAAATATATACAATAAAGACAAAATGTGTATTATTGTACTTTACTTGTAAATGAAATAAAATAACATATTTTTTTTATTAATGTGAGCTGTGAAGAGGTTTTCTTGATAGTAATTTGTCGATATTTGGTTTTAAATCTGAAGTTGATAGTACCTACAATCAAATCCGAAATGTGTGTTACTTGTGAACTACAGTTTACGATTTTAATATGGAATGTAGGTACGTAAAATAAAATAATTGATTTGGACAGGCACAAGACGACAATATCATCAAAATCACAGCACGTACATAGTCACTTACCTGCAGAAAAGGTGCAGTTTTTATAGAATCTTTTCTAATTTTCAAAACAAATTGTCACCAAACTGATTTTATTATTGTAGTACCTAATCCAATGCACCCGAACATTCAAGTAAAATTGGTACGTAGAAGTAGCGACAACACCCGACCGACCAATCAGGTGAAGGCGGCGACACCGCGCGCCCTGGCTTGCCGCTGGCGGGCAAATTCAAATGCCTTGGCGGGCCACTTGGTGGCACCTTATATTATAAGGTTTATATGTGTTCTGATTAAACCAGAAACTCTAATAGTGTTATTATATAAGTATATTTAAGTTTTAAGGGTATTCATACTTGTAACATTATTCTTATAGACGTATATAAGAAAACGTTACATAATATTAATAAGAGCAGTGGCATTATAAGCACCTTTTACAAGTCTAATTGCCTTTGATTTTTAATTAAAACTTATAAATACAGTTTATAAGTACATTCAATCTTAGAAGTGACTATACTAAGTGTTTTGTTAGACTTCTGTAAAACTAGTATTTTAAGCGTAATTTATCTCACCTAAGACATATTAAAGAGTAAGGTCTTACAAGTGTCTTAAAAAATTCTCTATTAAGGGTTATTTATTTTCCTTGTTGTGTCTGACACGAGAAATTATTATAAAATCAGGTTCATTAAATGAACGTTATGGATTCATTATTTACTTGTACCTATAATGACTTCATAGTATGGCTTGCTTTTGCTTATTAAGGAACCCTAAAATTATGAGCAGTATGGCGGTGTAGACTTAATGGTTCTAGGTTTCATTTGACTTTTACCAGTGCGATATAAACCTTACACAAGAATACTGGACTTAAAACATTAAAAAGCACTTATTACATTACTAATGAATCGTGGTTGGTCGTAATGGCGACATTTCGATATTATTTCACAAATAATTAAAATAATATATAATAAAAGACACATTGTTGAAAAGGCCCATGAAAATACTATTATTCAAATTTCAAAATAATCGAGAAATCTACTTCGCAACCTAATAATTGCATAAGGTGCGTGACAAACTAAGCTTACACACTAGCGTATTGTAGGAAAATAAAATAATATAATACTTAAGTTTTTACGCGACTTTTTAATATTTTCGTAAAGTTTAGCTATAGCTCACGGCGGTTTGTGTTTACACTCTTATTAGGAGATCACAAAGAGGACTACTAGCGATATTGCACTTAAAATAGCATTAGTAAGAGGACTTTAAGGTTATTTGCCCTTAAAGCATGCCCTTGTAAGTCACTTCTAAGTTTGTTTTTCCTTATAAAAGTATCAGCAAGAGTTTTGTAAGTTTAAAAATACACTTCGCGAGACCATTACAAGGCAATTGTAAGGGTGAATATACTTATTAAATGCGCCCAAATCCACACTTTTATATATCTATAAGTGTGATATAAGACTGGAAAAAATATAGTCTTGGGATATTTGTAAGATTATTTTTTGCTAGTTGAGTAGGTGACAAACACACTTACAAAATAATGATATTAATATACAGTGGCAAGATTTCTTGTTCTGATCAAAATATTATCACTAACAGCATCAATGGTATGTGAAGAAATGATCTAACACCTGAGATTACTCCTAAAAACCTACAAACTAAGAATCAATGCTACAAAGCTACCAATGAAAGGAACAAGCGGCGGTAGCCAGTATCGGTATACCTGATAATTTATCGGAATATAATTATTGTTGTCATCGGTTAACTGGTTCATGTCATGGATTTGATCAGTTTGTATGCGGAATACGTGTCACATAGGCTACCAGCTGAAGTTCAATTCAGCAGTTGAAGGTATGAGTGGCATCCAGAGCAAGGTATATTTGAATGGTTGCGAGATTGACATGAAATAGTTGTGTCGTATCAGCGGCGGCTGCAGGGCGTGCAGCACGTCCGCGGCACGTGCGCCGAGCGAGCAGCATTCCGACGTCTGTGGGCACGTGCCTGCTCACACTCTGCCACTGACGCTGTCCTGTGAGCGCACTGCTCGCTTGTTGGATGCCCGCAACACATTTTCGTTCATGAGGTTTACTTAGAACTCCAGTAATATGGCCAATGATTTTATGATGAAATTAAAGTTCCAATTCCACCAATCACCTCGGTGAAAGGGTTCTCTATACTAGATCGGAGCGAGATCAGCGTATCTGTTCCTGTAGCAGTCACCAGGGAGCGCGATTCGTTTATTGCTGAACTAGCGACCCGGCCCGGCTTCGCTCGGGTAATAGAGTTTATATTTGCTTAGATTGTGAGCGACGTCTTCGCTTCGCTTCATCGATATTTAACTATTTAATTTATCATCCCGTAATTTTTATTTTGCGATAACTCATGAGATATTCATTTTATTAATATAGTGTAAAAGCAATTTTGAGTTACATTGAATGCTCAACGTATTTAACGTATTTAATTGGATAAGAAATAATACTGTTTGGTTAACAATAGCTTCATAAATAACCCATCATTTTAAGAAAAAAGTGGCTAATATGGGTTATCCTTGGGAGATAGACATGCCATCGCGGACTTTTTGTAGATCTATAAAAGAGGAACAATACCATCATACATTGTTTTGATACAATTAAAAAGGTTTTGGCAGCGTTTTCGATTAAATCTCTTGATCGGTTTAATTTTTTCCGACTTGTTGAACTAATATCGTCGTATTTCATGCAATTTACACAAAACCTCAACTTATTATACACCAAAACCTTCCTCAGGAATCACTCTATCTACTAAAAAATCTGCATCAAAATCCGTTGCGTAATTTAAAAGATCTAAGCATACATAGGGACAGACAGCGGGAAGTGACTTTGTTTTATACTATGTAGTGATGACTGAAGTGTAAAGCTTATTTATATCCGGCCGTCAAATGTGGGGAATCAAACCATTCGCCTTGGCGACATTGAACAAATAGTATTCCGGGAATTGCATTATGATATTGCTATGTGTAACGTACGTCTGCAGGCGACGTGCTGCGCGTGGAGCTGCAGCGCACGTGCGCTATCTCGTCGCCGACGATAACGTGCAATACTTTGTAATTATTGTGAGTGAAATTCGGCTTGTTCTGTAGCGCGTCCGAGCTCCACGGCGACGATCCGCACCGGTTCTTGTGAATTATTTTAAATTAGTAGTATCATTATTCATTATGTTAGCGTTACCACAGCGCGTGTGTGTGTGCGCACGCGCATGTGTGTGTGTGCGGCACGGCGCGCGATAAGGGTGCGGCGGCGGGCTGCGGTCGCGCTAACTGTACTTAATTTATTTATAACTGTTTAATTTGCTACAATTATTAAGCGATGCCCTGCCATGCGCGTCTTCGAGCTATGTGAATACTGCCATTACTAATGTTAGGCTTGTTTGCTATGTACATAACACAAAAGAACCCTGCGTGTAACGTGTACATAAGTGTTCTATGTGCCCTTGATCTATCCGTAGGCAAGCGAGCAGGTCCTTTGTAGGAGCATTAAACAATACATACCTACTAATAATGAGTATATTTTTTTATGACAAACATAAAGAATATAAAATGTTTTTGTACAAATGACTTGCAGTTAAAAAAAAAAATGAATATTAATACTCAGTCGAAAGACCTTTACAAATCAGATCCAGTAAAAGTCCCATTTAAATCAGTTCAGCCGTTCCGCAGATTGGATTCCACAAATAGAATTAATGACAGACAGACTGCCGGACAGATAAACAATAATCCGTGCGAGTCGGACTTGCCCATGAATGGTTCCGTAGTGTCAAGGAAAAATTAGCGAAAAGTACCTTTGTTTTTCATAGTGTTTGTATGAATGACAAAGTTATTGTTTCGGTTTTTGTTTATCTCAAAAACTGTTGCCTTGTGTGTCGTACAAACTAATTTACAGCACATTCTTTCTTTTTCAACCGACGACCAAAAGAGGAGGTTATCAATTCGATGCGTTTTTTTTTTTTTTTTTTTTTTTTTTTATATGTATGATCAGTGGTCACCGAGTACTCGAAGACGGCTGAACCGATTTGGAAATTTCTTTTTTTGTTTGATAGGGTATACTTCGAAATTGGTACCATTTGTCACCAAGTCAGGATCTGATGATGGGATCCTGGAGAAATCGAGGGAACTCTTCAAATATTATAGGCACACCTATGGCGTTTTGGGTATTTCTTATAGTAACTTGTGCAGTTGCTCTCAAAAAGTACCATTTCGGGAAGTGGAACTGATGATGAAGACCACAGATGGTCGCCGAAACTACTCAATAATAAGTATTTCGTGGATTGCGATTCGATTACTTGAATATGGATATTAAGCACTTTATGCTCGTCACAATGCGTATGGTGATGTATAGCTGATGGTGAAGTACCAGGAGAACTCCTCAAAAATTAACGACCCAGCATTGGGAAAAGCAATATTTTGTAAAATTTTATAAGTAGTTGACATTTAGGCTCTTGTAACTAGGTAAATTAAAAATCAACCAACTAAAAAGAGTGAAATAAAAACTTTTTACCAAAAAATTAAACCGACTCCCAAAAAACACTGCAAAGTGAAAAATAACTTTAATTTCTGAAGTCGGTGCCAAAAACGAAAATACAAAACTAAAGACACGGACTACCGAAATTAAAGTTATTTTTCACTTTGCAGTGTTTTTTGGGAGTCGGTTTAATTTTTTAGTAAAAAGTTTTTTATTTTAAACTTTTAAGTAGGTACTTTAAAAATTAGAGGTAGGAGGACACAGGACCACTTTGAAAGTGACTATCTTTCAAACGAACTTTGAAAAAAAAAATTGTTTAAGGATCCTCAATGTAATTTTTCACAGACAATAATATCTAAGTTTCTAGAATCTATAAGGGCTCCGTTTTAAAAAGTGCATTTGAAAAAACAGTGAGATATTTCTCTTGATGCGTGGCGGGACGAGGTTAGAGGCGACAGGTTTTCCTGTTTGCGGGAATCTTCTAACGAGATACTACGTCCCTGGAACTTAAGGGCAATTGAAGGATCAGGGTGAGTTTTTAGTCAGCAGAAGTCTGACACTCCCTTCCGCTCCACACACAGCGGGAGAAGTCATTTGATGATTTTCCCACCCGAGAAAAAAAGGGTCGGGTGTGTCGAACAAACTCTCCCTCAACGCGGATATCGATATTCGTATCGGCAAAGCTGCGACCACATTTTGGGAAGCAGTCCAAGAGTATGAAACAACAAAAGTCTAATAATCCGAACGAAGAGGTTTGTCTAGCAGGCATCAATTCGAAGTATAACATGCGGTGTTTTCGTAAGGTTCTGGGAATACCTATCATGACATGATACCTACACTTACAAATGACAGGGATTTAGAAACAGCACAGCTGTCTAGCTTAACCACGCTTCTCAAAGAGAGACGCTTGCGGTGGCTAGGGCATATGCCTCTCGGTTACGGCGTCGTCTTTAGAATAAAAAATATCAAAAGAAACGTTGGAAGACCTTCGCCGCATTACAAAGACTGCGAGATATGCGAGATCAGGCTTCCTTTAAAATTAATCATTAAAAGTTTGTGGAATACTATCTGACAAACGGACGGATTATCACAAGTTCGGAAGCATTGCGACGAAGCTTGATTCAAGCTTGCTGACAAGAGATCAATATCAAAATTGGCGGATTAGAATAAACTACAGCGAACTTCTCTTGCCAGACCTGTGACAAGTCGTGCCGCTCCCGCTTGGATGAAAAAAAAGCCATCTCTCAGGCACAGTCGTAAATCGTTTGCATTAGACTTTATACCCATAATAATACACTTCTGGACACATCTATTGGCCCACCTTAGAGTTTAGGTTTCGATGGCCCCTACCGAAATATGATTGCTAGATTGAACAAAAACTGTTGATGCAGTTTTAAACCTGATACATTTTACCATCTTTTTCGATCGTATAGTTTTAAATTTGAATTCAGAATACCATACGACATGGACCTACGCCTAACAAGTCGGATATGCGCCTTGTTAAAGGCAATTAATTTTTGAATAAAAAACATGTTTTATCAAATAAAGGTTTAATTTAATAACGCGTGTTGCCTCCATGGGCATCTACCACAGCTCTCATACGATTAGGCATAGAGTTTATCAACCGCTCTATGAAATTTTGAGGGATCATCTCCCATTCCTCTTCTATGGCAGTTTTCAACTCCTGCATCGTCTGGGCAACTGGCTGACGAGCCCTAACACGCCTTTTTAGCTCGTCCCACATGTGCTCAATGGGGTTCATGTCTGGGCTTCTGGCTGGCCAGTCCATAACTGTGATGTTCACATCCCGAAGATATTCCCTGACGATGCCGGCCGCATGGGCTCTTGCATTATCATGCATAAAAAGGAAATTTGGGCCCACATAGTCCGCGTATGGTATCACGTGAGGTTCTAAGCACTCACGAATGTATCTTTCAGCATTTAATGTTGGCAGCCGTGGTCCTGTAACAACCTCAAGTTGAGTTTTGCCGCTCGCGGATATACCGCCCCAGACAGTCCATGAGCCACCGCCATAAGCAACCCTCTCTTCAAAGCAGCATTGTGCGAAACGCTCTCCCTTACGCCGGTAGACCTTCTTCCTTCCATCATTGCCATGTAACACAATTTTAGACTCATCAGAAAAGAGTACACGGCTCCAATCTTGCTGTGTCCAATTTAAATGACTGCGTGCGAAATGAAGGCGCGCTGTTCGGTGGGCTCGCTTTAGTTTGGGCCCATTAGCTGGCTTGTGTGGTACCATATCGCGTTCTTTTAACCTTCTCCGAACAGTTCGAGCGCTCACAGATACTCCGTGGAAGTCGCGAAGTTGGTTTTGTATCTCAATGGAGGTAAGGTGACGATTTCTCAAGCTGGTCGTCACGATGAATCGATCCTGCCTTTCAGTTGTGACCCGAGATCGTGGCCTTCCTTGGCGACGAACAAAGCCGCCAGTCTCTAGGTACCTCCGATAAACATTTCGGACCGCAGATCGACTTAAATTAAGTTGAGCACTCACGTTTCTTTGGCTGTGTCCGGCCTGAATAAGTGCCACAGCTTGGGCGGCGACTTCAGGTGAAGTATCCATAGATTATTGATAGAACCTCACCTTAATGTTAAGAATAAGTAATGTTTGTTGCAAAAGCAAAGATATCAATCACTTTTTCAAGAATTAAATCCAAGTAAACCAATAAAACCAAGTTTTCTTAGTATTCGATTGTTTGATATCAACAAACAGGCTCCAAATTGTCTTTTGTTTCTTTAAATTCTGTGTTCGAAATTCAAAAAAAGACTATTGAATGAAATTGTGAATGTGCCAGGTTCAAAACTGCATAAAAACTTTTTGCTCGACCTAATATAAAATTTTAGCTAGGACCAAACGAAACTGAAAATACAAGGTGGGCCAATAGATGTGTCCAGAAGTGTATATGCAACCGGTAGAGTAGCCAGCGGCAGGTACGTTGTGATAACAGGGGGGTGACTTGGCTGAATACACATGTATGTGGTAGTATCTTGAATGTAATGACATTTAGTTCAATAGGGGTTAAAAAGATTGTTAGTAATATGAATTCTACCCACAATGCCTAGTTCTCTTTAAAAACAAAATATTTAAAGTGTACTCGGTGTGTCGCTCAGCTCCAGCAGGGAGGAGGGGGGAGAGGGTCGTGCGCACTCTTTGTTTACATTCTCGTGTCCAGTTTGTTTTCGTGTTCAATTGTTATTGAGCCGCCTTATCGCTGACCGTTTGTCTTAATTGGCCGAATATCATTTCATTTTACTAGTAGTACACTGTAGGTACACTCGTAGATACTGGGGCATCACAACTCGATAATATCATTCGACAGTTTGTTTGGATAAATGGACCTGTCAGTATCGGGATCAAAATAACACCTAGGTCAGGGGAGGGGGCGGCCCTCAGTGCATTCTTGCTGGCTCATAGCATTGACTTACCACTATTAATTTCTATAACCTGAGCACATACTTAAGTAGGGCATAGGCATTTGTTAGCAGAGTGTTCGCGACAGGCAACTTACTTATGTATTTATAATACTTTCATTAATAATCCTATGTAACGTGTAATGAGTAGGTATACTGTCTGCACGTGACGTCACTCGCGACCGGCCGAGCGCTGGACGGATGCCCAGCTCTGGCACAGCTTACATCTGTGCCACATCAAACAGCTGCTTGAAAGTTACTGGACGTATGATCACCTTGTCAATGAAGTCAAGACAGCAAACAATAATGAAGAGATTTTTTTTCTTGGCGATGGTTAGTTCCATGTGTTGCGCGGCAGAGTTGATGCACATCAGGGGGCCGAGGGCTGACTTGGTTGGGTCAGCAGTAGAACTGGCATACATAGTCTTAGGGATTCATAAACCTAAACTTACAATACAACACCACAATCAATTTGAATAAATCTTGATTCTTTTACATAATACGCGTGTAAGTAGGTATAATACAAGGCTTCCTTTAGACTTGTACGTCATTCGGTGTTGAAATTGCACTAATTGCGCTTGTGTGCACCAGCTGAGCCAGGGTTGCGGATGTTGAGCGTCAATAGCTTACCAACGTACCTACAGCCTGAGTATAGTTTTGCAAACTGCATGGGAGGGCATGCGAGCCTGCACCGTGCAGTAGCAACCGACGACGCAGTGGCGAGAGAGCTGCTCCGGGAAGGCATGCGAGCCTGCACCGTGCAGTAGCAACCGACGACGTAGTGGCGAGAGAGCTGCTCCGAGCGGGTTCTGCGAACGAGTCACGCTATCGGGCACTTCCTGCGCCGCTTTGTGCGCTGCGACACTTAACCTAGTGCGCCCCGCGACCCCGCACCCCGCGCCCCGCAGCCTCGCGCGCTAACAATGTGCTGTTTGTACGCACACTCGGATTAATTTATGGCAACCACTCTAAAAGTTAAAGCAAGCGAACCCTCCAAATGTAGTCAATTGCTTGTGCAAATATGTTCTATGGCTCGGTCTCGGGGTTATTTGTGTTCTGCGACGTTTTTTGTGCAGCCCGAGCGGAAGAGCGTCCTGCTCGACGTGGTGTGTGCCCCATGATCTGAAGTCATTCTGATACAACAGCGCCTCTTTGTTCTTGTGTAATTTTGAGAGCTGTTTATGCAAACTTTTTTAGAGTTGGAAAGAACTGCGTACGTACGTAGTATAGTGCTTATGAATGCGTTATGTTAGCGTAGCGTGGAGGCAGGCGTCGTCAGCGAGGTATGTGGCGTGTTGTAGGTAGCGCAGCTCCCAGCGGGTCGGGTGTCGCGTGGGCGCGGGACGACGCCTGCGGCTGCGGCTCCGCGCCGCTCTCGCGCGCCTCGCTGTGTGCCCGTGTACACCACTACACACACACACACATATAATACGCGTACATTTGCGCAGTAGGTATCTACACAGCGCGGCAGTTTATTATTGACTTGTTCTGTTTGAAAATAATTAATATCGTTAGGCATGTTTGCGTTTTCCTCTAATATTCGAGTTTGTTTATTGTTACCAATTAGTATAAGGAAAATCCCACTACAAGCGCTCGGCGACAACCGCGTTACTTTTAATATTTAGGGTTTTCATAGAAGTAATTATAGACGGATCCAATGCTGAGCTATAGCCGGCAGGATATAATAGGTATAGCTATAGATCTACGATAACCGGGCGGGTCTGCGCCGCTGCCAGACCAGATGGGTACCTACATTAATGAACTTAAAATATATGCCAAGTATTTAAATCGCTCAAGTATTTTAAATTGTTGATGTTTTCTAACAACGTAGAGGGCTCAGGCCGCAGGTGCCGCGCCTCGCGCCGGCGGCGCTCGCTCGCTGTTATTTGTCGGGGACATTTTTTGTGCGCGTTCCCTTCTAATACGCTATTTTACACGTTTTAAGAGATCTCGGATCGTTTCCAAATTTGTGCACACAATTTTTTGTGCGTGTCGAGTGACGGTTTAAGTGTCTCGAATGAGTTATTTGTATAGGCCCTTAGCGACCCGGTGCGGGCGTGCGGGCTCCAACGACGCCGCACGAACAGCGCGGAGCTGGCGGCGCTCCACGCTCCAGTGTGCAGCAGCACGCGCACAGCCGCCGGCTGGCAGCAGCGCACAGCCCGCGCACGTGCGCCTGCCTGGCGGAACGGGATGCGGGCACTCGCCAATGACACGCTGTCATACGTACTGGACATTGAGATAACAGTGCATGTCTTTTAAACCCAGACGATGATCTGTCGTACAGAACACTTACCCAGAGGGTCCACGCGGAGTTGCACACTCTCGAGGTGTGAGTGAATGTGCTGCATCACAAGTACCTAATATCCATGAACAAAGAGTTCCTGTTACATGAGGAAACAAATGTGCTTGTTTCTTATTGCTACAGAATGGCTGAGATTTAAACTAGAGTCCAATACAAACAGCCATAGTAGCGACACCGACAATGACTTCAAAATATGAAAGCGGCTAGAGATCACGTCGTCTCCACGTTAGTATGTCAGAAGAGCGCCAGCACTTTCTGAGATAAGTCCAAACCATAGTCAAGTCTCATTTATTTTTTGATATTGAAAATCATTTATTCGGAGATAATCATACATTAGCAACAACAAACAATAGCAAATAACAAACATAAAATAACTCTAAAAATTGAGCTGGGCATGTCCTCACCGAAAGAGTTACCAACTCAGCATTTACAGCATTTTTCATAAATAGGTACCTATGTGCCTGTAGAATATTTTATTTTAAGAGGGTGTCGAGCCCACGAGACGCGCGGAAAATAGGTATTTACTGCAGCGGGCTAGTCGTGTGCGTTGTCACACACACAATGACAAGTTCGCTCGAGGCCCGCTTGCCGTTGCACGACGAAGTTTGCTAACTTTGCATTTTTTAATTTTTTGTCGTTATGTTGAATAAACTTGAAAAACGAATATTAATTATTTAGATGGTTTTATTTATCACACTAATATTATAAAGGCGAAAGTTTGTGAATGAATGTGTCTGTTTGCATGTTTGTTACTTCTTCACGCTCAAACGGCTGGATGGATCTAAATGAAGCAAGTAGGTACCTACGTAAATAAATCACAAAAATAAATTTAATATATTATACCTATTATATAAAAATTAACGTTTGTTTTTACTGTAGTAATACATTATCCGTTCCCTCACTATTCATCCTATTGCAATAAAACTTTGATTTTATATATTAAACTCCTCAGATTTTTTTTTTAAGAATACTAGCAATGTGGGTACATTTCACATTACTAGCAATCTTGTTAACCCCTCCAACTAAGCTAAATATGCTTGTGTCTGGAGTGGGTTCACGTCAATAGTGTAATGGGTGGGGTTCGAACCTGCGACCTCTCGATCACAAGTCCGACACCTTATCCATTAGGCTATTGACGCTTCGAAACTGGGTAAGTAGCAAGTTAGGGTAGATGGGTATGCAGTACTTATTTGAATAATAAAACCAGTATGAAATAAAAAAAATATAATTATGTAATGTCATAATAAAACCAGACTGAAATAAGTTTTGTTTATTAAAATTTCATTTAGTGCTCGTTTAAATTCTGATGTACTGTCATATTTTTAATAACATTCGGTACTTTATTATATATACGTGGGGCCATATCAAAATAACATTTTTTCATTAATGCTGTCTAGCGAACTTACTTCGCAGAAAATATAAGCGTAATTTATTTCATAAAAATATATGTATCAAGTGTAACTTAATTTAAAAGAAAAAAAAATAAAAGAAATCTATAAATTTAATGTTATATTGCTTATTATAACATTTTACAAAAATTGGCCAAGTGCGAGTCAGACTCGCCCATGAAGGGTTCCGTAGTAACTATAATAATATAATATAATATGTATATTTACTTGACAAAAAACTAAAACTTACAAATTTCTTAAAACTAGCTTATTTACATTTTTTTGCAACTACGCCAAATAACTTTGTTTTTCATAGTATTTGTATGAATTACAAAGTTATATTTGCGGTTTTAGAAAATATGCTGTATCTCAAAAACTGCTGACTCGATCTCTTTAAAACCAATTTTGATTGAAAGTTTACATTAAGATCCATAGATATATATATATACAACGTGTAATTTAAAGGGTATATACATACCAAGTGCATGGCTTCTTTGGATGATAACAAACGATATGGCAAGGGTTTTGTAATCCTAAGTCTACATGTGTAGAACTTATTACAAATTCCAGTACACTGATACCAGAGACCGAATTTTTCAAATTAAGAAGAACGAAAAGAATTATCGTGTTATTGGCAAGTGACGTGGAAAGTTATTGACCCTCGTAGTGCTGTGACACGTTTGTTATGATTGGTATTCAAAAAATATGTGAAACCAATAATTTGGTATCAATTCTTTAAGTCAGTTATTTTGTGCTGAAACTGTGCATAGAGACTCCATACCAAATGTTGTCTTCAGCCCTTTTGGTTAGATATGGGGTTTCCGTTACACGTTGTATATATATATTTATATTTTTCACTCCATTATTATAGAAATTAGAGGGGGGCACACATTTTACCACTTTGGAAGCGTATATCTTTTAAACGATTAATTTTATGAAAAAGTGGTTTTAGAAACCTCAATCTCATTTTAAAGACCTGTATATAGATACCACACATGCATAGGTTTCATGAAAAAAAAATATTTTCAGTTTTAGTTCCATGTATGGGGAGGCTCCCCATACATGGAACTAAAACTGAAAATATTTTTTAATTTAATTTAAATATATTTTAATTTTTTCTTAAAATCGGAAAGCGGTTCACAGAATACATCAATCTACCAAGTTTTATATGTATAGTCCTAATAGTTTCGGAATAAAATGGCTGTAACATACGGACGGACGGATGGACAGACAGACAGACTAGTAGTTGTAGTAGTTATACATATTATATTATTATAGTTACTACGGAACCCTTCATGGGCAAGTCTGACTCGCACTTGGCCAATTTTTCTTTGGCTAATTCCCGTAGTAGACAGACCTTGTTATGGCACTTGGCGTATAATTTGTCGGACATAGAGGGAATGTCAAAGGAAGCTGAAACTTGTTCCAAACCAGAAAACCCGGCTCCTATCGACATAAAACTGCTTACAGAATTATCGTTCAGATTGGAGTCTGTAGGGCTATCTATCTGGTTCTTTACAATTTATTAATTCTATTTTTTTCGACACATTTGGCAACTAAAATAGAATTTCGATAGAAATCCTTTCTTTGTTGCAACTAGAGAATACAATCCCGAGCATGTTTTTCAATCCCGGGATTACGTGATTCTTGATGCTGAATCCTGGGACCCTGGGGCTATCCCCGGATTAGACTATGTGGTTTCTAATTGGTCTCAAATGTAAAAAATTGGCCAAGTGCGAGTCAGACTCGCGCATGAAGGGTTCCGTTGACGAAAAAAAACCTTACAAATTTCTTAAAACTAGCTTATTTACATTTTTTACAACTACGCTAGATAACTTTGTTTTTCATAGTGTTTGTATGAATTACAAAGTTATATTTTTTTTTTAATTATTATAAAATTATTTTTGACAGGCCCGTTGGTATAGTGGTCAGTGGCCCTGACTGCTGTGCGCAAGGTCGTGGGTTCGATTCCCACCTAGGACAAATGTTTGTGTGATGAGCACGGTCATTTGTTAATATGTATGTATTTGGAAATATATATGTATGTTTATCAATTGTCTAGTACCCATACCACAAGCTCTGCTTAGTTTGGGACTAGATGGCGTTGTGTGAAAAGTTGTGGAATATTATTATTATTATTCTCTGATGTTTTTATTTTCTCAGCTCTTTAGGCTGCTTATTATATCTTTATTTCCAATATATACATATAAGTTACATTTTTAAATATTTTCAAAAAAAAAAAACATTAAAAAATATAAAAAATAGTAGCCCACCGGTATCGGGAACAAGGTCCAAACTATCGGCGGTCAGGGCTCCATAGAGAGGAACCTCCTGACGATACGCGCTGTGTCCAGGAGTACCGCTTTCTGAAGCAAGCCCTTGATCCAACCGTCTAACGAGAGCCTCCTGAGGTGTTGGTCGAGGCTCTTGGCTATTAAGCCATTGGCTGAAATGACTATCGGTACAATGATTGCCGAGTTCACATCCCACATGTCGACAATCTCGTGTGCCAAGTCAAGATACTTGATTTGCTTATCTTTCTCAGCTTTCACGAGGTTCTCGTCATGCGGGATGGTTATGTCGACAATCATGGCACGCCTCTCGATTAGGTCCACCACACTATATCAGGCTTATTGGCTACAATAGTCCTGTCAGTGATGATGGACCGATCCCAGTATAATGTGACATGGCCGTTATCGAGAACTGAGTCGGGCACATACCTATAGTACGGCACTTCTGATTCCACAAGAGAATATTTCAGAGCAAGTTGCTGATGAATTATCTTGGCTGCAAGGTTGTGCCTGTGCAAGTACTCTCCATTAGCAAGACGAGAACAACCAGAGATAATGTGGCGGATTGATTCACCCGGACGGTGACATGCCCGACATATGTCAACCGTGCCATCCTTCACAATAAATTTCCGGTAGTTGTTCGTCATGATAACTTCGTCCATAATTGCACAGATAAAACCTTCGGTTTCCCCAAAGAGGTCACCGAAGCGCAACCAAGCTACGGACGCCACTTGGTCTACGTCGGACCCATGTAGGGCCCGGAAAAAACGTCCATGAAGCTCCTTACTCTGCCATATCCCCCTTCGATCGTTAGTGTCTAGCACTGCAGGTTTGCGCCAGTTCTCATTAGCCAAGGAGAGCGGGGTGAGTCCCTTGTCCACTGCTACTACATCTCGATGCATACCCACTTCAGAAGCAATTATTATTATATTATTATTTGCGGTTTTAGAAAATATGCCGTATCTCAAAAACTGTTAACTCGATATCATTCAAACCAATTTTGGTTGAAAGTTTACATTAAGATCTACAGATACATATTTTTTTAGATTTTTCACTCCACTATTATGAAGTTAGAGGGAGGGATACACATTTGACCACTTTGGAAGCTTATATCTTTTAAACGATTGACTTTATGAAAAAGTGGTTTCAGAAACCCCCATGTCATTTTTAAAGACCTGTCTATAAATACCACACACGCATAGGTTTCATGAAAAAAAAATATATATATTTTCAGTTTTAGTTCCATGTATGGGGTAGTAGTATGTTCCTTTATTTTAAATGATTTTTAATTTTTTTCTCAATATCGGAAAGCGTTTCATAGAATACATCTACTTACCAAGTTTCACATGTATAGTCTTAATAGTTTTGGAATAAAATAGCTGTGACATACGGACGGACGGACAGACAGACAGACAGACAGACAGACAGACATGACGAAACTATAAGGGTTCCGTTTTTTGCCATTCGGCAACTGAACTCTAAAAAACGAGTAATTTCTTAAAATATATATTTTTAATTTTGGTACACTACACATATCACAGTATAGTAAGAAAAGAAAAAATGACAAAAAGATACTATACTTTGTAAGAAATAAAAAGACAATAAAACTTATTTCGAATTTGGAAAATACAATCGTAGAAATATCAATGCATCCAAGGTTTGACTTCCAAGCCTGCTTCGTTTATTACCAACATAAGCAGCAGCTGAAAACGCTCGTTTAGGTTTTAAACTGGTTGGAGGAATAGACAATAGATACTTATATGCTGTTTCTAAGTGATATCCACTAATTCCTCCATTTTCAAACAGGCTTATTTCACGTCTAATACTATATTTTGCCAACCCCGATTAATTTTGTATTTGTACTTCACGATCTGGGAATTTCATACTCTTATCAATTTCCAGCTATAACTTTGGGGTTGGGATTGGGAGGTTTGTGGCCTTAACTCATCATCTGTTTGTGATCCTGATCTTCCTTCTCCTTCTTCCGTGTCATCTCGACTTTTAAGTTTTTTAACAATACACTTTATTTGCTTCCAAACTAAAGCCTGTGTAGAAACTGGAAATAAGTCATGCCATTCCAAATCCGATAATAACTGATTTTCATCATCTTTTCATGGATTTTGTAATTAATTCAACACACCAGTCAAATCATCACTTCGTCGTTGCTTCATACGTTCCACTAAGGATGTTTTCATTTTTTGGCAAGTGTCAGCACTTGCCAAAGAATGATTATGCTAGATAGCTGTTTTATAAGAAATTTCAAAGCGGAATCAGCTGTGCATAAATTAGCATCTCGCCGACAGATTGCTTCTACTGTCAATTTAATTGGGGTCAGCACATCAACAATTTTATTTACCAATTCAAAATCAACTTCTTCCAAACGAATTGGATGATTGAGATCTATAAGAGCTTTTTGAATGAAGGTTTTTAAAAGATAAAATCGTTCCAGCATTGTTAAAAGACTATTCCACCTGGTTTTACAGTCCAAAAGAAGTGACAGCTCTTTTCCATGTTCAATTTTCATTTATTTTTGAAGTACTGTTTAATTTTTCAATGGTGATCTTTTGAAATACACTCTACAACTTTGCGGATTTTCTTTATCAGCTCATTAATGTTTTCATCTTGTGTTAACTCTGGTATGTGTTATAGCGCAAGGTCATTTTGTGACATTAAGATTAAGTCTGATTCTGGACTGTCTAAGTCTTCTAAATGTTCATCATCATGGATGTCGTCCATATGATCAACAGCCACAGGTGGTTCATTTATAGTATCATCTGAGGTAGAGCTGTCTTGCAAATAATTATGTTTTTCATAAAGCCAGTATCCAGGGAAATATCAAATATACTTAGACGCTCTTTCAATATACGAAGACAACTTTCAGCCATACTTTCATACTTCCATAAATAGGAACAAGTCCTAAATTCCAATTTTTTTTTATATGAATGAACGTTGACAGCCATGTATGGTTTATTGGATGTTGAAGTCCACTTGTCGAAAGAAAGACTAAATCTTTCACCTGCACTTTTCAAATGTTTCAATTCTGCAGTTACTTGCTTTCTGATTTTTTCACTGTAATTCATGACACGTTTTTGAATGGTGACGGCTGACTTTGGTAAATCCGTGTATTTTGCAAAGACAAATTTTCTCGAATCATCTGAAGTTATGAATATACTAATTGGAAATCCATCTAATACAATCATTCTTGCCAAAACATCATCGAGGCTATCGTCGGCACTTTTAGTAAAATAATCATTTAACTTTCGCTTGGCTGGCGGCGGTGCTGTGTTCAGATTATCAGAATCTAGACTTGTTGAAGCTGATAAAAGCTTGATGTTATGTTTTGATGACAAATGTGTATGTAATCCCTTAGTCGATCCATCCAAAGTCTTGAGAATGGCTGAGCATCGGTTACATTTGGCACTATTCCTATCCTTCGCAACTAAAAAATAGCTCCACATTGACGTCGTATCACTGTTTTTTATGTTTAACAAAGTCTCCCGCCATTTGAAATACTTAATTTCAGATAATTGACTTTTAAATTTAAATGACGTAGGTCGTGGGTTTAAATTTAGAAAATATCTTATAATGACCAAAGTTTTCAATATAATTAAGCATATCTTAAAACTGGAAACATACCTTACAACTATACAATAATATAGGTTATCCATCAGAATTCTGAAAGGCTTTAATGTCCTCTCATACCTAATTAACCTGTATATACAATATACATTGTAAGAATGATATTTTAAAAGAGTAACTGTGGAGTTTCTTGCCGGATCTTCTCAATAGAAAACGACGAATTTCGAACCGTGCCCTGCGCCAAACTGCTGACGTTTTATAAGTGCCCATGTAGGCCTATGTGAAATAAAACATTTTGAGTTTGAATTAATTTTTTTCTTAAAATTCAAACGCGAGCCAAAACTAAAAAAAAATCACAAGAAACAGTAGTAGGTATCTCTACTACTATTTTTTAAGAGATAACATAGAGCAATCATGCCAGTAGCGTGCAACCAGCGCACCACGCACCATGAGACCATAAGTCTAGTTTAAGCATATACTAACGGGAACCCGTGTGAAATTAGTACTTCCCACAATATGATTATAAATTAAAGCCTGTCTGAATTCTGATGGATAACCTATATTATTATATAGTTGTAAGATATGTTTCCAGTTCTAAGATATGCTTAATTATATTTAAAACTTTGGTCTATACTGTTGTATAGACCAATTAATACAGCACAATGGACTTACAAATAAAAAATATCCGATAAGTTGGTCATCATGTATGTCATTGATATACACTATAAAAAGGAAAGGGCCAAGAATTGAAATTGCGGAGCACTCATCTTGGCTAGGGATCCTGCAGATGTCGCTCCATTAACAATAACTTTTTGTTGCCTGATTGATAAATATGAAAGAACAAGGTCAGCAGAATACGAATCCACGAACTCCGTAATGGTGTAATTTACAGATCAGTGGTTTGTGGTCAACGCAATCAAAAGCTTTGGAGAGGTCACAAAATATGCCAATTGCATCCTGAGATTTCTCTCAAGATTCCAGAATGTGACGGATGAGCGCTACTCCTGAGTCTGTTGTTGACCTACCTTTAGTGAAACCAAACTGCCGACCATGCAGAATTCCATTTGAGTTAAAATATGATAGCATCTGGTCCAGCATGATTTTTTCGTATATTTTGCTTAATGCTGGAAGCACATATATCGGTATATAGTTAGAGGGATCACTCTTACAACCTGACTTAAAAATTAGTACCGCTGTCTATACATTAATTAAATGTGCCTGTTAGGATAGCAGCAATTGAGTCAATAATATTACCAAGAACCCTAACAGATGCACTCCATAAGTCATCAGTGTTTGTTATGTTAAGACTTTGGAATGCTTTTTAATTAAATCAATAGAAATGGGCTTAAATGAAAATGTTGGTATGTCCTTATTGAAGTTTTCCTTTAAAAAAGATTCTGCTAATAATGGCGAAGAATGTAGAGATTTAGTAACCTCTACTGGAATATTGGTAAAGTAATTTTCCAACTTCTCAGCCACTTTTGACTTATCTGAGATGACCTGATCATCGATGTTCAAAGTCAAATCATTCTAACCCTGTTGGTTTGTGTTTCCAGTTTCTTTGTTTATCACCTTCAACACAGTTTTTATTTCATTGTTAGAAATGCTAATTTTATTACTTTCTGATTTAGATTTAGCTTAGGGCGCATACTCTTTTAAATATCTTTGAGTAGTTTCTTACATAATTATGAAAGGCTTCATCGGAAGTCAATGATTTTTCATGGTATAAATTGTCTCAGCTTATTCTTATTCCAGCAGTGGCCCATTCATTAAATTTAGATTTATTACTCATTTGAATTTTTTTAACTGGACATGCCTTACTAAATTCGTGGCATAGTGAAGAAATTATATCCTGTAATTTTCATTGGGGTCATGGGAGTCAAAATTGGCCATTGAAAGATTACTTAACATGTTATCATTAAGAACATTAATTTCTTTTTAGTTAGTGGCCTAAACTTAATAGTCTTATTTAATTGGCGCTTTTTAACCAACTCAAAGGATACTAGTTGACCTATATGGTCAGACCTAACTCCACTAATTTGAGACGAGTATTTTATGGCACAATTAGTATAAATATTATCTATGCATTGAGCTCATGTTGCTGTTATTCTTGTTGCTTCCTTGTATGTGCATTTTAAGTTAAATGAACCAAACAATGAAGTAAGCTTGCAGTGTTCAGGTGAATTTACTAACAAATCAATATTTAGGTGACCACAAACGAAAACTTATTTATTATCTCTTATAAGCTTAGGTACTTAAAATTTCTCCCATTATCATTAAGAATGATGACAAGTTTGATGCTGGTGGTCTATAAACACTTAAGAAAGTTTAGCCTTCAACTTCTGTACATGCTACCTCACACAAGCAATCAACAGAGCAAGCGGTGATATATTTTTGTTCCTTATATCTAAGAGAATTACTACGTAATATTAAAGTACCACCTCCTACTGAGGACCTGTTGTATGCACTAGTAACAGAAAAATATTAATTTTAAACAACATTCTATCTGGTTTTAGCCAGGTTTCACAAAAACATAAGATATCTATATCATATTTATCTATTAACATTTCCTCATCTAATATTTTGCCGGAGAAACGATTTATATTCTGATGATATAGTAAAATTGTGTTATTATAACTGTCCTTTGTCACATCTAAGGGTTTAAACAATTAATTTCAGTATTATTAGATACCCTAGATAATACTGAATAGTCACTTAACTTAGGATCAGTTAAATTGTCAATAACACAGTGTAAATTGTAAGCTAACAAAGTAGCCAATGAACTTTCGTCGTAAATTCTAAAATGAATGTCAGGATTGCAATCGGTATGCCCAAAAACCTATTACACGATGTTTGATGCAATATTTTGCAATCGACCACGTTTGCTGAGCAAGGGATATAATGCGGTCGCACTAAGTTCGCCGCGAGCTTAGTGTATTTCGAACAGCAACCGGGTGCACTCATTTTCATCATTTAGCGATAATTTTAGCCCTTACGTTACTTTGTTAATTATACTTAGCAATAAACCCTTGAAGGTTATCAGTGTATTTAACTTAGTAGACACACACGATATCCATATTGAATGTTGGAGAAAAAGTTGCATCCTTGGTGGATGCAACTTTTTCTCCAACATGCAATATGGATATCGTATGTGTTTTAAATTGGATTTCAAAATGAAAGCCAGATTGGCAATCACCACCCCCAAAAACCCATTACACGATACCCATATCGAATGTGTGAGAAAAAGTTGCATCCGCCATCTTGGATTTTAAAATGAATGCCAGATTTGCAATCACCACCCCCAAAAACCCATTACACGGTACCCATATCAAATGTTTGAGAAAAAGTTGCATCCGCCATCTTGGAGTTTAAAATGAATGCCAGATTTGCAATCACCACCCCCAAAAACCCATTACACGATACCCATATCGAATGTTTCAGAAAAAGTTGCATCTGCCATCTTGGATTTTAAAATGAATGCCAGATTTGCAATCAACACCCCCAAAAACCCATTACACGATACCTATATCGAATGTTTGGGAAAAAGTTGCATCCGCCATCTTGGATTTTAAAATGAATGCCAGATTTGCAATCACCACCCCCAAAAACCCATTACACGATACCCATATCGAATGTTTGAGAAAAAGTTGCATCCGCCATCTTGGATTTTAAAATGAATGTCAGATTTGCAATCACCACCCCCAAAAACCCATTACACGGTACCCATATCGAATGTTTGAAAAAAGTCTTCATCATCACTTTCACTTCCTCAAATGGTGCTTTTCGGGAGCAACTGCACAAGGTACTATTAGAAATACCCAAAACTCTATAGGTGTGCCTATAATATTTAAAGAGTTCCCTCGCTTTCTCCAGGATCCCATCATCAGATCCTGATTTCATAACAATGGAACCAACTAGAAAGTATACCCTTTCAAACGAAAAAAAAATTCCAAATCGGTCCAGCCGTCTTCGAGTTTGAGGTTACATACATAAAAAAAAGTTTAGACGAACTGAGAATTTTCTCCTTTTTTTTGAAGTCGGTTAAAAAGCAATAATAACATCACAAAATAGAAATACGTACTTTTTATGAGAATGGCTTTTTTTTTCGAAAATTTGCGCCAACTTTCTTCTAATAATATTTTTTTTTACATTTTCCCATAATAAAACAAATATTGAAAAAAAAAATGTTAAAGAAATGTATATTGAACAATAAAAAGTAATTGTTGGGTACGCATAATAAATCGTACTCAAAAAAACAAAAAATATGACTTATGTTATTCAACGGATTGCTGCAATACATACGTACACAATAGATCGCGAATTATCGTTACTGGCGAAACGCTCCACGATGAGACGTGACCCCTCTCTGAGCTCCCGTGGACGACTGAATTTTCGGCCGGTGTACGTTGCGTATGGTTCAAAATAGCGCGCAAATTAGAAGAAAAAATTAAAATTAAAACAACCAAGCGCCATTTCTGAAATGTTAAAGCTGTAAATGATAGTATGATAATTAGAGAATAATATGAATTGAAGTTTATGAAAAAATTCAACAGTTTACTATCAAAATTCAGCGACGCACGAGTATGTTTTGTAAGGATTTTTGTCCAACTTTATGTATTTTTGTTTAATAAACTATAAAATATTTTTAAATTTTGCCAACTATGTTTGCTAACACATTTATTCTAGTGTTCATTACATATTTTTGTATGGTAATTAAAGTACTGTTATAGGTTATATTCCTTTAGTTGTGAAGACCGTTTTGAGTTATTTTACTCGGCGCAGGCTTAAAGTTACGAATGTAAAATAAGTCCTCTTATTAAGCTCTTCCCTTTCGTATGTCACACGAAATAGCCAGTTTCAATAACTTTGGGACAAATCGGAAAACAATGACTGAATTTATTACTTAGAAACGGTTAAACCATATTGAACATTTATTTATTTTCGTTCTGCACTCGTGTTTGTGTCACTGGATCACAGAAGTAGAAAGAATAGGTATTGTCCTGGTTAGAACATATATTAACTAACTAGCTTGTGCCCGCGACTTCGTTTGCGTCTGTGTGAACTACACTGCGGGTGACGTAACGTACGACAAACTTATTATTTGCGGTTGTTACAGTAATCGTGTCTAAGGTTCGAACCACCAAATTAAGTTTGTTTTTTATTGTATGTAATTTTCCGGGATAATAAGTATCAAGTGTGGTGCCCAGGATGTTAAAGTATAATTATTGAACCAAGTTTCATCGTAATCGAACCGGTCGTTTTTGTGTGATGCTTGAACAGACAGACATTTTTTTAAATACATTTTTGGGTTCGTTATCGATTTAGTAATACCTCCTGCTATTTATATTTTTAATATTTTCAATGTACAGAATTGACAGTTCTACAGTTTCATTATATGTATAATATTTTAATACGTCATTGTATATGTAGATATATAGGTAGATCTCATAGGACCGTCAGTTCGACTTTTAAATAATATTGCTATATTTTTCTTTTTAACCGATTACAAAAAAACGAGGAGGGGTTCGCCTTGAACTTTTTTTTAATTAGGTATGTTACCTCATAACTCGGAGACGGCTGGACCGATTTGGAAAATTCTTTTTTCACTTGAAAGGGTATACTTTCTAGTTGGTCTCAATGTTATGAAATCAGGATCTGATGATGGGATCCTGGAGAAATCGAGAGAAATTTTCAAATATTATAGGCACACCTATAGCGTTTTGGGTATTTCTTGTGTAGTTGCTCTCGAAAAGTCCCATTTGGGGAAGTGGAACTGATGATGAAGACCACAGATAGCTACTGAAACTACTCAATAATAAGTATTTCGTGGATCGCGATTCGATTACTTGAGTACGGATGTTAAGCACTTTATGCTCGTCACAATGCATATGGTGATGTAGGGCTGATTGTGAAGTACCAGGAGAACTCCTCAAAAATTAACGGCTATGCATCGGGAAAAGCAATATTTTGTAAAAGGTGATAAGTAGTTGACATTTTGGCTTTTGTAAGTAGATACATTGCAAACCCACCCACTAAAAAGCGTAAAAATAAAACTTTTTAGTAAAAAATAAAACCGTGTTATTGGTTTTGTATTTTCTTTTTTTTTGACACCGCCTTCCGAAATTAAAGTTATTTTTGGCTTTGTAGTGTTTTGATATGGAAGTTGGTTTTATTTTTTACTAATAGTTTTTTAATTGACAAAACAAAGCTAGAAAGCATTCAATAAGAAAGTTTAGTAGAGGAGGCTGACGTCAAACTTGTAACAAATAGAGCTAAGCGTGACGTCACGCCAAACTAAACACGTGAAAACATTTGCTTTAATATTTTTGGTAATTTAAATAAACTAGTTTTTCAAGATAATACTTGATTAGTCAAATATTATCTACGTACTTTATAGCGTCGCACGGAAGACTAAAAACATTAAGTATAAAATCGATCTCAACTTGGATGAAAGTGGCTTCTATTTGTAAACGGTTTTACTTGAGCTCGATGGGACAAGTAACTTGAGAAATGTGTTGTGTTGTGGTGCCGTGTGTGATTGTCGGGTGAAGCATCAGGACGTCGTCGCAGGGATGGACCGCTCGTGAGTTCGTGACTGCCGGCTCCAACCTGACGGCGAGATCACCTGCGATGTCACAGGGCATCACGGCTACCTCTCATCAGCATGGAACACTTGGCGCCACTTGCATACGAGACAGATTTCAAGTTGGCTCAAGAGTTATCTTCCGCAGTCCGCACTGCGTAACCAGTGGTTTTTTTTAAGACGAACTAGTCGAGTAGTCGAGTGCATGTCGACTATGGAAGGCGGCACGTGGATGTATAGTGGTGGGGGGTAGGGGGGTGGGGGAGCGTGTGGACGTGCGACTGCGGGTGCTCCACTTCCGCGTTCTCGTGTTACCGCACTACATATGTGCATGCAGCCGGAGCCCTGTATGTCTCGCGACAAATACAGCTCGCCGCCGGCTGCTTATCTCGGCAGCCGAGTGTGTCATACCCAGCGATGGTCACCGCTCCATCTCGGCGTGTGTTACATTGAACGTGATACAATGAAGTAAAAGATCCGAGTGGTTGCTGAAAGTGGTGATGTGGGCGCACGTCGCGGGTAATGAATGCAAGCGGGTCGAGGGCGGCGGGCGGCCGATAACGCGCGCTGCCTACTTCCGAGACGTTCCGAGCCATTAGCCTCACCGCGCTCTACTTCACAGCTACACGCTCGGTACTCGTATTCTTAAACGATGCTAATGTTTAATACAGCGCCGTGTAATGCACGCGGCACTCAGCCCACTGGCACGTCCTCACGTCCCTCGCAACCCGCACACACACACACGTTTCCATCTGTATTTCAATAGTGTTACACAATTATTAATTGAATGTGTCACCCGATGCCAACTGTCGTTGTCCAAAACAGCACACTGACAAACAGATCGGGCAACGATCGCTGACGATAAAGCGAGATGGGGCACAACGTAGGAACAAACCCGTGTCTAGTAACGTCCAGAATACCATACTCATATACCTACATTACCGACTGAACATTTTATTTTAAGGCATAATAATAGTCTAAGTGTAACGTAGCAAGTTGGTACCTTTGTCGTCTCAGCCAATGGCTTAATAGCCAAGACCCTCGACCAACATCTCGGAAGGCTCTCGTTAGGCGGCTGGATCAAGGGCTTGCTTCAGAAAGCGGTACTCCTGGCGATAACACTTTGTTTTGCATCATCAGAATATTCTAGATTAGTTGTTTGATTAAGTTAGATCCCGCGTATCGATTATTCCCAATAGTCCCCTCTAGCCCTGTCCTCCGGGGTGACAGCTGGGAATTGTCTTCAAATTGTCGAACAGTCGGCACAAATTGTCACTCCCCTGTTCCCTCTGAAACCTGACTAGAGGGGACAAACGGGAAGTCTGATTCTCAGTTGTCACGGGGGGGGGGGGGGTGACATTTGCTACGATTCCTTTTTTATCATAGATTTCAGTTTTTTTTATTTCTTATGCTACATAGAAACAAATAAAAAAACTAACACAATGTCAACACGCTTACAACATTAGAAAAATATTAAAAAAGATAAAAAATATTAAAATATTATATGACAAAGCAATGGTTAAAAGAAGATTTTATACAAACTTGGAGTGTATTCAGAAGTCAGCATCGCACCACTAACTGTTTGGAGGGCTGGCACAACAAATTGAATCGGGAAGTAGGGAAAAAGAAGCCCAATATCGTACATTTTCTTAATATTATACAAAAGGATTTATCATTGGTCACAGTCCGACACAAGACGATAAAAAACAATTTAATGTTTTTTAAAGAAAGGCAGAAGAAATATGTACCTACTCAAGGACGAATTCATCCAAGCAATGCAGATGGAATTTCTGCATGGGAATATGTCTGTTGGACATGTAGGTATATAATTCTTAGTGTTTCAAAAAACATCATTGTAATTATTAGGGTAAAGTTACACAAGCTAATTTAGTAGCATGCTTGTTTGTAAACTTGCTCATTGATTTTGTGCCTTGCGCCGCAGGTAGCATGACACAAAATCGAACGACTCGAATCGATCTCATTCCTCTATCTCTCTCTAAGCACTCTTGAAATAAGCAAGTACAAATGAGATCGACGGACGTTCTATTTTGTGTATATATGACATATGCGGCGCAAGGCACAAAATCAATGAGCAAGATTTCAAATAAGCATGCGACTAATAAGCACGTGTAACTTTACCCTTAGTGATTATCTGTGGTTATAAGATTGGTATTAATTAAAGTTAATAATCTGTGATTGTACCTATTAAAGGAAACATAATGTTGAATTTTTTTATTTGGTTCTGTATAACTTTTTTGACAATTTGATTTACTTAATAGTTAATATTTTCTAATGTAGTAAGCGTGTTGACATTGTGTTAATTTTTTTATTTGATTCTGTGTAGCATAAGAAATAAAAAAGCTGAAATCTATGGTAATTAAATATTTTTTTTCTGGGAAGGAATCGTAGCAAATGTCACCCCCGGTGACAACTGAGAAACAGACTTCACATTTGTCCCCTCTAGTCAGTTTTCAAAGGGAACAGTTGGCCAATGATTTATTATATATCTTTGCAGTTGGCACCAATTGTCACCCCGGTGACAACTGGGAAGACAATTCCCAGCTGTCACCCCGGAGGACAGGGCTAGTAGGGACTATTGGGAATAATCCGCGCGTATCGTTAGGTTCCTCTCTCTGGAGCCCTGACCACCGGTAGCTTGGACCCTGTTCCCGAGGGTCCGTTGCTTAGGCCCCCAGTGGTCGAGGCACCTGTGGCCAACGCCCCCGATTCGAATAATTTAATTCAAAGCAATTTTTGATCAAATGTACCGTCAGGCACAAAAATGTTTTACAATAAAAACTTTTTACCAAAAAATTAAACCGACTCCCAAAAAACACTGCAAAGTGAAAAATAACTTTAATTTCGGAAGTCGGTGTCTTTAGTTTTGTATTTTCGTTTTTAGCACCGACTTCCGAAATTAAAGTTATTTTTCACTTTGACATGGTTGAGCGCTTGAACTTGTCCTTGAAGGCTGTCTCCGAAGGTGATGCCAACTTGGTCAAGTTTAATGCAGCTAAGACCCAGGCGTGTCTCTTCTCCGCAAAAAGGAGTCAATTTCGACCGACTCCTACTTCCCGATAACCGATCGTATTGAGCTTCTTGGGGTAACACTAACTTCCACCCCCAATTTTGGTCCATTTATCGAGGCTAAGGCTCAGCTAGCAGCAAAAAAGTTGGGAATCCTAGCAGAGGTGGGACGGTACTTCACACCGGAACAGATGCTCAATCTCTATCAAGCCCAGGTTCGGTCGTGTATGGAGTACTACTCTAATCTTTGGGATGGATCTGCCAAATACCAACTGGACGCGCTTCAGTTTATCGAGAAAAGGGCCAAGAGACTCACCGGCAACGATTTACTGGTCGAATCAAAGCTCGTCGAACGTCGAACCAGAGCCTTGAACATCGACGATGAGTTGCTAGTCTATCGGTTTTCTATCGGTTACATTTCTGGGAGTGTGCGATGGAATTACACAATCTAATTCCGCCAAGCCCGGTCCATCATCAGACTACAAGACAAACGGCGATGCGCCATCGTTACATGGTGGACATCCCACCCATACGCACAAAACGTTTTGGGAATACTTTCATTGTGCGTACGGCTAAGGAGTGGAATTCCCTGCCGGAGTCTGTGTTTCCTGATCGCTATAACCTGGGAGTCTTTAAGTCAAGAGTGAATAGTTTACTTCTAGGCAAGCGTGCTCCATCTTCGACCACATCCTCACTTACCATCAGGTGAGATGGAAAAAAAAATATTGTTACCCATAACTGGTTTGACTCAGTTGACGAGTTGGTTGAAGTTGAAAAATAAATTTACCATATGGTAATTTATTATAAATGTATATTAACAACATTCTCTAACATTTTATATGAAGTCTTGTTGATTTTTTGAATGTTTGTACATAATAAATATGTTTTTAACGGGGAAAAAGATGTGTAAGGATAAGGTTAAGTGGCAATCTATTATCTCTGCTATTTGATAGATAACTTTTGTGTAGCAAGAAAAATACTTTGTAATTATGGTGAAACACTTTTCTCATTAACTGTACTAAGTGAAAAAGCACAAAAAAGAAAGATATCAAATGAATCGAATCGGGGGCGTCGGCCACAGGTGCCTCGACCACTAGGGGCCTGAGCCACGAACCCGTTCCCGATACCGGTGGCTACTAGTTTTACCCGACTGCAAAGGAAGGGTTATGTTTTTCGCGCGTATCTTGTATGTATGTATGTTTGTATGTTTGTAATATTCTTTATTACCTCATATCTCCAGAACCACTGAACGGATTCACATAATTGAGGTATCGTTAGATTTGTCTTAGCAGCCCAAGTGTTCTTAGATAGGTGACATTTGAAAAAATCAAACATGGCGGCTGTGCGAAGTCATTATACATAGTGAAAAATATTTTTTTTTTTTAGAATTCCACAATATGGGTATCAAATTAAAGGGCTTATCACAAGGATTTCAAAAAGGTATATCATATTTATTATTAGTGTAATACTAGCAAAAATAATACAAAGAGAAAGTTTAAAAATATGGACTTGAGCTCTTTCACTTTCTGAATCCGGTGGGGTGCCATTGTGACACGACCGAGAAAATTAAAAAATTGTTAATTAATATTTTAACGGAAAAGTTGAAAAAAAAGTTATTTAAAAAAATCTAAAAAACCCGACTGCTCAACTGAAATGCAAGGAACAAGCACTTTTTATTTAAAAAACTGACAAGCAGGCGGACCCGTCAATTTAAAAAAAAAATACGTTCAATTGGGTCCCGCCTGCTTGTCACTTTTTAAAATAAAAATGTGCTTGTTCCTTGCATTTCAGTTGAGCAGTCGGGTTTTTTTAGATTTTTTTAAATAACTTTTTTTTAGATATTTAAATGTTTTTTTTTATAGGAATATTTAAAACATTTAATTTATGTGTATGTAAATTACAAATAAAGGAATAATAATAAATTTAAATAAATATAACATCCTTATGAATAAATTGAAGATTTTCCTTGTAAGCAAATACTACATGGCTAATACCAATGATACATTATAAGCTTCGTAACTATCTATTTGAATTTTCAAATACTCATTATAAAACATAACTCTTCCTTTGTGGTCGGGTAAAAAGATATGCCTAAAATAAACTAGGTATATACAAACTATATGGTTACGACATATGTGCCATAAATGTAAACACTGTCAACACTCATCATAATGATGATAAGACCAACTCTGAAAACTGACGGCTCCCTACATTTGTTTTAATGAGGCACAAACTGGTAGAATTTGGTTCCTGTCTTAAAAATTAGTACCTACTTTTTCACGTTGTATCTAAGCAAATTACGGAATGCAGATGGACTTTAGTCTGTCTTACTCACCCCCCCACTTCGCCTAGAACGGGATGTAGTCACTGGATGATTTTCCATCCTAAAAAAATATTGTACGGAACAGCTTTTTTATGTTTTTTATTCAATTATACATTCATCACATTAATCACTATTGCTGTTGTGTTGTGAGAGAGTATGACGAACACGCAGAGTAGGAAGCTGTGACCGACAGGGAATTGTGACTTATATTATTACCTATAAATGATTTCCTACTAACTCCTTAAATCTCTCAACTTTTAGAAGGAGAGCCGCATGGCTCTTTTTCTAAAAGTTAAGACACGTCGCGTACGCTACTGCTGTCTCCTGCGCGCTCATACTGTCGCCCACTCGTTCAAGTAATCGGTACCCTGTATAATTAGATAATAATGTTAATCACACTATGGCAATAATTGATGCGACTGTACACTCCTTAGTTGTTGAATACAGTCTTTGTTTTATCAAGAGATTTTAATATAGCCCATTTGTTTCGCCAGCAGCGGTGGCGGAGGAGGCGGCGGCGCGGTGTATTCGCGCTGCGCATACGCAGGCGGCTCCCCGTACTTCGGCAACGGCGCCGAGATCACCACGCAGCCGCAGATCTGGACTTCCAGCGCAGGTACACCTGCGTACTCTCAGCCGGAGTCCGTGCGGGGCACGGACTTGTGGACGAGGCTCATGTGTTGGTGTGTCCGCAGGCGGCTCGCCCAACTACGGCGGCGGCGTGGTGCTGGGCGAGGAGTACGCGGAGGGCGGCGGGGAGGCGGGCGCGGGGGGCGGCGGCTCGCTGCCGGCCTTCAGCGCGCGCTTCGGCGGCGCCTTCGCGTGCGCCACGTCGCGCCCCAGCCCCGCGTACGGCGGCGCCGCGCTCGCAGCCCCGCCCTACTCGCACCAGGTCAGTACGTCTCCCACAGGACCCCGAGCGCCACTGGCCTCCTGTCTCATGTGTCTCCAGCGCACTCTGTTCCCCTACTCACCCCTACTTTCCTCAATTTTCAGGAGGTGTGGAACTTGGAAAGTAATCGTCGGCCACAGATGTCCGCGGCCGCGAGTCTCTCTGCCAGTAAGTACGAGTATTAAGTATGGCTTTGTCGTGTGCAGTAACCACCACAAAAATTTAGTATCGGTATTTTATAGCAGACAATGATTTAAGTGAGTTATATAAATCTATGATTTTTAAAACAAAACAATTATACGAGTGTATAGTCCACTTGGCATGATTCACTATTAGCGACAGCTGGACACGGCAACAGTCCACTTTGTTCCGCACATAGGTACCTACTGGCGAGTACGTAGCGTGCGTGTCGAGGTACACTATAATGTGCGCTTAAGAAATAAACCCAACTAGAACGATGAGTGAGCACCTAGAAATAAACGAATGTAGTTATGTTTGTACCACATTGTACTGTGCAGCAACGTCAGCGAAGGATGTGTGCGAGCATAAGTTACTGTAGACTGTGTATCGTGTGAGCGAGGCCGTTTGCGTAGGTACTGGCCTCAGTTCTGCGATGTATGTGCGACGTGCGCATGTACTGGAAATACTTCGATATAAACGTCGGGCGCTGTATTCTAAAATAAAAATATTGTAAGTTTGATGGTCCCGATAGCAGATAGCAACAGTGCGGGTCCCGGTGCGCGGCGGGGCTCGCGGTTGTGCGACAGGTCACGCTGATAGCCCGCGCGGCGCTCGCTCCGCTCCGCTCCCGCCTCGCTCGCCTCGCTCGGGCGGCGGGGCGCATCTCTGCGACCCCACATTTTTTATTCAGTAACCGAAAGATAAGCAATTTCCAAAAGGCGCAGGCGATAAGCGTATAGCTCAGCAGCATTATTTACGAGCGCTCGTGTGAACTTCGCGCTATACTTGAACGGGCCACTTAAACCTCCATCAGTCTTCACGATGCTATAATCCTAATTTTATTTCGGTTTTATGACGCGTAAAGAAAATTAATAGCTTTTCTCTGTATATCGTCAGCGAGGAGGAGTCTTGAAGATAGACATTGACACGTGGCGCGTTAACATTATGTTATCTATGTGAGTATGTCAATAATTAATTAACAAGTCAATAGACTAGTCTCGTATCGTACGGACAGGCCTACTCAAATCTGTGTGCATCTTTCCTTAAAAGATCGCCTCAGACTGTAACTTACAAGTTTATACTTATTATTTATAATGAAAGATATATATTAGGTTCCTACTTAGGTCCCGTTTCCGTTATTTTGGTGTCTAAATGAACCTAAAAGTCACGTGTCAAATACAAACAATGTCCGTGGTGCGTGTTGCGTACAGTCGCGTACAGCGTGTACAAGTGCGCAGGCTGCGCTGCGGTGCGCGTGCGCCGGCCGCTAATTTAATTGGCGTCCAGTGGGTCGCGGTTTTCCTCTTGGCGGCGGCGGGCGAAGAATTGCTCGCAACAATAACGTGCTCATTGATATTGTTTACTATTGTGGAGCTCGCCGAGCAAGTCCCGCTGGAGCCTCGTAAACCTGACACACGACGCGGCGCGCCGACTGTTTGCGTAGGTCGCTCCAAAAAAACTACGATTGGTTTTAAAATGAAGTCGTTCCCTTTTAAGCGCATTAAAATCGCATTCCGTAAATGGTATCGGATAAGGCACGTGCCGCGCAAACAGCGCGCGTCCGGCGACCGCCTATCGCTACAAACAAACTCCACAAAAAACATTGTCCACACGATGTGTCTGCGCCTGCGCATGTTTGCTGTCGGACACTCGGCCATAATGCGCACGTTATCATGCGCCGCGCCGCCAGGGGGCGCTTATCGCCGCTAACTTCTAATTTACCACCATTAGGACATAGCAGATCAGTGACGTCACACGACAGGCACTCCTGTACTATGTCTAACGAGAGCACTGACAGTACCGCCACCGAATAATCATAAGCTTTCACAGATCGACTTCATAAGTCAAACCCACAGAATTTCCATAATCACAAACAAACATTTATATTTTGTCGATCTGCTGAATACCGACGTTACATTCCTCACCTAGGACGTGGTCACTGTGGCGTGCAGCTTCACTCAACTCATCAGAACATGTTAGTAGCTACGAGTGCTGGAAAGCCTCAGCACTCGTACCTACTAACATGCTCAGCTCAGACGCTGTTTTCATAACCGTTAACCCGTTGGTATAGTGGTCAGTGGCCCTGACTGCTATGCGCAAGGTCGTGGGTTTGATTCCCACCTAGGACAAATGTTTGTGTGATGAGCACGGTCATTTGTTCTTTGTCTGGGTGTAATTTATCTATAATATGTATGTATTTAGAAATATATATGTATGTTTATCAGTTGTCTAGTACCCATACCACAAGCTCTGCTTAGTTTGGGACTAGATGGCGTTGTGTGAAAAATTGTGGAATATTGTTATTATTATTAACTGGACTGCACGGGTCGGGCTCGCCAACGGTTACATATTCAGAACGAGGTTCCAAGCCTTACACAAGTATAAATGAGTATATATTTCATCGGGTTCAGTTTACTTTAGTGTAGTAACTGTTTCCCGCGCGTATTGTAGGCCACAACAATAAGTGTGGCGCTGTGTGCGTGCACACATGGCCCCGCTCTCGTTACACTCGCCGGCGGCGGCTAATGACATCCATGTTTTATGCTTATTATGTGTAATTGGAAACACCACCATTCATTTCAGTTAAATATCTGTCAAGTGTTCTGCCATGTAAGTGATACGTGCTGGGCGCGCACTGCAGCACACGCGCCGCTCGCCCCCACACCACACTATTGATGAATCAACTATCTCGATGATTTGATTTATATCGTGCACGTGTGATATCGATTGTGCTGATGGGCCTCATGGCACTCCAGACAACCAGATGTAGTATATCGTATAACGCACTGGTGTCGAAATTCAATGAAACGACATCGTCGGAGTGTGAGAGAGGCAGAGGGGCGCGGGTCTGCGAGTGCGGATGTAACGGTCGCAGATTCCAGTGAAGCCCCGCAGTGCCCGCGCTCTCCCCGCGACCTGCCAGCTAGTGGGTTACGACACACGCCGTCGGTACTACTGCCCCAGTAGGGGGCATCAGACTAACACACGGTCAGGCAGCTGGCGCACAGCATGCACCTTTACATTCGGTTTGTTCCGGGTCCACCAACTCCATCAACAGGAATAGATGCAAGTGATTGTCTTGTACCTACTTATAGTGCTTTGTCCGGCGAGGTGTGGAACACCGCCGAGCTAGTGGTGGCTAGGTGGGACCGGCAAACAATGGCGGCGTGACCTGGCGGGGTCGACGCGCGCGCGTGACCTGCGCCCGTGACGTCACGCGACGTGCTGCGCAGGCGCACGTGCTGTTGCTCGCACATGAATCACCTCATACTGTATTGTCACTGCCAAGGTCGCACGCGACCATGTTTGGTTTCTTTGTTTTAATACGTTCTCTTCATTAACTTATGCTCGATTGCACAAAATCCGCTGACAAGTCTGCTAATTACGTATTGAATAATAATGCATTGTGTGTGTTTATTTAATTTGCTCATTCACACCTATAAGTTTAATTTTTATTTGTATTGTATGATCAAATCGTAGCCCCTAGCACCGCAGCAGTAATGTACCGTAGTAGTGAGCAGGCCCGGCTCGGTGCTACAGAGCTGCTCGTGTATTTATGTGCACGTCTGGTCGAGCTAGTCCGGCCAGACGTCGTCTGTGCTGTAAGCAGTGCCGTCGGGACGCTCGGCAGACGCAGGCGAGAGCCACTAGTAACTAGCGTGTGTTGCGCAGTCGACATGGCGGAGTTTTTCACGGAGGGGCGCGAGTGCGTGAACTGCGGAGCCATCCACACGCCGCTGTGGCGCCGCGACGGCACCGGCCACTACCTGTGCAACGCGTGCGGCCTGTACAACAAGATGAACGGCATGAACCGGCCGCTGAAGCAGCCGCGGCGGCTGGTACGTCAGCGCCTGGCCGCGGCCCCCGCCCCGCACGACGTACGCACCTCGCTCACTAACCCGCGTCCCGCGCCCCGCGCCCTGAAGTCCGCGCCCGAGCGTCCCGTACTGCTCGTTGCGCTCTCAGCGCTCAGTCGTTTGTTCTGGTTGCAGTGGCCGCAGAGGGGGCCCCGCCGGGCGCGGATTTCTACAAGGGCTTCCTGTTTAACGGCATGGCGGCGTCGCACCTGCCCGCGCCCGCGCCGCTCGCGCTCCAGCCCTCCACCCCCTCTGACTACAAACAGAAGAAAGGGGTACGTGCCCCGCCCCACGCCCCACGCCCTCCTAACGCCCGCCCGCTAACACCCATCGCTTCTCTAACTAACATCACCCACATAACGTTGTAGTTTGTTCATGCATGCCGAGTGAAAGTTCTGACCGCTCCGGCCAGACGTCTCGCGAGATGGCTTGGCCGGAGGCGCGTGTAACTGTGTGTGTGCGCAGATGGGCAGCAAGCGGCCGGGCATGGCGTGCACCAACTGCCAGACCACCACCACGTCGCTGTGGCGCCGCAACTCGCTGGGCGAGACCGTGTGCAACGCCTGCGGCCTCTACTACAAGCTGCACAACATCAACCGCCCGCTCGCCATGAAGAAGGACTCCATCCAGGTGAGCACACCCACACCAAACCGTTCAGCAAGGCCTTCTGTGGGGTTATATGCATGTGCCTATGTAAGTTAGTACGAGCAGCTTCAACTAGGTGATGTAATAACCCAGCTGGCGCTCGCGGCACTTCCCGTAATTCCACAGTTAACGGCGCGCGGCTGCTAATGAGCGCGAGTACCCTGGCTAGCAGCAGTGCGCTCACCGCAGGCCTTACTGTTGAATGATATTTGTATTAGATCTTGAATTATTAGCAAACAGGTTATCACTAATTATAATGACTCTTTTATTTACGACCATTATACAGTTAACTTGCATTTTTGTCTACAATAATACCCACCTATGTCACGTAGGCCTAAATTCATGATGATGATGTAATGTCTCTTCCACTTATGAGGGTATGATATGCAATCTATATGCGCGCTCCACATTCACGCGAGAATCTCGCGAGAAAGCGAGAATAACACGAGAAATGTGAATGTGGAAACGATTTACATCGGTTCCACACTCGCGTTTCTCGTATGTTTCTCGCTTTCTCGCGAGATTCTCGCGTGAATGTGGAGCGCGCATTACTAATATTATAAAGAGGAAACCTTTGTATTTTTGTATGTTTGTATTGAATAGGCTCAAAAACTACTGGACCGATTTCAAAATTTCTTTTACCATTACTTAGAGGGATTCTTCCGAATCCGTATACGCTATATTTTATCCCGGAAAATAGATAGGATTTTTCGTGGTAGTGAAAATTGTGGAGTAAGGCGTCGAAAAAACTGCCGTACGTTAACGATTCTCGCGAACGCTGCCTATATTTAATATAAACATTGCACCCGTGCGAAGCCGGGGCGGGTCGCTAGTTATTTAATAAATAAGACAACTCTTCACACACATTTTAACAATTAGGTATAATTTTGTCTGTAAGAAGCCTTTCTGAACTAGGTACATAACTATGTTTAAGCACACTGTTTCAATAGCCATAGTCTGATAACTGTACTATTTGTTGTGCTTTAAAATTACCTAACTATATGGCTATTCAATTTAATCCAATACGATGATGATAATAGATTCACAGCCGATTTCGGCCACAGCGACTGCATTCCCGTTAATTGTTAATGTCCTCATATGACTGAACCAACTTTATAAGTAAACTAGTATTTGCGTGTTGCGCGAGGTGCAAGCACCTCGCGTGATTGTGAAAAAAAAAAAAATGGGGGGGGGGTGATGGGGGGGTTCAGTATTTGCGTGTTGCGCGAGGTGCAAGCACCTCGCGTGCTTGTGAAAAAAAAAAAATGGGGGGGGAGATGGGGGGGGGGGTTGCACAAGTATTTCGACTAAAGCATTGCCCCTCTAAATGAATCTGAAAAAAAAAAATGTTCCAAGTCTCTTAATTTCCGAGATCCGCCTAAAGGGAGTGAAAAGGGGGGCGGGGGGGGACTTTGAAAAATGGTTTTTACTTTACCGAGCCTCCTCTACAAGAATCCGTAAAAAAATAAATAAATACGGGTCTCGTAGTTTCCGAGATACGATAGGGAGGGGGGAGATGGGGGGGGAAAAGGGGAGCTTTGGCACTTTTCCCGTAGGTTTCAGAGTTACTTGTTTACGAATCTGTCAAAATATACCCACCTCCCCATCCACCATCTGGGAGAACAATTATGTCAGTGAGTCAGTCAGTGAGTGGTAATTTAGCTTTATATAGTATAACGTGTGAGCATAAATGTTACACGTGAGGAAACTGTCTACCTAATAATAGAAGATGTCTGACTGTGGTTTATTTTTGACGTGTTCTCGCTTAGCGTCCAATTCTCGCCGTCTCGGATTATCAAACTGCTTAACACTGCCCTGAACGTTCGATCTCCATGTAGGAGAGCTCAATTTTACACCCTTTCATAAATTCATTTATTTCATATGTAATAATAAGTTCAATCCACTGGTATGGCAATAGTAAAACAATATAAATAAATGTCTATTGAGCACATCTTTATATCTCAGGAACTCACCACCGCGTTTCCGCTTACCGTTATGTAGTTCCGAGAAAAACCTTTTTACCAAAAAATTAAACCGAAATCCAAAAAACACTGCCAAGTGAAAAATAACTTTAATTTCGGCAGTCGGTGTCTTTAGTTTTGTATTTTCATTTTTGGCACTGACTTCCGAAATTAAAGTTATTTTTCACTTTGCAGTGTTTTTTGGAAGTCTGTTTAAATTTTTGGTAAAAAGTTTTTATTTTACTCTTTTTAGTTGGTCGATTTATAATTTACCTAGTTACAAAAACCTAAATCTCAACTACTTATAACCTTTTACAAAATATTGCTTTTCCCAATGCTGGGCCGTTAATTGTTGAGGAGTTCTCCTGGTACTTCACCATCTGCTTCACTTCACCATATGCATTGTGATGAGCATATTGTGCTTAATAACCATATTCAAGTGATTGAAGCGGAACCCATGAAATACTTATTATTCCTACTTATAGGTATACTAGCTTCTACCCGCGACTCCGTACGCGTAGAAAGGTTTTCCCGCGCAAAATCCCGATCCCGTGGGAATTTCGGGATAAAAAGTAGCCTATGTTTTATTCCAGAATGTCATCTATCTACTTACCAAACTCCATTCAGATCCGTTCAGTAGTTTTTACGTGAAAGAGTAACAAACATCCATCCATCCTCACAAACTTTCGCATTTATAATATTAGTAAGATAGTAAGAAGTAAGAAGATAGTAAGAAGTAAGATAATATTGAGTAGTTCCAGTGGCCATCTGTGGTCTTCATCATCAGGTCCACTTCACAAATGGTGCTTTTCTAATGCAAGTACACAAGTTACTATAAAAAATACTCAAATAACTATAGGTGTGCCTATAATATTTGAAGAGTTCCCTCGATTTCTCCAGGATCCTATCATCAAATTCTCACTTGGTGGCAATGGGACCAATTTCGAAGTATGCCCTTTCAAAAAAAAAGAATTTTCCGTATCGGTTCAGGCGTCTTCGAGTAATCGGGGACCATACATTAAAAAAAAACGCGTCGAATTGATAACCTCCTCCGTTTTTTTCGTCGGTTGAAAAGACGCGCTTCGACACTCTTTCATTGGACATTCTGGAGATGTGTCGAACCCACAAACCTTGATGAGAAACCACTACTTCAAAGCCCGTCAATCTTAGTTTGGTTTCCACCAAAAATATATTTTTTGTGAGTTCTCTTAGTCAGAAAGATTATTATAAAGCACCGTATTTATTAGTCTATTATTTTAGCATATACACACATCAAAAGTGTCTAGGGATCAAGCATTTTTATGCGGATTTCTTGAGATTGAGATGTGGCTTTGTAATAAATTTATGATTTTATAAATTTATATGGATCCTTTTTGGTGCATTTCATAATTTGAAACAGGAACTGTTAATCAAATTCGAGTAAAAGATGAAAATCAGCTGTCAATATTTTCCATATAAAAACATACAACGCATTGAAGACATTATTAGTGCTACTGTTTCCCTACTACTGATTAAAACCAACGTTATTATGGAGCGGCGACGTCATTTAAGCAGGGAAGAAATGCTCAGAGCCGTGGGAATGATAGGAGCTGGTTCCCGGCAACGTACTGTGGCTTTAGCTCTGAATACAAGTCAGAGTGTTATCAGTCGACTTTGGACACGTTACCGAAGCACTGGTACCGTGGCTGAGCGCCATGGAGGACGGTATCGCTGCACCACACGGAGACAAGACCGATACATTCAAATCTTAACTCGAAGAGCTCCAACAATAACCGCCATGATGTTAGCCGTGAGGCTTCATCACTCTTCAGGGAACTTAATTAGCGACCAAACAGTCAGAAACCGCTTGCATGAAGTGAACCTTCATTCCCGAAGACCGCTACGGGTACCACCTATAGCAATGCACAATCGTAGGATTCGATATCAATGGGCTCTTGAACACAGAAATTGGGCAGAAGAACAATGGAGTTTCGTGTGCTTTTCTGATGAGTCTCGTTTTGGTATGAGACCGGATACAAGACGTATACGACACTGGAGAACCCCTGGACGCCAACAGCGATTAAAATCCTGCCAGGAAGTCCATCCTTATAGTGGTGGAACCATCATGGTATGGGCGGGTATTTGGATCGGCGGAAGAACTGAGTTGATTTGGATCAGAGGCAACCTCAACGCTCAAATTTATGCTGAGACGATTGTATCTGACGTCATCGTTCCTCTACAAGTGCAAATCGGTCCCTTATTTCAGTTAATGCATGATAATGCACGACCGCACACCGCAAGAGTTGTAAGACAGACTCTCGCCGCAGCTAACATCAATGTCCTGCTCTGGCCTGCTCAGTCGCCAGACTTGAACCCGATTGAGCATGCATGGGATATGCTACAGAGAAGAGCTCTGCCGAATATGGAGGGTATCCAGTCGCAAGAAGACCTTTTTTTGTTGTTGCAACGAACATGGGCGGCCATTCCACAGCGTAATTTGGATGAACTCATTTTGAGTATGCCAAACCGATGTTCTTGTGTTGTTAGTGTTCGCGGTAGAAACACGGATTATTAATTGTTTAAGTTACCCAATAAAATTTTAAAGAAACCTGTTATTTCAGTCTTTTTTTCGAACATTAATGTTAGTGGTTCAAATGTCAAAAATCCCTTTATTAGGAAAATGGCAAATTTCTTTATTAATGCAAAGGTGACTTGGTTTATCGTTACTGTGACAAACGAAAACACTTTATTTGATGAATCCTTAAAGAAAATTTTAATTAAGATCAATCAGGAGAAAAGTTATTGCAAAAATATATGTTGATCCCTAGACACTTTTGATGTGTGTATATGTATTTTATTATTATATATATATTATATTCTTTCGATAATGACATTTATTTTACTTGTACATCTACCACATTGTGGTCTTTTTAACCCAAAGGTTGACTGGTAGAGAATGCCTTATTGCATAAGTCCGCCCATGTACCACTATTGTACATAAAGTTTAAATAAATAAATAAAACTGCCTCTGCATGAGGTAGAACTCGATTGACTTGAGGGAGGACCAGACACATTCTCACATCTCAGAAAATCTGTTTCTAATGCGGTCAAACCATCTTATGTTCATGATATCCCGTAGAAATTTAAGATGGAATTTGTGAAGAATGCGAATATGTCGTCTGTATAAAGTCCATGTCTCTAAAGCATATAACAGACTGGGAGGAACAATAGCTAGGTACGGTAGGTACTCTTTGTCTGCAAATTAATATCATCGAAACACTCTCTGTGTATTCTGCAGTTTATTGCGGAGTCGAGGTCGCCTTTTGATGTTATTACTTCCCAAGTACTTAAATTGCTGGACCTGCTTGAGATTATTCCCTTTGAGTTGAATAAGTGGCATCTGTTTCGAGGTTCCAGCCATCATGACTTTAGTTTTTTCAACCTTTTGAACCCAAATTTACAACACGTCATATCAAGCATATTCACAGATATTGCAGTCCTTCGAAAGTATCGGCCACAAAACAAAGGCCGTTGGCGTATTTTATGTCTGCATTGGTGCACATTTAAAATCCAATTTACGTATCTAATATAATGAACGTGTGGATTTTTTATTCGCATAGTACAAGGTATAATTATCATCAACAGATTATTATGATATAATATAACGTTTATTTTATTTTCTTTCACAAATAAAACTTGGTGGTCTGTTGTTTACCCGAAGATTATCTACCGTAATCATCATATTCCCGAATTTCATTTGCCCGAATGTTTTGTTTGCCCTAAAAGACATATGACATACTTTTAATTGCCCGAAACTTAGATACCATAAGATACGAGTGCCATACGTATTGTTTTTCATATTTTTAATTGCCATAATAATGATTAATCAATATTTATACGCCATAATGATTATTAGACATAATATTTAAATGCCATAATAATTACTGGTAACTGAAATGGCACCCAACCAAAACCTTAAAATATTTTATGCATGGTCGAGGGTGGGCTTGGTCGACGGAGCCCCGCTATGCGGTGCTCCGTCGACCTGGGTGGTTTATAAAAAAATAACCACAAAGATTGGAGGGGTCAAATCGCTCGCTTCGCTCGCTCAAACGACCCCGCCATCCCCTTCTAACCTAACCTATCCGAGTCGGGCTGCCTTAAAGTCCCGATTGCATCCAGTCTCTCCTAATATAACAACCGTTACACACCCAATATCGATGGCAAATGGTGTTAGGGCATATGATAATTATGGCATATTATTATGATAATTACGGCATGTGATAATTAGGGCACGTGATAATTAGGGCTTACTTACAATGATTATGACAAATGATGTTATGGTAACTGACTTCATGGGAAACAAAGCTTCTAGCACGAGACTAATATAGCAAATAAGAGTAGGGCAAATGAATATTACGTCATATAATATTATGGCTGTTGACTATTATGGCAAATGATATTAGGGCAAATAAAATTCGGGCAAACGGCGGTATGCCGTTCAAGGTATGTACTGTGTGAATAATGTGTTTGTCTTGTATGTGTATTTGTGTGTGCTTATCGGGATGCGTGTACACTTGTATGTATGAGTGCATGTCTGTTAATTCCCATTACTTTTTTTATTTCGAGTAGCTCTTCAGTTTCTGTATAGTTAATTTTAAGTAGCCAGTTTTTTTAAACTAATTTACATAGATTTTATTTTATTTTTATAAATAATTCCCAATTCTTTATTAACCGACTTCAAAAAAAGGAGGTTTACCATTCGTCTTGAACTTTTTTTTTTTGTTTGTATGTTACCTCATAACTCGGAGACGGCTGGACCGATTTGAAAAATTCTTTTTGCGTTTGAATGGGTATAGTTTCTAGTTGGTCCCATTGTTACGAAATCAGGATCTGATGATGGGATCCTGGAGAAATCGAGGGAACTCTTCAAATATTATAGGCACATCTATAGCGTTTTGGGTATTTCTTAAAGTACCTTGTACAGTTGCTCTAGAAAAGCTCCATTTGAGGAAGTGGAACTGATTATGAAGACCCCAGATGGCCACCGAAACTACTCAATAATAAGTATTTCGTTGATTGCGATTAGATTACATGAATATGGATGTTAAGCACTTTATGCTCGTCACAATGCATATGGTGAAGTAGAGCTGATGGTGATGTTTAGGAGAACTCAAAAATTAAAGGCTCTGCACCGGGAAAAGCAATATTTTGTTAAAGGTGATAAGTAGTTGACATTTTGGCTTTTGTAACTAGATAAATTACAAACCGACTCACTAAAAAGGGTGAAAAAAAACTTTTTCCATACGACTCCATACGACTTCCATATAAAAACACTACAAAGACAAAAATAACTTTAATTTCGGAAGGCGGTGTCTTTAGTTTTGTATATATTTTCGTTTTTGACACCGCCTTCCGAAATTAAAGTTATTTTTGCCTTTGTAGTGTTTTTATATGGAAGTCGGTTCTATTTTTTGCTAAAAAGTTTTTTTTTCTTTATTGTAGAGTTCAGGCCTCCGGAAAGTATAAAATTTTTGGGTAAAACTTATCTTGGATTTAAAGGTGCTACAAATTGTATGTCGCAAGATAGTAAAAAGGATGTAGTTAAGACCTCAGCTTCCTGATACAGTGTAGCAGTGGGGAAGAGTCCAACTTTTAGAATCAGCCTTTGGGCTCTTTCTATTTCTAACATTTTTGTTTTCCTGGCACCACTCCATGTTGTTACACAATATGTCAGTATAGATTGAATAAGGGCAAAATATACCATTCTAAGTGTTTCACCATCAGCAAACTGTCTAAGTAATCATTAATTTGGCATTGCGGCTGCCCGCTTTAAAAACCTGAACGATTGAAATTGTCTCCTTTTGCGGTGGCGAGTAGCGATAGACCAGTGTACTGCATACACAGCACGAGTCGACTCCCTCGTGCGGCAACGTACGCATTTGTTTCAACTCATACCTACATACACAGCACGAGTCGACTCCCTCGTGCGGCAACGTACGCATTTGTTTCAACTCATACCTACATACACAGCACGAGTCGACTCCCTCGTGCGGCAACGTACGCATTTGTTTCAACTCATACCTACATGCTACACAGCAGTTACTGAACTAACTGCTAACTGCTGTTGAAATAACTGCTGCTAACTTATTGGTATAAAAGCCGTACTTTGTTGTTATTTTTACAGACTAGAAAACGGAAACCCAAGAATAGTATAAAAGCGGAGCGCAATATAAAGGCAGCCGTCCAGCGCACCGTCACGTCAGGCGTCAAGATCGAGAACCTGCGTGAGTATCTGCCGCAGTGCTGGGACTGGGGGCAGGGGCAGGGGGCGGCTGTCTGACCGCTGGTGTTGTTGCAGTGGAGGGCCCCGGCGCGGCAGGCGGCGCGCGCTCGCCGCTGGCGCTCAACTACTACGTGCAGCACGCGCTCAAGGTGGAGGAGCCGCCGCCCGCGCACGCTGCGCACGCCGCGCACGCCACGCCGCAGCACGCACACGCGCACGCGCACGCCGCGCACGCTCTGTACGAAGACGAGTACCGGCGCGCCGCCGACGAGCGGCTGGAGCGCCCCACCGTGGTGTCCATGGGCAGCTGAGCCCGCCGCCCGCCGCGACGTCTTATAGAATCTCAGTTGTTTACATTCGTTAGGTAGGACATAGGACGTAGGCGCTGCTAGTCGACCAAATAGCGCGGCGCCTGCACGAACCAGGTAGCTGGCGCGCCGGCGTGACGTCACACGCTGGCTTCGCTCGGAATGCTGCCACAAGTTTACCGCACTGGTGCACTCTAGGTTTGTATGTACTGCAGTGTGCTATGCTTTAATCGTGTGTTCCCACTGTTACCAAATAATAATTATGTATAATAAGCGATGAGACTGTATCTGAATCATTCCTAACACGTTGCATTCCTAGGTAGATAGCTTAATGTTAATAGAATATTTTATAGTGAGCTGTGTTGCTGCAAAGAGGCTGTTTTGAATGTTTTACAGCTAAATTTTATTTTATGTTGAACGATAAAATTTATATTTTTATAAAATAATGTTGTTTTACGTATGCGCGTCCTGCCTGGCCGGCTGCGCACGCGCATGGCGGCCGGTGAGTGCGCCGCGAGCTCACACTTACGTTAGTATAGTTATACCTTAGAGATATTATAGTTGACTCCATGACTTCCCCAAACATTCCACGCTGGTCCTGGTGCGCCATGCTGTGCACTCCTCGCTCACGTCACTGTACTGCTGTATTCTGAAACACATTGTTATAAATTTCGCAACATTATTAAATCTCGATGAATTGTGATCAAACTCACCGATTTCGATATTTCTAAATCTATCCGTTTCATAGTGCGCACCTGCACTTATTGGATGCAAATACATGTTCATTAACAATTTATCGCTAAGATTGATTTAAAATTATCGTTAGTTAATTAAACATCATTTTCACAATTCGTCTATAGCGTATAACCTGGTGATATTTGTCATAAATTTGGGTGCAGCATAAATGTTTAAACCACGGGTTTAAACGGACATGGTCACTAATAGTATCACTAGAACTTACAATGGAATATTTACCATGTGTATTAATTGTTTCAAGCTTCATAATTAAGGATGAACCGTTCATCTGTGATCATGGCGCTTGCAACAGTGCCGAAATATCGGAAACTTCACACAAAAACAACACAAGGCCAATATCCCGTTTGAAGTTGTAATGCTAGTGTTGGGTGACATACGTAGCACGTAGTGAGCAACGAGCGAGCGAGGGAGGACTGCGGCAGTGAGCCTGTCGTATGTCTGTACCAGCTACCACCAGCATCGGCTACAATTTGTAAACTCTATGAACGCATAGATCTGAGGTACCTCTCTAATGCTTAAATCCGAATTATAATGATTATATTAGTGTTTATAAAATCAATTAGTTAGTTGTATGTAATTATGTTTTTTTATATAATGCCGACTATTGTTGCATGTTATTGAAAGTAATATATAATAATAATAATTTTTATCGAGTATAACGTTGAATGGTGTCCGTCGTGTTGTTGTAGATCTGAAGCATGTCGCCAAATATCTTGCTATGTCAATACATACATGTAGGTAGGTATATGTGATGTTATAAATATTTATGTTTTAATGTCGACGGAGGCGTTAGTTTAGAGAACATGTATCTGTGTAAATATTACATATTTAAGCGATCAGAACTACACCTTCAATTAAAGGTCATTTACAACAGCACCTCTCTTGTTTCATTTGCTTCAGGCTCAGCTCAGCCTGTCAGTTTGTCTGGGCTGTAGTCCACCTGACACGTCCACCCTTCACATGTGTTCTGCACACCCAGTGCGACTGGTCCTCACTCCTCAGACGGCTGCAGTGCCAGTGTTGAAGCAAGTTGCCTACCCGACACCACCTACTTCCCTTTGCTTCACATGAAATGTACTTTTCCATCGATAGGTACCCCAAGAATGAACAACTGTGACCTGTGGAGTTGTTGATAGTTGCACCATTCATAATATTGTGTCACCTAGTCACCACATTGTAAGTAATGTAAGCGGGCTGGAATATGAGCGTCGTTGCAACATGCACTGCAAAGTACGATGTCCGCCTACATCAGCAGGCGCGACGAGTACGTGACCAAATTTATGACGCACACACACACACACACACTATTGTGTAGACATGCTCCCCGACAGCACAGCACAGGGATTCGACCGCGATGAGTGGATCAGGGGGGAGGGGGGACGGGGTGATACACTGAAACAATATGGCGTCTTGTTATCAGTGAGCATCGCGTCACGTGCGCGCGTCCCCCCCCCCCTTCCCGCACCGCACTCGCCCCGCAACACCGTTCTTTATTAGCTTTTCACGGAAAATATTCGACGAAAAAAACAACTGATAAGATCGCGTTGAGGTCGAGCGGCGCCCATCAATAATCCGTCGATGTATTGCGTATCAGATCAGGCGCGATCACTGCGCACGTCGCGTCTCACGGCGCGCACACCGACTGTAATGAGGCGGCTGCAGATACATACGCGCTCTCGTAATCAAATCTGTAGGCCTTCTATCTGATAATTACTCGTATCGGGGATGGTATCGCTGTATCTCAGCTCCAGATACGGCGCTCCCTGCAGGGCTGCGGCGGGGTGAGGGGGCAGGGGAGGAGGGGCTAGGTTACGGCGACGTTCCCTACAAATATTTGCGGGCGCGCGACGCTGGCGGCTTGTTTGCCAACGTTATCACGTCACTCGAGCACTCCCCGGCGCGCTTGCATCACGACGCCACTACGCGCTCTCCTCGACTCGCCGCACTCACTGCACCTATTCCGAATTTGTAGGATAATCAATCTGTTTATTGTATATCAAGAAGTAGATGCCCCGTTCCCGTAGACGGAAGGCTAGCAAGCCGCCCTGCCGCGAGGCGTGCAGCCTCCAGCGAGCGCGTGCAGCGCGCCCGGCCGCGTGCTCGCGTGTACTATGTAGTAACCGCACTCGTTCAGCTAGATACAGTATCTGGTAGATACGATTATCAAAACTCTAAGATAACCGGTCTCACATTAGCGCCTAGTTAAGATAAACCAGATAACAATTTGCATATCTAAAGAAAGGCGCGATACAGAGTGGAGTATCAATGGGGTCGATGCACTGTGCACACACACGCACAGTCGGTATCACACCTCCCATGGCTATATTTGTAATTAGATTAGCTGCAGAGGACGCGAGCCCTCGGGGCGCTCATGTGGCCACTGCCCCGCCCTCTCGCCGCCCTCCACACTGTAACGTCGCGATATTGACAGATCCTGTTTTTAATATATAGCCGAAGTTGTTATATACACAGTACCTAATCTAGAATGACAATTAGATATTAGTTCGCAGCTCGTCTCGAGCGGCGGCGGGTGTTGCAACTGCCCCACATCGCCACTTCGCCGCGGTTGTGCAACTCGACGTAATCCTGCACACACACACACACATTTATATCTGCGCCACATTTTTTATTAACAGGGTTCGCTTATTGTGTAACAGCGCTTGTTACTGTCCCTGCAATAACGTTTACCATACACTTCATATTCGTTGTAAACGTTTCGAAGATACAAGGAACACCCGCGTGGAGCCACAGTGTCAGTATATTTACTTATGCCTACTTACACCTATACACATAATTATGAAAAATACCTTAGAGGAGATTTACGTTGGTCTGCCGCCTTTGCATGAAGGAAACCTTCAGTGTATGAGTGGTGCAGCGGTGGAGAGGCAGGCCAGTGCTGGCGGAGAGCAGCTGCCAATAACAATTGCGGATCATTCAGCGCAGATAACGGTGTAGCACTAAGCTTACCTAGTTTATAGTAGAATTGTTGGTGTTTCTAGACTTGTGTTCGGGTGTAACTAACTTTACCAATTTCATAATATTCAAAGTCCTACATTGCTTACTGACGGCCCCATGTCAAAGATGCTTCATAAAATCCACTCAAGGCAATATTAGAGGAATTTAGAGCAATGCTCTAAATTATTGGCAGCATCGAGCGTGTGAGAATATCTGTCGCTATCAGCAGCTATGACAGGCGTGACAGGTGTGATAAGGGACGAGGATTGTTTGTTTAACTGGGCGGCTAACAGCCGACGGCCCCACTGATGTCACATGGCCTCACCCGCCGCGCTCAGCGCCTTGCACGCAGCAATCCCCACCGGGCAGGGTTTCACCGAGGATGTTTAGGAGACAGTAAGTAGTATTGTTGGAAGTGGGCGAGCTGCTCCAGGAGGAACTAGAGCATGAGTACTTGGTCAGGGTGTGGAGCGCCGAGAGAGGGACCCCTCCCTCTCCCCTCTCCCGCACCCTAGCTTCGCGGAGACTGTTCAGTCCGCCCAGCTGCCTGCACAAAGCAGCACTGACAGTCTACTGGCGCGACGGCGACGCACGCCGCGTCACAACGAACGTGGCCGTAGCTTCTAGATTTGGATTATTACCGAATCAATTCAATTCAAAGCCTGTCCTAAGTACCAAGAAACCAACAATAGTCCTGTTAGTAGCTTCCTACAACATCAAGTAATGAGTAGCTAGCTTCTACCAGTACAGTCACATGTGACATCAGAAATACCCCACCCTGATGGAACATACTCTGTAATAAATAAAACATCCTACGTCGTCTAAACGTTTGGCAAGTTTTATCTAAATCTGTTCAGCTATTAAGAAGTACAAAAGTAACAAAAAGGCGGGCAGCTAATTTCGCATTTATAGCTAATGTCCGCGGCTTCGCTCGCGTGATAAGGTTTTTTTCAGCGATATTAAATAAGTAGCCTTTGTCACTATCCTGTAATCCGGCCCTTTAACTATCTTCACGCCAGAATACACCTTGAACTGTTGCACGTTTCCAATTTCAGTATGAATTTGCTTAAACGCAAAGCATTTTAACGCTCATGTCTAAGATTAGATGTTAATGTCAGCTATTTTACCTATATAACAGATTCTTCATTGTTGTCATAATTGACTCATAAGGTTTACGCATGTAAAAATTGGCCAGAGGCGAGTCAGCCTCGCCCGTGACTTTGTGTTTGATAGTGTTTGTATGAAATACAAAGATATATTTGCGGTTTTAGAAAATGTGCTTTATCTACATATCCCAAAAACTGCTGCCTCTATCTCGTTCAAACCAATTTTCGTTGAAACTTTATATTAAGATCTACGGCATATGTTTGGTTTTAGATTTTAAACTTTGTCATTACAAAAGTGGGGGGGGGGGGGGCACTCACTTGGAAGTATCTATCATTTAAATGATTGACTTTAAGGGAAAATGGTTTTAGAAACCTTTATGTTTTTTAAATACACATCTATAGACACCACAAACGTAGAGGTTTGATGAAAAAAAAATATTCTTAGTTTCAGTTCCATGTACTTACTGGAACCTTATTTTTTTAAACTTTTGTTTAAAAATAGAAAAGCGTTTCATAGAATACCCACATTTACCTACCAAGTTTCACATATGTAGTCCTAATAGTTTCGGAATAAAATGGCTGTGACATACGGACGATCAGACAGACATGATGAATCTATAAGGGTTCCGTTTTTTGCTATTCGGCTACAAAACCCTAAAAATTGGCCAAGTGCGAGTCAGACTCGCCCATGAAGGGTTCCGTAGTAACTATAATAATATAATATAATATGTATATTTATTTGACGAATAAAAAAAACCTTAAAAAATTCTTAAAACTGGCTTATTTACATTTTTACAACTACGCTAAATAACTTTGTTTTTCATAGTGTTTGTATGAATTACAAAGTTATATTTGCGGTTTTTTGAAAATATGCTGTATCTCAAAAACTGCTCATCCGATTTCGTTCAAACCAATTTTGGTTGAAAGTTTACATTAAGATCTACAGAAATATTTTTTTTTAGATTTTTCACTCTATTATTATAGAAGTTAGAGCTCTTTGAAAGCTTATATCTTTTAAACGATTGACTTTATGAAAAAGTGGTTTTAGGAACCCTGAAATCATTTTCAAAGACCTGTCTATAGATACTACACACGCATAGGTTTCATGAAAAGAAATATTTTCAGTTCTAGTTCAATGTATCGGGACCCCCCTTTATCTTCTTCTTCTATACTTATAATAAATCTGTAGAGAGGTCAATTCTGTACATGAAATATATTTCCAAAATAACTATCAGGGGGTGATTAAGGATCGATACTCATGCCAAAAATGCAATCAGTTAAATTTTTGTCTGTCTGTCTGTCTGTCTGTCTGTCTGTCTGTCTGTCTGTATAACCGTTATAAAAACAAAAACTACTCGACGGATTTTAACGAAACTTGGTACAATTATTTTTCATACTCCTGAGCGGGTTATAGTATACTTTTCATCACGCTACAATCAATAGGAGCAGAGCAGTGAAGGGAAATGTTGGGAAAACGGGAGAAGTTACTCCATTTTTTAAGCTTCCGTCGCGTGTGCAACCTTAATGGTTAAAGCTACACAAATCATTTCATGACGGAAATGTTCTCCTTAAAATTATATAAAAAATATCCCACGACAGCATATGTCTAACTTTTATGGTTGACTCACAATAACACGTGTAACTCCCGATAGCTTAGCAGTTCGAAGCTTTCTGATTATAATATTTGTCTACTCTTACGTTTATAACACTCTCAGTCACCCCTAATTGAAAAAGTTAACATTATTAACTATTCCATAAAAAAATTGGCCAAGTGCGAGTCAGACTCGCCCATGAAGGGTTCCGTAGTAACTATAATATAATATGCAAATTTATTTGACGAAACAAAAACCTTACAAATTTTTTAAAACTAGCTTATTTACATTTTTTACAACTGCGCCAAATAAATTTGTTTTGAAAAAAAAAACCTTACAAATTTCATAAAACTGGCTTTTTTACATTTTTTACAACTGCGCCGAATAAATTTGTTTTTCATAGTGTTTCTATGAATTACAAAGTTATATTTGCGGTTTTAGAAAATATGCTGTATCTCAAAAACTGCTGAACTGATTTCGTTCAAACTAATTTTGGTTGAAAGTTTATATTAAGATCTACATACATATATTTTTTTAGATTTTTCACTCCATTATTATAGAATAATAATAATAATAATAAAATAATAAAAAATCTTTATTTATCTCCACAAATTACATATCAACGTGAGTATAAATTACAGTCAGACACAGAAAGTTTGGCAAAGTGTGTAATTTGTGGGAGATCTGGAGTCTAAACTAAGCCTAGGCCTGTATTTTAGAACTCCAGGCCCCCCATTAAATTATGTTGTTCAGACTGTTGACGTCATGAGTAAGCAGATATGTGTGTGGATGGGTGTGTGTGTGTGTGTGTGTGTGTGTGTGTGTGTGTGTGTGTGCATGTGTGTGTGAGTGTGTGTGTGTGTGTGTGTGTGAACGTGCGTGCGTCAGTTTGAAATACATTACTACATTATACCTGCGTGTGTGTATGTTTATATATATATATATATATAAATGTATGCTTGTATGTATGCAAAAAAAAAAAAAATTATTACTAAAATGCAAAAATCAAGAAACCATCTCAATCAATTTTTCAGTGTCCGTGTAGCTCAGTTCTAGTAACCTTTTCCTAAGTTTATTCTTACATTCAGTTTTGCAACAGTTAGATATATCAATTTCTTTATTGAGTTTATTAAACAATACTCCACCACGGAATGAGAAGAATCTTTGAGCAAAGGAGGTGCGTACAGCTGCTGATTCACAGAGAGCATAACGCCTTCTAGTGAGGGCTTTGCGTTTTCTTTGTTCTTCGGTTATATAAGAGCGTTGGCGAAGTATTGTCAGCATTATGTACAACTGACGGACAGTCAAGACTTGAGTTTCCTCATAGAGTTTAGAGGTCGGGAAACGTCGCGGCTTTGATAAGCTCACTTTTAGGATCATCCTCTGAGCTCTCTCAAGTATTATCATTTTTGATTTGCATGCTCCTCCCCAAGTGGTTATGCAGTAACTAAGGATAGATTGTACCAAGGCCTCGTACACCATCCTCATGGTCTGTTTCTCTGCAACATCCCGGAGTCCCTTAAAAATGTAAGTGAACTTACGGATTCTTTTGGATATGGATAGCAAATGATTTTCAAAAGTTAAGTTTGCGTCAAGTTCAATTCCGAGATACTTAATACAGGTGGTTGAATTTATGTTGGGACAAGTGCAGTTTGGAGTAGGAGGAAAATTGCATTTATGTGCATTGATTTTGTCTAAATGGTTAGGAGGTTTATTTCGTTTTGTCATTGAGAAGACAATGTATTTAGTTTTATCCTCATTTAAGGAGAGAGAGTTTGACAGTAACCAGTGACATATTGTATTGAAGCCGTTTTGTGCAAAATTATAAAGTTCTTCCCACGAGTCCGAGAAAAAAGTAAGGGCAGTGTCATCAGCATATGCAGATATGCGGCAGTTTAGAATTTTAAGAGTGCAAAGTTCATTAATGTAGCAAAGAAAAAGGGTAGGACCCAGTATGCTGCCCTGCGGCACGCCATAGTCGACCGGCAGTTCATTGCTGATATATTCTCCGATTTTTACGCATTGTGTTCTATTTTTTAAATAGTCTGTTAGCAATGCCAGCGGGACCCCTCTAATACCATGGTTTTCAAGTTTTTGCACAAGGTGGGGAACAGAGACAGTGTCAAATGCCTTTGCAAGATCGAGAAATATAGTTAAACATTTTTTTTTATTATCCAGTTTACTCACCAAGAAGTTAACAAGATCAATAACAGCACCATCTGTCGAGCGGTTGGATCTAAATCCATATTGCGTATCCGCAAAAAGATTACGTTCCTCGAGGTATTTGGTGAGCCTTTTATTTATTATGCGTTCAAATACTTTTGATAACGTTGTTAATATTGCAATTGGCCTATAATTATTGACACTGCCTCTGTCTCCCGCCTTATGTATTGGGTGAATAATGGCTTTTTTCAGCGCGGCGGGATATATTCCGGTCTCAAAGCAGCGGTTTATTAGGTTGGCAAGTACTGGTGTGATGGTTTCACATGTAATTTTTAGAGCGTCAGCACTTATTTGATCCCATCCAGGAGCGCAGTTACTTCTTAAGTTTTTGATCGTCCTTTCAACTTCTTCGTTGTCAGTGGGTAATAGAACGAAGGAATTAAGTGTAGATTTAATTACTGGCTTGAACGTGGGAATGTGTGAAGGTATCATATCTGCTAACTGTTTGCCTATGGTTGAGAAATACTTATTTGTTTTATTGATCGCATCTATAGGTTCTTTTTCGGTAGACAGAAGCTGTCTACCGAAAAAAAAAAAGTTAGAGGTTGTGTCCGCCACACACACATTTTACCGCTTTGGAAGCTTATATCTTTTAAACGATTGACTTTATGGAAAAGTGGTTCTAGAAACCCCGATGTCGTTTTTAAAGAACTGTCTATAGATACCACACATGCATCGATTTCATGAAAAAAAAATATTTTCAGGTTTAGTTCCATGTATGGGGAGCCCCCCTTTATTTTAAATATTTTTTAATTTTTTTCTCAAAATCGGAAAGCGGTTCACAGAATACATCTACCTATCAAGTTTCACATGTATAGTCCTAATAGTTTCGGAATAAAATTGCTGTGACAGACGGACGGACGGACAGACAGACAGACGGACAGACATGTCGAAACTATAAAGATTCCGTTTTTTGCCATTCGGCTACGAAACCGTAAAAAGAATCATATAAATCGGTATAGAAACACCAAAGTTATACATGAAATACGCTTATAATAATAAGCCATCGCGCGTGAATACTGAATCATGCTATAAGGATTATTTTTGAGAATCGGTCGCCGCGCTCGAAGCGTCTCGCGGTCGAAGCGTTCTCTAGGTACTTAAGCCTCATGTGAACGTGATCTAAACAATATTACCAATACATTAACTTACGCTGACGGAGTCGCGGGCACAGCTATATTGTATCATTACGCTAAGGCCAATAGGAGCGGAGCGCCAATGAAGAATGCTTCAAAATCGGGGTTAAATTTAACGTTAGCCCAAAGTAACTATTCCACGCGGACGAAGTCGCGGGCAAAAGCTAGTTTTAAATATTTTTAAATTTTTTTCTTAAAATCGGAAAGCGGTTTACAGAATACATGTACCTACTAAGTTTCACATGTATAGTCTTAATAGTTTTGAATAAAATGGCTGTGACATACGGACGGACGAACAGACAGACAGACAGACGGACAGACATATCGAAAGATTTTTTAAATAAGTTTTTTGTTTTCAACGTTTTAGTTAATATAATAATTAACAATTTTTTAGTATTCCCGGTCGTGTCACATTGGTACTCCGCCGGATTCAGAAACTGAGTCCATATTTTTAAACTTTCTCGTTGTGTTATTTTGCTAGTATTACACTAATGATGAACATGATATACCTTTTTGAAATCCTTATGTTAAGCCCTTTAATTTGATACCCATATTGTAGTATTAAAAAAAAATTTTTTTTTCACCATTTATAATGGCTTCGCACAGCCGCCATGTTTAGTTTTTTTAAATGTCACCTATCTAAGAACACTCGGGCTGTTAAGACAAATCTAACGATACCTCAATTGTGTGAATCCGTTCAGCGGTTCTGGAGATATGAGGTAATATAGAATATTACATACATACATACATACAAGATACGCGCGAAAAACATAACCCTTCCTTTGCAGTCGGGTAAAAAAGATCTGTCATGTCTGTCAGTCCTTTCGTATATCACAGCCGCTTTATATATATAATACATTAACTTACGCTGACGGAGTCGCGGGCACAGCTATATTGTATCATTACGCTAAGGCCAATAGGAGCGGAGCGCCAATGAAGAATGCTTCAAAATCGGGGTTAAATTTAACGTTAGCCCAAAGTAACTATTCCACGCGGACGAAGTCGCGGGCAAAAGCTAGTTTTAAATATTTTTTAATTTTTTTCTTAAAATCGGAAAGCGGTTTACAGAATACATGTACCTACTAAGTTTCACATGTATAGTCTTAATAGTTTCGGAATAAAATGGCTGTGACATACGGACGGACGAACAGACAGACAGACAGACGGACAGACATATCGAAACTATAAGGGTTCCGTATTTTGCCATTCGGCTACGGAACCCTAAAAACGAGCAAGACAGACAGTATTTGAGCAAATAACAATACTCAAATTAAGCGATTTTCACTGTATAAAATTGAATTTACGTCAGGATTGTGAGAGTTTGATTTAATAATAACAGCATTAGGAGCTTAACGTTGTAGGTTAAGCGACTCTTTCCGAGACCGTCCGTGGGTGGGTGACATCATAACATATTGATATTAAAGCAAGAAAAGTCTAAGGAGATGATTCAGGTGAAAGCATTTTTGTAATCGTTGCAGTAGTTTTTCAGTTTATCCATTACGATTCTTAATACTCATGATAACTTCGAAATTAAATACCTATATCTGATTCGAATTAATTAAAAAGTGTTTTGACAGCTACGAAATTACCCCACGATTGATGAAGCTATTTATTTGAATATTAAGCTGCTGCTCGCAACTTCGTTCGCGTGGGAGGATTTCCCGCGTAAATCCAGATCCCGTGGGAATTCCGGGGTAAAAAGCCTATATGTTATTCCAGAATGTCAACTATCTACTTACTAAATTTCATTAAAATCCATCCTGTTGGTCCGGAGATTAGCGTGTAAAAACAGACAGACGTTTTTTACTTTTTTTGCAGTGTTACCGTTTCTTAACCCACCTCAAATATTATTTTTGTATAAAATTTTAATGTACTACAGACACACTTTTTTCACTGTTTTATTATTATGTATAGATATAGATGAATTAGTACTACGATACGGATGTAAACAACTTTTGTTTCTACCAGCGATCTAATAAATTTCAGAACAAAGAAGTTGCTATTATCACTAAAGTATGATAGTTATATTCCTATCACTTATTACATTCCTTATATTTCTTATTCCTTGTTACATTACTTATCACTAAAGTATGGTAGATATATTCCCTGCCGAACTTTTTCGTAGGTACTAATGAGTACCTACTTTAATCATGTAGTAGTGCATCATTTTTAGGGTTCCGTAGCCAAATGCCAAAAAAGATTCGTCATGTCTGTCAGTCCTTTCGTATGAGGTGTAATAGTACACCAATAGTATAAGGTCTATGACCCTATCCAAATGAATGTATCTTCTATTAATATATTAACACACTCTTGTACTATTTTTTAGTTAGTAATTAAAGGTAATCGCTAGAGAACAGTTGTTTCAATAACACTACATCTCCACATGGCGACCCTTGCCATTTTTGGGGCGCGTGATGCAACTTCTATCTCGGCGTGTTAGGGCTCCAAAAAAAATTGTACTAAGTTTGTGATAAATTGGCCTAAAAATATTTGTAATTATGGAACTATCGTAAATAAAATGAATCGAGTACATTTAACAAGTTAATTTGACGTTCAGAAATTCTGTGAAAATGTGTCGTTCCAACGTAGAAAAGGAGACAGTCTTCGAAAACCAGAACTCTGCGGGTTCCAATAATGCACACATTGAAGAACTGAAGACACACATTTTGATGATCAGTATTATCCTCATAGTAATTTGCGTTTTACTAGATCTTGGCATTATTTATTTTGTTTGAAAGCAGTACAGAAATTGCCACCATTCCACGTATAGGTATCACAGCAGCTTTATTCCGAAACTATTAGGACTAAAGAGTTGAAGCTTGGTACATTATACTATGTACCGCATTACGAAATTTGAGGAAAAGGGTGATTTAATTTGGTGAAAAAGAAAAATAGACTTTTGAAAGTCGGTGTTCTGGTTTACTTACCTAGTTATAGGAAACCGACTTGTAAAATTAAGTTATTTTGTACGTTTAGTTATTTGGATATTTTTCAGACCAATTAATTGTAATTATTTCTTTTTGTGAATGCAAAATGTGCGTGATGTGGCAGTGCTTTTCAAAATAAATAAATGTAAAAAAGTTTGGGTAAAAGTACTTTTTTACATTTTAATGGTGACGGTGACTTTAAATTTTCTTTTAAATTTCCTAAAAAAAGGCTAGTTGACACTGCCCGTGACCCAAGGGGCTAGATTACTTTAGCCAAGGGCCAAGCATTACCATACAACCTGGCAATGCCGCCTCTGCAATAGCAATATGCAGTCACTTTTTTATGAAGAAGAATAGCAATCTAGGATTCACATTATTGACAATTTTGTTAACTTTTCTAACCTAAAGTATGCTTGTGTCTGGAGTGGATTCACGGCAAAAGTGTAATGGGTGGAGTTCGAACCCGCGACCTTTCGATCACAAGTTCGACACCTTATCCATTAGCATTAGGCTATTCACGTATTTGATGTTACAGCGTTGAGGACGAATTTATTAATGTTTTTTTTAGTTTGTAGATAGATAGATATATTCTTTATTATACCTACACCATAACAGAATTAAATAAGGACTTAAAAAACTACAAAGGGTGTTACAATGGGCGGTCTTATCGCTAAAAGCGATCTTTTACAGACAACCTTTGGATGGATTTGACACAGCAGGAGAAAATAAATACGCGGGTAGTCCATGGTGTACTATTCACTTATTTACAATAAATAAGTTATAACCTACATACTCAATACACATATACATATATATACATAAAAAGAACAAAGCTGTGATATATAAAAAATAGTAACAAATTATAGAGAGAGATAGAGATTTTTTTACCATGTTTTTGAAAGAAGGAAGGGTTTGTGCTTGTCTTACTGACACGGGAAGAGTATTCCACAGTCGTATTGCTTGAGCTGCGAACGACTTACCAAAGAAATTGGTGGAGTGACTCGGTACCTCTAGCCTCAAGTTTTCCGATGACTCAGAAATTTGGCATGTGTGTCATGGAGGAACTTAAAACGTTCTTTAAGATAAGAGGGGGTCTTAGGATTGAACAGAATACTGTAAAGCAGAGACAAGATGTGTAAGTTCCGGCGAAGACGTATAGGAAGCCACTTGAGTTTCGTACGAAATTCGGATACGTGATCATATTTGCGCAAACCAAATATAAATCTTATGCAAAAATTTTGAAGTCGTTCAAGTTTATCAAGTTGTGCCTCTGTGAGATCAAGATAACTGACATCAGCGTAGTCTAGGATGGGATGTAAAAGAGACTGTGCTAGTTTAGTTTAGTTTAAATGGTTAAATATATAATATTAAATTAATAACATCAACATCATCAATTGCTTAATCTTTTGAAGTCGTTCAAGTTTATCAAATTGTGCCTCTATGAGATCAAGATAACTGACATCAGCGTAGTCTAGGATGGGATGTAAAAGAGACTGTGCTAGCTTAGTTTAGTTTAAATGGTTAAATATATAATATTAAATTAATAACATCAACATCATCAATTGCTTAGTCTTTTGAAGTCGTTCAAGTTTATCAAGTTGTGCCTCTGTGAGATCAAGATAACTGACATCAGCGTAGTCTAGGATGGGATGTAAAAGAGACTGGCTAGTTTAGTTTAGTTTAAATGGTTAAATAAATCATATTAAATTAAAAACATCAACATTATCAATTGCTTAGTCTTTTGAAGTCGTTCAAGTTTATCAAGTTATGCCTCTGTGAGATCAAGATAACTGACATCAGCGTAGTCTAGGATGGGATGTAAAAGAGACTGTGCTAGTTTAGTTTAGTTTAAATGGTTAAATAAATCATATTAAATTAAAAACACCAATTTCATCAATTGCTTAGTCTTTTGAAGTCGTTCAAGTTTATCAAGTTGTGCCTCTGTGAGATCAAGATAACTGACATCAGCGTAGTCTAGGATGGGATGTAAAAGAGACTGTGCTAGTTTAGTTTAGTTTAAATGGTTAAATAAATCATATTAAATTAAAAACATCAACAACATCATTTGCTTAATCTTTTCCTAACTGTGTTGTGATCGGCTTCGTTCTGTCTAAGCGGATACAGCTGAGTACTAGTGTTGTACATGGAACGGTCGCCTGTCTGACTTCCAGTAGCTGGCCACGACACCCGTTGGCTCGTAGCCGATACCGTAACGACTGTCACACTGGTACAAATGGCAGTCAGGACCAACGCAACGAGTTAACGTGTTTTCCCAAGCATGAAGGAATGTCAATATAGGTTAAATGTGTTTATAAAATATAAATGAATGATGATTTTCCGCTAAAATAATAATGATGCCATACCCATAAGGTGTACAATATTTAAAAATTACAATTATATTTCATGTGTACATTATTTAAATTTACAATTATATGTCAGGTGTACAATATCTACATTTACAATTATATAATTATGTCAAAAAAATAATAATAAATAAACAAGGAAAAATAACATTAATTGGAAAAATAGGTTCATTATACATTCATCGATTGTCATTTGTCATAATTAAGCATTATTATAATATATTTGTCATTTAAGAATTCATTGATTGTGTAATATACTTTCTGTATCAGTAATTTTTTGAGCTTGTATTTAAAAGTAGGCAAAGTTTCAATATTTTTAATAGAGTCAGGTAATTTATTATAAATTTTAACACCTATCCAAAGATGTAATTAGAGGTGATAAATAGATGTAAAGATTGAATTTTATGATTGTCGGGCAGTTTGAGTAATTACGGGGACAAACAAAATGTTTATACCAGGACTTTTAATTCGATGCAGTAAGCAGACATAAGCTAATGTCACTTACTAAAATAAAATTGCAATAAAATAAAATGATCTATTCGTTTTACTTTTCACGTCCCTTTAAAATCACATTTTACTTTTTGTTATTTTCAAATTCAAATTCATTTATTCATTTTGTGAACATAGGTGATTATAGGTGTTTTTCAATATTTTAAACTTCAATTGTACAAACCATGTTCCGCCGATAGGCATACAAAATCAGTCTTACGAAGTTAGTATTTATATATATATATTCCCGAATCGATTAATTTAGTTACACTAAAATTTCTTAGTCATCATTATCTGACAACTCAGAAACTTTTAGTCTAGTGCATCGAATTAAAAGTGGTATAGGTATCGCTCGTCAAATCGTTAAGTTTTTTTTTAAATTTAAGGTTACTGGTTATGTGGGGGGAATTCACATTACTAGCAATCTTGTTAACCCCAGAACTAAGATAAATATGCTTGTGTTTGGACTCTGGAGTGGGTTCACGGCAATAATGTAATGGGTGGGGTTCGAACCCGTGACCTCTCGATCCGAAGTCCGACACCTTAGCCTTTGGGATATTGACGCTTAAGTTTTGCGTTGCTTGCACTATCTGAACAGGTGCACTTAAATCTGTGCCTTTCTTCCCCAAAATATTACCTATGACCTGAACCAACATGGTTTTCCAAAGATTTGACAAGTCGGTACGGATTGTATGGACTTCAAGAGAGACTTAGATCTCTCTGTGTCTCTCTCTCGGTTTTTCTCCTCAGGGCAGTCAGCTAGGAAACACCAGTTTCATCTAGTTCAAGAGGAGAAATGACATGCAGCTAAAGTATATCTACATAGGTATACGATAATTATTTATGTCAATCTGCGAAGTTCTTCATCACAACTTTACCAAATTTAAATGGTGGTTTAATTTTTTTTAACAAGTTTCTCACAAGTCACAAAATATCGGGAAGAACACAGAAATATTACAATAAAATTTAGCACCTCCTCCTTTCTTTGAAGTCGGTTAACAGAAACAATTATCTTGAGTGATAAAAGAGCACCAACCTGATAGTGTAAGGGTTCCTTTTAGCTCTTTCATCACAAAACGAGTCCACTGCGTCGTATAGAGTTTATAGTCCAGAGTTTTTCAAGAATTTATCCTCGAATCCAGTGCTCAACATGTTTTCGCAAGCAGTTGTTACATAAACAGGCACTTGTGTTGACAAGATAACGCCTTCGACGGGCCGCGTCATCTCCGACAGGCGCATGAAAGCCGGCAGATTAATCTGTAGAGCAGTCTCCTGTGACTGGATCACTTTGACACAATTTGACACGATCAAATTGCTGTTCTCGTCTTGCGAATTGGAGGAAGGAGTAAAGTACTTATAAAATGAAGGATTGGTGATGGAACGTAACATGATATCATATATGAAACCTAGGACAGAGCGACTGCATGTTGACCTTTAGGAGTAGTCGGACAACGACGCTCTGTGTGCGTTAACGCCGACTACCTGACGGTCTTTGCAGACATATCACAGTGTCATTCACAGTCATTGCTTGAGACGCATATTCTCGGTTCTGGACAATTCTCCGAAACATTGGTTAAAAAATTATTCCAAATATAGAGTAAATATTAATAGCCGTCAACGAATGACGACACGTTTTGTACGATTCCAGTAAGTGTGATAGGTACCTACCTACGTAGGCTATGTACAACGAAGTTTGAACAAATAATAGCGATCGTCAATAGCGGCTGAATCATGTAGCATCGAGTGCGACATACCTATATCACGTACACACACACGCACACGGCTGTTATCAGGTCCGTCAAGTGCGCTGATAAGACAACGTCGTCGCCGAGGCTCGCGGACGCTGCTCCTCACAGCGAGCTGGCCGACCAGCCCGCAGCCCACTGCACCACCACTTCTTTAAACTGAAAACGAACTAGGGCAATATTTAGCTAGCATTCCTAGACTCGTTTTTCGTGATATCAAGTTATGTGCCTCAGGCTGGCTGGAGAAATTTCAAAATCAAGCGGGCTGGACACGTTGTCGATCGATTATCTAAGATTCTGTAGCGTCACAAATTCTGAAGTAAGGGTGTTTAGCCGTCACATAAAGTGCCCTATTGACCTAGTTAAATGCGAGCTATTTTAAAGATTTGTCCAGCGAGCCTGAGTCACATGTAAAGTTACTTATTTTACACCTAAAAATTGTTAAATTAATACATCAGTTCCTAAATTAGTTTTACTGCCTTTTGTCCCAGAACGTCCTGTTTATACGGATAGAGTACAATTTTTTTAAATTTACTAGTTAGGTCAATTTTCTTGTTTCAACACATAACTTATATTTTAACGTTCGATTTTGAAATGTGACGTCACGAATTTTAGGAAATCAATAAAATATTTGAAGACGTTTTAACTTCAGACTTTATGAATTATGCTTACTGGTATCAAAATGTCTGAATTCTGGAAGAAGTGATAATCTGTTGTTTTTCATCAAAATAATTATTAGTACAAATGATATTTATGTTTAATTTCCATTTTCCATTCCATTTTCCATAAGGTCCTTACCTCGGTATTGTTCGTCAAATCGTTAAGCTCCTTGTTCTAAGTTGAGCTATACGTCATTTGACAAATGCTTGCACTGTATGGACAGGCCCACTCAAATCTGTGAGCATCTTTCATCAAAAGACCACTCAGACTGAACTAATTCAGTGTAGATTGTATGGACTTTAAAAGAGACGGACCCCTGAGTTTGTTTCGGTGTTTCTTCTCAGGGTAGTCAGTTAGGAAACACCGGCCTCATCTAGTTAATATTTAAGGAAAAAAATTACGTGTAAAAGTGTTATTTAATAACCAATTTGCAAAATAAAGATCATTTATCATTCTAGTTTGCAAAGTGGGTGTAGTTCTTAGAACTTGTGCACCTAAGCTGCATCCGATCTTGACAAGCCTGTTTTGCGCTAGCAGGTCAACGACATTCCCGGTTTCCGCAGGAACCAGTCAACTGGGGATCTTCTAGCGTATGCTATATTTGGAGTGAGGCCATTGAGAAGCACGGGAAAGTATATTATTTATGTAGATTCTATTTTATGATATTAGGTTTTTTGTGTTATCACTATTATTATAATTATTTATTGCAATATAATTTTCACGTTCATATTGCACCCCCCACACTATCTCGTCACCACTCATGGTTGACTGGTAGAGAAAGCCCACGGCATTAAGTCCGCCTGTACCTATGTGCATAAAGTGTAAATAAATAAATAAATAAAATAAAGTACTTGCTGTTTCCCTTGACTCTGGGGTCAGACACGATAGCTTTATTAGTAAACTTTCTTCCTTTGAACTATGTGTTTCGATTGCTGACTTCCTGAACAATCGTTCCATTTCAGTGGTTTTCGAAGGCTGTTCGTCTGGCCAATTGGCTATTAATGTCGGGGTACCTCGGGGATCAGTTCTCTCAGCAACTTTATTCTGGCTGCATATTATCGATCATTTGGTTATAATAATAATAATATATCCTTTACTTCAGGCAACTAGGCCCATAAAAACAATAAACAAATACAAAATCTTATAAATAAACTAATACATAACAAATTTAAAACACCTAAAAACAAAACTAGTTAACACGAATAGACGTCGTCGTGCACAGTTGCTGAGAGAGATGTGTCCAGCGCGCGAGCTGGTACGTCACAGATCCAGTCTCTCCGTGAGGACATGGTTGGGCTCTTGAGTTTGTGATTGAAGGCGGTCTCCGAATATGGTGATGCCAACTTGATCAAGTTTAATGCCGCTAAGACGCTTGGGTGAGTAATGAGGCGTGTCTTTTTTCCGCAAAAATGAGTCCTTTTTTCAACCGGATCTATCTTTCCGTGGTCTAATCGTGCCGATAATCGAGCTTCTTGGGTTATGCAATTAAATGAAATATTTATTTTGTAAATTGGTTATAAATAACACTTTTACACATCATTTTTAGGGTTCCGTAGTCAAATTGCAAAAAACGGAACCCTTATAGATTCGTCATGTGTGTCTGTCTATCCGTCCGTATGTCACAGCCATTTTATTTCGAAACCATTAAGACAACACGGTTAAAACTTAATAGGCAGATGTATTGCGCTAACCGCTTTACGACTTTAAACAAAAGTTAAAAAAAAATAACATTAAGGGGGGCGGGCTCCCGATACATGGAACTTAAACTAAATTTTTTTTTTCATTAAACCTATATGTGCGGGTTTTTTTGTAGATAGGTAATTAAAGATGACATTGTGGTATCAAGAACCATATTTTTTCTCAAATTCACTGGTGTGTCCCTCCTAACTTCAAACCAATGGAGTGAAAACTTCAATGGAGTGAAAAATCTAAAAAAATATATGCTGTAACTTTCAACAAAAATTGTTCTGAACGAGATACACTCAGTTTTAAGATTTTTTTATTTAAAAGCGTCAATAGCCTAATGGATAAGGTGTCGGATTTCTGATCAAGAGGTCACGAGTTTGAACCCCACCCGTTGCACTATTATCGTGAACCCCGGACAAAAGCATACATAATTTAGCTTAGTTGGAGGGGTTAAAAATATTGTTAGTAATGTGAATTCAACTCAAATTGCTAGTTCTCTTTAAAAAAGAAGATATTTTTTATGAATTAATTTTTTATAATGATATATCACATTCTTAAAAACCACTCATTTAACTTTTTCATTCATACAAACACTATGAAAATCAAAGTCATTTTGCGTAGCTACTACGGAACCCTCCATGGGCGAGTCCGGCTCTTTTTTATGGTTACGTTGATACTTTATTTTTCTCCGTTCAACCATTCTCGAGGCAAGACTAAACAGGCTCTGAAAAAAAGTAGGGAATGCTAGCATAGGTAAGACTGTACTTCACACCGGAACAGTAATTTTTTATTTTTAAATTATCAACAAGTTTGGTTGTGTATGGAGTACAATAGCCAAATACCAGCAGTCAGTTTTGTATCGGTTTCATTATTATTTTATCGACGAGTGTGTGATGGAATTGCACGAACTAATTCCACCAAGCCAGTTTCATCATTGGAATATATGATGAACGGCGATGCTCCTTCGTTACATGGTGGACAAAACGATTCATACGCACAAAACGTTTTGGGAATACTCCCATTGTGCGCACAGCTAGGAACTATGAAAATTCAAACAATTCCTTGCCGGAGTCTGTATTTCCTGATAGCTATATCAATCAATCATTTTATATATTTCAGGCAACTTGGCCCATACAAATAAAATACATCCTATACATGCTATAGCCTAGGGGTCTTTAATTCAAGAGTGAATATGTTACTTCTAGGTAACCGCGCTCCATCTTCGACCACATCATCGCTTACCACGAGGTGGGATTATAGTGAAACGCAAGCCTCAAGTTACACTTTCAATTCTTTGATTACACGCAAACTCAGCACTGAAGGCTCAGGCGGACAGCCCCAAGGTACCAATGTATTTAAACAAGGTCTGCGCTTACAACTTGATTTTATAATTATAACAATAAGGGCACAGGCAAATCTGTGGTCGTAAGGACTTTGATTTCGGTGAAGCGGTGGTCCATGCGATTCTTGTCCAGAAACTAGAGAAGAGATCCTGCAGCAATATGTGGCAGACAAGAGATCCTGCAGCAATATGTGGCAGACAAGAGATCCTGCAGCAATATGTGGCAGATAAGAGATCCTGCAGCAATATGTGGCAGACAAGAGATCCTGCAGCAATATGTGGCAGACAAGAGATCCTGCAGCAATATGTGGCAGACAAGAGATCCTGCAGCAATATGTGGCAGACAAGAGATCCTGCAGCAATATGTGGCAGACAAGAGATCCTGCAGCAATATGTGGCAGACAAGAGATCCTGCAGCAATATGTGGCAGACAAGAGATCCTGCAGCAATATGTGGCAGACAAGAGATCCTGCAGCAATATGTGGCAGACAAGAGATCCTGCAGCAATATGTGGCAGACAAGAGATCCTGCAGCAATATGTGGCAGACAAGAGATCCTGCAGCAATATGTGGCAGACAAGAGATCCTGCAGCAATATGTGGCAGACAAGAGATCCTGCAGCAATATGTGGCAGACAAGAGATCCTGCAGCAATATGTGGCAGACAAGAGATCCTACAGCAATATGTGGCAGACAAGAGATCCTGCAGCAATATGTGGCAGACAAGAGATCCTGCAGCAATATGTGGCAGACAAGAGATCCTGCAGCAATATGTGGCAGACGTCCGCAGCGACAGGACGGCGGCGCGGGCGCAGGCGCGGCTGGCTTACGGCCGAGCGTGGCAGCGTGACGTCAGCCGGCACTTACATGTTTGTTTGCTTACATTACCTAATTATTGTCACCCACACACAGAATACACCAATTGTTTAGCTATTTTTTGGGCTAATAGAGCTTACCTGCAATTCGTGCGTTACTATATTTTCATACTTATAATATACCGAGTAGGTTACACAAACAGTTGCCTCCCACCACACATTACTAAATAGTTACCGTTTGCTAGTCACAGCCATCACTATGTAGCTGCTGGGCTCAGCTTCCAGTCTCACCAGATGAATCTCATCATAATACTGACTTTGATTGGTACAACCGCCCTCATCTAGCTAAACTGATAAATGGCATAAGAATGAAGTTTAAAAGTGTTATTTACTCTAACTAATTTGCAAAATAAAATAAAATTTTCAGTCATTGCAAAAAAATACAAAATGTATTATTTCAGTACTAATTTACATAACATAAGTAAGTTGACGATTGGATTCTCCTAATAAGTAAATGATGCCTGTATTATGAGACTCCACTCTTCCTTAATTTTAGAAAACTCTACGGTTAACAATTTAATACCAAGTACTATCAATTTAGTATTTAACTCTTCAGACTAATGTAGAAACATAAGGCGTAGCAATTGGCTACGAACTTCGTAGGCGTGCTACGCGCTACTACGACCCGCTACGCACAGGGTCAAAGTTAATTTCCTACTCTTCCGACCAAACAATGAATAAGCTTTTCGCACCACCCCGTGGAGCGACGTAAACCGATACGTCACGCAAACCTGTGCGAAATTACCGATACAATAAGCAGTTATTATGGCTCGGTAGATTATAATGAATCAGATTTGAAGCTCTACGAAACATGCGTCATATACAAACATTATTTAAAAGTCGAACTAACCACCACTGCTCGGAGTATGTAACTAGTAACATTAAACTACTGTCTAAATGTCTTTATTTAAACTTATTGTAACCCAAAGGCCGAAATTAGTCATAATTAATTGAAATGTAAAATTTGAAATATATTATGTATGTAAATATTAGCTCTCTGCGCTCCACTTTCATATAAACATTACGTATGCCCCAAATTGACCGATTGAAGTAGAATATAAAATATAGATGTTTGCCTAATTCACGGATATGCCAAACAAAATTACTACACATCAGTGAGAAATGGAACGCAGCGTGATAAATAAGAAAAGAAAAGTTTGTCTGGGCTAATCTCCGATTTGTATGGGATTTTCACTGAAAGATGGAGGAGGTTATGTGGCAACAATCGAGGCAAATCATATACTACGCGATAATTGAGTCTAGATTAAGATATATCATAAAATTTTGGGGTAATAGCTGTAATTATAACTGCTTAATTCTTTTTCTTTTCTTTTCTTCCTTCAAAAAGGAGCCATACGTACCATTGTCCGAATTTAATAAAGACATAGCTCTCGTTCACACAAGCCCTTTGAAGCACAGTCCACGTTACCAAGCAGTGCAAATATTTAATAAATTACCTTTATCTCTAAAAATCATTACCTATTTATTTAATTTTATTATTTTAGGAAAATTTACAGCTAACTTACATATGAATATTCAAATAAGCCTTCCTATACTGATAAGTGTCTTTAGTCAATTAGTGATTTACAACGTTATGATATTATTATGGTTTTTTTTTCTCTTTTTTATAATTTACAAAAACCTAACATTATGTGTTAATGTTGTGAACGTATATGAGTAATATTTTCTTGAGTGTTTCTATAGGAAAATTCCACTCACAGTTTATATTTATATTATATTGTTAAAAAGAATGAATAAATAAAACATATAGAAAATTCACGTGGGAAAACCGCCGGAAACTGCCGGATTTGGTATGTGTTTCCCGATAGCTATAACCTAGGGGTCTTTAAGTAAAGTGTGAAAAGGTTGCTTCTAGGTACGCGTGCTCCATCATTACTTACCATCAGATGCGATGATGGTTAAACCCGAGCCTATTATCAATCAAAAAAACTCTTCCACGCGAACAAAGTCACGAGCACAGCTAGTGATAAAAATAATATCAACGGAATTAGTATCTATCTTGTTTGGTTGGTATTGGTACCGCCGGCTCTCGCGGTTATCTCCTTATGCAAAACTGTTATGTAGCAGAAGGAAGCTGTGGAAAGGAAGAGGGAGATCTCGATCGATCAGCAGAGGGCAGACAATCCATTTGGAGGTTTCACGTTATGCTGTTGCGTTAGTTCCAGCTGTTATTTGTACCACTTTGACAGTCGTTCGACTGGAAGCCCAAGTGGATGGTGATGACACCACACCAGAGTGTATGAATCTCCGGAATATTTAAAGAACTGCTGCCCCCTTATTGTTAGGTGAACATGATGGTATTGCGCATGCGCGTCACGGGGCGCGAGGCGTCTCCCGTGATTATCGCTATCGAGGTAATTAGACCGATGATCGATGTCTCAAGTAAGCCTCTAATTGATAAGATAACGCCACGCATTACACTTATCGACTTTTTATTGTTAAGATACGTATCGTAAATACAATAATAATTGTTAAAGCGCACCTTCATACCTACCTCATATTAAATTGACATAAATTCGGGGATAAGTGAGGATTACTGCGCCGTCGCTGCGCATGCGCAACCACACGAAGGTCACCCCCCCCCCCCCTCCCCCTGCGCGCTCCACCTACCACACCCTGCGCCACTTGACAAGCACTCTCATAACTTTTCCTCAGTTCAATATTATGTTACTATACGGTTTCAGGTGGGTTTCCATCGAACACTGTCGTACCATCAGCTTTGTTATAGCGGCGTATCACGGGAGCTGTTACTTCGCGTACTGAGGCGTTATCGCATTTCATAGATTATTATCACTGTTACCAAAAATGTCTATGTACGGCTCAATGTTTGACCTAAATCTACATTTGCAACGATGAGGCGAGTAGTACTTACCGTTGCTCTTACCTACAGGATCCCTGCGACTCATGTTTACAAACAGAAGCAAGTGGCAGCGAGGATATCATCGGTGTAGCTAGCACATGATTAGATACTACAGAACCTGCTACCTACTATTTCAGAAACTATCTCAAACGGATGTCATTGAACAACTAACATAAGTGTTTCAAGCCTGAATAGCATCTAGTGGGATATCTGTCGTGATTAGTTAAGTTATCAACGTGATAGTCAGATAGTGCAGTCGGGTGTAGAGCAGTTCCCGGCAGCAGCAGCGTCGGCCGCGCTCTGCACGACGCGCAGGGACGTGCTCGTGCTCCCCGCGGCAGGCGGCGCCCGCAGCCAATGGCGGGCCGCGGCCGCACGCACACAGGCGCGCGCACGCACACAGGCGCGGCGCGCGGCACACGGGCGAGCGCCGCGCGCGCCGCACTCGGGCCGCGACTCCGACTGTGATGTGAGCACTGCTCGCCGGAGCGACACGAGCGGACACACGAGCGGACACTACTCTGCCTGCATCAGCTGCAACTAGCGGTAAGTACACCCTCACATACCTATTGTGCTACGACACTCCCGAATGCTACGCAGTCGGTAGTGAAAAGACCCACTAATTGTGTTAGACATAGCGCAGCTCTTGTACAGCACCAGAGTGGTACAAGATCGAAGAACAGACGGCGCTCCAGGCCACCACCTCTTCAGGAGGCGCGGTGCTATGTTTGGACTAGACTCACAAGCACTGTTTCAGAATTTGTTTCAAAATTGAGTGCTATATAACAAACTCTACAATTTTATAAGATAGATCGCTTTAGGCACACATACTTCTAAGTATGCCTAAGCAACAGGCGTATTACCGTGCGTAGCGTACCTGCCGGGACTGCGTCATCGATCTCCTCTCATCATAATGTTTGCCAGGTGCCCGTCCGGTCATTGGGCTTTCCTGTGTTTCTCTACTGAAGTGCTCCGTCAAGAAAGTTTCAAGTTAACGGACGGTCGCTGTAAATTGAGTCTTAGGTTTTCCAAGTATAAACAAATAATATAATAATAATAAATATAATGTCTATATAATATCTATTAAACTTTTAAAGATATTTTTTGCCTATCTTTGATAAGTACATAAAACAATTGTAAAAGAGTTTGAAGACACCCTCTGAAACAGTGTAGTTTAGTTAGCGCTGCCCTGCTGGTTCTTCTAGAACTGTTACAAACAAGTAAAAGCCTGTTTTGATGTTAGCTAACATTACCTAGTTGTTATTTAAAAATTTATTCGCTGTGATTTGTAGTGTTCACCCGGAGACAGCCGGCGTAGACCCTAGCGCACCCACTCTCGGGACACCAGCGATCCTTTTGCTAACATGATACCTAACTACTACCTTAAGGAACCTAGTTTTATTGAAACTACTGATATGTACGTTAGAATTTGTGGGGTTTTACCTAGTATATTCAATAACTTAGCGATCTGTATTAATCACAATGAACCAATCAGTTGAGTGTCATTTTTGGTGTTTATTGTTTATGCTTTTAATACAATAAATCGGGGAAGGGGAGAGGTATTTTTTGGGATCCTTTTAAATGAAGTAATCAATACGTATATCACAAAAAATAGCCGAGATATGACATAGCGAGGCGAGCGTCGTGGAGCCGCCGGCCTGCGTCACGCCTAGCTCTAGCTGATCCGGCAAGACATGCAGAGCAAAAGTTTGCTCAAAAACTGAGGTGAACTGACAAAAACAGTCCTTTAATATTTACCCTACTGCATAGGAAGGGTTATTAAAATGTAGTTAATGTGCCTCTGAAAACTGACTGTCCTATCAAACTCTGCAAACTTTAAAAAAGTCTTGCAAAAAAAGAAACAGATTTCATTGGTTTTCTAGAGTCTTCAGAAAATATTCTATCTTCTTAACATATTATTAGGTATTGTGTTTTTACCTGTGTACATGTGTAGTCTATAGAGTAGCTACTGTACAAGGCGCGCAATATGTACATACCATCCACACACATTAAGTACAGGCTTCGGCCAGACAAATATACGTACGTATATTTCAGAGATAGTTGCAACCGTCGCAACGCTGCTGCCCCATTTCAGACCCTAATCAGAATTAAATTTTCAGGCGTAAACGTAAAATAGATATTGGCTATATTATAGGACACATTTAAATTGAGGTTTGAAATATTTCAATTTTTTTATATATGTATATATATATATATATATAGTTGATAGGCTTGCGTTTGACCATAATCTCACCTGATGTCAAGCGATGATGTGGTCGAAGATGAAGCACGCTTGCCTAGAAGTAACCTATTCACTCTTGACTTAAAGACTCCCAGGTTATAACTATCAGGACACACAGACTCTGGCAGAGAATTCCACTCCTTAGCCGTACGCACAATGAAAGTATTCCCAAAACGTTTCGTGCGTATGGGTGGGATGTCCACCATGTAACGATGGCGCTTCGCCGTTTGTCTTGTATAGTCCGATGATGGAACGGTCTTGGCGGAATTAGACTGTGTAATTCCATCGCACACTCCCCGAAATTTAACCGATAGACTTGCAACTCGTCGTCGATGTTCAAGGCTCTGGAGCTTTGACTCGACCAGTGCATCGTTGCCAATGAGTCTCTTGGCCTGCTTCTCGATAGACTCAAGCGCATCCTGTTGATATTAAGATGTGTATAAACAATATTGTAGCCATTGAGATAATATGTACTATGATTGTAGCCCACTGCATTATCCGCATATTAACATTGAAAATATAAGCAGTATATGCCGCTGGATAAGCTATTCAAGTAACAATTGTATTGTAGCATTAAAATTCAATCATTATTAATTAAAATTATTAAAAACAGAAGATAGAAACAAAAAAAGATAATTTGAAACAAAAAAAGAATAAAAAGAAATTATACAATTAATACATTAATAAGTGTAAAAAGAGGACTCAAATTAATATTTAAAGATAAATTGAATTTATAAAATGTTAAATTTTACTATAATACGTATCTAGTGTAGGTAAATAAACTAATACATATTACTTAATTAAAGTGACTTACTTTTTGGGTTCAAAGTAGTAAGTACATCATTTACTGCCGAATAATAACAGCGCTGGTGTATTTGGTAGGCACTTACTTAGTTAACAAGATTACGCAACTAAATTATTTTTGTAAAAAGTGTCCTTTACTAGATTTTGAAATGGGTCAGCCGAACGTCTCTGAGTAGGTTCCAGGTGTGTCCACGCGATACGTTTCTCACCCGGAGAGCTGGCTCTAGCAGGCTTTGTAGTCAGAGCTTTTTCCTATTCCTATTTCCTTACCTCTAGGAGCGGTCACGTAATGCAGGTAACTTACCTACTTACATCTTATTTTCTGGACGAAGTGCGAGCCAGTTTGTTAAGCTATAAGAATGACTAGCTGTGCTCCGCGGTTTCATCCACATTAACCAGCATGTCAACAATACAAACTTTCATCCCCTTTTTTTTCCGAGGTGGATATCCTCATGGATGTCGTCTGCCCTGGGGCGGGCGAAGGGGTCTGTCAGACTCATACTGATTAAAACCACCCCGTGTTCCCTCGTACACATGCGTCGGGGGCTGCGGGAACACATAAGTATTCTTCAACGCGGCCCCCGACTAGTACCCATCTCTTTAAACGGGGGGAGTGACTTGTTACGCCCTTCTCTGAAATAACAGGGGGAACTAATCCCCCTGTTACTTTAGAGAAGGGCGCCCATGGAATAAAACGCGCCGCCATCTGGGGTTTCGTGTTATAGAGTATAGAGGACGGTGGACATCCCCAAGTTCACCGTTCCTGGACCTATTTAGGAGGGCCGTCAGGGCACTGTCTGCCCTCTGTCGACGCCCGGTGTACCTTCTGCGGGCCGGAAGAGCGCTCGAGATCTCCCTCTTCCTTTCCGCTGGCAGCAACTGGTCGCTTCCAACTTCTGAAACGAGCAACCCCAACCCAACCCTTTAGGAGTTGATTTAAAAAAAAAGAAGTCTGGGTCTTCAATTATTCTAATTTAATTTTTTCCAAATCGGTGCAGTGGTATACCTATCCGTGAAAGCTTAATAGACAGACTGTCGCATTTATAATATTGGTATGGATATGGATACAACTGATAGCAACTGTTATTTAATAACTTATTGAACGCAACTGTTACTTTTGTAAAGATTTGGCCCCTAGAGGAGTAATCGGTATTTCTTATAATTTTTTCAGCTAATTTCACATACTTTATCGTTATACTGTTATAGGCAGATATAAAGGAGAGGGTGAAACCCTACGTAATATTAACTGCACACAAAATTAATACCAAATGGTACCAGAGTCAATTCTCCAACATGACAGAACTGCGTAAGCATATATCTTGGAATCAACAGAAAGGCTTTGGAGCTTCGAAACCGATTATCCTTAGGTACATTGTATGTATTTAAAAAAAAAATGCAACTTCAGGTTCTGTTAAAAGTAACATCGACAATTCAAATGTATAGAATGGTAGGGTCCTAGTTATTATAATATTCATACGCTACGTGAAGCCGATGATTCGTTACGATGAAGCGTTAGGCCAAAAAGGGACTCGAAATGAAAGTCTATTTATTTATTTCGCTAAGAATAGAGTGTATTAGAGTGACTTTAACATTTCTAAAAGCATATATTCTCGTGGAAAATAACGTACAAAAAACTCCATAGTTCTCTCTACTACTACTACTCTCTAAATAAAACTTACAATATTTGGTATGCATACGTGTTTATATTTAACTAGCTGTGACCCGTGGTTGCACCCGCGTTAATTAGAGGAAAAAACAAAATTCATTCATATCGGCTTGAATTTAAGCGGTTTGAATTTCTCATAGAAACTTTTATCCCCAGTTTCCACCCAAGTTATGGGCTGATTTTTGGAAAAATGTCGCCTTTGTTTTCAACTATTTTCATTATGTGTACTGTGGGTTTATCCGTGAAAGTGAAACAGACAGACAGACTCTCGCACTTATTGTAGGTATCATCGCCGTGGTCTCTTGCGCAGTGGCTGCAGTGAAGAATGGCAAGCCGTCTCACTAATGTACTGAATCCTGAAATCTTGAAAAAGAACGAATATTTTTAACTTCTAATAGGTTTTCTTGTAATTAATTAGTAAAAATCGATTATCTGTTTTTTTTTTAACATAATTAAAAGCATAATTATTATGTTAGGTATTAAATTTTGATTAATCTTTACATGAGTAGTACAAAACAAAATCACTCCCGCTGTCTGAACGCTTAGATATTTTAAACGACGCAACGGATTTTAATGCAGTCAGCAATAGATATAGTGATTCAAGAGGACGCGGTTTATATGTACAATACATACAGTCTGGCTCCAGTGATATACGTGGGCCTTTTATAAATTTTGATTGCTGATTTTTTTTACTGATTTAAATATTTGCATTCTAATGTATTGTATATACCTATATTTTTAAATATATATTTCACTAGCTTTTGCCCGCGACTTCGTTCGCGTGGGATGTTTTTCCCGCGTAATTCCCGATCCCGTAGGAACTCCAGGATAAAAACTATCCTATGTCCTTTCTAGAGTCCTATACTATTCTCATGCCAAATTTCATCTAAATCGGTTCAGCGGTTTAGGCGTGAAAAGGTAACATACAGACAGACAGAGTTACTTTCGCATTTATAATATTAGTATGGGTTATTGCAAATTTGAGGACTATGTAGTTATTGTTTGTGTTACTTTCACTACAATTTATTTAATGATGTCACGCAGTTTGAGTACTTGTGTGGCTTACCCAAATGTCCTTACTTTGGTATTGTTCGTCAGATCGTTGAGCTCCTTAAGTTCTAAGTTGAACTACACAATAACTGACAAAAATGCTTGCACTGTCTGGACAGGTCCACTCAAATGTTTGTGGTTATTTCCTCAAAACAGCACCACAGACATGAACCTACATGCTTTTCATATGATTAGACCAATACGATTGGAAGGACTTTAAAAGAGACATTGCACTCTGAGTTTATTTCGGTGTTTCTTCTCAGGGTAGTCAGTTAGGAAACACCGGCTTCATCTAGCTAAACTAAAATTAACACGCAAAAAAAACATGACGTGTAAAAGTGTTATTGACAAAATAAATATGTCATTTCAGTTACAAATGATTGCGCCAGCATAACATGATGAACTTAGAAGATGGGATAGCGGGAGAGTACTGAGCGCCAATAGACTAATGGATAACGTCTCGGACTTGTGATCGAGAGGTCACGGGTTCGAACCCCACCCATTACACTATTGCCATGAACCCACTCCAGACACAAGCACATTTAGCTTAGTTGGAGGGGTTAACAAGATTGCTAGTAATGTGAATTCTACCCACATTGTTAGATATCTTAAAAAAAAAAAAACAAATTACAACTGAACTGGACAGACAGTCGAGTGATTCTATGTGGGTTGCATTCCTTCACATGGACGCCTGTGCTTAGTCTTACTTGCCTCGCCATGTTTACGATATTCCTAGATTGCAGGCTGCAGTCTTACCTGTGGGCGATAACTGAAATTAGTACACATTTAGAAATGTTTGTAATTGTACTTAGTAGTGATGTGAGTGTTGGAGGCTCACCCAGACGTGTGGTGGAGGTGAGGACACAACGCACGGTTGTAAAAGCTCGTCGTTATCGCGGGCAAACATGGCGCCGCCTCCAGCGAGCCGCGCGCCTACTGCACCACGCGGCAGAAGGACCACAGGATGACTGAACCGGGGACGAGGCGCGCGCACGCTTAGAGTACCTTCTTATAATTGTGACCCAACTTATAATTTTAAACAAAAACATATTGCTAGCAAAGGTGAGATGGTACTTCACACCGGAACAGCTGCTCAATCTCTATCAAGCCCCGGTTCGGTCGTGTATGGAGTACTGTTCACATCGTTGGGATGGATCTGCCAAGTACCAACTGGAAGCGCTTGATTCTATTGACAAACGGGCCAAAAGATTCATTGGCAACGATGCACTGGTCGATTCAAAGCTCCAGAGCCTTGAACATCGACGATGAGTTGCTAGTCTATCGGTTTTCTATCGGTTACATTTCGGGGAGTGTGCGATGGAATTATACAGTCTAATTCCGCCAAGCCCGGTCCATCATCAGACTACAAGACAAACGGCGATGCGCCATCGTTACATGGTGGACATCCCACAAATACGCACAAAACGTTTTGGGAATACCTTCATTGTGCGTACGGCTAAGGAGTGGAATTCTGAGCTACAAGCGCGCACTACAAGCAAGGTGACGCTCTTACCTAATAACCTAACCACGTTGTCATCATACGTTAAATATTTAAAAATGGTTGCCGATTTACTGTCAATGCCGTAATTCCCATAGCTAGTGGAGCTTCTGCTATCGGTGTGAGATGGTATAATTCGGAGCTTTGACATGTGACGTCTGTTGTGCACACAGCGCAGGCGCAGGCGCGACCGCCGCGAGTGAGGGGCGCGTGTTTACCGACCCGCCGCCGCAATATGCCTCGATATAATTAATATTCTTATCATAAAATATACTTCCTAAACGTTTCAAATATGTAATCATATGAAAAAGTCTGCGTAGCAAGAGTTCATATACCTACTTTGGAGGAAAAATGTGCTTCTAATATGTACCTACTGTGGTTGTCATCAACATAATTATTCATTGATTATTTTGTTATCTAAATCCTTAAAAATCTAAAGTTGTAATTAGTACTAAGTTGGCGAAGTCGGCGCAAACAAGTCAGTCGTGTAGGAGCTCCGGCGTATTCGTGGAACCAACTAATATAGCAATCAACTGCCGCCTTGATGCTATGTATAAACACCACGTCCCTAGTAAATATTGAAAGGCTCCGTAATTATTTTACGATAGAAGAGAATATTAATAGCAAGTAGGTGTTAGCAATATGTTCTGTCACTACACAAACAGAGTAGGTATATGTACCGACGTCCGCGGTCGGCGCCGGCGCACGCTTGTTCCCTATTAGTCGTGAACTTCCGCCGCCGCTCTTCCGCTCTAAAAACAATGCCTTTTCTTTACTTAAACGTCTGCCTTTAAAAGAAATACACTTTATTTGAAAAACACTAATTTTCTGAAGAAATCTTTCTCCCTTTTAGGTAAGCGTATCCTCCTTGCATAATAAGACTTCAAAGGTTTAACACTGTCGTTGGTCACAGACGCAGTATGGAGAACGTGGCGCAGATGGAGCAGCAGGACGCGCGGCCCTCCGCGGAGGCGCTCGAGCTGGTTAAGAGCGAGGTTCGCCCCGAGCAGGAGTCGGGGGGCGAGGGTGGGGTCGCGGGGGGCGAGGGCGTAGGGGGCGAGCCGCAGGCACGCGTCCCCTCACCGCCCGCTCACTCGCACTCCGTCATCACGTCGCGCCGCGCTGTGCGCACCATCACGGCCGCCGGACACATCACCACGGACGAGCCGCCCGATCTGCCGGACGATGGCGTCAAGGACGAGCCGCCCGAGGCGCCGGCGGCCGGCCTGGACGACGCGCAGCTGCACGTGCAGCACTACGCCGCCAAGTTGGAAGAGGCCGACGCGCGCGAGCAACAGCACTACGACGACGAGCGCCTGCGCCTGGCGGAGGCGGAGACCTCCCGCTACCTCGCCTTCAAGCCGGAGCCCTACCGCGCGCTGCCGTCACCCGGAGACAAGCGTGGGCCGCCGCAGTACGCGCGCCCGCCGCCGCGCGGGCCCTACGCGCGCGGCTTGGCGCTGCGCTACGGCGCGCCGCACCACGTCATCGTGGCGCAGGACGGCGACGCCGAGGAGCCGCACGATGCCTTCCTGCACAAGGACAAGGAGCAGATGCAGGCGTACGCCGGGGGCGAGGCCGCACCGGGGGACGCGCGCCAGTACGCCGCCGTGCTAGGCGAGCAGGCCGCGTCCTCGCTGGAGATGATCCAAACCACGGCGCTTAACAACCAGCAGGCGGTGGGCGTGGCCTATCAGCAGGTCAAATACGAGACGCGAGGGGAGGGTGAGCCGAGGCCGACCACGTACGCAAGCCTGCAGCCCGTGACGTCAGTGCATGGCGGATACGCGTACGCCGGACAAAGCCCGCAGTACGCCGGCGGCGGGTATGGCACGTACGCCGGCGGGAGCAAGGAACTGCTGACGCTGTACGGCGGCGGGCCGGGCGGGGGCGCGGGGGGCGCGGGCGGGGCGCGCGGGGACGAGTCCCCCCCGGGCCAGCTGCTGTACCGCAGCGACCCCACGCTCTCTTCGTCGTCACTGGCGCGCGGCGCACACGTCGTGTACGGCTCGGTGGTACCGCAGTCTCAAGCGGTGTACGAGACACCTCCGAGCCCTAACTCACAACAGGTCAGTTGTCACCCTCCCAAATGCAATTGTTTTGTTCTGTGAATTTGTGTATAACGCGGTTTGGTATCGCCAGGTGACGCTGTACACTCATGGAAATACGGTGCAGTACAAGGTGGGCGGTGAACACTACCTAGGGCAGGGCGGCGGCGTGGAGTACGTGCCCGTGTCAGGGTACGAAGGCGGGCTGCTGGTGGAGGGCTACCAACCCGCGCAGGCGTGGCCCGCGCACAACCTGCTGGCCATCGACGAAGGCTTTGACCCCAGTGAGTGACGCGCCTCTACTGCGTTGTGTATGTTATGAGCAGCAAGCTAACGAGCCCGTTCCCCAGGCATGGCGGGCATGGGAGAGGTGAAGGAGTGCGTGAACTGCGCGGCCGCCACCACGCCGCTGTGGCGCCGCGACGGCACCGGCCACTACCTTTGCAACGCGTGCGGCCTGTATACGCGCATCAACGGCGTCAACCGGCCTCCGCTCAAGGGGCAAAAAGCCAAGCCGCAACAGGCACTAGTAAGCACTTGTTCCATGTTTGAGTGAGCTTGTCTTTTCGCCACAGTGTCTTATTTGCAATAATGTGACCGATGCTTTCTGTGCAGCCGACGAACGGCAACCGGCGCGTGGGCGTGACGTGCGCCAACTGCCGGACGTCCAACACCACGCTGTGGCGGCGCAACAACAACGGCGAGCCCGTGTGCAACGCGTGCGGCCTCTACTACAAGCTGCACAACGTGAGTACTGCCTCAAGAGTAGCTCGTCTGCCATATAACGGACTAGATAGGAGCGTATCGCGTGATTGTGCATCGATTACAGCGGTTATGCTGATTAGACACCGCACAGGTATCTAATCGCCGCTGCATTCAGTTATCAGGGAACTCCTCGGCAAATATTGGGTCTGTATAAAAAATCAAAACACAGGGTCTCATCTAATCTCGTGAGATAAAACGCGGGGCTACCGACTGATAGAGAATTATCATCGCGCGACCACGAATATTCATAATGAGATAAATAATCTTTTATCAATTATCTCCTCGCGAGTAGATACGCTTGTTTAAAGGATGATAGGCTCGCTCGGCGACAGATTACGAGGAATTCCCCCGTCTAAGAGTGACGCATCCGCAGGTGAACCGGCCGCTCAGCATGAAGAAGGACGGCATCCAGACACGCAAGCGCAAGCCCAAGAGCATGGGCGGCGGACACGGCGGCGGCGCGCGGCCCGGCGCGGCGCTGGCGGGTGAGTACGCGGCCGCGTGGCCCGCGGCGCGCTGCGACCCGCACTAACCGCGCGCTGTTGCAGCGGACGTCGCGCGCCGGGGACTGCCCCCGCTGTACGCGGCGCTGGAGGCCGGCCCCGCGCCCCCCGCGCCGCTGCTGCTGCTGCCCGCGCCCGACCTGTGAGTACCGCGCCGAGCCAGCGCCGCAGCACACCTGGCCTCCTCTGCTCTCCCCACTTGACAAGTCCGCGGCTCTGTTCTTCGGCCGGTGCTCCCGACCTGCACGCCGTGGGCTCGCGCGCTGACTCTCTTTGCTCGCACGTTCCTCTCTCAGCTTCAAGATCTATCTTTCGTGTGCATCTTGATTATCTGTGTGGTTCTGCACATCGGCTTCCCGCACTCTGCCACCCTGTATCTTCTTTTAAAATCTTAAGATGCACCAATGTAGGACAGCATTGTAAAAACTGCGGATGACAACGTCCTGCTTTCATGCGTTAGGCTCCGCGTCACTTGCGACGTTCTGCCACTCATGAGAACAGTCAGTAACGTTCGCCATGTTGAGGAACTGGTAAATACTGTTGTTGATAGTTTGCTAACATTTACAAAGTATTTTTTGTGTAGTAGACATTTGCTATTTGCGTTTGTGTTACGTTATCTCAAGGTTGTGTGCAGTGCTTCCACTAACTATGTACTCTATCATACATATTTACCGGTAACTGTGAATTCTGGTTCTTGGTACATGTGGGACAGGTACAGAGGTTCTACTTCTTACAGTGTGGGCCTAATTTTACACAAGCAAAGACGACAAATAAAGTGGTTAAAAAAGCTATTTATTTTATACAATAGAATAATGGTTCCAGTACTAAATTTAGACGAACTTTTTGCACTCATGTAGCTTTTTTTTTGCGTACGCAATACAACCATTTATTTCGTCTTCTTGCTGTGCCGCGGGAGAGTAGTAGAGTCGTGACCATGACGTGCACGTTGTGTTGCAGGGTACCAGCGCTAGAGCGTGGCGCGCCGCACTACTGCCCGTCGTAACAAGCGTCCCGAGCGCCCCGAGCGTCCCGAGCGTCCTAAGCGCTCAGAGCGCTCAGAGCGCGTCAAGCGTCCTGAGCGTCCCGAGCGTCCCTAACGTCCCGAGCGCCCCGAGCGTCCCGAGCGCTTAGAGCGCGTCGAGTGCCCTGAGCGCCTCCTCAGTGCACCACTGTGACGTGAGACCAACATCCCACCCTTCACATGCGAGATTCTCTATTTGAAATCACTTCACTTACCGTCTCAAGAGCTGTACATATCCAACTCCAATACGAATACCCTACTGTGGGGGTGATATTTAAATGTTCTTCAGATTTCATAATAGATCTTCCTCTCCTCATGCACCTGTACAGTCACAACTAAGCAACAAGGCTTCTGGAAGCTCCCCAGGCGTTTAGGCTGGTGCAGCTCACACGATAGGTAACCATCTTTTACGAGGATATAAGGAAGGGTTACCGGGACGACGTAAACTAAGTGTTGTTATACAGCAATAGTCATTGGTTGCTCAAATAGTGTTCTGGAATAGTGCTAAAAATCTGCTACTGATTAATTATTGCGTGACTACACGTTTCATGTAAGGTCATATAACTTTGGCTGCGAGCCATGTTGCACCGCACACTCTGTTTAAAAGTGTAGACCTATGTTATGGGGTAACAACTGTATACGTTAGAGTGTGTGGTGATACAAGTGTAGTGGCGCATGGCGGTGCGCGGACTCACGGACACGTTCACCGGAGAGTGTATCATAGGCGTCAGCGTTGTACCATATAGTTATGTAACTAGGATACTTAGATGTAACAGACGACGAATTTACTATAATAATATATTGTTGTGAGTGTATGTGTGTGTGCCCGGGTATGTGTATGCGTATGAGTTTGTTCAGCTAATTAGGTTTACATATTTATATTTTGATAACACTGTTTGAACTGTTATAATATAAGAGTTTACAAAATAAGCGACAGAATAAAACGATTGTTGCTTCTACGATTATGCTGTATTATTTTTATCTTGTACAATGTCATCGTATTACCTACTCCTTTCCCAAGACGTCACTCGCCTGTACTCGGCTGTCACAACGGTTCTATCATCACTTCGCTGGCTTTTTATAGTTTCCTGTCGCAGTCCTGTATCAATAATTGTTTAGCACGTTAGCGAGGGCTCCTCTCACGAGGTAACTTACACTGATATTTAATTTGCTGGAATTTGTAATAATAAAATAAGTTTGTGTGGCTATAAGTTTTCAGGTACCTATACTTTACGTTATACCTACTAGTTCAGCAGTAAACGTGGATAATCACTAAGACAAACTAGGCTCGTGCATAGAGCGCGAGGTTACAAGGGCGCGGAATTTTTAAGCAAAGAAAAGACAATTAACATAAATAAATAGGTAAGTAGGTATGTATCTACTAACGTAACATAGCATATTTTTAGTGCTCCCGTAACGTGCTCCGTTGTCTTAATTATCGAAACTAGCCTCTGCCCGCGGCTTCGCTCACGTGAAAAGGTTTTTCAGCAATAATAGTAATCTGTCAATCTCCAGCCCTTTTGGCTACTTACGGATTCTACTTCGATACTACGCGACGCGCGACGGTGTGAATACACCAACGGTACATCGCTCCATAATGACGTCAAAGAAGGACAAACAAACAAACACACTTTCGCTTTTTTATTTCGTTTGCGTAGAAATTTTTTAACATTATGGCGGGATGAAACTAATACTATTGTTATGTCCGCGTTAATTTCGTAGTGTCGATGAAAACGCATTAGTACAGAAACGAAGTGAAATTACCACGTTGCAAATGCCTGAGACTGGTTGAGTACATACAGAGTTTAGCGACTACCAGGACCAGTTCAGCTAACAGTGGCCTAACCCACGTTAACGTTCATCTTCCCGTATCACTGAACTATACTTCCATAACTACTTAAGGATTGAAGTAACTTTAATTCATAAGGCACGCCATGCTTTATAATAATGCTCATAAATCATTCTGCAAATTTTAATACATTTTAGACACAGATTGCCATACTACGTCTTACCTAATAAAGATAAATAAGCAACTATATGATGTTGCAAATTTGTTAGATCTACTAAATACTCACGTTTTTGTAGGTAGGTAATACTTTCATTTATCACTTACTAATACATGAAGACTTGCAACTTGCAAAGCGCTAAGTAATGCTTTTCTGAATTGTTTTACAAATCCATATTGTTCTGACATTACAAAATTATTTCTGCAACAATAAGTTTATTATTTTATATAAAGCAAAATCAGTCCAGTAGTTCAAATAACAAATACAAAGACAGACATACAAACATTAAAAAGCTGGTTTGGGATTTTGTATCATGTAATAACACTACGCACTTGAGAAACTACAATTATTTCGAAATCACAGACAAACTCAATATACAAACCAATTTTATTAAAAGTTAGACAGACGGACGAGGAAAGCGACTTTTTTTAAGTATAACTAGTAATGTGGGTAGAATTCACATTACCAGCAATCTTGTTAACCCCTCCAACTAAGCTAAATATGCTTGTGTCTGGAGTGGGTTCACAGCAATAGTGTAATGGGTGGGGTTCGAACTCGGGACCTCTCGATCATAAGTCCGACACCTTAGCTATTAGACTATTGATGCTTTATTGTATGTACAGACGCCAGCACGTGAAGCTACCCGAAACTGTCATTTTTTTCCAATCAACCTTGAACCTAATTTCTTTAATAATAAAGTTGAAAATCTATTAAAGAAATTTGACGGATTGTTGTAGCTTGATGTGCTGGCGTCTGTACCTAGTAATAATATCTCATTTGAATAAGATGAATAAAATTATACTAATGTCGTTATATTTTTGCTGCACAATTATAACGACTGCTCCTATACTAATTTTGGTGCGGAGTCATAAGGATTACCGATTCTAAAAAAAATTCAACTTGTTGTTCTTTTATGTAATTTAGAGATTAGCTTAAAGAAAGAAAGAAATTAAAAATTATTCGGTCAAGATGTAAAGGCAAATAATGAAATAAAAAAATAAAAAAAGAATTAAACAAAACTATAACAAACACTTAATTAAATAAAACCGCGTTGTGATAGGCCCTGTTCAGCAGAAAGAATGTGTAAAGTTGGTTCTGTAGGTTATTGATTTGGATAAGGCTTCAGATTGATTGATATTAGGATATATCTAATCACTTTTTATTCGCATCCATGATTTAACTGACAAATTGGAACAAAAAAGTTTACTACTGTAACATAACTGTAACGGTTACCTAGGTACCATAGATATACCTATTAATCTCTCACGGACTTTTTTTCGAGTGAGTGAGAATGTTCAATATGTATGACGTTTTTATGTAACACATAGATACCATTTTTTGTAATAAATAGAGGAGCTTGTGGCTAAATGATAACAGCCACACGGTAAGATCTTCAACGCTTGGCGAGGCATGTCTGTGGATGATACAGATAATGACATACATACCAATACCTAGTCTATGCAAACTAGAAGAAAGTAGGAAGGTTTATTTCTAAGCAATTTTCTATTACGAATAGAATTTCCACAAATTATGAATCAGGTATTACTTATTTACAATGAGTAGTCCAAACATAAAGTTATAGGTATTTTTGTTCATTTTTAGGGTTCCGTAGCCGAATGGAACTTTAATTTCGGTAGTCGGTGTCTTTAGTTTTGTATTTTCGTTTTTGGCACCGACTTCCGAAATTAAAGTTATTTTTCGCTTTGCAGTGTTTTTTGGGAGTCGGTTTAATTTTTTGGTAAAAAGTTTTTATTTCACTCTTTTTAGTTGGTCGACATTCAATTTACCTAGTTACAAGAGTGTAAATGTCAACTACTTATATTTATTTACAAAATATTGCTTTTCCCAATGCTGGGCCGTTAATTGTTGAGGAGTTCTCCTGGTACTTCACCATCAGCTTCACTTCAATAAATGCATTGTGACGAGCATATTATGCTTAATAACCACATTCAAGTAATTGAAGCGGAACACATGAAATACTTATTATTCCTACTTATATATTGAGTAGTTCCAGTGGCCATCTGTGGTCTTCATCATCAGGTCCACTTCACAAATGGTGCTTTGCGAATGCAACTACACAAGTTACTATAAAAAATACCCAAATCACTATAGGTGTGCATATAAAAAAAAATGCATTTAATTCAAGTAACTTAACTCATATAAGATTAACAAAATCAGAAGCACACACACCAAATATTATTTTAAAGAATAAATTAAAATGAAAATGACAATTACAAAAAAAAAGAACTAAATGAAATAAAAATGTCAATAAAAAAACAATAAAATTAATAAAATAAAATGGTCATAATAAATTTTTCTATAATTAAAAATGCTATAATTGAATAAAAAAGATATACATTATTAATTTTAAATAAATCATTTTAAAACATTATCAAACTTTTAGTTATATGTAGATCTCCGCAATGCTTAACATACGGACAATCTACCCTGTCGGCAATCATCCTCAGGACTGTGTTAGTGCTGCCCCGCAGCCTGCGCACCAACGAGGCGGCTCGCTTTCTCATTATAGTGTGGAAGTTGTCCACGCGCGCCTCCGTGAACATGCCTGAGGCGCTGCAGTAGCGAGGCAGCCCCATCACCGCCCTGAAGGCGTTATTGTACTGGACGCGGAGTGCGCTGTACGATGCCTGAGTATATCTAGCCCACAGACTGCACGTGTAGAGGGAGGTACAGTACGCTCGAAAGAGCGTAACTTTCACCCCCTCGGAACAACGCGCAAATCTGCGAGCCAGCATATTCGCTCGGATCGACAGCGCCCTCCGCTCCCGTTCCATGTCGGCATCGTCTTTGAGGTCGGACGTCACTATGTGGCCAAGGTATTTGAAATGCCTTCCCCTTTCAAGTTTCGCCCCATTTAGAAATACATCCGGCACGCTAGTGTATCGCCTACTACCGGCCTCAAAGACCATGCACTGACTTTTTGCTGCATTATATTTTAAACCGTGGCTAACAGCATAACTTTCACAGGTCTCGATAAGCCTGCGTAGGCCACACACTGACGCGCTCAGCAAGACCATATCGTCTGCATAGCTGAGATTATTGACACATACTCCATTAATATGGCAGCCGACATGCTGCTTGCTGAGCGTGGCAATAAGGTCATTCATGTACAGATTGAAAAGCGAGGGAGACGTCAACCCCCCCTGCCTCACCCCGCACTCCAACCTATACGGCTCCGACATTGTTTCCGCCCACCGGACCGAGTTGACTTGGTGTCCATACCAATACCTAAAGATGTTAATTAGTTCCTTCGGTAGTTTTATGCTTTCCAGCTTCTCCCACAGGATATCGTAGGACACCAAGCCAAAGGCCTTAGAAAGGTCTAGGAAGCAGGCATGAACCGCGGTGTTACGTTCCGTATAGTGTCACGACATGCTTAAGGCACAGTATTGCACTCTCAGTAGACAGATTGAACCGAAAACCAAACTGATTGTCGTGCAGAAACAAGTACTTATTTAACTGTGTGTTAAGCAAGCCGTCAAACACCTTTGCAATAGTTGTTGCCAGTGAAATCGGCCTGTAATTATTTTTATCTGATCGATCCCCAGTTTTATTTTTAACTATAGGCACAACAACCGTTTTCATGAACTCTGGAGGTAAGTAGGAGTGGCTCACGCATAAGGAGTAGAACATTGCCAGAACTCGAGGTAAGTGAGGCCCAGCGTGAAGAAGATGATCAATGCTGAGGCCGTCGTGGCCGGGAGACTTGCCCTTAGCTATGGTTCTCATGGTTTTTTTAACGTCTCTGGCCGTAAAATTAGTCTCCACCGGTTCGCTCCGTCTCTCAGCATCCATCATCCCCCTCGTCCGACCTAATGGCGACTGTACTTTAAACTGGTTTACGAAGCTGTCAGCAATCCCCTTCAAATCACTCAAGCCACCGACACTCACCGGAAGTCCAGGCGCTGCATTCATTTTCCTAGTACTTTGCCAAAAATCACGGAAGTGCCCCCGTTCGTGCTTGAGGGCGAGAGTATCAATTTTTATCTGGTCTTGATGGTTTTGACACCATTTAAGACGAGACTTGAACACTCTCCTCGCCCGCACCATGTTCTCATATACACAACCATACCTTGGCCTACCACACAGTACCCACTCTCTAAAAGTAGACCTGGCCTCCAGGTGAGCCCCAATGACGTGTTTGTTCCATCCCACCACACGTGGACCCCTCCCCCCACTCCCCACATAATATAATATTTGAAGAGTTCCCTCGATTTCTCCAGGATCCCATCATCAGATCCTGATTTGGTGACAATGGGACCAATTTCAAAGTATACCCTTTCAAACAAAAAAGAATTCTCCAAATCGTTCCAGCCATCTCCGAGTAATCGGTGATCAATTGATCATACATTAAAAAAAAAGAAAAAAATATATACGCATATATCGAATTGATAACCTCCTCCTTTTTTTGTCGTCGGTTGAAAATATATGTATATCTGTAGATCTTAATGTAAACTTTCAACCAAAATTGGTTCGAACGAGATCAGGTCAGCAATTTTTGAGATACAGCATATTTTCTAAAACCGCAAAATAACTTAAACCCGCAAAAACCGCTTAAACCGCAAAATAAACACTATGAAAAACAAAGTTATTAGGCGTAGTTGTAAAAATGTAAATTATAAGCTAGTTTTTTAGAAATTAAGGTTCTTTTTTGTCAAATAAATATATATATTATAATTATTATATTATTATAGTTACTGCGGAATCCTTCATGGGCGAGTCTGACTCGCACTTGGACAATTTTTTATTACTAGCCTAAAAATTGGATTTCGTGTTTCTAACTTCAAACTGACGGACTTCTATCTGGGGGCACGGCAGTGCCCCCGCCAAGTCGAGCAAAAAAGCGGCACGGCCCACGGTGGGCTGAAAAACGGCTTTCATAGACTTAGGCATTTTATTTTGCAAGTGCCAGTTTTTGTGCCGGATATCACTTCTATTTGTTATAACAATATACAAAAATGACACCAGAATTGATTCTGTACAAAAACGAAGGAATTATAATTTTTTTACGAAAATTTTGTATGGAGCTAGTATGAAAAATCGAAATATCTCTGAAACGGCAGCGATAACCGTAATATCCTTATAGGAGGTTTTAGTACTAATTATTTATGATTTTTTGACATACGTTACATAATGGTTGTAGATGCCTTTTTTTTTTTAAATCGTCAAAATATTTTTATTTATTTTTACATATTAAACGTTCCTTTTAGTGTTTAAGTTGAAGAATTCAGAGCTTTAACAACTCTTAAGATAAAATAGCATCACCCCTATAGACCTGAAGGACTAGACAGAGGTGTGTAGTATCTTGTTGATCTTGTAAGATTTCCAACAATACCAAATAGTTGAATATCAGTGTCAAAGTGCCCATGCTGTCGCTTCTTTTAGAAAGATAGGGGAATGAAATTGTTAATTGATCATACCCTAAAAGTATGATTACAACATAACCGGACACATAATAATATCGACACAAAAGGAATTTTAAAACCTTGCATACGTTCAAAATACAAAATAACATATTGTGTAGTCATCTAATGAGTCTGATGACAAGTAATTAAGTAATTAGAATGATGGTTGTAGTCTTCTGATTCTAATGAGCCTATTAAGTGATTAAATGATTTGAAATATCTCGCAACAATACCAACTAAGAACTGCATTCACCTTTTTATAATTAGTGAGCTAATGTGATTTGCTAATGTTGATTAGTTCTACTATGAGTTCTACGAAATGTTTTTGACGATTATAAATTTTTATTATCATATCTTTTATAACTTTAATGAGGGTAGTTAACTAATTATTGACTTTATACAATAAAAGGGCTATAATTTTGTTCCATAATTTAGATTGTTCACAACCGTGTAACTGCTAACACTAAAACTATTTGCTTTGCAACTACAAAATCTTAGAATGGAAAGTTTAATCACCAACTTAGATTTGTTTGTTCTTCTAAAAAGTGAGTGTCCTTCATTTAATCATGAAGTATTGTTTAGTGCAATTGTGTCCCGCATAGGCGATTGCCTTTCTGCCGAAGATCAAGTAACTCTCAAAGAATTTTGCCGGAGATTCACGCGAGCTGCTTTAAACAGGTGGCAGAAATCTAAACGATTCTTTGATAAGTTTAGAAATACGTACGGAGAGTGGTTGCAAGCAAATATTGATTGGCCGAGTTGCGTGCAAACTTTAATAAATCAAGAACCAACTGTTGATGAGATACCAAGAGCACGCTCAGTCTCTCCAGAACCTTCGACATCATCGACTGTTGGAACAATGACAAAAAGGTCCCGAAAACCATTCAAAGATCTGGGAAGCAAACAGAAAAAGAGAAGATCTAGTGAGCACATAGGCGAGGATTCCTGTGAATTGGCATATGCAGCTGCAGCACGTTTAAAAGAAGAAGGTTATGAAGATATCGCATCTGTAATCAATTATATGATCAAAAATCCAGAAGCTGCCGTTAAAATCAAGGAAAGCATTAAGAAAACAGTAATATTTACACCAGAGAAAGCACTTGGATTGCTTCTTTCACTTAAGCTTTCAAAGTGGCAATATATTACGTTGCGAGAGACTGCCATTCGGGAAGGTGCTAAGGATATTTACCCATCCTACTATAAACTGCAACAAACTAAGCTTGCATGCTACCCTCCTAATCAATCAGTATCAGTTACGGATTCATCAGCTAGAATTACACTTCAAGCTTTACTTGACATCACGGTGAAGCGGATTCTTCAAAGTCTTTCTGATAATGTGGAAAATAAGCAGTTAAAGCTGATATCGAAGTGGGGATTAGATGGTGCTTCCAATCAAAGCCGATACAAGCAGAAAATGGACGGCGAGCATGATGATTCAAGCATTTTCATGACCTCCTTGGTGCCACTGAAACTGACAGATGGAGATAATACTATATGGACAAACCCGAAACCATGCTCAACTTTTTATTGTCGTCCGGTTCAGTTCACTTTTGTAAAAGAAAGCCATGCAGTTGTCATTGATAACAAAAGAAAAATGGATGAGGAAATTGAGGCCCTTAACCCCACAGAGTGCATTAATAGTAACAGGGTGACTCATAAACTAATGATGACAATGATCGACGCAAAAGTCTGCACGTACCTTTCTGAAGCTAGATCAAATGCATCATGCTACCTGTGCTTAGCAAAACCAACAGAAATGAACCACTTAGATGCTGTAACATCAAAAACTGTGTGTTCTGACATATATGAATTTGGCCTATCATCCCTACATGCCCGTATAAATTGCATGGAATGTCTGTTACACATTGCGTACAGACTTGACTTCAAACAGTGGGCAGCAAGAAGTAATGAGCATAAAGATATGTTACAAAACAGAAAAAAAAACATTCAAAATAAATTTAAAGAGGAGCTCAATCTGTTAATTGATATAGTAAAACAAGGCTCGGGAACTACCAATGACGGGAATACCGCAAGGAAGTTTTTCGAGTTTCCCAATAAAACTGCAGCTATTACTGGGTTGGATCAAAACCTGATAAAAAGATTTGCTGTTATTTTGCAAGCAATAACATCTGGTGAGAAGATCGATGTCATCAAATTTAAAGATTTTGCTCGCAAAACAGCAGAAAAGTACGTGGAATTATACGACTGGTACTACATGTCATCAACCGTACATAAACTATTAATACACGGAGCTGACATAATCGAAAAAAATGATATTGTCCCGATTGGGACTCTCTCGGAAGAAGCCTCAGAGTCTCGAAACAAAGATTTTAGGAGGTTCCGGGAACATCATTCGCGGAAAAGAAGCAGGCAAGATTCTAATCAAGATATCCTAAATATGCTTGTTGTTTCTTCGGATCCTTTTCTAAGTGCACAAAGGCCGAAGTTAGATGCCAAAAGGAAGACAACCTTGTTTGCTGAAACTCTCGACCTAATACAGTTTCCGGAAACTGAGTTCGAGTTTGTAGGTATATCCGATCTGGATTCTGACTCGGAATTGGAGTCCGACAACGAAAGTTGTAAAGAAAATTTGTAAAATTTAATTATTTTTCTTTATGTTCTTTTGTTATTTATGTTAGTTTATTGTACCAATATGTTTAGTTAATAATTTCATAAATTATAGTTTCAAATATGTATTTTGTATAATTGAATTTATTAGATATTATTTTTGTTACTTCTGTTTTATTTAAATTACCTATCAATAAAAAGTTTATATACAGTCTTTTTTTTTTCACATATTCTTAATATTTGGGGAAAAAGCATGCTTCCTAACGATGTTCTTAACTTTGACACAGTTCATGGATCGTTTTGAACAGTTTCATATGTTAAAATAAATAATGTTAGTACTATAATCCCCTATAAGGATATTATTATTATTATGTGTCCGGTTATGTTGTAATCATACTTTTAGGGTATGATCAATTAACAATTTCATTCCCCTATCTTTCAAAAAGAAGCGACAGCATGGGCACTTTGACACTGATATTCAACTATTTGGTATTGTTGGAAATTTTACAAGATCAACAAGACACTACACACCTCTGTCTAGTCCTTCAGGTCTATAGGGGTGATGCTATTTTATGATAAGAGTTGTTAAAGCTCTGAATTCTTCAACTTAAACACTAAAAGGAACGTTTAAATATGTAAAAATAAATAAAAATATTTTGACGATTTTTTAAAAAAAAAGGCATCTACAACCATTATGTAACGTATGTCAAAAAATCATAAATAATTAGTACTATAACCCCCTATAAGGATATTACGGTTATCGCTGCCGTTTTAGAGATATTTCGATTTTTCATACTAGCTCCATACAAAATTTTCGTAAAAAAATTATAATTCCTTCGTTTCTGTGCAGAATCAATTCTGGTGTCATTTTTGTATATTGTTATAACTAATAGAAGTGATATCCGGCAAAAAAACTCGCACTTGCAAAATAAAATGCCTAAGTCTATGAAAGCCGATTTTCAGCCCACCGGCCGTACCATTATTTTCTCGAAGCAATTCAGGCCATTTTCGACCCCCTATAACTTCATTTTGGATAAAACTAGAAGCCTGAATTTTCAAAAACCAAACAGGCATTGTATATACACGGTATATTTCAAATTTCATTCAATTTGAACCAGTAGTTTAAGAATTATAACGAGTCAAAGTTCCTTAATTTTGTAAATTTTGTCACTCACTGACTGACTGATCATCAAAAGTCTAAAGCACTTCTAGCAGACATAGAAGCTTCAAATTTAGAATACAATTAGTGTTTAGTATATGAATCAAGGAAAAACTATAATATTTTTCAATTTTGTTCCAGTTTTTTAGATACATCAACTGCATAAATAACTTTGTAATCCCATATAAATATATAGGATTACAAAGTTACATTTGCAGTTAATTAATCAGTGTACCTGTATAATATAATGAAATAATAGGTGTAGATGGGTACTTTTTTTTTTGGTGAAAAATATCATCGAATGACTTCTCCCGCTCGGGTGTATCAGAATTCTACTGACTAAAAACCCACCCTGTTCCTTCGTAAGCCCTAAAGTTCCGGGGCCGCGGTATCTCGATGGAACTTTCCCATAAACCCCGACAGGCAATGGCCCTATGAGGCCCCGTCACTGGTATTAACAGCTTTTTGAGGCGCGCGTGGAACACAACGCGCCGCCGACCCGGGCCTGTTCCTTACCGGACGGTGAGCGACCCCTGCTCGCCATCCGCAGGCCCGCGCCTACGGTGGCCCGAAATTGACTCGCGATCCACGACGCCCGGGGCGTCTCCCCCGGCGGCTGGGGCGCGAGGAAGAGAGTTGCTTCTCCCTAGCGCATTAGGCCTCCTCCTTCGCTAGCATGACTGCTTCGCAGCAGGAGGTGACTGCATCCCATTCCCTCTCGCTGCGCACCATGGTCTAAACCAGAGCAGGGCGCGAGAAGTCGCCGCCGCTGATCGCCTCTATGAGGATACGACGGTGCTCCACCCATGCGGGGCACACCTCGACCATATGCTCCACCGTGTCTTCCAGTGTAGATAGGTACCTAGATATAATAATTATGCTCAAAGGTAACTTGTTAAATGGTCAACGGAATAAAAAAGCAAGAAGTATTAAGAGTATTGGGGAGTATTAAGTAGAGTAAATTGCCCGAAATTGCATAATTACTTACTTATGGATTAACTTCAACCGAGACGTTTGACGAGTGCGGCATTAATTATTACTAACTAATGCAAAAGACGTACGTGCGTATCCATATGTGCGTATCAAAGCCTCCGAAAACAAACCCATAGAGACAGGGAGTGGGCTTTGAAAAAAACTTTAGCTGAAGTTCAAGAAGTAGTACCGGAAAATAAAAAAAGAAAGGCTACCTACAAAAATAAGAAAAGCTCATAAGACAGAGAGAGGGCTTTAAGAAAACTCGTTGTTGGTATACAAGAAGTAGAAGGTACCGGAAAGGAAAAAAGTAGGACTTTCTACAAAAAGCAATGAGATCCCATAAAAAACAATACTTGTCAAAAACCCAAGTCTCGCAACTTAGTTGTTCTACCGTAAAAAGTTGTGAGATCCATGTAATACCAAGTCGGTTATTAATTTATTCAGTCCCTACTTAAGGGACCTTCTGTCTTAAGTTGTTACGTAATTATCTAACCTAACGACATCTTATAGTGACCATATCAATATTAAAAATCTTTACCGTTTTAAATAAATAGATTGACTTGGCAATCGCAATAAACAATTTAATTTATATATGTATTACTTGTGAGATATATTGTGTTTTCATGCGATGGCCGAGTCAATCTATTTATTTAAAACGGTAAAGATTTTTAATATTTTTATGGTCACTATAAGATGTCGTTAGGTTAGATAATTACGTAACAACTTAAGACAGAAGGTCCCTTAAGTAGGGACTGAATAAATTAATAACCGACTTGGTATTACATGGATCTCACAACTTTTTACGGTAGAACAACTAAGTTGCGAGACTTGGGTTTTTAACAAGTATTGTTTTTTATGGGATATAAATTTTCAACACCTAGGTATTTCACTCCCTTAGGGATTGAATTTCCTTTCTTAGTATCTACTTCACAAAATAACTCTTCTGACTAAAGATAGTTTACACTCGGCGATGATGAATCAGTCAGTCAGTGAATCAGGACTACCTAGCTATTTTGTAAGTATACTGTAGATAGATAGAAGATGAATTACCTAGTTTTTTTTAATTTCAAATATAGTCTATGTTACTCGCTGATAATATACATAGCTATGTAATGGTGGAGTCAATTTTAAAATGGTTCCATTAGCTTTATGGTTTATTCATTATAAACGAAAAAAACCTATGGGCATTATATTTTTTTAGTGTAAATAGGTAAGAAAAACCTGCAATTTTGCGCGGGACTCTCTTTGTAGGTACTACAACATTCTCGTAACATGACGCGCAGGGCCGATACAAGTGCTCTGCGAAGGCGCACAGATATGTTTTTGTCTTTGCCCCTCTTTAGTAACAGGACAAAATAAGCCTGCTTAACCTCCTGATAAATACAATACAAATTAATGTATAGGCACGAGTAGAAAGAGATATAAAGTAGCAGTCCAGCACGTGTAGATGGCAACAAAGATTATATATTTATATAATATAAATGATATGAAAGACTTATCAGAACATCGAGATAATATACTATAAATTAAGAGAACAACATACCTCCAGCGCTTTCTAGTAGATATCGTAGGTACTAAAAGTATACAACTTGCCATGTTAAAGTACTCTGGGAAGCTGTTTTGTTATGTTCTGAACCTCACATATAAATAATAACTATCATATTACTCTTCAAATACATTTATGATATTATCGTTATTTTGGTTTACGCCATTGTTAATTTTATTTATTACGGTTCAATCCCGGTCAGCAAGATATAACATTGCATAGCTTAGTTTGGAAATCGTATACACTAGATGACAGTGAACCGTTATAGACTCAAACTAAAATTTAAGATTTTTTAATATATTTTACCTTATATTATAATAATTATATACATACATATTAAAATGTTCGACACGTCCAGTGACGCCACGCGGTATTGCGCGGCAACTCTATAGCACAGTTACACTTGCTGCGACCAGAGGGCGCTGATCGCGGGCGCCTGTTACTACACGAGCAAGCCAGCAGATGGCGCTAAGAGTCGCTTTTAGTTAGCGTTCGGCTATTCTGTTGAGAGTTGAGGTTAAGACTGCGCGGTATCAAAATCATACTCATTAAGTCATTACTAATGATTTTAAATTTCTGTTAAATATCACTGTCATCTGGTGTGATTTTTTTTACAAGAAAGTATATTTTAAGTTTTCACAGAAAGTATTAGAATAGAACAAGAGACCGTAGACAGATAAAAGAAAGCAAGAAGTAAAAGCACTCGGAGCGAGTTATGAATAGCGAAGCGTACCTATACAACTCAAGTAATAGTAATAGTTTCAGTATTGTTCGAAAAACTGGTTATACATAATTTTTTTGAGTTTAGTGACGCTGGTGAAGAATAAGTCTAGATCATTAACACTCTGACACATTGCATTATATCTTGCCTCATCAGTGGGGATTTGTGTTCTCTTTATTCCAGAATTCCCCATTATGTATTTCAACACTGCAGTATTATACCTCTGGCTCATGCTCAATGTCAAGGAGTGACCGTACCCACTAGATACGCGATAAGCGTTTGCATAGTTAGATATTACAGACTATGCGGAACTTATGAACGTAGAGTAGACCTACACCGCACAAAAGTATAAAACTTACTATTACGAACTTACAGACTTTTTATTTGGTCTGAGCTTACATAATTATAAGAAGATAGTTCCCAGATATTAAGGTTAAAGTACTACCACACCTTGTAACGAACCTTAGAAAAAAAAAAGTTATTTAAAGCTAAGCATTTTACAAACTAGGGTTTGCTTTGTGAGATTCGATATTTGTTGTGTTTGTTTGTTGTCGATATTCATATCTTAAATACAACAAAATGATTCTATGTAGGTACTAGCGACCCGCTTGGCTTCGCAGTTTTATTCGCTAAATCACACAAAACCATGATTCACTTTGTCCGTGTTAAGACTGCATGAAAATCTGTGCAGCCTTTGAGTTTATCGCGAAGATACAGCAAGATGCGGCGAGCAAACATTTTTTTTTTAACTAATTTTTGACAATCCATCGATGGAGACGGGGCTATGAGGTCAAGTGTGCTGAGTGCACGCGGCAAAAGAAACCTCCTTCAAGAGGTTGGTGCGTCCGCGCGGAACTGCCAGCAGCCGCCGTTGTCGACGTCGCCACACCTGCACACTCACTGATCGCTTTTTATCGCGAGAGACAAACGTTATGACCACGAACGTCACGTCTAGAGGGTCAAACAACTGTAAATTAAAATTAATATTTAAAAAACACAGTGACACTATCCTTTCAAAACAACGTCTCCTGCCGCGTCTATCTGTCTCTATGTTCGTGGTAAACTCAAAAACTACTGAACTGATTTTCATATCGTTTTACCAACGATTTAATCGTTTTAACAGAATCAGACCGTGCAAAGCCGGGCCGGGTCGCTTATAGTTATTACATAAATCATAATGTCCGATTTACCCAATTATGTCCCATACTTAGGTCCCCTGGCTCCCAAACTAGGTTTATACTTGTGACTTAGAAGTGTTCTTCCATTAAAACGTCATCATACAGGTATGTTGTAATAACAAAAGGTAGTAAATTAGGAACGAGAAGAAAGAAAAACACTTAATTACTAAAGAAATGACTTCAACATGTGTGAAACTTATGTCAGAGATGTGTGAATAGTGTGTGATAGTGAGTTAAGTGTGTGAAGTTTCAAGTGTGAATGTTGGAATGATTGTGGTAGGCTATTTATTGATTAAGAGATAATTGTAGTTTTCCCGCGTTGTTTTTACCGCGACCTTACATATTGTTTACGGTATAAATTTAGTTTGTGTATCGCGAGCAATTTGTTGACGCCGTTTTAGAGTTTATCACTGAGATAGGTAGACTGGTGTTTAGCAATGGGTGCTTTGTGTGAAAAACTATATTAGCTTGGCTTTTGTTTGTGTTTAGCGTTTTAGTTGGCACACAATGTGTTTTCAATATGCACTGAAGCACAAACAGTTTCCATCCTGAAAACACTTCGCAGTCCTTGTAAAGCTCTTCTGTTGGGTGTCTGTAGGGCCTGCTATACCTGAGTTTGAGGACTGTCCTGTGCTCTTTCAAGTTGAGGTAGTTACAGGCTTCACCTCATGCTGACAGACAGTATGCAAGAAGTGATTGATAGAACGACAAGTAGACAAGCCTGAGTACTTATGTCAGATGAGTTACATCATTTTTTTAAAGATGTAGATAAGCTTCCGTGTTCTTGCTACTGAGTTGCAGTTGAAACCAGTTCAGATGTCTGTTTGTGTATTCTATAGTGCAGTCGCATGGGGCTTCGCTTCTGTGGATTTTATCACGATAAAAACATAACCTTCTTTTGTAGTCGGGTAAAAAGTATTAGCCTATAATCTTCCTCAAGCTTCGAGCTACTTTCAAACTAAATTTTATCCAAATCCACCCAGCACTTTCGAAGATTAGCGCGTTTAAACAAACAAACAAACAAACAAACCAACTTTTCCCCTTTATAATTTTAATATTGATTTGTTGTCATTGCCAGAGCGGTACATGTGCACGGACGAAGACCTCAATGATCTGGACATGAATGGCTTTTAACCACACGCAGCTTATAAGGCTGGGATTTTTTGGTAATTGAAAAGGGTAGTATTTTAGTTTTTTCAGAATTTAAAGTTAGGAGATGTTTTGCTAGCCATTTCATTACCGTGTCCAAAGCTGTATACAATTTTGTTTCCCTCCAGTCCATGTCTTATGTAAGAAGAGTTATGTCATCAACGTGTGTTAACACGGAGTAGTTTGTGATGGATAAAGAGCAGAGGTTGTTTATGTAGGCGAGGAAGAGCATTGGGCCCAATATACTTCCTTGTGGGACGCCTTAATCTTTACATATTGATATCTATTCCTGAGATAGTTCTTAAAATTTCTCTAAATTCTTTTTGTTATTATTTTTTTATTCAGAATGAGCCCACTCTTGACCTCGATCTCGCCTGATGGTAAGCGATAGATGAGCTCTACGATGTGATGAGCGAGCACAGAAGATGCCTATTTACTCTTGCTTTAAAGGTTGAAAGGTCATAAGTGGTAGGAAACACAGAAGCCGGCAGAGAATTCCACAGCTTGGCTGTGCGCACAATAAATGTGGAGGAGAAGCGCTTGGTACGACAAGACGGTATATCAACCAAGTGTGGATAGTAGGTACGTAGCCGTGGGTCAGGTAAACCGATAGTGAAAGGGAGATGGAGGAATCAGGTCATAGAGCTCCTGCGCACACTCGGCCTCAAGTACAATCTGTAGAAAACCGATAGGCAAGCAAAACTAAAAAAATACTTACATTGTACGGCACCCAAAACAATGATTCTAGCAAGTATAATGACCATCTAAGTACCTATGATTTTAATATTCAGTTCCTGCAATTCTATAAGGTGCCTCGTAACTACAACCCAGAAAATAAGTATCAGCTGATTGATATACCAGAATCGCTGCTCGCGAAAACTTCCAAGTTAGAAAAGCTTTCCTTGGTTGATGATATTGATAGCATTTTGTCGTAACGGAATATGCAGGGGAAACTGGGGTCAATTGGAACGTTTTTGACATTATCGGCTATACTACTCTCTCTTTTTATTAAATTTGTTCCATCAAAGGTTTCTATTATAGCAGGGTTATCTATCTATACGGTGATAACGTTTTTTTGAATTTATCGATTACCAATTATTAGTTAGAGGCTTTTAGGAAACCTCGAAAAATTTTTCAAATGCCCCTGAGCCTGGGTCAACTGAAACATAAGCTGGGGGTAGTTGAAACACCTGAATACAGAATAATTCTTTAAATAATAAAAAATCTCTAGGACTTATAATTTTACACTCGTATCACCCTATGTCAGTCTTCGAATGTAACAAAAGTGTATGGCACATTTTGCCTATCATCTGTGTTATAATACTTAATTATTTCAGCAATGAGATCGACTTACAAAATTAATCATAATTTGTAAAAGTTTCTTCTACAAAATCTAAAGCTTTTTAGTTTAGCATCTAACAATATAAGTCTTATTTCAAATAAAATAACTAACTGAGAAGATAACAACATCAAAAAACAAATACGAATATATTACCTAGGTTAATCAGATTCACAGTTATGACACAATTATTGAAATATTTGATTGGCTTTTGGATGGCTCATTTAGATCAAAAGCAGTTTCATGAGCTTGGATTTTAGGCATTGGAGGTGTGGCAGGTAGAATTTGTACAGCATTCAAATTTTCTGCTTCAATTGACTGAATCCAAACCGGCAACTTGACCTTCAGAAATGATGGTTGATGTTGGAGTACCGATGGATGTTCATAAAACAGGGCTGATATTTGGTGACTTGATAAGTAGATGGATGTAACATTTGTTACTGGGTTTAGTCGGTTAGTTACATAAGTCATTTTTTTTTTTTTTTTAGGTAGGGCCACTCTTAGATCAGCTCACTAAGGCTGTGCGTCTACTTAACCGGTCTGTCCTGTGGTGACCTCTAATAAATTAAAGGCCCCCAGCCAGGGCTTACAAACTAAAGTTTTCTTACAGCTAATGACCGCACGCTAAGGGCACTCCCTGTGGAGTACGGGCCTCGGCATAGCGGGGTCATTTTGGGAGGGCAGCAAAGGGACAGGCTGGGTCATATTATTATTTACGGGAGTATTTATTGCTACTGGCTCAGCATCGCGGGCTGGCTCGTTTGGCAAAGGTCGGGGAGGATTTCCATTACGAGTACGCGGACGTCGCGATGGGCCTCGTCGGCGAGGCCGGAATACGGAACGCGTTTTGTATGTGTATTTTCCAAGAGTGCTGGTTTCCCTACAGCTCTCTTGTCGGATGGTGGTGGGGTCGTCGGGCTCGTCTAGGACGTGACGCGGGCGACGAACCCGAGAAATTTGGGAGGGTCTGTATCGGGCGGCCGATACGATCAGGGGGTTGGTGTGGGTATCAGCAGAGGTGAAGTAACGCACTGACATGCGTTTCAACACTTGCTTTATGGTCGGGAGTTTGAGGTCTACGTGGAGATCCTCGTTCCTCAAGAACCAGGGCGCACCCGTGGCCTTTCGGAGAAAACGGTTCTGAATGACCTGCATCCTATGGATCTGACTGGGACTGGCTTGAGCGAACACCGGACGAAGTCATGATGGGACGTATGCACGTCGTGTAAATACGGATTTTACACCTAAGGGAGAGCTTACTGTGCTTATTCAGCAGGGCGTGGAGCCTACTGAGAGCGAAAGCGGCTCGCGAGCGAACCTTCTTTATGTGCTCAATGAAATTGAGGGACTGGTCTAAGATTACACCTAAGTATTTGGCTCGCTTCTCCCAAGGGATTGGCTTGCCAAACATAGTGATCGGGCGGGGGAGGGTGGGCTGAATACGGCGAGCCCTGCGAAACAGGACTGCTTGACTTTTGTCGGGGTTTACCTCAATCCTCCATTTCCTAAACCAATCGCCTAGTGCGTTGGCTGAGGTCTGGAGGGCATGAGCAATGTAATCGGGACTTTTTCCCGAGTAATAGATGGCCGTGTCGTCGGCAAATAGGGATAACTCTACTGGGGGCATGTTGGGGATGTCGCTAGTGAATAGCGTGAAGAGTGGGGGGGAGAGCACGGCATCCTGAGGGACGCCGGCTCTGATAGGGCGGGGAGTGGAAAGCGCTCCTTCGATACGATATCTGAAGGAGCGGTTCGACAGAAAGTCTCGAATGATGAGCACGAGACGATCCGGCACACCTAGTTGGTAAAGCTTGCCAGACTTTGTCGAAGGCCTTCGCTATGTCGAAGAATAGTGCCCCCGTCATCAGACCGCGTTGAAAGCGGCCGCTAATGTGCTCTACGATGCGGTGGGCTTGGTGGACACTGGAATGATGGGCTCTAAAGCCAAACTGCTCGTTAGGGATTAGGCTCTTTGCCTCGACAAAGTCCTTGAGCCGATTTAGAATAATCCACTCGTAGACATATAACTAGTCGGGAGGGACTTGGGCTTTTTGGGTTTTGAGATACTATCACTATAGCCTCTTTCCAAGCTTGTGGAAACAAGTTGTTGGACATGGCGCCATTGAAGATGGCAGCCAGTAGGACTATGATCTTACGTGGGAGGAGTTTAAGTGCCCTAGTGGTCAGTCTATCAGTCCCGGGAGCTTTCCTAGGTTTGAGTTTCTTGATGATCTCCTCCACCTCGTCTTCCGTGACGGGGGGGAGGGGAGCATCAGGGTCCTCGACAGGGGGTAGGACAGATCTACGTTCGACCTCAGCATCCACGTGGGCAAGGTGCGCTGGGTCAACTGGTTGGGAGCTGGGAGAGCACTGGGCCTCCAGGCTGTCGGCTAGGCATTCGGCTTTGTCTTCGTCGTCGAAGGCAATTAATGCTTTTGTCCGGGCGGATAAGGGGAGGCATTTGGGCAACCTCAGTGGCGCGCATACTCCTCTGAAGTTGCCAGAAGGCAAGGTGGGTGGGTTCCAGTTCGCTCAGGGTCTTGTCCCAGCCGGCTTCACGCCACTCTCTAATGCTGTTACTTACTTTGCGCTGTAAGTACCGCATGAAAGTTTTGTTATTCTGGCAGGGGAAAGCTCTGTAGGCACGGACTGCTGCGTTCTTCTCAGTCAGCAGGGCCCGTACATCGTCCGGGAGTTTCCGGCGCCAGTGTTCTGACATCGGAATCTCCTTTGAACAGTCGTTCAAGACAGATTGTACGTGCTCTGTGAGTGAGTCGATCGCAGCCGTCGTGTCGGCGGCGGACTGGATGTGGTCGGGGATCTTGTCCAGGTGAGGTGACGTGTTGGATTTCAGCAATTCGCCTACTTTCCTCCAGTCAGTGATCACCTGTGTGGGAGGGGGGCGGTTAGGGTCATAGGGACCCGATCTCGGAGTTAACTCCAAGATAACCGGTCTATGGTCGGAGTCAAGTTCGTCTACCGTCTCTAAAGAGTGCAAACGTAAGTTCACATTCTTCAGGAGGGCAATGTCGAGTACGTCAGGCGTTTGGGATGGCTCGAACGGGTAATGAGTAGGCCGCATAGGACCTATGATATCTATGTGGAGAGGAGTGCAAAGGTCGTATAGTACCTTCCCACGGGGGTTGGTAATACGACTACACCATGCGGGATGTTTGGCATTGAGATCCCCCGCCATAAGGACGGAGTCACTCATGTCAAGAAGGGCGGTAAGGTCGCTTCGAAGTGAGGCGTTTACCGATGAATTTACATCTACTACGTTGGACGGTGGAAGATACGCGGATACTATGGTGATGGAGGGATGACCCGTCATGCCTAGCCGGCAAACGGATACCTCTAAGTGGGCAAGGGGCGGCGGATCCATAGGGATGCAGTGCAGGGAGTTCCTATAATATATTAGAGTGCCACCTTTGTGGCATCTAGTCCTATCGTTCCTAACTAACCTGTAATTAGCTATCTTGGGATCCCTAAGGTGGGGTTTGAGGAAGGTCTCTTGGACCAGAAGGATGTCGAGACTATGATCGCGAAGGAAAGTCGCGATCTCGTCCCGTTGATTGCTGATGCCATTGGTATTGAAATAACCTAGCTTTAGGGATCGGGGCTTTAATCTTCTACTAGCCGTGTTATACATTATGGCTGTTTAAAAAGGTTGGCAAAATGGCTTTTGACATCAGGATACTTAGAGTATACCTGAATCAGGGATTCAATACTATTGTAGGCCACGACCTCCGTTGCCATTTGGATGGCGCGGGGGGACTGGAAGAATTTGAACGTGTTCGCTAGGATGAGGAACGGATCGAGTTCCGGCTCATCCGAGTGAGGGGGTGACTGGGGAGGAGGTGGAGGCTGAGCAGCCACAACGACCGGAGCGGGGGGCGTGATGGGTTGATCCATCAGCCCTGGGACTTTCGGCCTTAGTGCCGGGAAGTTTTGGGCGTGATTCGCCGCCGTCCAAGGAGTTGGACGCTGGGGACTGAGGGTCTGGGGGAGCTCAGACGAGAGTGTAGGACACTCTCGTCCCTGGCGTGCGCTAGCGCGCGTTGCCAGTTTTGGGGCGGAGGTTTTCGGGGCTTTCGGACAGCCTCGGTAATTTGCAGGGTGGCCAGATTGCCCGCACAGCACGCAGCTGGGCGGGTCTGGGCACTGGGACCTATTTTTGGGGCGATTGCACTCGGTGGTGCCGTGATCGCCCAGGCACTTTACGCACCGGGGTTTGCCGAAGCAATTCCGTTGCGCGTGCCCGTAGAGCTGGCAACGGTGGCATTGGCCTACCGTGCCACTTTTGTGTGGCTTCTCTATGAGGATGCCTGACAGACTGCATACAGTCTTCAGCGCAAAGATGGCGTGGGGACCTTCGGAGGTGGGATGACTAATGACGAGGACGTTGTTAGACGCCTTGCCTCCTCTGCCGTGCATACGGTGCACCTCAATCACCGCGATGTTCTGGGACTCTAGGTCGCAGACGATCTCGGTGGTAGCTTCGAAAGCGCGCGGTGGTCGTTAGCTGTTGCTAACCCTACTTTTATGCCGTTCTGAACGGCTTGGGCATTCGTGTAGGCGATGCGTTGCTCGCCACACGCTTTGGACACGTTTGTCCAAGCCCCCTTATCATGGATGAAGATGGGTGGGGGAGGGATGGTCTTGCGCACTGGGGCGCTGACGACTGGGGCAGGGGTAGGGCTGGGCCTAGTGGCCGAGGAAGTAGAAGTAGAGGGCTGGCTTTGCACTAAGCGTGCTGGCTCGGGAGGGGAGGGTTTCTTGGCCTTAGGGGCCTGGGAGGACGAGGCCTGCGACCTCTTCTTCCTCTTTCCCTCGACGAGGATAAACTCGTCGGAGGAAGAGGTTTGTTCGGAGGAGGAGAGGATCTGAGCGCTCAGAGTGTATGCACTCTGCGCGCTCCGAGCGCTCGCCTTCCGAGTTCTCTTTTTCTTGTTTCTCCTCCTCAGAGTCCATTTCGACGTCTGGGGGGGAGGGGGACCTATCAGCGATGGGCGCGGGGGTGGGACCTATCTCCGGCTGGAGGCTGGGATTGATTTTGATGGAGTCAATCTCCACCTCAAACTCATTGAGTATAACGGGGTTTTTATAAATAATAAGCCCTAAAACCTCGGTGGTTTTAGTTAGCCTATCGGTTAGGTACTGTACCTGAGCGGATAGTGTCTCTAAAGTCTCCATGTTGGAGGCATAAAAGGGGGGATCCTATTCTCCTAAACCTAACATATGAGCCTCGAGGAGACACGTCAAACGTGAGCTCCCCGAGCAGACGGTCCCCAAAGAGCCCTGCCCCGGAGTTTCTCCTAACACTACGCTACCGAGAAGAGAAACCCAGACAAACTCGGTAACTGTGTTGCCGTCTGATGTGGCCTGAAGGGCCCTATTTGCCTACCCCTCCGGTCGGGAATGACCCGGAGGTGAGTACGCTCCCTGCGGGGATAGCAGGGAGGTGTGTGCCTAATGGTGTGCCCTAAGCTTGTAACCGGTCGCCAGTCTTAATGTGCGAACCGGGCCCTATTGGGTCTAGTGCGATACACCCAACCGACACTAGGTGTGTAAGCTGTGAAGAGAACTCAGTAACTAGGTTTGACTAGGAAATCCCCCAAGGCCAAAACCTAGCACTCGACTCCAATTGACTGCTTCACCCTGAAGGGGATCAGCGGGTGCATCGGGTCAGCACCCCCTTGGTATTGTTGACACCGTGAGGTTTCCAACCAAGGACCACGAAACTGTGGTTTTACCCTGAAGGGGCCAAACCAAATTGTTTTGACAATTCTCTGTTAGAGAAACACGATATCCTTCACCGCCTCGAAAAAGGCGGATCCGGACCAGGCGTCGTAGTCGGCGACTACGAGTGACGTCACGAGCGATGACTCAGGCACGGAACGATCGAGAGCGCGGAGCGGCACGACTGTCGCGGGCGAGCGTCGGAAGCGGAATGACATAAGTTATGTGATTTTGCAAGTTTATAAACTAACTTTCTTGCCTCCTCTTTTGAGGGCCTAAACACAGCACATTGTCAAATATTATGCCAACACATTTTTCTGCTATTCAGACAAGACAAGACAATACAAAGGTATTGTCGAGAGTAACCCATTGATACAGACTGATGCTGAAGTTTCTTCATTCACGCTATCACGCTTCTTTTTATATCTGAAAGTTAATTTTACTCCATATTTTTCATTAGGAATGCCTTTAATTTTGAACTTGTAGTAAGCCTTCATGATCAAATTTATGTCGCATTCTTCGCTATTACTCGTAGTAGTTTTTGAATAATTTCGAGGTATCTGAAAAAATAACATAGTTACAGTAGACATGGGGTCAATGGAAACGTGTCTATTTGTGTTTTGTTTCAAATGACCCGTCAACCTATCTGTGGATATTAAATTACGTAAAAAAGACACCGATTGCTCTAGGCACATATAAAGCACATTACAATTGACAAGAATACACATACATATAGTAGCTTAAGTCACAATAACAAACTACTAATAGCTATTAGTCAACAAACAAAACAAAAACACGAAAAATATTTACTTTTTGGGCGAAAAAAGTAATATAGTCACATAAAATTTTCGACGTCCTAGAGCTGTGGCATGCAATGCTCGACAGGTTCCAACAAAAACGCCGATCCTTTCCCTCCTTGGGTCCCGCCGCGCCGCTATCTCGCGATCTCGTAGTTATTGAATTTGTTTCAAATGACCCATGTTTCTATTGACCCCAGTCTCCCCTATAAGTATTCAGTAGAGACATTAAGTTTATTGCGCTTAGATATAAGCCAAAATAGTCTGGAAGGGTACATATCAATAGGTATATTTTTGTGCAGTTATTAATTAATTTCTATTTTTTTTCTATATCTTTCTCTAGAAAAGTTTGAATACTATAATTATTATGTAGCATATCATTTACTTGAATGTCATATAGAATTTAAATCTGATAATCATGATGATCAAACATTAAAACATTGAATTATAGGTAACTTTAATGGACCGTTGTGTCGATACCTCCATAGTCCGTAAGGCATAGTACTTCACAAATAGACGACACGATCTTTATTTGTTGAAAAACCATTTACTCTCACGTCCGCCCTGCACTTAAGGACATGGCTAACATGACATCACAAAGTTAATTTTAATTCGATCTGAAAACAAATATAGGATTTTGAATTTTAGGAATTCAGAGAACCATTGTTTTTAATTACCCGTCAATTTCTAGAATCTTATACATTTAACAAGAAAAAGAACATATGCACTCTCTCTCTCTGTCTCTGTCCTACTACAAAAGCTGGAACACCTTGGCATAAGAGGCTCACAGCTTGAACTCTTTGAGAGCTACTTGTCTGGACGCTGTCAGTGTGTACCAGTGGGTGGCTACTACAGCGGTGACCTACCTATATCCTACGGTGTGCCACAAGGCAGCATACTGGGACCTACCTTGTTTCTTGTTTATATTAACAACCTCACGAACTTGAATATACCCAAAGGCGAAATAATCTCCTATGCAGATGATACTGCTCTCCTCTTCTCTGCTGAAAATTGGGTAGAGGTCTTTGATGCTGCCCAATTTGGTTTCGAAATGGTTCACAAGTGGTTACACAAAAATATTTTGACAATGAATTTTGACAAAACCAAATACATAACTTTCTCGATCCGCAACAAAACTGAAATCGATGGCAGACTGCATATTACTCCGCATCAATGTGTCTCTAGATCAAACTGTTGTTGCAAACCATTAGAACGCGTTAGTACCTAATATAAAATACCTGGGCATCACAGTGGACAGCCAACTTAGCTTTAAGGAACATATCAAGTTGCTATCCTCTAGAGTACGTAAACTTATTTATGTCTTTAAAAATATCAGTTACATTGTGGATGCAACACTTTTAAAACAAATTTACTTAGCATTGTGTCAATCCATAATTACTTATTGCATATTGTCGTGGGGTGGGATTCCAAAAACCACCATCAAAAGATTAGAAATCGCTCAACGTGCCATACTGAAAGTTAACAACATTAAACCAATTCTCTTTCCAACAACTTGAACACTCTACCAGGATTGTCAGGTATCTACTGTAAGACAGCTATTTATAGAAAGAGTACTTCTCAAACAACATTGTGAACTTACATATGACCCAAGCATAACCAGCAAACGCAGGAAACACGAGGTCTGCACTCGGTCTTTTGAGCCTAAAACGTCGTTTATTAGAAGATTCTTTATTTACATTGCTCCTTACTTATATAATAAGATAAATAAAGAGTTAAACATATACCCCCTTAACAAAAAATTGTGTAAGGAGAAAATACATAATTATCTTATTTAATCTTTCTTATGATGAAACTGAGGCTTTACTTAAAATTCAAAACTAGTGTTTGCTTACCTAAATAATAAAGTGGTCGGTATTTCTCGGTATCATGCATACATGCTCGCAAAATCGTTCACACAGCATTCAAGGACACGCACACACAACACACGCACACGTCACGCACACATACACATACACACACTCATACACACAAAACCACACACATAATACTCTCACACAAAATGTACACACAGACGCACAGATATTGCATTTTTATTATATTAGTATTGTTAACTGATGTTTCAATCACTTGGGCTATTTTCAACCGACGACAAAAAGAGGAGGTTATCAATTCGACGCGTATATATATATATTTTGTTTTTATGTATGATCACCGATTACTCGAAGACGGCTGAACCGATTTGGAAAATTCTTTTTTTGATTGAAAGGGTATACTTTGAAATTGGTCCCATTTTCATAAACGTCAGGATCTGATGATGGAATCCTGGAGAAATCGAGGGAACTCTTCAAATATTATAGGCAGACCTATGACGTTTTGGATATTTATCATAGTAACTTGTGCAGTTGCTCTCAAAAAGTACCATTTGAGGAAGTGGAACTGATGATGAAGACCACAGATGGCCGCCGAAACTACTCAATAATAAGTATTGAGTGGATTGCGATTCGATTACTTGAATATGGATGTTAAGGCCGGGTTATCCAGAGCACCGTACGTATTCGACGCTTACCCCAGCCCCCGCAACGAATAGCAAAACGTAACAAATTACGACGCGCAGGAGACGCGCGCGCCAAGCGCACCGCTCATGAGTTCACGAACTCAAGTAGGTACGAAGATGCGTCACAGAATAGAGCAATGCAGTAGATCAACTTGAATTGATTAGTATATGTTTATTTTGTTTTGTTTTAATAGTAAGTATTTTCAAGTTTATAGATAGAATAGGTACGTATTGTATAAACTTGAACCTAATTAGTAATAATTAAAAATAAGTATATTTATTTATATTTGGGGACAAGGTGAATAAAAAATCTGACTGACACGCAGATCATGAATACGGGTATGATAATTCAATTCAATTATTGTTATATTGAATGAGGGCTTAGAGGTATTCTGTGTGAAATATTATGTTTAAAAAATATAATAAAAAATATAAATATTTTTCAATCAAATAGTTATACCAATAATAGCAACACACAAACACTTTTTGGAACGAATTTATTTTACGCGGCTTCTAAACTGGCAGGAATTGCAACGCAAAAGTGTAAATACTTACGACTATCTTCTGACAAGAGAGACGACGAGGGTCCCTCAACCGCACACTTTTTTTTCTCTAAAAACTACAATCATTTATGCACAACTGGCTAATGCCGTGATTCGACTTCAACTTCAACTCTTGCGGCTTTTGTGGAGGACTCACCACAATTTCACAAGCGCTGGAGGTTGTTTGGTAAAGTATTTTGGATGATGAAAAGTATTAAAATTGAAGTAAAAAAAAAAACAAAATCATTTTGTACGCAAACATGACATTTTGCAATGTCAAATGTATTTCACTCAATATGTTACCAGTTTACCAGTGGCAGCAGGAATAAAATGAGTATGAATAGAGAAAATTAGAAATATGGCATAGAACTGTTAAAACGATAATACAGTACGCCACAGCTTTATTTTATTTATCTCAATGAACCTACATAGATCATAAACAAATCGAGTAAATACAAAAGGGAGATGGCATTTAATGGAGGTTGGACGAGGAACATTAGGGAGTGCGCGTGATTCGAAATGCAGTTAAAAGCCATAGCTCCTGACACGATATGTCACATTTTTGACATTTTTCAACATATTATCTGTTTCCCTTTGGTACATGAATACTTTATTGTAAAACTCTTAAAAAGTAGACATGCACAAAAATGTGAAACTTTTTCTAATTTATCATTTTCATGAAAAAGAAATGTAAGCACTTTTCTCTAGACCATCTATGCTCGTTGTTGGTGTTGTTTTCTGATTACATAACGGTGAACAGGAGACGACTAGGCTCTTCGACCACCTTACGGAGGCAGCTGCAGGAGCTGAACTGGCAAAGCACAAATATCCGATGGCAAAGCTTGTTTTTCTAAGAGATTTTAATTCCCACCATAAAGAATGGTTGTTCCCGTACCAACAAACAGAGCACGCTGGTAGAGAGGCCCGCAGGTTTTTTTATCGCTAGATCTCGAACAGCTGGTTCACCAAGCAACCTGCATTCCAGAAGTCGACGGCCACACGCCCAATGGCTTGGACCTAGTGCTCACAAACGTTGCATCGCCAGAGACTGTCAGTATCGGTCTGGGCCTCGCTCGGATCGTATGACCACTTTCTGGTGAAAACGGTATCTACCTTTTCTCCTCCAGATAAATGCCCCAGGGGCATACGGTGAGTAGTAGTAGTCAGCTTTATGCTTGTCACAATGCATATGGTGATGTAGAGCTGATGGTGAAGTACCAGGAGAACTCCTCAACAATTAACGGCCCAGCATTGGGATAAGCAATATTTTGTAAAAGGTTATAAGTAGTTGACATATAGGCTCTTGTAACTAGGTAAATTAAAAAAAGACCAACTAAAAAGAGTGAAATAAAAACTTTTTACCAAAAATTAAACCGACTCCCAAAAAACCCTGCAAAGTGAAAAATAACTTTAATTTCGGAAGTCGGTGCCAAAAACGAAAATACAAAAGTAAAGACACCGACTACCGAAATTAAAGTTATTTTTCACTTTGCAGTGTTTTTTGGGAGTCGGTTTAATTTTTTGGTAAAAAGTTTTTTATAATTACCGTTTTTACTAGGGGTGTGGCGCTGTATGCTCTATACAGGACATATCCTCGTTCGGCTACAGATGCTCATTTGATGTGTACTAAATACTAGCCTTTAAGTTTTTGTAAGTTTTTGTATTATATGCTGCCGTAGGATTTGAATGTGAGAAGTGCCCTGGTTTACCATCGAACTTTCAGTCAACTTTCAGCTTCGAAATTTTATCAGAGCTTCACAAAAATATAACTATTTTTGGTTTAAGAAATTATTTTCCCAGACCCAGAGTGAATACCGCAAAAAAAGTGAAGAAAAATCAGATTTTTTTTTTCAAAATATTTCAGTCCTCACTGAAATATTTTGTTGGGCCAGGAAATGGAACCAAAATTCGCTTCACTCGGTAGCATTTACGAGAATGTGTTCGAAAAGATAAAGGACATACACCTGATAGTGCAGCTGACGGCGACGTGCGACGTGTCCGAGCTAGTGCTGTGCATTATATCAGTGTGTGCACATACATACAACACTGACCAGGAGCTGCACAGACCACAGAACTACGGCATTATGATGTTGAACATCACTTCCGGGTGCATTGAGTGATTCTTTAGTGGCTGTTTTTCTGTAATTTGCAAATAAGTATAATAAAGGTACATGTATATTTTCACAGATTCGTCGCAGGTGTGTGTAGTGGTGGGCAGTCGGCGTGTTCAATACAACAACATATTCAGGATGCTGATGCGACTGCTTCGCCTCGCCAGACGAAATAAATTAAGTAATAGTAACAATAACTGTGCGAAGTGATGTATGAGACCCCCATTGAAAGTTTTTCATTTTATCTTTTTGCAAATGTCAAAATCAAATCTTTTCATTTACGTAATTCTGTAGCAAACAGATCTGAATTAAACTATCATTTTTATACGGTTGACATAAACAATATACATACGTCATAAAATATGCATATTGTTTATGTAGACCGTATAAAAAAGATAGTTTAAGTCAGATCTGGATAAAGCGATGTATATCTTCAATCACCGGCTCTTGCAGTAGCACTTTCTAAAATGTGTCAACAATTATTGTCGTTCTTGAAATACACGAGTCACATTCCTGGTTACATTGCATGGCCTCATATATGGCCCTCAAATTCTTAAGCTGGATAAGTATGTGTGGAGAAAATCTTGAAGGGATTTTGTTTGAGTTCTATTTCTGTTGGAACGTCGCTGAGTTTGTCACATTTAGAATTGGTGAGGATCTGATGATGGGGTCTTGGGATGATATGCGAAACTCCACAACTGATGGAATAGATAGACTCGTGTTTAAAAAAAAGGTTGGTAAAACCATCACTCATCGTTGACCATCTATGGTTCTAAAGATGCGACATGGAGTCAAAACTGAAACTCCTCTGGGGATCACAAACATTCTATAACTTACCTACGTCTATACTTTAAGAAAATATCTAATGTTAATTCCGCCAAGAACTAGATGTCCAATCTTGCGTGAAGTATGCAGCACCGCCCTCCCACCCGCAAATATAATATGCTTTTGATATGGATTTCCGCAAAGTAACGTCTGATTCCATTCTGTATATTGTATAGCTTGCCTTTTTTTGAGTGAAAAAATCATTCAATAATGTTTACATGTGAGATGTCGAAGGTTCGATACGGAGATTATCTCTTAAAATCGTAAATGAGTAAATAGATAATATTTATTTGATGCGATTTGATTATTAAATAACACTTTTATACGTCATTGCTTTTTCTGTGATGTTTCTTTATTTGTAGGTTTTTTTTTTTTTTTTTTTTTTTTTTTTAACGTGGTAAAATTATCAAATAAGTCCTCCCACTCCGGGCAGGGTGGGAGGGACTGTCAGACTTTTACTGACTAAAATCCACGGTGTTCCTTCAATAACCCTTTACATACCGGGGCCACGGTAACGGGATGAGTCCCACGACCCCGGCGGGCTTCGGCCCTCTGCAGAGGGGGCCTCGTCATGTTGCTGACGCTCTTTGAGGCGCGCGTGGAACACGACGCGCCGTCGACCCGGGCATGGTCCATGGTCGGACAGCGAGTTGCCCTTTACTCGTTGTCCGCATGCCCGCGCCTACGGTGGCCGGAGATCGTCGGCCGACGTCCGACGCCGTGGGCGTCTACCACTGCGGCTGGGCTGGAGGGAGGACGCCATCCTCTCCCTCACGCGGCCCGCCTCCTCCTTCGAAAGCATGACTGCTTCGCAGAAGGAGGCGACCGCTTCCCACTCCCTCTCGCCCCGCAGCATGGCCTCGACCAAGGCCGGGCGCGAGAGGTCTCCGCCTATCGCCGCCGTGAGGACACGTCGGTGCTCTGCCCAGGCGGGGCAGTCTTGCACCGTGTGCTCTACGGTGTCCTCAGGGCGACCCTCGCAGTGGTGACACCCAGGCGTTTCCTCCTTTCCCATCAGACACAGGTACCTCCCGAAACTTCCGTGTCCGGTGAGGACCTGCGTCATGCGGTAGGTCAGGACGCCGTGACGCCGATCTAGCCACTCCTCAAAGAGATAATGTGAGAATCGTTGTTCGGATTACCTCGGTAATCAAAACAGTAGTCTGCCAACATTCTTTTATCCCACTTTCCTGTATAGCTACGTGCTAATTTCAAGTCTAAAGGACATGATGCTCATCTCTAACTCTGGTGAAGTTAAACAACTTTGCGATGATATTTTTAAAATCGGTTCAATATTTATCACGTTTTTTATTATTTCTCACCTAAATTAACGAATATTTTTCTCTTCTAATGAAATATAGTTAAAAATATTGTCTGTGTAGTAGAGGTTATATCGCAAATTACTTCGAACTATGCTTCTTTGGCGTATAGTCTCGCAGTAATCTTGTACCAATCGGTTAATTAAGAAACTATGAAGTTAGTACCAATACATTTGCATTACATCTATGCAGTTAGATCTTTTTCCATTAGGTATCTAATATCGAGTTTGGAGCATAGTAGATAGATATTTCGCGAACGCAGAGGATATATTTTGGCAGAATCAATATAGCAAAATATTAAAAGAAATGTCTTCGTTATGTTTCCAGTAATCAACACCTCCAAAACTATCGGAAACTACATACAAACTTCAGAGAGGACCATCATTGGTGGAATGTGTTATTTTTGTATTTGGAAGAATGATTTCCCATTTCAATAGGGAAGATGCAATATTTTTATTTATGTTTTCATTTTAAAGAATTCCATGTAGAATAGACCACAAATATATTAAAAAATTAAATCTTTGTAATTTATCGGAAAAAATGCGGTTTGAAATTGACAGTTTAAATTTTCGCGCGAAAAAGGACCTATAGTTCCGATGACGTCATTCCTGTCTGTCACTGGTCGTACTTGTTCGTCGCTGGCTAATACTTATGCATATTTTTTCGACCTTCGAGATTTTTTTTCGTGAAAATTTAAAGTGGACTATCCATCAACATCAGGCGATTATAAAAATACCACTAATATTCTGAAAAAAGCCGTGGTGACTCATGTTTTGTACCGATGTGTCCAACTACTTCAACAAAGTTTCCAAATAAATTGTTTGTGACTGGACCTTCTGACCCAAAACTGAGAAAGAAAAGTGGTTTCAAGCTACAAAGAGAAATGACAATTATTGGAGAATAATTGTGACCACCATTCGATGCTGTGCAGATCACTTTGATGTAAGTCGGCGAATATACTTGTTATATTTTGTAGTTAATCTGCTTGTACGCAAAAACACATTAGTTACCTACCTAATACTTACAAAACTTATCTATAACATCATTTTAATTTTACAGTTGGAGAACGACGTCGAAAATTGGATAAAGTTTAAAATGTGTGCAGGAAAACTTTTCCTGATCATTCACCATCTGAATCACAGAAACACATGGTTCTCAAAATATTAAAATATCCAATTATAAAGGTGTACAGGTGTCTATATATCCTTATAAACGAACGATCGAAATAACTGATATATGTCGAAGCCGCTGAATAAAATACAAAGCTAAACGACTATGATTTTATACATATCGTAGTAATTTAGTCCCTTTCATTTCTACACTTGAAAACTCTGCACTTTCGACAAAAAAGTTACAACCATGTCAACACTAACTTTTGGTAAATAACTTAACTTAAATAACTTAATAACTTTCCTAGATTCCTGGAGTCTGCTTTGATAAACCCAACTTCCATTTCTATTAAAAAAACGCAATTAGTATTCCCGTAAAATAATATTCACTTTTACAACCATAACCTCAAATAAGTTGTTATAACAGGAGTGACGTCACTAAACGCTGATTGGTGTTTTGAAATACGCTTCAAGTCATTTTTAATTCGTAATTATTGCTAAAAATCAACATTATGTAAAATAAAAATGTTACAGAGGCCCTTCTTTTCTATTTTTTTTAACATTTCAATCATAAAATTTTCATAAATATTATATTTGCATCTTCCCTATTTAAAGATTTTTTTTTTGTAAAGATAACTAGCAATTCACATTTCTAGCGCTCTTGTTAACCTGTCCCACTAAGTTAAATATGCGTGTGGCTGGAATGAGTTCACGGCAATAGTGGATTGGGTGGGGTTCTAACTAGGGACACGAAAAAATTATCGATACTTTCTAGTATCGAATAGGTTTCTTTTCGATACCGTTACTTTTGTATTTGATACTTTTACTCAATGAGTACTTTTTGACAAGTATCGTATCGAATAAATCTTGGACGGCAACGCCATCTGGTTCAATTGGAATGAACCTTCTAAATCATAACATTGAACTCAAAATCGTTCTTTCAGTCTTTCTGTTCCCAGTTCAGATCCTTTCCTTTACTAATCAATCACTCAATTGTTTGCCGTCATTGAATTGTTTTTTTTTTATTAATATTTATTTATTGTTTATAAGCTACAATGTAGTTCTTATAATGTACAACGGTATCCCACAAAACCGTATTATTTGTATTATTCTTCGCGTTCGTCTCGCGATTTGTTTTTCTCCGGTTGATCGTTATTGTGCTTGACTATTATTCGACTTATTAAATGTGAATGTATGCCATCTAAAAGTACCTATTGTTCCGTACTGTGTATCTATTACCGATTGTACGAAGGAGGAATGAGTACTATAATATGTGTCTAAAGGAATAATTAATATAATTGTTTAAATAATTCGTAAAGTCACTACAGGTGTCTTTTTTATAGTACTACTAGCTTCTACCCGCGACTTCGTACGCGTGGGAAGGTTTTCCCGCGCAAATCCCGATCCCGTGGGAATTTCGGGATAAAAAGTAGCCTATGTGTTATTCCAGGCTGCCAACTATATACTTACCAAATTTCATTCGAATCCATTCAGTAGTTTTTGCGTGAAAGAGTAACAAACATCCATCCATCCTCACAAACTTTCGCATTTATAATATTAGTAGGAAGGATAGTAGGATAGTAGGATAGGATTATAGGATAGGATATAGGATAGGATAGGATAGGATTATAGGATAGGATAGGATATAGGATAGGATAGGAATAGGATTAGGATTATTACACTACTGTACCAATACCATTAGTGTTGATGTTCTGTTTTTCTGTCCTACTGTACTAAAGTTAAATTGACGTTACTGACTGACATTGACGGCCTGACGTATGTGTATTAGGTCCTAAGAAAACTACTCGATACTTACTACATTTATGAGTACGATAAAAAAAAATCGATATTACTCATGAGTACAATATCGATACTTTCTCATTGATACCGTGTCCTTGTCCCTAGTTCTAACCCGCGACCTCTTGATCACAAAGCCTTAGCCAAGGCTATTGTCACTGATTTTAAAATTATGTATTATTGATATCATCATCATCATCTGCTGCCTACATTAGGATCGGCTTCCATCTAACCAGGTGCAGATGAGTAGCCAGCAATGTGGGTACAATACACATTACTAGCAATCTTGTTAACCCCTCCAACTAAGCTAAATGTGCTTGTATCTGGAGTGGGTTCACGGCGATTGTGTACATGGGTAGGATTCAAACCTCTGACGTCTCGATTATGCTATTGACGCTTCATTTAAGCATTGTAGGCTACATACATACGAGCGCATGCAAGATAATATTACATTGTTTAAGTCCAATCATGTTTAGCCGTAAGTGTCGACGTAAAAATATGTTACACAGGTAACTTTGAAAGCAATTACAAATAATCTAAAGACTACAAACAGTTTAATATAGGGATTTACACAATTTTTAATTTTACATTCTATAAATTTGAAATAATGAAATTATTCTTAGGCCCACTTGCAGTAACACTTTAAATCAAGATTTACAGTACCTAAATCGAGATTTACAGTACCAAAAACTCGATTTAGGTACTGTAAATCTCGATTTAAAGTGTTGCTGCAAGTGGGCCTTAGTCAAACTAGTATTTTATATTTCATATCTTTTGTTTATTTAGGGAAAACAATTAGTTACATTGCATTCAACGTGGCAATGCGGCCAGTGTTCTGGGCACTTTTCCCATTGATAGCGATGTTGATGAATTTTTCGATACCTTATAATTTCCCTTTTATTTTCGCCTGTATTATATTTGTTTTTATAATTATGTATATTAATGTTGTAGTATTAAAATGCGTTGTTTTAGTCTTAGTGACATTAAAATCACGTTACACAAAGCACTTATTCTCAAGTATGCAATCAATAATATCAGCATGCAATCAATAATATCAGCATGCAATAATAATTTATATTGTAACCCACTGCGTTTTAGATATAATCGCGATTATAGACAATCGCGATTAAATTCATGACGCAGTGGGTTAATTATGGGTATTATACCCATAATTAATAAATTGAATTGAATTGAATTGAATACATTTATTTCAGACTACAAAATTGTCCATATAATGTTAGTAACAAAGGTCTTATAAAGTATGTTAGTGTTCATGTCATTCTTGTCTATTCTCATACTAATAAAAATAAATAAAATCCAATAAAAAATCCAATTAATGTCATAAAATAAAAAAAATAACAATAATATAGGCAGATAAACAAAAATAAAATAATTAAAAACATTGCGTCATCTCTTCACGTGAAGCTGAATAAGCCTTCCTAACACTGCAGACTCTGGCCTTTCTGATATCATTTTCAGAATTCCGTTGGCGCTCCCCCGGATCCTACGCATCAGAGATGCTGCTTTTTTACGCATTATGGCATAAAAATCGTCAACTCTTGCGTCAGCAAACATGCCTGAAGCGCTACAGAAACGTGGGAGCCCCACCAGAATTCTGAAAACATTGTTATATTGTACGCGAAGAGCGTTGTAGGCCCATTGCGTGTAGCTGGTCCATAGAGCACTGGTGTAAAAGCTTTGGCAGTAGGCCCTGAACAGTGTCACTTTTACGTCTACTGTACACTTTGCAAATCTATGCACCAACATATTAGCACGAACCGACAACGCCCTTCGCTCCCGCTCGATATCTGTATCATCTTTAAGGGTCTCAGTTACTATGTGTCCTAGGTACTTAAATTTAAAGACACGTTTTAGAGCTATTCCGTTTAAACGGACTGGGGGTACATGTTCCGGAGTTTTATTCTTACCTCTAATAACCATGAACTTACTTTTCTTCTCGTTGTACTTCAGACCATGAGCTTCCGCATATGACTCACAGATATCGAGCAGTTTTCTCAATCCACTGAGCGACGGACTCAGTAACACGTTCACGCCACGTCAGCGTAACTGATGTTGTTAACGCAGACGTCATCTATATGACAACCAACGTGGGTATTACTGAGCCCCTCAATCAGCTGATTAACATATAAGTTAAATAGTCTTGGAGAGGATAGGCCTCCCTGTCTGACACCACATTCAAGTGCATACTCGTCCGAAAAAACATTCCCCCACTTTACAAAATTTTTCTGATGGTTACACCAAAAGGACAAGATGTTAATAAGTTCAGTAGGAGCTCCCACCTCCCCAAGTTTGGCCCAGAGCCTACTGTAATCGACCAGGTCGAAGGCCTTCGACAAGTCCAGGAAACAAGCATAGATAGGTGTTTTTCTATCAACATAGTAGTTGACTGTATGTTTCAGTGTCAAGATGGCACTTTCGGTCGACAGGTTCTCACGAAAGCCAAACTGCGCATCGTGAAGCTGAATATGCTTGCTGAGTTGTGCATCCAGTAGACTGTCAAAGACCCTTGCAATAACGGTTGCGAGAGATATCGGCCTGTAGTTGTTTACATCTGTGACGTCACCAGTTACATTTTTTGGTATCGGTACTACAATCGTTTAAAATATAGAGATCAATTAATTATGGGTATAATAATAAAATGTTACATAAACATGAAGTATTTTTTGTTTGTATCAACATAAAAAATCGAAAATATTTTTTTTTTGTTATTTGTTTCAGTACCGGAGCCTTGTATTGTATACATCCTATCTTGTTTGCTCAGCATTTCTATGTAAGCTGCATGTAATGGCCTATTATTGATCTGTCTTACCGTTGTTTTACTAAGGACAAATATAAAGTTTCCGTTCCAAAAAATTGGCACAAGAAATAGATGGTCCGTTTATATGACAAAGTGCCTATAAGTTTCTCGCGGTAGGCCTCATAGAAGATTTTCGGGAGGATTTTTGGGCCTGGACGGAACAGTGTAACAGTCATGGAGACATTTGCTCGGCATTGGGATAATGTTTTAAAGAACTAAGCATTAATTAATACGAAAACGTACTTGAGCTTTCTACTCTGTCAAAGATTTAAAAAGTGTAAACTTTGTGTATACGTACACAAAGGCTTGGGATTGAGCTGTTCCGGTGCTATATTTTTATTTTATTTTATTTACTTGGGTCACCAACAGTTAGATACACCGATACAAATTGAGAATACATTCAGTAGGTTTATGGACTAGTATATCAACTTCTTACAGGTAAGCACATCGTGCAATAGGTACATATTACATGATAGAGTGGTGACTTACAATTAGAAGAGTTATCAATTTATTACAGAACACAATAAAGTTAACAAGCATAGGATTAAAATCAAAACTAAAACTAAAATACAAATTATAATTATACTAAAAATCGAATAAAAATCCAATGAAAAATAATAGAAAAATCAAAGTAAGATAAAATTAATAAGATTAAAAATAAAATAATAACTAAGATTAAACATAAATAAAATGGATTGCATGCAATCCATATCAACTTAACACATTTACACTTACATATTTTTATACACAGTAGGTACTTTTAAACTTTTTAAGTGAGTCGGAGTGCACATTGATAAGATCACTGTTCATGGGTTCTACATAATATTCTATTGCTGAATGTTTACGATTGTCCAGTTATTTTTTATGCACACTGACATTGTTAATACACACTATAGATTTTTAATCGGAAACAAATAAATATTATTATTATTTAATGCGATAAGTTTGACTACTTTGGCGGCTTATCAAAATGTATTTTTTTTGAATGCTCGTCAAGTCGTTAAGCTCCTTAGAAGTGGTTCAGTTACATACTAACACTCACTAACGCATATTATGTCTGGACTTTAAAAGGAACTTAGACCACAGAGCCTGTTTCGGTATTTCGTCTCACGGTGGTGAGCTAAGGAATAATACGACGCTAATTAGCGTCGTCTATAGTTAAAACTGACCAAAAAAAGAGTGACGTGTGAAAGTGTTAATGGAAGCCTATTTAGAAAGTAAATATCATTTATCATTCGTTTATTTTTTTTATTCACCATCTCACCTGATGGTAAGTGATGATGTGGTCGAAAATGAAGCACGGTTAAATAGAATGAACCTATTCACTCTTGATTTATAGATGACTATAGACTCAAGCGCGTCCAGTTGGTATTTGGCAGATCCATTCCGTAGATGAGAACAAAATGTCAGTGTAACAAGTCCCCATGAACTCCAATCTCCCCTCTTTATCCATCCAGCGCCAGTTGCAGATGTAGCAGTTTGTTGATGCTGATCTGATCACGAGTGCTGGTGCACTGATATACAGCTAAAAAGGTACACTACTTCTTATTGCCACACGATACGTGTTTCAGGAGAAAGGAGCTGTTCAAAATGATTAAATTTTTAGCAGCCCTATTCATAAATTTATTGCAGCGTTCTTAGTTGGCATAGTACTTATAACCGCCATCCTTACACACAAAAGTACTGCAAAAGTTTCAACCGCTTGTTAGTGAACGACCATACGGTAAAGGTGTAGTGCACTACTAGGGGTAGTGACGTGTAGGTTCTGTACAGTGTACAGTGCACAGATAACAATGTACTAATTAGCAGCGCCCGCGAACTCCGTAATAAAGTGCGGCCGCTATCAGCTCGCCTAGTTGTCAATAACTTATGTACGGCCTGTGTGGGGGGAGGGGGGGCACGCAATCAACGGACGACATTCATTAGCAGGCGCGACGGACGGACGGACGACGGCAGACGGCAGCGCAACCACAATTGATATATTACACTTATACACGTATCGGTTAAATTGTCCGATCGATAAGTGGGCGTGAGACGCGGCCGGCCGCGCTCCGCTTGCGACCCCTCGCTGCCGGGACAATCTCAACCTTATCTCCCGGCGTTACCAATACAAATACTGAATCCGGGGATTGAGTTCGGTCCTTCTGCGCGAAGCTATCCTGGCACTATCGAAATTGTAAAAAGTGATAATAGCACAAAGAGTGAGTTTGGAAATGGTCTCTTTTCATGGGTGAACAGAGCTCCATGTCGGTTGGCAGGCGCGCGTGAGCAGCGGGTCGCGCGGCGGCGGGGGAGCTAATGTGTAACCGGTGTCGCTTGCTCGCCGCACTAATGCGGCCGGCGCCGGCGCCGACTCACACAAAATCTACAACATTCCTGCGTTTAGGTCGCGAGCCTTTATTCCTTTTTTATCGGATCATGAAATAATAGAATAGGTACAAAGCAGCCGCCACGCGCACCCCCCCTGCCTCGCCCCCCTCGCCCCGCACGTTATCAGCACACTTCAAGTTATAATGCAGCTAGCTATGTTATGCTGGTACTTGTTAGTTTTATTTATTGAAATGCGGTGGACTTCGATCAATTCTGTTTTGTGGACACATGTTAATGTTACGGCCCGCGGGGACTTCGGCAGAGGATCGATGTATCACTGGTGTATTTGTTGGAAGAATTTAAATGCCGAATAAAGAGTCTCAAATGATTATTTGTGTATTGCCAGGAAAATTTCGCGAACACACAGCTGATTGCCGGCTCATGCTCCGCCTTCTGCTCGGTATAGCAGGAAGTGTCGACGTTATTCTCGAATCATCTCTTGTCTGCTTAGAACTTGACCTTTTCTATTTACTGACATCAGAAGTTTATGTTACTTTTATTAAAAACTCGGTATTTGGTTATACTGGAAACTATTTTCGGGAACGCTTGTCAGTCAAAAAGCGGGGAGGAACGTTCAGTGTTCATATTAAAAAAATAGAAAAGTAGACGTTTAGAAAGGCACTACACAAGCTATGCTCAAAAGCATTGTGATTGTAATAATTTATATTAAACTCTTGTTATTTGATGTTCATTAAGTCCACCCAAAGGATATCCTATTGAGCGATAAGACGGCAACTGTACTCCACGCTACTTAGTTTGTGTAATGTTGTGTATCTACATATTTTTGGAATACATTTCGGTGTGTAATATATTCTATTCTATTTAAATAAATAATCTATTTGACGGACCAAGCTCATCCTGGACACACAACACCTCACACGACTGATCCACTGTAACTCGAAGTTTAGGTGGTGGTACACTACCCATACCCACTAGGCTGGGTGTGGTACGGGTACCGCCGCGTCCGGAGGTAGAATGTCTTGAACTCATCATTGTTAACTGTATTTTATGTATTCGGGATTGCCAGCAGGGTGAATAATTTTACAACCTACATTAATACCTAAAAAAGAATCTTGATACTTAGTTATTACCCCTAACTAGAGGCAACAATAATATGTCTCAAGATATGACACTTAAAAAAAACTAAAACCAGAAAAAAAGAATTCATATAAGTCAAGGTTTACCAACAAAACATTGTTATTATTTTTCGCGCATATCTTGTATGTTTGCATGAAATATTCTTTATGACCTCATATCTTATCAACACTGAACGAATTTATATAATTAAGATATCGATAGACATGTCCTGATAAGACAAGTGTTATTAGATTTAATGACGTTAAAAAAAAACAACATAGCGACTGCGAGAGAACATCTCAACATTTTCTGAATATTGCTATATGGGTAACAAATCAATGGGCTCATCATGAGGATTCTGAAATGGAAAATAAAAATAAAATAAAAAAAATATATTGACCTCAATTTTAAGGATACAATATGAAGTAAAGGTTAATTAAAAAGTATAAATAAAAATAAAAAAACCCGTATGCGTCAAGAACATCTTTAAGTAAAAGTCTGAAAATAATAAAAACAATTTCACAACAGTCACATCAGTCAAACAAACAACAAACAGTCAAATCAACTGCCAAATTTACTGTTGGGACCCATTAAATAATCTAGACTCAAATCTTCCTACCTAGTACGGGTTCCGCCTAAAGTCGCTATGTTCAGCATGAACTGGACTGAACTTTTCTTTTTCAACCGACGACAAAAAGAGGAGGTTATCAATTCGACGCGTATATATATATATATTTATTTTTTTTATGTATGATCACCGATTACTCGAAGACGGCTGAACCGATTTGGAAAATTCTTTTTTGATTGAAAGGGTATACTTCGAAATTGGTCCCATTTTCATAAAAGTTAGGATCTGATGATGGGATCCTAAAGAAATCGAGGGAACTCTTCAAATATTATAGGCAGACCTATAACGTTTTGGGTATTTATTATAGTAACTTGTGCAGTTGCTCTGTCATTATAATTTAAATAACACTTTTAGGTACCGATATTGTACTCATTACCTTAAATTGCATAACTGTACAGATTTGAACTAATAGAGAAGGATAAGACTCATGCATGTATAATCAATCGCCTGCAAATATTATGTTTATGTAAAACTCCTTCATGCCTGTTCTTAGTTAAATCATTTTGCGTGTTACAAACAATCGGTTCTTTTAAATTGCATGTGTCATATTTTCTAACGGATTGCTTATAAGTACTTTTAGGACACGGTTCTCCTGCTGGGGTTGGGGAAATGTTCTATTGAGATACCGCGGCCCCAGAACTCAAGGGTAACTAAAGGAACAGGAAGGTTTTTAGTCAATAGAAGTCTGCCTCGCCATTCCGCTCCACACAGAGTGAAAGGAGTCATTTGCCTGAAAAAAGGGTGTGGTCCTACAAGAAATGTGCTAATAATCGTTGCGTTGGGAATGTGTCTGATGTCCACCACACAGATATTGCTCGATTACCATGCTAGGCTTAACGTATGTAGCTCATGAGTGAATCTGTCTCTTCTTTACAATTTAAAGCGGTGTGTATTATAATCCCTATTTTTATTTATCGTGATACTGAACATTGTAAATATGATAAATTATATTTATTTTGCAAATTGGTAAATAACAGTGGTACCCTTTTTTTCGTAAATTCATACCAGTAAAGTCAGTTATTCCTAACAGACTACACCCTGAGAAGAAACACCAAAACAATCTCAAAGGCCTAAAAATCTTTTGAAGTCCATACAATCAGTACTGGTATATCATATGAGAACCAGGTAGGTTAATGTTTGATCTTTTGCGTGTGTTTGTAGCAAATGGATGTTTGTTATTCTGTCATAATCAACAACAACTGAGTGAAAAATAACTTTAATTTCGGAAGTCGGTGCCAAAAACGAAAATACAAAACTAAAAACACCGACTACCGAAATTAAAGTTATTTTTCACTTTGCAGTGTTTTTTGGGAGTCGGTTTAATTTTTTTGGTAAAAAGTTTTTTCTCTTCAGTCTTTTGTAAAGTTGTGTTAGTGAGAATTTATATTGCTAAAAATATGTTTTTAATTATCTTAGGCGGCTGCAGGGTATCATTTTGATGTTGTCTCGACCTTATGTTAGCCACAAAGAAAGTTAGGCTACATCTGGCTTGTTTTGTGTCCCGGACTACAATAGTTTCTATGGATGATTGTTACTCCACTACTTTTCGTTCGGCCGACGGCGAGCTCAGCGTCGTCGGCAAGCATTAGTTAAGGCAACAGTTAACTTAGCGATACAGTTTGTTTCTTTAAACACGACAATCTTCGAAAGTAGATAGAAGCTTGAGAATGGTTACTTTTTACCCGACTGTAAAAGAAGAAGGGTTATGTTTTTATCGTGATAAAACGGAGGTTGTTAGTAATAATATAATATTCGTTTTATCTCTCTCATAGTACAGTAGTATACACCGGACCGGCTTGCTGTTTACCACATAGCACCCGAGTGCGCATTTCGTACATGTTTGTTCCGCCCTGTGAAAATATTGTTCTAAAAAAGTTTGTTCTAGTAGTAATCTTTCCATTGGTTCTCCACAGAGGCTTTTAAACTTAGCTAATCGGACGGCTTTCTGACCTCCCCAGCCCAGAAACTGGGCAGCACGACACTCTTTGCCCTCTGACAGATTGTCTCACTCATTACTGTGACGATTGCCACAGATCTACCAATTGATAGCCTCAAACAACGGCTTAAGGGCCTCACCTCACCACTACCTCAAATGGCTTAGCATGATCCTCCGTTATGTCGAAAATACTGCAGCAATCATTTTGAAATAAATATATGGTAAAGTTAAGGATTAATGTTAGGTACTATGTTTGACGAAAGCACGATTCCATAAAATTTTCTTGATAGAAAAAAGATCTAAAGTTACCTCCAAACTGAACAATAAACCGCTGGTATTAAAAAATAACATCAAATTAGATAATTAAACTTTGCATATTAATTGAACTAACTATAAAACAGGTCTTATGTTATTTACTTTTTTAAATTACCATTATTTTAACCGTAAAAAGAAATAAACTAAATTATCGGTGTCTTGGAGTCTTTCCCTGCCACCCTGTCTCGCTTGCTCGTGTGACCGCGGCCAGTAGTGTGTGAGCGAGATAAAGAGTGAGAAGCGCTGAGGTAGTATAGGCCCTTAACGGGTTGTCCTAAGCATGGTGGAATTGCGATAATTAATGGGTGGTTCAATCCATGATAATGATGACGATGGTGGTGCATTGCATCAGATGAAGATCGCGAGACTGTCCATACTCAGCCATGAGCTCCTCCTACGCATTGTAACTTCAACTTCAAAAAAACTTTTAAGCAAAAAATAAAACCGACTTCCATATCAAAACACTACAAAAGTTATTTTTGGCTTTGTAGTGTTTTGATTTGGAAGTCCGTTTTATTTTTTGCTTAAAAGTTTTTTTTCACGCTTTTTAGTGGGTCGGTTTGTAATTTATCTAGTTACAAAAGCCAAAAAGTCAACTACTTATCACCTTTGAGAAAATATTGCTTTTCCCGATGCAGAGCCGTTAATTTTTGAGGAGTTCTCCTGGTACTTCACCATCTGCTCCACATCATCATATGCATTATGATGAGCATAAAGTGCTTAACATCCATATTCAAGAAATCGAATCGCAATCCACGAAATACTTATTATTGAGTAGTTTCGGTGGCCATCTGTGGTCTTCATCATCAGTTCCACTTCCTCAAATGGTGCTTTTCGAGAGTAACTGCACAAGGTAAGAAATACCCAAAACGCTATAGGTGTGCTGTCTCGATTACTCCAGGATCCCATCATCAGATCCTGATTTCATAACAATGGGACCAACTAGAAAGTATACCCTTTCAAACTGAAACCTCCTCCTTTTTTGAAGTCGGTTAAAATAAATGTAAGTATTGTATAGGTATACCACTCCCAACCCCCTCGGGTAAGGCAGGCGTGATATTAAGTCTAGTTATTATAAACGGTCGACCTACAATAGTTTTAAAAAGAACCGTTTCAATCATGATATGAATCTTGATAGTTATTTAATTTACAGTAAGTGTTGCGTCCCTCCATGCTATCGTGTATTCGTGACACTGAGCAGTTATATCGAGCTGGAAGGTTGCCACACTTGGTTACAATAAGCCGGAGTGCCTCGAGGCAGCCCCTGAGCGACTTGGCCTGCATTCAACTCACTAGAAAAGTCATCAGAATACACCAGCTCGTGAGTGACTGGATGATCGTTCCTCTTGACTCATCCGGCGACAGCCCGAGAACCTATACAAGTACATGTCACTCTCGTCTCATTCACAGCGCTAACGAATCTCGACTAGTACTACAAAGGATGTGTATTCCAGCTAGTGTGCGGTCCCACACCCGTATGGCTCTTTCTACTTTGCAATGTTGCATGGCGACCCATTCGATAGTTACGGCTATAATCATCACCGCCGCATCGGTTTCCAACAATTTCAATGTAAAGAATGTCTATTCTGGACTTTGCAAAGAAAAAGTTGGGGTAAAGTGATACGTAGCCATTTGTAAAACTGTAGGGCTCTACGGCTGCTTCAAGGATTATTCTATTCCCAGACTGAACTTAACGGATCTCTTATACCTCAGTATATGTAGTGATCAGAAATGAAGTAAAAACCAAAGTGAGTGTGTAAGCAGATTGCAATTAACATTTACAGTAAACAGGAATCCTTGCAGGTCTCAAAAATATGTTTTTTCATCACAATTAGCATTAGGATACTACAAACGTAAAGTAAGACAAACCGAAGAGTAATGTATTGTTAGTAGGTAATTTGCAACACCACATGTATAGCACGCTTCAGTAGGTGCACTCAGAAAAAACGTTGGAAGGATATATTTACCACTCTATTTGTATTGTATCATATTACTTATTTATAAAATTCTCGTGCTGCCATTTTTACTTTGCAGTAACAAACCTACTCAACATTTTATCTTTTTCTATGAAGTGGTTATTAGCAGTACACTGAAGTCTGTATATTCATTATTAGTTTAGAAGTCATTTCAATTAACTAAGTCTTGTAATCTTATCTTATGCTGATATTATAAATGCGAAATTTTAGACATATGGATGTTAGTTACTCAATGCTACACAGATCTGGATTCAATCTATTAGATTCTTCATCAATGAACATCTTTAAAAATAGGTCTAAGTTGTATTTAGCCAGCCAACCACACAATAATAAACCATGACATGCAGTATGTTTTCGACATATTGAACGACAATGTTTATTTCTTAAGATATTTTTGTGTTAAGTTTCTCATATTTAAGTGAACTATGTACATATGTTATTATTGAGAATTAAACCGATTTGGCACTACTTGGATATATTATAGGTTTAAAACATAGTCTCGGGATGCTCCCATTTTAAGCCCGGTACAATGCAAGGAGACGCAGTCTGGTCGCAGTAACAGGTAGGCGTTAACACAAGAAAACTGTGTCCAACACCACCAAACTAGTACAACATGCCGTACAGCATGCATTATAGGTTGAATTTAACATTAGATAGCAGTGTCTAATTACCTAGTATGTAAAATATAAATATTCTTTTGTTGAATATCGGTTGCAACATGTTTATGTAAAGCACCGTGAATTACAGATAAGTTCAGCCGTCAGGTTTGCTTTTCCAATTGTATTTATTTTATTTTATATAAGCTACTAACTAAAAAACAAAAGGTACCTACTTACACAGTTATGAAATGCTAGAAGCTAGAGTACAGTTCTAAGTGGTACAGTTAAATGCCAAATAATAAATAAAGACAGTTTCTAAAAAAAAAATTCCATATGCAAAAATTGACCCGAACAAGTGCGACTCGGATTGTTCATAGATTTTTCTGTACTTACCTAATCTAGAAGTGGTAGTCTGATTTTTTTAATTGTACACGCGTAGTGCGTTTTTTTTTTTAGTTTACAATTTGAAAACAAAAATACAGCTAACAGAAACATTCCTTTAAATAAAAGGGGAATTTGAGGGTCAAAATAAAATATGAAGTTTAGATAATCATAATAGAAGAAAATAAAACTAATATATAAATAATTTTATTATGTTATTACTAAAATTAGATTAATGTGCACATGTGGTGTTTACCTTCAAGTGGTTGTTACACTATTACTCTTGGATGTCCACAGGTTTTAAGTATATTTATGTTTCAGTGTAAACAGTCGTTGGTGAACTAAATATACAAATAAAACAGAAACAGGTGTAGTGGCGGACTAAATGCCTTAGGCATTCTCTATCAGTCAACCATACGATATCGTACGACATGTCAAATGTAAAACCTACGTGATGTGATCAGTTATGTAAGAATATTTCAAAGCGATAAATATTATATGGTGTTTAGTATATGATAAGTATATCATAGGTATCATGCAGCCTAGTTTCAAAAACTTGTTTTTTTTTGTTTAGCACCCAAGCCCACAAGTCATGAACCGAACGTGTGTGGGTTGAGGAAAGGGTACGGATGAAATTGAAACTAAATCGGTGCAGGAGATTCGGAGAAAATTGTCTGTCACAGAATTGCAGTTAGCTGGCCACAGTAAGATTCCGTTATCCATAAAGACAGGTTCAAAATCGTCGTTTGATAAAATGTCATGCTTCCACAGCTGTCCTGGTACGCGCCGCTGCGGCAAGGTACTGCCAAGTCAGCGAAACATGTTTCAGCATTCGATTGGATTCGGATTCGATTCTGAAGTCTGACAAATTGTTAGAGATCTTACCTGATAATGTACGACGATGTTGGACAATAACATTGTAGGTTATGGCGATTGATCTGCATCGAAATCATATTGGGATCTATCGTAAATTCAAATTATTGTTACAATAGGTACCTTTGTACTAACCAGGGCATCGTTGGTGCCGTCGTCGGTAGCAGGCGTGTGCTGGTAGTGGAGCCCATTACAGTTTGACAAAGGAATATTTACAACTATTTATCATCTAACCAATACATCGGAAAATATACGAAAGTATGGGGGGGTGACATTTGCTGTGGAAGTAGGTTGAAGCTTAAGGAACCGTTAAACGCAACTTTTTACGCGACTGCAAAAAGGAGGATTATGTTTTCATCATGACAATAACTTTATAGTCTGATTATATTATGTTAAATATTATTATCGATTTATAGTTTCGAATTAGAGTTTTATTTAGGAAATGAAAAAAGAACATGCATATTCCGTATGTTTGAATTCAGAAAAATGGTAACAAACACATTTCCCAAATCTCTTCAATTGCAAGTTCCGTGGAACTATAGTTACAAGCTGCTAGCTGGCCGACCGATTACTTCAGTATGACATGACTGAAGAATTTATGTTTACGCTGGCCTCAGCACACATACCTAACAACAATGCCGTTATTTGTATCTGGCTGTTGTTTGAAATACTAGAAACGTATCGTAGGTACGTCAAGTCGGGCACGCCGCAATTGCGGCGGTAAGACCCCTCTTTGAGGAGTGGCTAGATCGGCGTCACGGCGTCCTGACCTACCGCATGACGCAGGTCCTCACCGGACACGGAAGTTTCGGGAGGTACCTGTGTCTGATGGGTAAGGAAGAGACGCCTGGGTGTCACCACTGCGAGGGTCGCCCTGAGGACACAGTCGAGCACACGGTGCAGGACTGCCCAGCTTGGGCAGAGCACCGACGTGTCCTCACGGCGACAATAGGCGGAGACCTCTCGCGCCCGGCCTTGGTTGAGGCCATGCTGCGGGGCGAGAGGGAGTGGGAAGCGGTCGCCTCCTTCTGCGAAGCAGTCATGCTTTCGAAGGAGGAGGCGGGCCGCGTGAGGGAGAGGATGGCGTCCTCCCTCCAGCCCAGCCGCAGTGGTAGACGCCCACGGCGTCGGACGTCGGCCGACGATCTCCGGCCACCGTAGGCGCGGGCATGCGGACAGCGAGTAAAGGGCAACTCGCTGTCCGACCATGGACCATGCCCGGGTCGACGGCGCGTCGTGTTCCACGCGCGCCTCAAAGAGCGTCAGCAACATGACGAGGCCCCCTCTGCAGAGGGCCGAAGCCTGCCGGGGTCGTGGGACTCATCCCGTTACCGTGGCCCCGGTATGTAAAGGGTTATTGAAGGAACACCGTGGATTTTAGTCAGTAAAAGTCTGACAGTCCCTCCCACCCTGCCCGGGGTGGGAGGACTTATTTGATAATTTTACCACGTTAAAAAAAAAAAAAAAAAAAAAGGTACGTCAAGTGCAGGCAGTCGTGGCAGGCGACAAAGAGATCTTATCTCCGTTTGTGATAAGATCAGTGTTAGACATTGACAACCCTTAATGCGTTGCAGAAGTGCGGCGCGCCCTACCCGGGGACTCCTTACACTAATGACGTAATTAATAGAAGCTGTCTGTGATAAAAGAGTTCAACCAGAGATAATATGTGCGCAGATAGCACATCGGATGACTGACACATTCAGAACAATCCTTCACATTCACTCCACGTGAGCTTGACGAGTCTTAATGGTGGCTTGGGATTGGCGGGGATGTCTTTGAATTAGAGACTTAATATCAGATAACAGAGTACTTTCTTTGAATTATAATCTGCTGCCAGGGTCGGGCAATCGGGTGCCAGTCTCACAGTATGATCAGTAGCCCATCAGAAAAATCAAATGAGATGGGCCGGTACGTTGTCGGATGAATACAAACTGGAATATACGCGTGTATGATATGGGACCCTTACTATGCAAAATATGACAAAACAATTGAAAGAATTCAGCGAAAATTTTTGAAAAGTTTGCAGTTTAAATGTCACTTGCAGCGTCTACCATATAAAGAGTCGTTACAGAAATTTAAACTACTTACACTACATTCAAGGCGTCTATTACTCCAAGCCATGATGCTCCGTGGACTAATACACAACAAATTTGATTGTCCTGAACTTGTGAATAATATATTTTATGTCGTGCCCAGAACCATAATAAGACGAGAGGCACGCGCTTACCCACTCTTTGCTACGACCTCTAGTCGTACAAATGCGGGTGAGCGGGCGCCTCTCCACAGATTAGTCAAAATATGTATATAACCAATATTTTGTTAAAATAGACATATTCGCACTACCTCATAATTTATTTAAAAAAGAATTGATTGATACACTTAAAACCTAATAGTATAAGTTTAAAATAAGCCCTAATATAATATAATATAAGCTATCAATACTGTATGTAAGTCAATAAAAATTAAAAAAAAAAAGAAATTGCAATTTGTGGAAACGTTGTGAATTGTACGTTTACCTATGTAATTATGTATATCTAGTTGTAAGACAAAATGTACAATTGTTGGTTTTCCTTAATAAAATAAAATAAAATAAAAAATAAAATATGGCGTAAGGACGGAGGATTAAGCTCACCGTTATGCCGACCGACCTGCTCGAGAGACTCAGTAGCACACATATCGGCTGTCATATTGATAACATTTGTTTCAACAATATTAGTTATGCAGATGACATGATGCTGCTGAGCGCGATATTGCTGCCGTTGTGTGAGTCATATGCGGAGTTACATGGGCTAAAATACAACGCAAATAAGAGCGTGATGCTAAATTCATGTATCTTATGATATATCTTAATGATAAATTCAAGTATCTAGGCCACATAGTCGCTAGTGGTCTAAGGGATAGTGAGGATATTATAGAGCGGGAGCGCAAAACTTTAGTAGTGAAAGGCAATATGTTTGCTCATAGATTTTTTCGTTGCTCAAGTGAAGTGAAAATAACACTTTTTAAGACTTTTTGCCAGACATTTTACTCGAGTGGTCTGTAGGTACAGTATATGCAACAAGCTTACAGAGCCCTGCGCACCCAATATAATAACGTCTTTAGGAGACTGTTGGGGCTGCCGTGACGCTGCAGTGCGCCTGGCATGTTCCATGGCTATAATCCGTAAAAAAGCAGCCTCACTGCTGCAGCGCTTACGAAGCGGCAACAGCCTCCTTAAGACAATCGCAGCGCGATTTGACTGCCCTATTCAGTGAAACTGGATAGAGGTAGCGATAGTTTCAAGTTGAATGTCTATTATTAACTGACTTCAAAAAAAGGAGGAGGTTCTCAATTCATTCTAAAAATTTATTTTTTTGTTATATGTATGTTCCCCGATTACTCAAAGACGGCTGGACCGCTTTGGAAAATTCTTTTTTTTGTTTTTGCCCATTGTTATGAAGTCAGGATCTGATAATGGAATCCTTGAGAAATCGAGGGAACTCTTTAAATGTTATAGGCACACCTTTAGTGATTTGGATATTTTTCATAGTAACTTGTGCAGTTGTTCTTAAAAAGCACCATTTAGTGAAGTGGAGCACTTTATGCTCCTCAGAATGCATATGGTGATGTGGAGCTGATGGTGAAGTACCAAGAGAACTCCTAAACAATTAACAGCTCGGCATCAGGCAAAGAAATATTTTGCAAAAGGTGATAAGAAGGTGACAAACCGATCCATTAAAAAGCGAGAGAAAATACTATTTACCAAAAAATAAAAACAACTTCAGGTGTCCGGTGTCCGTAGTTTTGTACATTATATTTTCGTTTTTGACACCGCCTTCTGAAATTAAAGTTATTTTTCACTTTGCAGTGTTGTTTTGGGAAATCTGTTTTATTTTTTGCTAAATAGTTTTTTATTTATTTATTTGTCTATTTTTGGACTAACATAACGTTAAATTGAAACTTACACTCTATAGACTAAGTCTGAAATAAGAGGTAATTTATTAACTCATTAGTGTTTGACATGTAGCGACTGTCTATTTAACCTCAAAACCCAGTAGCTGGGTAACTCCATACCCCTCGGCAAGATCATGTCAGATATTCTGGCTTCTGATTACTTGTAAAGGTTTGCAAAGATGTACTGATGACGACCAACAGCTTAACGTGTTTAATGATAAATGATCTTTATTTTGCAAATTGGTTATTAAATAACACTTTTACACATCATTTTTTTCGTAAATATTAACTAGATGAGGCCGGTGTTTCTTAACTGACTACCCTGAGAAGAAACACCGAAACAAACTCAGGCGTCCGTCTCTTTTAAAGTCCATACAATCTACACTGGTTTAATTATATGGGAACCTTGTAGGTTTCAGTCTGAGGCGATCTTTTGAAGAAAGATGCTCACAGATTTGAGTGGGCCTGTCCATACAGTGCAACCATTTGTCAAATGACGTATAGTTCAACTTAGTACAAGGAGCTTAACGATTTGATGAACAATACCAAGGTAAGGACGTTTGAGTGAGTCGCAAAAAGTACTCAAACTGCTAGACAATCATGTTTAACTCGAATAAAATAACCTACATAGTTCACATATTCACAATCGTTTATGAGGATTATGTAGATTAGTCTGAAATTGCCTTTTGAGGAAAGAACCACACAGATTTGAGTAGACTCGTCCGTAAGCTCAAGTTAGTTAGCGTCAGTTAGTCTGTAAGCTCAACTTTCCAAGGAACTCAGGAGTCTTGATATGTTAGCACGTTCGCGCATCTACAGACCACCCTAAGCACAGTTGCTTAACTCCGAAGTTGGACCCGCGGGCTGTTTATTATTTATCTACAAACTCCACTATATAGAATCTGAAATATGATAAACTAGCTGTGCCCGCAACTTCGTCCGCGCGGAATAGTGACTTTCGGCAGCATTTTTAATTTTTTAGGCTAATTATTTTGAAAATAAAACTCATGCATAATTTGAATGTCGTATTTATTAATATCTAATCAAAAGTCTAAAAAATAAGTTTCAAGCTTCTAGCTTTAAAAATGACGTAATTTTCATACAAATTTTCATCCTCTATTTCAACCCCTTACAGCCGTTTTGTCGCATTAAAAAGCAGCCTATGTCCTTTCTCATGCTCTAGACTATGTCCGTACCAAATTTCATTAAAATCGGTTCAGTAGTTTAGGCGTGATTGCGTAACACACAGACAGACAGAGTTACTTTCGTATTTATAATATTAAGTAAGGATTTATTATTGTCACTGAATGATTCTGTGCGGGTATTGCTAGGTATACTCACAGATGAGGTAGCAGTAAGCACTTTGGTATAAGTTTTCAATTTAATTAAAGTTTATTTTCAAACAGAGTCCATAGTGTTCGTAACAATATTAATTATAATCTAGAGTTAGTAACTACAGACAGACATAAACATTACAATACGGTGTGAAGCTGCATTCACCTCTCCTCATCGCCTCTGTTTTCTAGGTATTCTATCGATTGCGAGACAAACATTCTCCTTTGATATGTGTTTGGTATTTCTACTCAGGGTAGTGAGAAACAAAAACTTACAAAGAGACGTAGGTAAGTGAAATGAATTACATATAATTATTTGCATATTTAGTCAAATTGTAAGGAGCCGGCGCTTTTTATTTATCTATTAATATTTATGTTTGTTGAAACCGTTGATAGCTATCACCTGGGAAATAAAAATGAGGATAAATGTCAGTTTGATTGTTATTGAATAAGTAGTAACATGCGATTGTTCCTAAAATACCCTTGATAATAAAATAAATAAAATCCATTTATTGCAGGTCCATGACCCATATAAAATTAAATTAAAATAATCATATTACTCTTGCTTACAGTCATAAATTCCAAATGTCAAAATAACATAACTATACGAGTAAACAGAGTTAAAAGAAAAATACAAAGGTGATTGAGTGAAAACAACTTATCCTGTTATAAAAAATAATTCAGCCTATTACGTTAACACTGCTCGGAAACAGACCTCCTGTGTGTAAGCGGTAAAATTAATTGTAATTTAAATTTTTATTTAATTTACCTTAGCTGGTAATATTTAACCGTCTTGTTATAGACTTCGTACTAGATCTGTCAATTTAATACCGATCTGTGATGACGTCATAGCAGCGGGCAGTTACAGCGAACTCACTCAATAACCGGAATAGCTTCAATTGTTTCTCCATTGTGCTCTAATGAGCGCTTATCTCTTCAGGATTACTTCCATTGTATTCTAGTGCTTTCCAAACGATTCTCAGCGACTAAAATAATTTATGAATGAACGATGGGAATGTGTCGTACAGATATTGAAGCCATCAATCATGCGCCGCATGTCAATGTTGTGATCCGTAGCGCTACGCGGCGCTACATGCTACGAAATGCTACGCGACGCGGATGGTGACTAATTATGAGTAATGACATGAGCTACGTAACAATCGCTATGTCATAAATTGGTCTCAGAAACTGTATTGGTATAAGAACTTTTTTGCTATAACAAAATTATTTCAAAATGAAAAATTATGGTAGTTGTCTAGTAGCACATAAGAGGACCCAGCCTGGAAGGAGGCAATCATCGCTAGGACCAAGTATGTAGTTCTAATGACTAAATAGGTAGGTTATTACAGATCATTTTTCGGACCTACGAATATGTATTTATATGTGTGTCATGAAATAAAACAGTCCTACATACTCCACGGCTTACGAGAAATGATTAATCTTTAAAATAAGTTTCCCACGATCCCGTAATCAGTATGGAGCCACTGCTCTCATTATCTTTTGTTTTCGGAAGAGACAATCACTTGAGTTCAAGGAAGTCGATAATACCGACCAGTGCGCACAGTGGTGTGGTAAGCAGTACTAATGAGTGGTGTATTGTGCGCATGTCGGTGCTTTGTGGTGCAGCGACGATAGCTGCGCGCGCGCCGAGCCGCCGCCCGTGGGAGCGCCCACTGTCCAAAGAAACGCATCTACTGTTCACACTGAAAATAATAAGATTCAATCAAGTATAACGAGCTGAGCCGTGACTTGTGTCCAACGAACCTGGGATATCATCCCGATTTCCATGATTTAAGAGAGGGTTAAGGCGACATTATATGGCAGCGACCTTGAGCGACTGGGGAGAAGCTTGCGTCACTCCCCGCGACCGCGCAATGCACCCCCGCAACGCAAGCTCGAAATTTCGTAAGGTAACCATACGTTTCAAATAGTAAAGACTGTACTGCCTGATTTATTATCACCATCCAATTTTTTTCTGGACTTTAATTGTCTGGTCATTGAAAACTACTATGTGTATTTAGACAAGTAATTATATCTATCTATATATATAAAAATGACTATGTGGCTACGCTACTTAGACTCATTTGATACTCGTAAATAATTAAGTTTTAATAACATTGAAATCGGAATATTGAAATAAGTATGAATTTACTTGTCAGCAATCATGTCCTCATTTTCGACATGCTGAGTTAAGTTTTTCCCTTTTGTATACAGCCAGAGCTGAATTTTTTTTTTAATAGTTTATAGGCTTGCGTTTGACCATAATCTAACCTGATGTTAAGCGATGATGTGGTCGAAGATGAAGCACGCTTGCCTAGAAGTAATCTATTCACTCTTGACTTAAAGACTTCCAGGTTATAACTATCAGGAAACATACTCCGGCAGGGAATTCTACTCCTTAGCCGTACCCATAATTAAAGTAATCTCAAAACGTTTCATGCGTATGGGTGGGATGTCCACCATGTAACGATGGCGCATCACCGTTTGTCTTGTAGTCCTATGATGGAACGGGCTTGGTGGAATAAGACTGCAATTCCATCGCACACTCCCCGAAATGTAACCGATAGAAAACTGATAGGCTTGCAACACGTCGCCGATGCTCTAGGCTCTGGACCTTTGTCTCGACCAGTTTCTCGTTGCCGATGAGCCTTTTGGCCCGTTTCTCTATAGACTCAAGTGCATTAAGCTGGTATTTGGCAGATCCGTCCCAGAGATGAGAGCAGCACTCCATACACGACCGAACTTGCGCTTGATAGAGGTTGAGCAGCTGTTCCGGTGTTAAGTACCGTCTCACTTTTGAAATGAAATGAAATTAAATATTTATTTTGTAAATTGGTTATAAATAACACTTTTACACGTCATGTTTTTTTGCGTGTTTAGTTTAGCTAGATGAGGCCGGTATTTCTTAACTGACTACCAAGAGAAGAAACACCGAACCAAAATCAGAGGTCAAAGTCTCTTTTAAAGTGCAGACAATTTGTATTTGTATATGAGAAGCATGTAAGTTCATGTCTGTGGTATTTTTATGAGGAAATAACCAAGCAAATTTGAGCGGACCTGTCCAGTCAGTGCAAGCATTTGTCAGTTATCGTGTAGCTCAACTTAGAATTTAAGGAGCTCAACAATTTGACGAACAATACCAAAGTAAGGCCATTTGGGTAGGCCACATAAGTACTCAAACTGCTTGACATCATTAAAGAAATTATAGTGAAAGTAAAAACTACGAAGATAGAATAACCTACATTGTCCTCACAAGTACAATAATGAAATAATTATATTTATATACAACGTGTAATTTAAAGGGTATATACATACCAAGTGCATGGCTTCTTTGGATGATAACAAACGATATGGCAAGGGTTTAGTAATCCTAAGTCTACGTGTGTAGAACTTATTATAAATTACCATACACTGATACCAGAGACCGAATTATTCAAATTAAGAAGAACGAAAAGAATTATCGTGTTATTGGCAAGTGACGTGGAAAGTTATTGACCCTCGTAGTGCTGTGACACGTTTTTTATGATTGGTATCCAAGAAATATATGAAACCAATAATTTGGTATCAATTCTTTGAGTCAGTTATTTTGTGCTGAAACTGTGCATAGAGACTCCATACCAGATGTTGTCTTCAGCTCTTTTGGATAGATATGGGGTTTCCGTTACACGTTGTATATAAAAAAAACAATAAACAAAAACAAAATTAATAGGTATATACAATACTTTATTTTTTCTCTTTATTGATTATAAGGATATACAATACTTGAGAACGCAAATATTCTAATCAATCAAAAATAAATCATCAATCAAAATTTTAAAACTAAATAGAAAAGGCACACGTATATCACTGGAGCATCTCATTCCCAGGCCTTCTTGTCCTCAATATAATCTGTAACTGTGTAAAAAGCTTTCTGACATAGCTTACGTTTTATAAATAATTTGAATTTATTAATACTTAGTTCTTGAATATGGCTAGGAATTTTATTATAAAAACGTATACATTGGCATCTAAACGATCCACCAATCTTTTTTCCTTGTTTTAGGAATGACATATGTGTCTTTGTTCCTTGTATTTACACTATGAATATCACTGTATTTTTTTAAAAAGATTAATATTTTTGTGTGCATACAAGAGATTCTCATAAATATACTGAGATTAATATTCATAGTCAGAGTCATTCAGAGTCATAATATTAATCTCTTTAAATTTGTCTCTTAAGGAGTGCTTAGGACTTAATTTATAAATTGCACGAATGGCCTATTTTTGTAATACAAATATTATATGAATGTCGGCGGCGTTTCCCCAAAGTATAATGCCGTATGAGATCACTCTGTGAAAGTAACTAAAGTAGACTGAACGTGCTGTTTCGATATCAGTTAATCCACGTATTTTTCTAACGGCATATGCTGCAGAACTTGGCTATTTTGACAATTTATATGGGGGCCCCACTGAAGCTTCGCACCCAAAGTTATGCCCAAGAAAACTGTGGTATCTTCGGGTTTCAATATTTCGCCCTTTATTGATACACTTGTATTCACTTGTCTAACATGAGGTAACGTAAATTTTAGGCATTTGGTTTTTTTCTCATTAACAAGAAGATTATTAACATTAAACCAGCTAACTACAGTTGCAAGGGCACTGTTTACTTCTTCAGTAACCTGCTGTTAACTTTGATTTTAAATAAAAGATTATTGATACACTTGTATTCACTTGTCTAACATGAGGTAACGTAAATTTTAGGCATTTGGTATTTTTCTCATTAACAAGAAGATTATTAACATTAAACCAGCTAACTACAGTTGCAAGGGCACTGTTTACTTCTTCAGTAACCTGCTGTTAACTTTGATTTTAAATAAAAGATAAGTATCGTCAGCGAATAACACTATGTCATGATTTTTGATCAGGTACGGTAAATCATTTATATAAATAATAAACAAAAAGGGACCTAAAATTGAGCCTTGGGGACCCCCATCTTGACGTCACAGATCCCGGCGATCTTTTGCCGTTCAAGTCGACTCTCTGAATCCTTTCACTCAAGTATGAGGTCAGAAGATTCAGAGAGGCGCCCCGGAATCCGTAGTGGTGCAGTTTCCTGATTAATGTCTCATGGGGAACACAGTCAAATACCTTTGAAAAATCGCAAAAAATGCCCAACACTTACCAACACTTATCTTCCCATGCATTATAAATGTGTCCTAAAAGTTCAACACCGGCCATCAGTTGTTGAACGTCCCTTTAGTTATCTTATTATTTAATTATTATTTAATTTGTGTTTATTAAAATATCTTTGCATCTGCATTAAAATAATTTTCTCAAAAATTTTACTGAAAGTGGGCAATACAGAAATAGGTCTATAATTAGTAGGGTCAGATGTACTAACTGATTTAAATAGTGGGATTATTTTACTATATTTCATTAAATCAGGAATCTCACCGCAATCAATACAATTATTAAATATAACAGCTAATGTAGGAGCTATAATGTGTATAATGGACTTAGTAACATGAACAGAATTACCCCACAGATCTGCAGCCTTTTTAACATTCAAAGAATTAAAAGTATTGATGATGTCATTAGAAGTAACATATTGGAATTTAAACTCTGAATTACAAACTGGAACACTTTTCTTGAGTAATGTGTCTGCAGCAATGGCAGTTGATTTTAGCGACTTGATTGTCGATACGGGTATGTCAGTGAAAAAATTTTCAAATTCTGTGGCGACTTGTGAATCTAATGTTATTATATTATCATCAATAGTTAGGGTGTAATTACTAGGATTCCCAACTTTTTGGCAGCCAATTGAGCTAAGGCTCAATTGGCTGCCAAAAAGTTCGGAATTTTTTGAATTCTGCCAGTAAATTCGGCCTCCATAAACGGACCAAAATTAAGGGTGGATGTCAACGTAACCTCAAGAAGTTCGATGCGATCTATATAATATAAAGCAGCATTCAAGGTCATGGTACTTTCGTACCATAGCTAGCTATAAGTACCTACAACTATGTCAAAAACCGCACTCAAGTATTTTTTAAACTAATTTGGACTGTCCTTACTACGCTGTAGTATGGTTACATTATAGTTAAATACTCACCTCGTACTCACCACAAAAAACACTATTATTTCAATGAAATAAAAAATTACTAAACATTAGATCTCCGCATTCAAGGTCATGCTACATAAGTACCTACCCTAGACCTATACCTACAACTCGTGTCAATATCAGCTCTCAAGTATTTTTCAACCGACGACAAAAAGAGGACGTTATCAATTCGACGCGTATATTTTTTTTTTTTTTTTTATGTATGATCATCGAGTACTCGAAGACGGCTGAACCGATTTGGAAAATTCTTTTTTGTTCGAATGGGTATACTTCGAAATTGGTACCACTATCACCAAAGTCAGGATCTGATGATGGGATCCTGGAGAAATCGAGGGAACTCTTCAAATATTATAGGCACACCTATGGCGTTTTGGGTATTTCTTACAGTAACTTGTGCAGTTGCTCTCAAAAAGTACCATTTGGGGAAGTGGAACTGATGATGAAGACCACAGATGGCCACCGAAACTACTCAATAATAGGTATTAAGTGGATTGCGATTCGATTACTTGAATATGGATGTTAAGCACTTTATGCTCGTCACAATGCATATGGTGATGTAGAGCTGATGGTGAAGTACCAGGAGAACTCCTCAACAATTAACGGCCCAGCATTGGGAAAAGCAATATTTTGTAAAAGGTTATAAGTAGTTGACATTTAGGCTCTTGTAACTAGGTAAATTAAAAATCATCCAACTAAAAAGAGTGAAAAAAAAACTTTTTAACAAAAAATTAAACCGACTCCCAAAAAACACTTCAAAGTGAAAAATAACTTTAATTTCGGAAGTCGGTGCCAAAAACGAAAAAACAAAAATAAAGACACCGACTACCGAAATTAAAGTTATTTTTCACTTTGCAGTGTTTTTTGGGAGTCGGTTTAATTTTTTTGATACTCTAATCCGGACTGTCCTTAGTACCTACGCTGTAGTATGGTGCTATTACATTGCAATATTTACCTCGTCTCTGCATTTTCGCGGCGAGAATCTAAGTTATTTGATATACTCCAAAAAAAAAACATAATTTGAATAAAATAAAAATAATTTTAAGTAAGTACCTACTAAATATTAGATCTCCGCATTCAAGGACATGCTACTTACGTATCAAGAGCTATACCTACAACTATTCCAATATCAGCAACACTCAAGTATTTTTTGAAACTCTAATCGAACTGTCCTTACTACGCTCCAATATGGTTACCTACTCGTAAATTACATTTCAATACTCACCCTGTCTCTACATTTTTGACTCAAGAATCTTTACTATTTGTTGTTCTCCTAAAAGGAAATAACATAATTATTTCAATAAAATAAAAGTTTGTTTACTACATTTAAATCACATTTATTTTATTCCAATATGCTAATTTAAACTATTGATAGAGATTATATAAATAATCTTCTTCTTATCGTGTGGGTAGTAATGTCTAATGACCCCATACACCCTAGTGTCAGAGTTTCTAGACTGCCTCAAGAGCCTCTGACGTGGTCTATTCTGACGACCGCCATTTGGCGACCGGGACTACCGGCTTATATGTGTCTTTCGAAGCACGGAACCATCTTTTTATCAGACAATCAGGTGATTCAGGCCTGCAATGTCCTAGCCAAAGTGGAAACAAATTTACAAAGTATGCGTCCCGCGGGAATCGAACCCACGACCACACACAAGTTAAACCCCTAAACCACTCGACCATGGCGGCAGTAAATTATATAAATAATTAAAATTCGTTACTTCATTAATCTATTTTTAACATTGTAAGGCGTTTCTTTTTTAGTGTTTTGGGTTTACCAACCATTTTGGCGTTAAACTTCTATGCGAATAAAATCATGTTGTATTTTTTGCGCGGAGCGTTAGCGTCTACTCGTGACAGTGGTCAGCGATGCACTGCCGCCCGTCGCCCGCAAGAGCCCCCGATTCATTGCGCACCTAGATTATTCGAATAATAATACACCATGACTTTACCAAACACAATATGAAGAAAAGCCGTATACTAAAAGATTGGCAATTAAATTATCTTTTAGACTGTGAAAGTTTCATAAAAATACACCCAATGGTTGTTGCCTGATCTTCGCTTTTATGCCCGCGTTAGACGTACTTTTAAAAATAAATTACACAATGTTTTACAAAAAAATATTAATATATTCATATATCAAATTATTAAGGAAATAGTCTAGTTTATCATTATTTTTTTTCAAAGCATACCGACTAGCCGTTTAGACGTGATCTTGGATTAAAAATCATCGAAAATCGAATATCTGCCCCTTCATGGTATAAGTTTTAAACTGACATGTTTACTAAAAGTATAATTAAACGGAATATTTACTAAGTACGAGTACCTATGTGAATTTCGGCACTGTTACAAGCGCCGCGCCGTGATCTCGAAGGTACTGAAGTCATTGCTGGTGGTTGTGGTTGTGTATTGTGGGTCCATGGTTCGTCATTCTGGAATGTAATGACCGTCGTCTCAACTTGGTTACAAACTGACTTAATTTTTATTTGATTAATGATTGGCTTATGTTTGTTTTAGTTGTGATAACATAAACGTTGTCACTATCTATCTATGTACCTACAACAAACATTTTATAAACTATTTGAACTATACAATAAACTAAAATACAGTATCAAAATATCAAAAAAGCGCTGTCGGCTGGTAACGTATTCAGGAGACAAGCAAGTCTGCCGCGTTGTTATGTGGCTTGGCTTATAATGGCTTTGGCTTAAGACCAGCCTTTAGGTCACGGGAATTGTCAACCTGCTTTGTCCAAATTTCTTTATAAAAGCCTTTTTTCTAGTTTGTGAGACCATTGTTGGTTCAGCGGTCCATGAGTTTTGATTTCACACGGCTCGAAAATGTATACTATAATATCTACCACTGAGGATAATATATATACATCGTTTAAGATTTTCCGCAGTCGCAGCGGGAGCGCCAGCACTGCATGATGAACTGGGAACATGGGATGCCGCAATCGACACAAGTTGCTTGCCACACTAGAGGGCTATCTACCCATCTTCCATAGAAACAATGAAATGCCGTCTGACCTTTGCCATTGTCACGTACCAAGCCGATAAAGTTTCCAATAAAGCTCGGACGGTAGCAAGATCTCGGATGATGTCGTTTTTACTGGCGTGCCATGCAAAATGTTCCGCACTACGGCTGCAAGAGAGGCCATGGTGCCCGAGGCTATTGACCACGCACTATTCGCCACAGTGACTGCCATGAGGGGAACAACAAGGGGCGCCTACACTTAGTGTAGCAAATGAACCGACAAGCAAAGAATCAAAACTAAGATCTAGGTACATAATTATGTGGAATAGAACACCATTAACCCTATTTTACCATTCGTTTATTGGAAAACAAACAATGTAAGTATTACCTAAACAAATTGAAAAGATACTCACTCATTGATCAAGAAAATCGCAAAATCTATTAGAATTATGGACATAAAGGTAACATAGATAGGTTATGTGGGAAGAAAGATTGTATGAAGCTTTTATGAGTAGCGGACGCGGGAGTTCTGTCCGTGACTGACCTAGGTACCTATATTGTTATGATTGGTGCACCCCTCATGCAGTTCAGATCAGTTGCTCTCCTTTATTAATTATTATTGACCATGTAGCATGTATGGAATCACTAACATGTATGGACATAAATACAAAAACAAAATACTTACTATGTTAATGTGTATGGCAGCATTGCCACGTTAAATATGAATTAGAGTTGCACTAAATGTAGGTTCAATCGAATACGAATGTTCGGCTGAATATTCGGTCCAAAATGTACCGTACCGAATATACGGCCGAATCATTCGGTTCAATTCTGCGCGGTAAACAGGTTTCATAAATTTTGTCAAATCAAATCAAATTTATTTATTTGTTAACATAGGTAAAGTAGGTATAATTATGTATAGGTGTTATGTGTGTTTGTTTAGCGTAGGTATATGTATAGAAATTTATTTAAAAAAAAACTTATTTTGATTATATACATATTTTAATACTTGTGTTGCTTCCTAAAGCAATATTATATTCTAAAAACAAATATTTTCTGAAAAAAGTAGTTACTCAAAGCAGTGTTCTTAAAATTGTTAATTTCTTAGTAATTTAATTTAGTTTAATTTATCAAGTAAATGTAAATGTGAATACGCAGATATTTATTTAAATTAATTATAAAAGTTATTTTTTTTTGTTTTGTCAATAAATAATTGATACAAAAGACTTTTTAACAATAAATTAAACCGACTTCCAAAAAAACACTGCAAAGTGGAAAATAACTTTAATTTCGGTTAGCTAAGTTTAATTTGTTGTTAAAAAGTTTTTCCTCCTTTTAGTTGGTCGGTTTGTAATTTACCTAGTTACAAAAGCCTAAATGTCAAATACTTATAACCTTTTACAGAATATTGCTTTTCCTTATGCTGGGCCGTTAATTGTTGCGGAGTCCTTGTTTCGGAGTTCCTCTTCGTGACGAGCATATTGTGCTTGATAACCATATTCAAGTAATCAGAGAATTGATTAGTTCCAGTGGCCATCTGTGGTCATCATTATCAGTTCCTCTTCACCAAATGGTGCTTTTCGAATGCAACTGCACAAGGTACTATAAACATACTCAAATCACCATAGGTGTGCCTATAATATTTGAAGAGTTCCCCGATTTCTCCAGGATCCCATCATCAGAACCTGACTTGATAATAATGGGACCACTTTTGAAGTATATATATCCTTTCAAACAAAAAAAGAATTTTCCTAATCGGTTCAGCCGTCTTCGAGTAAACAGGTGATCATAAATAAACTAAAATATAAGCTTCGAATTGAGGACCTCCTCCTTTTTTAGAAGTCGGTTAAAAAGAACTGTTTCTTTCATTTACAAAAAAAAATTAGTTAACCGTACTGTTTAGTAAAATGTTTTTTTTTTATATTAACAATAATTTAAATATTCGGTAATTATTCGGCAAATCAACCGAATATTCGGCCGAATATGAACATGAAAAAATACTTATGCCGAATGCACCGAATACGAATATTCGGCTGAGCTTTCGGCGCATCTCTAATATGAATCCTCAAAGAAAAAACCAGCCCTCTGGTCCTGCAAAGTATTAATCAGTCGGCGAGAAACGATATTGAAGAGGAAATTGGCGCACTCCGACCCTATGACCCTAGAGTTTCGACCCCAAACATAATGCTGAAATGCATGAAACTGTGATGTATCGGGTTGTTTGTCGTTCGTTTGAGCGTCCAAAGTCGGTAGATGTCAAATGTCGGAGAAACATTTTCATTTAAAAAGTTTCCACATCTTGTTGTCAACGAGCAGGCACAACTTTGATCCTAACCCCTTGCCAGTAATGTTATGGTTGATGGTTACAACGGTGCAGTCATTTGCGAGAACTATTTTTGTTGATATATCATTGAATCAGTAAGGAAATAGTTAACAGCTCTGCAGAAGCTTCCCACTTGAACTGATACGTAATAATAAGTTCATGTAGATAGCGCAGCCCTCCAGCCGGGCCGCTCGTCATCCACATCCACTCATCACGTGGCGCTGTAGCCGCCGGTTCATTAGCAGGGCGTGGGGGAGGGCAGGCGGGAGCTGCTGGTGCGGGGGGGGGGGTACACTCGCACGATTGATTGAGACGCGCGAGTATAAACAAAAACGCAGCACTAATTCCATTAGGGTCCGAAAACTAACCCCTCTATAAATCTCCGCGCGGCGCCCATTACTCGCGATAGCGGCCGCCCAGCGCGCCCCCACCGCGCGTCCCCTCGCCCGGCCTGCCCTCCCCGCCCTGCGTCTCGCCCGCGTCATACACGCTGCAATTTATGGAAAAACGCATTTCCTCCGGTTTCGGCCCCGCCCCCGGCGGCCGCCCGCGCTCGGGGCGGGGCGCGGCGCAGGCGGCAGTGGGCGCGCGCTCGCCGGCTGGACTACACGCGTGGACGCGCTCGTGCTACCGCGTCAGTGATCCTAGTGCTCAACTCCGTGCCAGTGACAGTGATACTTGCAGCTCACAGCCTGCGGCCTGCGCGCACGCAGCTCCTCAGCTGTCCGGAGCCACCGGCCGGCAGACCAGCACAAGTGAGTCTTACTTTAAGTTATACAAACACAGTCAGGTGCGGTGAGGACACTTTTTATAGTCATCAGCATCAGCTGAACATGCGGGAAGATTAATGCAACCCACGTAGAGCAGCACACTTACGTGCCGACGGGTCTGTAGCATCTTGTGTTACCATCCTCGTACGTCAGCGCGAGCCTCTGCCGTGAGCCTGCAAGCGTAAAAGCGTTACGATATCGCCAAATAATAAACGTTTATGTTGTGTAAGAAACTGGGAAAGTTTCGTGTGAACTTAATGGTAGGATACAGTTTCTAGGACTAGTAACTTGTGTCTTTATTGTGAGTTTGACGAATATCTACGTCTAGTATGACTGACGCCTCATGGTGTCACGGAGGGTAATATCGTTGATAAGCAAAACTTGTACCTGGTACCTACCTTTCAGCTGGTGGACAAACATGTCTTGTTTACAACTTGACTTAGATACCTTTTAATTTTTGTGTAACTCGACTCTGTTCTCACTAGAGATGTTGATGTCATTCATTATTTATCGTGATGAGAGATCAAAGCTTTGTTAATTCAGTATTAAAAACATAGGTGGAACCATAATTAATCATGCCCTTAAACTAAAAAATAGTATGTAGGTATAGTTTTATGTGTAATTAATTAATGAGTTGCTAGTAAAAAATTAAAATAAGAGTTATTGCAACTTTTACTGAGTAGTAAATAAAATACTTTTGACCGGTAGTGTAGTGAAGGTACATATGTGATACTAAGCAATAGGTATACCGACTCAGTCAAGATCAGTCCATAACAAACGTTTCGCAATTTTAGTATATTTATACATTGACGCAGTGCTCCGGTAAATCGAGCCAGCCCTTGTGTAATAAAGCACCACATGCTTGGGCGCCTCAGTAACTAACATTAGCTGAAACATGCTGTAACACAACAAGCGTGTTACACTGCCGTGTGTCGCTGCCACGCTGTCGGAACAGTTGCGCTTGCGACACAATGCCGCCAGTAAACGCCAATAAATCTAGCAATTAATTGCGACTGCGCAATCCGCACGTAAAAACTGTTCCACTCGGTGACGCGCTAATAGCTGATAGCTCGCCTCGTGTGTGTATATAGTTATGTATTGTCTACACATAACACACACAAACATACACTCACAAGTTACATGATCAGCGTAGAATAGAAACAACATTATTTATTGTCTTTCTTCATAAAACAAATGTGACGAAATATCATGTTCGCATCTCAGATCAAATATGACAAATTATGTAAAGTAAGTCATTTTTTTTTAAATTAATTTTAAGAAAACTTACAGCTAAAATTATACTTGTTCTCATGTAAACATATAGATATATAACAATGACTAGCAGTCACTCCCGTAGACTTGATCACGATAAAAACATAACCCTCCTTTCTTTTACAATCGGATAAAGCTTCCTCAAGCTTCAAGCTACTTTCATACCAAATCTTATATCTCACTTCCGAGGATTAGAGCGTTTAAACAAACAAACTTTTCCGATTTAGTAGAGATGATAAATATATAAGTTTAGCGTAAATAGCGTAACAGTTAAACTATGTATTACAGGGATACAAAAACTCAAAGCAATCAAGAAATGAAAAACAGTAATTGCAAAAACACGAAAAGTGATCTTAAGAAGAATCTAGAAAAGTCAAAATAGTGAAGCTATAAAGCTCACACACAAAAAACAATACAAAACTTAAGGTAACTTTAATACTATTACTAAAGAAGTCAAACTTGACTTTCTGAAATACCATATTAAACGTGTAACTTTTATAACATAAATGAGTTTTGTCTATTGGTAGTTCTAACTAATAGGAATGCTAAATCTACAATTTTGTTTAGTTCGTGCAGTGGGACTTATTTTTATGATATTGAATGTGCCTTTAAAATCGTCGAAAAATGAAAATCGATAAATATTGCGGTCTGAAAATGAAGTAATAGCTATCGAATGAACTATTTATTTATTTGTCTCTTCAACGATCTGTAAGTTTTTTCAAACTTATATTTAAGTGCATAGGGCACTTAATGCACTGCATGTACAATACACGTTTTGCGTATAAACCGCCCCAAAACAAAGGAAAAAGGCATTAAAATACTAAAACTCAGAATTTCACATATAACAATAAAATTAGGAAAATATTTGTGACAAACCTTAAGAATGAATTACAATTATTATACGAATTACTTATTTTCAGAAGGCAAAGATGAATAATTTATTCATATATTTTTACAACTAGATTTATGCTTACAGTGTTGCTTAGCTTAAGGTAGATAAATACATGTGCCTGAACTAGGTAAACATATGTTTCAGGTGATATGTGCTAATATTATTTTAAATATTTCCATTGTTAGTTACAATTAACCTTTAACATACAATATAATTATAAATAAAACAAAACACTGGATATAACTACAAAACTATTATATAACTAGGTACATATCAAGTCTAATAATTACTAGATAATAATAATTCTTAATAGTTATTTTCGCAAAATTAATAACTTCTTTGTATCTTAATAGGACAAACTTTGGAGGGCAGTCTTTACATCTTTCTTAAATTTGGTATATTTAAGTGGATTATATGTTCGTCATCGCATTTAATCTATTGTAGAGAAGCGGTCTTAGATAAACCTAAAAATTCGATGTTAAAGCACACTTCGTGCTCGTTTTTTCATCAATCAATTCAATGTTTTCATTGTGTTCTATTTGACTGTGACGTTAAAAGGACTCAAACCCAAGCAAAACATCTCTCGTGTCCGTAGTGTTGGTAATGGTATTTCAGAATTTGCTGTATTTGGGAGTGTTTACAATGCTGTTAGTAAATATTACCGTACGTAACTGTAAACAAGAAGCATCATTGTACAAGAGAATGAGGGAACAAGCCGCTGTAGCGAGCGCCGGCGCCGCCAGCGCGAGGCTATTGTGCGGTGCGGCGGCGCCGGCGCACGCATTCCGCGCCGCGCTTGTCTGTACGATAGGGACGCATCCCATAGGTGCATGAACAAGTTGCAGTAACGAGCACATTACATTATAACAGTTGCTTCTATACCGAGTAACGTTATTACTGATATTACCGCAACAATACATGCTTCGATGTGTTTGGTAAAGTCGAATATGGCTATCCGATTCATCGCGAATATTATTGGGTTATTTCAATATATTATCATACGAAAATTGGGTTACAGTTGGACGGACTTTAAAACTTGCTCTATGTTTAGAAATTTGTGAGTTTTGTTTGTTGTAAAAACGGTTATTTTCATTTTGTATGAATTATAATTATTATAACACGAGTTTATTAGAAAGCTGCCTATGCCTATGTGCCTGCTGGAGACAGCACCAGGCTCTCGGCACTCCTCGCATCTCTGCCGTACTGTTACCCCACTAAACGCCACGTTATGATCAAACTATTATCTTAATAATACAATGAACTAAGTGCAACTACAACAGCGCCTCTATTTATATTTTCCATCATACCTACAGTCAATCGCTATGTTCGTATTGTTTGATTTCTTGTAGTGATACGAATCCCCCACTGATCCAATTCGCCTCGGTCTACCCTTCGTTTTTTTGAAATAGGATTATGGTTTTTCTAGTGGAGTATTTATATGTATTATACATATACTCAAAGCTTTACATAGATTTTACTCATAATTTTAGAATAGGTTTAGAGTTTAGGAATATAGGTACATATAAAACTCTGTATTCTGAACTTTTTTTAATAAAGACTTTGCTAGTCACAATGTGAGTAGAATTCACATTACTAACAATCTCGTTAACCCCTCCAACTAATCTTAATACGCATGTGTCTTGAGTGGGTTAAACCAAATTAAATATTGCATCATAAATTCATCCTGAACGCTGTCAGCTGGTAATTTGCTAAAGAGTAAAGACTGCCACAATGTATGGCAATACTTAGGTTAAAGTAAGATGGATACCGGGATGTGTCGACCAGCCTTTTGACGTTTTCTATGTGTCAGCCCCAAAATGGTTCGCAAATATAGCTACCATTGAAAATACTATATTGAACAGAATTAGTAGAGTATTGATTGCAAACCATTCTCGATAACTCGATACTTGTTTTAATTGGCGCTATCACCCGCAAGTGGTGACGTCACCGCCCGGCGTGCGGGTGCGCCGCTACCTGCAACCCTTCTGACCTACTTACAGACGAGCACAAACGTCGCGGTGACGTGTCGCCGGCGCCGGCCGCAGGTAAGCGCGCACGAACAATGCTAAACATTGGGATTCGGACGTCGTTGGACAAATTTACGATGTCCGCATAGTTCCTGCGCGACCCGCGCGGGCTGATCCCGCACGATGATAGCGCGCGGGCGCCGGTTCCGGCCGCTGTCACACTCGACACGTCAGCGGCTCCTAATGGCTGCACTCTCAGTGATTCATGTCCACTATTTGGGACACATACGACTAGACAACAATCAGTCGTGCGTTATGTGACATCGTGATACACTTAACTTTAGTCTTCTCAAATCTTTTACCTATAGATATCGAATGGTTATCCTGTCTGCACAATCTGCTAGACTAATGCAAGCTATCTAGCTTACAAATATTAATGCAACTGACACTACATTAGGGCTGTTCCATCTACCATGTGTTGAGAGTTCATTGACATAACATCGTAACCAAATCACATTGGTTATGGACGGTACATAAATAACAAATTATTTCAAACACAGGTCGATTTCAACAAGTTAAGACTTACTAAATTGTTAGATACAATACGTACCTATCAACACTCATTTATAAAAAGTAAATTATTGGTGTTAGTAGTAGCCGCCCAGGATGTAATAAACGGGTATCTTTGTATCTTATCAGCCAACGTTTTGAAGAGTGTTAGGACAGATTCTGCGAATTGTAGACGTCTTCTATGTCCTAAAATATTGGACATTAATAGTATGCGTCTTGGCAAAGCTCGTTACTATGATACTGCCTGAAACTTAGTGGATTCCTAATAATATCGCTACTGCAGTTCAGTACCATTTCAAGAATAAGTATACACAAAGTCGTCATTCCGCCTCCTAAACTTAAGAACGAGCAGCATCCGAGAGTACCACTTCTGTCCTCCGCCGCGGGTGACGCAGCAGACGGTGTCCATTACGAGCACCGTCGGTCGCGGCATGATACGTGTTTGTTTGTTTGTTGGTGTGCGTCCCGGGGCGGAGCGGGGCGGAGCGGGGGCGCACTGTCATTGATACATCAGCGCGCTCCATTAGCCGCATTTTTTGCCGTCCCTCGTCATCGGATTAAGCTCTCGTCACCAAACAAAAAACTGTGGATCGACCGGGAACATTTCGCACTTAGTGGCCCCCTGTACCGCGGCTCAGCCGTCTTGATACATTATTCATTTTTGACAAATAACCGCTGACGAGAATATTAAATATAGGATAACTGGTCGCCACCGACGGCCGTTCTATTTATGAGCCATTTGCCAGAGAAAATCCACCATCCATTCGTACAGCCGTGACTAGGTATGTAAATGTGAGGAGCTTGTTTTGCATGCGATGAGTGTGTGTACATAAGTATCTTGGCCCGGCAGACCGGCTCGCGGATCTCTTGCTTTACTCTATGCATAAAACTAATTTAAGCATTGCACAATAACAAACCTTAGAGAACAGCGCAGCTCCGTTTCATAAAAAAAAAACGGCCAATTGCATGTCGGGCCTCGCATAGTGCAGGGTTTCGTAGAATTCATAAAGAAAAATAATTATGATTAAATTATATACAAAGTGAAGAAAACAATACGACCATAAATGTACCGTAGCCTAAATGCTGATCTCCTTAGTCTGTACAAAAACATGTATAATCAGAGTATTTTTATTTTTTCATATTTTTCCACAGGTCCTATTTAGCTACTCTGTTTTAACGTAGGGTCGAATATTCTTCGTTTAAGCACAAAAACTCTCACACTATGAAAATTTTAAGTCAATCTAAAGCATCTTTCACTATAAAACGGCAATTTCATACTTTTAGCCATATTATTTAGATTATTTGAAAATAACTTTTATTTGTGGTCACATTTTATTTATCCTCACTATGGTTACTCGGGATTAGTATAGTTGATGTTTTAATTTATTGTTGTATCAGCTTCTCCACCTCGTATAAGTCCTGATGTTCATAAAATATGATACCACTATACAGGACTTAGAGGAAAAAGTAAGAATGAAAACTAAAACTTTGGAGTAAGTAAACAAAATGAATTTCTTTACAGCGATATACATACGTGACGTCAATTATACAACTGTAAAAACTACTTAGTAATCTAAAAACAATTTATGTGATAAAACTACAAATTAACTGTTTTCTGACTGTTTGTTTTACCTGAGGTGTTCCTTGACATAGTTTTTCCTTGACATTCTATGTCAACGGAAAAAAGGTATCGTGTCGAAGTAGGTCATATATTTCTTTATTGTATTGTTCCTGAACTATGACTGTTAATATGTTTGGTTTTCATTCCAACATTATGCCTCCACCTATTCCTGAGGAAATGTCTTGACAGACAATAAAGAGATCTTAAAAGGGTTTCGTTTTTTTCTTTTTGTTTACGGAATCCTAAAAATTTGAGATAAAAATTTAGCTAATAGAGCACACATCTCAAACGTTCCATTAATATCAAATTGAATCGAATGCTGCCAGACGCGGTATTGCGCAGATAACCGCCGGACAATAGAAGTAGTGTGCGCCGTGCGGCGTGGCCGGCCGATCATTGTTTAATCCACTTATCGTAGCGTTATCGGCCGTCGAGAGGTCCACTCGCGCAAGTATCACAGCGGCGCGGTCGCACTCTACGTAAAAAGCGTGGCGCCTCGGCATTAGGAGCCGCTTATTTATAGGGGATTAAAGGGTGGTGCTGCGTCCCTGTCACACGTGGTGTGTGTGGTATCGCGCTCTTTGTCACACACACAATTAGCTGAGCCCCGCCTGGCCGATAACTCAATAATGTGCCGTGGACAGTGCATGACGCCGTGGACCCCGGGGGGTCCCGCCGGACGGGAGGGGTCCGCGTCACGTTTGCACAACGTCGTCCATGGCTCGTGCTATGTCGTTTATATGCACAACCAACCTTTTTTTTCCACAATGGGATGTCAACTGTTTGCGTCTTTTGAAAGGTACACTATTATGTTCAGTTATTGGGTAACATTCTCTCGCACTGACTAAGAAAAACCTCATCGCATAACGTGTGCGTTTGCGGTTGAATAAATCATGCGAACTGTACTCATTAAGGCAGTTCACTACATATTTGGCAACTATGATGTTGCAGCTATTGACTAGTTGATACAGTTACGTTAGATCTCATAACTACATATAAACAAAATAATTGGCGGCACAATATCAGTAGGTATAGCCAGCAGTGATATATTAGAGCATCGTTTAGGTGTTTTCGAGAACCACTCGTCAACATTTTCAGTTCGTTACTACCTACTTTATCAGTCACAGTTTATATGGAAGGGCTAACGTGAGTACCTGCTGGAAGTAGCCGAGTACCTAATCCCTAATTATTCCCACGAGCTAGTTTCCCACGCATGCGGCAGTGTCCTGGAACTGGCACCAGGAGTCCTGGGAAGAGCTGGCAGCAGGTAGCTGCTCACTTCAGTAACAGAGCCAGTGTTGTGGTCACAGACATAATCCGTTCTCAGAAACAATGTTGTTCACTGAACTGCGCACTCGATGTAATCCCACTGCGAGCACTTCTAGAAATTAGCAAATGATCTAAATATTGTGTTAGCGTGGAACTGAACACGAGGAGTTGACGTATTTAATTCCATTAGGTATTAAATAGTACATGACTTGAAATGTTAATTGCAATTTAAAAACCTTTAATGCAATTAAAAAAAATACTAACGTAAATTCGGTTTTAAAGATATAAAATAACATTGCGTTTATTTAATTGAAGAATTACTTAAATAGAAAGTACAGTATTGTGATGAGGTACCTACTATTTGTATTACAATAGAGGTGTAGACACTAAACGGAAATAAACGCATTTTTTTTCTGGTAGCGTTTAATATACGATTACCGATAATCACACTTTCATTCTTATTATAATTTATAGTCTACATCCCTATTGTACTTTACAAGTGCGTACAAATGTGGTGGACGCGTTGATGTCTTTTCCTTGCACGGGCTGCATGCCACATAATTCTCACTGTAGATTATTTTATTGTTCTCAGTCATTTCTTTATTATTTATTATTATATATATTTTATTGTACAACTAACAATATTTACAATTACAAAAATATAAAATGTAGTGCACAATGAGTGATATTATCGTACAGGGCCATATCTCACAGGTAAAACTAGCAGTAGTTATTACTATTGTTAGAACTTGGAAATAAATTAAATTAAATTCCTGAAACATGTAACCTTAGTATGTCATCAGTAAAGTGTACTAATATATGAGTGTAAGATATGCATGCTACCTCCGATAGACAGCTGACGTCACAACAGTAACTAACAGCCAAGTTCCACATGTTCAGTGACAGATTAGATAACAGACATGTTTCACTCTACATAGTGTCGCGAACAGTTTAGCGTCATTAATTCGGTGTCTGTTACTAGCTGATGTTTATCATATTCATTGCATTGAATTTCAGTAGATCCGGTACAGTTCGGTTATTTTATGCAACTGTTTTGAATGGTTCAAATTTTTAAATGTCAGATATAGAATAAAATTAAATCAACAGTCAAAACAATCCTACACGACCGTTTTACATACATATATTTATAGTCACCTCGAACAATATACATCATGGGTCTCGGAACATGGCTATCAAAGCCACGAGTTACGCTAGTCACGCAACGAAGATTTCATAGAAACCTAATTAGTGAAGCTTATATAATAAAATTGTCCAAGTGCGAGTCAGACTCGCCCATGAAGGGTTCCGTAGTAACTACGCCAAATAACTTTGTTTTTCATAGTGTTTGTATGAATTACAAAGTTATATTTGCGGTTATAGAAAATTTGCTGTATCTCAAAAACTGCGGAGCCGATCTCGTTGAAACAAATTTTAGTTGAAATTTTACATTAAGATCTACAACACGTATTTCTTTTTAATTTTTCACTTTATTGTTATAGAAATTAGAGGGGGGTCACATTTACCACTTTGGAAGCGTATATCTTTTAAACGATTAACTTTATGAAAAAGTGGTTTTAGAAACCTCAATGTTTAAAGACCTGTCTATAGATATCACACACGCATAGGTTTCATGAAAAAAAATTTTCAGTTTCAGTTCCATATATGGGAATTTATTGCCCTTTATTTAAAATATTTTGTAATTTTTTATTAAAATCAGAAAGCGGTTCACAGAATACATCTACCTACCAAGTTTCACATGTACATATAGTCCTAATAGTTTCGGAATAAAATGGCTGTGACATTCGGACGGACGAACAGACAGACAGACATGACGAAACTATAAGGATTTCGTTTATTTGCCATTCGGCTACGGAACCCTAAAAACCGTTCATTTCAGACATCGTAGTCCATATTTGTTATTTAATCATTTATCTTAAGACTATGATAGTTTTGTATGAGTTATTATATGTTTATCCTTGGATTGCAACGCATTGCAGCGCAAACGTTTGCGTAATACGTCAGAATACAATATTCTGTGCGCAGTGGTGTGCTTGAATAGAATGGCTGAAGTATTGAGGGTGGTCACTCAAGGTCACTAGCACAGCAACAGACCACCATTTCTTCAAGTTTCCATGTATAAATCCATGTCGTATATGTTGTGACTTGATAGGTTTTTCAGGTAACCTAATTGAATTTGCAAAATACTCTATATTTAGCAAATTCTATTAGGTGAAAAATTAGAAATTAATATATATTATTGCTAGCTTCTTCGCTTCGCTTCGCTGCTAGCGACTTCGTTAGCGTGGGAGGGTTTTCACGCGTAAAATCCCGATCCCGTGGGAATTCCGGGATTAATAGTAGCCTATGTGTTATTCCAGGATGTAAAATATCTACTTGCGTAATTTCATTCAGATCCGTTCAGTAGTTTTTGCGTGAAAGAGTAACAAACATACATCCATCCATCCTCACAAACTTTCACATTTATAATATTAGTAAGATAAGACTAGCTGTAAACGTTGATTTCCCATAAAAAAACCAGCTAAGGATCTATTCTTAAACATACCAAATATACACAACATTTTCATGAAAATCTATAAAGGAGTTCGATAACATACACTGTGACACGACATTTTATTTATTAAATTATTATAAAATTGATTAAGTTAATATAAACCAAAAAAATTACATAAAATTGTAATTAGTAGGAAAGCCTAACTATTTACGTGTAACGTGTTCTAGGAGAAACCCTCGCTCAGTGGTATCTCACAGTCGTATGCTCGCTAGGCATGTGTTAACATAAAATAATCGAGATTCTATAGATAAGAGTCGAGAATTGTGGCGATTTGATGAGAACAGCGCGTCGTGAGAGAGGCCCACCGACCACCGTCACATGATATATATAACCACGTGTTGTATAATAATATCGTTATGTATGCCCGGATATAAGTTAGTCACATCAATAAGATGGCGCGCGGCGACGCACGCCCTGTTCAAGGTATGGCCTCTCGATCCGCAAAAAGTCCTTAAGCAAAAAGTAAAGGATTATGTATTAGGGAATTACCCAAAACAAAATAAGATAAAACTAAGTTATTACTAACAATATAAAAAAACCAATGAGAGCCAAAAGACTCCTCAGTCAGCTTCGATATTAAAAATAAAGTATCGCATCACCGATATTTTGACAGGGCTCACTTTGATGCCACGGACACACTTAAGAAACATAAATTACATAGTTAAAACTTTTTACCAAAAAATTAAACCGACTCCCAAAAACACTGCAAAGTAAAAAATAACTTTAATTTCGGTAGTCGGTGTCTTTAGTTTTGTATTTTCATTTTTGGCACCGACTTCCGAAATTAAAGTTATTTTTCACTTTGCAGTGTTTTTGGGAGTCAGTTTAATTTTTTGGTACAAAGTTTTTATTTCACTCTTTTTAGTTGGTCGATTTTGAATTTACCTAGTTAAAAGAGCCTAAATGTCAACTACTTATACCCTTTTACAAAATATTGCTTTTCCCAATATTGGGCCGTTTATTGTTGAGGAGTTCTGCTGGTACTTCACCATCAGCTCTACATCAACATATGCATTGTGACGAACATAAAGTGCTTCACATCCATATTCAAGTAATCGAATCGCAATCCACGAAATACTTATTATTGAGTAGTTTCGGCGGCCATCTGTGGTCTTCATCATCAGTTCCACTTCCCCAAATGGTACTTTTTGAGAGCAACTGCACAAGTTACTATAAGAAATACCCAAAAGCCATAGGTGTGCCTATAATATTTGAAGAGTTCCATCGATTTCTCCAGGATCCCATCATCAGATCCTGACCTGGTGACGATGAGACCAATTTCGAAGTATACCCTTTCAAACAAAAAAAAGAATATATATATACGCGTCGAATTGATAACCTCCTCTTTTTGTCGTCGGTTGAAAATTACACGTCATGAATTCATGAGTGTAAGTATATAACTAATGCATAAATAGAAAATATACATTAGTAACTATCGATATTACACTTTGACATTTCAGCAAGCCTACTTCAGTTGAACGATTTCAATTTTATGAAGAATTCAGATTATTCATGTGAAATAATGGTTAGATTTAAATTAATTATGTTGTATGTGTTAGTTCATTTTTAGTTTCTTTTATTATAGTGTGTATATTAGGTATTTCTACGAATCAAGTTGCCTGAATAAAATTAATTATTGTTATTATAATTACCTTAACAAACATAACCCATACTAACATGTGTCTTCACACACAAACTCTCACAAACACATACACTATAATGCCCCATTGTCTCCCATAAATATAAAATTTGCACTCTCAGCATCAGAGGGTATAGCCACGCACATGTGAGTTACAGTCTGATAACATTATTTGCTATATTATAATAATAAGTCCGTATTAGCAAAGGTAGGTAGGTAGGACCCGTACTATATAAATCACATCACTGGCCATTACGTTCAGTGGCAGTAGTACTTAGAGATGTCATTAATTTACTTAATTAATAACTTGCCCTCGAGTCGTATTAATCTTTACGTTAATTGGATAGATATCGAGTCTGTCGATTTATGAATCCCATTAGGACCACAATCAGCAGCGTTTAATACAATCATCAAACTCACTGTCGCGAATGAATCAGAATTATAATTAGTAATAATACTTAATAAGCTGTTTTATTAAACAAAAATTGTCGTCTTGAATAAGGATCATTTTGAGTCGCCACACAACTGTACAAAGTACCGAAGCGTTCCTGAACAATGACGTCACTAACGTTACAGTTAATAAATATCATCGTGAATGTGTACACACGCGTCTGGTAAAAGCTTTTTTTTCCTCCATTCCGCATATCCACTAAAATGTTGTTGGTAACATGTATGCTCAGCAATAATAACATAGGTATATCATCAACCTCTGTCAGATTTGCGGAAATGTTCTAATATGATACCGCGGCACTGGATCGTGAGGGCAATTGAAGAAGAAGGGTGGGTTTTTAGTTGGTGGCAGTCACATCTCTCCGTTACCCAGAGCGGGAAGGATTATTTGGGGGATTTCCTGAGGCAAAACAATAGTTATTGTATGAACCAAACTGTTACTATAGTACCGAGAAACAGAAGGTGCGGTTTCACCAGCGTTAATTTAAGGAAAAAACCAAAATTAAAATCGATTAATCGGTTTAGATTTCTCATACAAACTTTCATCCCCTATTTTCAACCTTTGAGGGGTAGATATTTGAAAAAAAGAAATAGTTAGTTGCCTATGTTTGACCCTGGGTCTTCAACTATTTTCATACCAAATTTTATATAAATCGGTGACGTGGTTTAGCCGTGAAAGTGACAGACAGACAGACAGTCTTTCACATGTATAATATTAGTATGGATGTTAGAATTAAATAATAAATTATTTTAACCTAGTTCTGATCCAGATCGAATTGGACCAGGTCGTAATAAGGCCTGCCTGTAGGGCAATCAGGATATTGTTTCCGAATTTCTTAATTATTTATCTTAGGGAAAGGAGTTCTCAGGATCTATGATGTGTTCTAAGTAAACATATGAGCGAAGTTCCTCACCCATTCAAAACATGGTCTCTCCGTGTGCATGTTTCATCCAAATCCGTTAAGACGAGAAAAAAAGAGTAAAAAAAATATCAAGACAGTATAAATATTCACAGCATAAATAAATTCGCAATAGCTTCTAATTAAAACGCGATTGGAACTAAACAAAGACGGGCATGTCTTTGTTAATTTAAACTGTAGCTCATTGTCGGACGTCATTCAACTGGATTTTGACAGTTAGCATACAGAATAATAGATCCGCAACAAATTTTATAGCACCAACAGCAGCACAACAATGTCCCGCGGCGTCGCTCGTCACGACGTCGTAGGCTGTATATCCTTGAGCACAGGATTGTCTCGTGGGAAAATTTTTACGTTGACATAAATGGTCGATAAGAATGCAGTTTCTAAATTTAATATTCTTGAACTGTTTATTATTCATCAAATAAATGCTAATTTAGCCGTTTAACGTGTTATTTATTGATAAAGCACCTGGAGCATGTGAAATCTATATTTTTTTTGTCTGAAGTAGTAAATATTAATGTGAACATTCGTCTGTTTTTCTGTTTGTGGTTCGACTGTTAGGTGTGTCCTGTTACACATGTAGTGCACGGGATCATGTTTATAAATGACTAGCAACCCGGCCTGACTTTGATCTTGTAATAAAGGTTATATTTGCTTATATATGATATTGCTTAATCAATTTCTCGTCCGGTAATTTGCCCCACTCATATATCGGCGATAACTCATAAGATATTCATTTTATTGATATAGTGTAAAAATAAATTTTGATCTACATTAAATCCTCAACATATTTGACGTATTTAATTGGATAAGGAGTAATACTCTACTGTTAAAAAAAGATTCGTATATGACCCATCATTTTAATGTAATATGTAAAAGAAAACTAGCATCAAAAAAGTTGGGAATCCTAGCAAAGGTGAGACGGTACTTCACACCCGAACAGTTGCTCAATCTCTATCAAGCCCAGGTTCGGTCGTGTATGGAGTACTGCTCTCATCTTTGGGATGGATCTGCTAAATACCAACTGGACGCGCTTGAGTCTATCGAGAAGCGGGCCAAAAGACTCATTGGCAACGATGCACTGGTCGAATCAAAGCTCCAGAGCCTTGAACATCGACGACGAGTTGCAAGTCTATCGGTTTTCTATCGGTTACATTTCGGGGAGTGTGCGATGGAATTACACAATTTAATTCCAACAAGCCCGTTCCATCATCGGACTACGAGACAAACGGCGAAGCGCCATCGTTACATGGTGGACATCCCACCCATACGCACCAAACGTTTTGGGAATACCTTCATTGTGCGTACGGCTAAGGAGTGGAATTCCCTGCCGGAGTCTGTGTTTCCCGATAGCTATAACCTAGGAGTCTTTAAGTCAAGAGTGAATAGGTTACTTTTAGGTAAGCGTGCTCCATCTTCGACCACATCATCACTTACCATCAGGTGAGATGGTGGTCAAACGCGAACCTATTCTAAATAAAAAAAAAAAAAAATAAAAAAAAAAAAAAAAAAAAAAAATATTGTGGGTTATTCTTGTGAGATAGACATATGCCATCGCGTATTTTTGTAGATCTATAAAAGAGTAACAATCCCGCCATATATTGTATTTTTATAAATCAAAAGGATTTGGCAGCGTTTTCGATTAAAGCTCCCGATAGGCTTAATTCTTTCCAACATGTTGAAGTATAATCGTCGTGTTTCATTCAATCTACATAAAACCTTAACCTATTATACACTAAAACCTTCCTCAAGAATCACTCTATCTATTAAAAAAATCCGCATCAAAATCCGTTGTGGAGTTTTTAAGATCTAAGCATACATAGGGACAGACAGGGAAGCGACTTTGTTTTATACTATGTAGTGATTAATAGGTCCAAGTTATACCACAAAAATTAAAGCGAAATAACTAACTGGCCAAAGCAATAGCGCCCTTTTGGAAAACGGGAAAGTCAACAAGCCATTGAAAATTTATTTGAAAAAAAGGCTATGAATAAGAGCAAATAATATCGCTTGAGGTTTGCCGCAGCCGCAACGGGAGCGCTAGCACAACATGATTAAATGGGAAGCTGGCATGGCGCGAGCCTTAACTACTTAATCCTTAATTATCTTATGGCTAATTTAACTTAGGTACAGTGGTTAAAGAAACTTAAAGCAAATAATAATAAACTGTTTGTCATTAACAGTTTAATTAGAATCCAGTCGTTTAGAGGGCAGTGTAAATAATGACTACACTGTAACGTCTTATTAATTTACAAGTGCGTCAGATACTTTTTGACAGTTTGTGAAATCATTCAGGAGACTATTATTCCATGATACCTCGCGATCCCCCGAGTGATACTAACCACCGAGCCGAGCTAGTAATCTGCTACACCATTACTGGTCAATCTTTGTCATTAGAGGACTAATGACAAAGATTTGTACCCCTCAAAAGGAATTCAACTGTCTAGCTATCACTGTTCTTGAGATACAGCCTGGTAACAGACTGGGCACGCCACAATAGCGGCGGTAAGTCCCCTCTTTGAGGAGTGGCTAACGAAGCGTCATGGCGTCCTCACTTTTCACCTGACGCAGGTGCTCACCGGATATGGTTGTTTCGGGAGTTACCAGTGTCAGATTCGGCGGGAGGAAACGCCCGGGTGTCACCACTGTAAGGGTCGCCCTGAGGACACGGTGGAACACACAGTGGAGGTTTGCCTGCTTGGGAAGAGCTCCGCCGTGTCCTCGTAGAGGCGATAGGCGGCGACCTCTTGCTCCCGGCCCTGGTTCAATCCATGGTCCGGAGCGAGGAGGCATGGGAAGCAGTCACCTCTTTCTGAGAAGCAGTTATGCAAGCAAAGGAGGTGGCGGGACGCGCGAGGGAGAGGCAGGTCTCAAGGCCCTCACAGCCCTTGCGCCCCAGCCGCCGCAGGAGACGCTCTGAGCGTCGAGAATCACAGGGTGACTCCCAGCCACCGTAGGCGTGGGCCTGCGGACTGCGAGCAATGGGTAGCTCGCCGCCCGACTGAAACCAGGCCCGTGTAGACGGCGCCGAGTGTTAAACGCGCGCCTCAAACAGTGTCAGCAAAACCCACAAGAGGGCCGTTGCCTGCCGGGGTTGCGGAATTGTTCGAAAGAGTTACCGCGGCCTCGGAACACGAAGGACATATGATGGAACACGGATGGGTTTTAGTCAGTAAAAGTCTGACACCCCCTCCCGCTTCACCCAGATCGGGAGGCAGTCATTGAATGATTTCTCCCCCTTACAAAAAAAAAGCCTGGTGACACACAGACGGACGGACAGACAGCGAAGTCTTAATGATAGCGTCCCGTTTTTACCCTTTGGGTACGGAACCCTAAAGAAGCTTTCAGTAGCAAACAGAAAATAGTACGGTTATGCTCCATCTCGTTTCGATTGATACCTAATAAAATCAGTGATACCGATCTCATAACGTACATCCACCTGCGATGTGTATCTAATCAGCAGGACGTGTGAGATGTAGTGACACGTGTCGGCTCACGTGGGACAAGTGTCGAAGACTGTTTGTTTACTTCCTACAGTCCCGGGGGTGCGGGGTGCGGGGTGCGGGGTGCGGGGTGTGGGGTGCGGGGTGCGGGGTGCGGGGAGTGCACCTACAAGGTGCCTGCGTGCGCGCACGGCCTTATGTCATACATCTTCATATCTAATTATGAAATATACTAATTATTTAGTAGACCATCCATTTTTTTCCATTGATAGGTTTTAGCGGTTGTATGTTAAGTTCTTGTGGTCTAAGTTTCCAATTGGCAATATGGCTTTTTTTTTAACTCGTATAAATACTGCTAATACAGAACCATAATTGCGATATAATATAATTATGTATAAAACTTAAACTTCTGGCTTTTACTAGTATATTACTGCATCGTCTAGCAGTGTCAGTAGGTACTACAAACGGCCTAGCCAAATATCCTTACTTTGGTACTGTGCGTCCAATCGTTCAAACTCCTTAAGGTTCTAAGTTAAGCTAGAGACTGACAAATGCTTGCCCTGTTTGTTCAGGCCTGCTCGTTTTTTCTTTCCTCAAAAGAGCACTAGACATAAACTTACATGATTTTCATATAATTTTATCACTACGTATTGCATGGTCTCCAAAAGAGGCCACAACTAGCTCAAATTTACGAAAAAAAATTGTCGTGAAAAAGTGTTATTTATAGCCAATTTCCAAATTAAATATCATTCATTATATTACTAAAAGTCCTTAATTTCATACTACATACCTAGGTAAGATAAAGAAGTCGTTTTATTTCCAAATACGAACAACATAGACATTTTTGGTTTCTGAATACATATTTTTAACCGACTTCTAAAAAAGGAGGAGGTTCACAATTCGGATGTTTGAATTTTTTTTTATGTTTGTCCGCGCATAACTCCGTCGCTTGCCAACCGATTTGAAAAATTCCTATCTTGTTAGAAAGGGTATACTTTCCAAATGGTCCCATGAAAATTTTATCGAAATCGGACAAGCCGTTTCTGAAAAATCAACAAATACTAAAAAAAATATTTACGTTGATGATCTTTTCGTTTACTCTGCATTGCGTTTTTTGTTCGCGCATAACTCCGTCATTTACGAACCGATTTGGATAATTCACAGACCCACTAAAAAGCACGAAAATAAAAACTTTTATGCAAAAAATAAAACCGACTTCCATATCAAAACACTACAAAGCCAAAGATAATTTTAATTTCGGAAGGCGGTGTGAAAAAAAAAAAAACAAAATACTAAACCAATAACACCGACTACCGAAATTAAAATTATTTTTGGCTTTGTAGTGTTTTGATATGGAAGTCGGTTTTATTTTTTGCAAAAAAGTTTTTATTTTCGTGCTTTTTATTTAAAAAAATCATTCGCTGGTTAGAATAGGGCCACTCTCGTTACCTCTCGTACCTATCTTCTATTAATTGATCTGAAGATTTCATTAATGAAAATTGTTACAAACAACATGAACTTCATGCTTTAATTACAATATTATTGATTTTTACTCTGCACATACTTATCACTTGATCAGTTATTTGGCACACATTACACAGACGCGGCGGCCCCACATCTACATAATATAATCTCAGTACTCCGGCCGCGATCTAATCTCACCATCTAATCTTATCTACGCGATAATGATAACACTATTAACGTTGATAGCCGTCAGCGAGCAGGCGGCCGTCACACACACTAACATAAATACATATTTGTGAATAATATGACCTTTAATATCAATCGTTCATTTTAAAAATAACATGTCAACATCACGCAGTGGCGACTAACTTGTTCTAACTTGGCCTATTGAGTCCATATGTTGGATAAATTGTTTCCGTTACTGAGTTATTGACTGACAGACAACGCACAGAATGTTCCTTGGGGAGCTTAGGGGAGCAATAAGAGAAGGTTTGGGGAATTTTCGCTCCTAGGTAGTTAAAACAGGGGGTCAAAGTTTACATGAATCTTTCGAGAACGTTAAGTGCGGACTCGCACATACACAGCTAAGCGGTACGTAATGCACACATACATTGTGCTCTGTGTCGGACACTTAATTAGAATATCATACAAAACAAAATGTACTGCTTGAAATTATTATATAATAATATTCCACCACAACTTTTTTCACACAACGCCATCTAGTCCCAAACTAAGCAGAGCTTGTGGTATGGGTACTAGACAACTGATAAACATACATATATATTTCTAAATACATACATATTATAGATAAATTACACCCCTAATTACACCCAAAATTACACCCATATTATATAATTGGATACATACGACAAGTTTTTGGAAAACAAAATGGAGTCCAGATGAAATACTTCAAATTGTAGAGAGCCGTGGTACGATGAAATATTATGGTGTATTTTACCAACTACGTCATAGTGTACTAGTCCTTCCGCGCTGGTAGATAGCCTCTACGCGCTACGAAAATGCTACGAATGTCTACGAGGGTCGTAGCCTGCCGTAGCCAGCTCAATGTAAGTACGACTGGGTTAATATTTTATGGTCCTGTGCTGATATATGATCACGTGGTGATATTTTAATATCTTTAAAAAATACAGTGATATTCATAATGAAAATACTAGAAATAAACTTTGTCGTTCCAAAAACAAGGCTCAAGAAATAGGTGGTTCTTTTCAATGCCAGTGCATACAATTTTATAATAAACTTCCTTACCAATTACAAGAACTAAGCATTAAAAAATTCAAATAAGAGTCATAAAACGCAAGCTATGCCAGAAAGCTTTTTACATAATTAAAGACTTTATTGAGGATAAAAAGGCTTGCCATTGAACTGCTCTGATGATATAAGTACATGGGTAATTAGTGTTCTTTACAATTATAATTACTTTTGTACTTATTTTTAAATTTTTTATAATCTGATTTTGTTTATTATTTTTTATTACCTTTATTCATCTTAACTTGAATATTTACTTTGTAAAGTATAATGATTATGTAGTTAAATGAGAGGATTGTGGATCTGTATAACCTATTGTGAATATGTGAACGAGAAAAACATGGTTGTCTGGCAGTTTGAGTACATTTTGCGGCCTACCTAATACCTTGTTATTGTACGTCAAATCGTTGAGCACTTTAAAGTTCTAAGTTGGGCTATACGTTATCAAACAAATGCTTGCACTGTCCGGACATGGCCACTCAAATTTTCGCACACCTTCCCTCAAAAGATCGCCTCAGACGCTAACTTACAAGGCTATCATATAATTTGACAAGTACAGATTGTATGGACCTCAAAAGAGACTTTGACCTTTGAGTTTGTTTCAGTGTTTGTTCTCAGGTAGTCAGTTAAGAAACACTGGCTTCATCTAGTTTAAATTTACGAAAAAAAAGACATTTAAAAGTGTTATTCAATAACCACTTTGCAAAATAAAGATTATTTAACATTTATACACGTCACGATCGATTAAAACAAGGTAATAAATAATATAAAACTATCAATCGATTGCTCGTTATACAATCCGTATCCCTACTAATTTTATAAATGTGAAAATGTATATGTATGTATTTTCTGTTTTTACGCTAAAAAGGCTGAACTGATTTTGATGAAATTCTAGGGATCCTCCAACCCTCCCACGCGAACGAGATCGTAGCCACAAGCTAGTTAGTAATAAATTTTGATAGCTTCGAGTAAGGTATTGGTTTTAAATGCCTGGTCTCAGGATTTGGTAAAAATTATATACATTTTAGAAATTTGATTTACGTATATCCAGTTGTAAGGATATGGCTAGAACATTGTCCTCCAAGACCTTTAAAGTTCATAAGAGCAGCCGGTATAAAGAAGTGCGACAGTGAGTATGTTACTGCAAGTTATTACTGCGACAGTATCCGACTATGTAATCGGTGCCTGTGCTCGGTATCGTGAAACTATGTTTGTTATAAATATGTACAATTCAATGTTCTTCGATATAAACAGCTCATGGGTAAAACCGGGACTCGAGTCGATCTCCACGATAAAGCATAGCTCGCTCAGGTCACTCCGAAGATGGAACATGCCGAGATACTGAAAGTGCGTGAAGTAGTTGGTACCGGCTGTTAATTGTAAATCTTTGACAGTTATTAGTTAGTCAGACGCCAGACAATCTGACACTAGCCTTGCTAAGGGGTATCGGTTTCCCCAGCCACTGGGTTATGGAATCTGGAATCCGTTTAGACTGGAAGCCAGTCGGGCACACAGTTGCGATTGCTTCAAATTAGATAATGAAACTGCATATTAATTGAACTACCTATAAAGCAGGTCTTATCAATCAATCAATCAATATCATTTTATTCTCAAGTAACATAAGACTCATACAAATGATCAAATACATGTCAGTCACAATTAAAATACAATTAAATTAAATTAAACAATTATTATTAAAATTCAAATTAATATATTACAATTTTTAACATTACTAAAAATACTCTATAAATGTGTTCCATCCCTGCGTGTAATGTGCAACCTACAACAGTGAGTGATGTACGCACAATCCAGCCTACCCGCGAGCGCGGCCAGCATGCTGTTGGCGCTCCCTCGCACTCGCCGCACAAGCGAAGTGCCTCTCTTGCGCATTATAGTGTAGAAGCAATCTACGCGCGCCTCCGCGAACATCGCCGATGCACTGCAAAAGCGCGGGAGCCCCAACAACATCCTAAACGCGTTATTGAATTGGACTCGAAGGGCGCTGTACGATGGCGTGTAATCTGTCCACAGACTGCACGTGTACAGCGTCGAGCAATAGGCTCTAAACAGAGTTAACTTAACATCTCTTGAGCAGCGAGTAAACCTGCGGATCACCATGTTCGCTCTGACCGACAGCGCCCTTCGCTCCCGTTCCATGTCAGTATCGTCTTTAAGAGTGGGGGTAACTAGATGGCCTAGGTACTTAAAAACCTTTACCCTTTCTAAAGGTAAGCCATATAGAGTTACTGGTGGTGTATCTAGAACTTTTCTTCGCCCACCCTGAAAAACCATATACTGACTCTTTTTAACATTATATAGCAGCCCGCAATCATTAGCATAGCTCTCACAGATACTTATCAGCTTTCTGAGTCCACAGACCGAGACGCTCAGCAGCACCATATCGTCCGCGTAGCTAATGTTATTAAAACAGACGCCATCTATGTAACAACCAATATGGTGTCCACTCAGCGCCTCGATCAGTCCATTTATGTATAAATTAAAAATGGAGGGCAAACTTAACCCCCCCTGCCTCACCCCACATTCCATCCTATACGGGTCCGAAAATATCCCTGCCCATTTCACATTGTTGACCTGATTATTGTACCAGTACCTAAAGATATTAATTAGTTCATTAGGAATGTTAGACGATCTCATTTTATGCCACAAGATGTCATATGACACAAGGTCAAAGGCCTTGGAAAGGTCGAGGAAGCAAGCGTACACAGAAGTTTTTCTGTCAGTATAGTATTTGACAGCACTCTTTAAACACAATATTGCGGTTTCTGTTGACAATCCCGGCCTAAACCCGAACTGATTGTCATGCAATTTTAAGTATTTATTTAATTGTGTATTATTATTTATTTATTTTTAAATTACCATTATTTTCACCGTAAAAAGAAATAAACTAATTTATCGGTGTCTTGGAGTCTTTTTCCTGCCACCCTGTCTCTCTTGCTCGCATAACGCGAGTCTCGCGTTACCGCGGCCAGTAGTGTGCGAGCCTGATAAAGAGTGAGAAGCGCTGAGGTAGTATAGGCCCTTAAAGTATGGATAGCTTTTGCCAGCGACTTCGTTAGTGTGGGAGGACTTTTCCCGCGTAAATCCAGATCCCATGGGAATCCCGGAATAAAAAATAGCTTATGTGTTCGTTCAGTAGTTTTTGCGTAAAAGAGCAACAAAGATACAATTCGAAAACTATCCCACGGGAACCTTATATCTGGATAAAAACTATGTCCTTCCCAGGGTCCGAAACTATTACCATGCCAAATATGTAAATCGGTTCAGCGATTAAGGCATGAAAAGGTAACAGACAGACAGAAAGACAGACAGAGTTACTTTCGCATTTATAATATCTTTTTAAAACCAAAAACGTATTTTACAATACATTTTTGTAAACCACGTTTCTGGTTTTCCCGTCCTTGGCTAAAACGTGTCGATTTTGTGAGCTTGATACTCTCGAGCACGCCACATACAGTTGACCATGGGAAAAGCGGTGTTTTTCTAAATGTACACCTGCGAGTTTCAGTGTCTGTCCTTGAGCTTTGTTTATGGTCATTGCGAATGCTGCTTTTAGGGGAAATTTGAGTTTTTTGAACTGGAATGACAAATTGGACGGGATTATTGGAATGCGAGGAATAATTACATTTTCACCGCTTGCTGTTCCCGTCATAATTATTGCTTGAACAACATTGCGTCCAAGTGTGTAATTTGTAGTTGCATGCCATTACAGAGCCTTGATGCGTCCAGATTACGCATCAACAGGACTGGGACACCAAGTTTAAGCCTCAAATAATGTGATGGGGTACCCTGACAACTCCAGAGAGTTGATAAACTCTACAGGGTACGAAGTCACTTGCTCAATATTCATGACATTGTCGCCGGACAGATACTCGACAACATCACAATCCACATTAGACATAATCTTTTCGTTGACCTGCTCTACAATTTCGTTAGTCGGTGCCAAAATTGCTGTTTCACGCAGCCATACTCTATCCCTCATATTTGTTTTCAAATCCGAATAAACGTGGTTTATTAAATTATCTGTTGCCACACGATCTTCTCCTATTTTCAAAAGGCAGCCGCATATGGCCCCGATTTTAAAGTAGAAAAGATTCGTATATTAACTTGATTGGTTAAAATTTAAACGACACGGTTGGCGTAAAAGTTGACTGATGCATGACGTGGGTTCGACCCCAGCCGCAAACAAAGATTTGTATGGCCTACATGTAGTTGTGTAGTCAATTGTTTCGAGTGGTTCTTGAATACTCAATTTGAATGAATTGAGAGTGGGGGGGAGAAACAAAGTTCCAACATCCCTTTTACATCCTTAAGGGATGATTTCTGGGATAAAAACCATCCTATGTCTTTTCCAGTATCTAAAACTATGTCCATACCAAATTTTATCTAAATTGGTTCAGCGATCTAAGTGTTATGAGTGTGGGGAGGGCGGGGACATTATTGATTCCCTATACGAAATTCCAACACCCTTTTTTATTCCTTTAGGGATGATTTCCGGGATAAAAACTATCCTATGTCTTCCCCAGGGTCCTAAACTATTCCCATACCAATTATAAAAATCAAATTTAATTAATTTAATTTAGCTTTTGACAGACAGACAGAGTTACTTTCGCATTTATCAACCGACGACAAAAAAAAAGAGGAGGTTATCAATATGACGCGTATATTTTTTGTTTTTTTTTTTAATGTATGATCATCGATTACTCGAAGACGGCTGAACCGATTTGGAAAATTCTTTTTTTGTTTGATAGGGTACTTCGAAATTGGTACCATTTGTCACCAAGTTAGGATCTGATGATGGGATCCTGGAGAAATCGAGAGAACTCTTCAAATATTATAGGCACACCTATGGCGTTTTGGGTATTTCTTATAGGAACTTGTGCAGTTGCTCTCAAAAAGTACTATTTGAGGAAGTGGAACTGATGATGAAGACCACAGATGGCCGCCGAAACTACTCAATAATAAGTATTGAGTGGATTGCGATTCGATTACTTGAATATGGATGTTAAGCACTTTATGCTCGTCACAATGCATATGGTGATGTATAGCTGATGGTGAAGTACCAGGAGAACTCCTCAAAAATTAACGGCCCAGCATTGGGAAAAGCAATATTTTGTAAAATGTTATAAGTAGTTGACATTTAGGCTCTTGTAACTAGGTAAATTAAAAATCAACCAACTAAAAAGAGTGAAATAAAAACTTTTTACCAAAAAATTAAACCGACTCCCAAAAAACACTGCAAAGTGAAAAATAACTTTAATTTCGGAAGTCGGTGCCAAAAACGAAAATACCAAACTAAAGACACCGACTACCGAAATTAAAGTTATTTTTCACTTTGCAGTGTTTTTTGGGAGTCGGTTTAATTTTTTGGTAAAAAGTTTTTATAACAATAATATTAGTATGGATAGTATGGATGTTACTTCCTGATAATGTAGCGTATTGATAGTGATAGTGATAGTGTTATGAAAATATGTGTTAGGATATAGTTTATTGTGTAATACAATGTATTTTTGTATGAATTAGAAAAATATGTATTAGTCTATTGTTACTTATTATGTATGTTTATTTTCTATGGGCCTTAGAAGCCTGAAATAAATAAATAAATAAAATTAAATTAAATATTTATAAAAAAGGCTTCGGTTCGGTAGTGTCGCAGCTTACCTATTTGGTACAGACAAAAAATATTTACTCTTTAAAATACTACCTGTGCCTGCGGCTTCGTTCGCGTGCGGGTTGACTCTTACGCTGTTTTTCCTGTATTAAATGGAGATTAATGCAGGAAATAGTGCATACGTTTCTATATAAACTTCTCTATCTTTGGTTGAAAATACCATTAACATGGCTCAGCAATTCCAGAGATTAGTCCGGAAAAATAAAGACATTTTATAATCTTATAAATAGTTAAAAGCAGTTGAGTTAACTGACAAAACATATTTATTTTAGTACTAGTCGTAAGTCACAGAGACACAATTTTCAATTTTAATTTGTATAAATAAAAATAACAATAATATAACCATAGTATCCATAAAGTCTTAACTTCTACCTAATATTTTATTATCAAGAACCGATCACCATCCGCACAAAGTGCTTCATACTCGGAGAGCACACACTCTCACCTAGCGTTATCAGGATACGATGTATAGACGTATAGAATAATTTAAATTCAGAATTCGTGGTGAAAATGTGAATTTGAAGGTATACATGACCGCGGTCGAAATATAAAAAATTGAAATTAATAAAGATATTAATTTCAAGGGAGCCCCCGTTGAAATCGATATCTATTTTTGATAACGTATTCGGGACCTGTATCTGGTCCTGAACCCAACCTTGGAAGTAATAAATTATTTTGAATGGGATCATAAATAAAGATAGAATTTTCCGATAAAAAGTACGGTTAACGACAAGAATGTAAAAAGTTTAAATTAAAAAGGGGAACATTATTTCTAAAAGATTTATTTGGAAAATAATTAATTATTAAAATTTCACCCTACTTAGCACAGTACCTATAGTAAAAATGTATCTAGTGATCATAATCTAATAAGCTTCAATATAAAAAAGTGAAAAAGTAGTCTATGTTAGTCCAGACCTTCAACTACCTCGAAACTAAAAACCACATCGATTCACTGCTTTACTAACAAAGAAACAGTCTTCTGATAATAATTATATTAGTATAGATTTTCAATCATTGCAACCATTTATAAAGATCATATAAATAGAATTTAGAATACCTAAGGAATGCACTGTTACAGACCACATGATGAAGTGTTGTGCAGATAAGGTTAAACACTTTACGCAACCTTTCAATACGGCCGAGTCCAAGTGCGTACAGTGGTGGCTATGTTCCAGACAGTTGAGCCTGGTAACTAGTAACTACCTAAGCCCTACTGACTATCAATCTAGCCCTACAACACCACCTATCACCCTAGTTACCCTAAAGCCCTATCCTACCATACAAACCAGACCAAGCGCAGGTTGCGTTGGTTTTATCTACGGGAAGTCTGTTACAGGGAGCCCTACGGTAACAGACGGAGTTTGGGTAGGAATAAGGGCTGTGTACGTCGTGCAATGTACACAGGGAATGGTTTTCTTACTGCTGATCCCACAGACTCATAGGTCTGATGATGGCTAAATGTGACTTGGCCACAGTAAGAGGAAGTATAGGGTATGAATCACACGCAACTCCAGCTTGATCACTGATTTATTACAATAATTAAGTATATTATATACAAATATTATGTGGTCCAGACACATTAATGGCTATTTACATGTGTGCTGCATGTGTATTGAGCCGATGAAATAAAGATCTCATTAGGTCACTTCTTAGTGCTGACGGTGTGCCGGTGACTCCGGCGCGTGTGTTGAATATGTGTTGCTGAGGCTCTTGTACTCAATTATGTTCTAGTTTGAACACAACGGAAGGATCATCCTAAGTATTTGTTTCCTTTATAAAATAACGCCGATGCGGAGCTTCGTTCTAGTGTACTTTATCACGATAAAAACATAAGCTGCTTCTTTTGTAATGGGGTAAAATATAACCTTCCTCAAGCTTATAGCTATCTCCGTACCAAATCTAGCCAGAAGATTAGCGCGTTTAAAAAAGCTTTACCGCGTTATAATATTAGTAGGTACAGACATGCAGTAAGTATACATTCAATAAATTAATAAAAGTATTTAATTTGATAAACTCTCCTCCAATTGCAATGCGCCCTCCAGAAAACCTTGCAAGTAGAAAGCACTCGCCAGTATCTCGATTGTCTCGTACTTGTAATGATCTCGTTACCAAATAGGATAATATAGATATTTTTAGCTGTTCTCTCAACGTATTCAAAAATAACAGAGATTTGTTGTTTAAACTTAATTGTTAAACTGAATTAGGTCCGTATTACAGAACGGAACTCGAGCACAGATCTCTGTTTAAAACTAGTTTTGAGTCGAGATTTATTTTAATGTAGCTTTTGCCCGCGACTTCGTCCGCGTGGAATAGTTACTTTGGGCTAACGTTAAATTTAACCCCGATTTTGAAGCATTCTTCATTGGCGCTCCGCTCCTATTGGCCTTAGCGTAATGATACATAAGCCTATATATAGCCTTTCTCTATAAATTGACTATTTAATTAAAAAATAATTTTTCAATTATTTATATTTATTTATTTATTTATTTTATTTTACAGAAAGCTTACAGACTAATAACAAAGATAAAATAACATTCGTTGATAGGGAAATTTGCTAATTACAAGCTTCCACATATATGATATCAATTTACCTACATCTAATTTTTGTTGACATTTAACCAAAAATAATATACTTAACACTAAGGTTACAAACTAGGACTTAAAGCTAAAAATGTAACTACTAAGAAGATGATAAAATCATGCAACATAAAAATAATAAATTATAAACAAATTACGTCTAATCACGAGTGTCACCAAAATATTCATTGTTTAGAATTTTTCTAATTTTCTGTGCACTTGTGCAAAATAAGTCGATTTCCAGGTGCGAGGGTAAATTATTAAATGCAATAACACTGCGTATGGAGAAGGCGTTGCGCCTGTACTTAGTAGATGCATAAGGTGCCTGAAGCAAGGGTCGTCTGCGTAGGTTATTTATATTGGTGCGGAGGTTTATTTTATTAAGGAGTTCTGGACAATCAATCGAACCGTTTGCAATGTTTGCCAAAAAGCATATGTCACTAATATTACGTCTTACGTCCAAGGGTAAAAAATGGTATCGCTTACAACGTTGTTCGTAGTTATCTGAGAACTGCTTTGCCTTAAAGTCTAAGTACCTCAAAAATCTCCTCTGAACGGATTCAATACGAGATTTGTAAATCTCGTATTGAGGGTTCCAGACTTGGGAAGCGTACTCGAGGTGGCTGCGCACAAGAGAACAGTACAAGACTTTTACTGGTTTTAAAGATCGGAAGCTAGCACAAGCTCTAATAATAAAACCAAGAGCTCTGAAAGCTTTCTTGACTATTGCTTCTATGTGGTCATCGAAAAGTAACTTACTGTCATGTACTACACCAAGATCTCGAATAGTGCTTGTCTTCCTAATATACGTACCATCTAGTGTATACCCTGAACCGATAGTAGTTTTCTGGCGAGTGAATACCACGTGAAAACATTTGCATACGTTAAGTTGTAACTTGTTAGTTTTACAGTACGCTACAAATCTGTCAAGGTCTGACTGTAGCAGTTCAGTATCAGACGCCGTACGTACAGTCTTAAGGACCTTCATATCATCCGCGTAAAGTAAAATATCCGAATTCAAGAAGCAGTTTTTTATGTCCGAGATAAAAATTGTGAATAATAAAGGTCCCAAGATTGATCCTTGGGGCACACCTGATGGGATAGTTTTCCATCCAGACGAGTATCCACGTAGAACTACAGCCTGTGTTCGGTTATCTATGTATGACGAAAACCAACGGAACAGGTCACCGTGTAATTCGAACCAGTAGTTCCTGAGATTATCGCATTCAAACAAACAAACAAACTCTTCAGCCTTATATTATTAGTATAGATACCTAGCTGTTGTCCGCGACTTCGTCCGCGTTTCCGTCGTTTTTCGTAAAAAAAAAGTAGCCTATGTCCTTCCTCACAGTCCAGTGATTTTGATGTAACAGACAGATTAACTTTCGTAATTTAGTAGGGAAATATAATATGTCAATCTATAATACTGTTAAAAAATATCGCAATACGGAACCGCACAATATTATTGTTAATAGCTGTGCCCGCGACTCCGTCAGCGTAAGTTAATGTATTGGTAATATTGTTTAGATCACGTTCACATGAGGCTTAAGTACCTATAGAACGAAATTTTATACCTTCGGCCGCGAGACGCGTCGAGCGCGGCGACCGATTCTCAAAAATAATCCTTATAGCATGATTCAGTATTCACGCGCGATGGCTCATTATTAGGCGTATTTCATGTATAACTTTGGTGTTTCTATACCGATTTATATGATTCTTTTTTATGGAATAGTTAATAATGTTAACTTTTTCAATTAGGGGTGAATGAGAGTGTTATAAACGTAAGAGTAGACAAATATTATAATCAGAAAGCTTCGAACTGCTATTATAAGCTATCGGGAGTTACACGTGTTATTGTGAGTCAACCATAAAAGATAAGACATAAGAATGGTCGACACCGTGCTTGAGCAGAGATTTGCTTGTCAATTAATGATTATTATTCGCGTTTCATGATAGTTTATTTTGAAAATTGGTTATAATTATAAGTAATACTTTTTCACGTCATTTTTGGCCATTTTAAGTTAAGATAGATGAAACCGGTGTTTCCTAACTGAAATAGATCTACATTGATTTATTCAACCATGATTTGAACTGAAGGTTCCATATGAAGGACCCATACAATTGTGATAATTTTAAGAAAAGGTACAGATTCACAAGGTCTGGTAAAATTAGCGACCATGATTGGAGAAAATAATTGTTTCTATTTATAGTTCGTTTTCCGCGCCATATTTTTCTTGCAGCCATTATTTATTTACTACAAGACTATTTATTATTTCATAAGTGGGTAATTTAGGCATACATATAACTGGGATTCATTCCGTTCTACGAACGCATTATAGTTGCTGTATTTTTATATATTACGAAAGATTATCTTAACACCATTAATCTCAAGAATTTGCTGTTATAATTTTTTTTTAAGTTTTTTCTGTAGGGAAATTGCTCTGTAGATTTTTTTTCTTAGCAATTCGGTATTGAAGTAAACTGAATTAGCTCCCATCATTCGTAGATCGGACAAAAACAAAACCAAAACAGACTGATGCATAGACCAAACATGGGTATATTCTCTACTAGAGGCCCAATTTGAATCTCAATTTAGCTAAGTGTAGTTTGATTAACGTTCTGGAATAAGACTGATGCTCGAGTAGGTACAGATTATATCTATCTATCATTCTTTGAACTATGTCAGGTGATTTAAGATGAAACTAGACTTATGCACAACTGGAATTACACAATGTAATTCCGTCAAGCCCGTTCCATCATCGGACTACAAGACAAACGGCGATGCGCCATCGTTACACGGTGGACATCCATAGAGAATATTACCACTATAGTCTTTGTGGACATCCCACCTATATACGCACAAAACGTTTTGGGAATACTCTCATTGGGTGTGCAGTTAAGGAGTGGAATTACCTGCTAGAGTCTACTTTTTACTGATAGCTATAACCTGGGGGTCTTTAAGTCAAGAGTGAATAGGTTACTTCTAGGCACTTCATCTTCGACTACATCATCGCTTACCAACATGTGAGATAGTGCTTAAACGCGAGCCTATCATGAATAAATAAAAGGTGAATGTTGTGACTTTCTATAATAATTAACGTCTCAATGATTAAACTAATACATTTATGTAACATTGATTACTTTATTGGCAACTCTGTATTTTCCTTCGGTATTCATCATTATATAAGAACGTACACTACTGCGACTCTAGCTCGGTTGTTGTCCGTGCGCCGACCGCATACGTGAGCGGCGCGGGAGTGCGAGAGCCGACACATTTGTACTACAAGTACATTAGCGCTATCGGCGTGTCCCATCGCCATCGGCATCGGCGACCATCCCGGCTCCTAATTTAAGAGCAATATCAATTCCATGTGTCGCCGGCGCGGGGGGGGGAATGCGCGGGCGCCGGCGCTATGCGGGACACACCGCCAGCGCGCGCGGCCGCCCTAACTACTAGGCTTGTGTAACTCTTTACAGAACCGACTCACTGATTCGAATCAATGAAGTGATTCAAAAGATTGGTTCAGTAACAACGTTTCAAATGCATCATTTGGATCTGAAACATTACTTTGCTCTGGCTCATTTCGCGCGACGCGTCGATCTAACTATTGACTCTCGTATCCTATTCACGAAGATCGACTTTATTTATAATCTCATATTACAATAAATATATATAGACATAAAACATTCAGTATTGATGCCTCAAAACAATTGTATGTCTCAATAGTGAACGCCCGCAACGCAAAGTAAGAATGTTACGTTTCTATACATGACGTCGCGTCGCGGGCGTTTACTGAGTAATTTGATCCGATGATCCAAATGAGCCAAATGAAACATATCAGTGTTCCGGATCATTTCAGTAGTCGAAATGCAAATGTCCCAATCTCAAAAATGATACACTTTGCCCACCCCTACGCCCTACGTGACTGATCCGCGTGCGTGTAGGCACACTTGATCCGGCAATTATGTCATTTAGACATTCCTATATATATACCTATATGACAATACGTGCAATAATGTATCATCAATGTCTACGTGATTCTGAATGAAAACAAATAAAGTCACGAGACCTAAACAAGATCATATGTTATGACAGTAAATTGCGCAACGTTTTGAAAAGTATGCATATATTTATAATAGGCTGTATCAGGATGTACAGCGAGGAGTGTGCGTGTCGGTGCGTGGTCCGCGCGGGCGGTGTGTCGCGGGTGCCGCGCGGTGCGTGTGTCGCGCCGCCTCAAAAGCCTTTCCGTGTCGCGCGCCCCCCCCTCTTCTCCGCCCGCTTCCCCGCACCCCACCGCCTGCACTTCCGCCGCGCCGCAATTAAACCCGTCGATAAATTTCCAAACGTAATCAAACGCCGCACCACACTCACTGACCAGCTCCAGGCACTCTACGCTCGCCACAGTAATTCATGTTTGTGAAAAGTCTCAACGATTCTTGTTATTCACTCATTGAAGTTTGATAAACTCTACTCTCTACTTCTGTATAAGCCAAAATTAAGCGTCAATAGCCTGAAGACTAAAAGGCAAGAATTGTGATCGCTAGGTCGCGGGTTCTAACACACCCATTATACTATTGCCGTGAACCTACCCCAGACACAATCATATATGCTTGTGTAATCAAGATTGCTAGTAATGTGAATTCTATCGACATTGCTAGTTGGCTTCAAAAATAAATAATTAATAAAAAAATTACTAATAAAAACTAATAAAAAAATATATATATTATAGTCACTGTTGACTAAGAATTCTTACTAAACAAACCAACCCAAATCGACTCTCTACAACTCACGCACTAACTGTTATAAGGATAAAAAGTATAAAACAAAACAAAATATTGCATGTGGCCAAGTTTTCCTCGTGAAATATTAAGTTCTATGAAAGGCAAGTGAGTAGTCCGCGGTGCGGCAGATACGCCGTGATTCAAGTGCGCGATGGAAATACTTAATTGAAGTTTAGATCGATGTAAACAATTAGCGGAAAATGTGACGAGTTTACCTCAAGCATGGTACCAAGTTCTGATATCGAGCTAAAGAAGCCCAGTGTGTGGAGGCAAACCAACCTCATTCCAACAAGCCCGTTCCATATTCGTACTGCAAGACTGATCGCAAAACTGCATCTTTACATGGTGGACATTCCACCCATACGCACTAAATGCTTTTGGAATACTTTCATTGTGAGAGAGAGGTGGTGGTCAAACGCGAACCTACTACAATCGATAAAAAAATCCGGGTTGCACTCCGGGAGTGCCGGCAGAAGTGAAAACTTGAATATTAACGTTGTTCATTTTTGATATTTTGGAATGGTTAGGGAATAATTTTGCACGAATTGCTTTAATTATCAGTATAAAAGTACTATCATTTATGTGGTAGAATACAATATTTATTTATTGCGCTATCGTACACAAACATGACAATTTATATTACATTAAAAAGTTTATCTCTTAGAAAAATCAACTTTCATCCATAATTTCGACGACTTTTTCACCATCATTATTACCAGAACCATCATTGCCAAGCTCTAAAACTACGAAACAGCAGGCGCAGGCATACATTTCACCGCGCCGTAGAAATAGAGGGGGATACTTCCTCTCCCACGCCGCGCCGGCTGTCTACTCTCCGTCCGTCTTACGAATTTTCGATCAGGTCACGTGTCCTGACGCGAGTTTAACATTTTTTACCCATTACAAAAAAAGTGCACAACGCCGCTAAAGAAGTTTTCGCTGTCTACTCTCCGTCCGTCTTACGAATTTTCGATCAGGTAACGTGTCCTGACGCGAGTTTAACATTTTTTACCCATTACAAAAAAAAAGTGCACAACGCCGCTAAAGAAGTTTTCACTTCAAAAAATTGTCCGTGCAGCTAAAGAGTGAAATTCCTCACCGGTGTCTGTGTTTCCCAATAGCTATACTATAACCTGGGGTCTTTAAGTCAAGAGTGAATAGATTACTTCTAAGTAAGCGAGCTTCATCTTCGACCACATTATTGCTTACCATCAGTTGAGATGGTGATAAAACGCGAGAAAAAAAACAATATATAATAATTTGGCCTGATGTAACAGTCTCTCGGTAACATCACAATGAATTCTCATTGTGATGTTTCTGAATTAAGTGTTTAGGTTTAAGAACGTGTGAGCCCAAAAGCGGGATAGACCATATTTCTGCAACAAAGATTTTGTTTTGTAAATAATAATGATAAAGATAACGTACAGAATATAAACACAGCCGAGCGAGTTCGCGACTTACTTCCCAATTTTGTAGGTACTTACTTAAGTATGTATTACGCAATCGCTGTGCTTACATATTAGGTATATTATATCCCGAAATAGGATTTATGTCACGTGGCGGAGTCGATGACCAACACGACGGTGACGTACGTCGGCGTGCGCAGGCGCAGTGCGCGGCAAGCAGCGGCGCAGATAGCGGGAGCCGGACAAAGGAGCGGATTTCGCGATAGCTGCCCGACACCGGCTGCGACCGCAACCGCATTGACGGACAGGCGAAGGCGATACCTATCTCGTGCTCTTGTCCTTAAAGCCAGCACCACACAGCTCGTGCTAAATGATTTGTTGATATAAAAATAACGGACGTCACGAAACGTCTCCATGAAATAAACTATTGTGGCTTATAAATGTGAACAAACTGGCCAGTCCCCTACACCATATGAAATGTTATAGTAAATACTGGGACAAACCGAGATCAGAACTTGATTTCTTAAAACGAGTACCTACTTAGGAATCGACCTAACGATTTAGGCCGTGCGGGCACTGCGTTGCGTTTTGGAAACGCAAAATCTGTGAAGTATGGAGTGTCATAGAAGTGCGCGCACTGCGGTGGAATAAACGCGTGCGGTAGAGTCACCGGTGGCCCCTCGCTACAAAATTGCGGTGAGTCTACCGCAAATATTTTGTATCGCATAGGAATGTATGTAGTACCGCGCACTGCGGTGAAACAAACGCACGTTTTGTCTGATAATGTTGCCATATATACAGATTTCTTTGTATTTATACATATATTTGATGTGTGATACAGATTAGCACTCGATACAGATTTTTATCTAAATTTCACACTGTATTGATAGACAACCTTTGGAAGGACTTTAAAAACTTTAATTAAAGTGGGGAGGGCAAAATTAGTGTACTTACTACTCATAAAAACAGAGAAAATAAATATTAGTAAAATATATATGCAGATAACTGTTACAACTAAAACAGAACTTAGCAAAATAAATTACCTAGATACCGCATTTATTACGTTACACACACCGTTGAACAGAACAGAATGATTGAACATTTTAAACATATTAAACCCATACATAACGTGACCATTTATTTTTTGTCTCAAAACGGGACATTGGTTTATTAAGTTCAATTAAAAGGTTATCAATGAAAAAAAAAATTTTTTTTTAGTTATTTATTTAGGAATAGTCAGTTAGCTTAAAAGTTACGAAAGATAAACAAATATGCTTTAATTATAGCTGGTGATGATTTTAAGTAAGAATGAAATTCTTAGCACGTTTTTTTTTGTATATTCACCTTAATTATCAGCATCGCCGTTAGAACTGAAATTTGTAACTGGGTTTTCTCAGACGTCTACAATTTTTGAACAATTTCCCATGCGGGGACCTTTTTTAAATCAGCCCAATAACATATCTACATTTCTATGGTAAGAGTAGTAGTAGTCTAACCTTCAAGTTTCAATACAGCTTGGTGAAAACTTGTTGACTGAACGTGTAAAAAATAAAGCCACAGTTTGGATGTGGAATCTTCAAAAAAGTTTTTTAGTAACAGGGGACATTTTTCAATTTTATTTTTTATTTAAAATAGGTTCGAGTTTGACCACTATCTCACCTGATGGTAAGTGATGATGTGATCGAAGATGGAGCACGCTTACCTAAAAGTAACCTATTCACTCTGGACTTACAGACTCCTAGGTTGTAGCTGTCGGGAAACACAGACTCCGGCAGGGAATTCCACTCCTTAGCCGTACGCACAATGAAGGCATTCCCAAAACGTTTTGTGCGTATGGGTGAGATGTCCACCATGTAACGATAGCGCTTCGCTGTTTGTCTCGTAGTCCGATGATGGAACGGGCTTGGCGGAATTAGATTGTGTAATTCCATCGCACACTCCACGAAATGTAACCGATAGAAAACCGATAGACTTGCAACTCGCCGTCGGTGTTCAAGGCTCTGGAGCTTTGACTCGACCAGTGCATCGTTGCCAATGATTCTCTTGGCCCGCTTCTCGATAGACTCAAGCGCGTCCAGTTGGTATTTCGCAGATCCATCCCAAAGATGAGAGCAGTATTCCATACACGACCGAACCTGGGCTTGATACAAATTGAGCAGCTGTTCCGGTGTGAAGTACCGTCTCACCTTGGCTAGGATTCCCAACTTTTTTGATGCTAACTGAGCCTTAGCCTCGATAAACGGGCCAAAATTGAGTGTGGAAGTTAGTCACCCCAAGAAGCTCAATATGATCGGTTATAGGCACGATTACACCACGGAAAGTAGGAGCTGGTTCGAATTGGCTCCTTTTTGCGGAGAAGAGACACGCCTGGGTCTTAGCTGCATTAAACTTGACCAGGTTGGCATCGCCCCATTCGGAGACAGCCTTCAAGGTCAAGTTCAAGCGCCCAACCATGTCCTCACGGAGAGACTGGATCTCTCAGAAACTGTGCTGTTGTCTGCATACCCAAAGGTACTGGGCGCTGATCGTTAATGTGCAGCAAGAATAAAGTTGCTGAGAGAACAGAACCCTGAGGGACCCTGGCATTAATTGCCAATTGGCCAGACGAGCAGCCATCAATGACCACTCGAATGGACCGATCCTTCAGGAAGTCTTCAATCCAAACGCAAAGTTGAGTGGGTAAACCGAAAGAAGGAAGCTCAGCAATAAGGCTATCGTGCCAGACCCTGTCAAAGGCCTTGGAGATGTCAAGGGAAACAGCAAGTTCTTCCCCGTGCCTCTTGATAGCCTCACTCCAGATATGAATGTTAATGTCAAATATAAACTACGTAAAAAACACGTAACGACAACAAAACAAATATCGAGAAGTGGGCGAACGAAAAATCTGTCAAATAAATAGTCAACAAAGCGCGAGCGACGACGTCTTGGCCATTCTCGGCTATATTCGCATCGACCGATGAGTCCGTTGACGCGGTCTCAGAAAACGGGACAATTATGTATCCCAGAGATCATTGCGGGGACACCGGGACTCGTAATTATAAAAAGGGACAGTCCCGTTCAAAACGGGACGTCTGCGGCCTTAGTATGAGTTTGCGATACTATTATCGTGTTCGAAAACTATAGCTTGGTCTCTTTCACACTAACATGGTACGTGTGAAAGAGACAAAGCGATAGTTTTCGAAAACGACAAAAGTATTTCAAACTCATACTAAGCACACTGGTCACGTTACCCATACATGACATCTATACAGACGACATATTGACCGTTGAACGAATCTATTCTTTATGGTTATTTTTTATATTTTATAAACAACGTTAATTTAAATATTTTAATTTATTATTTTCATTAATTTCCGTAGTACATTATTTTAACATAGGCTGGTGTCTATTGACGTAGTACTTGCAATGTAAGAGCTTGAAATCGTTTTTTTTGGCAGCATCATCACAAAATATATGGAATTTTCTCTATAATACAAATACTTAATTAGAATGTTTAAATTAACGTTGTTCATAAAAAAAAAACTATAAAGAATAGAATCATACAATGGTGTGTGTAACGTAATAAATGCGGTATCTAAAAAAAATATATATAAATACGAAGAAATCTGTATGTATGGCAACATTGTCAGACAAAAGGTGCGTTTTTCTCGCCGCAGTGCGCGCACCTGAGATTGCGGTCATTCTACTGGTGCGGTAGAACTACCGCAATTGCGGCCACCGCAAGGCAGTGCGCGCACGGCCTTAATTCCCAATTAATTTTCGACTTTTATAATCATTATGACCGAGTCCTTATTTCTAAATTCCAAATTTAAAGGTAAAATCGTATCAAACTCGATTTGACGACGATTTGTTGCCGCTGTTGACAAATCGAATAACAAGGCAAGACAAAGACTACAGGCAAAAATAATTGGTACCTAAATACAATTGTTTTAGTCTGTTGTATTTGCCTTCTATCCGTTTAAACCTGTTGTTGTGTTTTTATATTTATATGGTTTTAACCAATAAAAGTAGAGTTTGGCAAGTTCTTAAAACTAAGTTCATACTACTTTGGAAGTTTTTACTTTTGGAATATGAATATATATGCCAACGTAAGATAACTTCTTAGGCCTAAACACAACTAAGTACTAAGTTCTCTTTTATTGTAATCTGCAGAGCCTTTTAATGTGTAGAGCCATTTAAAGTTTAAGTAGGCAGTTGTTTGTAACAAAAAAGTAATAATACGGATGAGTTCATCGATTAATTCCGTGATAGTGATCGTTAGAACGAGCCCGCGGTCGCGGCGCTACCCGCTCGCTAATTGCCGCGCCCGGCGTCTCTCGCCCGCTCACTGCTGACCGACACACCGAAACACCGACGCGCCGACACACGGCGGGAATGCTTTTATTCCTACGACAAGGGTCCTGTTAATGTGTTAATCCACTCAGATCACCTTGTTCCTCTGTTATTAATAGCCAACAAACAGACGCCGTCCGTCCCGCTCGCTCGCGCTCGGCAGACTCACACATACACACAAGCACACACACCTTATAATTTTGAATTATTAATAAGCTCAGCTCCGGAGGCTCTGTGTGGTCAGCGTAAAGCCGGCTCTACACGTTGGCCAACACAGTGGCGAATGTAGTGGCCAGTGCCTATTCGCCAACGTGTAGAGGGGGTGTTTGTGCATCTTGGGTTGTATTGGAATGATGGCCGACGAGTTGGCGCGAGATCCGTGTGGTGTCGGTTTTTTGCAAAAGATCAAAGGGTTGTTGGCCGAGTATTGGCTACCGCGTCCACACGTTGGCCGCGCGTTTAGTATGCTACGAGCTCCCAGAACGATCGCACGCACCTGATTAAACATTTTAACCGACTTCAAAAAAAAGAAGGAGGTTCTCAGTTCGTCTTGAACTTTTATTTTTATGTATGTTACCTCATAACTCGAAGTCAGCTCGACCGATTTAGAAAATTCTCTTTTCATTTGAAATGGTATACTTTCTAGTTGGTCCCATTGTTATGAAATCAGGATCTGATGATGGGATCCTGGAGTAATCGAGGGAACTCTTCAAATATTATAGGCACATCTATAGCGTTTTGGTTATATCTTATAGTATCTTGTGCAGTTGCTCTCGAAAAGCACCATTCGGGGAAGTGGAACTGATGATAAAGACCACAGATGACCACCGAAACTACTCAATAATAAGTATTTCATGGATTGCGATTCGATTACTTGAATATATATGTTAAGCACTTTATGTTCGTCATAATTCATATGGTGATGTAGAGCTGATGGTGAAGTACCAGGAGAACTCCTCAAAAATTAACGGCTCTGCATCGGGAAAAGCAATATTTTGTAAAAGGTGATAAGTAGTTGACATTTTGGCTTTTGTAACTGGATAAATTACAAACCGACCCACTAAAAAGCGTGAAAAAAACTTTTTAATAAAAAATAAAACCGACTTCCATATTAAAATACTACAAAGGCAAAAATAACTATAATTTCGGAAGGCGGTGTCAAAAAAAGAAAATACAAAACGAATAACACCGACTACCGAAATTAAAGTTATTTTTGGCGTTGAAGTGTTTTGATATGGAAGTTGGTTTTATTTTTTGTTAAAAAGTTTAGTCACGCGTCGGTAACAACTAGTGTAAAAAAAATGTCAGTAATGACTAATAACGAAGAAACTTTTCGGTTTATAGAGCACTAGCAAGAAGCAGCAGTTAGCGCCTCAATATCCATTTTAATAAATACGTCCGCACATTGGCCTGAACCGTAGCAAACTGAACGACCTTCCAACGTGTGGACGCTATCACGAACTCTTGGCCAATATGCTGGCCACTACATTCGCCACTGTGTTGGCCAACGTGTAGAGCCGGCTTAACGCGTTCGCTGCAATTCGGAGGCTAGCCGGCGCCTCTCCGGTGTGTAGTGAGTCATTACTGTCATTAGTGAGGGTTGGTTGCGCAACCAGAGTACGCAGGGGCCGCGCCCGCTGTGCCGCCGGCGCACCACACCTTGCCAACAATAGCATTCCCGAAGACATCCAGTGAGCGATAACAAAGCTTTTAGCTAACAGCTTGTCCGGCGCGCGGCGGGACTCCAGCAACCTATCTTACAAATAAAACTTGTACATTGAAACAATTTTGCCGCAGGTCATACCTACCTTGCAAGAATAATTTAAATTGATAAATACTTGATTAATTGATTTTGTAGGTAACTGTCAATATTAAGTTCTTGACCTCTTTACTTCACTTAAGTTCAGAAGTGTCGGTTCCCGTTGTGAAGATTTATATTCGCGGACGCAGCGGTATTGTATGATGCAGAAGGTGGGGGACGGGGTGCGGGGCGAGCTCGCAAATCTGTCGAGTCAAGTGGCGATGTCGCCGAGCGTCGCTTTCTCACAGAGAGCCGCGCCCTAATTAATTACCTCTACATCGAGAGCCACAAAAAAACGAAACTTGTCGCGGCTTAAGAGCGGCGGCGCCAGAGAGAGGTCCCGGCGCGGGCGGGGGGGACGCAGGCGCCACTCGCTGGGAACTGTCCCGGGCACTACGCCGCGCTCCCATCACATTCGGATATCTGTCCTCTCCTCACTATCCTCTTATCACAATATGAATAATAAAATACGAGTTATCGAGTGACGTCGTCGTGAACCGCTCCTCCGGTCACCACTAATACGTGAAGTTTCTAATGAAACTTACTATAAATATCACATTAAAGTCCCGGAGCTGAGCGGACTCCGCTCCGCCACAGCACCGCTCCGCTCCGGATGCACGGGATAAGAATTTTATAACATGTGCTCTCGGTTTACAGCCTGCCTTTAATGGTTCCAAATAACACTGGTTAACATTTAACTGAACAAGTGGTAGCTATTACAAGTTCCCGTAAGAAGGGAAAGCTATAACTGAGTATGCGAGGAGTGAGCTTATCGTTTATGACTTGTTGGTCTAGTGTCCACTGCTCGCCGCGCATTCATATAAGTAATCAATAAGTACTGCAGCAGACTAGCGAGCCACTGCTCGTACGTTCATGTAGTGTAGGCAACATTAATGATCGTGAAGGGAGGGGAGAGGGGTCTGGGGGGCACGTGATGTACTGATGCGTGTGCGCGTCATGTCGCGTGTCCGACATCATGTCGCGACTATGAGTCGCGTGTAGACTGCTTGTCGTACGACACTAGCCTGCTCCAAAGTCTCCCACTTCCTTGTGTGTCTCACATTCCGAATGCTCCGATGCTGTGCTGCTAGACCTGGAGTCTCCACAGCGCTTCGCTGTGCTTCGTCGTCTTTTTCAAGAGTCAGTTCGTAGCCATCGCTATGCGTAATTTTTTAATATATGTAATCATAGGTTATACATCTCACGTACTTCCTCTGATATTTATTTATTTCGGCAAAAAAAAAAAGATAGTACACAATTTCCATCATCTACAAGCATTACCGAAAAATACTGGCATATGTGAAGTTCGCGACGTGATCCTCACAGATCTCACATCCTTACTGATATTATAAATGCGAAAGTAACTCTGTCTGTCTGCGTGTTACGCAATCACGCCTAAACTACTGAACTGATTTAAATGAAGTTTAGTTGAAGGACTTAGGCTGTTTTTTATTCCGGAAAAGTGCTGTAAGGGGTATAAATAGGGGATGAAAGTTTGTATGGAAATTTCGTCATTTTTAAAGCTAGAAGCTTGAAACTTATTTTTTAGACTTTTGATTAGAAAAATGTACTTAAATAAGCTATTAGCAGTAAAATATTGTAAATAGCTTATTTATGTATGAGTTTTATTTTCAAAATAAAAAGTCTAAAAAATTAAAAATGCTGCTGAGAGTCACTATTCCGCGCGGATGAAGTCGCGGGCACAACTAGTAATATTATTTGGAGAAGAGCGTTATTGGCTGCGCTACAGATTTGTTTATTCTGCAGAACGATGTTGTACGTTTGTTGTATCTAGTCTTAAATTTGATTCCGTTGAGAATGACGAAATATACTTTTTTTTTGCGGCATACACGGCCTTATTTTTTTTACGTGATTTTAGAAGTTCGATTTTTCACAGCTTCATGGGACTGGATCTGAGTATATGGTTTTAATTTCAATTCGATATCTCCCCGCGTTCCCGAAATATAGGGTCTTGACAGACGGGCCGGTTTTATATATTATGTTATTTTTCCTTTTGAGGTACGGAACCCAAAAAAAAACGATTAAAAATGTGTACTTCAAGTAAATATTGGTTTACGAAATATATCTATTAATCAATTGGATCAAAGATCTTCTACCTCCGACTATATAAAACTAGATTTGCAAAGACAGTGGTAAAGCTAGTGCGGTAAGAGAAAACGACAAGAGTGGACTCTCGCGCAACATCAGGTTTATGCATTGTCTTCAGAACATTTGACGGACGCGGTCGCCCTACAAAACACACTAACGCCATCTATTATAACTAAGATTTCAATCGGCGTGGTCTGCTCCTAGACACAACCTTGTAAGAGCGGGGTATGGTATTTTTCGAGGTACAAAGAAATAAAAAAAAACTTTTATTTTTCGAAATTTATAATTGTTGTACATAAAAATACATTTTAATTTGCTTTTAACAAACAATAAAAAATAATTTGGTACATAATTTAATCTTATAGTAATATTATTAAATCTTTTTATTTCATCGGCTGCAACGCGCGCCGCTGCTAAGTTATGTCGCACTTTTACGCGGCTTCGCTAAAGATTGAGATAAACAAGAAAGAAAATTGTTCTAAATAATGTTAGAAGTTGATTTAATGACATATTTTTAACTTACCGGTGATATGAAATGTTATTTTTTTTTATTGTGCTTTATGTCGTAGTTCACGCAACCCTTCACGACACAATTTGGCATTTTTGCTTGTAAAACTGACGACCCCTCCCGAAGATAGCCGACCGCGTTCTAGTTCACTTCGATAAAGGTAAGACCACTTTGGGACCAAGTTCGAGGCGTCATTATAACATGCGGTCCGCCCAGTCCTTACGCAGTAATATATATCCCATAAAAAACAATACTTGTCAAAAAACCAAGTCTCGCAACTCGGTTCTTCTACCGTAAAAAGTTGTGAGATCCATGTAATACCAAGCCGGTTATTAATTTATTCAGTCTCTACTTAAGGGACCTTCTGTCTTAAGTTGTTACGTAATAATTTAACCTAAAAACATCTTATAGTGACCATATCAATATTAAAAATCTTTAACGTTTTAAATAAATAGATTGACTCGGCCATCGCATGAAAACACAATATATCTCACAAGCAATACATATATAAATTATATTGTTTTTTGACAAGTATTATTTTTTATGGGATCTCATTACTTTTTGTAGATAGTCCTACTTTTTTCTTTTCCGGTACCTTGTAGGTACTTCTTGTATACCAATAACGAATTTTCTTAAAGCCCTCTCTCTGTCTTATGAGCTTTTCTTATTTTTGTAGGTAGCTTTCCTTTTTTTTTTCTTTTCCGGTACTACTTCTTGAGCTTCAGCTACAGTTTTTTTCAAAGCCCACTCCCTGTTTCTATGGGTTTTTTAAGGAGGCTTTGATGTTAAAATTTTTGACAAATCTGGACGGTAAATGCTTTTTAGTCTATTGTATTCACAAATTGAGGATTCTTGCGCTTTAATACTTCCAAAGTCGACATTAATTAGATGTAAACCGCCCAGACTTGTAACTCTCGAAAGTGCCACGTGAGCTTGACCGGATGTGAATACTGCAGAACCGATATCCATCAGCGCATTATTTAGACTCAGGCCCTGACTTTTGTGTATAGTTATAGCATAGGCTATACATATGGGATGGGCCATACGCGATGAATATAAGCTCTATTAATAATTTCAAATTTAGTTTTGACCGGACCACGCTCCAGTCGCTATAAGTTCAGACGCGGAACCATAAGTAGTTGTATTTACCATTGCCGTCGTGTACAAATCAGCGTTAATGTAGGGGTCTCCGCGCTCATCACAAGTATACAGATGCGCTACCACATACTCGCAAGTCTAATCTCATACGACGACTCAATATTCCCATACATAGAGAATGCCAAAGAATGAAATAAACACGAACCATCGCCAGGTATAGGGACAACCCAGTGTGGGCAAGGCTGATCATTCACATACAGTATTACTGAACCCATTGCGACTTCCTACTAGTTAGTATGCAAGAGTTATTTTTATGCAGAAATACGATTAATATGTAGATGAACGTGACTTTAAAGTAAGTACTTACTTAAACGTATTAATATATTTTAAAATTATCCGAACAACGTCCAAATCGTAAGCAAATAATATCAGTAAACCAATGAGAGTAGCCTTTCAGTCGTCAAACTAATATAGCAATCGAAATTATGAATGAAAATCGCAAACTTATAGGTACGATTTCTAGACACATCCGAACAGGAAGAGGTCGCTCGCACGTACGGTCGCGGCTGCCGCTCGCTCGGAGACATTCACCTTTGCACGCACCGCGCTCGCTAGCACCGCGAGCGCGGTTATTGCCTTACGCACATATGAATACGCACGTACGTTGTTTTGCATTAGTTAGTAATATTAAATGCCGCACTCGTCAAACGTCTCGGTTAAAGTTAATCCATAAATAAGTAGTTATGTAAATTCGGGCAATTTACTCTACTTATTACTCCCATTCTTGCTTTTTCATTCCGTTGACCATTTAACAAGTTACCTTTGAACATAATTATTATATCTAGATACCTATCTACACTGGAGGACACGGTGGAGCATACGGTCGAGGTGTGCCCTGCATGGGTGGAGCACCGTCGTGTCCTCGTAGAGGCAATCGGCGGTGGCGACCTCTCGCGTCCTGCTCTGGTTCAGACCATGGTGCGAAGCGAGAGGGAATGGGATGCAGTCGCCTCCTTCTGCTAAGCAGTCAAGCTAGCGAAGGAGGAGGCCTAACGTGCGAGGGAGAGGCAACTCTCTTCCTCGCGCCCCAGCCGCCGGGGGAGACGCCCCGGGCGTCGGGGATCGCGAGCCGATTTCCGGCCACCGTAGGGGCGGGCCTGCGGACGGCCAGCAGGGGTCGCTCACCGTCCGGTAAGGACCAGGCCCGGGTCGGCAGCGCGTCGTGTTCCACGCGCGTCTCAAAGAGCTGTCAATACCAGTGACGGCGCCTCGTAGGGCCATTGCCTGTCGGGGTTTGCGGGAAATTTCCATCGAGTTACCGCGGCCCCGGAACTTGAGGGCAGTCGAAGGACCGGGAGGGGTTTTTAGTCCGTAAAAGTCTGACACACCCTTCCGCTTAACCCTGAGCGGAAGAAGTCATTCGATGATTTTCCCACCCAGAAAAAAAAAGTACCCATCTTCATCTATTATTTCATTATATTATACAAGCACACTGATTAATTAACTGCAAATGTAACTTTGTAATCCTATATATTTATATGGGATTACAAAGTTATTTATACAGTTGATGTATCTAGAAAACTGGATCAAAATTTAAAAACATTTTAGTTTTTCCTTGATTTATACACTAAACACTAATTGTATTCTAAATTTGAAGCTTCTATGTCTGCTAGAACTGCCTTAGACTTTTGATGATCGGTCAGTCAGTGAGTGACAAAATTACGAAACTTTGACTCGTTATAATTCTTAAACTGCTGGTTCAAATTGAATGAAATCTTAAATATAGCGTTTTTATACAATGCATGCTTGGTTACTGAAAATTCAGGCTTCTAGTTTTATCCACAACGAAGTTATAGGAGGTCGAAAATGGCCTGAATAGCTTCGAGAAAAGTATCGTACGGCCGTGCCGCTTTTTTGCTCGACTTGGCGGGGGCACTGCCGTGCCCCCAGATATGTCAATGGGTTTATGACAGTCCTCAGTACGACGTAGCTTAGCTTCCTACTTAGAGGTTGTTTATTGCACAAGTCATATAGGAACTTAGTTTTAAGGAAAAGACGTCTGCCGGGGTCGCGGAAATGTTCTAACGAGATACCGCGGCCCCGGAATACAAGGGCAACTGAAGGAGCAGGGTGGGGTTTTAGTCAGTAGAAGTCTGACACTCCCTCCCGCTCCACACACAGCGGGAAGTAAAATTTATGTGAAGGAAGTTAATTGATTACTGCAGAGGTAACAGCAATGCAAGGCTTTCAAATATTTACGGGTAAATTTCATCAAAACTTTATTTCACGTATTTTTGGTTAAGAGGGTTCCATATCAAGACACATATTCGAGTTAGGAGGTGCTGATTACACTGGTTTCTTTGGTCTTTATTCAGACGCATATTTTGTGCATTCACTATTACATTGATGTCCATATATGTATACAAGCACAGGTAAATCACGGAAAGAAATACTTTTATATTCCATCTCTTTACCTTTGTGACGTTGCATAGTGTCAGTTATAAATATAATTGTCCTAAGTAATGGGCATTACTTTGGTTTGGTTGGAATTGTATAAGCACCAATGCGGGAGTCCACGCACCTCTACGATGTTTAGCAAGAAATTATAAAACTCTTTTTTCAGAATTACATTTATTTTCTTTATCAGCTGTTAAAATTCGTACTGAGTTACTTAAACTGATCGAAATAGCAAAGTATTAACTTATTTTCAGAAATGTGTTTAGTATTATAAGACTATGACTAACTAATTTGTATTATTATTAAGTAACGTGGTACTTGTGATCCTATTTTTAATTCGAATATATATGTTTAGTACCGATCGTTTCCGAACGTACCTTTTTGACATAAAGAAATTTGATCTTGACATTACTTGACTTGACAGATAGACTTTGGTTCCGTGGTTGATAAATGTCCGCTTGGGACTTTGATTTGATTGTAATTGAAATATCGTTTGGAATCGCCGTTTGCAACCGATAATTGGGTCGCGATTATCTATTGTTTGAAGTTGTAATCCCCATTTGATGAAAAACCCGGGATATTTCTCGGAACATATCACCGTATTGCCTCACCGCGTGGCACGCGCATTTGCTGGAAACGAGTTAGGGCTGTGATGCTGATCTGAACCGCGCCATCTGGAGACTGACGCCTTGTGACCGTTCAGAACACTTGACTTACATCACACTTTCATTTACTCACCTCATATTTACATACATACCACACTTGGGCGTGACCTAGGAAGGTCGAAGCTTGGCGAACCCAGCACAGAAGGTTAGTGGTTGCCGTCTACAGCTCAGGTGAGTGTTATTTGTATATATGGTTGTAGGCCTAAGAGCCTGTAGTTTTGTTTATTGTTGTTGAAAGCAACGGTAGGGCTCCACGAACCGTGGACAAGTTTCGGACACCAGTATCGTTGCACTGGCCTATTGTAGTCTCGAACAATATAACATGTGGATAACGTTGTTAGTTACGCACTAATATACCTAGATTATAAGTTAATATGAACCATGTATAGTGTGTAATTGTTGGTTTTCCTCAATAAATAAAGTAAAAGAAAAATAAAACCCAACTTTGACACTATTAATACAAAATATATAATAGGTAGTATCAATGTTGTGTGCAATATTGATTTAGCTTTTTGTGCACTCAGAATCTTTTCAGGTTCAGGTCGGAGAAGATGCACAGCTAAGGGTCATCTGAAGACCGCTGTAATTAACTCATGTGGGATAAGATAACGTCTTCTTGCCAGAACCTTCAGTCAACAGGGAATACGACACGGTGCAATGGTTTAGCGATTCGTTGATCCCTTCGTGTCGCGGGTACGATTTTGGAACGAAATAAATAGGTCAATTCAATTCCTATACAAGAGTAAGTCCAATAACAACCAATATCCATAACTTACAACAGTCCAAAGATATCTATTAATAAGTAGATAAGTATACATACAATTTTGGCAGCGGAAAATACATACACAAAATGTGAAGCTGCTGAATCTCAAGCTAATATAGATAGATACTCAATGTTAAGGGAGTCAGTGTTCCTCTTGTTTAACTAATTCGTCTATTTTTACACAATGACAACATAACAAACACAAATAATAAGTAGAAGAATACCTATTATGAATGAATTTGCGCATGATTACAACGTTCTTAAATACATACATATTACGCTGTGGAACATTCGTCAGTACTTAGACTAACAAATGGTGTGACACAAATACGTCGGCTTTTAATCAATCTTTTATAACAAATACTCGAAGCAAGTGCCAACCACATCCGTCAATTACTTTGCATGCTGCTCGTGTCGCTGGAGGAGGAGTGTGCCGCACTCCGGAGGAGCGACAGCCAGCCACTCAAACTGTACCTCCGCTGGTTAATATGCGCATAATCAAGCCGCGGCGCGCGCGCAACAATGTCTGCGTTTTTATACACACCTACTGTCGAAGGACAAGTTCGTTAAACTGTGAAGATAACTGAATAACATTCGTGTTCTAAATTCCGTGCCCATCGTTTACATTGAATAAGGCCATTTCCCTCTGAACCCATCCGGCCGCTATGGAAACCTGCTGCAGATGTAGGTAACTTATCATCATCTCGCGACGATAAAAATTCAGTAGATATATGTAGATGAGAAGCTATTGAAATGGAATGTCTCGGCCATGGTGTGGCTTGGTGCGGTCGTTAGAGCGTGTGTCGGTGTCCAATGGCGGGTGCGCTGTGGCCGGCGGTGCCCCGCGCCCCGCCGCCGCCGCCATTGGCCGCCGAACCGGTCCTCACCGACCGCCGCTCTCGCGGTACACAACCTACAGTACACAGACAACCATAACACGGTAATATTATCTATAACCATAGCATCCACTAACTCGCACGACATGAACCACACAACCGCAATAATAATTATGTCTCGGTATTACGTACCAATGTCTGCTGAAATGTGCGTTGAACAGTTACCTAATTAAGTACAGATTCATAACATGTTTGTCGTACTAACTAGGTAGCATGATCAGATTGCTATAGTTTGATACCAACAACCCGCAATGCTCGGCACAAGATCCGCACTTTCTCATAATTCCCAGTATTACTAAAGCAATCCTGAGATCCTCGTATAAGTAAGTATAATCGCGGACATGAATCAATAATATGTGACTTTTGTTTACGAGTGCTGGTGCGTAGCGGTGGACGCAGGGCGGTGGTGGTCACCCGCGGCCGGCAGGTCACGCGCGGCCACCCCCTCTCCCCCCCCGCACCACGCCGGGGGCGGGCCGCCGGGGCGGGGCGCAGCTCGGGGCGGACCCGCGGGCCCCGGCCCGGCTGCGGGTCGCGCCTCGCCGACACGTTTTTCCTTTTGCTCGTCCAGGGTGCTTTTAGTAGTTGTACGTTTTATTTTGGTCTCGTAACGATTGTAAGCTTGAATGTCGAGCGCGCACAACACCGTCGTTAACCACGACCAGCTTGTTTTATGTAAATGTTTTAATTGTTACTTTTAAGGTTTTAACTGTAAGCACGAAAACCTGATTATGTTTTAAGTCCTAATGGCAATAAAACTCGCTTACAAGTATACTTTATATTTACCCAAGTAGATGTCAATGTTGGCAAAACGTCAGTCTGGATAGCACGTTTGTACCTAACTACCGACTTCCCTTCCAATGGTTGTCTGGAAGATATCGCTTTTAGCGATAAGACCGCCCCATTGTAACCATAGATTTAAGAAATAATGTTAAATAGGTGTGTTTAAATTTTGGTGTACGATAAAGTATATTATATTCTATTCTACTGATAGGTAGGCATATAACTTACTAGCTGCCTAGCTATCTATACCTACAACAGGTAGATAATTATATCTTTCAACCATCCAAGGTAGAGTCGGGCTCGCGTGCAAAGGGTTTCGCACGAATCACAGTTCTTTAGCGTGCTATATTTAAATTATAGGCTTGCTCGTGGCTCATTTATTACAGCCGCTCGGACAGATCATCAGGTTTAGCGAGGCTTGCTGAGGTCGCCTGATCAGCTGTAGGTACCTATACCTTACCGTTACCAGCCTCCTTCGTGTCTAGGATGTCACGTCAAGCCGTTAGTCCTGGCTGGCAGGGGGCAGGGGGCAGGGGGCAGATAATCTGACACAACTCTGTAAGTTACATTACACAAGCCAACAAAATTTAGCCAAACTTCTTAACCAGAAACTAGACTATACATTTACGAATACGAAAATTTACAAACATTCTTGGGCTGCTAAGATAAATCTAACGATACCTGAATTATGTGAATCCGTTCAGTGGTTCTGGAGATATGAGGTAATAAAGAATATTACATACATACATACATACATACAAGATACGGGCGAAAAACATAACCCTTCCTTTGCAGTCGGGTAAAAAGAAGAGTTATATAAAAGATAAAAATAGACGACAAATCACAAGATTAGATTTCACTAATGACGGATGGGAACTAAAGCCATGTAAAAAAAATTTAAACTGTCATATCTGGGGAAAGAAAAGAAATAATTTAATATGTTCTTTTTTTTTTTTTTTTTCGATAGGGCCACTCGTAGTTTAGCTCGCTAAGGCTAATATACTACTTAACCGGGCGATCCTGTGGTGACCTCTAAAATTTAAAGGCCCCCAGCCAGGGCTTACAAACTAGTATTTACATTTAAACAACCGCGCGCTAAGGGCACTCCCTGTGGAGTACGAGCCTCGGCTCAGCGGGGTCGTTGATGGTGGACAGCAAAGGGTCAGGCTGGGTCATATTATTTAAGGGAGTATTTATTGCTACTGGCTCAGCATCGCGGGCTGGCTCGTTTGGCAAAGGTCGGGGAGGGTTGTCGTTACAAGAGCGCGGACGTCGCGATGGGCCTCGACGGCGAGGCCGGAATACGGAACGCGTTTTGTTTGTGTGTTTTATTAGAGTGCTAGTTTCCCTACTGCTCTCTTGACGGATAGTGGTGGGATCGTCAGGTTCGTCAAGGACAAGGCGAGGACGACGAACCCGGGAAATTTTTGAGAGTGTGTACCGGGCGGCCGATACAATCAGGGGGTTTGTGTGTTTTTCAGCAGAGGTGAAGTAACGCGCTGACTGGCGTTTCAACACTTGCTTTATAGTCGGGATTTTGAGGTCTACGTGAAGATCCTCGTTCCTCAAGTACCAGGGCGCGCCCGTGGCATTTCGGAGAAATCGGTTTTGGATAACTTGCATCCTATGGATCTGAGCCGGACTAGAGTGAGCAAACACCGGACCGGCGTAAGTTAGTATGGGGCGTATGCACGTAGTATAAATGCGTAGTTTACATTTAAGGGAGAGTTTGCTGCGTGCATTCAGCATGCAATATAGCCTACTGAGAGCGAAGGCGGCTCGCGAGCGTACCGACTTTATATGCTCTCTGAAGTTAAGGTTTTGGTCTAGAATCACTCCTAGGTATTTAGCTTGCTTTTCCCAAGGGATTGGCGTGCCAAACATAGTGATTGGGCGGGGAAGGGTAGGTTTTTTATGGCGAGCTCTATAAAATAGGACTGCCTGGCTCTTGTCGGGGTTTACCTCGATTCTCCATTTCCTAAACCAATCGCCTAGTTCGTTGGCTGAGGTCTGGAGGGTACGAGCGTTAATATGTTCAGATGGATTCCATATTTATGTAGAACGTACGGAATCTAGAACTAGTACCTAAGTGACGGATTCTGATCATTTTGCGATGCGAGATTCGACAGGCCCATTGGTATAGTGGTCAGTGGCCCTGACTGCTATGCGCAAGGTCGTGAGTTCGATTCCCACCTAGGACAAATGTTTGTGTGATGAGCACGATCATTTGTTCTTTGTCTGGGTGTAATTTATCTATAATATGTATGTATTTAGAAATATATATGTATGTTTATCAGTTGTCTAGTACTCATAGCACAAGCTCTGCTTAGTTTGGGACTAGATGTATAGATAGGCTTTATACTGCAGTACTAAAACGAACCAAGTATCTAATCAAATACGGTTGAACTCTACGTTAGTCCATTACCTATAAGGGGAAAATGGTGCTCATACTGGTCTCATTAGTGTTGCCCAAACGAGAGTCTCGTTTGGGCAACACTAGGTCTCATACACCTGAGTGTGTAGGGAGGTACCAAGACCCACGCACCTCTCCCGCCGGCCTCTCGTTCCACCACTGCGCCGCTGGGAACGCTAATTAATGACTAGCAGCCTGCATCGGAGCATAAATCAAGTTGCTTGTCACGAATAAATCTTATAATTATTTAAGTAATTAGCTTAAAATACGAGTCGTGCGGTGTGGCGCGGCTGTACCTCGACGACGGTTTACGACGCGCCCGTGAGCGTCGTGTGAACACGCCGGAACACCCTGTACCTACAGTGTACCGCGGACTGTGATGTGATGAGTGCTCGTAAACCCGGTGCGCGGGAAACAATTAGCTCTTTACGTTAATATATACTGCATTGTAACGTTGTGGCTTGATCACAGGCTCACGCCGCCAGCCACGCCATTAAAATTTTACTGCTGACCAAATTACCTACCAGTACAGGAAATATAGATTCAAAATTAATTTATTTTGAAAATAAATATACGTTCTGGAGGAATATACAAAGTTTACACGAAATTATTGAGCGAGTTTATTACTTACATATGTAGAAACGAACTGCTTATGGGTGTTAGTGAGCGCGCTAAACATATGGGCAATGTGTGGAATTATTTATAGAGTAGCAACCTTACCACGCTCTATGCTCATCGTACCAGGTACCTGTTCGTTTTCTATATTTTAGTATGAAATAAGTAAAAATAACGGTATTTAATTAAAGCTTGTAGTATGTCGGTATACTTTTTGCAAAATAGAAACAAACGAGTTTTGTTGTGTGTGTGTGTGTGTAACCTATCAGTGCGGTCCGAATAGTATTATACCTACCATTTGCCTTATAACATCGAGGTTATTGTAGGTACCTATGGACAGATTGTGAACGATGATCCGGTAGGTAATCTGTGTCGATTCTTTTTTATTGTTACTTAATAGGCTCTCGTTTCACGACCATCTCACCTGATGGTAAGCGATGATGTAGTCGCAGATGAAGCGCTTGCCTAGCAACTTATACTAGCAACCTATTCACTCTTAACTTAAAGATCTCCAGATTATAGCTATCAGCAAACGCTTAGCTGTACGCACAATGAAAGTTACCCCAGAACGTTTTATACGTATGGATGGGATGTCCAACGTGTAACGATATCGCCGTCGGTGTTGTAGTTTGATGATGGAACGGGCTTGGTGGAATTAGATTGTGCAATTCCATCGCACACTCCCCGAAATGTAACCGACAACTTGCATCACGTCGCCGTTGGCAAGGCTCTGGAGCTTTGTGTCGACCTGTCTGTCGCTGCCAATGAGTCTTTTGGCCCGTTTCTTGATAGACTCAAGCTGGTATTTAGCAGATCCGTCCCAGTGATGGGAGTAGTACTGCTTACACGACTGAACTTGGGCTTGATGAAGGTTGAGCAACTGTTCCGGTAAGAAATGTTGTCTCACCTTTGCCAGGATTCCCAAATTTTTGGCAGCCAATTGAGCCTTGCCTTCGATGAATGGATTTAGAAAATATTTCTTAGGGCGGATAATTTTTTTTGTTTTTTTAAAGAGAACTTGCAATGTGGGTACAGTTCGCGTTACTAGCAATCTTTTTGACCCATCCAACTAAGCTAAAAATGCAAGCATTTTTAGCTTAGTTGGTTGTTGTTTGAGACAAGTCTCTGGATGGGTTCATAGCAATTAACGGGTGGGATTCGAAACCGTCACCTCTCGATCAAAGTCCCACACCTTAGCCGTTAGGCTATTGACGCTTCCAATTTGTAGATGACAACCGAGTGAACATGCTTCAATTTTTATCGATGAGGGTTTATAGCGCTTCATATTATCCTCACTATGTCAGAGCTCCGGCGTCTCGTAGTTCAACGTGTATTGTGTTGGACGCCATGGCCCTTTAACGCCCTGCTTACATCAAAAAGTAAGCGTAGGTTCGTATGTACAATTATATAGTTATTTTTCGGAATACCCTGTGAGATGAAACATTAATCTCCTCAGTGGTTAAGTGGTCATCGATTTTTTTTTTGTATTTTTTATAAAAGTGGAGTAGTTTCTGTTGTTTATCTAAGGTTACCCGGCGCTGTCGTTAGGCTCTCACCCATTAAAACAAAGTCGCGATAAAATCAATACTGGCATCGCTCGTCAATTTAATGAAGCCGTCCGTTAATGTGAGGCGGTGTTGTCACCACGGTGCCCGCAGGCGGCCGCGGCGCCCGCATGCGTCTATATTTCAGCACTTTATCTAATCTCTCGCCCCCTCTCGCCCCCCGCTCCCCGCCCCCGACACCCCCGCACCCTGACGTCACTCCGCTCCCGACAGATGTCGCTAATGACGGTGCGCTGCGCACGCGCCGCCGCACTTTTTTGCCATCAGCTATTAATGGGTGTATCATGAGGCTCCGATGTGAAGATAACAGGGTGTCAATAGATAATGTAGTCCTAATTATTTGGTGTCCCAATTCCTGTTTTAGGATTCTGACGGTGAAAATATGTCAACGTTTAGTGCGTTGTCATCATGTCGCTGAATGTAGTTTATTCACAAAAAGCCGTCAGTTAAATGCACGCGGCTCTCATTTTGTGAATGTGTGATATTTTAAAAATCTGTAAAATCGGATATAGATGATGTAGTGGCATGAAGCCACGACTGATTGTCGAACATCTGAATCTGATAAATGTTAAAATTTAAAATAAATAAGGCCGGTGTTTCCTAGCTGACTACTCTGAGGAGAAACACCCAAAAAAACTCACTTTTGAAGTCTAACTAATCATATAAGAAACATTTAGATTATTAGCTGTGATGTTCTTTTGAGGAAAGACCCATACTAGTTTGAACGGCCTTGTCCAGTCAGAGCAAATCGGCAAACTTAATCGTAAACGTAACCCACTAAACAACTTCAGTCTAGTTAAAATTATAAACACTTTCATAATATTTATAAAATTAAAGCTTTAAATCTATAAAAGGTTAATATTAATGTCATCTTGTAATAATAACACACTAGCATTTAGACCTGGATAGAACCACCTAGAAAATATGGGAAGAGGCCTTTGCCCAGGTGTGGGATGACAGTAACAGCACTTAATCGCTCGCGACTTCGTCCGCGTTGATTGTGATAACTACCAATGAAGAGTTGGATCATTAGCTTCTGAGAATCCCACCCGACATACAAACTTACATACAAATTTTACCTATTTATAATATTAGTATAGAATGTAAAAATAAAGAAACGGTGTTGAAAACGTAGGTTCAACATTTGTAATTAGAGCAGCTCAATCCCAAGGCCTTCTTGGCCTACTGGCGAGAAGGCAATTAAGCAAGAAAGCAACAGTATAAAAAGCTTTCTGGCAAAATTTCCGTGTCGCAAATGATTTGAATTTATTAAGGCTTAAGTTGTTGAATATGATTGGGAAATTTATTAAAAACACGTATACATTGGTATCAACGTATACACATATAAATAAGCCCCCAATTTTCTTTAACCTAGTTGCAAGAACAATAAATGTGTGCTTATTATTCTTAGTACGACGGAATATTATATTGTGAGAAATTATAAATCAAGCCACAGATTTCTTAGAAAGCAATAAGTAAAGATCAACAATTATCATAACTTGTCCTTCTTATTTACATATTGCACTTAATTTACTTATTCAGCCACGAATTTTACATCTCATCACCATTTTGCGTTCTACAGCTTCAACACAAGGTCCTCGTATGTTAAATTAGATTAGATTAGGTTAGGTTAGGTTTCTTTTTTGATGACATATATATTTTATAAATTTACTGCTTGAATGCATATTACAAATTTAGATGCTAAAAAATAACCACCATGCTGAGTTGTATTTACAGCAGCTTACATAGATAACTAGTGGCTAAGATAGTGTCATTTAAACGCTCGTTAAGGCAATGTAGATTTTTAGAGGCGAATGATGATTAAAAAGAATTCTGTTTAATCAGCACCCTGGTATTAATATCATTAAACTTATCGCTGACGTTGTATCTGGGCCTTAATTTGTAAATTGATCGAATGGAGTCCTGATATCAGCGGCATTCCCCATTAATAGAACACGAACGCCATGACACTATAGAAATAACTAACGTAAATAAACTATGTCCAAATCAGTTAAATTTCCAATTGTTCTAATAGTATACAATGTGTAACGAAAACACCATATCTATCCAAAAGGGCTGAAGACAACATCTGGTATGGAGTCTCTATGCACAGTTTCAGCTCAAAATAACTGACTCAAAGAATTGATACCAAATTATCGGTTTCATATATTTCTTGAATACCAATCATAACAAACGTGTCACAGCACTACGAGGGTCAATAACTTTCCACGTCACTTGCCAATAACACGATAATTCTCATCGTTCTTCTTAATTTGAAAAATTCGGTCTCCGATATTAGTGTATTGGTATTTGTAATAAGTTCTACACACGTAGACTTAGGATTACAAAACCCTTGCCATATCGTTTGTTATCATCCAAAGAAGACATGCACTTGGTATGTATATTGTATATACCCTTTAAATTACACGTTGTATAATGTGGCACAGCTTAAAGTTAACATACTGATACCCACAGATCAGACCCAAACTACGTATAGAACCTAACGCGTGCCTCACATAAAAATTCTCGTTAAGTAGCTTTTTTGAGAGGAAACTATCCGCTAAATGATAAGATAACGATGAATACTAATTCAAGCATATTTCAACAAATCCCTACATACGTCTTAGCATAATTATTTATTTGTTTGAACTACATTTTAAACAGGATTTTGGCAGGTCTCAGCTTATAGCAATTAACTCTCGGGACTTGAAAAGAACTAGCAAAGTATGAGGGCTACTCTACATCTCTGCCTACATGCTCGGTTAAAACGGTGTGCCAATATGTTAATTATTAAAGGTAATGTAGTACGAGGTGCCTGAGCAGTTGGTGACGATGTGTGTCGTATCGCAGCTTGGAGCACGCAGCCAACCAGTCGACATTGACATTAGGAACTAACTGCCTCTAACTCACTGCAATTCTATGATCACACGCTGATAGCCCACTAATCTACTCATGTGGAACGAAATAACCTACTATACTTGTATTAAAGTGTTTGTACTATGTGTATATTATGCTGTGCAAACAATTCACAACATAATAATTATGTGTAATCTGTCAAAGGTATTAAACATTATACTGTAATTATATTCCTTAAAACTTCATGGGGATTGGATTATCTCTCCCTAGTTCTCATAAGAAACAATTTTTACTCCATCTGAGCTAATATCACATTTCGCCTGTATTATCTCAGGAGTTAAACAGTGGGGCCTAATTTCGACATTCGTCACGTTTTGGTATATCTAAATTCTATTTATAAATAACGTTTTTCTAGGCTCTTATAAAAACCACCAGTGATATTCCGAAGATAAATGGATATAATTAAACTTTAAATATAAAAAATACTATAGCCAAATACAGGTAGGTGCGGTGGGTGCGGTGTGTAAAAGTGGCCTACCTCCAGTATCCCTACAACGTTACAGTTGAGTCAGGTTGCTTATCGATAACATTACTATCAGCAAGCTGTGATAGCAGCGCGGAGTACCGTGCACAGTTGCACACATGAACCAATAATATCGGCTCAGCTAATGTGCGCCTGCGCCTCGGTGTGACTCGCAGCACCGTTACACAACGTTGCAGGATTTCGCACATGTGATGCGCGATGCGTTTTTTGTGGTCCGTGTAAAAAGCATGGGCATGCCTGGCCCGGGCTGAGTGGGTGCAGGTGGGGCCACTCGCGGCCACTTGAGCGCACATGGCGGTGGGAACCCGCGCCCTGCCGCGCCGTCCTCAGACCTGCTCCGTGATGGATGCTGATGGCTGATGCCGCTCTTTTTGTACACTTGTTCTTCAAGAACGGTTTTTCATAAATGTGTTTTAGTTTGTTTTGATCTCTAAAAAGTTTAGGCACACGGAAATTGACTAAACCGAAGTAGTCAAGTTTGAAATTGCTGTTTCTTATCAAATGTTGTTTTAATAGTAGCACCACCAATTGCGTTATAGACAAGGCTGCTTGGCACGGAATCAAAAGCTCATTAATAAGTATCAAGTATTCTCGTCCAACCTTCAGTATCAATTTCGTAAGTTTTACGAGTTTTATCTGATCTTATGTAGATATCGAACGTTATAGTAGGATTATCTATGCTAATGAAGATATTACGATGCCTATGAATATCTGTTAGCTCAATCCTCAAGGTTGCACGGAGTGGAGGCGTCTGTTTCGCTGGCGAGCTTCTCATTCGGATCAAAACAATAAAGCATTACTATATAAATTACTCAGCGATACATCAAACGAAAATAGACGAATGCATTCAGTCATACAAATAAACAAACCAGATGTAACGTGTACTAGGGGAGAGCGGGGGCTAATAGCCACGTAATGAACATTGATTGATTATCGAGTGCGATGGTGCGTGGCGGCGGCGTGGCGGCAGCGTGGCGCGGGCGTGGCGGCGGCGTGGCGGCGCGCTGGCGCCAGACAGCTCGAGTGGTTCTATAAGCGTGCAGCGGCTGTTGGCCTAGGTCGGACATCAAGCAGATTTCTCACTGATGCGGCCCTGTACTGTACACTTAGATATAGATATACGAGGTAGATATACGAGTACATGCTCCTGTATCGCATCGTCGCGAATAGCGGTACATACAGTTAACATCTGGTGTTCGCTGCCGCATGCATTCACAAATTATAACATCACATCACACCGTGAAAAGCTTTGCGGTTTGATTGCGCGGCTCTGGGCGTCTTGCCAATCATATCTAAGTCAACAGAACATACCTACTTATCTGATGAACCTATATACATAGGTACCTACATGGCCAGGTACCTATTCTTCAGGATGTCAATGTAGTCGTGGATACTTGGACGTTTTGTTAGTTATAGATAACAAAGTAGGTACGTATTGGTATTAAGGTCCTTTACCTTCTGCATTTAAAAACTGTTATCTAATAAAAAGCACACCCGGGTAATTTCTATGCGTGCGTTGTCTTTAATACCTGTTGTTGTTTAATGCGCCATCGTTACACAGTGGAGATCCCACCCGTACGCACTAAACGTTTTGGGAATACATTCATTGTGCGTACGGCTAAGGAGTGGAATTCCCTGCGTGCTCCATCTTCGAGCACATCATCACTTACCATCAGCTGAGATGGTGGTCAAACGCAAGCATATCAAATATAAAAAAAAAATAGTCTAAAGCATATCAGTGCAAACTTCTTTATCCATATTAATTTAACTACCCCATTGGTCTAGTGGTTGAAAACGCGACTGCTGAGCGAGCGCGGGTTTGATTCCCAACGTGCTATTAGGTTTTCCTATTAGCAATCTCTGTAGTCGCCCAGAGTTTGGAAGTTGTAGGTGTGATACCTCGCGCCTCGGTAAGGTCCTGCGTCTGATCTCACTCTCTCCGGTCGTGTCGGATTGCCGTCCCATCGAACTATAAGAACAAAGGAACTGAGAATGTACTTGTATCTGCGTGCATACTTGTGCACTATAGTATCTTCTGCGCTGCTGGATATTTAGTTTATAACATTAGCGACTACGTTGCTGAAACTAACCCGTGCTCCGCGATGCATCGCATCTCCGAAATACTTCTTTTATCAGCTGTACCGCGTGACCCTTGCATTCATTCTTAATGCAAGGAGCGCAGGCTGTCTGCTTCTATTCATAGCTGTGCGGAGATGTGCATTAGCTCACCGTCGCACTTACGTTGTTTTGAAGTCTCTCTCTCTGGCTTTACCGCGGTTCCATAACTTCAAAAACTACTTTCAGAATGTGAAGGATGTCGTTTACTCGCGTATCAAGAGGCGTCATTAAATGTGGAGGTATCAGCGCCGTTGATAGCAACTGAGCACTTTTTTCATCTCGGCAAAAAAATACGGATACTGACGCATCTTCGTTTAAAGTACAATCAACGTTCTTAAACAAAACTTAGAGTGTACAGTTTATGTTATTTTATTTTTACACACGTCACAGAATTCATTTGCATGTGATATATAGAACGCTGTTAAAGAGAACTACTAGTGTAAGAAATTCGTTTCGTTTCGTTCGACATCACTTTTATTACCTACTAAACTTTATGTCGCAATAAAGTGTTAGATCCGAACTAAATTACAGTCAATGATTGCTAAACTGATTTAGCGTAGACGTGGAGTCGGGACTAGACAACGGGACATTTAATATAGAAACAAGTAATTACGAGCGCAGCGGGCACGCCCCTCGTGCGCGGGCGCCGCCCTCCGCGCGCCCGGGTAGGGCCGCGGGAAAATGCAATATAAATTCGATGCATAATTTTCAGAGTCGGCTATAAATCGACACGAATATAGCGCGCGGCCGTCCGTCGTCCGGACGCTAATGTATCGCGTAAATCAGCCCCGAGCCGACTGACCGCGCTCCGCACCGCGGACAACACCAAGTCCACCTTACTGCTGCTTAATACGGTGGAATATCACGTGCGGCCAGCAAAATAATTAGTTTAGTGCAGATCTTTTGTAGCGTAGTTCAAGGGCAATGGCTCTAGCGGAGGCAGTTCGTATCTACGACAAACATCCCAGGACGATGTTCAGGATAGTGCTGAGCTAATGAATACAGGAGCCACTGATAACGTTCTGCCGCCGTATAGTTTTTATTAGTTTATTTGTATGTGCTACAAGTCATATCGGCTATCCGCCAAATATGTATGTCATAACCTTTTATTGAGGACATTTTATTTTGTTAACAAACTACCTTCAGATAAGCTGCTCCTGGTGTTGTGTTGTGTAGGCCTCCGCAGCTGATTGTAAGTAATTAGTGAGAATCGGCGAGCATGTCTTAATTAACGCGTCGGCCGCTTATCTGGTCACAAAGAGAAGTCGTCGCGGAAAATGTATAATGATGGTACCACCGAGTGCTGTGACATTCCGTGAGTACTACTGTTGCTGCCGCTGATAATCCTATAGGTACACTATTTATGGATCCTTAATTGCCGACATGTAATGGTCTCGAGGTCGCTTACAATAGCATTTTACTTTAAAACTGTATCATCAATAATATAGGTACATGTCCGTATGACAGATCTCTTTTTAAATTCCAGCACTGTGGTAGTTGACAGCTCCGTGCCATATATTATAATTAAGCTAATGTGTGAAGAACTTTCAAGAAGTGGTGATTTAAGACTGGGGTGTTATTTAACCCCACATTCCTGTAACCCCGAGAGACATGCGACACTGGAGGCGTCTTGTTAGGAGCGGGTTAACTGCGCGGTATGCGGCGGACGCACCTGGAATGCTGCGCCGGCGCAGCTCGCGCGACTGATTTACACGCTCGCCATCTGCATGTCCCACACACACACCACATAGTGGATACACCGCTGTCAGTAACCGTCTTCAGAAGTCATACTCTAGCAAAAATCTTTCATAGGGAACTGTTCCGACTTCGTGATTGTGTGCCCTTTATTCTCCGGTCAATGTCGGTGAACGCGGACATCGAAATATGGAACTTAATGTGACTTTAAGTAGGTATTCGTATTTATGGCACCTGTGGCCACTAAACGCGTCAGGAATGCAGCGTGCGTCGTGGGCGTACAGCAGCGCACAACCGCGAGCGAGCGTGTCCGCGCAGTTTATGTCGGCGAGGCCGCGCGCTGCCCGCTACATGCCACGGACAACTTCGTGGCCCGATTGAGTCATAAATATTGTTTAACACCCGCAATTCCAAATACTTTACGAAATCCCTTTACAAGTTCAACACATATATGCTATACCACTTCTGATCGAACAACAGACCTATCTATACTACATTTAACTACCTACTATGAGAACTTCCAGCGAAGCAAACCGGTATTCAATGTTTTTTACGAACTCCATGCAGATAAGTGCGCGAGTTCTGCGCTTTGTAAAGTGTGTTGGTATGCACTCGAACACGTAATCTGACGCAAATAGTAATACTTAGCAGCACTGAGTTACAGCGGAGTGGAGTGTGGTGCGCCTAATTGCCGGCGACCGCTATAAATTGCGCAGGAGTGGGTTCGACCCCCCTCCCCTCGCCGCTCGGACGACCGCGCATAAATCTGCGCGGGCGCCTTAATGCAACCCGAGCCGACACGTGGGCCGCCGCCGCACGAACATCACACACGCGTTAATTACCGCAATTTGTCATTACGAACACGAGTGGGGACATAGGTACAATATAAGACGAGCTCGGGATTTTACGGAGAAAAGTATGGCCCACAACTTTGTAAAAATAATAATGATCGTTAATCATTAGACTTGTAACATTAGCATTAATTAAGACGAATATGTTACGAGTTGATCCTCGGCATAGCAAACTCAGCTACTAAAAGTGTTGCATGTACAGCAGATTGTAGTGATCTAATAAACCCTCATAATAAGTATTACAGGGGAGTCGTAAGTGGTTCTGACGTCATTGCAAATGCAATTACTGCACTGTTTTACATATAGTAGATGCACACACACACATGAACTATATTCACATACAGAAGCTTGCGGATCATTGCAGGTCGACGCAATACACAGCATGTATGCAGTACAAGATTGATAAAGCTAGCACCATCAGTGGAAAACGATTCAAAGAAACTTGTTGATGTTTCTCTTTCGTACAAGAGGCTTGTGCAGAGTAGTTTAGCTCAAGGATTCATGAAGGACATTAGTGACTTTGAACCTGAGCAGCACCATCCAATACCGCTTGTTATGACCATAAACCATGAACCACCATAAACTGTAAAATATGAAGCTGACGACGAGCGCCACCGCGCCGCGCACTGTGCATGCACACGACACAGAAGGCTAACTAAACTAAACGAAAATCTACGCGTTCCGTATTCCGGCCTCGCCGTCGAGGCCCATCGCGACGTCCGCGCTCTTGTAACGACAACCCTCCCCGACCTTTGCCAAACGAGCCAGCCCGCGATGCTGAGCCAGTAGCAATAAATACTCCCTTAAATAATATGACCCAGCCTGACCCTTTGCTGTCCACCATCAACGACCCCGCTGAGCCGAGGCTCGTACTCCACAGGGAGTGCCCTTAGCGCGCGGTTGTTTAAATGTAAATACTAGTTTGTAAGCCCTGGCTGGGGGCCTTTAAATTTTGGAGGTCACCACAGGATCGCCCGGTTAAGTAGTATATTAGCCTTAGCGAGCTAAACTACGAGTGGCCCTATCGAAAAAAAAAAAAAAAAAAAAATCTACAAAATTCACTTCACAAGCTTTCGGAGTGTAAACCGTACCCTGGACGCGTGGTCGGCTATACGTAAACTTCTTGTCCACAGAGCCTATTTTTAACCGACTTCAAAACAGGAGGTTCTGTGTTCGACCAGTACGTATGTATGTTTGTATATCCGCGATTTTCTCAGAAACTACTGATCCAATTTCGATCGCGTTTGTTTTTTTTTGAAAGCATAATTTACAAGGAAGGTTTTAGTGTATAACACATCAGGTTCTGATGAAGACCTTTGGAGATAAGTGATGGAACTCTTAAATTTAAAACAGCAAATCTCCCGCGATTGCTGTCCTCGTACATCTATGTACTGTTTAGCATTATCAGCCTATTAATATCACCACAGCAGAGGCACAGACCCTCCCTACGGATAAACACCGTAGGTACCAGAACCCAGTAAGCAAGCCCAATGCGAGTTAGTGGGTGCTAATGACTGGATGCAGCCGGGAGTGATAGCCTAACGTGCCTTCTGAAGCACAGAACAACTCGAGATAGTAAGTTTGTGAACACCTCTTTGACGACCGGCCACTGCGAACACTGCATCATGGCCGAACGCGCTAAGCCGTGTACACCATCAAGCTCCTCGAGTATTATTTACACGTTTGCATAATCATTAGAACTTAAAGCGGGATATTTACCATGTGTAATTATTTTTTCGAGTTTCCGATATTTCTAATGATACTGTTAGTGACCATGTTAGCTTAGAAACTTATACCTTTGCATAGCATAAAATCACGTCTAAAATATTTTTTTGTGGGAAAAAGGACGTGTACAGCAGACTTAATAACGGTATGTAGGTATCTCAAGTAACACAAACAATGATACACTAAAAAGCATAATATCTCAGATGGTCTGAGCATAAAATAAAAACTTTTTTTTACAAAAAATTGAACTGACTTCATAACTTACAAAAAAGACTTGCACTACAAAGAGATAAATAACCTTAAATATTGTTTTATTGGATGTCTAATTCCGTCTAAAATAAGGGCTAGGTATCTACTCACATGGCTGATGTATGTTATCGCGCCATAAATACAGTTGACTTTCTGCGTGAAGGCGTTGCGAGCCACAATAAAGTGCGCGACAGACGAGCGGCCTCGTCCTGTACATGCAAAACGCATCACAACCGCGGCCATGTGATTTTAGCGAACACGCTAAAAATGACCGTATGAAGTGCACTTTATGATATGCAGGAGGCGCGCGGCCGCGTGGGACGCGCACTCCAATAATAACATCACTTGTAATGTTATAACTGCTGCGGGAACGCTCTAAACATACATCTGTATGTTCCTGCCAGCATCCTAGCTATTTTTCCCCCATATAGTTAGTAAATAAAGAGTTTATTCCTACTTCTCTAGAGTATCATATTCCTTTAATTTTCTAAGCTTTTGATAATATTTTTATATCAGTTCTCACTCAGCATATTTAATAGGCACGTATATATCTGAACATTTCTGTACATCTATCAGCACTTAGGTATACATACATATTATTTTTGTTGGAAAAACTTATAAACGTCGGTTTTGGCTTCACCACAGTCAGGTAAAATATTAAACAATATTTATTTACAGGAATTCCCATATTGAAATAAATTTTATCTTTATTTACCAATTAAGGTCTGCCTATATTTTACGCGTATTCTCGTGATAAGCACGCGCCACGTGTTTCATGCACTCACGTAAATTAGTGTGTAATCTTTAATTAAAGGTATTGACATTACTGACACAGTTTTGTCGCAACGATAGTATTTCAATAAAACGATATTAGGTAAGTAAGGCACTGTGGCAATAGCATCCGACAGCGTTATATTTGCCGATGCACTGGATGGCTCGTCACTCATAGTACATGGAGATAAGATGTATAATGGCGTGAAGCACGAGAGTGCAGCTAGTATTGATAGATGGCAGGGAGTACGTGTGCAATCAGCGCGTTGCAGCGCTGGGGGCGCGCGGCAGTCGTTTGTATTGCCTCACGTAACACTCGATAACGTGACACTCTTCATATACTGATGTTTCACAATACCTCACCTGCTCACTCCAACAACACTAATCTCAAATGAGAACAGTTAAATCATTCTTCACATTGGGTCGCCCCTTGATCTGATTAATTTATTCACTAATCAGATCGGGGGGTTTGTTTCTGTTACAGCCTTAACTAAATATTATTTGCCTAAATGTTTAGAAGGCACCCTATAATGAGGAGAGAATAGTATCGTTGTACCTATTTCTAGTTGACTTGCGTGCCTATCATGCTCACGGCGTCAGCATCAGAGGATCTGATGCTGACGTGTAGACTGGCCGCTTGATCAACAGCATCAGTAGATAACGTAATCCTACATAGTATAATTTCATCATCGGACTACAAGACAAACGGCGATGCGCCATCGTTACATGGTAGACATCCCACCCATACGCACAAAACGTTTTGGGAATACTTTCATAGTGCTTACGGCTAAGGAGTGGAATTCCCTGTCGGAGTCTGTGTTTCCTGATCGCTATAACCTGGGGGTCTTTAAGTCAAAAGTGAATAGGTTACTTCTAGGCAAGCGTGCTCCATCTTCGACCACATCATCACTTACCACCAGATGAGATAGTGGTCAAACGCGAGCCTATTATCAATAAAAAAACTGGCCAAGTGCGAGTCAGACTCGCCCATGAAGGGTTCCGTAGTAACTATAATAGTATAATATAATATGTATATTTATTAAACAAATAAAAAAAAACCTTAAAAATTTCTTAAAACTAGCATATTTACATTTTTACAACTACGCTAAATAACTTTGTTTTTCATAGTGTTTGTATGCATTACAAAGTTATATTTGCAGTTTTAGAAAATATGCTATATCTCAAAAACTGCTGACCCGATTTCGTCAAACTAATTTTGGTTGAAAATTTACATTAAGATCTACAGACGTATATTTTTTTTAAATTTTTCACTTCATTATTATAGAAGTTAGAGGGGGACACACATTTTATCACTTTGGAAGCTTATATCTTTTAAACGATTGACTTTATGAAAAAGTAGTTTTAGAAACCCTTTTTAAAGACCTGTCTATAGGTACGCATAGGTTTCATGAAAAAAAAAAAAAATTCAGTTCTAATTCCATGTATGGGGACCCCTCTTTATTTTAAATATTTTTTAATTTTTTTCTTAAAATTGGAAAGTGGTTCACAGAATACATCTACCTACTATATTTCACATGTATAGTCTTAATAGTTTCGGAATAAAATGGCTGTGACATACGGACGGACGGACAGACAGACAGACAGACAGACGGACAGACATGATGAAACTATAAGGGTCCCGTTTTGTGCCATTCGGCTACGGAACCCTAAAAAGCTTAGCTTAGCTTTAGGTAATGCAATTATAGAAGGTAGGTTCAGTACTTAGAAGAGCTCGTTAAGAAACGCTTCTCGAGGTCGGGCCCTGAATGGATGACCGACTTCGTATCCAGGTTCCTGCGTGCCTCGAAGCGCACGTGAAGACGTTGGCGGCGGCCGTCACTCGTAGCTTCACCTTGGACTGTGGTCACAGGTCGTCAGGAGCCAGATAAACTGACACCAGTTACTGGGTGGTAGAGATCAGACAGGAACACACTCCATGTACAACACTACAACTCAACTGCATATGGTTACACTAGAAGTCGACCCCAAAATAATTGGCTGGGATTGAGTCATGACATCTCCTATCCAAATCACATTATAATAATAATAATAATAATCTGTGGCCCGGCTGTCAACAAGCACGTCAAAATTTTTCATTCCGATTTTTACCAATTATTGAAAATATAAAATAGTTATTTAAAATGTTATTTAAAACGAAAATATTTAAAAAAAAAACTACAATCCACTACATCTAAAATAGACCAAGAATATGGAAATGATATATGGATGAGAATATGGAAATAGACCAAGTCTAAATGACAACTTCGTGCATAAAGAATGTTGACGAGAAACCGGGCACGATTGCTCGAATCTACACGCCCAAGATCTTCGGATTCGTCACTCAGCTCCGCCTCGCAGCCGCCGGGACCTGCTCCAGCCGTGAGTGAAGAGACTCCGGCCGCTGCAGTTGCGTCGAGCTCGAGTGACGAATACTTCTCGCCGCCGACGACACCACCACCTGCGCGTCGGCGAGGAAGAGGCCGACCTCCGGACTGCTTGGAACCTCGAGGCCCACCGGCCTCTGATAGGGTTCCCGCTGCCGGTGGAAGTGTGCAGCGCATGCGATGGACTCAATCCATTAATGAGAACGTCATGCGCTCATACTATGGGGCTACAGAGGGGGGAAATAACTTGACTGCGTACCGTGGTCGGATGCTCTCTCTGTTTCAGGTACTTGAGCCAACTGTCAACGTTTCGGCCCAGCGACTATCGGATCAAGTGCGTGTCATCCAACGTAACCGTATGTTGGATGAAGCCGTACTTGATCGCCTCCGTTCGGAAATGAGTAGCTGTGTCACTTCACATCCGACGCCGACTGTGGTGGCACCACCACAGCCCAACATTCAAGTTGAAGAGAGTAGTGACAGAGTTACAAACGTAAGTACCCAGTATAATGAGCAATTGAGGAGTGCTTTGGAGTGTGCTATTCGGGAATATCGCAACATGTCGCCCGAAATAAGACCACGCTTACCTCGTTTGCCCATGCATAACAGGAATAGGGCACTGGTGGCTGCTCTGGATTCGCAGTTGTCAGACTATTTTGATAACTGCGAAGACCTCGCCGATACCCACTCTGTCTTATACTGCGCAGCTGTCGCGGCATGTCGTGTAGCTAATGTTAAAATTTCTAATGACATAGCTATACGACCTAAACCCGCTGTCCCAGCTTGGCAGTGTAGGATCGAGCGCCGTATTGGTGAGGCCAGGGCACTCATTGGCAAACTTATCTGCTTTAGGGAGGGCAACACTCGCCCGAGAGTGATGCGCTTTGTGAGACGGGCGTTTTTGGGAACCAATATCCACCCACATAATTATATGTCCTGTGTCACAGAGCGCATCGACTTCCTAAAGCAGAAGGTGTATGCATGGGCAAACCGTATCCGAAGGTATAGACGGCGAGTGGAGCGATTCACCCAGAATCGCACATTCCGAAGTAACGAAAGGTGGGTATATAGGGCTTGGGAGCGACCGGACCAAGGTGCGACTGATATGTGCCTGCCCGATGATGACGCCTTGTGTACGTTCTGGCGCAACATCTGGTCGGTACCTGTCAGTCACACCGAAGGTGATTGGACCCGGGAGGTCAAGCAAGCGTGCGATCCAATACCAGAAATGGGGGCAATCATCATCAGCCCCCATGATATAGCCAATGCAGTTCGTCCGCTGCCTAATTGGAAGTCTCCAGGGCCGGATGGACTGCATAACTTTTGGATCAAATGGCTAACAAGATCGCACGCTCGCTTGGCGTCTCAGTACCAATCTGCCCTAGAATCTGGCTCACTACCCGAGTTCTTTACCACTGGAGTTACCCACCTGCTCCACAAATCTGGTAGCACCGTGGACCCCAAAAATTATAGACCAATCACGTGTCTGCCTACGGTCTATAAGGTTCTGACATCCATTTTGAGAGCTAAAATTAACAAACACATTGACAACAATCACATCATGTCTCCCTCTCAAAATGGATGTAAGAATGGGTCCCGCGGTACTAAGGAGCTACTCCTCATTGATATGGCCATTAGCCAACAGGTTCGACGTTCCAAAAAAGATCTGTCGACATGTTGGATAGACTACAAGAAGGCCTATGACTCAGTGCCTCATACATGGCTCATGAGGGTGCTAGAATTGTATAAAATTAATGCAACTTTACGCACCTTTCTGACATCATGTATGGGACAATGGAGGACAGTTCTTCGCTATCCAGGATGTCGATATATCCCAAGGTACAGCGAACCGATAAGGATTGAGCGAGGCATATTTCAGGGCGATAGTTTGAGTCCGCTTTGGTTTTGCTTAGCCTTGAATCCTCTAAGCACACTGCTGGAGAATTCAGGCCTAGGCTATAGGTTGAAAAGAGGTGGTCAGGTTATTTCTCACCTCCTTTACATGGATGATTTAAAAATTTTTGGCGCCACTAGTCTACAGCTGACGGAACTACTGAAGGTAACTGAAACTTTCAGTAGTGCCATCAGGATGGAGTTTGGTGTCGACAAATGTGCGATTATGCATGTAAAGCGAGGGGAGATTGTGGAATCCGTGGGATCTCAACCCTCGAATTCCATAAACCTGAGATCCCTCTCTCCAACTGAAACCTATAAGTATTTGGGTATGTCGGAAGCGTTAGGTATCAATGTAGTTGACATGAAGCAATCGCTGAAGGAGCGCTTCTTTGGCCGCCTAAAGAAGGTATTTAAAAGCCTTCTATCGGGCGGGAACAAGGTGCGTGCCTTCAACGGTTGGGTCATGCCAGTGTTGATATACTCTTTCGGCGTACTCAAATGGACTCAAACTGAACTTGACGAACTGGATAGGAGAGTTCGTACATTGCTGACTGCATATCGAATGCATCACCCACGCTCATCAGTGATGAGGCTGTATATCCCGCGGAAATGTGGAGGTCGAGGCTTTTTGAATGCTAAAACTCTCCACAACCGCGAGGTATGCAGTCTCAGGGAACATTTCCTTGCTTCTGAAGTGGGTATGCTTCGAGATGTAGTAGCGGTGGATAAGGGACTCACCCCGCTCTCCTTGGCTAATGAGAACTGGCGCAAACCTGCAGTGCTAGACACTAACGATCGCAGAGGGATATGGCAGAGTAAGGAGCTTCATGGACGTTTTTTCCGGGCCCTACATGGGTCCGACGTAGACCAAGTAGCGTCCGTAGCTTGGTTGCGCTTCGGTGACCTCTTTGGGGAAACCGAAGGTTTTGTTTGTGCAATTATGGACGAAGTTATCATGACGAACAACTACCGGAAATTTATTGTGAAGGATGGCACGGTTGACATATGTCGGGCGTGTCACCGTCCGGGTGAATCAATCCGCCACATTATCTCTGGTTGTTCTCGTCTTGCTAATGGAGAGTACTTGCACAGGCACAACCTTGCAGCCAAGATAATTCATCAGCAACTTGCTCTGAAATATTCTCTTGTGGAATCGGAAGTGCCGTACTATAGGTATGTGCCCGACTCAGTTCTCGACAACGGCCATGTCACATTATACTGGGATCGGTCCATCATCACTGACAGGACTATTGTAGCCAATAAGCCGGATATAGTGGTGGTGGACCGAATCGTGAGGCGTGCCATGATTGTCGACATAACCATCCCGCATGACGAGAACCTCGTGAAAGCTGAGAAAGATAAGCAAATCAAGTATCTTGACTTGGCACACGAGATTGTCGACATGTGGGATGTGAGCTCGGCAATCATTGTACCGATAGTCATCTCAGCCAATGGCTTAATAGCCAAGAGCCTCAACCAACACCTCAGGAGGCTCTCGTTAGACGGTTGGGTCAAGGGCTTGCTTCAGAGAGTGGTACTCCTGGACACGGCGCGTATCGTCAGGAGGTTCCTCTCTATGGAGCCCTGACCGCCGGTAGCTTGGACCCTGTTCCCGGTACCGGTGGGCTACTATTTTTTATATTTTTAAATGTTTTTTTTAGAGAATATTTAAAAATGTAATTTATATGTATATATTGAAAATAAAGACATAATAATAAAGCCTTTTTATTTCCTTAATCAAAATACAATTTATAAAAAAAAAAATTAAATGTGTTTACAGTGCATGCAGTTTAAGTATGTATTAATAAAATTAAATTCTAAGATATTATATAAGATTATTTGTTCTGATTCAATTAAATAATTAAATTTATATATATTATTTTTCTATATTTATTATGGACCTCTCTATAGAGTGAAGGCCTCCTCCATTTTTCTCCACATAGTTCGGTCTTTGGCTTTGTGTGTCCAATCTTTTCCCGCTGTTTTTAAAATTTCATCAAGCCATCTCTCAGTCGGTCTGCCTCTGTTTCTCTTTCCAATAGGTCCCTTCCATGAAGTTATCTTTTTAGGCATCTCTCTTCTTCCATACGTACAATATGGTCAGCCCACTTCCATTTCAGACTTTTGCAGTGTTTTAGAGCATCAATTAACGTTGTTTTTCTTATATCTGTGCTTCTCTTCTCGTGTGTCAATTTTAGATCAAGTTTCAAATCACATTATTTACTGCATAATTCACAACAAATGTAGATGTGGTTGTCAGTCTTACGTTTACCTCATGAGTAACGAGCACTATTCCAAACTCACAAGTACACAGATCTGCGTCAGCCGCGCGCGATATGATAACTTGACGTCAAACGGTTACATGCGATCCGTACCTATTTGCTAATTAGTTGTTTTCTTCGCGGTTTAGCACAACAATTGAGATAAAAGTTAATGGAGCGTTTACCTCATCTATGTTGCCTGCAGAACTCGAACTAGACGAACCTAAATATTTAGAAGGCGAGAATTCTCGTTTTAGTTAATTACTCCGCCCAAAACACATGTGAATGCGGCCTTAACATCAATTGGAAGGTTTCAGGCAAGCATTCTACAGGGTGTCTTTCAGTACAATCAATCTGCGTTACATAAAATGTTTCTAATTCTACTCCTTTTATGTACATGTTTTCCTGTTAAATTTAACACCATTAAATAATCTCAGTTCCACCGCTAACATCCTTTTATGAACCCAACGGTTGTAGCTCGCAAGTAATTCAGAATACTTACCGGTTTCTGTACATAGAGTTGTTTTATGGTACTTCAAATTTCTAATAATAATCTCTAGGCCAAGCATTTGTCTAAGCAAATAATATAATATCATATATGTACCTATATTCATACGTATAAATGACACTGGTACCGCTTCAGATCGGAACCTATTCATAATCACTGCCCTGTTTTTGTCCCTGTCATTATATTATTGTTTTCTGAGGGTTTTAGATGTGCTGAATTGAATTCTGATGTTACAAAAAATCCAACACATCAGACTACCTAGATATTTTTGCTCAAAGTAGCGAGCTCTCCAGTTTCAAAGCATTGTTATACCATATAATTTTATTAAGCTCGGTAAAAATCGGCTGCGATGTCTTAAAGCTTCCACTTCCCTCATAATAATCCAATTTGACTCTTTTTGATATTTCATCTACAAATGATCGACTATTGAATATTTGCTAGCAAATTCTATCAAAAATTTACTTCAGAAAAATAAATTGTTATTGATAACCGTTGTAAAAATATATAAATGCGATAATTTAGGATTTTATATAATGTTTGTAATGCATGTACTGCAAATATTTTAATGGTGTTGTGATATCTGAAAAATCAAGGTTTTTGGTACTTTTTGCTCAAGATTACTCAAAAACCTGACGTGTTAGAAAAGTTTTGACGTCTGTTCTTAATTCAGGACACCGAAAACCTTCAAGAATAGGTAGTAGTGTTAAAAGGACTGACTCAAAATAAATATTTGTAAACTAGTGTAATAGTCAGTCCTCAGATGAGCTCCTTCAGTCCTTCAAAACATTTTTCCAGCATGATGATGATTGTGTCGTTTCCGTTGTGAAGGTGTGCGTGTGATGCGCGGCGGCTGAGCGGCTCAGCAGACGAGCGCGATGTTCGGCGGCGGCGGCGGCGGCGCGGGCTACAGCGGCGGCGACTGCGGCGACGGCTACGGGCTGGGCTACGTGGCGGGCGGCGGCCGCCTGCAGCAGTACGCCGCGCACTTCGCGCCGCACCAGAACGTCTGGCACCACCACCACCCCACGCACCACGACACTTACGGTCAGTACACACTACCTACCTCCCCTCTCCCTTTCACTGCCGGTCTACCAGACGCACTGCAGGGTACCACCCGCATATGGTTGATATACCGTCTTGCCATACTCCTGTCTGCTCGAACTCTCTACCGGCTTCTGTGTTCCCCATGCCAAATATGACCCGGCAGCCTTTAAAACACACGTGAATAGGCATCTTCTGGGCTCGTTTGTTTCTCAGGGTGATCGAGATGAAGAGTGGGCTTATCAGAAAACAAAACCTATAGCAACCCTTACAATCGTGTAACTCTTCTTACCTTTTTAGGGTTCCGTACCCAAAGGGTAAAAACGGGACCCTATTACTAACGCTCCGCTGTCAGTCTGTCACCAGGCTGTATCTCATAAACCGTGATAGCTAGACTAGACAGTTGAAATTTTCACGGATAATGTATTTCTATTGCCGCTATAAAAACAAATACTAAAAACAGAATAAAAAATATTTTAACAACAAACGTGACTTTTTTGCCGTTTTTTAGGGTTCCGTAGCCGAATGGCAAAAAACGGAACCCTTATAGTTTCGATATGTCTGTCCGTCTGTCTGTCTGTCTGTCTGTCTGTCTGTCCGTCCGTCCGTATGTCACAGCCATTTTATTCCAAAAATATTAAGACTATACATGTGAAATTTAGTAGGTAGATGTATTCTGTGAACCGCTTTCCGATTTTAAGAAAAAATTTAAAAAGTATTTAAAAAAAGGGGGTGTCCCCATACATGGAACTAGAACTGAAAATATTTTTTTTCATGAAACCTACGCGTGTGTGATATCTATAGACAGTTCTTTAAAAATGATATAAGGGTTTCTAAAACCACTTTTTCATAAAGTCAATCGTTTAAAAGATATAAGCTTCCAAAGTGGTAAAATGTGTGTGTCCCGCCTCTAACTTCTATAATAATGGAGTGAAAAATCTAAAAAAATATAAGTCTGTAAATCTTAATGTAAAGTTTCAACCAAAATTAGTTTAAACGAAATCGGGTCAGCAGTTTTTGAGATACAGCATATTTTCTAAAACCGCAAATAGAACTTTGTAATTCATACAAACACTATGAAAAAGAAAGTTATTTAGCGTAGTTGTCAAAATGTAAATAAGCCAGTTTTAAGAAATTTTTAAGGTTGTTTTTTATTCGTCAAATAATTATACTAATATTATATTATATTATTATAGTACCTACGCTACGGAACCCTTCATGGGCGAGTCTGACTCGCACTTGGCCAATTTTTATATATAATGGTACGGAAACCTTCGTGCGCGAGTCCGACTCGCACTTGGCCGGTTTTTTTATTGTTGATAGGTTCGCGTCTGACCAGCATCTCACCTAATGGTAAGCGATGATGTGGTCGAAGGTGAACACTTGCCCAAAAGTAGACTATCCACTCTTGACTTAAAGACCCCCCAGGCTACAGCTATCAGGAAAGGATCATCAAATATCAGGACACGTAGGTATCCTTGTTACTTTATGGGGGGCTCATTACAGCAGCACGAGAGATCTTTATTTTTTTTTGTACTAGCCTTTTCCAGCGGCAGATACGTCGTCATCGTACAGGTTACTTCAAGTATTCAGTAGGCTCCGCTCCGGGTCCAGAAATCATAAAAGTCTAAATACATATAGTAGGCAAACCTCTAGACCCCAAGTAAAATTATACGCGTAGGACCTTTCTAAATATGTATGAATACCGATTATTGTTGATGCTGATTTTATTACTTACTACGTTATTTTAAAGTATGAGGACTTGCAATGTCCTTCAGTAGTGCCTACTTAAGTAATCTGTCAGTAAACGGCACGGCCTGTAACCACATACGATATACTTGCGGTTGATACGATTGCTTTGTCTTTAGAACAATACAATTAGTGCATAGAGACAAATAAAGTGATACGTCGATAAGCGCATAGTTATAAATAACAAGTAAAGTGTGTTGAGTCACTCGTCAGCATCGCCCATCGCACAGATAATAGAGGAATTCGCACGTCGCCATCGCTCCAATCACTGCCTTTGTCTCTTCATTGATACATCGCTTTCGTTATGAGAGCGATACTGCTACTATGTAGTGTTGCCCAAACGATTGAGATCTCAGAACAATGTAACAGACTCTGTTACATTGTTCTGAGATCTCAACTACCGTTTAATAAATAGCAATAGGATAATCGCTAATTGCAAGACTCTTGCGAGACTCTCGTTTGGGCAACACTACTACTATGATTGTAGCTACAGATATTTTTACACCCATAATCATAAATTAATTATTACCGAAAAAATCCACAGTATGAATGGTATAGCTTCTGTTGTTGAAATTTCAAATAGTTTCTCGAGATAAAAAGTAGCTTATTGTGTTATTCAGAAAAACATGCTGTGTAAAAGTGTTATTTATAATCAATTTATAAAATAAATATTTCTATTCATTTCATTTCTGATCTTAGATGTAAGAGCTATGTTTACTGTGAAGTTTCATTTTCAATCCATTCAGTAGTTTTTGCGAAAGAGTGACAAATATCAGTCTCGCAAACAAACATTGATAATATTAACAAACACACATTTATGCATATTTTTTGGGTTCCGAAACAAAACAAGAAACAAGTAGGGAAGCGAGGGGCTTGTTGTAACAGGGGTAAGTAGTAACAGGCTCTTTTCACTAGGATTTTAAACGCTATTAACGTATTTCTTTGACTCGATTTAACCTATAAACCGCGCCTCATCATGTTGCCATAGCCAGTGTCCCGCCTTATTTAAAGTTATCTGTGGTCCCGCCGGCCGGCGCAGTGAGCGGAAGTGTGCACGCGCTTTATTTCTGCCAGGTAATATAAAATTGTACTGTCGTAAAATTTCGGTTTGCGTTTTTAATATCAACTAATTTCAAATTTTCTATACTTTATTTCCATTCAAATTTATCTATCTCTGATAATGTGTAACAGTTTTTATGATTACTAAATTATTTAAATAGTTATCTTGATAAATGTTAAAAATCATACCATAGGGTTAGTTGTAACAAAATCCCGGGGCTTGTTGTAACGTGTTACAAGTTATGATGTAGATACCTACTTTTTTCCTTTGTTTTAGAATGAGGGTGTATAAAAGAAGGTCAGAGCGGGCAACACAAAGCCAAGAAGTGTACGAGTTAGCGACAGCTGAAGTTTTAGAAAAAAAATGCAGTTTTCGGAAAGCTAGTCAGACTTTCGGATTCCAAATCGATTCCAAATCGATCAATCGATTCCAAATCCAGAACTATTTAAAGATTCTGTCCCTGAAGTAGATATAAGCACCACGGAAATTATAAGCCAAATCGAAACTGCAAACGAACCAACTCCGAGTTGCTCCGGTCTACAAAAAACTTTTTCGCCATCGAAGATTAGACCTTTACCAAAGGCGCCACCAAGAAAAACTAATACAAATAGCAGACGCAAAAGAAAATCTACAGTATTGACGGACACTCCTGAAAAGGAAGCTATACAAAAGAAATATGAGGAAAAGATGAAGAAAAAACAGAAAAAAGGTGACAAAATTAAAGGAAAAGGGAAAGGAAAGGGGAAGGGAAAAGCCAAAGGTAAATCAACAAATAATAAAACCGGAGTGGGCAGAGCTAAAAAAAAGATTTTATGTTCGGATTCAGAATCTGAAGCAGAAGAGTGGTATTGTCTGATATGTGGTGAAGCTTACACAGATACAAAGAAAGAAGATTGGATAGAGTGTATCATTTGTAAGATGTGGGCACATGTAGAATATGTTACAGGAGACATTATATCTTTTAATTGTATTAATTGTAGCTCAGATGAAGACTGAATTTAATTATAATGAAACCCACCAAATGTTGATTCTTACATAAGTATAATACTTTGTTAGATAGCTATGAAAAAGAGAGAGATAATTACGAAGCATACCTTAGATATAAATAATTTAATTACTTACTGTGATTTAAAAGTGCCATGATGATTATAAGTAGTGTTTAACTAAATAAAACTGTTAATTGTTTGTGTTGATTACTAAGAAAGTGTATTTGAGTTGATTTTTTATAAGAATTACATAATACTTACTTTAGAAAGATGTCAATTTTGTTAAAAAAAAAAAACAAAGAATAAATGATTGATGTATTATTTTCGTTTTGTTTTGTCGTTACTACTTGCCCCGGTAGACGTTACAACTTGCCCCAAGCACGAGGTAAGTTGTAACACCGCACTTCTTCTAGAAAATAATTGGTTGTAAAATAATGACCAATAGTTATGATATTATTTTTACTTGATTTGGTAGAGGAAGAGTTACAGTATCCATCCATCTTTATTTAGTAGAAATTTAATCAATAGATTTCAAGATATATTAGTTTTAATGAAAACTGCTACAACAAGCCCCTCGCTCCTCTACTTATATTTCAACTACTAGTACTCATGCGGGGCTTCGCTCCCGTGGATTCTATCACGGTAATAACATAACTCTCCTTTTTTGCAGTCGCGTAAAAAGTAGCCTATAACCTTCCTCAAGCTTCAAGCTACTTCCGTACCAAATTGCATCCAAATCCAACAAACTTTTCCGCTTTATAATATTAGTATAGACTATGTCCGTTCGTTCGTAAAATAAAATATGAAATAACTTTTTTAATCTATTCCAATAAAAGTAGGACGGTTAGAGATACACGTTGATAAAAAACATTCAGATATCCGTATGAAAATGAGGAATTTTTGAACGAGTTTTGTGTGAACGGTAATTTGTCTAACAAATAAAATAATCGTTTTAGATATAATTAAAGATCAAAGTCATTTCGAAGAAAAATTAAAGAAATCGTAAATCGGAATATTTTTTAAAAAAGAGTCACAAGTTTCATCTCTAATGGCGATAGAGAAAATTTTAAAATCGTTGTAATTTTCATGGTTTTCGGTTTTGAACTCATATGGGTTCGAAATCAAATTCCAAGTTGGCGCCAGTGCTGCAGTGGTGGCCATTTCTTTATATGAGACGGCTATGACTTTTGTGGTCATGAGAGAACTACGGAACCCTATCCTACTATATCCTACCAATTCTTGCACTTCTTGCGAAAACAACAAACGTACTGAATGAACGAGGGCATACGCTGGGTATGAGGTAAAATTTTTGATATAACAATTCATGAATCTAGTAGCTCGAAACTGAGCGAAAACTGACTGAAAGCGAGTCGGATTAACTGACCGTTCCGTACTATGCTCTAAAAAAGCAAACTACTCTGTTTTACACCAATAAGAACTTGATCTAAATATTTTTTCAATGGAATTTGTCTGAAAGCAAGTAGTAAGTACAGTTGGTCTGTTGTACCTACTCGTAAAGTTGTGCAGACAACTTAGCTCTGAAAGTTTTCCTTTTAAAATAGTAAGATGTAGGTACTACTGGTACTAGTACGTAGGACTCTAACAAAAATTAACACTTACAAACTTGAGTATTTCGCAAACGCATCACTGAATCGAAAATTTGTCTCGCCACAGTCACATTATTTTTGAACGACCCATCCAAAGATATCAAACACTAAATAAATAATAATCATCACTTTTACATGTAGGGGGAGTAAAATAATAAAAAAGGGAGTAAAATCCACTTTTGTGGCCTGATTAATATGTATATCCATGACAAGTTTCTAAGCTAAGCCGTGGACAGACAGACGGACATGGCGAAACTATAAGTCTACCTTGTCGCCTACGGAACCCTAAAAAGGTGTGAATGACGCTCGCTGTTATGAATGAAACATAAGCATCGCAAAATTGTGATTGAGGCGAAAGCTGGATGTGTAAAAACAAACAAACAATATGTACTGACTAGATCACTCGAATGACGCAGCACATTCAACCACAAAGGTCTAATTCATATAAAATATTACAGGAAACAACGAATAACAACATTTACCAAGAATTATCCCTAAATCAGTAAGTTAACAATAACTAAAATTCTATTTATTGACGCTCGAGGATAATGAGCGACCTAAGATGGGTTTTACCCGACAACAATCGTAGCGCGGATAGCATACGCTGAGAGTACGCTGTTCGGCGGCAGAGGCAGGGCGGGAGGAAACCCCATTGAATGACCCCACTAGTAGCTACACCGTCAATGGAAAGCTTGGCTTGTCAATGACGAATTCCTAAATAAGATAGGCAATTTATGAGACACATGACTAAGTTCTAGAAAATTATATCCTCAATAAAAGGCAGTTAGATTATATTCCTACCTACAAAGACTTTGCTCAAACATTCGAATAACTTAACGAATAAACCTCTCGTAAATATGAACAGAGATAAAATGTTAATTACAAAGTATTTGATACCGAAGTATTGTCAGATAGTTTTGTTATCACTAATATATTTAACATATTTCTTATCTTATCGTGCCCCGGCCAGGGCTGTGTTACATTTGATCGGTACTTTTTAATTATACCTAAGTACGGTACGGTGGTATAGCCATTTAAAACTTATGACACAATCTGAGCTTGCGAGTAAATCTGTCGAGTTAACACAACATGGCTCGTGGAACCAGTGCGTGCGTCGGTCACTATCAGTATTTACGCGAAGGCTGAAACCGCAGAGTGATTCAGTATCGTGAGCCCATTCCCGGCGATATGATTTTCCCTTAAGCAGGATAAACTACTTGTTTTTGTTTGATCGGGAGATGTCGGCCGCGAGTCACGAGCTGCAGCGGGCACTGTACACAGCAAAATCTGATTACACGGACGAAAATATTAATAAAATCGGTCTAGAACTTAAAAATGTAAGGCAAGAATTACCTCATGACCAAATAAAGCATGCTGCATTACTTTTCTTGCTACTTCACTTGCTGCTTTCAATAGAAAGCAAAAAATTATTATATTTATTTCTCGCTCTTTATTTTTACATCAGCCTCTAATTATAATACTGAAGGCCAAAGGAAACATTTTGATAATGATTACCAACAGTACCTAGTTATAAGCGTATCCTCAAATCTAATCAAATCCATTTATTTGCTTAAAATGTGGTACCTACAATAGTTGTTAGCATAATATAATAGTTAGTGCAATGACAGATTTCGCCATAAATTGGCATGCAAATATTAAACTATCATAGGGTGCCTAATATAATCTTAACTACAACTAATTGAATACAATAATATTTAAAAAAAAAATATGAAGTAAAACAAAATATAAAAACAAACCAAAGATTACAACCAACCAAAATGTCCAACCAGAGTTTATACAATAATAATTACAATATATTTCTGTAATGGTACGACTGACAAGAACCTTTTTTTATTTCAATGTTTACGTGGCCAGCATTGTGTGTAAAACTACCTATTGGAAGGTTTCAGCATGAGGAACCATGGTCGTTTTAAGTAGTTGTATAGTGGTTTGCTGTTATATTTAACCTGTTAATATTTTACCTTTACCTAAGGCAGAGAATTAGATTGCGTAAAACGTAAATCAGTTGTTAAAATATGGCTCAGTTTCTGAATTGCGCTGCCGACGTAAAGGCAGAAGGCTGTCGTGAATCAGCGGCGATAAGCGCGTGCGCAGCGTCGCCGGCGGCGGCGGCAGCAGGGGGCCAGCGGGCAGTCGCAGCGTGACCTCTGACCGCGCGGGTCGCGACCTTCTCGCACTACAAACTCATTACTAACTAATCAAGTGCTATCTTCGAGCCTCACCGATTTGATCGACTCGCGATGGATGCGATGCAACTTCCCGCGAATTGGCTGCAAAACATGGCCCTGCTTGCAGGTCCGTGATGTAATCGTATCAGTTTAGAAATTAGAAATTCTTATTGTCTCTTAGCTGATCAGTGAGCACCTTGTATTCTATAATTACTTAAGCGGAACTTGAGAGTGACAGATTGTATTGCCAAGTACACAAATCCACCTGATCTTTTATGATGCTAACAAGTTTCAAGCAACTGCATCAGCTGCTTCGATCAATAATTGTACTATTGTTGACAAAGATCAGCTGCTTATGCTTCGCGCTCAAAACAAATTGCAAGTTTCCAATATTCTGTGACGTGTGCATCCTGTATCTCAAGTGAATCCTGTGGATTGTTACATCAGCTGCTCGCCAACAATCTTCAATATGTTGACAAGCTGATGAAGAATTCCGACTCGCTCTAGCACTCTGGGTGCTACAGTGAGCCGGAATTATTCATCTATATTTACTGTTATTTTCTGTGTTTTTCCTTGTGCCTTGTACTATGTCTTGAAAGTTGTTGATGTTGTGTAACGTGTAGTGTTGTGTTGTGCGCAGCGGGCGGCGGCGGCGTGGCGGGCGGGCTGTACTCGCAGAACATGGTGATGGGGTCGTGGTGCGCGCCCTACGACGCGCTGCAGCGCCCCACCGCATACGGTAACCACCGCCTTACTACTGCTCACACCCTTCACAAGTACGGACGAACTGCGGACAAAGTTATTACCGAACACAAAGACAATACTGTATGATTAACTCTGAACCAGTGAACATAACTTTATCTACAGGCTGTCGTCTTCATTGCTTTCATTGTCATGACTTAATTCATACATACACCCTACATCACTATCAATAAATTACGTTAATCCTAGATTCAGCCGCCAACTGACTTGTAAATAACCATACGTCATCTGACTACATGCACTTACATAAATACTAACCAATAAATTCATGTTTTACTTGGGCACATGAATCCATTAATTATTAACTTAATGCTCTTTATTTCATGTCGTAGGTCTGTGTTCTTTAAGTTCTTTCTATAGTGTATTCCATACGTAGGTATTTACTGCTATAGTTATATATTAATTCTATTAATTATTCATCGTTATAACTTCGTGATGAGTGATCATGTTATACTCGTACCTACTCAGATAGTGTCCTACCAACATATCTGTCATTTGTTATTGTTATAACTTAGATAAGTATAATCATGGCCGAAGCACGCGTCGTGCTATCTCGTAGGGAAACAGTTTCACGGAATCTGTGGCCAGCTGGTCTGTTGATAACACAACTGTCTTAAGTCTCGGACAAGTCTTGCAAGTCGCTACTATTTAGAAAAACTACAATTGTCATGTCAATTATAACACTACTCTTCACTAATCATGCTAAATAGCTGGAAGAATTAGTGGAAAAATACAATTACATTTACCTGTTATATAAAGTGTATTTTGAATGTGACCGAACGTAGTCATCTCATCCTCATTGATAGGTGCGTAATTATAGGACAATAAAGACTTAGATAGCAATAGAACCGCTCAAGTGTTGAGGAAGTAACGTTTATGATTGCAATTTCGGATGAGGATCAACAGCCACGATGAGATTCTTGCTCTCCTTTTTAGTGTAATGCTTGTGGATATCTATTATTTTTAAGGCAAGTTTATTTTTAAATTTCGGAAATGAAGTATGGAGGAGCTCGTGGCTAACAACAGGTGCACGGGTTGATCTTCGAGGTTAAGCAACGCGTGTCGAGGTCAGACTTAGGATGGGTTACCATCTTAACATCCAGATTCGTCGGTGCCGGGAAGCACGTCCCGTCGGTCGCGGCTGTCATTTGTACATCTTTGACAGTCGTTACAGGTAGAAGCTAGAAAATCTGGCTAATGGTTATCATGTTTTTTTTTTATTAAATTAGGTTCGCGTTTATCACCATCTCACCTGATGGTAAGTGATGATGAGGTCGAAGATGGAGCACGCTTGCCTAAAAGTAACCTATTCACTCTTGACTTAAAGACTCCTAGGTTATAGCGATCAGGAAACACAGACTCCGGCAGAGAATTCCACTCCTTAGCCGTACACACAATGAAGGTATTCCCAAAACGTTTCGTGCGTATGTGTGGGATGTCCACCATGTAACGATGGCGCATCGCCGTTTGTCTCGTAGTCCGATGATGGAACGTGCTGTATCAGTGCTTTGTAAGTACTTAGAACTACATACACAAGAATATAACCAATCACTCATCAACATAGGTTCATTGCACTTATCACTCATGCTTACAGCTAAAGGAAAAATGAGTTCTGACACTCAATTATTTCGTATTATCCTCATCATTTTATCGTAATTAACCTCCCCACAATGGAAATTAGTTGTTGTTTGATAGTCCAACAGGATTTTATTGTTATTATAGACCCTTATCCTACTTTTCTTAGGTTTTTTAATACTTTATGTGTGAAGTACATATGTCCTATCTGCGTTACGCGAGTGGCGACACACTGGACTCGCTTATCTATAGGTACTCGTACACAGCATTAGATAAATTAAGTTACTGCAACTGAGAAAACTATTGAATCACCACAAGGTACGAAAATGAGTGTGATTAAGTAAATTTCCTTGATGACGATTTCTCCATGTGACGTAAAATGGCATATTTCAGTGTACAAACAGCTCTACATCCACGCAGAGGCTATTAACTTGAATAATTTTCATATAAATAACTATAGCTGTTGCCGGCTTCGATCAATTAGTACAATTGTTGATCGAAGGTTGCTGGCGACTTCGTTTGCGTGGAAGGTTTTCTGCGCAAATCCAGATCCCGTGCAAATTTCGAGATAAAATCAAATTCAAATTGGTTTAGTAGTTTTTACGCGAAAGAATAACAAACTGTATACCTGCATACACCACATTCTCACAACCTTTCGTATTTATAATATTAGTAAGATCGTTACTAGTTTTTTGGTCAATTCCGTGCGTTCAATTAGTGAGCGCGACGTATCGGAGTTAGCGCACAGATGCGACCGCTTATCGCCGGATAGTGATAACATCGTGTGCCGAGCCGCTTAATAACTGTGCCTACCGGAGGCGATAAGCGTGAGCCAGCAACCAGCAGGCCTACACGGCAAACATCTTCGCATATTCCCTCTAGGAAACTGCCACAGCGCGCAGCGCCTTCATTAAAAGCCAGCCTAACCAGGTGTCTGTCCCAATATTTTTGCTTCATGAATAACTAAACACTATCTACAGATAAACATCTAGATACAACTACACTAGGCACCACGGCCCGCGTATGGTGCGACGGCAGCGGGCTTCCTATCACTCTCTGTGGCTATTGTTATTGTTCCACCTTCTCGGAATCGATGTCTACATTGTTGACTGGGGAACTGATAGTGCTTGATAAAAGGGCTATCATTGTCTTTTCCCGTAGCTAGGTTATACAAGTTTACAGCTTCTATCACCATTCGCACCTCGCATCATTGGTCGACTAACTCTAATTCTGTTGTATCTGTTGCCAAGCTTTATTGAGTGTTGAGGTGTGGTAAGACACCGCGTTGTGTTTGTGCCGGCGTGAGCAGCCACTGATGAGAGCGTGCGAACAGATGGCGTGCTGGAGATGTACGAGGAGGGGCGCGAGTGCGTCAACTGCGGCGCCAACAACACGCCGCTGTGGCGCCGCGACGCCACGGGCCACTACCTGTGCAACGCGTGCGGCCTCTACCACAAGATCAACGGCGTCAACCGCCCGCTCGTCAAGCCGAGCAAGCGGCTGGTGAGTCTCCCCGACACATAGTAACGCGCTCTGTTTGCGAACAGGTGCCGACGCAGACCTACTCACCCGCTTCTATAAGGAGGGCACCGTGCAGAGATGGATGAGTGTGGAGGGCATGGCCAGGGGCATGAAGAAGGTGAGTCGGTGGCGTGTAGAATAGTGCATGCCTCCTGCCGCCCCGCGTCGCCCGCGCGACCAGCACGCTCGCGGTTCCTGTAGATATCCTTACTTTTCGGGCTTTGGCGAGTGTTAGGAAACTACACGCTACCGCTCCCTACTTCGAGTGCGCCGCTTTGTAGCACTCCGCTTGCACCGTTACATTGTTCCCACCCAAAGCAGTATCACCTCCCGAACCGATCACCGCAACCTTCCATTATTATTGACGAAGGAATTAGATAAACGTATCGCGCCGAGATAACTAATCGATCGGTAATTGCATGTTAGTAAGCATGGCGGTGCGCGAGCGCAACCGGTGTTACACGTGACGTCACACAGTAACGAGACGTCGTGGCAATCAGTGGGCTGGCTCGCGGCAGATAGCCGCAGATAGCGCGCAGGAGCCGCGCCTCGCTGCCACAACGCCGCGCAAACTGGACTTGGTCGATGAGCACCGCGACTGTCGGCTAGTTATCTCGGCGCGTCGCACACTCGCGCGCAGATAGGACAGCCCTCGTCCAATGAGCGGCGGCCCCGCCTGCGCTCGCAGACAATGCAACTCGTAGCGCACGGCTATGTGCTGCGGCACAAGATGGCGGAGCGCGGGTCACTGCTGGCTGACACCGCCTCACCGGCTCGCTGGACGACAGCTCTAACGTCACTGGTGCTGGATATCGTAACAATGATGTGCATGACAGGTGCTTGGGTTTTGTTTGATCTCTTTCCTTGGTTTTGGTGCTCTCCTTATGCAATGCAGTTCTGTTGTTAAGCACGCTTCTTTTACTTTTATAACTACTTTATTGTTGTTTTGGCATGTTTTATTACCTACTAAGTATGATACTATCTAAAAATATGTTTAGGAAACTTTCGATCAACAACGACTAGGACTACCTACCTCGGGCACGCCGCAATTGCGGCGGTAAGACCCCTCTTTGAGGAGTGGCTAGATCGGCGTCACGGCGTCCTGACCTACCGCATGACGCAGGTCCTCACCGGACACGGAAGTTTCGGGAGGTACCTGTGTCTGATGGGAAAGGAGGAAACGCCTGGGTGTCACCACTGCGAGGGTCGCCCTGAGGACACAGTCGAGCACACGGTGCAGGACTGCCCAGCTTGGGCAGAGCACCGACGTGTCCTCACGGCGACAATAGGCGGAGACCTCTCGCGCCCGGCCTTGGTCGAGGCCATGCTGCGGGGCGAGAGGGAGTGGGAAGCGGTCGCCTCCTTCTGCGAAGCAGTCATGCTTCCGAAGGAGGAGGCGGGCCGCGCGAGGGAGAGGATGGCGTCCTCCCTCCAGCCCAGCCGCAGTGGTAGACGCCCACGGCGTCGGACGTCGGCCGACGATCTCCGGCCACCGTAGGCGCGGGCATGCGGACAGCGAGTAAAGGGCAACTCGCTGTCCGACCATGGACCATGCCCGGGTCGACGGCGCGTCGTGTTCCACGCGCGCCTCAAAGAGCGTCAGCAACATGACGAGGCCCCCTCTGCAGAGGGCCGAAGCCTGCCGGGGTCGTGGGACTCATCCCGTTACCGTGGCCCCGGTACGTAAAGGGCTATTGAAGGAACACCGTGGATTTTAGTCAGTAAAAGTCTGACAGTCCCTCCCACCCTGCCCGGAGTGGGAGGACTTATTTGATAATTTTACCACGTTAAAAAAAAAAAAAAAAAAAAAAAAAGGACTACCTACCTACGTATGTCTCTAACTATAGGTATATTTGAAATGTTCACAGCAAAACTTTGTTTACTTATCAGCAGTAATTTAGGTTCCATTCTGACTATCAGCTACTTTTCAAACTATTTATCCAAATGAGGGTCATAAATTAGAGCGCTCGACAGTGACAAGTTCGGGAAATTAAACCAACAAGGTCTTTGAGTAGAATTACCTTGAGAATTGTCAGTCGATGTGTTATATACCGCCACAATTATATTTTATCTAGGACAGTACTTATTTTGTTAATAGATAGAGGTTTGGGAGCATATAGCTACAAGTAAAAGGAACACACTTTTAAGCTAAATCTTGGTTGACTTTGTACATGTCATCATCTATCGCTTACCATCGGGCGATTTCAAAGTCTAGAGTGAGCACATCCGGAATAAAAACGAAAAAGCCAATAGTTTATAGTAGGTACTTCTTACTACTATGAGAACTAGATACTACTACAATCTTTAGATTAGGGAGATAATAATGGGATCGCTCATTAATTTCTAGCTCTAGACCTAGTTCTGAGTCACTTGTAGCCTGGGAGGACGACTTGTTAGGTGGTGGTGAGCGGCAGAGTGCTACTGACAGGAATGTCGGTAGCGCTGTGACACGTGGCCCCAGCTGACCCCCCACCCCTTGCCCCACAGTCTGCTGCGCGGCGCCACGGGCAGTGCTGCACCAACTGCGGATCTCGCAACACCACGCTGTGGCGGCGCAACAACGACGGTGAACCTGTATGCAACGCGTGCGGCCTCTACTACAAATTGCACGGCATCAACCGGTACGTTCCCGTAGTTTCCCGTGGCTACAACCCTGCTTCGTTTCTTCTTCAACATATTGCACAATGAGGCAGCCCTTTTGGGCGTCTTTGTCTCTTCTCTCTTCATCTCTTTCCATGATCTACACAGAGAGAAGGAACATACGTACATTTATAGAGCTTACTTAGGAGTACACAGTATGTTTACAAGACAACGAAACAAAAAGATATGGTATAAAACTAATATTAGTATGCCTCGGGCTGCACCAAATGTTTAAGTGCAGTTCAGCTAATAGATGTCTTAGACAACTACTGCGTGTCAGTAACGGCGACTGCTACTGTAATTCCCGTATATGGCGAACATCAGTCCTATCCAGCTTTCAGTCTAAAAAACTACAGACTAAAAATTTGTCTAATACCGGTTCACACTCAAGCATTCTGCTCGCTTACCTTCCTGTCCCACTGACCTAATATTAATTATTTATTTGCTCAGGCCTCTAGCGATGAGGAAGGATGGTATCCAGACGCGGAAACGAAAGCCGAAGAAGTCTGGCAATGGGACGAAGCCGCCGCAAGATGGCAGCAAAAAGGATGATCAGAGTTCTCCGGGGATGGACGGTACTAGTAACACGCTTTACTTCATATCCAATCATATCATGATTCCGGTTCAACTTTTTTAACTAAGCATCAGAGCAACTGAGGCTCTATGAAGTCCAGTTTATCACGCCAGAGCCACACCTCCAGATGTTAACAAAACAACTTGCTATTGCAGACAGCAAACAGAGCCTGCCCGAGGTGCCGCTGCCGCTGACGTCCATGTCTGGCCACAGCGCGCAGCACGCCAAGCCGCGCGAGCACGCGGACGCGCCGCACGCGCTCGGGCACGTGCACGTGGGCGCGCAGCACGCGGGCACGCAGCACGCGGGCGCGCAGCACTCGGGCGCGCAGCACGCGGGCGCGCAGCACGCGGGTGGCGTGCACGCGCAGTACCCGCTGGCGCTGGGCGGCGCGCCCTTCCTGTCCAACCCCTCGCTGTTCAACATCAAGAGCGAGCCCGCCAGCAGCAGCGCGCCCGGCTACGACTCCTACCCGCCGCACTCCGCGCCGCATTACCACTCGCAGCAGCACTACCTGCACGCGCTACAGGTTCGTAACCACAGCGACCCGCGGCCGATCACTCCATCTATTAGGGGCTAATGATAGAGAAAAATACAGAAAAACTCATAAGTGTGAGTAGCAGCAGCATCAGCCACTGGCAGTAGCCGAGCCTGCGAGCCAGTCAATACTTCAATGCTTATTGGCTATTTAAAAGCAAAATTAAAATTTTAAATGGTTAATATTGAGCTTTGAACTTGCGGTATTTCTGTGTCATTCGTAGGTATTTGCTAGCTCACTTTCACAATCGTAGGCGATACAACGCATTCCTAGACTATACATTTTAGCAATTACTTCCAAATTGCTAAAATGTATACCCATTTTAGCAACTACTTCCAAATTGCTAAAATGTATACCTAATCATGTAAATCATGCAGAAGTGACTAGCTAGTAAGTTATACTTAATTGTTCTTTGAACTAATTCACTGTTTCTGGTTTCCAGTACGGACTGGGCAACGGCGAAGAAGAGGAAGGCAGCGGTTTCCTGCACCAGCGCAACGTGACGGCTCACGCCAAGCTCATGGCGTCCACGTAGCAGCGCCCGCACGCGCGCTGAGCACACCCGCGTGTCACGCCGCCGCCTCACGGCTTCGCATCACAGCGACATTACGTAGCGGTTACGCGCCGCATCAGTGACCAGACAATTGAACAAGCCGTTAATTTCGTGATTGTGATGAGATCGGACCCAAGTGCAGTTCCCCGCAGCGCGGCGTGAGTCAGCAGCGCGGGAGAGCACGCCGCGCGGCTGTTCAAGTGACGCAACGCGAACAGGCCAGCTCGGACTTCGGGTCCACGAGTATTTATCGATACTAATAGTTATTTCAACTTCCATTAGTTAACTGATAATCTACCAAACGTGTAGATTGTAATTTTGTGTTCCGATCTATCGATTGTACATACCTAGGTATATAGTTGTAACATAGTATTAGTGTTGTATTAATATTATGGAGGTAGCGATGCATCGTAGGCTGTACCTAGTCGCTCTGAGGGCACCTTGCCATAATGACTGACACAATGCTAACGCAAGTATTAACTATTTAAATATTTTAATGTTTCATGACAATTATAATCTCAAAAAAACTAGTCTAATGATCCTCTATTAGAAATGTTTTAGAAGTTGAGAAAGGAATATGATGATAAGTTACGATAAGAACAACATTATATGATAAGATAGCCTTTCAGACGGGCGCACGTCCAGTCAGCGACGGCCCACATCAGAACACTTGATCCACTCTGACGTGTTTCTCACTGCACTTCGCTTATCTGAGAGTGATCTTACAACCTGTGCTACTGTGTAAATAAAGCAAAATAGATATGTAATTATTTAAATAAGTTAAACAGTATTCACATTCAGCCACCTGAACAATATTAACACAACACATCGTTAATTTATTCCTGATATGTAGGTCAGAATATATGAACTGTGTGATTGATAGCTAACAACCAGTAGCAAGGCAAAGACTACAGAAACAATTTCAATTAATTGATGACACATTGGTAAAGAATATCATGTGTAGTATATTATTATTTGCTATATGTACCTATTTGTTATATAGAAACGCTAAGTAATAGCAAAAATGTAATAGTACTTGAATGTTAAATTTAATAAAACTGAAGAATGGTGACATTCATGAGTTCTTTGTTCAATGTGATAATTTTGCTGTACTACTCTCAATCTAAAAAACTATCTTACTACTAGATCTGATCATATACTAACAGCAATGTAGACAAGCACATATGAGAGTCTACACTCTCTGCTGTGGTTGCCCTGCCTATGCAGAGCAACCACAGCTACATGATTTAGCCTAATTAAATTAGTTTACATAAATGGCATTTATTGTACTTGTACATACTAGGTAGTTAGAAATGAAAATATTAAAATTACTATGAAACAGTTTATTTTGTATGGCCCAGCACAAATTTTATCACAGTATATTTTATGGCATACAGAAAACTTTAGGCTTATTATTGAAACATGTAAAACAGAAACCATTGGCAATGAATGACATGTCTCATCATTTATGATAACAAGTCTCAAGGTTTTAAATAAGTAATATAAACTAGAAATATATGTACAAAGTGAAGTCTGTTGTATATTATAATGATATAAAATATATAAGTGAGCGCATATCACTGAGTTTCTTCCTGTTCCCCTCACACTTAAGGTCCCTCCATAGACAGCGTAGTCAGAGCCTCTCCACTAAGCCGATAGTAACACCACTGCTCTTCACTAGTCAGATTCACCGCACCTTTGCTTTCATAGAATTTACGAGCCGGGTTCCAGTCCAGCACATGAAAGTCAAGCCGGCTACAACCATTAGAGAAAGCTTCCTAAAAAGTATAAAATAAGGTCATTTTTAATTTATATTCTCTGAAAAAAGCCACAGTTTTCACTCAAAACAAGAAGTAGGTGCTACTGAATTAACCTTAGCAACAGCCTTAAACAGTTTCTGTCCCACTCCCTTGCGTCTCTGATTGGAGCGTACATACAGGTCCTCCAGCATCATGGAGCTTCCTTCCCATGTAGAGTAAGTGGGGAAGTACAGTGCATAGCCCACTACAGCTTGGGTACCAGACTGCGACATCTCGGCCACCTTACACTGGAATAGAGGGGGCTTCCTCTCAAACCCATCACGTCTCAGGTCTGAAATAACATGTGCAGTCAGCCAATGCCATTTCTCACACAGATAACCTAAGCTTAGATAGGTATCAGATTAATACTGAGTGCATTATAGCATACCTTCAGCCGTCAGTTTAGGTCCCTTAGGCATGTTCTCGAAATCTGCAAGCTCCTGATAAACAACGGATTAACTAATAAGCTGATTTAAAAATATGCATCAAGTAAGTAAAGATAGCAGAACCTGTATCATTTCAGATATTGCCGTCATGTCTTCTCTATTGGCGTCTCGGATTTGAACTTGGTTATTAGCGTATTGTTCAGCCATCCTTAATATTTAACTAATACTTAGGTTAATTTATTCAGTTTAAAAAGTATCCCAACTATTACGAAAAATACTGTCATTTGATTTGATAACTGACTGATAACCAGGGCTGCCAGCACATTAATCTCGTTTATACGGTCGAGTGTCTGCAATTATACGAAATTCGACTGCATTATACATAATTATTTTTATACCCGATTTTTTTATTACTTAGCAATAAAAAAATACTGACCTGACTGAACATTTAGTCGCCACCGTTCCGTTAGGTATATTAAATTTTTATGATTTTTGTTCATTCTTCGAATCAATCAAATCAACCTATCTATCCTTTTTCGTACTGGTCACACTCAATCATATTTATCATTCACATTGGTGGTAAAATTTAAATCTGGAATTAAAACAAATAATATGAATCACACTACACATTGTTTAAGTGACAACCACCGTGTATTTGTAGGACTAAGGATTTTATGGATGTCAACTCCAAAAAACTGCTGCATTCCAATCAGCTTTTTTTGCCTTTTATTACTGCGCGAAAAATGAGACCCTATATTTCGCAAGGCGTCTTCGAGGGATCTCGGTAGGTGTAGGCAAGGTTTTCATGCCACTAAGTGAATGCTATGGCATGAGCATTTAATGCAATGCTAGGTAATTCATTCTTTAAACGTGAGAATATGGAATTATGTATGCCAACCATTGAAGTAGTGGTGACCAGGGCCAGATTAACCATTAGGCGGAGTAGGCAACTGCCTAGGGGCCCCGCATCAACTAGGGGCCCAGGCCCAGTGCACGCACCGAGAAAACATGTTTCTTAGGGACTTCACTGTTATCTCACAAAATATAAATCGTTAGATTTAGTAGTAGAATTAAAACAATTTTAGAACAAATCTGGGAATAAGTGAACAAATATATTAAAAACCACAGCCCTTAATGTGCGTTTCCTCATTTCACACAGGATTTGGTCAGTCAAAGTAAGAAAAGGGGCCCCGAGAATGCCATTGCCCAGGGTTAATCCGGCTCTGGTGATGACGGACAAAAATCCCACTAAATTAGAAATGGGAATATTTTTACTTCCTACATATTCCTTTAAACGCTCAAACAAGCTTTCTGCAGTACTGGACTCTGTTTCTATGATATCCAGAAATTCTGTTTTTATATCGAAGTCTGTCTTACAATAAATAACAGTAATGGCACACTGTTTTTTTGCAGTGGTGTCAGTGGTTTCATCCATATTATTAATGAAAAGTGACTTCCTGGGACGTTTATGGAATCTAATAATAAATAATTCTGTAGAAAATTCAGGCCCTAATATTTGTGTAACAACTGCAGTAGCCTTTGTTCTACACATTCCCAACCCTTTTACAATATTAGAATCCGGAAAAATATTTGGCACTAGTGGTACTAAAGTGTCCATCAAAGTAAATGGCAAATTAGTTTCTGCAAGCATACCGGCAAGCTTAAGTTCAGCTCGTTTTATCTTGGTGCTCTCCTCTGGGTTGCTTCCTACACTAGTGATTGTTTTGTTTGTATTGCTAATACACACATCAAAAGTGTCTAGGGATCAACATATATTTTTGCAATAACTTTTCTCCTGATTGATATTAATTAAAATTTTCTTTAAGGATTCATCAAATAAAGTGTTTTCGTTTGTCACAGTAACGATAAACCAAGTCACCTTTGCATTAATAAAGAAATTTGCCATTTTCCTAATAAAGGGATTTTTGACATTTGAACCACTAACATTAAAGTTCGAAAAAAAGACTGAAATAACAGTTTTCTTTAAAATTTTATTGGGTAACTTAAACAATTAATAATCCGTGTTTCTACCGCGAACACTAACAACACAAGAACATCGGTTTGGCATACTCAAAATGAGTTCATCCAAATCACGCTGTGGAATGGCCGCCCATGTTCGTTGCAACAACAAAAAAAGGTCTTCTTGCGACTGGATACCCTCCATATTCGGCAGAGCTCTTCTCTGTAGCATATCCCATGCATGCTCAATCGGGTTCAAGTCTGGCGACTGAGCAGGCCAGAGCAGGACATTGATGTTAGCTGCGGCGAGAGTCTGTCTTACAACTCTTGCGGTGTGCGGTCGTGCATTATCATGCATTAACTGAAATAAGGGACCGATTTGCACTTGTAGAGGAACGATGACGTCAGATACAATCGTCTCAGCATAAATTTGAGCGTTGAGGTTGCCTCTGATCCAAATCAACTCAGGTCTTCCGCCGATCCAAATACCCGCCCATACCATGATGGTTCCACCACTATAAGGATGGACTTCCTGGCAGGATTTTAATCGCTGTTGGCGTCCAGGGGTTCTCCAGTGTCGTATACGTCTTGTATCCGGTCTCATACCAAAACGAGACTCATCAGAAAAGCACACGAAACGTCATTGTTCTTCTGCTCAATTTCTGTGTTCAAGAGCCCATTGATATCGAATCCTACGATTGTGCATTGCTATAGGTGGTACCCGTAGCGGTCTTCGGGAATGAAGGTTCACTTCATGCAAGCGGTTTCTGACTGTTTGGTCGCTAATTAAGTTCCCTGAAGAGTGATGAAGCCTCACGGCTAACATCATGGCGGTTATTGTTGGTTATTATCGGTCTTGTCTCCGTGTGGTGCAGCGATACCGTCCTCCATGGCGCTCAGCCACGGTACCAGTGCTTCGGTAACGTGTCCAAAGTCGACTGATAACACTCTGACTTGTATTCAGAGCTAAAGCCACAGTACGTTGCCGGGAACCAGCTTCTATCATTCCCACGGCTCTGAGCATTTCTTCCCTGCTTAAATGACGTCGCCGCTCCATAATAACGTTGGTTTTAATCAGTAGTAGGGAAACAGTAGCACTAATAATGTCTTCAATGCGTTGTATGTTTTTATAGGGAAAATATTGACAGCTGATTTTCATCTTTTACTCGAATTTGATTAACAGTTCCTGTTTCAAATTATGAAATGCACCAAAAAGGATCCATATAAATTGATAAAATCATAAATTTATTACAAAGCCACATCTCAATCTCAAGAAATCCGCATAAAAATGCTTGATCCCTAGACACTTTTGATGTGTGTAGATACAAATTGCTGGTGCTTTTGACTCGTTGTCATAAAATACCTATCTACATTAACCGACTTTAAAAAAAGGAGAAAGTTCTAATATTTTTTCTTCTGTGTGACATGCATGTTTTCATTTTAGATTTCCGAAGATTCCAGATTAAAAAGAAAAGTGGGTGGATAAGATTACTAGGGAATATTGGTTTCTAGTTTTGTTTTTATTGATATAATGTTGAGAAAAGTCAAATCTTGAATATAAGATACCTATATTCAATCTTTCTAGGCTTCAAATAGTATGAAGGAGTCTAATACTAATTAACTTGGGCCTTTGCATTACAATATCGCCCTCTTAAGTTATTTTGGTTCCGGGGTTGCGGTAATGTTCTAATGAGATACCGCGGCCCCGGAACTTAAGGGCAGCTGAAGGAGCACTCTCTTCCGTTTTGCCCAGAGTGGGAGAAGTCATTCGGTGATTTTCCCACCCAGGAAAAATAAACATGTTACTTTGTTTCGATGTTGAGTCCACGGGTTAAGTGTATGTACGAGGGAAGAGTCATTAGATAAATCATCTAATGACTCACCACCAAAAACATAATATTATTACAGAGTGCCTGCTGAAGCTACAGTTGTTGACACAACTGATTTTAATGAAAATGTAATTGTTTACTATGGAATTTTTACTCAGCATTTTTACCATGTAAAAATCAATTTTATCGATATCGACTACTTTCCCTTAATCAAGTAGACCAATCTCTAACCAGGCATATCTACGCAACTTGACCTTGAACTGACCAATTGCAGCTCTGCATTTCTCTGTCCTCTCCGGCCCGGACTCCCGGAGTAGTCAGTCGTGTTCTACAAAGAAATCAGCCCAAACGCTTTCTAGTGGTTATATACTCTCTGATAAGCATACTGATACTGTATATATCTCCATCTCTGTTCATCATTCGTCGTGACAGAAAAAGGCGAATAAGTACATAACGTTCCTTTTCAAGGACGTCTCTTTTAGAAATAAATATGCCAATTGCCGTGTTCTTTTTTGTATCCAATTATACTGAATGACTACCTATACACAACAGATACAATGAACAGTCCGATTATACACGTTTTGTATCCAAATATACAATCTGGCAGCCCTGCTGATAACCGCTGATTACTGATAAAATAGTAAAACTGATTTCAGAGTTTCGCTGTCAGTGTCAATGTCAAGTAAGTAGGCGATAAATTTTTTTTATCGCCTACTAATGGTGAACGCAGACTAGCCGCACCGCACGCGCCGCAGTCTTTGCTAGGGGTGGGTGATACAAATCGTATATAGATACAATACCTATGTATCGGTACAATATCCAATACCTATATATCGGACGGCACTGAATCTATATATTAGGTATCCGCGTACCTAATGCGTTGATGTTGGTATGATAAGTCACAAAACAAAAACACCACACAATATCGGTATCGCACTATGATATTCGGTTCAAACTGATATTGTGATTCAGGTGTTCGATGCGCGCGGGAGTGATGTACATATATGCTATAGGTGAACGATCGAAAGAGAGAGAGAGAGACAGAGACGCTAATGTGTAATACCGAATACATTATTTTATAAACACTTGTAAACAGGAAACCATAATATTATACGTCAAAGGATTTTAAATTCTAAGGTATTTTCAATAAAAATATTACTAGGTTAATTATTGAGTACCATATTATCAACACTACACAAAAATACATTCACTGATTTCGAGTATACAGTTACAAATAAAATATAATGATGTAAATATATCGAACAAAACCGAAACCTAAAAATCGCAGTATTTTACGTAGCAGTTTCGTTTCAGAGTTCCACGTAGATTCAGCCAATATATAGATATTGAAATATATAGATGCGATATCCAATATTCAAAACCGATACATAGGTACGATTCGATACAGAGTAAACGGTTTTATCGGTATATTACCCATGCCTACTCTTTGCATTCGAATTCTTTATATGAAGTTCTATGCAACCTCGCACACCTACCCGCGCCGCAGTCGCCGCAGTCCCTGAAACGACCGAACTCCCCTAGCCCCAGCTGATGATGTCACCCGCACGCAGCGAGGATGACGTCATTCGCATCCACGGCGCGCAGTGTTGCCAGAGTTATAAAGTAGACAGAGAATCTCTGTCAACGGTTTATAATAAAATTACTTATTCTCGTATAATTACTTGCTTATTCCCTATTATAGCACCTACAGATAAAATTACACAAAAGAGCAAAATACCAATACCAAATACAGATTTTATACAGATTTTTTAAATCTTCGGTACAGATAATGCTTTCAAAAATCTGGCAACACTGACGGGAACGACTGCAGCGACTGCGGTGCGGATAGATGTGCGAGGCCATTAACAAAAAGCGATGACTGCGGGGACTGTAGAGACTGCGGTGCGGCTAGGTCTGCGTTCACCTTAACTTGACATTTTTATTAAAAATATATTCTGCAATTTTTTGTGCCTCTTGAAGTAATAATTGAAAAGATAATTTTACCAAACGGAAAATAAAACATTCGAACGTCACTCTTTTCTTTCGCTCCTAATTTACCTATAACTCACCAAATAGGAAGTTATGAAAATATCTACCTTAGGTTGCCTAGAGCCCTAGACATGCCCTACAGAGTTTTCTCTTTTACAATAATCTTTTTTTTTTAAATTACCAATGAGCCCGCTCTTGACCCCGATCACACCTGATGGTAAGTGGTGATGACTTGATGAGGTCTACGATCGAACGAGCGAGCCCAGAAGATGCCTGTTCACTCTTGCTTTTAAGGCTGACGGGTCATATGTGGCAGGAAATACAGAAGTCGGCAGAGAGTTCCACACCTTGGCTGTGCGCACAATAAATGTAGAGGAGAACAAGAGGAGAAGCGCTTAGTACGACTAGACGGAATAACGACAAAGTGTGGATGGTATCCTGCAGTACATCTAGTAGACCGTTAGTAGAAGGGGGATGAAGGGATTAGGTCGTGAAGCTCCTGCGCACACTCGATCTGTATAAATCAATCTTAATATTTTATTTTATTATATCAGAATTTTATTTTTGTCAGACCAAAGCGCAGACGTACGCCAACAACGCCCTCTATTGGATTTACAGAGCATTAAATTACACGCAACATTATTTTCACCTTTATGTCGATAAAAAGAATACTCAAAATCAAAGATTTTATAAATAAATCAAATAAAAAATCCCTTTTGAACGCCAGAGTAAAAACGTACGCGCGAGCCCTCCACGCCAAGCCACAATTTCATCGCAAATACCTACATAAAGAATAGGAATTCCAAAACTTTATCGATAACCAGTAGGTATTGTAATATTTTTGTCTGTAATTTTCGAATAAACACTAAGTACTTATGACATTGAAATTTTATTTAACCTCGCACTAATTCCCACTATACTAGTCATTACACGGCATTTACAGAGTTTATCAATGTATAAGTAGCCATTAGGAGACAAAAAAAAAACAAATTACATTATGCTAGATACAGCACTATTCTCGATCTGCTGTCTTGATATTTTGACAATGGCGTGGGCTGCCAGACATTAATAAGACTTCCTTGATCTGATTTAGGGATGTAGCAGTACAGAATGTCGCTTATCGATTCTATCTAATATCAGGTTTCGTAAAGAAATGACAAGTATTTATAGTAAATATCAAAATATCCGATCTTTGATATATATCGAAATTAGGGATCTAGCAACATAACATCAACGTAGGTAGGTGTGAGATGGAACACCGGGATGGTTTTTAGTCGGTAAGAGTCTGACAAACCCCTCCGCCCACCCCAGGGCGGAGGACATCCATGAGGATTTTTCACACCGAGAAACAAAAAAGGGATGCGTGAGATGAGATTAGCAAATATCGTAATTAGACCTGACTAGATTTTGTTTTTGATTCTATAGCTGCTATAGTATGGTTTTATAAGACTGAATCTTATAATTGGTTTATCCAGATACCAATTGATGCAAAAATAATATAATCACATTAATTTAAAATTACTTTCAGTTTAATTTTAGTAAGGATTTATCGATATTAGCAATCATACGTCACATCACTAGCGGTCACATATAGAAGACTAGCGTGTGAGAACACACCTTTTTAATCGTTTAATTTCTCCTTTTTTGTCATCTTTCTCAATAACCATGGTATTTTCATTCGTTTCAAGCAATTAAATATGGACAAGAGCTTAAATATTTATGGTATACAAAATTAAAAAAAAAAGTTCAAGACGAACTGAGACCCTCCTCCTTTTTTTGAAGTCAGTTATAAAAACACACAAAAGTAATGATTTAATTGTTTATTTCGTGACACCGCATTTTTTGTCACATTTGTGTCGTTGGCGTACAGGGCAAGCGCTTGCTAGTCACGTATATGTGACAATGGCGTTCAAAAGGTTAAAAGAAATCTAATGAAAGACATACATTTCATTAACTGTATATTCATTAAATATAATACAAATGCTTAAAGAAACAAATCAGGTGACCATACAAGGTACAGCCTTGTAAAATAAAATAATGGATGAGTTTAGTATAAAAATATTATTATCAATAACACTATAGTACATTTTACTTCAACAGTAGGCATTTATTATATTTTTACAATATCTGTCAAATGTATCGAACCTATTTTTTCTTATTTTAACTTATTTATACTTAATATTTACATTTGGATACATTTTATGCAAGAGTTGTTAACTGGAAGAATTGGGTTATGAATTAGAATTGTTCTATTGCATCATGTAAATATACCTTATTATTAGAACACATTATTACTGGAGATTCTATCAGTCGGCATACAATAAACCCTCTCCTCGCCTACTCGCGAGCTATCTATGAACATGTCGGAGTCTTTCAGCAATGGATAATATTTACATCATTGCTACGGGTTCTCTATTTCATATTAGTCTACATGATGTTCTTATGCACACTGTTGCCCTTTTCCTCACAAAATCCAGTGATTTATCCAAAACGGTGTTGTAGGCGTACTCCAAGCGGCTTCCCAAGTACTGCATTATCTCAAAGTTGCAACGACTTTTCATATCGATTATCGATTGTGATACACAATGTCTGCAGTCTGAGTGTTAATCGAACGTATGCCTCGAAATAAAAAACTTATCGAGATGTTGTTTCCAAAGTACTTGTCTGGTGTTTGGGCTAAACTGTTCGACGTCTGAATGTACTTATTCGTTGTGAGTCGCATCTGCGTCCGCAGCGCACAGCTGTCCGCGAGTGTGTAGTGTGTGTGTGTAGTGTGTGTGTAGTGTGTGTGTAATGTGTGTGTAGTGTGTGTGTAGTGTGTGTGTAGTGTGTGTGTGTAGTGTGTGTGTAGTGTGTGTGTGTAGTGTGTGTGGTGTGTATGCGGTCAGTGTTGGTACTCGTGCCGCAGGAACTCGGCCGCGTACGAGCTGCCCCACGCGCTCTGTGCTATGGAGCTCGATGACGCTGCAAACGACAGATAACCTTATGTTTACAATAGCAAAAAGTAGGTAAACTTATCTCAATTAAATTCCACAAATCAGAACTAACACTGAGGCTCGGATCTTCAGCGTATAGTATAAAATCGTGGGAAGTAGTAACACTAAGTAAGTCATTAACATATAGCAAGAATAAATGTGGCCCTAGTATAGTCCCTTGGGGAAGACTACAGTTATTTTCATGATACTAAGACTTTTATGCTTAGCTTTTGATTCTCTATCCTGAAATCTCAACACATTGCTGTCGACGTGTAACTTAGCTTCCGAATTATATCAACGCGTTTCCTCTGTAACTATATAGGTCTAATTTATGAATTAACAGTTCACGAAATTAAAAGCTTTGGTCATATCGAGATAAATGGAGGTCTCCATTTATCTCGATATGACCAAACCAATTGGTAGTTTATTAATAAGACTTTTCTTTATTAACTTTTTTTGATTTATTTTTCCGGAAATCTAATTGATAGGTGCACGAACACACAAGATCAATAGCGATACATTTTGATTTCCGACACATACGCGAACTATTGCGCAGCCGCAGCGCATTTTACACAAAAAAATTTAAACGTTGTAAATTTCAAGCTAATACTTACATAATTGCGCAATCAGTTTCTGCGGTGTGATGGGTGTAGTGCGGGAGTCTGAACTTTGGTCATCTTTCGTGTCGACATCTAAACAAACAAGAATATTATTTGAATATGAGTCAGTTTTAAGTGTCGCCGATCCCTATGTGTGCATGGTGTGTGTGTGTTTCTGTATGTGTGTGTGACAGAGTATCGTGCGGCGCACAGTGGGCTGAAAATCGATCTTCATAGTCATTTAAAACTTTTTTCATTTTCATTTATTTTTTATCGTGAAAGGCTTCTAATGACTTCAGCAATCATGTATATATACAAGAAATATTATTTCGTATGTTAAAAAAAAATAATTGAAGAAAATGTTGTACCAAATTAACAAATCGAAATATCTTCATTACCGCTGCCTTAACCGTTATATCCTTACAGGTGGTTGTTCTACAATTTATTTGTGATTTTTGGTGTACTTCATATAACGGTAACAGCTGCGGTTTTTTTAAACAAACGCTTTTTTTTTTAAAAATGGCTAAGTGCGAGTCAGACTCGCCCATGAAGGGTTCCGTAGTAACTATAATAATATTATATAATATGTATATTTATTTGACGAATAAAAAAAGCCTTAAAAATTTCTTAAAACTAGCTTATTTACATTTTTAAAACTTCACTAAATAACTTTGTTTTTCATAGTGTTTTTATGAATTACAAAGTTATATTTGCGGTTTTAGAAAATATGCTGTATCTCAAACACTGCTGACCCGATTTCGTTCAAACCAATTTTGGTTGAAAGTTTACATTAAGATCTACAGACACATATTTTTTTTTAATTTTTCACTCCATTATTATAGAAGTTAGAGGGTTGGGGGACACACATTTTACCACTTTGGAAGCTTATATCTTTTAAATGATTTGACTTTATGAAAAAGTGGTTTTAGAAACCCTTATATCATTTTTAAAGACCTGTCTATAGATACCACACACGCATAGGTTTCATAAAAAAAATATTTTCAGTTCTAGTTCCATGTATGGACCCCTCTTTATTTTAAATATTTTTTTTTTAATTTTTTTTTCTTATAATCGGAAAGCGGTTCACAGAATACATCTACCTACTAAGTTTCACATGTATAGTCTTAATAGTTTCGGAATAAAATGGCTGTGACATACGGACGGACGGACAGACAGACAGACAGACAGACGGACAGACATATCGAAACTATAAGGGTTCCGTTTTTTGACATTCGGCTACGGAACCCTAAAAATGGTTTAATAAAAATTGAAGTTATATACGAACCAATGGGTTTATAAACTAGAAATTTTGCAGAAATGTATCTGTATTTTAGTGAAACACTACAACTTTAACAAAATTAAGAAATATTTTCAATAACACTTAGAAAAACATATTAAGCGATAATTTAATTACGCTCTTAGAAAAAAATATTAAGCGATAATTTAATTACGCTTTCTTCGAACTATTTTTTTCATTGTGTTATTGTATGATCGTTTACCTATTAGGAATTACCTAATCACCCAAAAGTTAAGCAAAATAATCGTATAAATAGAACTGCACTATATTCTATAACTTAGTTCGTTTTGAGCATTTCTTTGTTTGACATTAATAATTGTTTACTTAAGTGCAAACTATGGTCTTGTTGTAAACCTAGATTTGTTTGTCATCTTAAAAAAATCTGATAAGATGAATGATAGTGACAAGTTGTTTGATACATTTGTTTCTCGCCTGGATCATAGTCTTTCTGATGAAGACAGTTTGACTTTGAAGATCTTTTGCCAAAGATTCACGAGAGCTGCAGTGATGAGAATGAAAAAATCCCAAAGGAACTTCGCATATTAAAAAAAAAAAATACGGAGCTTGGCTTGAAGCAAACATCGACTGGTCTAGGTGTACACAACCAACTATTGAAAGTTCTGAAACAAGCTATCCTGAACCTGAACCTTCGACATCAACATCATCGATTGGAATGATGACAAAGAGAAAATCAGCACCCTGAAAACCTTTTGAAGAGCTAAGTACTCAGCAGAAAAAGAGAAGAACAATGGACCGGAAAGGTCGCGATAGCACTGAATTAGCATATTCAACTGCAGTTCAATTGAGAGAAGGTCAGGGAAGTATTGCAACTGTAATTGAGTACATGCTGAAGAACCCCGCGGAAGCTTACAAATTATGGATATTATTAGAAAACCATCTAAACCTGTGTTTTCGTCCGAAAAGCTTTGGGTCTATTTTTTTCTTTAAAACTTACAAAATGGCAATACGGAACTTTGAGAGAAGCAGCCATGCGAGAAGGTACAAAGGATATATATCCTTCTTATTACAAAATACAGACATCAAAATGACTGTGCTATCCCCCAGAGGCAACAATCACCGTGACAGATAATTCGGCCAAGATCACATTGCAAGGTTCGCTTGACAAAACAGCGCAAAGAATCTTGGAAAGTTTACATGAAGTTACGAATGAAAAGTGTTTGACTCAATGTTTGACTATGATATGCAAGTGGGGATTCGATGGTGCATCTAATCAAAGTAGATACAAGCAGAGTATGAGCGGTGACCAGGACGATTCAATTCAAGTGTTTTCATGACTTTCCTGGTACCACTTAAAATCACACGTGAAGATGATACAATTTGGATAAATCCAAGGCCATGCTCATCGTTATATTGCCTATATATTGGAATGCCTTTTGCACATAGCATATAGGCTTGACCTCAAGAAATGGGCGGTGCGTGGAGATGATGACAAAGTACAACTTCAAGCAAGAAAAAAGTTATACAAGATCGTTGCAAAGCTGAGCTAAACCGATAGACATCGTCAAACAAGGTTCCGGAACAACGAATAATGGTAGTACAGCCAGAAGATTTTTTGAGTTTCTTGAAAAAACTGCAGCAATCACTGGGCTAGACGAACAGTTAGTTTGAAGACTAGCAGCGATTTTACAGGCAGTTAGGGCGCCTTCAAATTGTCGCGCTGCGGCCGCGCGTCAGTTCATCGATCGACTAGTGACGATACGCACGTAGTTTTTGTTCAGGTCTAAACATGAATGAAAATCAATAATTTATCGATGAGGTTGAGAGTCGTCCAGCGATATGGGATTCGAAGTCAGAGAAGTACAGTAATAAAATCGAAAAGAAAAAGGCTTGGGAAGAAATATGCAATATATTTATTGAGAACTTCACAAACAAGACTCCAAGTGAAAAAATTAAGCATGTTGTTCGGGTCAATCACCGAACTATATTAACATGTCAGCGTAATTGCGACACCGCGCACTATGCATTGAATATTTTATGTATCACGTAAAATAGTCAGTACGCTTTCGAATAGCATATCGGGCGCAACTCAATCTCATCCCATTCACCTCATTAGTTTTAATTGTTATCCCATTTGTAATACTGAAATATCCACCCCAACCCCGAACACATGTAAGTAGGTATATACCGTGAAATTCTAATGGTTGTTTTCCCAGAGCGATCGTTTTATAAACAAATCTTTCTTACTTAATCCTACTAATATTATAAATGCGAAAGTTTGTGAGGATGGATGGATGTTTGTTACTCTTTCACGCAAAAACTACTGAACGGATCTGAATGAAATTTGGTCAGTAGATAATTGACATTCTGGAATAACACATAGGCTACTTTTTATCCCGAAATTCACACGGGATCGGGATTTGCGCGGGAAAACCTTCCCACGCGTACGAAGTCGCGGGTAAAAGCTAGTATTATAAATGTGAAAGTTTGTGAGGATGGATGGATGTTTGTTACTCTTTCACGCAAAAACTACTGAACAGATTTGAATGAAATTTGGCAAGTAGATAGTTTACATCCTGGAATAACATATAGGCTACTTTTTATCCCGGAATTCCCACGGGATCGGGATTTTACGCGAGAAAACCCTCCTACGCGAACGAAGTCGCGGGCAAAAGCTAGTAAAATATAAGATACAAAAAATGGCAGATTAACCATTGTGAAAAAAGCCTTTTACTTTATGAAATTCAGTTCGTTGACTTATCTATACTTATAATAAATCTGTAGAGAGGTCAATTCTGTACATGAAATATATTTACAAAATAACTATTAGGGGGTGATTAGGGATCGATACTGATGCCAAAAATGCAATCAGTAAAATTTTTGTCTGTCTGTCTGTCTGACTGTATAACCGTTATAGAAACAAAAACTACTCGACGGATTTTAACGAAACTTGGTGCAATTATTTTTCATACTCCTGAGCTGGTTATAGTATACTTTTCATCACGCTACAATCAATAGGAGCAGAGCAGTGAAGGGAAATGTTGGGAAAACGGGAGAAGTTACTCCATTTTTTAAGCTTCCGTCGCGAGTGCAACCTTAATGGTTAAAGCTACACAGAAATCATTTATGACGGAAATGTTCTCCTGAAAATTATATAAAAAATATCCCACGACAGCATATATCTATCTTTTATGGTTGACTCACAATAACACGTGTAAATCCCGATAGCTTAGCAGTTCGAAGCTTTCTGATTATTATTCTGCTCCGAAATTTAAAACCACCACAACTTTGCAATGGAACTCGGCTAAAAGTAACCCAGTTGCAACAAAATATAATCGAGGCTCAAATTTTAACAGGTTGCGGTGCAGGAGAAACCGTCTTTATTCCCAGAATTCCCATAATACCAAATAATTTTCCATTCCAATTTAAAAGAACGCAATTCCCAGTATCGGTGTGTTATGCAATGACAATTAATAAGGCTCAAGGGCAGACTTTTCGTGTTGCTGGAGTAGATCTCGGTGTCAGTTGTTTCTCGCATGGTCAGTTGTACGTCGCTCTTTAACGGGTTAGCAGTTCTAGAAATCTTTATGTTCACGTGCCGGACGGGTCAACTTTCAACATAGTTTACCCGGAAGCTTTGCGCTGAAGTATTTTCGTTCTATAGGGACTTAAGCCTCATGTGAACGTGATCTAAACAATATTACCGATACATTAACTTAATAACACACAAGGAGTTACACGCTGACGGAGTCGCGGGCACAGCTATTAACAATAATATTGTGCGATTCGGTATTGCGATATTTTTCAACAGTATTATAGATTGACATATTATATTTCCCTACTAAATTACGAAAGTTAATCTGTCTGTTACATCAAAATCACTGAACCGTGAGGAAGGACATAGGCTACTTTTTTTTACGAAAAGCGACGGAAACGTGGATGAAGTCGCGGGCAACAGCTACCTATACTAATAATATAAGGCTGAAGAGTTTGTTTGTTTGTTTGAACGCGATAATCTCAGGAACTACTGGTTCGAATTGAAAAATTATTTTTTAATTAAATAGTCAATTTATAGAGAAAGGCTATAGGCTATATATCATTACGCTAAGGCCAATAGGAGCGGAGCGCCAATGAAGAATGCTTCAAAATCGGGGTTAAATTTAACGCTAGCCCAAAGTAACTATTCCACGCGGACGAAGTCGCGGGCAAAAGCTAGTCTATACTAATATTATAAGGCTGAAGAGTTTGTTTGTTTGTTTGTTTGTTTGCTTGAACGCGCTAATCTCAGGAACTACGGTTCTGATTTGAAAAATTCTTTCAGTGTTAGATAGCCCATTTATCGAGGAAGGCTATAGGCTATATAATTATCATCACGCTAAGACAAATAGGAGCGGAACACTAATGAAGAATGTTTCAAAATCAGGGGATTTTTTTTTCCACGCGGATGAAGTCGCGGGCGGAAGCTAGTACTAAATAACGGCAACGTTTTCATAGGCTTCTTTTTTTTATTTCCAAAATCTTTTTTCGTTTTAATAATAATACAACACTATGATGCTCGAACAGCGCAGTTGCGCGGCGGCAGCGCTGCAGCCGCGCGGCAATTTGAAGGCGCCCTTACCTCTGGACAGGATATTGACGCTGTAAAATTTAAAACATATGCGTAACAAACAGCTGCTAGGTATGTGGAACTATACAATTGGTACTATATGCCTACCACAGTGCATAAATTACTAATACACGGAGCCGATATCATTGCCAGTAACGCAATTATTCCAATCGGGAGCCTATCTGAGGAAGCGTCTGAGTCACGCAACAGACTTTCGTAGATTTAGGGAACACAATTCGCGAAAGAAAAGCAGACAAAGTTCGAATACGGATATCCTCAACATGCTACTTCTTTCATCGAATCCAGTTATATCTGCAAGTCCCAAGATGAACTCAAAAATAAAGAAAGAGCTTTTCAACGAGACTCTGGACTTGTTGAAACTTCAGGAGACCGATTTCGAATTTTTAGATGTTTCTTATTTAGATTCTGACTATGAGTCAGATTCTGATTTGGAATCTGATAACGATTTTGAAAACTAATTTAAATGTATATATGTATTTATATATATCTTATTGAAATGAAATGAAATATTTATTTTGTTAATTGGTTATAAATAACACTTTTACACGTCATGTTTTTTTTGCGAGTTAAGTTTAGCTAGATGAGGCCGGTATTTCCTAACTGACTACTCTGAGAAGAAACACCGAAACAAACTCAGAGATCATAGTCTCTTTTAAAGTCAATTAGTATTTTACAAGACAATTTGTATTTTTATATGAGAAGCAGGTAGGTTCATGTCTGTGGTATTCTTTTGAGGAAATAACCACGCAAATTTGAGCAGACCTGTCCAGACAGTGCAAGCATTTGTCAGTTATCGTGTAGCTCAACTTAGAACTTGGAGCTCAACAATTTGACAAAAAATACCAACGGACATTTGGGTAGGCCACACAAGTACTCAAACTGCTTGACATCATTAAATAAATTATAGTGAAAGTAAAAAGAACGAAGAAAGAATAACCTACATTGTCCTCACATTAACAATAATGAAATAATTATATTAAAAAAAAACAAAAGCAAATTAAATGGGTAGGTATATATAATACTTAACAAAACAAATATATTAATCAATAAAAAATAAATCAACTATCAAAATTTAAAAAATAAATAAAGCATAATAAAAATTAAATAAATAAATAAATATTGTATAATAATATTGTATAAATGTATTGCTATAGTTGTTTTAATTAGTGACCTAACTTGTAATATAATAAAATATAAAAGTATTAATTCGTTTTAATATTTCTCTTTGTATATTTAGCTTAACCACGCTAATTAATACCATAATCCCAAGAATCAGGTACTAATTATTACGATAACTCATACTAAGAACATTAAGGTAATTATATAATTTGGGTGATTAGGTAATTTCTAATAGGTAAACGATCATACATAACCATGAAAAAATGGTTCGAAAAAAGCAAGTGTTATTGAAAATATTTCTACATTTGTTAATGTGGTAGTGTTTCACTATAATACAGATACCTTTCTGCAAAATTTCTAGTATATAAACCCATTGGTTCGTATATAACTTCAGTTTTTATCAAACATTTTTTTTAAAAAACGTTTGTATTTAAAAAAAAACCGCAGCTGTTACCGTTATATGAAGTACACCAAAAATCACAAATACATCGTAGAACAACCACCTGTAAGGATATAACGGTTAAGGCAGCGGTTTTGAAGATATTTCGATTTGTTACTTTGGCTCCATACAAAATGTATGTATGTGTGTGTTTGTGTGTGACAGAGTACCGTGCGGCGCGGCGGGGTCGCGGCGCTGCGCCTGCGCCTTGAGCAGTTTGCTCATGGTGTTGCGCGGCGTGGGCGGCGGCCGCTCCAGTGTGTGTGTGTGTTTGTGTGTATGTGTGACAGAGTACCGTGCGGCGCGGCGGGGTCGCGGCGCTGCGCCTGCGCCTTGAGCAGTTTGCTCATGGTGTTGCGCGGCGTGGGCGGCGGCCGCTCCAGTGTGTGTGTGTGTTTGTGTGTATGTGTGACAGAGTACCGTGCGGCGCGGCGGGGTCGCGGCGCTGCGCCTGCGCCTTGAGCAGTTTGCTCATGGTGTTGCGCGGCGTGGGCGGCGGCCGCTCCAGTGTGTGTGTGTGTTTGTGTGTATGTGTGACAGAGTACCGTGCGGCGCGGCGGGGTCGCGGCGCTGCGCCTGCGCCTTGAGCAGTTTGCTCATGGTGTTGCGCGGCGTGGGCGGCGGCCGCTCCAGCGTGCGTCCGTGCACCACCGACATGTGACGCTCCAGCATGTAGCTGTCGACAAACACATACTCATACTCTCACTAACTAAATTCTAATAACTTTCTCCTAGTTTTGGGTGTACATCACTAACTACAAGCTGCTTTCCACCGCCTTCGTAAAAGCCACGGAATAGATGAATAAGGTTGGAATGGTAATGAGGGCGTGGCGAGCGCGCCACATTTATGCTTCGAAAATCATAGCTCGACCGATTAATTCATTCACCGCGTTTAGTGCGCTTCGGACTACTTCAGAACACAGAGCTCTGCTTTAAAATGCCGTGTTGTGCAATTATAACCTGTAAAACAAAAGTCAGACAGAGCCAAATAGAGCGAGGAGGTATATCTGTATATCTATTTCATCGGTAAGTCAAAAATAACATTTAATTACAATTTTATTTGTTAAAAAACATAAAAATATTCTGATCACTGTGAAATTCCAAATATTAACAAAATTATTGCAACAAGTTACAAAAAATATACATTGCCCGATGTGTACTCGCTTAATCAACGCAATGACCAAGTCCGCTTACAATGTACTGCATGCGTTGCGTCCTCAATACTTCAACCATTGACGTTTCGTCCTTTGCCCTGATTGGCCGTGATACACGGCGCAAGTTTATCGACAGTGAGTTACAATCAGTAGCAAGCTCTCGATTTAAGTGTGTGTAATTTATTTGTCTGCGTAATTCGCATACGTAACGGGTCTCTTGCTTGTAGTGGAGCTAAAGAGTGGGAGACAAACGGCGACACGCGTTCTCATACAAATCCTTTCTAACCTCTTTTATCTGTTCTGTGGTAAAAGCCGTAGGTAACTCGTGTGTAGAGTTCGGTATCCGCTACTACAATGAGGTACCCGTTTTTTACGAGACTTGCTTGAGAAAAAATTGCATTTTTTTAACCGACTTCAAAAAAAGGAGGAGGTTCTCAGTTCATCTTGAACTTTTTTTATGTATGTGTATACGAGACACATAAGTTGATCCAAAATGGCGGTCGTCCGCGCAGGTACGAGTATGGAGAAAATTGTTAGACGCATGCTACATAGTTGTCCGGGAAATACAAAAAACTAAAGTAATTTAATTAAACGCAAGTTAAAAATAAACTCGGATTATGCGTTGAAGGCTTTTTTTCAGAACCTTCATAATTTATATCTGAACGTAACTTTGCACGAAGTTTATCAACTGTCGGTAAATCGTTCTCAGTTATATGAAAATTATGAATGCATCGTTTTATTACCCCCTTGTCAAAATCATCTATGCCTGTCACTAATTTTATTCGTTGTCTCTTTTTACCAGGGGTCCTAAATGCGATAGTAAATTCTGAACTTTGACTCTCTTTTAAAATTCTTTTAACTTTTTCGTAGCTTCCGCAATTTTATTTAGAGAATTAGTTATATTATTTTCTTTTAAAAAGTAATTGTAAACGTCAAATATCATTCTCCTCCCCTTTCTCCTAATAGTTCGTTGTGGTGGACTCATTTTCTTGAAATTAAATTCAATAATCACAGATTAGACGGAAACAAACTTTAAAACTTCGTGCGTCACCTATACGTACCCTAGGGCCGAGCGGAGAGTGTGCGGGTAGCGCGGGGCGGAGTAAGACTGCGTGGTGTCTAGCGTCACTATGTTGTTATGGTTACGCACCTCCCCGCACGCCGCACATCATACCGCACTTCGATTGAGACCCAAAAATGTGTTATTGCGCATTCAAGGTCATAGTGCAACTTACGTGTCTCGTACATAACTCGAAGACAGCTGGACCGATTTGGAAAATATGTTTTTCGTTTGAAAGGGTATACTTTCTAGTTGGTCCCATTGTTATGAAATCAGGATTTGATGATGGGATCCTGGAGTAATCGAGGGAACTCTTCAAATATTATAAGCATACCTATAGCGTTTTGGGTATTTCTTATAGTACTGTTACGCCAGTCGCTTAGTGAAGTACGTCGAGAAACTTCGACATAAATTTAGAATGTTCGATACACTAATGCCATCTAGCGGCGAATAGTGGTAATGTGTATATCTAGTCGAGACGCTAGCGCCATCTAGCGACGAATAGCGGTACTATGTATCTCGAATAGCTACATGGAATTTTCTAGGCAGTATAAACAGTGAGTCGATTTTATAAGAATGTTCTCGAACTCATAGACTGGGGTATAAATAGAGCGCAAAGGGGCGCAGAGAGTCAGTCTTATTAGAAGATCCGAGGCGATACAATCGAAGCTATACGAGTGAATTTCAGTGCGATTTAAGTGTTAAGTGACAAGTGTTGTGTGCGAATAATTGTGTTATATTTTTATTTGTGTTTAATTAATTAAAGTGTTAATTTTGGTTTAATTGGCGTTAATTATTTATATCCCGAATCCCAGCTCGTAACAGTACCTCGTGCAGTTGCTCTCGAAAAACACCATTTGGGGAAGTGGAACTGATGATGAAGACCATAGATGGCCACGGAAACTACTTCATAATAAGTACTTCGTGGATTGCGATTCGATTACTTGAATATGGATGTTAAGCACTTTATGCTCGTCACAATGCATATGGTGATGTAGAACTGATGGTGAAGTACCAGGAGAACTCAAAAATTAACGGCTCTGTATTGGGAATAGCAATATTTTGTAAAAGGTGATAAGTAGTTGACATTTTGGCTTTTGTAACTAGATAAATTACAGACCGACCCACTAAAAAGCGTGAAAAAAAAACTTTTTATCAAAAAATAAAACCGACTTCCATATCAAAACACTACAAAGCCAAAAATAACTTTAATTTCGAAAGGGGGTGTCAAAAAAAATACAAAGCAATAACACCGACTACCAAAATTTAAGTTATTTTTGGCTTTGTAGCGTTTTGATATGGAAGTCGGTTTTCTTTTTAAGTTTTTTTTTTATTGATGCCAACAGTTTTGTTTTCAACACATTTGGGTTGACTCAAATGTGATGAAAACAAAACTGTTTGCCTTGAACATCGGCAACGTTTTGCAAATCTATCGGTTTTCTATCGGTTATATATGGGGGAGTGTGTGATGTAATTACACAATCTTATTCCACCAAGCCCGTTTCATCATCGGAGTACAAGACGGACGACTCCATTGTTACATGGTGGACATCCAGCCCACACGCACAAATCGTTTTGGGAATAATTTCATTGTGCGTACAGCTAAGGAGTTGAATTCCCTGTCAGTGTGTATTTCCTGATAGCTATAACCTAGGGTCTTTAAGTCAAGAGTGAATAGGCAAGCGTGCGTCATCTTCGACCATGTCATCGTTTACCATCAGGTAGGAGATATACTAACGTATCGGGGTTGGTATTCCTGATTTCGCTATTTCGAAATCTTACAGGGATCTGCTGAGTATCTGTTGGTTACTGTTACTTTACACCAAAAGCAACCTAAAGTAACCTATAAAATACATTTATGTGTTGTGTATATATCCTGTCAATAATCCTGAAATTCTTTAATGACAAATCTTAAATCAGCTTAATATAGACCTGGTTCTCTGAGGCGGACGACGGTGATTACTTATGTCCGACTAGTGCAAGCGCTTCAATCGAATAGATCATGCGTTTCTAATGCGCAAACTATTATTAACTGGTGTGACGCGTATCTTGTACAGATGTTTAACATCATATGTACAAAATAGATGCCAGACTGTAGTTCTGAATGAACATGCCTCAAGAGAGATGTACATCTCGTTGGGGGTTCCACAAGGATCCCTATTAGGACCTCAATTATTTAATATTTTAGTCAACGGTATAGCCTCTTGTTTCCTAAATTCGAAAATGGGTTGGTCAATCGCTATTTATAATCCAGTGGTGTAGCGTAGTGGGGGCGGCAGGGGCGGCCCGCCTTGGGCGGCACTTTTTAGGGGGCGGCTAAATTTCACAATAAATATTACATGCTAACTTGTGAATAAAAGCTGAGATGAAAGACAAAAAATTGATTTAAATTATTTAAGATTGAACAAGAGCTTTGTGATGCTTTAGAGATTGATACTGTAATAAAATACTTTGCTCTTAAAAAAGTAGAAGAATATTTTTTTAAATTTAAGATGGAAGTTTTGTTTTTATTTCTGACAAGTATATTATTTATAATATTTTATATTTCAATAAAAATACTAATATTTATAGTAGGTATCGTTCTAGTTCTAATTGAAATCAATTTGCGTCTTATATTCAATTCGATCATTATTGTAACGGGGGCGTGTGTACTCGGGAATTTCAATATAAACGCCATAGGTTTTATACTTTGTGTCCCAGCCGGCTCTATCTATTTCTTAAAACAATTCCTTCGCATGTCAAACATTGCGGTCTAAATTCAAACTATACCAGCCAGTGCGATAGGCTGACCGCTCGCATAGCAGAACTCCACATTATTTAATTTTGGTCGATAGCGAAAGTATAATCATGAGTGATACCTGTTTTAACAATGTATGTAAGTGGTTGACGTGTAAGAATTTTTGTAATAACCGTGATTGTCACACTGTAAAACATACATACACTTTTTTGTTTAATCTAACTTGCATAATGCAAAATAATGACAGCTTACGGAAAAGTTCTCTAGAATTAATGTAGGTATGTAAAGAATACATTTTTGCCGCCCTTTTACTTAGGTCTTTTAAACCAAAAAAATTGGCCAAGTGCGAGTCGGACTCGCCCATGAAGGGTTCCGTAGTAACTATAATAAATATAATATACTTAATATATTTATTTCAAAAAAAAAAAAACAAAAAACCTTACAAATTTCTTAAAACTAGCTTATTTACAATTTTGACAACTACGCCAAATAACTTTGTTTTTCATAGTATTTGTATGAATTACAAAGTTATATTTGCGGTTTTAGAAAATATACTGTATCTCAAAAACTCTTGACTCGATCTCGTTCATACCAATTTTGGTTGAAAGTTTACATTAAGATCTACAATATATGGTTTTTTTTAGATTTTTCACTTCAATATTATAGAAGTTAGAGGGGGGGACACACATTTTACCACTTTGGAAGCGTATATCTTTGAAACAATTTACTTTATGAAAATGTCATTTTAGAAACCTTAATGTCATTTTTAAAGACCTGTCTATAGATACCACACACGTATAGGTTTCATGAAAAAAAATATTTTCAGTTTCAGTTCCATGTATAAATGTTTTTTTTTTTAATTTTCTCTTAAAATCGGAAAGCGGTTCACAGAATAGATCTACCTACCAAGTTTTACATGTATAGTCTTAATAGTTTAAGAATAAAATGGCTGTGACATACGGACGGACGGACAGACAGACAGACGGACAGACATGTCGAAACTATAAGGGTTCCGTTTTTTGCCATTCGGCTACGGAACCATAATAAGAGGGCGGCAAAATTTTCTTACGCCTTGGACGGCTGACATCCATGCTACACCACCATTGGAATGTCACCTATAGTAATTAAATGTTTGGTTTTCCAACCACCTATATTTACAAAGTGTGTATGTGGCAATCCTATTTTTTTATTCCATTGTATTTTTGGTCCAGAAGCCCTCTTGTGCGTTCTGAGACCAAAGTGTTGTCACAATCTGATTGATGGCATACACAACAAAATATATTGATTTTTCAACCGACGACAAAAAGAGGAGGTTATCAATTCGACGCGTATATTTTTTTTTTTATGTATGATCATCGAGTACTCGAAGACGGCTGAACCGATTTGGAAAATTCTTTTTTTGTTCGAATGGGTATACTTCGAAATTGGTACCATTATCACCAAGGTCAGGATCTGATGATGGGATCCTGGAGAAATCGAGGGAACTCTTCAAATATTATAGGCACACCTATGGCGTTTTGGGTATTTCTTATAGTAACTTATGCAGTTGCTCTCAAAAAGTACCATTTGGGGAAGTGGAACTGATGATGAAGACCACAGATGGCCGCCGAAACTACTCAATAATAAGTATTGAGTGGATTGCGATTCGATTACTTGAATATGGATGTTAAGCACTTTATGCTCGTCACAATGCATATGGTGATGTAGAGCTGATGGTGAAGTACCAGGAGAACTCCTCAACAATTAACGGCCCAGCATTGGGAAAAGCAATATTTTGTAAAAGGTTATAAGTAGTTGACATTTAGGCTCTTGTAACTAGGTAAATTAAAAATCATCCAACTAAAAAGAGTGAAAAAAAAACTATTAACAAAAAATTAAACCGACTCCTAAAAAACACTGCAAAGTGAAAAATAACTTTAATTTCGGAAGTCGGTGCCAAAAACGAAAAAACAAAACTAAAGACACCGACTACCGAAATTAAAGTTATTTTTCACTTTGCAGTGTTTTTTAGGAGTCGATTTAATTTTTTGTTAAAAAGTTTTTTTATTGATATAGAAGAAGACAGATACATATCAATCACATCAACTGTTACTTAACATCATCCAAATTTTTATATTTTGCTGTGAAGGGAAAAATTATATCGATAGAATAAAAAAGAAACACAACTAGACGAGATTGAGTGGTATAGGTGGTCAATGAGAGAGACCGGATTTATATTTTTATAAGTAATGAAAATGATAGGATTAATGTAATATAGGTTCGCCTATAGCACAGAAATCAGGGGCTCAAAGTTAGTGATATTTAATGTGAATATAAATGAGTGTGTACTGACCGCCTCTCGAAGCGCTCGGGGCAGAAGGTGCAGCGGAACAGGCGGCGGCGCGGCGCGTCGCGCGGCGCCTCGCTCGCCTCGTGCGCCTTGCTGTGCGCCGCCAGGTTGTACCTGCAACGTGCTCCGCACTGCTCACCGGGCTCACCGGGCTCACCGTGCCGCTAACCGATACTACTAAGCTTCAAGGGGTCACTAACTTTAAGCAATTCAAATTCCGTTCAATTACAATTACTTAACACCTACGAAAGAACTTTACGCTAAAACTAAACCATTTAACCTACAAAAACTATACACATATCACACATGCATATTAATAAAGAAAATTAAAACTAACAAAATACACTCACAAATCACATTCAATCGCAAAACATACCACTACTACACTAGGAAAAGGGATAGTATAGAACTACCTTCGATTAGAACACTGTGCGGAAGAAGAACAATTCAATTTGAGGGAGCGCAGCTGTATAATAAGTTGCCAAAAGAAATAAGGGACTCCACATCAATAAATATATTTAAAAATAGGTTAAAGTTGTATTTGGCCAACCAGCAGCAATAGACTACTTACAAAATGTACTCGATAGATCGAACGACAATGTTTATATTTAAGATTTTTTTTAATGTTTTGTTTCTCATATTTAAGTGAACTTTGTATGTTCTTTTTGAAAAAGAAATTTCTTTAAACCGAACTTCAATTTTAGTTCTTTCATCGAGGCTAAGGCTCAACTAGCAGCAAAAATGTTGGGAAACAGCTGCTCAATCTATATCAAACTCAAATTCGATCGTGTATCGTGGAGTAGTGTTCCCAGCACGAGGCGCCCGCACTCACCTCTCGGAGAAGCGCTTGCCGCAGACGGCGCACTCGTGGCGCTTCTCGCCGCTGTGCACGCGCTTGTGGCGCTTGAGGTGCGAGCGCGTCATGAGCGCCAGCCCGCACACGTCGCACGCGTGCGGCTTCACGCCCGAGTGCGACAGCTTGTGCATCTTGAACGACGACGTGTGGATGAACGACTTGCCGCACAGGTCGCACTGCAACACCACTCAATACTCTATACGTAACCGTTTTACATGCCTCACCTACGAACATTGTAACATTGGTTTTTACTATAAGGTCCAAATAAACTATGTTTATTTTTCAATTTTTAATCCCAACTTTGGAAGAAAAATTAAGAATGATAAAATTACAAGTTAAACGTAACATCATTATGGGTGAAACAAACTGCATCCTCCATCTAGGGACATTTAATTGTAGCTAGTAGAATGTATGAACTAAACAGCTATGACGAATAAACTAAAAAATCGAAGATTCGATTCCCGCACCGTAAATGTTTGTATAGCCTACAAATACTTGTTGCGGTTGTGCATGTTTGTAAAAATGCAATTACGATAAAGATGAAAAGCCTAGTGTGGAGCAATGTTAAAAAAAATTCAATGAGAGTGTCACGCACACACAGTTCGGATTTACAAAGGATCGTTTAACAACTGATTCCAGTGTCAAACTTTTAGGACACATTTATATTGGATGGGAAGATAAGTGAGATGCGTTGGGTATTTTTTGAGATTTGTCTTCCCCGTGAGACATTAATCAGGAAACTGCACTACTACGGAATCCGAGACGCCTCTCTGAATCTTCTGATCTCATACTTGAGTGAAAAGATTCAGAGAGTCGATGTGAACGGTAAAAGATCGCCGGGATCTCTGGAAAAAAAACACTCTGTATACGCGTTCTTGAAGGACGGCAACGTCGCAATTTATGTATGAAATTTACGAGTGTTTGTTTTAACATTTTTTGTGAATATTATATTAAAAAAATAAAAACATTTTGTTTTCGAATGGTAATATTTTTTTAACATGTATGGATGCTATACTATTGCGGGTTAACGGGAACGCCCTCTGTTAGTTAACATACTGTATACAATATTTTAGTCCTATTTTCTTGTGGAATTAGTATGTATTGGTTTCCTTGCGGATCTAGATAAAGCAACATATAATTGGCCATGTGAAAAGGAATTGGCCAAGTGCGAGTCAGACTCGCCCATAATGGGTTCCGTAGTAGCTACGCCAAATAACTTTATTTTTCATAGTTTTTTATAAATAACAAAGTTCAAACGATACATATTTCAAAAAACAAAGTTAAAGAAGACTACCTCTCCACCATCCCGTAATTTTATATATTATAGGTACATATTTTTTCAGTATTAATATAAATATGTATTTTATTAGCTAAGTATGTTTTAATTTACGTAATTAGTATTTATAGATACTGTCCATCATCTCTTATGCAACTCTCCTGTCGCAGGTCTGCTGGAAGAAATTTCTTATGAAATAAGCAGCATCTTTGTGCTCTTTTTTTCTGTAATTGTTTTTCTCTTATAAGTGTCACATGTGTACATAAATAAATAAATACATTTGCGGTTTCTGAAAAGGTGCTATATCTCAAGAACTACTGACTACTATCTTATTCAAACCAATTTTAGTTAAAAGTTGTCATTAAAATCTACGGCATATATTTTTTATTTTACACTTTATCATTTTAAAAGTTAGAGAGGACGCATTTTACTACTTTGGAAGTGTATATCTTCCAAAAGCTTGACTTTGAGAAAAAATGATTTTAGGAATCATCGTCGTGACTGTGACACCCCCGCAGGTTTGATGAAAAAATATTTTTTTAGTTCCAGTTCCATGTATGGGGAGCCTCCCCTTAATATTTTTTTTTATTATTTTGTATAAAAATCGGAAAGCGGTTTGCAGAATACATCTATACATACATAATGTAGCAATTAAGACAACAGAGTTGAAACTTGGTACTTATATACCAAGCTTCAACTCTTTTATTGTCTCAATTTCGGAATAAGGAAGAACAGACGGACAGACAGTCATGACGAATCTATAAGGGTTCCGTTTTTTGCCATTCAGCTATGGAACCTTAACAACTTGTCTTTAAATCTATGCCGACGTGTTTGAATGTCTGACCCTTTTTCCGGGTGGGAAAATCATCGAATGACTTCTACTGACTAAAACCAACCCTGTTCCTTCATGTGCTCTTACGTTCCGGGGCCTCGGTATCTCGTTGGAACATTCTCGCAACCCCGGAAATTGTATCCTTTTAAAATAATAGGTAAATCTGTAGGTACCATGGAGATTTGAGGTATTAGTGCCGTTTGTCTAGACACTGGTCCTGTGAAAACTATAGCAACTATGAAATTGCTTCGAAGATATTTTAATAAAAAAAAACGACTAAGTTAGCAAATAAAATTTAAATTTTAGTTAACCTCCGACAACCATGAAACACCTGAACAGATCTTGATAAGTTGAACCTGCCTATTTGAAAATTATTTTTCTTAGATGAGAAACTTGTTTTTATTTAATTTCGTATTCAGTAATTTTTTTTTATTGAATATAGGAAAGATTGAAGGAAAAATTTGAATAACTTTTTGGGTAAAGCTTATTATTGTCAAGAATAAGTTATCAGTTGATTGAAAAGCACGCGGGTCAGCGGCCGCGCGGCCGTTCGGCGCCCGGCGTAGGTATCGGGGAGGATTACTATTGATTCGTAGTCGCTTTCGAGTTTTGTTTTTCACAATGGTTAATCTGCCATTTTTTGTTTCTATCATTTTATTTGTTTATAAAACGATTGTAAGAAGCCATTTTACTGTGGGAAAACAACCATTAAAATTTCACGGTGTATAGTACCGCGGACTTTTTTTTAGATCTACTTAAACCCTACATTTTTGTAGTACATGATCTTTTGGTAAATCTCAGCATTTCGCCAGCGCACGCGATTATAGTAATTTACCGGCGTATTTTCTTCCGACTTACTTCACTAATATCCTTATTTTAGGAAAACCGAGAGCAGTAGCATAATGCTAGATAGCCTATAGCCTTCCTCATGCATTTGCCTATCATAATTAGAAAGAATGTTTGAGATCCACCCAGTACTTTCGAAGATTAGCAGGTTCAAACAAACAAACAAACAAACTTTTCCGATTTATAATATTAAAAAACCGTTACACCGTTAAAAAACCGGTCAAGTGCGTGTCGGGCCACGCGCAGTGTAGGGTTCCGTAGTTTTTATAACAGCCAAGTGCATGAGTTTTTTTTTTATAAAACTTATTTAAATATGAAACTAGCGCGATACAACTGACGCTTAGCGCCATCTATCGACATTTCTATGGAGTTGTTCAAAATATTCGAGTCAAATACAATTGGTCGACTATTACTCGTAAACTTGTAAAGCCCACTTATGTGTGATAGTTTTCCTTTAAACTTCGTTATATATAGGTACTACTGCCGTGACATTTGAATTTCTAACTACAACCGTTTAGTTGGTAGACTGGGAGGACACTTGACTCTTTTTTCCCAAACCCCTAATATTTTTAAATGAAAGTAATGAAAGACCTATCCAACGATATCTCACACTATGGGAAGAACGAAAAAAAAAAAATTATCATCCCACTTTACATGTAGGGGAGGTACCCTAAGTAATTGTATTTTTCTAAATTTTATTTTACCACTTTTTTGGCGTCATTAACATGTATACTCATGCCAAATTACAACTTTATAGTAACAATAGTTTTTGAGCTAAACCGCGGAGAGACAGACAGACAGACGGACATGGCGAAACTATAAGGGTTCCTTGTTGACTACGGAACCCTAAAAATCATAACATAGTGCCTGACGATACTTCGCTTTTATTTAGAAGTAAACAGTGCCCTTGCAATTGTAGTTAGCTGATTTAATGTTAATAATCTTCTTGAGAAAAAAAAACTTGAGAGGTGTCAAGGGACACCCGGATGGAACGAAGTTCCTTTCGATTAATTAGTGAAGGAATTGTAATAAAATTTTATTTTTTTAAGTTATTGGTTTGAACGAAATCGGTTCAGCAGTTTTTGAGATACAGCATATTTTCTAAAACCGCAAATATAACTTTGTAATTCATACAAACACTATGAAAAACAAAGTTATTTAGCGTAGTTATAAAAAATTGGCCAAGTGCGAGTCGGACTCGCCCATGAAGGGTTCCGTGGTAACTATAATAAATATAATTTACTTAATATATTTAATTGAAAAAAAAAACCTTAAAAATTCCTGAAAACTAGCTTATTTACAATTTTAACAACTACGCCAAATAACTTTGTTTTTCATAGTATTTGTATGAATTACAAAGTTATATTTGCGGTTTTAGAAAATATACTGTATCTCAAAAACTGCCGACTCGATCTCGTTCAAACTAATTTTGGTTGAAAGTTTACATTAAGATCTACAACATATGTTTTTTTTAGATTTTTCACTTCATTATTATAGAAGTTAGAGGGGGGCGACACACATTTTACCACTTTGGAAGCGGATATCTTTTAAACGATTAACTTTATGAAAAAGTCATTATAGAAACCTTAATGTCATTTTTAAAGACCTGTCAATAAATACCACACACGTATAGGTTTGATGAAAAAAAATATTTTCAGTTTCAGTTATAAAATAAGCTAGTTTTAAGAAATTTATAAGATTTTTTTTGTCACATTAATATACATATTATATTATATTATTATAGTTACTGCGGAACCCTTCATGGGCGAGTCTGACTCGCACTTGGCCATTTTTTTCATTACCTAACAAGTACATAAAATATTAAGTAGGTACTTACAGTTTTATTCTTTGGAATTTCCTCTTGTATGCTATTTTCAAATTACGCTTCTTGCGTCTTTTTTTGTCACCCATTTTAATATTATAATAAGAATTTACGACAAGTAGTAATTACTATTTACAACGTTATACCTAATTACACACTAAAATAACCTAATATTTACACACACTATACATAAAACAAAGAAAAATCTAATTGGTTGGGCTATCGACAATAATGTTGTTTGCGGAGAAAAGTGTCACAGGTCCATCCAGCACTGCGTCTCGTCCCGCACTGATTTACTGGGCGCCCGGAGGGGTGGATACGCGATTTGCGAGTAGCGATTACGTAAAAAAATCCTTATAAATAATTAAGAAAGTTATTGGCAAAAATAAGCACATGGTCCCATCGGCATTACTTAATATAATATATTGGTGGCAATTAAAAGATCCTGTGATTGATAGTTTAGGAGAAAAATGGTAGTAAGTCACAAAAACAGAGGCCACTTTGCGTATTTATTTATGATATTTCAAATATATTTTTATTTTTTCTGAAGCCAAGAGGACACGCTTTACATTGTGTAGATTAATATATATTATTTTGAAAAAAAATCTTGTAAGGGTTACTAAGGTATCGTAAATGAAGCCTGATTCACGAATATCCACACCCCTTAAAAAGTGTCGTTACAACTTTTCGTATGATTTTTTTCCGGCTAGCCCCCTTTCGTAACGCGCGATAAGGAACTTCGTTCCAAAAAAACAAATAACAAAAATATAAGGTACCTCATGTTAGACAAGTGAATACTAGTGTATCAATAAAGGGCGAAATATTGAAACCCGAAGATACCACAGTGTTCTTGGGCATAACTTTGGATGCGAAGCTTCAGTGGGGCCCATGTAGATAAATTGTCAAAAAAGCTTAGTTCAGCAGCATATGCCGTTAGGAAAATTCGTGGATTAACTGACATCGGAACGGCTCGTTTAGTCTACTTTAGTTACTTTCACAGTGTGATGTCATACGGCATTTTACTTTGGGGAAATGCCGCCGATATTCACACAATATTTGTATAACAAATAAAAATGTCCAAGTGCGAGTCAGACTTGCCCATGAAGGGTTCCATAGTAACTACGCTAAATAACTTTGTTTTTCATAGTGTTTGTATGAAATACAAAGTTATATCAAAAACTGCTGACCCGATTTCGTTCCAACCAATTTTCGTTGAGTTTTTATTAGGACCCCGTTCACCACCACTCCATTATTATAAAAGTTAGCGGGGAACATATTTTAACTGTTTGAATATCTAGTATATTTTTAGTTTCAGTTCCATGTAGCCCCCCTTAATTTTACATATTTTTATTTTTATCTATAAGTCGGAAAGCGGTTTGGGCTAAAAACACACAAATGCTTGCACTGTCTGGACAGGTCCGCTCTAATTTGTGTGCTTCTTTCCTCAAAGCAGCACCACAGACATGAACCTACATGCTTTTCATAATATGATTGGACTAGTGGTGAGCGTTGAATCAACGAACTAGTTGAATAAACCATTGATCTCCTGTCAACGTATTAACGTTAACTGTATATGAATCAACTAGTTGAATTCGTCAACAACGTTTATGAATTTAACTCGTACGTCTCGTACAATAAACCAGAACGCAAACAACAACAAAAAATAAAACTTATATTGGTGGAATGGCGCGCCCCGGCGCGGCGGAGTGGTCCCACTCGTATCACCCGAGAGAAACCGATTAATACTAGTTTGTTTGTTTCCGTTTACGAACGATATTAACAACGACCAATGTCTGTCAACACATAATTGGTATACATCTTATACGGGTCGTCACTCACTCAGTTCGAATTAATTTTGACCACTCCTGTAAGCCGTAAACATTTCCGCACTACTCGCTAAAAATTCTGGAAAATAAATCTAATAATGGCCCCGTGTACAGTTTGTTGGTGTGATAAAAAAAGCCGGACTTCAAGTTTATGGAAAGACGGCATAACATTTTACCAGTAAGTTAATCTATGATCTAAATTAGATTAATTTTATGATATTATTTATCGGAGTTCATCTTATACTGGTCGTACTTGTATGCATTGCACATTCGCGGAGCGCGCGATTATGTCTTTTATGACTGCGTCTCTTTCTTTTGAAAGTATTTTTTTCGTTATAAAAAACAAAAACAACAAACAAATATAAAAAAAAAACTAAATTATAAAAAAAAAACATTGTAAATAATAATTGATTTGTGTACACAGAATCAGATGATCTTATATACGCCTGAGTAGAGTATGGTTTATAGCTAATTGTATTCTATCCAGTTAGTCCTAAGCCTGAAGAGAATGTATGAAGGGAATGTCATCTTAGTAGAACCATCAATCAAACGTTTTCCAATACCTAAATTGAACCAAATTGTTTCTAAAATTGAACACGCAATCGTTGAATAAAAACCGTTCAATGAATCAACGGCTTACGTTGCAAGTTGACATTAGTAGTACGTTAACTCATTGACGAATTAACTAGTTGATTAACTAGTTGACTAACGTAAATCAACGTTAACGTTTCGTTAACGGAAAAACCGTCAACAACCCATCACTAGATTGGACCAATACGAATTGTATGGACTTTATCTAGCTAAACTTAAAACACAAAAAACATGACGTGTAAGTGTTATTTATAACCAACTAGCTTTTGCCCGCGGCTTCGCCCGCGTTAATTTACACTTTGTCAATAATTCTTGTTGCCAAAAAGGTGTACCGTATCCTTTTGGGTGGTTGGGTGGTTGGTTGTTCATCTGGTATGGTATGGGATGTATTCTGTACAATTTGAATCGGTCTCTACTGATAAGAGGGAATGTTATTTGGAAGAGGAAGTATTTATCAGTTATTCGAGCTTTGATGCTTATTAAAGAGTATAGTTTTCGAATATCGTGCGGTTCAATCGGTAATGTTACATCATCTGATAAGTGTCCAGAGATAATATAAAGCTCCTTTTGGAGCTGTTCAGGGGCAAGCAGATGAATGTTAAACTGTCCGTGGTGGACATTGGTTAAGATGTCAAGTAGGATATCTTGATTTCTTTTTAAGTTATGCAGTAAATTGCTAGCTGTTAAGGCTGTCATGGTAAATTCTTGGAGTAGGGATATGTTGTTTATCTGTAGTTGTAATTTGTTTGAGTTGTTATCCAGCGTAATAAGATGTTTGTTAATTATTTTATGTTGTTTTGCCATGATTTCTTCTGTTCTTTTCAACAAATTGTACTCCGATTCGACAATCGACGTCTGATTCTTCCATAAACTAGCTAAATGTTTTTCATTTTATTGTATTATGTTGATGTCTCGGCTGTATTTTTCCGCGAATTGTTCGTCTAATACGCCGAATAGGGAATTTGCAATGTTTCCAACTGCATTGATAAGTCCCCGCCGCCGTCTGGAGTATCCGCTTACGTGTTGCGTCATCAGAAGTTCATTATAGTATTTCAGTTCATTACTCTCATGGATCAGCGGAGGGACTATCATGTTACACTGTTCGCTACCTGTTGTTTTGCATGTTTTGTCGAGGTATGTTGTTACTTTTTCAAACGCCTGTATACCTTCCCAATACGGAGACATGTTATAGTACACAACTAGGACCCAATTGTCTTTTACGAGACTAATTTTAGATATTGGGTCAAAATAGAAAGATTGGTTCACATTTAATGTTGTTATGTTATAGCTGCAATTTGCAACGCTGCAGATTGACATGAAAAAGGTCAATGCCATTGCGCCATACGATAACGTGCCAGGTGTCGCACGGTGGGCTGAAAAACGGCTTTTATAGACTTAGGCATTTTATTTTGCAAGTGCCAGTTTTTGTGCCGGATATCACTTCTATTTGTTATAACAATATACAAAAATGACACCAGAATTGATTCTGCACAAAAACGAAGGAATTATAATTTTTTTACGAAAATTTTGTATGGAGCTAGTATGAAAAATCGAAATATCTCTGAAACGGCAGCGATAACCGTAATATCCTTATAGGAGGTTTTAGTACTAATTATTTATGATTTTTTGACATACGTTACATAATGGTTGTAGATGCCTTTTTTTTTTAAATCGTCAAAATATTTTTATTTATTTTTACATATTAAACGTTCCTTTTAGTGTTTAAGTTGAAGAATTCAGAGCTTTAACAACTCTTAACATAAAATAGCATCACCCCTATAGACCTGAAGGACTAGACAGAGGTGTGTAGTGTCTTGTTGATCTTGTAAGATTTCCAACAATACCAAATAGTTGAATATCAGTGTCAAAGTGCCCATGCTGTCGCTTCTTTTAGAAAGATAGGGGAATGAAATTGTTAATTGATCATACCCTAAAAGTATGATTACAACATAACCGGACACATAATAATATCGACACAAAAGGAATTTTAAAACCTTGCATACGTTCAAAATACAAAATAACATATTGTGTAGTCATCTAATGAGTCTGATGACAAGTAATTAAGTAATTAGAATGATGGTTGTAGTCTTCTGATTCTAATGAGCCTATTAAGTGATTAAATGATTTGAAATATCTCGCAACAATACCAACTAAGAACTGCATTCACCTTTTTATAATTAGTGAGCTAATGTGATTTGCTAATGTTGATTAGTTCTACTATGAGTTCTACGAAATGTTTTTGACGATTATAAATTTTTATTATCATATCTTTTATAACTTTAATGAGGGTAGTTAACTAATTATTGACTTTATACAATAAAAGGGCTATAATTTTTTTCCATAATTTAGATTGTTCACAACCGTGTAACTGCTAACACTAAAACTATTTGCTTTGCGACTACAAAATCTTAGAATGGAAAGTTTAATCACCAACTTAGATTTGTTTGTTCTTCTAAAAAGTGAGTGTCCTTCATTTAATCATGAAGTATTGTTTAGTGCAATTGTGTCCCGCATAGGCGATTGCCTTTCTGCCGAAGGTCAAGTAACTCTCAAAGAATTTTGCCGGAGATTCACGCGAGCTGCTTTAAACAGGTGGCAGAAATCTAAACGATTCTTTGATAAGTTTAGAAATACGTACGGAGAGTGGTTGCAAGCAAATATTGATTGGCCGAGTTGCGTGCAAACTTTAATAAATCAAGAACCAGCTGTTGATGAGATACCAAGAGCACGCTCAGTCTCTCCAGAACCTTCGACATCATCGACTGTTGGAACAATGACAAAAAGGTCCCGAAAACCATTCAAAGATCTGGGAAGCAAACAGAAAAAGAGAAGATCTAGTGAGCACATAGGCGAGGATTTCTGTGAATTGGCATATGCAGCTGCAGCACGTTTAAAAGAAGAAGGTTATGAAGATATCGCATCTGTAATCAATTATATGATCAAAAATCCAGAAGCTGCCGTTAAAATCAAGGAAAGCATTAAGAAAACAGTAATATTTACACCAGAGAAAGCACTTGGATTGCTTCTTTCACTTAAGCTTTCAAAGTGGCAATATATTACGTTGCGAGAGACTGCCATTCGGGAAGGTGCTAAGGATATTTACCCATCCTACTATAAACTGCAACAAACTAAGCTTGCATGCTACCCTCCTAATCAATCAGTATCAGTTACGGATTCATCAGCTAGAATTACACTTCAAGCTTTACTTGACATCACGGTGAAGCGGATTCTTCAAAGTCTTTCTGATAATGTGGAAAATAAGCAGTTAAAGCTGATATCGAAGTGGGGATTTGATGGTGCTTCCAATCAAAGCCGATACAAGCAGAAAATGGACGGCGAGCATGATGATTCAAGCATTTTCATGACCTCCTTGGTGCCACTGAAACTGACAGATGGAGATAATACTATATGGACAAACCCGAAACCATGCTCAACTTTTTATTGTCGTCCGGTTCAGTTCACTTTTGTAAAAGAAAGCCATGCAGTTGTCATTGATAACAAAAGAAAAATGGATGAGGAAATTGAGGCCCTTAACACAGAGTGCATTAATAGTAACAGGGTGACTCATAAACTAATGATGACAATGATCGACGCAAAAGTCTGCACGTACCTTTCTGAAGCTAGATCAAATGCATCATGCTACCTGTGCTTAGCAAAACCAACAGAAATGAACCACTTAGATGCTGTAACATCAAAAACTGTGTGTTCTGACATATATGAATTTGGCCTATCATCCCTACATGCCCGTATAAATTGCATGGAATGTCTGTTACACATTGCGTACAGACTTGACTTCAAACAGTGGGCAGCAAGAAGTAATGAGCATAAAGATATGTTACAAAACAGAAAAAAAAACATTCAAAATAAATTTAAAGAGGAGCTCAATCTGTTAATTGATATAGTAAAACAAGGCTCGGGAACTACCAATGACGGGAATACCGCAAGGAAGTTTTTCGAGTTTCCCAATAAAACTGCAGCTATTACTGGGTTGGATCAAAACCTGATAAAAAGATTTGCTGTTATTTTGCAAGCAATAACATCTGGTGAGAAGATCGATGTCATCAAATTTACAAGATTTTGCTCGCAAAACAGCAGAAAAGTACGTGGAATTATACGACTGGTACTACATGTCATCAACCGTACATAAACTATTAATACACGGAGCTGACATAATCGAAAAAAATGATATTGTCCCGATTGGGACTCTCTCGGAAGAAGCCTCAGAGTCTCGAAACAAAGATTTTAGGAGGTTCCGGGAACATCATTCGCGGAAAAGAAGCAGGCAAGATTCTAATCAAGATATCCTAAATATGCTTGTTGTTTCTTCGGATCCTTTTCTAAGTGCACAAAGGCCGAAGTTAGATGCCAAAAGGAAGACAACCTTTTTTGCTGAAACTCTCGACCTAATACAGTTTCCGGAAACTGAGTTCGAGTTTGTAGGTATATCCGATCTGGATTCTGACTCGGAATTGGAGTCCGACAACGAAAGTTGTAAAGAAAATTTGTAAAATTTAAATATTTTTCTTTATGTTCTTTTGTTATTTATGTTAGTTTATTGTACCAATATGTTTAGTTAATAATTTCATAAATTATAGTTTCAAATATGTATTTTGTATAATTGAATTTATTAGATATTATTTTTGTTACTTCTGTTTTATTTAAATTACCTATCAATAAAAAGTTTATATACAGTCTTTTTTTTTTCACATATTCTTAATATTTGGGGAAAAAGCATGCTTCCTAACGATGTTCTTAACTTTGACACAGTTCATGGATCGTTTTGAACAGTTTCATATGTTAAAATAAATAATGTTAGTACTATAATCCCCTATAAGGATATTATTATTATTATGTGTCCGGTTATGTTGTAATCATACTTTTAGGGTATGATCAATTAACAATTTCATTCCCCTATCTTTCAAAAAGAAGCGACAGCATGGGCACTTTGACACTGATATTCAACTATTTGGTATTGTTGGAAATCTTACAAGATCAACAAGACACTACACACCTCTGTCTAGTCCTTCAGGTCTATAGGGGTGATGCTATTTTATGATAAGAGTTGTTAAAGCTCTGAATTCTTCAACTTAAACACTAAAAGGAACGTTTAAATATGTAAAAACAAATAAAAATATTTTGACGATTTTTAAAAAAAAAAGGCATCTACAACCATTATGTAACGTATGTCAAAAAATCATAAATAATTAGTACTATAACCCCCTATAAGGATATTACGGTTATCGCTGCCGTTTTAGAGATATTTCGATTTTTCATACTAGCTCCATACAAAATTTTCGTAAAAAAATTATAATTCCTTCGTTTCTGTGCAGAATCAATTCTGGTGTCATTTTTGTATATTGTTATAACTAATAGAAGTGATATCCGGCAAAAAAACTCGCACTTGCAAAATAAAAAGTCGCTATTCTGGTTCGTTTTCTGTTCTTCCGAGTCCCGCCGTTCTGTTCAGCTGAATTGTGTGTTTCATTTGAGATATTCTGTTTGTTATCTGTTCCGATCTCTACTGGCAATAATGAAAGTTTGACTACAGGTCGCCTTATGATGCCATTTTTCGTTTTTAATGACACTACTCTGACATAGCCATCGTTGCCGGGATGCAGATCTATCACTCGGCCCATAATCCACCGTCCAGCCGGAATGTTATCCTCATGAATTGTTGCCGATTTTTAAGTTTTCCTGAGGTTTAGACCACTTTTCTCTCGCTGTTAATTGGCTCAAATATTCATGTTTCCATTTTTGCCAAATCTGTTTAAAAATATTTGTGGTTAGATGCCATCTTGTTCTAGCATCCTCCTTCGTCTCAATCACGGTTAAGTCGGATCTTCCCGATAAAAAATGTGCCGGGGTTAAATAATCCAAATCCTCAATGTTTTCTGTTAGCGAACATAACGGCCTCGAGTTCAAACACGCTTCCAGTTGTGTCAGTACCGTGGTAAACTCTTCGAACGTTAATCTTTGTTCACCAACCACTCTTTTCAGGTGAAACTTAAGACTGCGAACGGCTCTTTCCCACAGCCCACCAGCGCTCGGCCAAGACGGCGCGTTGAAATGCCATTGTATGTTCATTTCGGCGATTTCTGCCTGGCAGCTATCCCCGAAAACCTGTTCTAATTGATGGTACTCCTCTTGTAGCAGTCTATTAGCTCCGATAAAATTCGTTCCTTGGTCACTATACAAGTGATGTGGTGTTCCTCTCCTGGCCGACATCCTCTTAAGTGCAGCTAAAAATGCTGAGCTAGTGAGGTCGGACACCAATTCCAAATGGACAGCTTTTGTGACCATGCATATGAATACTGCTACGTAGCCTTTCAGTGTTCGCACCCCTCTCCCCTTGTTCGCCTTAATGTTCACAAATCCTGTGTAGTCCACCCCAGTATGGTAGAATGGAGGAGCAGGGTTGGTTCTAGCTGCGGGAAGGTCACCCATCAGTTGATATTGCTTTCTTGCTTCATACTTCCGGCAAGTTACACAATTCCTTAACTGTTTTTTGGTCGTACTGTATCCGCTTGTTATCCAGTATTGTTGCCTGAGGACAGCTAAGGTTAGTCGCGGACCCCCATGGAATGTCAACTGATGAGCTTCTTCGATGAGTAACTCTGCTAGTCTACTATTGTTAGGGATTATCTTTGGATGTTTCATTTCGTTGCTGATGATCGCGTTCCTTAAACGTCCTCCCACTCGGAGAAAGCCACCTTTGTCAATGAAAGGATTTAAATTCAACAATTTGCTGTTAGTTGCCACAGTTCCATTTTTGTTTATCATTTCGATCTCTGACGTAAATGCAGTACTTTGCACTCGTTTTATGATAGCTGATTTAGCTTTTCGCAGTTCTAATAATGTTAGGTACTTCGGTAAATGTTTACGTTGCGACTTTGGCGTCAATGCCCTGAGTACCCATGCCAAGACTCGTGTTATTTTTATAAACGAATTATGTTGCAATAATAAATTATCTATTATACTATTACTGTTAATGTCTTGAACAATGTTAACTAATTTTGTCTTCTTCATCTCTTCATCTGTTTGGTAGATGGGCGGTTTTTGTTTTTGGCCTACGTCATAGGAGGCTAGCCATGCCGGACCCTTCCACCATAAAGGATGTTGTAGTACAGGGATGGCGAACCAATGGCACGCGTGCCACTGATGGCACGTGACACAATATTTTGGGCACGTCACCGATTACGAAATTCATTATGCACTGAGAAAAAAGTCTGAAGTAGGTATTTCAGCCTTTAAAGTAACAGTTAATATATTATATATAAAAATATGACGAGTGATCGCAAGTGATCCTAAACTACGGAGTATTCGAAATTACTCCTGTAATTGAAATAGAGCAAAATGTACCTTTTTTGGAGTAAATAAAGAGTTTTGAGTTGATCCTATTATTATTTTCCCAAAATTCACAAAATTAAAATGATTTAATGGCACATCTATCATCTCATTAAACATTTATTTAGAAAAAATGGCACATTGATACATAAAGGTTCGCCCACCCTGTTGTAGTAGTTGGGGTGCTGTTAAACCTCGGCTCGCACAGTCAGCCGGGTTATCATCTGATTTTACATATCGCCAGCAGTTTTGCGGCATTATTTGTTTTATAGCGTTGACTCTATTAGCGACGAAAGGTTTCCAACGTGCTGAATCTCCTTGTAGCCACCCTATCACCACCATAGAGTCACACCATCCATGTATTTCTAACTGACCACTTATACTTTGTTTGATTTTGTTTATGAGCTTAGATAATAAATAAGCACCACAAAGCTCCATTCGGGGCAATGTTACGCTCTTTTTACTTGGTACCAGTTTTGATTTGGCTGCAACTATCTCTGTTTTTTGTTGGTGTTTGGCTCGTGCGTATACCACGCATGCATAGGCGTCAATGGATGCGTCGCTGTAGCCATGGAGTTCGATGACATCACTCTCGTTGCATAGTATCCATCGAGGTATCTTACATTGTTTGATGCTATCAATTCCGGTAGTTAATTTGATCCATTCATGGTGTATGTCATCTGACACCTTATCGTCCCACTGAAGGTCATGTTTCCACAATTTCTGAAATAATAATTTTAGTTTCGTGGATAGGGGTGTTAGCCAACCAAGAGGGTCATATAATTTTGATATTTCAGATAGTAAGTTCCTTTTAGTTAATTTAATTGTTGTTTGAGAAAATTCGCAACGGAATGTAAACTGATCTCCTTTTGGGTTCCAGCACAAACCTAAGGTTTTCAACATGTCATCATTTTTGAAGTTATAAACGGATTCCTCTTGACTTGTTGATATGTTTGTTAATAATTCCTGGCTGTTAGATGACCACTTTCGAAGATTAAAGCCTCCTGATTTTAAGAGCTGGATTAAGTCTTCTATCGATTGTTTACCCTGTTCTATGTTGTAGCAGCCGTGTAACAGATCATCCATATAAAAACTGTTTTCCAGGATATCAGCTGCTTTTGGAAACCTGCAGTGCTCATCCGCCGCCAACTGTTTTAAGGTCATAATTGCTAAAAACGGTGCGGCCTTTGTTCCGTATGTTACCGTGTTTAATTGATACACTTGGACAGGTTGTGTTGATGACTCACGCCAAACTATTTTGTGCAGATGTTGATCAATGGGTTGGACTAAGATTTGGCGGTACATCTTCTCGATATCTGCTGTGAAAGCAAAAGGATATTGTCTCCACTGAAGTAGTAACGCCTGTAGATCTTTTTGTAGGTTAGGCCCTTTGAGCATGACGTCATTCAAGCTATATTTGGTGGATGTTTTGGCGGAAGCGTTGAATACCACACGAAGCTTTGTCGTTAAAGATTCTTCTCTCTGCACGCCGTGGTGAGGCAAAAAACATTCAAGTTTAATGCTATTGTTTTTCTGTTCCGGTTTCATGTGGTCCAACTCAGCATATTCCTTCATGAAATTCTTATATTTTTCGGCTAATGTTGGTTGTTTTTCCAGGCGGCGTTCCAAATTCTTTAGCTGAGCAATTGCCATAGGTTTGGAAGATCCCAAAAGTTGTTTTAAGTCTTCTTTCAGCGGTACTCTCACTTCATAACGACCCTGACTCGTTCGTTTTGTTGTTTTCGCATAGAAGTTCATACATTCTTGATCTTCTAAAGATAAGTTTGAAGGTTCTAAAATTTCCTCAACTTCCCAAAATTTCTGAATGCCCTCAATGTTATTTAAAACCACGTTACAGTGGTATGTTTTTACGTTACCGCACAGTAACCACCCCAACTGTGTTTGTTGAGCCATATGTTGTTGGGCATGTTCTCCTTTAATAATTCCGCCTAGCATAATGTTAGAATAAATATCCGCCCCGAATAGCAAGTCCACTGGTCGACTTCTGTAGAATTCGGGGTCAGCTAAATTAATGTTTTTGATGTAAGTCCAGTTTGGTTTAGCGAACGTTTGGTTCGGCAAACTTTTTATGAGTTCGTTCATGATGAGCACATCAGACTCGAATTCAAAGTTGTTGTACATTGAGGTACATTCTATGCTAATCATCCCTTTAGAATTGTTTTCTTTTTGCCCCACTCCGAAGATGACTCCTTTACATCGTCGTCTCTTAATACCTAACATCTGGGCCGCTTTCTCAGTTATCAAAGATATCTGTGACCCTTGATCGATCAAGGCGCGCATGGTTTTGTAAGTTCCATCCACATTTTTGACCTTTATGAGAGCCGTTGCTAGCAATATCTCCCCCTTCTCTTCTTGAGATGCGTTCACGGTACCCGTCACGGGTTCATTGCCCTTTGCGTTTTGTGTCTGAATGTTGTTGCTGCTTGACGATAGCGTTGATGCATTTGCTAATTTCACAAATGCGTCATGTAAAATGGTGTTATGTTGATCTTTGCATTTTCGGCATGTTAAATTGGACGTGCATTGATTGCCGAAGTGGCTAAATAAACAATTTGTGCAAAGTTTTAATTTGGTTGCAGTTTTTAGCCTTTGGTCGTCACTCATTTTTAAAAATGTTTTGCAATTATAAATGCCGTGTTGATTATTGCAAAGAGGGCATTTTATGTTTGACGCGTGCATTGTTTTCGCAACTGATCTATTTCCATAACTTTTGTTGCTCGAGTTATTGTACGAATTTTTCTTGTTTGATGTTGAAATTGATGAGTTGTTCTGATGAGATGAAGTCTTGGAAAGTACACTATCTTTACGGCGTACTGTTTCCAGGGATGTAAATTTTGTTTCCAGAAAGTTTAAGAACTCTGAGAGAACCGGCAGTTCCTTAGAATTCTTTAGTGACTCTATATAGTCCGTGTATGTTTCGGTATCCAGTTTTTGACCTAGAATATGAACTATCATTGGATCCCACGAGGTGGTGTCAACTCCCAAGTTTTTAATGGCGTTTAGACATTCCAGCGTGGTGTCATGCATTCGCTTAATCTGCTGCAGCGATTGCTGTTGAATGTTTGGCAGACCTAGTAAAATGTTCATATGGGACGAGAATATTAGTTTTTTGTTGTCATACCGGTGGTTGAGAATATTCCAGCACACCAGATAGTTATCAGTACTGATGGGCAGTTGTTGTATGAGTTTCTCGGCTTCTCCCCGGACCTTACCCTTTAAATACTGCATCTTTTGGCCGTTTGATAATGAGGGGTTGTTGTGTATAACTTCCGTATATAGGTCTCTAAACGATACCCATTGATTTTAGTTACCGTGGAAGTTAGGTATCTCAAGTTGAGGTGTTGACTTTTCCCTGTGTGACCTACTGACCACATTTTTGTGTTAATAGCCCTTTTTAGACCGTTGAATTTAGCCTCATACTTGTCGTACATGTTGCTGTATTGTTCATTTTCTCCCTCCAGTTCGATCTCGATGTCCCAGTGTAGTATGTCGATAGCTGTCCATCTTGACTGTAGTGACCTCAATACGTCCTCAAATTCCCACTTATCTGAGATGGAGTCGATGTCTATGTTTGCAGTTGTACGCACAAATGCTTTAAAGTTAGCATACTGTTTCTTCAGCAACTCGTCTAGCTTGCTGCTTGGCTGCCTTGAAAAGCTAGGTCCCGCCTCCTCACCTGCTGTCCCTTCTGCACGTGTACTCGACGCCGATGGTGATGTGCCTCGAGCCGCTGTTTTCTCGTCTGTTGTAGGACTTCCTGTTTTCAGTACACGTTGGTACTGTTGGTTGAGCAACGCCTTGGTTGACTCATATACCGAGCTTGTTTTCTCGTACAGTCGGGCGGTAAAATAAGGGTCAGATTTACTTACCTCTCCCTGAATTCGCTCATGATTGAGTTGGTAATCACTCCAATAACTCTCCAAAGTACTGAGCTTCCGCTTAAAATAATCTATCGTTTTTCTGTCAGCACTATCTTTCTTCAAGTTAATGCCCAGCCTTATAATGCTATCGTAGATCATTGATTGAGTTTCGATGAGGTTTTCCATTTTTGTAGGATGTTAAAACGCAGTCCTTACTGACTAAAAATAAGGAAATTTATTACTTGTAATCTTTGCCTCTGCTCAGCCTCTGCTTCAATGTTGGATCCACCAGCCCCACGACGCACACACACTTATGTTATACGATAGTTCAGACCTCGCACACCGAAATCTCGAATTACCGAAATTACGCGACGCGTGATCCGAGCTCGAAGGACCAAAATATGTCGGGGTACGTAGCAAGGTGGCGGTGTTTTTACGGAGAAAAAGAATGTTTTATGTGACTACTGTTTATTACTATATTATACACTGTTCTTAATGTTTAAAATGTTAAATTGAATGTTAAAGATGTTAATGAAATGTTAAAATGCTAGAATACACCCGGCTAACGCGGTAGACCAAAGTGCACTAAAAAGATGTAAAATTGTCAGCAAATAGGCGCGTTCAACGTGACTTATAATAGGGTCAACGCGACTCGCCGATATTGCTGACTGAGATGTTCGGTGAAAACACCGAACACATATAATATTTAAAAAACCATCACCAGGGTCCATCCATCCCCAAAAACAGACAGACAGTTAGTATTTAAAATTTATCTTTTTAAAACCAAAAACGTAGTTTACAATTCATTTTTGTAAACTACGTTTCTGATTTTCCCGTCCTTGGCGTGTTGATTTTGTACGCTTGATACTCGTGAGCACGCCACATACAATTGCCCATGGGAAAAGCAGTCTTTTTCTAAATGTACACCTGCGACTTTCAGTGTCTGTCCTTGAGCTTTGTTTATAGTCATTGCGAATGCCGCTTTTAGGGGAAAATTGAGTTTTTCGAACTGAATGTGAGGAATAAATACGTTTTCAACGCTTGCTGTTCCTGTCATAACTATTTCTCGAAAACATTGCATCCAAGGTGTGTAATTTGTAGTCGCATGCCATTACAGAGCCTTGGTGCGCCCTGATTACGCATCAACAGGACTGGGACACCAAGTTTAAGCCTCAAATAATGTGATGGGGTACCCTGACAATTCCAGAGAGTTGATAAACTCTACAGAGTACGACGTCACTTGCTTTGTATCCATGACATTGTCGACGGACAGATACTCAACAACACCACAATCCACATGAGACATAATCTTTTCGTTGATATGCCCTACAATTTCGTTAGTTGGTGCCAAAATTACTCTTTCACGCAGCCATTCTTTATCCCTCATATTTGTTTTCAAATTAGAATAAACGTGATTTATTAAATTATCAGTATCTTGGACTACATTCACTATGTATGTTACTTCAGTTTCAGTTTCAGCTTCAGCTTCAGTTTTGGTTTCAGCAATAGTTTCAGTTTCAGCTTCAGTTTGGTTTCAGCGTCAGTTTCAGCTACAGTTTCAGTTTCAGATTCAGCTTCAGATTCAGCTTCAGTTTAGGCTTCAGCTTCAGTTTCAGCTTGTTTCTGTTTCAGTTTCAGCTTCAGATTCAGATTCAGTTTCAGCTTCAGCTTCAGATTCAGATTCAGTTTCAGCTTCAGTTTCAGCTCCAGTTTCAGTTTCAGTTCCAGTTTTGGTTTCAGCTTCAGTTTCTGTTTCAGCTTCAGTTTGGTATCAGCTTCAGTTTCGGCTTCAGTTTCAGTTTCAGATTCACTTCAGCTCAAATAAATCATCCCGTTGATATCTGTTGCCACACGATCTTCTCCTATTTTCAAAAGGGCAAACGCATATTGCCCCGATTTTGAAATAGAAATAATTCGTATATTAACTTGATTGGTTAAAATTTAAGCGACATGGTTGGCGTAACTGTTAACTGGTGCATGACGTGGGTTCGACCCCAGCCCTAAACAAAGATTTGTATAGCCTACATGCAGTTGTGTAGTTTAAAAAAAAAGTGTTATGAGTGGTTCTTGAATACGCGATTTGAATGAATTGAGAGGGGGGAATACAAAGTCCCAACACCCCTTTACATCCTTAAGGGATGATTTCCAGGATAAAAACTATCTCCATACCAAATTTCATCCAAATCGGTTTAGCGGTCAAGTGTATAATGTGGCATCATTTATTATATTATATCATATTTTGTATATGGTATTATGTGGCATGTATTATGTGACATCATTGATTCCCTATACGAAATTCCAACACCCCTTTTACATCCTTTAGGAATGATTTCCGGGACGAAACCTATACTATGTCTTTCCCAGGGTCCTAAACTATTCCCATGCCAAATTTCATCTAAATCGGTTCAGCGGTTTAGGCGTGAAAAGGTAACAGACAGACAGTTACTTTTGTATTATTATAATACTAGTATGGAGTTATTAGTATTAAAGTATGGATAGCTTTTGTCCGCGACTTCGTTCGAGTGGGACGTTTTCCCCGCGTAAATCCCGAATCCGTGGGAATTCCGGGATAAAAAGTAGCTTATGTATTTTTACAGGATGTCAACTGTCTCCTTACCAAATTTCATTGAGATCCGTTCAGTAGTTTTTGCGTGAAAGGGCAACAACTATCCTGCGTGAACCTTACATCGGGATAAAAACTATCCTATGTCCTTCCCAGGGTCCTCAACTATTCCCATGCCAAATTTCATTTAAATCAGTTCAGCGGTTAAGGCGTGAAAAGGTAACAGACAGACAGACAGAGTTACTTTCGCATTTATAATATTAGTATAGTATGGAGTATGGATTTACGAAATAAATATTTCATATCATTTCACAGAAAAACATACCTGGTAGTTCAACTTGCCGGTGTGTATGTTGTTATGCCTCTGTAGAGCATTCTTAGATGGGAATAACTTATTGCACTCTTCACATTTCCAGTCACTTATACCTGAAATTATTGAATTTTTCAAAGGCATTAATATAATATACTAGCTTCTACCTGGGACTTCTTTATCCGGCGAATTTTAAACTAACCACGATCATTTCACATAAGAAGGGATCAAACAAAGCTGTAGCAATATTCAATAATAGCTAATGGTCCTATCATAGACGGGACAGCCACTGAATGCGGTTCAGATATGCTGAAAGTATTTAATTTATGTTTTAACTAGTACTCTCGCGGGGCTTCGCTCCCGTGGATTCTATCACGGTAAAAACATAACTCTCCTTTTTTGCAGTCGGGTAAAAAGTAGCCTATAACCTTCCTCAAGCTTCAAGCTACTTCCATACTAAATTTCATCCAAATCCACCCAGTACTTTCGAAGATTAGCGCGTTCAAGCAAACAAACAAACAAACAAACAAACAAACAAACTAACAAACTTTTCCGCTTTATAATATTAGTATAGATAATAATCGTAAATAATCGAGTAATATCTAAGAAAACCAAGATCCGTTAGATCATGCATTAATTTTTCCAACATTCTTATATTACAAAAAATAAGTCGTATTTGAAATGTTGTGTGGCGACGCATGCTCTGAATATCATGGAGTGCGTTCCGCACGAACGTATCTATACTACAGCAGTTTGGTGTGCTTGTAGTGCGCGCCGCACACCTCGCAGATGTAGGGCGGCTTGGAGCCGTCGTGCTTACCTTTGTGCAGCGCGATGTGTATGTCGCAGGCGCGCTTGTGCTTGTAGTGCGCGCCGCACACCTCGCAGATGTAGGGCGGCTTGGAGCCGTCGTGCTTACCTTTGTGCAGCGCGATGTGTATGTCGCAGGCGCGCTTGTGCTTGTAGTGCGCGCCGCACACCTCGCAGATGTAGGGCGGCTTGGAGCCGTCGTGCTTACCTTTGTGCAGCGCGATGTGTATGTCGCAGGCGCGCTTGTGCTTGTAGTGCGCGCCGCACACCTCGCAGATGTAGGGCGGCTTGGAGCCGTCGTGCTTACCTTTGTGCAGCGCGATGTGTATGTCGCAGGCGCGCTTGTGCTTGTAGTGCGCGCCGCACACCTCGCAGATGTAGGGCGGCTTGGAGCCGTCGTGCTTACCTTTGTGCAGCGCGATGTGTATGTCGCAGGCGCGCTTGTGCTTGTAGTGCGCGCCGCACACCTCGCAGATGTAGGGCGGCTTGGAGCCGTCGTGCTTACCTTTGTGCAGCGCGATGTGTATGTCGCAGGCGCGCTTGTGCTTGTAGTGCGCGCCGCACACCTCGCAGATGTAGGGCGGCTTGGAGCCGTCGTGCTTACCTTTGTGCAGCGCGATGTGTATGTCGCAGGCGCGCTTGTGCTTGTAGTGCGCGCCGCACACCTCGCAGATGTAGGGCGGCTTGGAGCCGTCGTGCTTACCTTTGTGCAGCGCGATGTGTATGTCGCAGGCGCGCTTGTGCTTGTAGTGCGCGCCGCACACCTCGCAGATGTAGGGCGGCTTGGAGCCGTCGTGCTTACCTTTGTGCAGCGCGATGTGTATGTCGCAGGCGCGCTTGTGCTTGTAGTGCGCGCCGCACACCTCGCAGATGTAGGGCGGCTTGGAGCCGTCGTGCTTACCTTTGTGCAGCGCGATGTGTATGTCGCAGGCGCGCTTGTGCTTGTAGTGCGCGCCGCACACCTCGCAGATGTAGGGCGGCTTGGAGCCGTCGTGCTTACCTTTGTGCAGCGCGATGTGTATGTCGCAGGCGCGCTTGTGCTTGTAGTGCGCGCCGCACACCTCGCAGATGTAGGGCGGCTTGGAGCCGTCGTGCTTACCTTTGTGCAGCGCGATGTGTATGTCGCAGGCGCGCTTGTGCTTGTAGTGCGCGCCGCACACCTCGCAGATGTAGGGCGGCTTGGAGCCGTCGTGCTTACCTTTGTGCAGCGCGATGTGTATGTCGCAGGCGCGCTTGTGCTTGTAGTGCGCGCCGCACACCTCGCAGATGTAGGGCGGCTTGGAGCCGTCGTGCTTACCTTTGTGCAGCGCGATGTGTATGTCGCAGGCGCGCTTGTGCTTGTAGTGCGCGCCGCACACCTCGCAGATGTAGGGCGGCTTGGAGCCGTCGTGCTTACCTTTGTGCAGCGCGATGTGTATGTCGCAGGCGCGCTTGTGCTTGTAGTGCGCGCCGCACACCTCGCAGATGTAGGGCGGCTTGGAGCCGTCGTGCTTACCTTTGTGCAGCGCGATGTGTATGTCGCAGGCGCGCTTGTGCTTGTAGTGCGCGCCGCACACCTCGCAGATGTAGGGCGGCTTGGAGCCGTCGTGCTTACCTTTGTGCAGCGCGATGTGTATGTCGCAGGCGCGCTTGTGCTTGTAGTGCGCGCCGCACACCTCGCAGATGTAGGGCGGCTTGGAGCCGTCGTGCTTACCTTTGTGCAGCGCGATGTGTATGTCGCAGGCGCGCTTGTGCTTGTAGTGCGCGCCGCACACCTCGCAGATGTAGGGCGGCTTGGAGCCGTCGTGCTTACCTTTGTGCAGCGCGATGTGTATGTCGCAGGCGCGCTTGTGCTTGTAGTGCGCGCCGCACACCTCGCAGATGTAGGGCGGCTTGGAGCCGTCGTGCTTACCTTTGTGCAGCGCGATGTGTATGTCGCAGGCGCGCTTGTGCTTGTAGTGCGCGCCGCACACCTCGCAGATGTAGGGCGGCTTGGAGCCGTCGTGCTTACCTTTGTGCAGCGCGATGTGTATGTCGCAGGCGCGCTTGTGCTTGTAGTGCGCGCCGCACACCTCGCAGATGTAGGGCGGCTTGGAGCCGTCGTGCTTACCTTTGTGCAGCGCGATGTGTATGTCGCAGGCGCGCTTGTGCTTGTAGTGCGCGCCGCACACCTCGCAGATGTAGGGCGGCTTGGAGCCGTCGTGCTTACCTTTGTGCAGCGCGATGTGTATGTCGCAGGCGCGCTTGTGCTTGTAGTGCGCGCCGCACACCTCGCAGATGTAGGGCGGCTTGGAGCCGTCGTGCTTACCTTTGTGCAGCGCGATGTGTATGTCGCAGGCGCGCTTGTGCTTGTAGTGCGCGCCGCACACCTCGCAGATGTAGGGCGGCTTGGAGCCGTCGTGCTTACCTTTGTGCAGCGCGATGTGTATGTCGCAGGCGCGCTTGTGCTTGTAGTGCGCGCCGCACACCTCGCAGATGTAGGGCGGCTTGGAGCCGTCGTGCTTACCTTTGTGCAGCGCGATGTGTATGTCGCAGGCGCGCTTGTGCTTGTAGTGCGCGCCGCACACCTCGCAGATGTAGGGCGGCTTGGAGCCGTCGTGCTTACCTTTGTGCAGCGCGATGTGTATGTCGCAGGCGCGCTTGTGCTTGTAGTGCGCGCCGCACACCTCGCAGATGTAGGGCGGCTTGGAGCCGTCGTGCTTACCTTTGTGCAGCGCGATGTGTATGTCGCAGGCGCGCTTGTGCTTGTAGTGCGCGCCGCACACCTCGCAGATGTAGGGCGGCTTGGAGCCGTCGTGCTTACCTTTGTGCAGCGCGATGTGTATGTCGCAGGCGCGCTTGTGCTTGTAGTGCGCGCCGCACACCTCGCAGATGTAGGGCGGCTTGGAGCCGTCGTGCTTACCTTTGTGCAGCGCGATGTGTATGTCGCAGGCGCGCTTGTGCTTGTAGTGCGCGCCGCACACCTCGCAGATGTAGGGCGGCTTGGAGCCGTCGTGCTTACCTTTGTGCAGCGCGATGTGTATGTCGCAGGCGCGCTTGTGCTTGTAGTGCGCGCCGCACACCTCGCAGATGTAGGGCGGCTTGGAGCCGTCGTGCTTACCTTTGTGCAGCGCGATGTGTATGTCGCAGGCGCGCTTGTGCTTGTAGTGCGCGCCGCACACCTCGCAGATGTAGGGCGGCTTGGAGCCGTCGTGCTTACCTTTGTGCAGCGCGATGTGTATGTCGCAGGCGCGCTTGTGCTTGTAGTGCGCGCCGCACACCTCGCAGATGTAGGGCGGCTTGGAGCCGTCGTGCTTACCTTTGTGCAGCGCGATGTGTATGTCGCAGGCGCGCTTGTGCTTGTAGTGCGCGCCGCACACCTCGCAGATGTAGGGCGGCTTGGAGCCGTCGTGCTTACCTTTGTGCAGCGCGATGTGTATGTCGCAGGCGCGCTTGTGCTTGTAGTGCGCGCCGCACACCTCGCAGATGTAGGGCGGCTTGGAGCCGTCGTGCTTACCTTTGTGCAGCGCGATGTGTATGTCGCAGGCGCGCTTGTGCTTGTAGTGCGCGCCGCACACCTCGCAGATGTAGGGCGGCTTGGAGCCGTCGTGCTTACCTTTGTGCAGCGCGATGTGTATGTCGCAGGCGCGCTTGTGCTTGTAGTGCGCGCCGCACACCTCGCAGATGTAGGGCGGCTTGGAGCCGTCGTGCTTACCTTTGTGCAGCGCGATGTGTATGTCGCAGGCGCGCTTGTGCTTGTAGTGCGCGCCGCACACCTCGCAGATGTAGGGCGGCTTGGAGCCGTCGTGCTTACCTTTGTGCAGCGCGATGTGTATGTCGCAGGCGCGCTTGTGCTTGTAGTGCGCGCCGCACACCTCGCAGATGTAGGGCGGCTTGGAGCCGTCGTGCTTCTGCTTGTGCTGCTCCAGCCGCGCTGCAACACATCCACATATATACAAAATTCGTTTAAGCTCACAAGTATTTATTTTCCAGATATAATTTGTCTGACTATAAGAAATTTAACCTAACCCTACTGAAACCGCAAGGTGGATTACAGCCTATTCCCTTCCCCTGGGGATGTTCCCGCTAGGACACAAACCTTTTCTCTTATAGGTTGAATGAAATTTGAATTTTAAGAAATTGGTATGCAAACATGTTTCTCTTACTACTAATTCATAAAAAAATGTATCCTCTTAGAAATATATTTTTAATTATTTTTCTTAGATGAGAAACTTGTTTTTATTTAATTTCGTATTCAGTAAATTACACCTAAAAAGTATTTATGACGGTCGTAGGCCCGTAAAAGTATGAAGGAAAAATTTGAATAACTTTTTGGATAAAGCTTATTATTACCAAGAATAAATTATCAGCTGATTGAAAAGCACGCGGGACAACGGCCGCGCGGCCGTTCGGCGCCCGGCTTACCCGAGCGTCGGTATCGGGAGGATTACTATTGATTCCATTTTTTGTTTCTAATATTTTATTTGTTTATAAAACGATTGTATTGCCAAGACAAAGCTATTTCGCTGCAGGAAAACAGCCATTAAAATTTTATGGTGTATGTTGTACTGATTTTTGCATGTATTCATTCTCAATTCTTCATTGCGTACCATACTTCTTAATATATAGATAGATAGATATACTCTTTATTTTACACCATAACAGAATTAAATAAGGACTTAAAAACTACAAAGGGTGTTACAATGGACGGTCTTATCGCTAAAAGCAATCTTTTACAGACAACCTTTGGATGGATTTGACAACATACTTACTCAATACACATATACTTATATATACATAAAAAGAAAAAAGCTAAGATATATAAAAAATAGTAACAAATTAGAGAGAGATAGAGATGTTTTACCATGTTTTTGAAAGAAGGAAGGGTTTGTGCTTGTCTTACTGACATGGGCAGAGTATTCCACAGTCATACTGCTTGAGTTGCGAACAACTTACCAAAGAAATTGGCAGAGTGACTCGGTACCTCTAGCCTCAAGTTTTCCGATGACCTCAGAAATTTGGCATGTGTATCATGGAGGAACTTAAAACGTTCTTTAAAATAAAAGGGGGTCTTATGAATAGAATACTGTAAAGCAGAGACAAGATGTGTAAGTTCCAGCGAAGACGTATAGGAAGCCACTTGAGTTTCGTATGAAATTCGGACACGTATACATACATATAATACAGTATATATGTTTGATAAGATCTTTACTTACTAAAATGTATGTACTTGTCTATGACTGTGCGACTATCCGCCGTCTTAAGTACTATGTTACACATAACTGTTTAACGTAATGACACCGGTTTCCGACCAGCCTCCTCTGTCCGTCCATTTTAGTTTTTTTTCGCTAAAACGTTCAAAATATCGCGCGAAAGTCGTGAAACTGACGCATTCTATTCAATAACTATGTATCTTGTATGTCATCTGTCAAAACTTGTGGTTCAAATGTTAACGGACATTTTGTAATTTTAATAAAACCTACGCAAGGGTGCAGTTTGCTATGGATTGAATGCGAAAAAAACATACATTGGTGAAAACAAACATCTGGATTTTTACAGAGAAAAATGTGGTAAGTTTGGCATTTTTTTACTTTATACGTTTGATTAGTTCATTAAGACCTTAAAATTCCGATATGCAAACAAAAATTTCGTATTGGCATAGATTTATCGGGAAATTAAATATGGACGGAATGAGGAGCCTTACAAAATAAGAACATCCCGAATACCGACCAATTGGTTGGTAAAAGGAATTTTACATGTAGTTAATGAAACTAATTTTCTATTATGCATATTGCTTTGTGATTGTTTTGTGTTCAGTTACATATTCTAAAAGATATCCTTAGATAATACCCAGAAGGTGCCTTTGTTGTTGTGCAATATGATGGTGAATATTTTCCTGGGGTACCTAGTCATGGAAATGTAGATAATAAAAGTTTGAACGTAAAGACAACGACGATGGGCGGAAACTAACCCTTCATTAAGTACATATGGACGATAGCAAATAAGAGCATGTATTTTTTTTTAAGTAAGGACATAAAAACTAATTTACCTTCCTGTTTTACTTTATGTCAGTGTAATGTAGGTATATACAAGTTAATTTTTGTTATATCTGTGCTCAATTCCCCATAAATTATAAGTCAAAGAATGTTTTTTTTTTTACGAATTTCGACTCTATTCCTGACTCATAGCGTCGATTTTACTAGGTAACATTTGGCTGGTCGGAATCTAGAGACATAGTGGTCGGATACACGGATATTTGTAGGTAGCCGGTCGGAAAACGGTGCTTTCTGTTTATTTTCAGCCGTAACAGTATTCATTCAAATATAGATATAAAAAAGTCGTAAGAGGACACAATTATGCACATATTTACAAATTAAAGTTCGTAATCATTCAGAAAAACATTTTTTCATATGAGGTCTAGAGTATTTTTTTTATCTTTTGAAGTCTCTTCTCTTCTTTTTTTATCTTTTTATCATTTAGGCATATCAATCAGTGGTCGGAATTCGGCGCCATTGCGTTACTAGTGGAATCTTGTAATTGGCCTTTTTCTACTTATTGTCAATGATCATTCAAATGTATTAGCTGTAAGTTTCCTTAAAATTAATAAAATAAAATAAAACTAAAGTCCAAATAAATATTAGTAATGCATTTTTATAACTGCTGCAAGAGACTAGTAAATGGTAAATGGTAGTAGTAAATGGTAGATACTGTAAAAACGTATTCAGAAGTGTTTACTAGGCTTAATTTTAAAGTATTTTAATACAAGTACATCATAAAAGTATAATTTTCTTTACCACTTACATAGAGAGGTATATTTAGCATCACACTGGTCACATTGGTGCACTACTTTGGTTTTCTTCTTCCGAGGCTGTGATGACAACATCTTACTCTTCAGAGGTCTGCCTAATTTTTTCTTGATAGGTTGCATGTCACTGCTGAGGTTGTCTACACCTAAACTGTCCTCATCCTCATCATAATGCTCTATTTCAAGCTTTAGACAGTTTCCAAAGCCATTGTTGTATATGGGACTTTGCGAGCTAAAACAAAAAAACACAGTGAAAGAATTAAATGAATTGATGTTTTTTTTATTATATGAGCTGAAAAATTTAATAAAAAAAAAAAAACCTGAACAAGATATGAAGGACGAACAACTGAAAACTTACAGTGTAATAATTAAACGAATTGATGATTTTTTATTATATGTGTTGAATAATTTAACTAAATAAAACCTGAAAAATATATGAAGGAAGAACAACTTACATAACACAAACTCATTAAGATGAATATAAGTGGAATAATTTAACTAAACTTCATCAAGTTCAAGTAGCAAACACAGTGATGAATTTAAGCATACAGTTTAGGATCAATTACTGATCTGCCCATTCTGCTAATTATACTGTTCATACTCCTGTACATCATTTTTTTGTTGATAATAGGCTTGCATTTGACCACCATCTCACCTGATGGTAAATGATGATGTGGTCATAGATGGAACTGGCAATATATAAAATTGTCAAATGTTAACCACACAACTGGACACAGACAGGTTCAAAATACTAAGCAGTTACATACCCTTCAGCTGGGTTCTCAATCTTGACCTCTGGCAGCAAGGCAGCAGGGTCCGCTAAGGTGTGCATGGCTAGCTTGTGAGCTGCCAAGCCAACATCACCACCCTCACCCGTTTTTCCACACTCTTCACAATTCCAGCTAAAACAATCATAATATTGTGCTTTACATCACTCCTAACTTACTTCAATATTTTGATAACTTTCGTTCAATAATAATGATCTGTAAATGAAGAAATTAACTATCCATTTCTCCTGCCCAATAAACATTTTCCAGTAGATACTACTGTCTTATTCAACTTTTGCATCATTTCAATAAAATCAACCTATATTAAATATTTATCAATAACATATTTCAATAAATTTGAATAGAAATCATATTGATACCTCTAATTAATACTATGCTAACAAAAATTTTGGTATTTTCCATTTTTTATTAATTTTGACCCATATAAATAATATATATAAACATTTTGATAACATTTTCAAGTTACCTGGTACTGCTAGCTTTACTTTTTACTTTACGTTTGTTTATAGTTATTTTTTTCTTTTTCTTCTCAACTTTGTATCTCTTTCGTTTACTTTGAGTGGCGAGAGGTTCGTCATCGGAGTCATCATCATCCACATTATCACACACATAGTCGTCATCATCATCATCATAGTACTCTGCCTTCACATCTGACAACCGGATGGGTTGCGCTGCTTGTTGGGGATCAAACAGAGGATTTTTACTAAGAATGGCTTCAAAAGCCTCCTTCAACTTAAAGTACTCGATCTCGGCCTGTTCGAGCAAGTTGATAAGGTCGTAGCAGGTGTTGCACATGAACTTGGAGGCGGCGTGAGCGGCGAAGTCGCGCTGCGTGAGCTTGTGCAGGTAGGTGCTGAGCTTGACGCCCGACGCGCGCGTGGTGCTGCAGGAGATGTCCACGCACTGCGGGCTGCGCCGCGCGCACGCCACGCACTCCAGCTGCTCGTGCTTCACCACCACCTCCTCCTCCGTCTTGATACCCTCCATGTCTTCTTTCTTCTCGATCTGCTCCACTTTACTATCGGAGTTCATTGTACTCGTTTCGGCCATTTCTACAACACGATCAACGTCGACCCTTGTCGATTATACACTTCCTACACTTATAAATAAACTAAAGAAAATATGTGTCGTCGAAGATTTATCAATTGATTTGACATCACTTTATATTATCAAGCCAATTATTAATTTTACAAAAGAAAAACAAAATGCATACGAGGCGATTGACATTTCTAAGCAAATCTGTGTTTATTTTCCCGTTCCCGTTAACAAATTGACGTTGACATAACTGACAGCAAATTGACAGTTACGGCAAAATAATCAAGTTACAATTCTTTCTAAGCAGTTATAAAGTAAATGACCAAAACTAAAAAGAATAAAAGTTGAAACTGATCACTACTTATTTAACAACTATAGGTAATTCATTAACTTTGTAGCAACATAGCGTCGCTGTAAAATGATAACCTCGTATGTCCAGAAATCCAAACTTCACAGGAAACGAACAAAACGGTTAATTTTGTGGTAAAAGTTTCGAAATACGTCGCCATTTTAAAGGGTTGCGAGTGGTTGGGGGGAGCGGGGGGGAGGGGTCGGATACCCCCCTCACCATTTTCACCCGCCGGAAATACTTGGTTTCCTTAGAAAAAAAAAAAAAAAACAGAAATTTGGGTAAAAATTTCGAAATACGTCCCCATTTTAAAGGGTTGTAAGTGGTTGGGGGGAGCGGGGGGGAGGGTCGAATAAACCCCTCACCATTTTCACCCGCCTAAAATACTTGGTTTCCGTAGAATAAATAAAAAACAGAAATTGGTACAAACATTGTTTATTCCACTTTATAAACATGTTTTATCACTTTTATTAATTCCATGAATGGATCTATGAGTCGACGGAGCCCCGCGTAGCGGGGCTCCTATTTCTGGGTGGTTTAAAAAAAAATAACCACGATGGCTAAGGCGGGAGCTTCGCTGCGCTGCGCTCCCGCCTTAGCCATCTAACCTAATCCAATGAAGTCGGATTGTGCCAACTCGGAGTAATAAAAAACACAAATCGATACCTACGGAAGAACACATTCACACTCGAAAGCAAAGGAATGACGCACAAATTTGACATTAGCTGTCAATATCATCCATCCAATATGGCGGGTTGCGTTTCGTTTCACGTTTTTCACATAAAACCTAAACATTACATTTGAAAAACTGTATTAAAGCATAAAAATTACGTTCCGTTTTGCATAATTGCAATATATTTAAGAATTTTTGGAAATTGTTTAAAAATATTTAGACGCAACTCCGGCAGCCAAAATTACTTTGGGGGGATTAAGACTAACTCCCTTAAGCCCCCTACAACACCAATACCCTCAAATTCAGGCGACTCGTTTTAAAATCCAACCCAATGCGTTACTTAACTGGATTATGCCAAAGAAATGATATAAGAGGTTGTCTGTTCTTATATCTACGTAGTTTTTGTTTAAACGCCCATGTCTCTATAGATAGGAGGTTTTGGTTTTACTCCATAGATGGCACTTGTAGTCATATAGTATATACTCTCAGACTAAGGAAAAAAGAATAGACATGAAATACCTACGAAAAAAGCGTGCATACCTATTGTGAGTCTGGCACAAAGATGGCGGCTTGCCGTAGAGCTGCGCGCATTATAACATCGATAGTTGAATTGCACGGTGCTTACAGAATTCAAAATTGTCGAAAATGAGTTTAACGTTTAAGAAATTCATGGCCCTTTGCTTTAAGTTTTTACTATTTTTAACTAATTTCCCTATAAGTCTTATTTCGTTTCGCAAGGATTAAAAAAATAGGCCCCCAATCCAGATGCACACGTTTTTTTAGCTTTCTTCAGTTTTATCTACGTGGTAATGTGAGCTATAAAAACGCACACGCTCGAAGAGTGTCACTTTACATGGCAGGCAGGGCACGTGGATACTGAATAGATGCTACTGCAATTAAATTAACTATCTGTATTCTGTACTTGTACAGGTATGTTCATAATAAAACAAATTTTACTATGGTGTGGTATGTCTATCCCATTTATTCCCAGTTGCCACCGCGGCGATCACGAATAAAAAACTGTAGCCTTGTGATCGCTGTGTTCATTGCTCGCTTTTTCCTGTGAGTGTAGTATGCGACTGAAAATGCGGCCAGAAAAACTGTGGCGACCACGCTCAACATAGTGGGTGCGAGTAAAAATCCTCCTACACACAGTGCCGCCGGCTGGGGAGGATGCCGCGCGCGGCTCAGGGTTACTTAGCGCTAGGAATTAAGATTGAGATTCGTGCGGACTTCTAGTTTCTGCGACTTGTGCCGGGGCATATGTGTAGGAGCCTTATTAGAGTATCACTATTACTGATTAACATACCACGACTGCAGTACCTGTACCTAAGGTCTATAATTACCAATGAAAAGAATAAATAAATACAAAATACGGTTTGTTTTCATCGTTTGTCAGACTATACTTATTTTTATTAACTAATAATATAACTTAACATTATTTTTTTTTACATGGCTCGATCATTCATAATAAAACAAAAATTATCATTTTACACAGATTTATTGAAAACTATAAAAGCCGTTTATCCCAGTCATACTTAAGTTCTAAAATACAAATATGTATACACAATAATCAAATAAGAGCACGTTGCGCAAATTTTATACAAATATACACATTAATAAAACATGAGCATGTTGAACAAACAAAAAAAAATACAAACCACACAATCCTTACTTATTAATATTATTATATAAGTGCGAAAGTTTGTTTGTATGGATGGATATTTGTTACTCAATCACGGCTGAACGGATTTTTATGAAATTTGGCACAGATGTAGATTATAGTCTGGATTTTCTTACTCTGTCTTCTCACTTTTTCATTTAAATTTTTAATTTTTTTCTTCCGATATTAACATTTTGATTTTAATTTTTGAATAATTTCAAGCGCTTTATCCTGAAACAAAAAAAAACGCAATAACTTCTAGTTTTCTGCAACTTCGTTCAAGTTTTTGCCGTAAATTAATTTGAAATTACCAGTTACGCTGCCCACAGTACATACAGTAACATATTATAGAATAGATTAACACTTACATCTGCATAGCTAGAAGTGCTGCAGACAGGCTCCTCTTCCAGTGTTTTGTGAGAAAAAAATGTTGTGCCTCACATTCATTAAATTGGGCTGGTAACTGTAAAGAAATAACAACAATTTTTTATATTGAGTGAGTTTGTATTTAAAAGTCAAGATAGCATGGTAATTACCATAAGGAACATAATTATTATGAAATATTACACATCTGCATTGTTAGAAGTGCTGCAAACAGGTTTCTCTTCCAACACCCTGCGAGGAACAGATCGTTGTTCCTCACACTCGTCAAATTGTGCTGGTAACTATACAAAGAATAACCATAAATGTTTAATAATATTTACATTGCGAATTTAATCACTAACTCACGCTCACATTTGTTTAGCTTGCATTTTAACATAGACACAACATTTTATAACCTGATATATGTATGTATCATTTTCAAAAATTAATCATTATCCATCTCCTTTTGCTATGACTATATCAGGAGTAAAAATAGTGCAGGTATATGTGTCTTAATCTGTGTGAGGAGGTGGATAATTAAAATCATATAACTTATATTAGGTTTTGATTCATTCTGTAGGAGAATTTTAAGGAATAAATCATATAACTTATATTAGGTTTTGATTCAGTCTGTACGAGAATTTTAAGGATGTTTTATAATTTTCAGAAAAAAAAAAGTTATCTATTTATTCTGACTGATGTGTATTTAAACCTGAAACTTTATACCAGTATTTCAGCAATATAGCACTGCTGTTGCTGACATGCTTCTCGTCCCTCCTCTCTCTCCATCAACTGGTTTGGATTGGTTACTTGTCAGTAAGTAGGTAAACACAATAAACTTGTCTATTTTCAAAACTTACCAATAATTCACTTGAAGGCAAAGCATCATCGCGCAGTCTTGTTATATTTAAAGTTCGGTTAAAACTTTTATCTTCAAAATGCAGGGAACAAATAAAAATATGCTTGGTTGTAGTATTCAAATTTTCAATCCTAAGAATATACAGCCACTGTTCTTTTCTTTCTTTACATGTTGGCAATCTAAAATCATAAAAAGAAATCGAGTTAAATAATATTCACCTGTCGATATGTTTTATCGATAAATTGAAAATTCCGAACCGTAACTCTAACTCTCTGTTTACTAACAAATGATTTGCTTAAAAATCACATAATATCAACAGTAAAACAGTAAATGATTACAGAAAAGCAAGTGTATCTTTATAAACTTTCCCAAAAATAGCAAAATCTTTTAAAATAATAGAAAAAAACAAGATATTTTGAATGAATTCGGTTACTTACCTGTGCAACGTTTTATTGGGATGTTTTTGTTGCTTTTCATGCGGCAGCCTAACACACTGCACCTACCCATGATAAACGCAGTATTATGCAAGTTCTTACACTATAAACAAGCACAATTTTCGCCTATTATCACCAAATTTTCTTAAAAACACTGAAACAAGCAAGTCGCGATGACAACTGATGTACTTGTTGTTGGCTGTGACAAAACATGGCGGCCGGCCGCAGTTAGGTATTTTGCGACATCACCAAAGTTATGTTGCCATTTTTGGCAATGATAAAACTAATGTTGTCCTTTTTTACATATGATTACTCTCACAAGTTAAAAGGAGATGCCGATATATCAGTAACTATGCCGTCGAAATGCATCATATTCCTATAACTACTGTTCGTATAGAATGTTTATGCCATGCCCTCTTTTTTTCCTTAGTCAGAGTATATACTGGGTTTACAGTTTCACCGTATTATAAAATACGTGGTTTCCATAGATAAAATAAATAAGTAGATGTGGTCAACAGACGAAATTATATCGGAACCGTGTGTCTCCAGTTAGGCGCTGGGCGGGGCAACAACTACACATGCAGTTTAATAAAATCAATAGATACGCACTCGCGCACACACCCGCATTTCTTAAATCAGAACGTACTATACAATCAATAATAAACCTTATTGCGTCAAACACAGCGTGTATTTATGCACCGTAGAACTTACCAACACAAAAACATCGGTCGCTATCGTTGTGCTGTGCAAAAACAATTTATTTTACATATACGCTAGTGATTGACTAAATCGGAAAGTTATCGATTCTTCCATTTATTATTGTACATTTTTTTTGGGCACCTGAAAATGAACCAAATAAAAAATGGCATTTCCAGAAAATATTATAATAACAATAAACATATTATTAAGAACATAACATTACATAATTATTATTAAGTACTACCTACTAAGTATTAAGGGCTACCCTGGCGCTTTCAACTTAAATCTTCATATTTAATTATCATAGTGATAGGTCAAATAGAAGTTGATGTTAACTTATATTTCGCTCTTGATCGGAACATACCAGCCGTATAGGTTTTATAGAATCCTGAAAAGTTGAATGACTGATTTTATGAATGCCCTAAAACATGAGAATAGCTTTCAGTAATAAAATAAAATTTAACCCACTTCTGCAAAAATCAGTTGTACTCTTAATTTTGGAATTGTCCATTCAAAAAGCCTGCGACTTTTTTTTAGAGGCTGGAACATTTCTGCGCTGAAGTGAACCGAGCATATGGTGCTATTTTTTGTAGGGTACCAGTTAGGTGGCATGCCTGTGGCATCAATCCATTCCTTTTTTATATTACCATCTTTTGGGAAGCTGAAAAGTACGAAAACCACTTATTTATCATTTACATACATCCTAAGCTACTTCTAAACGTCACCATATAATAAGCATCGCAATAATTACGTAACACGCTATAAATCAAGATCTGAATGATTTTGACGTATAGTGCTAATCCATTGCTTCACATGTTCGAAATATTGGTCTGCTCAACAACGTAAATACCACAGTGAGTGTTGTTGATTTAGCATAATGAAACCGATTCCTACTGTAAGTGTGTTACGCAATTACCCCGCAGGTAATAGTTTAGTAGGTTATAATAGGTTTTTGTTATACGAAAAATCCTAGTTAGTAGAGAAATTGTTAAATATATGAAAACAAACACACATCCATGCATAACAAATAAATAGCATCAATATATTGACTTATTTTAAGCTAAATTCACAAATATATTATCTGAACCATGCCGATTATTATAACGCATTCGAAGCTTCAACGGAAGTAAAATACAAAAACCATAAAAAAATAAAGAAAGAGCAACATAGGATAAGGCATAACATACGATAATTCTAAACCGAAAAACACCACCGATTATTAACCTAAAATTAAAGTAACTTACTTTACGAATATTGGTTACGCATTTCTCTACTACTCTGTAAAAAAAATCAAAATAAGTAAAAAAAAACATTATTTACATCGATCTTCCAACCGGGCTAAAACGGTTGACAGATTGAAAAATAAACTATTGTAGCGACGGCGACGTCGGAACTCCTTACGCATGCTGCGGGCGTAAAATAAATTGTTTATTTTTTTTACTTTTTTGAACACTTGACATTTCAACGTATTATAATTTCTGTCATCTCATGTAAAATAAAAGTTAAATATATTTTCTGAGAGGTTTCCGTATGTTATAAAAAACTTTTTACCAAAAAATTAAACAGACTCCCAAAAAACACTGCAAAGTGAAAAATAACTTTAATTTCGGTAGTCGGTGTCTTAAGTTCTGTATTTTCTTTTTTGGCACCGACTTCCGAAATTAAAGTTATTTTTCACTTTGCAGTGTTTTTTGGGAGTCGGTTTATATTTTTGGTAAAAAGGTTTTATTTAACTCTTTTTAGTTGGTCGATTTTTAATTTACCTAGTTACAAGAGCCTAAATGTCAACTACTTATATTCATTTACAAAATATTGCTTTTCCCAATGTTGGGCTGTTATTTGTTGAGGAGTTCTCCTGGTAGTTCACCATCAGCTTCACTTCATCATATGCGTTATGACGAGCATATTGTGCTTAATAACCACATTCAAGTAATCGAAGCGGAACACATGAACTACTTATTATTCCTACTTATATATTGAATAGTTCCAGTGGCCATCGGTGGTCTTCATCATCAGGTTTACTTCACAAATGGTGCTTTTCGAATGCAACTACACAAGTTACTATAAAATATATTCAAATCACTATAGGTGTGTAAATCACTATATTTGAAGAGTTCCCTCGATTTCTCCAGGATCCCAACATCAGATCCTGACTTGGTGACAATGGGACCAATTTCAAAGTATACCCTTTTAAACAAAAAAAGAATTTTCCAAATCGGTTCAGCCGTCTACGAGTAATCGGTGATCATACATAAAATAATAATAATAATATACGCGTCGAATTGATTACCTCCTCCTTTTTTTGTCGTCGGTTGAAAAACCCCTAAACTATAATAGCAATATTTCATTTGTCAATCGACATTGCTGTCGATAGCTTATGTTAGTGGATCTGCACAAGCACATCACTAATTCGTCGCAAGAAGTGGCGGCCTCACTACGCGATGAATCCGCGTAATACAGTTTCGTATGTTATTTTTACATTGCTTGTCCAGTTACTTAGTGACGAACTCAGGTAGTGGTTAAGGAGCAATGTATTTATAGCAAAAGTAGTACAGTCGTTCTGATATTTGAAAACAAAAATAACATAGTAAAACCAAGAAATATTTTACGATTTATTGTTTTTCATGATTTTAAAGACAAATATTGTAAAATACTTGTACTTACATAATTATGGTAAGTGATTCCATGATTCACATAGTTTTGATTTTGGCTTCGGTTTTTACAAGATACCACAGAACAACTCGGCATTCATATATGTTATCACGATCGCCGTCGAAAGCGCACTAGTTCGCGGAGACGGCCACTTGCCTGTGACATGAGCCCTGTGGCCATGTCGCGCGGACACCGATACGCCCCCTTACCACTTCTCCTATATTTTTTATTTCTGTGGTGGTTTCCATACGATTTTTACAAAAAGTGTTTTTTTTTACACATGAGGTATTCATTCTACAGCGACGATAGTCTTTGTTTAAATGACGAATTCAATTACTGTTTTCTACAATTTAACTATTATCAGCAAGTAACATAGGCTATGTAATGTTTGACAGAAGTTATATTGATAATGAAGATATGGGATAATCTTTAAGGAAAGGTAACCCTTTTCTTAAAGATTATCCCATTATGCTGTGATTATTTTGACTTCACATCCTTACAAATTGCACGTCCAGTTAAACGCTGAGTAGTCATGTATTTGCTTAAAAATGTCTGTTTTGCTCAATTTGTCAAAACATTAAAAGTAAATGACAAGTGATAACAATGTTATGTAGTTACGGGATTCGTAACAACAATCTTAGACGGGAACGTTAAAATGCTTTGCGTAAGCGAAGCCATATTATACATAATAGGAAAGAATGTTTGTTTGTTTGTCCATCTTTACTGTAAAAATGGTTAAATGTGTTTTTGTGTGAAGATAGCTGAGGGTTTGATGAGTGACATGTTCAACTTTAATTTCATAAAAAAATCTTTTCATGCGAGCGAAAGTCGCAGTCAGTAGCTAGTAGGTACTTAAATAAGTTTGTTCGGAACCCTTAGTGCGCGAATCTCACTCGCACTTAACCGTTTCTTTATATGCAATATATATATAAAATAAAATGCATAGGTACTACATTCAGTCAAAAAAGTATCACGATTTGTTTATGGTTCCAAATTCCTTTTTGACGTTCCGCAGCCGAATGGCAATAAATGGAACCTTTATAGTTTCGTCATGTGTCTATCTGTCTGTCTGTTTGTCCGTCCGTATGTCACAGCCATTTTATTCCGAAACTATTAAGACTATACATGTGAAACTTGGTAGGTGGATGAATTCTGTGAACCGCTTTCCGATTTTAACAACAAAATAAAAAAAATGTTTAAAATTAACGGTGGCTCTCCATATATGGAACTGAAACTGAATTTTTTTTTGTATGGTGTTTGGTGTCTATAGACAGGTCTTTATAAGGTTTCTAAAACCACTCGCACTTGGCCATTTTTTTGTTGTTAGATTGGCACAACTGTTTTCCAAATATGGCGCGGAGTTTGAGTTGCATCTGTTATTTATATTAAATACCGTGCTGTTTTTAGTTAATCATATTATCTAGTGTGTATTATTAAGTTAATCATACCTAATTTCATAATGGACAAAAACATTGAACAAAGTGTTTGCTCTAAATTTTGCATCGCCAATGGAATTGAAATGTTATAGGCTTACGGTGAAACCACTTTATCAAAAACACGTGCTTATGAGCAAAGATATAATAAACTATGTCATAGCTTATGAGTGATACAAAACGTTTAAAAGTGGTCGAGATGTGATGGAAGAAGAAATTGCCACGCTCTGAAATCGGCAAATAGTAAGTATAGTTATTACTGAAAATCCTCATTCAAGTTGGAGAGAGATAGCCGCTGAACTTTCTGTGTCTCACGTGTCGATCCGTAACATTTTATAAATAATCACTTGGCTATGAAACATAATTGCAACTATAAGACTTTTTTTGTTCTTTTGTTTATTTTATAGATGCACTTTTGTCTTTACATTTATTTTATAAAAGGATATATAGAAGGTGTATGGATTATTAAGATATTTTCAGATGATCTATGTGATATCGCTGTACTTGGTTTGAATAAATAACTCATCTTTACTTTTACCCAACCGAGGGAGCCGACCAACATAAGGTCGGCTCCCAGCCTTATATGATGCGGTTCAGTACTATTGTTTTTCATGGATCGTCTGCTTATCTAACCTCCATAATCCAGTAGCTGGATACCAGGGCCGCGCTGACCTAACACAGCGCCTGTGTGCAAAATCTATGAAGCGCCTAAGATTTTTCCACAGGCGTGAATATTGTCTTGGAGTCTCCAAAAGACAATACTAACGCCTATGGTTTAACTTTACGCTGTTTGTACCTACTCAATTATAAAGAATAATAATATGTTGTAGTTTTACAAAAATAATTTCAATAATTAATGCTGGCATTACATCCGGCGCCCCTTCTGCTTTGGCGCCTGTGTGCGCCGCACACTTCGCGCATAGGAACGGCTCGGCTCTGTTGGATACCCCTTGGCAAGTCTGGGGACAGATTTTCAGGCTTCTGACTACCTGTAGCGACTTTCATAGATGCGTAAATGACAGCCGGAACCAACAACTTCACGTGCATTCCGAGGCACAGAGGAATCTACGAACATGCTCACCCATCCACTGACAGACCTCGACAACCATCGCTTAACCTTGAAGAGTGACCCGTGCAGGTGTTATTATTTAGCCATGAGCTCCGGTGTGAATAAGTTATAAATGCTCCCTACCTATATGCTAACAATCGCAAGACGTAAACATATTCGAACGGCGACCGGTGGAAAGGCACGGTGTTGCGCACTTAGACACAGCAAGACCGCGAGGGCAGCGGGCCGTGGCGGGGCCCCACCCCTCGCCGGCCGCAGCCCGGGCCGCCGGGCCCCGGCGCCGGCCGCCAGTGCTCTACCAGCCTCCCCTGCGTCAGTCAGCGCGGACACACGACAACGACCTGCGACCTCACGCGGAACGCAACCTCTTGCGTTCTCGATGTGCACTTACTATTTTGAAAAAGGAACTTTGTGATAGTGTGTCACTGGTTCACGCTGTGAATATATATCTTTACAGTGAAATTATTATTACTTTAATTAGTAAAAAGTGTGAGTTATTCCAATTTTAAAAAGTTCAGACGTACTTTTTTTTGGAAAAGTTATCAGTTTCAAGGAGCTGGTGAGTACATAATTATAGTTTATTACCTAACATCTTTGATAATTATTAATGTCTTATGTTCTGAACGGAGTGAATCTAAGCACGACGTACACGACGATTTATTCCTGTATTGTCCGTTTACAAACACTTAAATTCAAATGCACAAACAACCAGACCCTGAGCAACTATCTGTAGGCCATACAAACGTTTCTTTCGAGCGAGATACGACCTGCGACACACAGCGCAGCAGCCGATCGTTCAACAACTGCGCCAACCTGTTGTCAATATATTAACGACTTGACAGCAGAATGGTGTATTGCAAATAAGAGTTATTGTCCGAAGACGCAACACTGCGAGCGGCGTCCCGTAGCGGAACCACTCGTAGCTAATGTGGCTGTGAATAGATGAGATAGAAGTAGCAGTGTGGAGGTGTTCCACCCTTGTCCGTTACGGTGTCCACAGAAGAGACACGCTCGAGCGGAGACAAAGTGCGAGGGTGTATCCATGCTTGCGCTACATTATGTCGCTATCTAGTAAACTTGCACCTTGCAATGGTTGATAATAACATATTTTACATCTCTCATATTCGGTAAGTAGGTCCTTATTACCCCCAAATGGGGCTTGTAGGTAACCAATTAGCGCTCTAAGGTAATAATGTAGCTAGAAAAGCTCTAGGGTGGTAAGCAATTTTAAAAAAATCTCTTCACTCTTTCAAAAAGTTCGCGTACATCTAACCATCATACTGGCAATAGACATCATGCATTCAGCCCAATGACAAAAGAGGTCGCTTCGCTATTCAGCCTTGTCTTCGTATGAGTATAATAGTCATCAATTTTAAATATCGAACGGCGAAGCTCAATTTCGTTCTTGAAAAAAAATATTAAAAAGATGAAAAAAGGCGGGAATAGAAAACTTTAGAAAACCGGTTTTTTTCCTCTTACCTCACAATCGAGATGTAAAGCAGAGTAGTTAGCTCTGGTGTAAGCATCAATTGCACCCTCGAACTATAGGCGCCCTCGCTGCGCTCGTGCGCCTAAATATCTCGGGCTGCAATTGATGCCTTACAGCCCTTGGCTACTAATCTACTATTAATTATCCCTAATATACCATAACATGAGAGAATCTCCAAGAAGAGCTCGTGGCTATATAATAACAGCCGCACGATGCCATCTTCAAGTCAAGCAACGCGTGTCGAGCTCGCTCCCAGGATGGGTGACCATCCACACATATGGAGATTCCTCCATGACTCAGAAATTACTTTAACACGTCGTTGGTTCCGCTTCCGGCTTGTTCAACTTTGACAGTCGTTACGATAATCTGACACTATTCTTGCCAAAGGGGTGTTGTGTTATCCAAGTTGTGGAGGTCAGTTAAGGTAGTAGCTCTATGTAAAGAATAATATAATAATAATAATATATAAATAATATAAAGTTGGGATAAGGATAAGGAGATGATGATGAGTGAGAGTATTTTTTGTTATCCCGTGACAGCAACACTATAGTGCTGTTATCGCGCATCAAGCACCGCAAGGTGTGTGTCTGGCGGCAGCGAGTCAGTGGCGTGACGCGCGCCGAACAACGGACAGCCCCAGTTGCAGCACGCGTCGGTACATACATAAATAAATACATACCTACTGAATTATTATGTATCGGGGAACAATCATTTACATCAGAGCAGACAGCACGCACTGCATAGTCTAGAGTGATGGTTTAACGTGCTCTACCTTTTGCGATCATAGTCGAAATTAGACGAAAAAACGATAAACACAGGTTTCTTTTACAGGGCTCTGGTATCTGCATCTGAACTTGCCCTGGTATGACATCACACACTGACATTCGCTGTGCGTGGATGAGGACTTGATGCATTGTATTTGTATGCAACACCCAATCCAAAAATATGATATTTGTATAGTTTACATTCACTTTTAGGGTGAGCGCGGTTTTAATTTACTTAATAAAGTTTTTTGCTGTGACTTCTGAGAGGTGAATAGTTCATACGCAATCCCAAAGTACCTATTTAACAGTAGCATTATACAGGTACAGTGCCTAATGGTACTTCATGATGTTTGGGAACCTCTGCATCCGGGCTAGGAACACAGCTCATCCCCTTTTAATGATTGCACAATTGAATACAATTAGCCTTTAAAAATCTAAACAATGTTTGTTGCTAGAGTGTGCGATGGTGTGTGATCGTCTACGGTACAGTTGAAAGACGAAAATGTGGTGCGCCGACTCCAAGTAAATGGGAAAAGGAACATGATGATAGTTGTTTAAGTTTTTAAGTAGTTCACTTCAGCTGAATACTCTGGGTACCATCACAGCTGAGTACTACCGCCTTACTACGCCGTCTGGTTCGTAAGCTAATAACTAGAACCACCCGCAGGTTGCTGCGACCGCGTTGCGCATCGAAGCCGCGTGCCGTGGAGTGCCAGCTCGCGCGGAAACACTGTTACGTTAACCACGTCAGTTAACCCATGCTAATGCTAAACCTCGCGTACATGCAAACAATCTTTCTTTAACTACTAACAGAAGGACTCACTTTCTATAAGTTTTAGATATTGCAGAATGGGGTAGTTTTCTGTTTTGCAAAATGCTTACACTATTTGGTCCGTCAGTTAGAGTTTAAAAATCATTGTACACTATTTGGTCGGTCAGTTTATAAAAAATATTATACCCTTTTAAAATCAATAAAAAATTACAAAGATCAATATTTTCAAAGTTCAGCAGTGGGGGCTGATAACGTCACTTGTTGCTAAAATCTATATTAATATTATAAAGCGGACCAATTTGTTTGTTTGAACGTGCTAATCTTCGAAAGTACTGGGTCATTCAAATAATGAAAGGAGGTGAGAATAGATCGGCCATTTATTGCCCATCGACAAATTCATATTATATATATATATATTTAATGCTGATACTCAGTCGAACTGAAAATGCTAGACTTTTTCAGTTTTTTTTTTTTATTAGTTAGGAAAAAAAATAACAATAGGTACTAAAGTATTTATTTATTTTTGTATTTGTAACAAATGTCTTAAATTATATTTCTCTTTCGCTTTCACTGGCTGAATCGTCACTGGACCATCCAGTAGCAACATCCTGAAGTGTATCTACATACCCAAGACTTGGTGTTTTTGTCTGAGTTTGATTATGGCGCTAGTATCCCAAGTACCAAAGTACAGATGCAACATGGGCACAGCAACCAACAACTCAGGCACCAACTTTGCACTGACAATACCATTCAACGTTGGGATTAAGACCTACACCTGTTTTTATCCATAGGTACTTTAGAACTTGTGTGTCGTGATCTCAACTGAAGTCGGATAATTGAGGAATCTTCTCGATGTACGTAAAGAGAATATATTTCCATTTGGTTTAGGTATTCGTGAGTCTATGATCTACTCTGCTTAAGCTGATATATTCCAATAGTTAAAAATCGTAGTTCATCCCATGTGAATCGTGGAAAATCTAGAACATCAGTCACTTAACAGAGTCGAGTCCAAATCGTCCAAACTCTCATAGCTCGATATTTTTCCCTATAACATAGATGCACTCGATGTACCAAAACAAATGAATGCTAGTTTAAAAGATTTGAGAAACTAAAAAATATAGCGGTGCATGAAGTGCTGAATTGGTTTTTTTTTTAAATGAAAGTTAGAAAAAACGCTTGAAATTGCAAAAATTCGACAAACCTGCCAAGTTTGATGACCTTTTTATAAGGCATGTTATTTTGTTTTTCTTACTATTTTAGAATTAATGTAAAGATCAATACCTGAACTTTACATAAATACGATAATACGACTTTAATAACAACTTTGGATTTTCATCACTTTTATGGGCGAAGAAAGGCTGATCTTTACCCACCTCCTTTGGCATAGAAGTAGCTTGAACCTGTGGAAGGTTATAGGCTTTTACCCGAATGCAAAAAGGGGGCTTACGTTTTTACGGTGATAAAGTCCACGAAAGTGAAGCCCGTGCGATGTCTAGTAAAGTATACCACGATGTGACGTCACGTCAAATTTAAACGTTGTACTGTATCGTCTTCATTGTTTACATGACAAAAGAAAAACTACGTGTCCAATATTTTTTGGTAATCTAAGTAAAAAAAAAAATTTTTTTGTAATAGGTACATTCTTGCTTATTATTAAAACCGTAATCGGAGTTGTAAGTCCGTGACGCCCCTCGGCGGGGCGCTCGATCGCCGATCGCCTGCGCACTCATGTGTGCCAACTGCCAACAGGTTTTATTATCCTTCGCTTGTTCGACTTTCCGTGTTATTTGATCCCAGAACCCTTGACATACATCACTTGGCAATCATAATTGTCCCACACAAAGATCGGCGGTTAGAGGAAGTTCTGATCGTTATTTCAACTTTGTATCGACACAATGGGTTTTTTGACGCACCAGTCAACTGGCTAGGTTTATATACGTATAGCCAGTTGAGGTTAAGTGCTGCAGATTATGAAGCGATGCCTACAGTTATGTAGAGTAACCTAACTTAGTCTGAAATCTATACTCAATATTATAAAGCGGAAAAGTTTGATTAAACGCGTTATCTTCGAAAAAACTGGGTGGATTTGGATGAAATTTAGTATAGATGTAGCTTAAAGATTACGAAAGGTACTTTTTACGCAACTGCAAAAGAAGGAGGTTATGTTTTTATCGTGATAAAGTCCATGGAAGCGAAGTCCCGCGCGAATGCTATTCAACAATCGGCTTATCTAAAGCTTCTGAGTATGGAGCTACGCCTCACGAAGCATATTACGGCACAGCAGCCGACAGCACTAGCTGTGTTGAAGGCTTAGCACGTGGCCCAGTGACACAGCTCCACGGATACCGTAACGATAGCAGCACAGACAAATAAGCCCGCGCTCCCAGTTCCCATGGCGGCGCATGCTGACGCGAACGATTGAATAATGTCTCATAGATAACTCTCAACATTACTATCGGATACTTATCGCTTATTAACCAATGACTATCACGAATTGACAGTTAACATCGATGTGAACCAATAACTTTTTCTTTTGATTTCCTTGCAGATGTATCGAATTTAAATTATTTTCTACTTGATACTATGTCTATGAGATAATTACCAAATCACATTAATCTTCCATGGTTCAGAATTTCGAACCAAGTACAATCCATCATGGTACCTATCAAAGTTTTGTTCCACTTGCTTTCACTTAATTTATCGGAATAATTGTTGTACTAGCTATGCCCCACGACTTCGTTTGCGTGGTAGGTTTTTCCTGCGTAAATCTAGATTCCGCGAGAATTTCGTAATAAAAAGTATAATAGTACCTTTTTAACCAACTTCTAAATAAGGACGAGGTTCTCAATTCGGATGTTTGCATTTTTAGGGTTCCGTAGCCAAATGGCAAAAAACGGAACCCTTATAGTTTCGACATGTCTGTCCGTCTGTCTGTCTGTCCGTCCGTCCGTATGTCACAGCCATTTTATTCCGAAGCTATTAGGACTATACATGTAAAACTTGGTACGTAAATGTATTCTGTGAACCGCTTTCCGATTTTAAGAGAAAATTTAAAAAATATTTAAAATAAAGGGAGCTCCCCATACATGAAACTGAAACTGAAAATATTTTTTTTCATGAAACCTATACGAGTGTGTGGTATATATAGACAGGTCTTTAAAAATGACATTATGGTTTCTAAAATGACTTTTTCATAAAGTTAATCGTTTAAAAGATATACGCTTCCAAAGTGGTAAAATGTGTCCCCCCCCCCTGTAACTTCTATAATAATGAAGTGAAAAATCTAAGAAAACCATATGTTGTAGATCTTAATGTAAACTTTCAACCAAAATTGGTTTGAACGAGATCGAGTCAGCAGTTTTTGAGATACAGTATATTTTCAAAAACCGCAAATATAACTTTGTAATTCATACAAATACTATGAAAAACAAAGTTATTTGGCGTAGTTGTAAAAATTTTAAATAAGCTAGTTTTAAGAAATTTTTAAGGTTTTTTGTTTTTTTTTTTTAAATAAATATATTAAGTATGTTATATTTATTATAGTTACTACGGAACCCTTCATGGGCGAGTCCGACTCGCACTTGGCCAATTTTTTTATGTTTGTCTGGGCATAGCTCCGTCGCTTGCCAACCGATTTGAAAAATTCTTTTTTTGTTGCAAAGGGTATACTTTTCAAATGGTCCCATGAAAATTTTACCGAAATCGAACGAGCTATTTCTGAAAATCAACAAAAGTCTAAAAAAAATCTACATTGCGTTTTTGTTCGCGCATAACTCCGTCATTTACGGACCGATTTGGAAAATTATTTTTTTGTTCCAAAGCCTATGCTTTCCTATTGGTCCCATAGAATCTTGGCGAAATCCAGGGAACTCTTCAAATTTTATAGGAATACGAAAAGCGATTTTGGTATTTTCTAAAACAAGTGAAGCATTTGCGTTCAATAAAAACCCTTTTACTATCAGATCTGATGATGAATCCAAGAGACAGGCACCGGAACTCCATAACAGGCAATGTATCTTAGCTGTGTTTGAGCTTGTTAGAATTGTAACGGTATGAACTTTTCAAGTGTACCACGAATAATAAAAAAACTTTTTACCAAAAAATTAAACCGACTCCCAAAAAACACAGCAAAGTGAAAAATAACTTTAATTTCGGAAGTCGGTGCCAACAATGAAAATACAAAACTAAAGACACCGACTTCCGAAATTAAAGTTATTTTTCACTTTGCTGTGTTTTTTGGGAGTCAGTTTAATTTTTTGGTAAAAAGTTTTTATTTCACTCTTTTTAGTTGGTCGATTTTGAATTTACCTAGTTAAAAGAGCCTAAATGTCAACTACTTACTACCCTTTTACAAAATATTGCTTTTCCCAATGCTGGGCCGTTATTTGTTGAGGAGTGCTGCTGGTACTTCACCATCAGCTCTACATCAACATATGCATTGTGACGAACATAAAGTGCTTCACATCCATATTCAAGTAATCGAATCGCAATCCACGAAATACTTATTATTGAGTAGTTTCAGCGGCCATCTGTGGTCTTCATCATCAGTTCCACTTCCCCAAATGGTACTTTTTGAGAGCAACTGCACAAGTTACTATAAGAAATACCCAAAACGCCATAGGTGTGCCTATAATATTTGAAGAGTTCCCTCGATTTCTCCAGGATCCCATCATCAGATCCTGACTTGGTGACAAATAGTATCAATTTCGAAGTATACCCTATCAAACAAAAAAAGAATTTTCCAAATCGGTTCAACCATAGATAAATTGATTTCTGTGGGTTCAACCGTCTTCGAGTAATCGGTGATCAGTCATCAAACATAAAAAAAAAAAAACAAAAAAAAATATACGCGTCGAATTGATAACCTCCTCCTTTTTTTGTCGTCGGTTGAAAAGAAATAGAATCGTTTTTCATTCTCAGTTTCAGTTCGACGCTGTTTTCTCATACGAGAAGCTTATTTACTAGCGCTACCCATATTTTATAAGATTAAAAATATGTCACTAAAAAAAAATTATTTAAAAATCTAAAAAACCCGACTGCTCAACTGAAATGCAAGGAACAAGCACATTTTTATTTTAAAAAGTGACAAGCAGGCGGGACCCCATTGAACGTATTTTTTTTTTTAATTTGACGGGTCCGCCTGCTTGTCACTTTATAAAATAAAAATGTGCTTGTTCCTTGCATTTCAGTTGAGCAGTCGGGTTTTTTAGATTTTTAAATAAATTTTTTTTTTCAACTTTTCAGTTAAAATATTAATTAATTTTGTTTTAATTTTCCCGGTCGTGTCACATTGGCACCCCACCGGATTCAGAAAGTAAAAGAGCTCAAGTCCATATTTTTAAACTTTGTCTTTGTATTATTTTTAACCGACTTCTAAAAAAGGAGGAGGTTCTCAATTCGGATGTTTGTAATTTTTTTTTTTTTTTTTTTTTTTTTTTTTTTTTATGTTTGTCCACGCATAACTCCGTCGCTTGCCAACCGATTTGAAAAATTCTTTTTTTGTTGGAAAGGGTATACTTCCCAAATGGTCCCATGAAAATTTTATCGATATCGGACGAGCCGTTTCTGAAAAATCAAAAAAAGTCGAAAAAAATAATTTACCTTGATGATCTTTTCGTTTACTCTGCATTGCGTTTTTTGTTCGCGCATAACTCCGTCATTTACGAACCGATTTGGAAAATTCACTGTTCCACTAAAAAGCACGAAAATAAAAACTTTTTTGCAAAAAATAAAACCGACTTCCATATCAAAACACTACAAAGCCAAAAATAATTTTAATTTCGGAAGGCGGTGTGTAAAAAAAAGAAAATTCAAAACCAATAACACCGACTACCGAAATTAAAATTATTTTTGGCTTTGTAGTGTTTTGATATGGAAGTCGGTTTTATTTTTTGCAAAAAAGTTTTTTTGCTAGTATTACACTAATGGTAAATATGATATACCTTTTTGAAATCCTTGTGATAAGCCCTTTAATTAGATACCCATATTGTGGTACACGAAAAAAAAATTTTTGTGTCGCTATGTATAATGACTTCGCACAGCCGCCATGTTTGATTTTTTCAAATGTCACCTATCTAAGAACACTTGGGCTGCTAAGACAAATCTAACGATATCTCAATTATGTGAATCCGTTCAGTGGTTCTGGAGATATGAGGTAATAAAGAATATTACAAACATACATACATACATACATACATACATACATACACACAAGATACGCGCGAAAAACATAACCCTTCCTTTGCAGTCGGGTAAAAATTGACAAATAAAAATTTTTTTTTGCCAAAAAGAAACCTACTTCAAAAAACCATAAAAGAACTAAAAAGTTAAAAATAATACTATAACCTAACTATATTAATAAACCTAACCTAACCTACGATTACCCTATAATAAAATTTAACAAATTTTTTGATTCGGTGCCAAGCAATGTACGATACCTAAATGACTATAATATAACTACAGACTAAGGCCAGAAAAGAACAAAACATAAATCTTACAGCTTCTAAATATTAATTTAAATCGGAAAACAAAAGCAAAATACAAAAATACTTTAAGATAGATTACCTAATATTTAGACAAAAAGAAAAAGATACTAACGTTAATACTTAATACTTACATAAAATCAGAGCATACACAGTTTACACAATGCAACAACGCAAGGAAAGCAAAGATTTCGAGGATTTAAATGGGAAAATACTCTGGAATTACCAGTCGTTTCATTACCTAGCTTGGCACCGACTCCAAAAAAATGTTAAATTTTATTATAGGTTGATCGTAGGTTAGGTTAAGTTTATTAATAGAGGTAGGTTATAGTATTATTTTTAACTTTTTTGTGCTTTTATGGTTTTTTGAAGTCGGTTTCTTTTTTGCAAAAAAAATTATATCTTATAAAGAAATTGTTTTAGTTTCATGTAAAAAACTACATATGCACTTGAGAAAACATAGTTATTTTATCATTATCTCTTTCTTAAAACGGAATATTTAACATGGGTATTTAATTTTATTGTATCGAGTTCCCGACATTTCAGCACTGTTGTAAGTGCCATAATCACGGATGAACACAGAACTCACCGTGTCCACTCGCGAGTGGACACTATGAGTTTTGTGTGTCGGGAACAGAATCGAGTTTTGAGTGATATATGTGATAGTGGTAGCGGTGTCGGTCTCAAAAAACGAACGAGAAAGAGGGTAGACCGATTCCTCTGCTCATAAACGTCTACCCGCAATGACCTCAGTTCATCCGTGATCATGGCGCTTGCACATAGAGTACTATTATATAGATGACGCTTGCAACAGTGCCGAAATACACATGGTAAATATCCTGTTTTGAATTCTAATTATACTATTAATGTTAATTGAAAAAAAAATAGTTTAAAAACTAATAGTTATTTTGTTGTCAAAGACAGACATTTTTTATATTAATATGTCGTATAGAAGATTAGTTGTACGATACCGATACCTACTAAAGGATAAGTTTTAAAAGCTCGTTTTTATTAATTTGTTCGTAATTAGTTCAGCTGTGATGTGAAGGAATGCCACACTTGATGTTAGTAATACGTAACCGCATATAAGAGCGGTCCCAAACAATGCACACATGTAAATGTGGCAACGGTTGAAGAAAGCGAAATGAGCCTGCGATGGGTGCGCTGATGCTGATGTTTTTTCCGCTTTCTAAATTCAGCTCCGAGAGGTTCGGATTGCGAACTGTATACATAAATATTGTAATTTAAGTAAGTAGGTACCTACTTTACCGCACCGCCTCGGAGCCAGTTGTTTAAAGGGCTTCGATCTATGAAAGCAGCGTTTAAGAAAACTGAATCCTCTTACGAAATAGGACAAAGAGATTACAAGTCGCGCTGCGCCGAGTGTCGCGGATTTGATTCCCGCACTGAAAGAAAATTGTATGACCTTCAGACATTGGTTCCGGGTCTGAGTGTTTGTAAAACGCACCTGCGATATGGGAGAAATAGCTAGTGAGGGCTTTTACTATGTTATTTTTAAAGCTATTCGATCCCTACCACGCGTTTGTACAACTGAATGGAATCGTTTGCGTGACGCTTGCCATGTGATGTGGAAGGATCAAATCATTCATCATCAGTATCACATATGACTCGACAGCCTTTAAAGCAAGAGTGAGCAGGCGTCTTCTGGGCTCGCTCGTTCCATCGTAGACCTCATCTCACTTACCATCAGGCGAGATCGAGGTCAAAAGTGGGCTCATCCTTAAACATAGTAGTAGGTATATAATATGTTTAATATTATAAAACAAAGTCACGTCAGCCACGTCTGTTTGCCATAGACTCAAAAACTACTGAGCAGAATTTCATGTGGTTTTCACCAATGGATAGAGTGATTCATGAGGAAGGTTTTTTTTAAATAATTATGGTTATTATTTTATTTATTAAGGTTTTGTATGAATTAATAGAATGAGACCGACCCATCGAAAACATCATGTAGGTAATTGTAGGATACAAAACAAGCTTACCAAAACAAAAAAAGATGCATTTTTAGGGTTCCGTAGCCGACGAGTTGACGGTTTCCATGCTGTATTACGCAAAGCTAGGGTCTCCTTTATTAGCCGTGTTCATGATTCTGACAATGGAATACTGAGAGCCATATATGAAGCTAATTACTTCTTTGTATACGGCTGTCAATATTCCTGCTAATTAGTTAATTTAATAGATCTGACATTTTTGTTTTATTTGTTTGTAATGTTTTAATATGATTTTAACGACTGAATTGACTGAATTGAATGGAATTGTATAGTTGAATTGCTTTGTAAGTGTATTTCTTTATTTATTTATTTTTGTATTTCTTTAGGTTTTTGTATGGGCCTGCGTGCCTGCAATAAACGAATTTTATTTATAGTTTCGTCATGTCTGTCTGTCTGTCCGTCCATCCGTATGTCACAGCTATTTCATTCCGAAATTGTTAGGACTACACATGTGAAACTTAGTAAGTAGATGTATTCTGTTAACCGCTTTCTGGTTTTTATTGAAATTTAAACAAAAATGTAAATTAAAGCAGAACATATATTTTTTTTCATGATATCTATGCGTGTGTGGTATTTATAGACAGGTCTTTGAAAATGAAATTGAGGTTTCTAAAACCACTTTTTCTTAAAGTCGATCGTTTAAAAGATATACGCTTCCAAAGTGATAAAATGTGTCCCCCCCTATATTATATAATAATGTAGTAGATCTTGTCTGTAGATCTTAATAAAAATGTATTTCTTTGTATTTTACAAACACTATGAAACAACTCTATGAAAAACAAAGTTATTGGGCGTAGTTACTACGGAACCTTTCATAGGCGAGTCTGATGCGCACTTGGCCAATTTTATAAAGAAAATCTGCGGCCACAGGTGGCTGCGGCAGACCACGCGTTTGCTCCGATTGCTCGAACGTGATCGCGAAAGCCTCACAAATTACTCAGTCGATCTTGTCGCTTGCCCGTAATTGTGCATTGTCTCAAACGGCACAAGCCAGATTCGTATCAAAATGACTTTGTCAATCGTTTTAGATTAGGTATCATTTTGTTTCTTAGTTTAACTTTGCTGGAGCTTGTAGCTTCTTACGGGCCTCGGAAAGCACTCGGCACTCGGCTGTCACTACATCTTTGATAGACGTTACGCGTAGTTAGACGCGTCCAGTTACCATTCTTACCAAGGGGAAGCGTGCTACCCACCTAGATAGGTGGAGGTCAGATATTATAACTCTATGTAACACACTTGTATTCTGGTGCATTCGGTTAGACTGGAAGCCGACATAGTTGGGAAAAGGCTAACATGATGTTTTAACTATTTTTATTTCACAACAAATGCAGTACGGTTTGAACTTGGATAAAAGTGCTTTTCGAGGCTACATCATGTGTAATTTTTTTTTAAAGATTACTAACAATGTGGGTAGAATTCACATTACAAGCAATCCTGTTAACCCCTCCAACTAAGCTAAATATGGTTGTATCTGGACTTCTGGAGTGGGTTCACGGCAATAGTGTAATAATATAATATTCCACAATATTCCACAACTTTCACACAACGCCATCTAGTCCCAAACTAAGCAGAGCTTGTGCTATGAGTACTAGACAACTGATAAACATACATATCTTATATATATAAAAGAAAGTCGTGTTAGTTACACCACTTATAACTCAAGAACGGCAGAACAGATTTGGGTGAAAATTGGTAAGGAGGTAGCTTAGAGCCAGGAGACGGACATAGGATAGTTTTCATCCCGGAATTCCCACGGGATCGGGATTTAAGCGGGAAAAACATCCCACGCGAACGGGTAGGGTGGGGGTTGGGTAGGGGTAGGGTAGTGGTAGGGTAGGGTAGTGGTAGGGTAGGGGTAGGGTAGGGTTAGGGTAGGGGTAGGGTAGGGTAGGGGTAGGGTAGGGTAGGGGTAGGGTAGGGTTGGGGTAGGGTAGGGGTAGGGTAGGGGTAGGGTGGGGTAGGGTTAGGGTAGGGGTAGGGTAGGGGTAGGGTAGGGTTAGGGTAGGGGTAGGGTAGGGTAGGGGTAGGGTAGGGTAGGGTTAGGGTAGGGTTAGGGTAGGGTTAGGGTAGGGGTATGGTAGTGGTAGGGTAGGGTAGGATAGGGGTAGGGTAGGGTAGGATAGGGGTAGGGTATCGGTTGGGTAGGGGTAGGATACCACGCGAACGAAGTCGTGGCGGGTCAGCTAGTATATTTATAAATACATACATATTATAGATAAATTACACCCAGACAAAGAACAAATGATCGTGCTCATCACACAAACATTTGTCCTGGGTGGGAATCGAACCCACGTCAGCCAGGGCCACTGACCACTAGACCAACAGGCTTGTACTGGGTGGGGTTAGAACCCGCGCCATTAGTTTGAGGCTTCAATGAATGAATGTTGATGTGTTGCAGAGAGGGTGTCGCGGCGGGCATGCGTCCGAAGCGGTAGCGGCAGCATGCGCGCGCTCACGCTGTGCCTGGTGCTGCTTGTGCGGGCGCCGCTCCTCCGCGCGCAAGGTCAGTACGCTGCTTCTTCTTAGAGTGTCCATGCCAAGTAGCTAAATGGAGTCTGCCCAGAACTGCCAACAAATTTGGCATAGTCGGAAGCTTCCACCAAGTCCTGCAGTGAGCAGTTGACAGAACACGCATGACAGGAAATTAAGTGCGCTATGGTTTGTGGAGTAGCACCACATACACACTCCAAGGCAGAGTCTTCAATAAAGCTCCAAAGTACAGTGCTGCGAGGGCGAGCCCGCCATAGTTACTTGCAGAGACGCACCCATACACGTGTCGACTGCTACTATACTGTTATGTCATGTCGATATGCCTGTCATGGTGGACAGTCCAACTATACGCACGAAACGTTTTAGGAATACTATGCGACTATGCGTCCAGCTAAGGAGTGTAATTCCTTGTCGGAGTCTATTTTTCATGATAGCTATAACCTGGGCGTGTATAAGTCAAGACTCAAGAGTGTATCTAGGTTACTTCTAGAAGTAACCTAGATAAGGTAAGCGTGCTTCGTCTTTGACCACATCATCGCTTGCCATCAGGTGACATGGCGGTCAAACGAAGCCTATCATCAATAAAAGAAAGGCACGTCTTTTTCGATGTCATGCAAATTACACTCACTCATTGAGTTTGCAGACTGAGACTCCCCCATCACCCCGTGGCTAATTACAAGAAACTGAGTAGTTAAATCACAACCATTGAAAGTGATACAGGTGACAACTGGTGACATTAGAATTGAAAACAATCGTAACTCACAGCTGCGTGAAATTATTGTCTTGGACTTCCTGCAGCTTTAAGCTTCCTATTTGCAAATTTGATTGCTATAACTGAATAGTGGTATAGGTTCTGAACTGACCGAGGAATGTTATAAAAGACCAGACTCTAGTACAGTCTACCGTCCGTAGCAATCAGACTGTAGAGGGGTAGGCACCGCGTCGTGCAGAATACGAGCAAACAGTCCACAAGTTGCGCTATTGTTTTCAGAATTTTGCATATAATTTGCAATAATTTTTGAAACAATTGACACTATTGTTCTAAATTCGAATATTTATTCTGTTATTTAAATGATCGCTTGATAGCCATAACAACGGTATCGGCGCGTGCGGCTGATACGGGTGTTAGTGTTATGTTGCAAGCGCAGCAAAACTTTGATGAATGAACTGTGTGCGGCGTACGGCGCGGCGCGGCGCTGCGACGGTCACACATTACTGGTAACTGCTCCATTGTGCACTAACTCGGACCGTTTGTGTGCTGTTATTGCATTAGCCGTTATTATCGACGCTGATTTAAATGATTTATGTAATTGGGCGGAAAGTATGAAAATTGACCATTTAGTAGGTACATGTCCGCCACATGTCATACATAGTTGGACATGATTACTCAAAACTCATGTGACGAACTGAAGGGAATTCTGTAGTGGTAGGTCACGGAACAAGCTCCTACGGAAATCGATGATTTTTGGTCAGTTCTATTTCTTTGTAGTTAGAATTGCCAACACATACCTTCAGGTATCAGTAAAGAAACGCGAATCAGAATTGGCTGAGAAACCAGATATGTACTTACTGACCAGATATAGCTGATAGACCTGCTGTTTTCAGTTGAGAACAAAATGGTTGATGTTACTGGCTTTGTTTCACAACAGCGCTCGGTTCGTACGGCATCCATTCTTTAGCGTCCGCTCACTGCCGCGCGCCGCCAAATTATCCTCCTTAGGAAACTCGAGCCGTTTGATACCCCACTGAATTGGTGCTTTTGCAATCACATTCTAGTTTAACTCGGGGATTGGGTGTCCGGTTGTAACGAATTTTATCTTTATGAAAGTAAAATTATAATTATGTAGATAGGTACAGGTTAAAATATTGTAATGTATACGAACACAACTTAAAACCTTTGAAGAACGTGCGACTTTAATTATGTATTTGATTAATTAAGGATAATATATTTTCTCTTTGTGTCTATTTTTTTTTATTGTTGATATACTTGCGTTTGACCACCATCTCACCTGATGTTAAGCGATGATGTGGTCGAAGATGCAGCACGCTTGCCTAGAAGTAACCTATTCACTCTTGACTTAAAGACTCCCAGATTATTCTTAACTATCAGAAGCACAGACTCCGGCAGGTAATTCCACTCCTCAGCTCTTGCAGTCTGCGTTCCATCATCGTGTTCTTTCTCCTATTTTTCCGACGCCGCGCGCCGCCGCGCCGCAAAGTCTTATAAGGAAAATACCTACAACAGCATTTAATTAAATCCGAAATTTTCTCAGGCTTAATTTTTTATCACTCTAAGAAATGCTATCCAAAAGTAAATTCTGGAACAGTTCCAACAAATCTAAGTTTTAGTTTAAGCATGTATACATTAGTTAAGTGTGTCAAACAAAGGAAATCGCAGTACAAACGAGACCCGATCAAACAAGTGAAGGGTAGTTGTTTCGTTCGGGCAGGGTGGTTCGCTGACCGACAATCACCTCCCTCCCCCCACCCCCAGCACCCGCCTGGCCACTACACCTACGGGGCTATTCTTGACGTGACACATATTTTCCCATCGTAACTTTCGTGGCGTGATTATCATGTTACGTTTTTTTTTTACTTAGATTTTGCTACAGTTGCCTACTCATTCATTTTGCCGACGGCTGCAGAGACCAACATAAATGCTTTAACTGGTTGAATTCATTATCATAATGTATTCCGAAATGGTTTAGTAAAAGAGGGCATCTTTCACTAAACTTAGGCTAACAATGATTGATCGCTCAACTCGACTCACCGTTTCGTTATCAGTTTTCAGCTGATAGCTAGCTCTGTCTTCATGTACCTGTTAGTAGTGATTATATTATCAGTGTGCAAGTGAATGGTTTCCTCGGTGGCGTGGTGCAGTGTCGCGTGCCGCGGGTCCGTGTGGGCCGAGCTCGGGCCGAGTGGCGACGCGCGACGGGTCGCCGACCGCTGCCACCGGCGAGTGTGCCCAGTGCACTAGCAAGCTCATTATTTCAGTGCATATGAGCTGCTCGTCGTAGAATTTAACTAAATAGTTTTTATTTTCAGAAAGAATCAAATCTAATTTATTGTTTGATTTAAATCATTAACATATCATCACCACCATTATTCTCCTATCCGAAGATACTTCAGCCCTCTGTAATCTTTAATCAAGGTCATTTTTCATTAATTTATTTCTTTCACTTTCCTCCATCAAACTTTCCTCACGACTTGTCCTACTTTACATCATTCACATCACATGCCCACACCATGACATCCGATTTCAACTCATCTTCTCGGTCGCATGCGACGCTTTCAGCACTTCAAGTCTAATCTTTTGGTCCATTTACTTTAAACATGATTAATATCCTTTTAACAGTAGCACTTTGACTTGTGTCCTAACATATACAATGGTAATTTCTTGTACATAATTGATGAAGAAATAAAAGAAAACAACGTTAAATATTTTCTACGTGACTTGCTAAAATTGCTGTATCTAAATGGGCAGTAGTAACGGCAACTGTTTAATTGAGCTTGTCGAGGAGAAAAGCGTGAACCTTGAGCACGACACATTGTACACGAAGCTGATCCAGTTCTGATAGTGTGCAGCAATCAGCAGCTGTCATGTATTGAACAATTAGCAATGTTGTTGCGCCAATCACAAGCTTGACAGTTACAGAAACTCATAATTGTTCTGTAACACTGACAACTAAATCCCGCTGTGACCCAACACCGGATGGTGAACACTACTTTACGTAAATTAAAGGATTTAACTATAGTCCCTCGGTGAAGTATGTCAACGTCTCCACTCATAGATGATAATAAACTATCGTTTCTAATGCTATAGCTTATTAAGGCATACCTACATAGAAGTGGCCTCGCTACGGTCTACTTACGCTTTACGCAAGGGCGGTATTAGTCAGGCTTAGCCAGAATATTATCATAGGATGATCTGCTTGTGCTCAGAGCTAATGTGATGTAGGTTAGTCTATGTGTAGGTATTGCGCAGACCTTTGTGACATGTTAGGTGTCTCAAGTCACAACATTGCAACAACGTAGCTAGCGGCCAGTAGGCGGTCGGCCGATCAGTCTCGGTGCTGCATTGTTCACAGTCCGGGTCGCAACTTCCTCCTGTTTCATAGTCTGTGCAGAGGTTGGTCAGGTAACGGTGGCAAGACAAGCACAACCACGGGAAATAACGCAACACATTTTATGACTGGAATTATTTGAAACATTGTTTGTTCTACGAAAGCTTTCGTAAAACAAACAACCAAATACAAATTCGACGTCTTAGACTATTCTAAGACGTGTATATGAATTTGCAAGTCACAATTTTTGCACAGATAAAATTGATATTATGGATATGATAGAAAGTGTTCTTGCAATATAAAAGCGTCGATTTACTATAAATAGTAATCGATATAAGTCGTTTGCTCCACTTTCGTGAGCACAGAGGGAGGGACGTGCAGTGCTAGCTCTGTAACTTCCTAGGGTTCAATTTAAGTTCACGGAACGTTCGTGCAAACATCGTTGGACGTTAACACTTAAAAATTAAATAACAGTTAAGATTTAAATCGTGTAATGTATTCTCAAGCCGCACGCAAGAAATGTAGGTATGAAATATGGATATTGAGGTAAAAATTGGAGCAACGTGTTGTGGTCTACATTCTAATGTTTTTGAAACTTACGTTCATTCTCGTGTGGCGTGACGTAAGTACGAGACGTGCCGCTAATTGTACACTCTACGATAATAACTAATATTCACTCAAAATAATAAAAGAACTGAAAATGTAGCAACTTATTTTCAGTGTATCTTTCTTGGCTTAGCGCATAAACATTCTTCACGTTGACAACGTTGGTATAGCGACTCTATTTACATTACAAAAGGATTTTTGCATAAGAACTTACGTAATATTTTCATAAGTTGCATTTTCACCATGCATATTAAGTAGAATAAACTAGCCAAATGATTAGTAGTTTTTTATTGTTATTTCAATGACAAATACCTACATTCATATTATGAACTTGAAACATATTGCTGACCCTAGACAATAATCGTGTAACTACGTGAGCTGTCGGAAACTCATTGTTCTGCAAAATCGTATTTAATAATCCGCGGCTAACAAAACGGACTCTTCCTTTTGTTTAAAGCCTTTTGTATTAATGACCACACTACTCGTGCAGCTGATCGAGGCTATAGGAATACAGTACTTATCCACCAATTACTGGAGGAAATCCTCAACTTATGTTAAACAGTTTTCTCTCGTTAAGTACGTCTCCTTCATGTGTTTATAGTATTAATCAATGAAATAGAGTTTAATATATTTACTTAATATTAGCATTATTCCATTACCTAAAGGAGAAATTTGAAACACAAATTGATTTGTTGCGACCGACGGCAAAAAGGAATCAACGTCGAATGAAAATTAATTTGTCAATCTGTTCTGAATTTAATTTAAATTGTTATTACCGTTACATAAGGAGCGCGGTGCGCCGGCGCAGCCCAACTCTTTGCGAAGAAGATTCATATTCATGGTGTAAATGCAACCGTAATTTGAAGTTAATTGACATTTCATTTGTCGAATATAGAGCGGAGAATCTTTTGTAATAGGTTCTGTTGTGGGCAGTTAAATATCGCGGTTATAAGTTCTCACAGATTACAAATAGACAGCGGTTAAAATTGATTGTAACACGTTAAACTGACGAAAATCATGTCATGAATCGCCTGACAACGGAACAATTCTGAAAGATTAAACAATCAAGTTAGTCGATTCCAAAGTTGCATCATCGGGTCAATCGCTTGATACGACAAGACGATATATATATCTATCGATAAATGTATATCACTTGATATATCGTCTCGTCGTATCAAGCGCATCTCCTCCATATTTATTGTGCGCACAGCCAACGTGTGGAACTCTCTACCGGCTTCTGTGTTCTCTACCAGATTTATGACCCGCCTCTACAACAAAAGTGAACATGCATCTTCTGGGTCCTCTCATTCCATCGTAGATCTCATTAATCACGATTTATGAAAGTAGCGGGATCATCCATAGTAAAAAAATCAATCGTCAATCGTCATCATCTCCATCATCGCAGCGTGTACTACTTGAAATGCTTTTGAGGAAATGAAATAAAATAATTTTACTACTCTACACTACATACTATATTGTTACATCAAGTAATTTTAGCACTTATTCCATAATATCAGTAATGGATGAAGTGGGCAGTGTGGTGGTATGTCACAATTCAGTCGTGGAGTGCGGTCGCAAGCAGCGCGGGCGAGCGAGGGGTCGCGCGCCGCCATGCGTGCTTCCGCGAGGCACCGCCACTGCGACGCACTAACACATCTACTAAGATATAACGACGTTTTTTCGTTTTTCCTCCTATGCTTTTGACTTTGACAAATAAGATAATATTAACAAGACAATACTTTTTCCTTCTACTTTGAAAAATAAGATTTTTTATAAACAACATATAACTGAAACAGAATGCTTTCTGCCGATCAGACCATACCTTAATGAGGCTTTCTTCGAGCACCATTTTAAAGTTGACTTTCGAAATCTGATGAAGTCTCGAAATCTGATGAAATAAGAATGTCTTAATAAAATATCCAATTTCGGTTGCAACAATAATGGAAAGATAAGTGATATAATCAATACCTACATGATGACAATTACACTTCTGACAATAAAAATAATGAACGTACATTTGAGATGAAAGTAAAGATAAATGTTTTATAAGTGTCCATTATCAGATAATAAGGCGCGTAATGCGATAATGACGGAGGCTGACGAAGATGACGAATCAGATCGGAAACTATCGTCAGCTCGTAATTCGTCAGATAAGTCATCTCGATGAGATCGCGTCCGCCTTTCCCCGACGAAAAGCGGCGTTGGCGCAGACTCTCGCACGTACCCGTCGTTTATAGAATAAATTGTGCTTGAAATTATTGGAAACTAGCTGTAGGTATTTACTCTCTGGGTCTTGGAGAAAACGGAGACTTTAATGAAATTGCCTTGTTACTGAATACACTGTATGCTGATAGACTTGCAAGTTCTATTACTAGATATTCAGTCTTTTTTCAGACAAGACACAATCAAACTAATTGTTTCCAGCACAAGCATGATAGCGTGACATGTGTTAAGATTGCACGCTAATGGTCGGCTCACGTGCAATTAATGCAAGTGCCATATTAATATTTGAAACCCCAAGCTTTTATAAATAAGGCCGTGGTGAACAAAGCCCAGCAAATTAGTGTAATGCCACACTTTCTTTATTAATAGATTATAATAGAAAGCTTTTGGCATTCTATTTGTACTTATTCTCAGTCTAGGCTTTTCAATATTGCATGGTAGGCAACCTAGTAAGGCAAGTCTACTTTACTCGCTGTGCCATCAATCATCCGTGTTAGAATCTTCCTGTATGATATGACATGCCATGCCATGTATTAATGCAGGCGTCTTCAAAGAATAATTATGGTCTGGCAGATTTTTTTTTAACTTATAACTACTGAAAATGTTTACATAGGTAATCTGCAACTGTGGACGACAGCAAAAGTGCAAACTTGTAATTGTCTACTTATCGTGTTCGTGATAAATCCATACATATCGCTGGTTTGCGAGAATATTGACATAACTCAAAATGCTGTTCAATTTAACTAGATACTTGTGGGAAATAATCATAAATTTAAGTATAACATCGTGAACTGAGACACAATGCCAATTTTGCACCGACGTTCATCAGAGACTGGGCCTGGGTTTGAGTCAAACCCAGGCCTAGTCTCTCTCACAGAGGAGCTTTGCATGCTTAAGTTTTAAGCAAATCATGTTGGATTCCATATTTATAATAACATCGTATATTCTATGTTTTATGCAAATAAAATATAGTGTTTTGTCTCAAATGCATAATAACACTGTTTCTTTCTGATGAACGTTGGCGCAAAATTGGCATTGTGTCTCAGTTCACGATGTTATACTTAAATTTATGATTATTTCACACAAGTATGTAGTTAAATTGGACAGCATTTCGAGATATGTGGATATTCTCGCAAACCAGCGATATATTGAACATCGGTCTTTAAAGTATCCCTAAACAGCGAACTCGAAAAATGTTTGTGATGAATGGATCACAGGTCAGTTAGAGGTCCGCGGTGGGAATGAGTAGGGTCCGACCCACATTCGGTGACTACGACCCCGCGCCAAGCGGCCATGTTGCTCGAACACGCCGGAAGTGGCGAGGGGGATTTATAGTGCGACTGCCTTCCGGTAGCCCACTTGTCTCTGCCCTTACGCACCTGCCATGAAAACGGTCCCATTAACTTGACTAACTCTAGCAGATTGTTTTGTTTGGTCGCCAACGGTGTAGGAGTTTATGTTATCTAGCTGCTAGAGACGGTTCATGTTAGAGTACAATTCGAGTAAAGAGGTCGAGTGGTAAAATTAGGGAAAGTTCAACGAACTTGATTGGAAGCTTTATTATAGGTTGGTGTTTTGAGGAGCTTGTGGCTAAATAATAACAGCGACACGGGTTTATCTTGAAGGTTAAGCAACTGTTGCTGGGGTCGGTCCGCGGAGGGTGACCACTCCGTGCCTCGGAAACTGCGATGGCCGTTGGTCTAGGCTGCCCTTTGCACATTTTTGACAGTCGTCACGGTTAGTCAGAAGCCAGAAGATGTGACACTGGTCTTGCCAAGGTGTATCGTGCTACCCAGACTGGTTTGTGAAGCTCAGACAGTCGCTCTGTAAAACGGTAGTAGTCAACTGCATCTGGTATGACGGATGATGATTATAGGTTGGTGTTTATAATTGAGAAGTGTGTAACTATGAACTAGGATCATTTCTAAACGTGGCTGGTGCTGCAGGGCGGCTGTCGTGGCGCGTGGGCGAGGGCGAGGCGCCGCCCGGCCCGCCCGCCACCGTCGCCGCCATAGCGCTGTCGATCAAGTCCCGCGGTGAGTGAGCACACACCCACAGTGCGCACTCCACTTAGTGTACCCAGTTATTTCCTAGTCCTTCACAGTAGATATGTGTTGTGCATGCTTAGCAGCGTTGTTGGAGGAAGTAAGGTATGTTGACAGCACTGAAGCGCTGGGCTTTCCATATTTTGCGTAAGCTCGTAGCCACCACCAATTCATCGGCCCAATTAGCGCGGCATTGCACCTGTTCACGTAGTGTGTATATTTTTTATATGTTACCCACATTTTGCAACGTAGAGTAAGGCGGTGTACCTTAGAGGTGAAGCTGTTACTTTACCTCTGTACCAATCTATGCATACATTCCCAGGTTTTCGATTAGTTAACGTCTCAAATCTCAGACCTTCAACTGTTCAGTTGGTCATAGGAATAGACTTGGTGAACATTAGTATTTAAACTTCAAAGAGCGATCTTTAAAAGATCAAGGAACTTCACTATAAGTAGTTAATAGAATCTCGAAACGCTTCACATGAAGCCTGGTATATTCCTGCTGAAGGAAAACCAAGACATGGAATGACCAACTAGTACCAACCACCCTTACTGGACGTCGACCCCTGTAATTTAGAACTGCGTGACCGCAGTTAGAAGAATAACAATGAATATTTTTCATCGGCCGTGTCTGTTAACTATTAAAAGTAGCTTGCATACCACATTATTTTGAGATTGAATTTCTTTTCGAGTTGGTCGATGTGTAGCAGAGTGCATCAACCCTTTTATTTATTTGCCACCGTAATATAAAACTCAATTAACAATTCAAAATCGCTTGTTAGTCCACCGGACGCTTTCGAGCCACTTTCACTGAGCGGTCATTATTTGTGATGAAACTGTGAATACTTCCACTTGTTTCATTGCTTTATATAATATATTTATATATATAATAGCCTGTGATGCTCCGAGTTGAGGTAAGGTGTAATGTATGGTCATTTTGGTGCGTGAGGTCGCAGGTTACGTTCGTGATGGGTCACATATTAACTGTTATGATGATAATGGCAAGCGAAAGTAACAGTAATGATAATTCTATCGAGATTATTTTATACAAACAGTAACGACAGTATTTTCTTAGAAAGGAGGTCTCATTTCTAAGAAAATACTGTCGCAGTTTGGATTTGTTACTGAAATAGAATAAAATTAATATGGCTGTGTCTGTGCTGTGTGAAGTGTAACCGCATCGTGCTAAGCTCTAGACTCCGGCTGCACTGCTCGGTGGCTCGCATCGCATACGCCACGCGTCTCGCTCCGTCGCGCGGCGCCTCTATAATTCATTCCACTTTTTGTGCCATCCGCACTTTTTGCATCTACACCTGCCTAATGAACTTGTTGAATGAATACTTACATGACACATATGAACGGAAGTTACGAAGCCATCCTGAAATATCCTTTGGAAGTGATTATGAACTACCAATTATGTGCTTCATTGCACACTAAATTCTACAAGTGTTTCCATTGGCCAATCCTTACTGGGTCATGAAGACAGAATTAACAGTTCTATTGATGAGTCTTCGTCATTCGTACTCTAGCAGCATGTATAGGAGGCACGTTCCATAAGGGTACCAAAATATCTAGCAATACAAACGAAGAGAAGTTAAGATTCGAATCTTCCAATCCGGAAGTCCGTTTCCAAAAGCATTTGCATATCCATTTATTTAAGTCTGCAATCTATAAAAGTAGGTAAACGTTCTATTCAGTACATTGGGGAAATGGTCTACCACCCCCGCCTCCCGCACCCCGTGTCCTGGATAGATAAGTGGACTTGATAGTGCCGCGACCTGGAAACATTACAATATCGATGTATCTACTATCTATATCTCGACTGACAAAGACCTTAGTAAACTGACCCACATTTGAGCTGCTACCAAATGATATATGACTAATGGAGCTTCTATTGAGGATTGGATCTATGTTTGATGTTTCAGGAACTAATAAGTTTAGTTATTATCAGTTGATTCAGGTCGTCATCATTTCTGATGTTTCTAGAAAGCTTACAAAACCCAATCGTAGAAATAATGGATTTCTTCATTTTTTTTTAAATAGATCTAGCAATGTGGGTAGAAATCACATCACTAGCAATCTTGTTAACCCCTCCAACTAAACTAAATATGCTTGTGTCTGGAGTGGGTTCACGAGAATGTTGTAATCACCACAAGAGTTCCAATAATCTAACATTTTAACCTAAATAATGTACTTTCTGTTTGTGCAGCGCACTCAGAGAGGCTTGGAGGTAAGGTAAAAAACATTGTACGACCGTCCTTCCCTTGCCTTGATCCCGGGATTGTTATCATGGACGGTTGCCACCCAGACCTGATGACCAGATGTCCTTACAATAAAATTCTTGTATCTGTTTCAGCCATCCAGGATAGTCGGTGCTACTTGATGAACGGCGGCGCTGTGGAGAGCTTCTTCATCAGTGAGGATACGCCTGTCGGCAGTATTATCGGTAAGTAGGTCTTTACCTCTCACTGCACCTTATTTCATCTGCATACCTATTCAGCACAACCATTTGATCCTGCAACGATTGCTTGTGATGTGTGTAACGTTTAAGTAGAATGTATTCTCGCTTTCTATTTAAATTAAGTAGTGAATAGATTATAAATTTGTAACATTCTCCCTATAAGACCATTCGTTCCAGGACGAAGTTGAATGGTTGTAATAGGTGGTACGACTAGAAAATGTGGTAACTTTAACTTTATCAATAGGGCCGGAAATTAAATCCTTTCAGTGTGTTGTTGCTTTCCCTTTCCTTTTTAAATATACGAGCTAATCATAATTATTGACACTATTGACCTAATTGCTTTTAAAATGATGCAATAAATATTACTTTTACGACACAAAATTATGTTATTAGGAATTAAAAATAATTACTAAACAGTTTATCAATTAGATTATCGTATTACAGCAAATAATGCCTAGTCATGATGATTATTAATCATAAAAAAATTAATAGTTTCGAAAAACCAGTTATACTTATGTTTTTGAATGTTTGATGGGTACTAAGTAAGGTATCCTTACATACCGAAATTCCTCTGTGCTTCGAAAAGTATTTTAAGCCGTTGTGGTCACATCTCTGACAGTTGTTGCGAGCAGGCAGAAGTCAGACAAGGGGTAACCCAGATACTGCCACTCTAAGTAGAACACTAGTACTGCTTGCGTTAAAACTGGGAGCCGAACCCAATACAGATGGGTGAAAGGTTGTTTTAGAATGTTTCTGTCGGCACAGGTACTTTGAGCGTAAATGGCGACCCGTCCGAGGAGCAGGGAGACATCACGCTGCGGCTGCAGGAGAAGGGCGCGGCCGTGGGCATCGCGCCCGGCAGCAAGAACCTCACGCTGCTGCGCGCGCTGGACCGCGAGGAGAGGCTCGGGCCCTCCAACGTCTACGTCAACGTGCGCTGCGACCGCAGGCGGACCACTGACCCGGTTAGTTCACCCTAACTGCCTATGGGAGCCTATTTTGGATCAAAACATAATCTATTTTTAAACAACTTCAAAAAAAGGAGGAGGCTCTCAGTTCGTCGGAATCTTTAATTTCGGAAGTCGGTGTCAAAAAAACGAAAATACAAAATCAAAGACACCAACTACCAAAATTAAAGTTATTTTTCAATATTTTTTTTTGGTTGTCGGTTTTATTTTTTGTGTAAAAGTTTTTTAATCATAATATCTATATTTTAATACTACTGATTCCTTCAAGCCCGTTCCATCGGAATTCGAGACGTATGGCGATGCGTCATCGTTACATGATGGACATCCAGAGAGTATATAACCACTAGAGAGCGTATAGGCCGATTTCTTTGAAGAACACGACTCCCTACGTCGGCCCGGGGGACGACAGAGAAATGCAGAGCTGCAATTGGTCAGTTCAAGGTCAATTTGCGTAGATCTATATACCTGGTTAGAGATTGGTCTACTTGATTAAGTGAAAGTAGTCGATATTGATAAAATTGATTATTATATTGTAAAAATGCTGAGTAAAAAGTCCATAATAAAAATATTTTCATAAAAATCAGTTGTATATCAACAACTTTAGCTTCAGCAGGCATTTTTTTTCGGTAGTGAGTTTTTTTTCCTGGTTGGGAAAATCATCGAATGACTTCTCCCGCTCTGGGTGGAGCGGAAGGGAGTGTCAGACTTCTACTGACTAAAAACCAGCCCTGTTCCTTCAGCTGCCCTTAAGTTCCGGGGCCGCGGTATCTTATTAGAACATTACCACAACCCCGGAAACAAAGTAACTTACGAGGGCGATATTGTAATGCAAAGGCCCAAATTAATTAGTATTACAGTCCATCATATTATTTGAAGCCTAGAAATATTGAATATAGGTATCTTATATTCATGATTTGACTTTTCTCAACATTAAGTATATCAATAAAAACAAAACTAGAAACCAATATTCCCTAGTAACCTTATCTTTCCACTTTTCTTTTTAATCTAAAATCTTCGGAAATCTAAAATGAAAACATGCATGTCACACAGAAGAAAAAATATCAGAACTTCCTCCTTATTTTAAAGTCGATTAATGTAGATAGGTATTTTATGACAACTATCTGAATTGAATAAAAAAAATAAGTTTAATTTTATAATTATCGAGATCGTATTCAGCCGTTAAAGGTAACGCACAGATTTTTACGATAAAAATACAAAACTAAAGAAGGGGGGATAAAATAATTATAATTTCTTCATGGAAGAAAAATACTTTTCCAAAAGACATCAACGCGCGACTCAATTGTGTCCTTGATTACCCAAACCACCACTTTAAATAGACCTCTGCGGTGGCTTATAATCAAATTAAATGATAGAATAGAATAGAATTTTATTTTGCAAATATGGGTAAAATAATTTTCGTATTATTTAATTACTGATGAATAGTTATGTCATCCATTTAGTATCTAGATGACTGGGAAGGTTTTCCACACCACTTCAACGCGCATGAAGGCATTTTTATGCGTTATAAATTGCATACCAAAATTTTAAAATTTATACCTGTTTGGCATGCACACAGGTCAAACACTTGGTCACAACTAAAATGGTTCGCGTACCGTAGCCAATATATAAGAGCAAAAAGACTCATAGTTTTCGTGCGTCGGGGCCAGTGTCTCCATAATTATGTAAATCGAGAATTACCGTGTTGCTAGGGTAAAAAGTACGGTGTTTCTAGACAAAATTACGGTGAATTTACTAAAAGTGTACCGTGTAAATAACCGTGTAATTTTTCAAAGGAAAAAAAAACAACTTTATTTTGAAATGAATCAAAACACTATTTGCTTTTAAATTATTAACAAAAAAAAAATGATAACATGATTCATCCATATCACTTAAAAAATTCGTTACTTCTAGTATTTAAATAAGGTTGAGAATAGATAGAGCCAACGCTTGTTCGTAGAGATAGACTTTTAGATATTGTGGGCTTCCCCTCGGACTCCCGGCAGTGTAGTCTTTACAAAATTGTTAATTTGACTGACGTGAAATTCGTTGTAGGACTTTTAGGCAGTACACGATGAAATATATACAACAAAGTAATTCATAATGGTAATACAGTAATTTATGACACGGTAATACATTATTACCTCGACGACGGTAGATAACGGCGTGATTACGGTGCATCTACGGTAATTACCGTGTATATGGAGACACTGGTCGGGGCACTGTATGCGCGGTCAAGTGGTTTTACAGTCTTAATGGACATCCCACCCATACGCACAAAACGTTGTGGGAATGCTTTCATTGTGCATACAGCTAAGGAGTGGAATTTCCTGCCAGAGTTGTTTCCTGATAGCTATAATCTAGGAGTCTTTAAGTCAAGAGTGAATAGGTTACTTCCTAATTATGTGGTCAAAGATGAAGCGTGCTTGCTTGCTTCTTCTTTGAACAACTTCTCTAACCATCTGGTAAGATGTTGGTCACCGCGAGCCTATCTACATTAAATAAAAAAACCATCTGTGCCCGCGACTTCGTGTGTGTGGTTGTCGAAAACCTAAACACGTCGTTATGATAAGAGTACAATCGATATCCTGTGTTACTTGACCACTATAGAACTTAAAAATTGGCCAAGGGCGAGTCAGACTTACCCATGAAGGGTTCCGTAGTAACTACGCAAAATAACTTTGTTGTTTTATAGTATTTGTATGAATTATAAGAGTTATATTTGCGGTTTTAGAAAATATGCTATATCTCAAAAACTGCTGACCCGATCTCGTTCAAACTAATTTTGCTTGAAATTTTATATTAAGATCTACAACATATATTGTTTTTAGATTTTTTCCTCCATTGTTATAGAAGTTAGAGGGACACACATACACACATTTTACCACTTTGGAAGCGTATATCTTTTAAACGATTGACTTTATGAAAAAGTGGTTTAAGAAACCTAAATGTCATTTTTAAAGACCTTTCTATAGATACCACACACGCATAGGTTCAATAAAAAAAATATTTTCAGTTTCAACTTTCCATGAGTACATGACAGACAGACAGATAGACATGACGAAACTATAAGGGTTCCATTTTTTGCCATTTGGCTACGGAACCCTAAAAACATTGCGGGTTTCATAGCATATTTTCTAAAACCGCAAATATAACTTTGTAATTCATACAAACACCATGAAAAACAAAGTTATTTGGCGTAGATACTACGGAACCGTTCATGGGCGAGTCTGACTCGCTTTTGGCCAATTTTTATTTTATCATTCTCATTTATACGAACACTATGAAATACAACAAAATAAAGACTGTTAAGATGGTTACGTATTGCAGAGCTTCATAATCCCGGTGTCGGTGCGCGTGTGGGACGTGAACGACAACGCGCCGGTGTGGCAGGGCGCGCCCTACCGCGTGCGCCTGTCCGAGCTCACGGGTGTAGGAACCCGCGTAGCTGTGGGCGCGCGCGCCACGGACGCCGACCAGGCCGGCCCGCACGCCACCGTACACTACTCCGTGCTGCCCGGGCCCCACCACGTGAGTCCACTACTTAGTCTGTTGTGCGAGGTGCACGCTCGTACGTAATATTACAGCACTATTTGATTATTGTGTTAAAGGGTTTTTGAGGATATGCGGAACAGGGTTTTGTCAGGGACCAGACAGGTGGTTTTGTCTGGTGAGCAACTGCCCGATTTACGTGATCGGGTGATTTGTATGTAGGCTAGTTGAGCGGTAAACTTTGCTTGCGCGATACAAGATTTCAATCTTTAGTTTGTATGTTGCGAGATAGATGTCGCTACAAGTTTATTGAATGTTCTACAGATTTTAATGTCTTAAAGTAAAATGTTAGGTATGTTAAAATATTATATGTTAATGTTATGAATGCGCCCCAACCGTATGGTCTCTGGTAATGCACTGAAGCGTAGCAGTTTACGACAATTGTCTCTTAGATATAATTGTTACAACTACTACGTTAGCAAAACTTCGGTTGCTTAGACTGAACACTTTACTTCCTCACTACTGTTTATTCCTTGTGCTTTCACTAATTACACAGCTCATAATACTCAACACTCAATCATGTGTATTGCATTACATAATTATGTGTTACTTGAGTGTTTACAAATAATGTTGATCAATAGGGTCTATATTCATCAGGCACAGCAGAAAAAGTAGGAGAGAGGACATCTGCTTAGTCTCTTCCTAACTTTATTGGGGCCGGCTTCACAGTCTAACCGGTTGCAGCTGAGTATTAGTGTCTTGCATGGAGTTACTGCCTGACCAACCTCCATAGCCCAGTAATTGGGTAATACAATATCCCTTTAGCTAGAACAGTGACAGATTTCTGGCTTCTGTCTACTCGTAACAACTGTCAAAGATGTCCAAATGACAGCCGGAGCCAACAGCGGTATAATTTGCTCTCCGAGGCACGGAATTTCTTAAAAAGTTTGCGGTTCCTTGTGGGTGTTGATGGGAAGAACTAGAAAGCCAGCCAGCATGAACTGAATGCTGTTCTTATTGCATTTGAATAGAAAACTTACCTCACTAATTTACTTATGTCACTAAAAACGTACCTCTCAATTAAACACATTTCCGTACTCAACGTACTGCTACGCCAGTCGCTTAGCGAAGTACGTCGAGAAACTTCGACAGAAATCTAGAATGTTCGAGATACTAACGCCAGTTGGCGGCGAGTAGTAGTACTGAGTATATTGAGAAAGTTCGACTGACTTCTAATACGTTCGAGATACTAATGCCACCTAGCGGCGAGTAGCAGTACTGAGTAGATCTCGAGTAGCTTCTGGAATATTCTTGGCTGGACAGTCAGTGAGTCGATTTTACAAGAATGTTCTAGAACTCATAGACCGGGGTATAAATAGATCGCAAAGGAACGCGGACAGGCAGTCATATCCCAAGATACGAGGCGATAAATTCGAAGCTTTACAAGTGAATTTCAGTGCGATTTAAGTGTTAAGTAACAAGTATTGTAGTATGAATAACTGCTAAATTTTATTTTGTGTTTATTTAATTAAAGTGTTAATTTTGGTTTAATTGGTGTAAAGTATTTCTATCCCGAACCCTAACTCGTAACAATAGTTACTTTTTGAACAACAGGAGTACTTGGGCTTTCCGAACGAGTTGGACAGCGTGTTGGTAGTGAAGAAGCCGCTGGACTACGAGACGCTGAGCAACTTCAGTGTAACACTCCGCGCGCAGGACGCGGGCGCGCCGCCGCTGCACAACGACACGGAGCTGCGCGTGCTGCTGCTGGACGCCGACGACCAGAACCCCAGGTTCTCGCACGAGCACTACACCGCCACGCTGCCTGAACATGCTAAAGAGGTAGGCTACAAATATCCTATAATACTGTATAACCTTGCATTAAAGAGTTATTATACAGGGTGGCAGGGACATCGATGCATAAACGCTTACCATGGATTCAGTACATAATTCTGGACCCCCTGCGTTGAAATTTTTGTCATTCGGCTACGCAAAAAAAGTTTCGTCATGTCTGTCTGTCCATCCGTCCGTATGTCACAGCCATTTTATTCCAAAACTCTTAGGACTACACATGCGAAACCTGGTAGAAAGATGTAATCTGTAAACCGCTTTCCGATTTCTTTCGGTTTCTAAAATATTTTTTTCTTAAAATCAATTGTTTAAGATGTATATGCTTCCAAAGTGGTAAAATGTGTCCTCCCTCCTCTACCTTCTATAATAATGGAGTCAAAAATCTAAAAAAATATATGCTGTAGATTTTAATAAAAACTTTCAACGAAAATTAGTTTGAACAAGATCGGGTCAGCAGTTCTTGAGATACAGCACATTTTCTAAAACTGCAAATATAACTTGTATGTCATACAAACACTATGAAAAACAAAGTTATTTTGCGTATTTCTACGGAACCCTTCATGGATGTGTGTGACTCGTACTTTTTTCTATAAATTTTTATTTTTTTGATAAAATCATCAAATGACTAGTGCTCTGAAAAAAAAACCTACCATGTTCCTTCAATTGACGCTCTGTGGCTACAGTATCTCGTTAGATCTTTCCTACAACCCCACAAAAAGTGGCTATATTTCTTTGGTCTTCAATTTTTGAAAGAGATCGGTGTCATATTATGTTACTTGAAAATTTTGAAATCCTCATCATTATGTGCTAAGAAAACTGATTATCAGTGATCGGAGTAGGTAGATTGATTTTTGGTACTTGTATCATAAATGCACGCAGAAAGAATAACATGGATAAGCCATTTTCCCGGAAAGTAATTCCGGTATTTCCGGATTCAATTAAACATTGTTAATGTTGGTAGTGATATTATTCCTACTCAATTCAAAATTTAAAGGAAGGTATAAAAACTAAATTAATTCATTATTTATCTGTTGAATAATAAAAACAATCTAATTCCGATCGAAGCTTTAATTTTTATTTTTTTATTTTTTTTATTCCTACCTTTTTTTTTTGAGGATGGCAAATCATCAAATGACTCCTTCCACTCTGGCAGAATAAAATTCCTATATAAGTTCCGGTTTTTTTTTAATAATCCACCAATTCCGGAGGATTGTCCATATTAATATATACGTTTCGGATCAATGACCCTATTTCAATCTACCTACTCCGATCACTGCTATCATCATCTACCAATATCATCAAGACAAATAACGACAGTCATGCACACGGCTATTTCTCTATAGATTCAAACATTTTCTTCCTGTAGCACTAGAACCATTTTCGTCCAATCACTTCTTTCATCTATCCAAAGAACTTCTTAACAAAGTGGATAGACTTACCGTATTCGTTTCATTTTTGACCTTCGTAAATATAACGATTCTTCCTTCTTCTCAGCTTAAATGATTGCCTATCCGTCAAAGGAGATCCCTTGGCATGCTTTTCACTATTATGAACGATCCTCGTGCTCCTGTTTACTTTAAATAAAAATTTTAAGTGTTGGGCAGTTCTCAAAATCCCAAAACCTTCCTATTTCATATTACTTCTCACCGCACTGGATTTATGTCTAATTCCTAAGCTATGTCAATCATTCAACTCTTGAACATGCTATCCCTGGACATTAAGAAGGCTGAGTCAAAATTTTCTTTTAAGCGTAAATTGAAACCTCTACGCTTGTCATTCTTAGTTTGGTCTACATTATAGTTATTATGCAATTGAATGTGAAGCGTACCAAGAATTTCAGTAATAAGTTACCTCAGTATCATTACTACAGAAGATAAAAAAAATTTGACCAATTCACAAGACAAAGTAAACGTGGCATGTATCCCAGGGCACAGTGCTGGTGACGTCTCCAGGTCCAATCTCGGCGGCGGACCAGGACGTGGGCATCAACGCGCCGCTGTCGTACTCCACCAGCGGCGACGCGCGCCTGCTGCTGGTGGACGCGGACTCCGGGCAGGTGGCCGCCACCAAGCTGCTCATTGACGAGCTCAGCCAGCCCGTCACCATCGTCATCAAGGTACGTGAGCTATATATATCTCGGCGGCGGACCAGGACGTGGGCATCAACGCGCCGCTGTCGTACTCCACCAGCGGCGACGCGCGCCTGCTGCTGGTGGACGCGGACTCCGGGCAGGTGGCCGCCACCAAGCTGCTCATTGACGAGCTCGGCCAGCCCGTCACCATCGTCATCAAGGTACGTGAGCTATATATATCTCGGCGGCGGACCAGGACGTGGGCATCAACGCGCCGCTGTCGTACTCCACCAGCGGCGACGCGCGCCTGCTGCTGGTGGACGCGGACTCCGGGCAGGTGGCCGCCACCAAGCTGCTCATTGACGAGCTCAGCCAGCCCGTCACCATCGTCATCAAGGTACGTGAGCTATATATATCTCGGCGGCGGACCAGGACGTGGGCATCAACGCGCCGCTGTCGTACTCCACCAGCGGCGACGCGCGCCTGCTGCTGGTGGACGCGGACTCCGGGCAGGTGGCCGCCACCAAGCTGCTCATTGACGAGCTCAGCCAGCCCGTCACCATCGTCATCAAGGTACGTGAGCTATATATATCTCGGCGGCGGACCAGGACGTGGGCATCAACGCGCCGCTGTCGTACTCCACCAGCGGCGACGCGCGCCTGCTGCTGGTGGACGCGGACTCCGGGCAGGTGGCCGCCACCAAGCTGCTCATTGACGAGCTCAGCCAGCCCGTCACCATCGTCATCAAGGTACGTGAGCTATATATATCTCGGCGGCGGACCAGGACGTGGGCATCAACGCGCCGCTGTCGTACTCCACCAGCGGCGACGCGCGCCTGCTGCTGGTGGACGCGGACTCCGGGCAGGTGGCCGCCACCAAGCTGCTCATTGACGAGCTCAGCCAGCCCGTCACCATCGTCATCAAGGTACGTGAGCTATATATATCTCGGCGGCGGACCAGGACGTGGGCATCAACGCGCCGCTGTCGTACTCCACCAGCGGCGACGCGCGCCTGCTGCTGGTGGACGCGGACTCCGGGCAGGTGGCCGCCACCAAGCTGCTCATTGACGAGCTCAGCCAGCCCGTCACCATCGTCATCAAGGTACGTGAGCTATATATATCTCGGCGGCGGACCAGGACGTGGGCATCAACGCGCCGCTGTCGTACTCCACCAGCGGCGACGCGCGCCTGCTGCTGGTGGACGCGGACTCCGGGCAGGTGGCCGCCACCAAGCTGCTCATTGACGAGCTCAGCCAGCCCGTCACCATCGTCATCAAGGTACGTGAGCTATATATATCTCGGCGGCGGACCAGGACGTGGGCATCAACGCGCCGCTGTCGTACTCCACCAGCGGCGACGCGCGCCTGCTGCTGGTGGACGCGGACTCCGGGCAGGTGGCCGCCACCAAGCTGCTCATTGACGAGCTCAGCCAGCCCGTCACCATCGTCATCAAGGTACGTGAGCTATATATATCTCGGCGGCGGACCAGGACGTGGGCATCAACGCGCCGCTGTCGTACTCCACCAGCGGCGACGCGCGCCTGCTGCTGGTGGACGCGGACTCCGGGCAGGTGGCCGCCACCAAGCTGCTCATTGACGAGCTCAGCCAGCCCGTCACCATCGTCATCAAGGTACGTGAGCTATATATATCTCGGCGGCGGACCAGGACGTGGGCATCAACGCGCCGCTGTCGTACTCCACCAGCGGCGACGCGCGCCTGCTGCTGGTGGACGCGGACTCCGGGCAGGTGGCCGCCACCAAGCTGCTCATTGACGAGCTCAGCCAGCCCGTCACCATCGTCATCAAGGTACGTGAGCTATATATATCTCGGCGGCGGACCAGGACGTGGGCATCAACGCGCCGCTGTCGTACTCCACCAGCGGCGACGCGCGCCTGCTGCTGGTGGACGCGGACTCCGGGCAGGTGGCCGCCACCAAGCTGCTCATTGACGAGCTCGGCCAGCCCGTCACCATCGTCATCAAGGTACGTGCTTACATACATCTCTTAATGGACTTATTATATTACTGACTGACGGACTATTATAAAACTGTGGCAATAATATCATTACAACGTAAAAAGATATTTACCAAGTGTTATGTTTTGTCCATGTTAGCTTAAAAACTCATAAAACTGAGGCAATCAACCTACTTATAAATCATCGCATGAGTTCATATTTCACTAAGAAACATTTATTTCAGCAAATATACATAATTGTGTAAGTACTAAAATACTTAAAATACAAACTAGAATAAAGCATCAAAAAATTGATCCTCAACGCTGTCGGCTGGCAACTTACCCAAGATACTGGCGGCATTGCCTCATTGTATGGCAATGCTTAGCCGTTGACCAAAGAAATAGCCAGCCCTTGGGTCGCTGGAAGAGTCATAGCGTTCATATTTTATTTCTTTACTAGCTGACCCAGCGAACGTTGTTTTAGCATATACATTATTTTTAGTGAAATAATAAGCCGACACACTGTACTTAAACCTACCAATTATACACAAAAAAACATAAAAATCTGTCATGCTGATTCGGAGGATTTCAATAACAAACACATTTATATATTAGATCAAGATTATCTAACAGCTTCTATATAGTCTTAGTGTTATACAGTCACCAATTATAGGTAAACCAGCATTTATAACATAAAATTCATAACACATAAAAAAGTATAGAAACAAATTAAGTTGAATAGGATTAAATAAGCATTGCCAATTCGACATTAAAACATATTGCTTGCGCAAGTTTTATTTAATTTATAATTTTCTACTATCATATATCCGAACGCATCTTACATATTAGAATACAGATTCCTATTTGACCGCGGTTTTTGAGTTGACCAATATCTCCCTTCCTCATATCCAATTCCCACAAATGAGAGAAGAAATGTTCACCGGATGCGCCACTGATTGGCGCATTCATCACCAGCCAATCACGGCACAGATGCTGTGATTTCGAGAAAGTATAATTACCTCCACCATGTTGTGTCTACTCGTCTTCGTCAAAAAATCGCCATGAAGTTACCACGCCAAGACAAGTCCCCGCGCCGCGCCGAGATAATTAAACTGCTAATATATCTATAAATCTAAAACTATCAACTATTCGTGTTGGCTACACACGTGTGACGAAATAAAGACCAAAAGGAAAGTGTTCAGCAACTAGGAAGAAAGAGATTCAACCCACGTGCACCTTCTTCTCAAGCTAACCAGCTCAAGATATCCAAGTAAGTCCTTTTTTCCTACCCCTGGTCGGCTCAATACTGTGTGGTCAATATTTTACCACCAAATTATATCCCCGCTAAGGTCCTTCGAGAAGTTTCTAGTAACCACCCCGCTTCCGCACCACATATTATAAACTAAACTACGTAAAGAAAGTTTCAAAGAAATATTGAAAGTAAAATATAGACGGTACAGTAACTACTGCAATAATCTTATTAAAAAACTTAATCGTAAATATGAAAGTGAAGTGTTGTGGAAAAAGAAATAACTAACTGAAACAAATCATGGGATCAAAACACATTATGAAGTAGCCTTACATCTAGTCCTTTCGTATCGGCAAACCTAGTTAATGATTACTTTGCAATCATAGGAAAACATCTTTCCCATAATATACAAAACAGAACCATATCAATTAATAAAAATCGAACTAGCAACATTACACAACAGCCCCCAGGCGGCAACTCTTTTTTACTACACTGGAAACCGGTTTAAGAGAAGTGGTACTTATGAGTTTAAATCCAATAGTGCTCCTGGCTGGGATAATGTGTAGAAGTTTGTGGGTGTAGATTTGAAAAACTTACCAACGAACTCCCGTCCACTGCCTCGCGCACGTCGTGTCCAGTCGCCCTAAATCCAGCTAAAACTTCACTGCACATGTATTTCCACAGGTGTTGGTTTATATTTCTCGTATCTTGTGGGGGTTGTAGCACGAAAATCACAGAAGGACCATTTCTTATTAGAAAAAAGTTTTTTAGCGCGCGGAGCACGTTGTTTTACGAGTTGAGCCGCATAGTTTAAGTGAAAAAGCACGCGGGAGAGCGGCCCCACTGTCGCCCTTCGTACACCAATCGGATTGCTCAGCGAATAGGCGATAAGCAAGCCGACAAGTTAATCAAATCAGACCCTTATTACTACACACAAAGGCTTGAGTACTAGTTGTGGGGTGAAAAACTATTCAAATTCCTAAAACTAAATGCCTAATACCTATCTTATAGAGAACGGTACGTAACAGATAATATTCCAATAAATTTCATAAGATTAGCTAAAAGCAAACTAGTCCGAATCATTACGCATTTGTTAATCTTTGTTTTCAAAACGGCATATTTCCAGCTCCATTTAAAAAATCTTTCATTGCCCCTGTGTATAAGAGTGGGAATAGGGACACCATCGGTAACAGTCGACCAATATCTCTAGTGCCAGCATTCACGAAAATGCTGGAAAAGCTATTAAATTACTAGATCTATATACATATACTATAACTATCTAGATAGATATCAGCATCTTTTCACCTCACAGTATGGCTTTAGACGAGGTAAGTCCACTGATGACGCAGTCATGGCTCTTAGCCAAATTATAACTGAAAAGGTTGATTACGAGCTAGAAATGCTAAGCAGTATTTTTGGACCTGAAAAAATCGTTCGACACCGTGTCTGTGCCCATTTTTGTTTACAAACTAGAAATAATTGAAATAAGAGGAACTACTCTGTCTCTCTTTTAAAGTTACCTTATTGAAAGAAAACAAAGTTTTAAAATAAATGGGTTTATTATTTTTAATATTGATGTAACCTACGGTGTTCCTCAGGGAAGCGTGCTCGGCCCTTCTCTTTTTATCATGTATATTAACGACCTTTGCAACCTTAAAATTAAAAACACCGACATTCTATTCTTTGCTGATGATACTGCAGTGATTTTTGCACATAAAACCTGGGATGCCGTAAAGGCTACTGCAGAAAATGGCATGGCAATGGCAGCAAAATTGCCTGTTATAGGCATTTTATGCTTACTAGTTGACTTCGATCACAGGCTAGAACGTGTAATTAAAATAGATAAGAAATAGATATGATTATTATAAATACAAACACGTTCCATATTGATGAAAAGTACGTTCGTATATTTCTAATAAAAAACAAAAAAAAAAAACTAGTATAAGCAACTAAACTTGGTGAACAAGAATATACGGTTAAATATATTTATTTTTTCAAAAGAATTACATGGTTTGTAAATGTTATTTTATTTGTCAGTAAGCGTAATCTTAAAACTAAAATATAAATAACATAAATGATAGTAAACTGATATCCTAGGTCCCCATTAACTATTTTGAACCACTGTTGTAATTACTTAGTTGAAAATAAAATGTTTTCTTTTCTATTCCTTTGTCTTGAATTGATTATATAGATAGATTTCCTATCAAGTTTTATATGTTTTTTGAAATTTTTACAAATAATTAATCAATTGAAAGATGTTGATTGATGACTCAATTTTAAAACCAGTTAATCAAGTGGCTTAATTAGGAATTAAAGTTAGACCTTTGTATGTTGCTCGACTTTAAATGCCTTAAACTCTTGCCACAAGATATGAACTAGACCTTTTTTTATCGTTGATAAGTTCACCATCTCACCTGATGGTAAATGATGATGTAGTCAAAGATTGTGATGTGTGTGATAGGTATTGTAATAGGATTTGGTGTAAAGTAGATGTGGTATGGTTGCAGGCGACCCAGGTGGACAACGCGGACCGCTACGCGCTGGCCACGCTGACGGTGAGCCGCGCGGCGCCCCCGGCTGGTGGAGTGCGCTTCCGGCGCCGCCAGTACTCCGCTTCCGTCAGCGAGGCCACGCCGCCCGGCGCCACGCTGCTCACTCTACACACCACGCCGCCCCCCGTGCACATGACGCACGTATGTACCACCACCTAACACTTCCGGCGCCGCCAGTACTCCGCTTCCGTCAGCGAGGCCACGCCGCCCGGCGCCACGCTGCTCACTCTACACACCACGCCGCCCCCCGTGCACATGACGCACGTATGTACCACCACCTAACACTTCCGGCGCCGCCAGTACTCCGCTTCCGTCAGCGAGGCCACGCCGCCCGGCGCCACGCTGCTCACTCTACACACCACGCCGCCCCCCGTGCACATGACGCACGTATGTACCACCACCTAACACTTCCGGCGCCGCCAGTACTCCGCTTCCGTCAGCGAGGCCACGCCGCCCGGCGCCACGCTGCTCACTCTACACACCACGCCGCCCCCCGTGCACATGACGCACGTATGTACCACCACCTAACACTTCCGGCGCCGCCAGTACTCCGCTTCCGTCAGCGAGGCCACGCCGCCCGGCGCCACGCTGCTCACTCTACACACCACGCCGCCCCCCGTGCACATGACGCACGTATGTACCACCACCTAACACTTCCGGCGCCGCCAGTACTCCGCTTCCGTCAGCGAGGCCACGCCGCCCGGCGCCACGCTGCTCACTCTACACACCACGCCGCCCCCCGTGCACATGACGCACGTATGTACCACCACCTAACACTTCCGGCGCCGCCAGTACTCCGCTTCCGTCAGCGAGGCCACGCCGCCCGGCGCCACGCTGCTCACTCTACACACCACGCCGCCCCCCGTGCACATGACGCACGTATGTACCACCACCTAACACTTCCGGCGCCGCCAGTACTCCGCTTCCGTCAGCGAGGCCACGCCGCCCGGCGCCACGCTGCTCACTCTACACACCACGCCGCCCCCCGTGCACATGACGCACGTATGTACCACCACCTAACACTTCCGGCGCCGCCAGTACTCCGCTTCCGTCAGCGAGGCCTTGCCGCCCGGCGCCACGCTGCTCACTCTACACACCACGCCGCCCCCCGTGCACATGACGCACGTATGTACCACCACCTAACACTTCCGGCGCCGCCAGTACTCCGCTTCCGTCAGCGAGGCCACGCCGCCCGGCGCCACGCTGCTCACTCTACACACCACGCCGCCCCCCGTGCACATGACGCACGTATGTACCACCACCTAACACTTCCGGCGCCGCCAGTACTCCGCTTCCGTCAGCGAGGCCACGCCGCCCGGCGCCACGCTGCTCACTCTACACACCACGCCGCCCCCCGTGCACATGACGCACGTATGTACCACCACCTAACACTTCCGGCGCCGCCAGTACTCCGCTTCCGTCAGCGAGGCCACGCCGCCCGGCGCCACGCTGCTCACTCTACACACCACGCCGCCCCCCGTGCACATGACGCACGTATGTACCACCACCTAACACTTCCGGCGCCGCCAGTACTCCGCTTCCGTCAGCGAGGCTACGCCGCCCGGCGCCACGCTGCTCACTCTACACACCACGCCGCCCCCCGTGCACATGACGCACGTATGTACCACCACCTAACACTTCCGGCGCCGCCAGTACTCCGCTTCCGTCAGCGAGGCCACGCCGCCCGGCGCCACGCTGCTCACTCTACACACCACGCCGCCCCCCGTGCACATGACGCACGTATGTACCACCACCTAACACTTCCGGCGCCGCCAGTACTCCGCTTCCGTCAGCGAGGCCACGCCGCCCGGCGCCACGCTGCTCACTCTACACACCACGCCGCCCCCCGTGCACATGACGCACGTATGTACCACCACCTAACACTTCCGGCGCCGCCAGTACTCCGCTTCCGTCAGCGAGGCCACGCCGCCCGGCGCCACGCTGCTCACTCTACACACCACGCCGCCCCCCGTGCACATGACGCACGTATGTACCACCACCTAACACTTCCGGCGCCGCCAGTACTCCGCTTCCGTCAGCGAGGCCACGCCGCCCGGCGCCACGCTGCTCACTCTACACACCACGCCGCCCCCCGTGCACATGACGCACGTATGTACCACCACCTAACACTTCCGGCGCCGTCAGTACTCCGCTTCCGTCAGCGAGGCCACGCCGCCCGGCGCCACGCTGCTCACTCTACACACCACGCCGCCCCCCGTGCACATGACGCACGTATGTACCACCACCTAACACTTCCGGCGCCGCCAGTACTCCGCTTCCGTCAGCGAGGCCACGCCGCCCGGCGCCACGCTGCTCACTCTACACACCACGCTGCCCCCCGTGCACATGACGCACGTATGTACCACCACCGAACACTTCCGGCGCCGCCAGTACTCCGCTTCCGTCAGCGAGGCCACGCCGCCCGGCGCCACGCTGCTCACTCTACACACCACGCCGCCCCCCGTGCACATGACGCACGTATGTACCACCACCTAACACTTCCGGCGCCGCCAGTACTCCGCTTCCGTCAGCGAGGCCACGCCGCCCGGCGCCACGCTGCTCACTCTACACACCACGCCGCCCCCCGTGCACATGACGCACGTATGTACCACCACCTAACACTTCCGGCGCCGCCAGTACTCCGCTTCCGTCAGCGAGGCCACGCCGCCCGGCGCCACGCTGCTCACTCTACACACCACGCCGCCCCCCGTGCACATGACGCACGTATGTACCACCACCTAACACTTCCGGCGCCGCCAGTACTCCGCTTCCGTCAGCGAGGCCACGCCGCCCGGCGCCACGCTGCTCACTCTACACACCACGCCGCCCCCCGTGCACATGACGCACGTATGTACCACCACCTAACACTTCCGGCGCCGCCAGTACTCCGCTTCCGTCAGCGAGGCCACGCCGCCCGGCGCCACGCTGCTCACTCTACACACCACGCCGCCCCCCGTGCACATGACGCACGTATGTACCACCACCTAACACTTCCGGCGCCGCCAGTACTCCGCTTCCGTCAGCGAGGCCACGCCGCCCGGCGCCACGCTGCTCACTCTACACACCACGCCGCCCCCCGTGCACATGACGCACGTATGTACCACCACCTAACACTTCCGGCGCCGCCAGTACTCCGCTTCCGTCAGCGAGGCCTTGCCGCCCGGCGCCACGCTGCTCACTCTACACACCACGCCGCCCCCCGTGCACATGACGCACGTATGTACCACCACCTAACACTTCCGGCGCCGCCAGTACTCCGCTTCCGTCAGCGAGGCCACGCCGCCCGGCGCCACGCTGCTCACTCTACACACCACGCCGCACCCCGTGCACATGACGCACGTATGTACCACCACCTAACACTTCCGGCGCCGCCAGTACTCCGCTTCCGTCAGCGAGGCCACGCCGCCCGGCGCCACGCTGCTCACTCTACACACCACGCCGCCCCCCGTGCACATGACGCACGTATGTACCACCACCTAACACTTCCGGCGCCGCCAGTACTCCGCTTCCGTCAGCGAGGCCACGCCGCCCGGCGCCACGCTGCTCACTCTACACACCACGCCGCACCCCGTGCACATGACGCACGTATGTACCACCACCTAACACTTCCGGCGCCGCCAGTACTCCGCTTCCGTCAGCGAGGCCACGCCGCCCGGCGCCACGCTGCTCACTCTACACACCACGCCGCCCCCCGTGCACATGACGCACGTATGTACCACCACCTAACACTTCCGGCGCCGCCAGTACTCCGCTTCCGTCAGCGAGGCCTTGCCGCCCGGCGCCACGCTGCTCACTCTACACACCACGCCGCCCCCCGTGCACATGACGCACGTATGTACCACCACCTAACACTTCCGGCGCCGCCAGTACTCCGCTTCCGTCAGCGAGGCCACGCCGCCCGGCGCCACGCTGCTCACTCTACACACCACGCCGCCCCCCGTGCACATGACGCACGTATGTACCACCACCTAACACTTCCGGCGCCGCCAGTACTCCGCTTCCGTCAGCGAGGCCACGCCGCCCGGCGCCACGCTGCTCACTCTACACACCACGCCGCCCCCCGTGCACATGACGCACGTATGTACCACCACCTAACACTTCCGGCGCCGCCAGTACTCCGCTTCCGTCAGCGAGGCCACGCCGCCCGGCGCCACGCTGCTCACTCTACACACCACGCCGCACCCCGTGCACATGACGCACGTATGTACCACCACCTAACACTTCCGGCGCCGCCAGTACTCCGCTTCCGTCAGCGAGGCCACGCCGCCCGGCGCCACGCTGCTCACTCTACACACCACGCCGCCCCCCGTGCACATGACGCACGTATGTACCACCACCTAACACTTCCGGCGCCGCCAGTACTCCGCTTCCGTCAGCGAGGCCACGCCGCCCGGCGCCACGCTGCTCACTCTACACACCACGCCGCCCCCCGTGCACATGACGCACGTATGTACCACCACCTAACACTTCCGGCGCCGCCAGTACTCCGCTTCCGTCAGCGAGGCCACGCCGCCCGGCGCCACGCTGCTCACTCTACACACCACGCCGCCCCCCGTGCACATGACGCACGTATGTACCACCACCTAACACTTCCGGCGCCGCCAGTACTCCGCTTCCGTCAGCGAGGCCACGCCGCCCGGCGCCACGCTGCTCACTCTACACACCACGCCGCACCCCGTGCACATGACGCACGTATGTACCACCACCTAACACTTCCGGCGCCGCCAGTACTCCGCTTCCGTCAGCGAGGCCACGCCGCCCGGCGCCACGCTGCTCACTCTACACACCACGCCGCCCCCCGTGCACATGACGCACGTATGTACCACCACCTAACACTTCCGGCGCCGCCAGTACTCCGCTTCCGTCAGCGAGGCCACGCCGCCCGGCGCCACGCTGCTCACTCTACACACCACGCCGCACCCCGTGCACATGACGCACGTATGTACCACCACCTAACACTTCCGGCGCCGCCAGTACTCCGCTTCCGTCAGCGAGGCCACGCCGCCCGGCGCCACGCTGCTCACTCTACACACCACGCCGCCCCCCGTGCACATGACGCACGTATGTACCACCACCTAACACTTCCGGCGCCGCCAGTACTCCGCTTCCGTCAGCGAGGCCACGCCGCCCGGCGCCACGCTGCTCACTCTACACACCACGCCGCCCCCCGTGCACATGACGCACGTATGTACCACCACCTAACACTTCCGGCGCCGCCAGTACTCCGCTTCCGTCAGCGAGGCCACGCCGCCCGGCGCCACGCTGCTCACTCTACACACCACGCCGCACCCCGTGCACATGACGCACGTATGTACTACCGCTTGAAACCTCGGGAATCGCCAGCCAATCTCTTACCAACGTACTTGCGGGCTTAGCGAGCAGTTTTTTTTTTACGATGTGAAAAACATCACATGACTTCTCCCGCTGTGGATGAAACGAAAGGGAGAGTTAGATTTCACGTAATTCCCGCAACTCCAGCAGGCAATGACCTTATCGAGATTTATCAAAATTGCTGATCTATTATCTTTATCTAGCTCACCGTCTAATAAGCATCAGGCCCAGATCTATAATATAATAATAATAATATTCCACAACTTTCACACAACGCCATCTAGTCCCAAATTAAGCATAGCTTGTGCTATGAGTACTAGACAACTGATAAACATACATATATATTTCTAAATACATACATATTATAGATAAATTACACCCAGACAAAGAACAAATGATCGTGCTCATCACACAAACATTTGTACCCATGACCTTTCGCATAGCAGTCAGGGCCACTGACCACTAAACACCTCAAAGAACAGGGTAGAATTTTAGTCAATAAAATTCTGACACTCCCTTCAACACCACCCAGAGCAGAAGGAATCTTTTAGTTAATTTGCCATAGGAACAAAACGAAGAGCTGACTCTTACTTAGTACCTCCTTCGTGTAATATCTTGTACGATTTGTCTTGTTTGATTTCCAGAACAACCTGCAGTTCTACGTGTCGGACCGCTCGTTCCTGGACAAGTTCGCGATCAACAGCGCGGGGGAGGTGGTGCTGCGGCGCGCGCTGGACTACGAGACCGCCGACCACTACCACTACCAGGTCATGGTCACCGACGGCGTCTCGGTATGAGGCTTCTATTACATCATGTTATGCCATTTATAATCCATTGCCATTTTATATCAAAATCATCGTATCCGTAGCCTTTCAATATTCTTGGACCTACAGATATCGTCTGACACGATCTCTATTCCTACTATTTTGTCAAAATTGGAAGCCATAGTCATTCGAGGAACAGCGAATGAACTGTTCTAGAGCTGCCTCCAAAACAGAATATTCCGTGTCGTTATAGATCCGTACACTAGCGATGAAGAAATCATCACGTGCAGAATACCGCAAGGCAGTGTGATAGGGCCTACGTTCTTCCTAATATATATTAATAACCTTTGCACAAAGACACTCTCAAAACCAAAATTTTCACGTATGCTGATTGTTCTAAAACCACTTGGTAGGGGCATTTTAAGGCTTAATATTTTGTAAACGTATCACTGCATCGAAAATTGGTTTCCCACATTCCCATTCGTTTTGAACGATACCACATACGATAGGTAGAGAGAACAAAAACATCCCCTCTACATGTAGGGGGAGTAAACTAAAAAAAATGTTCACATACGATTATGGTTTTTTTTTTGTCGTTGTGATTAATAATATGTTTATCCATGCCCAATTTCAGCGTTCTAGTACCAATTGTAATTGTGAGTAGATCGACAGAGTCCATACAAGGCAAAAAAATATAAAACCCTATGGCCGTTCACTGTCTCTTAAAATACAGGTATACCCTAGTTTAAGAGGCAGCGTTCGTATATTGTCAACAGATGTATACCACCTCTTAGCATAATAATTGTAGTAAATAAGTTTGTACATGGCATTTTAGTTTCTAGCTTAAGATCTGTATTCTACTTTCATCTGTACTTGGATTCAATAAATTATTCTTATTTTTATTCTTATTCTTATTCTTAATTGTTTTTGAGCTGAGTCACAGACGGACGGCTAGATGGACGAACGGACATGGTGAAACTATAAGGGTTCCTTGTCTACTACGAAACCCTAAAACAGGCTTTTTTGTATTCTTTGTATTATGTACTAAAACACGTACAAAGAAAAAGATTTTTATCTTTCTATGATCTTCTATGATCCTTAAGAATGACTGTACAGTGGGAGTTAATTACATCTCAGGAAATTTCTTAAAACAATTCACATACGTCATTGTCCCGCCTTTAACATTCATTTGTAATTTATCTTTTGCCACGGGTGTGTTCCCTTCTGCTTTAGAAAATCAGAAATTGTGCCCATTTTCAAGAGTGGAGATAGATGTTGTGTCAGCAATTATAGACCTATTTCCATCCTGCCAACAATGTCTAATTTCTAATACTGGAACGCCTGATGAACAGCAGACTAGTAAAGTTCCTGGAAACAAACAATCTTCTTTCGCCATCTCAATTTGGATTTCGGGCACAAAAATTAACATCAGATGCTGTTCATCAATTAACAGAATTTATAATTTCTAAGCTAGATGATAGGAAAAGGGTAATGGCTATCTATCTTGATTTAGCCAAAGCATTTGACACAGTATCTATCCCAATCCTAATTAAAAAACTAGAACATCTGGGAATTAGAGGTCTACCTTTGGAATTGATTGCAGATTACCTCAAGGGAAGAACACAGGTAGTAAAAGTAGATGGTTGGATAAGTGAAGAACTGTCTATTAAATATGGCGTCCCACAAGGCAGTATTCTTGGCCCGACATTGATTTTGGTGTACTTATTATTAATAACATGTGTAAAACAAACCTGACCAATGGGAAAATATTTACATTCGCTGATGACACTGCCCTACTTTTCTATGGAAATACTTGGGAAGAAGTTTTTAATCACGCTTAAAAAGGGTTTAATCAAGTATCTAGTTGGCTAAATGATAACATCCTCACACTAAATGTAGACAAAACCAAGTTCATGACCTATATATACACTTAGAAATCAAGACAACCAAACCTTACAATAATCTCACACAATTGCAATTCACCATCCAATAATTCATGTAACTGTATCAAACTGTACGCATTTATCAAAATAGAATACTGTCAAATATTTACGGGTCATAATTGACAATAAACTAAATTTCCAACCACACATCGAGGCCCTAGTTCCTAGAATACGTAAACTTATTTATATATTTAAATCTCTTCGACATATTGCCGACTCTTCAATAATTAAAATGGTTTATCCAGCTCTGTGCCAATCCGTACTGATTTATTTATTTATTTATTTACTTTATGGAGGACTTACAGCTAATAACACCATAAAAAAAAGGAATACATAGTCGCCAGAGAGCCAATAACAAGTCCTCACGTTTAGACTTATACTAAAATAAAGTTATAAGCAATAAACAAGCAATAATAAATCTAATTATAAATTAAAGATACAATTTACACAGTAAGAATACATAATATATAAAGATTTGCTTGCAATGAGTCAACAGCATAACATAACCACTAACACTTGAAAAAGTTTAAGCTTAAGCACCTTCTGGCTGAGTTCACACTAGTTGTGAAAGGATCCAAATCATACTGCTTGCATATCTCATTAAAAGTTCTGCTTGCGCGCACAATATAGCTATTTTGCCTATAATTAGATGATGAATGAGGTATACATATAGGAGGATTAAAGCGCAATATTTTGTTAGGTACGTTAAAATAAAATTTAGAAAGTAGTTCTGGACTATCAATATTATTGTGGAGGATTTTCAATAAATACAAACAGTCTGCAATATTACGCCGATCTACCAGTGGCAACAGATGGTACTTCTTACAGAGTTGATGATAACCTGCTGAATGATATGGAATCTTTTGATGGAAACAAAGATATTTGATGAACCGTTTCTGTATATTTTCAATCCGGTCGATGTATTTATGATACCTTGGATTCCATATCTGAGACGCATACTCGAGCTGACCTCTTACAAAAGTGCAATACAATATTTTGAGCGTTTTAGCATCTGTAAAGCATTTAGAAAGACGCATTATAAATCCCAGCAGTTTCGATGCTTTTTTGACTATGGCGTCAATGTGTGTATCAAAAACTAACTTACTATCTTGAAAAACGCCCAAGTCACGGATAGTATTGCACCTTGGCAAGTTTTGGCCCGCCAAAGTATAAGTGGTGACCAGGACCGCACGTTTCCTAGTGAAAGTGATAACGGAACACTTTGATGGGTTGAGATCCAATTTATTGATCTGACAATACTCTTCAAGCCGACATATGTCAGCTTCAAGTGCCAGCATATCATCAGCCGATTCAATAGTGGCAAAAATTTTCATGTCATCAGCAAAACATAATAGTTTGGATGCATGGAGGCACAGATCAATGTCGTTCACATAGACCACAAATAAGAAAGGACCGAGCAGCGATCCCTGAGGCACCCCACTGGGGACATTCACCCAGGTAGACGTATAGTTATTAATTACTACCGCTTGTGACCTGTTATTGCAAAACTTCTTGGGGTGGTGCTGCTAAAACGTACCTTCTGAAATTAGAGAGAGCCCAAAGAGCTATTCTACTCTAGTACTCCCCATATGATATCCCACCTTTGATCTATATCAACGCTGTCAGTGCCGACAACGTTTCGGCAACGTTTTGTCTTAGGAACAGTAACCAGGAAGCACTCGAAACTTTCCTATGACCACAAAAATCTTTCTAGTAAAAGAAGATCCGGTGCCGTTTCACTAGATTAAAGAGCAATATAAGCCCTACTGTTTTCTGGCCCCTTACTTGTATAATAAGATTAATAAACAACTGTTGGTATATCCTCTTTCTTGGCTTCAAGGTACTGATAACGATACAACAGAATGTTTATTGAAATCCTTACTATAACATAAATTCATTAATAATACAATAAAAGATTATCACATGTACACCACCCACAAACACGCGCTCGCACGCACTCACACACACTTCTCCATTCCACACACATGCATTACACATATTGTTTACTCAAACTTACCAACCGCTTAGCTTTAGTTATAATAATTGCTTTTCCTATTTATTTTTGTTATTGTTGTTACCAATCGTTTAATATTTATTTTTATTTTATTGTATTAATATCACGTTAACAATTCATATGTAAAAATTGTCTGACGGAGGGTAAGTCTGGTGATCTGTAATATAGGTTTTATCTTCAACAGACATCAGTCTCTATGTAATGTGACATGTGACATTGTATTGTGTTCGTTCTTGAGAAAATTATTAAATAATTAATATGATATACGTTTAGTCTGTTGAGTTCACTAAGATCGGGCTATACGATTGGTGCGTACAAATAAAAATGGTTTTAGTTTAGTATTGTATTGTCCAAAGTTCAGTTAATATACAATTACACGACTTGCCCTGCGACTAACCAGTGACAGTCGGGTGGTGCTACTCATAAAACCTTATACTAAACATGCATGATAGACATTGTGTGCTCCTACATCATTCCCCCTACCCCCTTTATGAAAAAAAAACATATCATCTCCTTTCATTACTTTCATAGTAAATAATATAAATCTGTTTTTTTTTTTTTTTTAAATGTTCTTGCATTTGATTCCAGAACGACACAGCATCGATCAACATTACTGTTCTGAACGTGAACGAGTGGGAGCCACGCTTCCGCCACCCGCAGTACGAGTTCCGCGTGGATGACGTGGACGCGACTGGCGGGGCGGACGCGGGAGGCGGGGCGGGCGCGCCTGGCGGGCCCGGCGCCGGCGAGCTGGTGCGCGTGGGGCGGCTGCACGTGTTCGACGGCGACCGCGGCGACAGCGTCACGCTGACGCTGCGCGGGCCCGGCGCAGAGTGAGTACCGCTTGCTTGTTATTATCACCTGCATTTTACCCTTACTTTTGAGCAAAGCGTCAATCAAGTGATCAATTTATATATTTCAGGCAACTTGACCCATACAAATAAAATACAATCTACTACAATACATATACCAATTTTTTCTTGACTTGTAGAATTTTGTAGTAAATATAACATCGTAGCGAATGAACAAAACTTTGGTTTCAAAAGTGCAAGTCCATGACGCTTGCTATATTTACTCTTTTGAATAATGTTCTGAGTAGCTTGAATAATAATCGCTTAGCTACAGGATTGTTTTTAGATTTATCACGAGCTTTCGACTTTGTTGCGCATGACGTTTTATTGAAAAAGTTAGAAAATATTCGAATAAGAGGCCTAGTATTGCAGTGAATATCATCTTATTTAAGTGATCGAAAACAATACGTAGTCGTTAATAAAGTATTTAAAAATGTACTTACTTCTTACTCTTCTACTGTCCGGCGTTCCTCAAGGGACTATGTTGGAGCCGATATTATTTTTATTATGTATTAATGACATACCGTTAGCTACTAAACACAAATGTATATTATTTACTGATGATATTTCTGAGAAAACATAGGTTGTCTTTTAGCTATAGGAGACGTCGACGTGTCTCACCGCTTCGAACGTAAACTAGACCATCGTTTAGAAAAATAAGCTACGCGCGCACTGACACATGGCCCCCGCTCGGGCAAGGGTTGATATCGCGCACTTGCACTAGAGCCGCGCTCGTGCTCGAGTTTATTAATACACACACTCACACTCGCGGGCACACTATCCTCCTCCCGCCCCGGCTCGCTGACACCTCCTCAGGAACCACAGGACTGCTGCGACGGCTGCTACTAACAGACTATATGGCAACGCATACTGATGTATGTCATGTGTCGTTAAATCTTCTGTCTGTTGGGTTGATTCCTTCATCGCTTTAATTTGTTCACCGAGATACTTTAAAGAAGCATTTATCGGTGTGCTATCTTCGTTGACCTTGTAGTCTTGGAAATTTTTAATAGGTAGCGTAAGATTACTAATCAAACGGTTTATGGGAGTTAATTTAGTCTCCATTATATTTGGTTTAAGTGTAAGCGTATTCTCTAATTGCTGATGAGAATAAAGTGTTACGTCATGACCCTTCACGATGCATTGCTTAGTTAGTTGAATAAGTCCAGCCTTGCTGACTTCGCTCGCTTGTAAGTCGTCGTCGCATATGACTCTCAAAGAGTATGAGTCACAACAGAAATACAAATAGGTAGAAAGGTCATGTAATGGAATCCATTTGTTTTCACAGCTAGATTTGCTTATCCTGCAAGTAGACTGCTCATCTTTTTCGCAGAATTGTTCATTCGAATCTAAGCTCTGGAGAGGCCCTCGAAGACGACAAAGGTAGGTTTCCACTTGATATTCGCAACTCTGCAGGTCATTGACGCTGGCTGTTAAGTATGAATCTCTTCTCAAGTTGATCGCGACGTATTCGAATGCTGGCGTGATGCTGATCATACTTTTGTTAATTTGAACCGGTCGCGGTATTGGTATCAAATTGTATGGCTGGAACGTATCTCCGCTAATTAATAGTAGTGTAATTTCAAATATAAAATATTCCTCCGTCATTCTCACTTTAACTTTTAACAACTTGTAGACCTCATACAAGTTGAACTGAATATTATCTACGGGTAATGCTAGCTCTTTAGAAACTTGACTAGACACAATCTGTAACTCCCCAAGGAGCTGTTGTGGAGTCAAGAGATGCAGATTGATCTGACCATGATATATCTCCGTCCTATGACGGAGATATATTGTTGCGTCCCAAATGTATTTTTGAACGATCTTTGGTGTGGCAACATTCTATTGTCTTTTTGATGTTAACACTTGACATAACTTTTTCACTTGACAGATAGACTTTGGTTCCGTTGTTGAAAAATGTCCGTTCTTGGGACTTTGATTTAATTGTAATTGATAAAATATCGTTTGGAATCGGCGTTGCAACCGATAATTGGGTCGCGATTAACTACTGTTTGAAGTTGTAATCCCGGATTGACGAAAACCCAGGGATATTTCTCGGAACATATCGCCGTATTGCCTCACCGCGTGGCACGCGCATTTGCTGGAAACGAGTTAGGGCTGTGATGCTGATCTGAACCGCGCCATCTGGAGACTGACGCCTTGTGACCGTTCAGAACACTTGACTTACATCACACTTTCAGTTACTCACCTCATATTTACATACATACCACACTTGGGCGTGACCTAGGAAGGTCGAAGTTGGTGTACCCAGTGCAGAAGGTAAGTGGTTAGAACTGTTATTTATATATATGGTTTGTAGGCCGAAGAGCCTGTACTTTGTTTATTATTGTTGTAAGCAACGTTAGAGCTCCACGAACCGTGGACAGTTTCGGACACACCAGTATCGTTGCGCTGGCCTATTGTAGTCTCGAACATTTTGGTAAGCAGAGCGTGGTCTTATAAGATCCACTGGTTTAATTGGAAGTTTTGAATATTGTTGAAAATAACTTTAGTTTAATTACTTAACATAACTTATAACTTAATAAGTTTGGAATATATTACCATGTCATCCGGGCTATCTAATTGAAGTTGTATTTGTAATTTGTACTGTAGCCCCCTTTTGTTGAATTGACAAGTGGGGTTTGTTTGTGAAATTAGGAATTATTGGTGGTATTTTGGTATAATTTGGTATATTTGTTGTAAAGTTGTTTGGTATATTTGTTGCAATTAATAATTGAATGTCATTGATCTGAATTTAAAAGGTTATCTAAATAATAATCACACATTTGTTAACATAACAAGAATTGAATGGTGTGGATTGACTTATTGCATTTATTTGTTTATTGGATTGTTGTTAGAGATTGTCTGGAGCAATATTATACAGTCAATTGTTGTTTAATTGGTGTTGGTCCTGCACAATATATACATTGAATTGTTATTTATTTTGTAACTAGCCATCTGTACCAAGCTAGATTCATACTTGGAATAAGTACAGGGTCGGATTTGGACTTGAAATAATTGAATTTAAGTTTTATTTTGGTGAGATTATTTGGTCGGCTAACGAGTCATTGTTTGTTTGTTTAGTGAATTTTAACTGATTTGTATTAATATTTGATTGTTGCAATGGCTTCATTAAGGGCAGTCAGGGAGGCTGCTGCCGGATTGACCTCACAGTTGAGATGGTTCACATCGGCAGCTGCAACGGTTGAGCGTGTGGAATTGGAAGAGCTCACCCTTGCTCGGTATGGGCAAGTGATTGAGAGGATCAAGTCAGCTGATGCTGCGCTCACACGCTTCAACGAGTACATCATGGACGTGGATTTGGGGGTGATGGATCAGACAGCCCGCGATAAGATTTTGGGTGACTATGACCAGATTGTCCACCTGGGGGATGTCATATGTCTGCGAGCGCGGGAAATTTTGAAGAGCCGGGTGCCTGATGCGGCCAAGCCGCAGACTCCCGTTGTTGCTTGCCCTGGACTATTGAGTAGGCTGCCCACCCTGGAGCTGCCACATTTTGACGGTCGCTTGGACCACTGGCTGGGCTTCCTAAATCTCTTTGAGAGTCTTGTCGATGCACGCTCGGACCTCGGACCTGCCCAGAAGCTGGCCTATTTATTGTCTGTCCTGGAGGGCGAAGCCAGAGCCTTGGTGCAGCACTTGCCGGTGGCGGATTCCTCTTACCCGACCGCTCTGGAGCTTCTCTCCCGACGGTATCAGAACAAGCGCTGCCTGGCTGATGTGCACATCGACCAGATTTTGGGACTACCGGCCATTGCCAGCACGTCGACGTTGCGCACTGACTTGCTGAACCCGTTGGTCTCAGCGACCAACGCTTTGAGACGCCTGGAGTTACCGGTAGAACATTGGTCCTACTTGTTGGTGCACATAGTGCTGCAGTTGCTCCCCGCGGAGCTGAGGTCACGTTTTGAGCAGAAGTATGGTGGGGATAGTGCCACCCATCTTCCCCCCTTTGACGATGTCCTCAAATTTTTGGAAGACGAGTGTCGGTTTTCGGATAACACTCGTGGCGCCACGGGGTCACCCCCACTACCTTCTCAGCCTAGAGACCAGGGACGGACTAGGGCTCGGGGGCCTGTTGATGTTCCCCCCGCCCCCCGTTTTGCTGGCGCCCGGAGTCCTCGGGCTAGGGGGCCTGTTGATGATCGCCCCGCCCCCAGTTTTGCTGGCGCCCGGAGTCCTTGGGCTAGGGGGCCTGTTGATGTTCGCCCCGCCCCCCGTTTTGCTGGTGCCCGGAGTCCTAATCATTGTGACTTTTGTAAGGCCACGGGGCATGTCATGGCGCGTTGCCCGGTTTTTTTGAATTTGCACGTAAGTGCCCGCCGCCGCATTGTCAACGCACGCCGTTTGTGCTTCTCGTGCTTGGGGGCCCACTTTCATCGGGACTGCCCCGACCCCCGCCCGTGTAGAATTTGTGAAGGGTCCCACTTGGAGATTTTGTGCGCCAACGCGAACCGCTCCAGCAGACCAGCTTCTGAGGGGGGTTCGCGCAGGGGGGGGGTACCCCGGAGAGGAGCACCGGGCTGAGGCCCGCAATTCTGTACGCCGCACTCCACCCCCCGCGCGAGTTGAACGGGAGCCCCGCGAGCGCCATTTGGTCTCCCCTCGTCAGGGAGAACGCGCATTGGCTGCTAGGCAGCAGTGGCCGGGTCGGCGCCGCTGCCTTTCCCCTCCGTTGGCGGAACGTCCCCGGCTGGAGTCGCGCCCTCCGCCATTCGGGCATCCGGTGGGATATGCCCCTCCAGTGATGGCGAGCGGCTCGGGACACCGCGCGGACGAATATTTTGATTGTTGGCCTCGTCGTGAACGAAGGCAGCCTGGATGCGGCGATCGGTCGCCGCCCAGGCATCGCTAAGAGATTGACGCCTGCCCCGCTAAAGGACCCCCCCGATCAAGACGGTTTTGTTGCCAACGGCCTCGGTCAAGGTCTGGGGACCCTTGGGTGACTTGATTGTGGTCTGTGCCATTTTGGACACGGGAGCCCAGGGTTGCCTTGTGTCGTCTTGGTTAGCGGGATAGGTTGGCCTGAAGGTGAACGACCTTTCAGGCAAAATTTGGGGAATTGGCGAACCGGCTGACACCACTGTTGAGGGAAGGACCTGGTTTGAAATCACCCTTGTGAGCTGTCCTTACCCTAAAATTGGTGCTCCTGCCCTTGTTATAACTGAACTTGGTTGGGACGAGCCACTTCGGGAAACCCTGTTGGAAGACTGGCTCCAACTTGTATCTGCACATCCTGCGGTGCTTCTTGTGCGTCTCTTAAGCCACGTTGCGCGCACTTTGGGTGGAACTGTTGACATTCGGGCTTCTTGCGCCTGGACGGACAGTCAAATTGTTTTGTGTTGGTTGAAGACGTCCGTCCACTCTTTGGAGGTCTTTGTTGTGAACCGAGTGTTGCAGATTCAAGGTTCTGAAACGCCTTTAATTTGGAGGCACGTGCCTGGTGACCTGAACCCGGGCGACGTAGCCTCACGCGGGTGCATGGCCCCTCACTTGATTGCTCACCCCCTCTGGTGGGGACCGGACTGGCTGACTCGCCCGGGGGCGATTGGCCTCGAACGCCAGTCTTGATGTCGGATCCTTTGCCCGGACTTAACGTGTTCGCTGTTGGGACAAAGGACCCTCCGTTTGATCTTGATTTTTTGTTGAATCGATACAGCTCTCTCGACAAATTGTTGAACGTTACCTCGTGGATCAGGCGTTTTGGCCATAATTCTAGGAATCCAGGGGACAAGCGCCTGTCACCAGTTCTCTCTCCTCAAGAGCGACAGGAGTCACTCCTCTTTGGGTCCGCTCTGTGCAGGCTGCACACTTTGAGAAGGAGATCGAGGTCTTGAGGTATGGTAGGGTCAGGTTGTCGGGAGCCGTTGGTAAGTTGAATCCCTTCTTGGATAGGACGGGTCTTTGGCGTATTGGAGGACGGTTGAGGCTCTCTAGCCTTCCTTATGGGGCCCGTCACCCCCTTTTGTTGCCCAAGGAGGGCCACTTGGTTTAATTGTTGGTGACTGACCGTCACGTTAAGAACTCGCATGCCGGTTGCAATGCGCTGTTGGCCATTCTGCAGCGAGAATTTGGAGTTTGTCGGCTGATCGCGTCAATGAGGCGAGGCCCTTTGCTGGCGTCGTAACGGATTTGTTGGTCCCCTTTTGTTGAAGACGTCCACCCTTCGTAATAGTAAGATTGTTAAGGCTTATTTGTGTGTTTGTCTGCCTGTCAACCAAGGCAGTACATTTGGAGCTGGTAACCTCCCTCTCGACAGAGGCCTTTGAGGCGACTTTGGAAAGATTTGTGTCTCGCCGTGGGTTACCTTCTTTGATTAGGTCTGATTGCGGTATGAATTACAAGGGTACAAGTAACTATTTGAAGGAGGTATACGCCTTCCTTAATGAGAGCCAGGTTGACATTGGTAATAGTTTGGCCCGCCGAGGAGTCACTTGGTTGTTTGACCCGCCAGCCTGCCCCCCATTGGGGGGGGGGGGTATTTTTGGGGCCGCGGTGAAAGCGGCAAAGGGACGCTGGCGGAGATTGTTGGGAGACACCGTTCTCACCTTTGAGGAACTAGCTACGGTATTTTGCCGCATTGAAGCTGTGTTAAATTCGCAACCTGGTCAAGACTTCCAATTGATTAGCGGACGGGTACGCCCGTCCGGGGGGGGTAGATGTTGCGTCCCAAATGTATTATTGAACGATCTTTGGTGTGGCAACATTCTATTGTCTTTTTGATGTTGACACTTGACATAACTTTTTCACTTGACAGATAGACTTTGGTTCCGTTGTTGGAAAATGTCCGTTCTTGGGACTTTGATTTAATTGTAATTGATAAAATATCGTTTGGAATCGCCGTTACAACCGATAATTGGGTCGCGATTTACTACTGTTTGAAGTTGTAATCCCGGATTGGCGAAAACCCAGGGATGTTTCTCGGAACATATCACCGTATTGCCTCACCGCGTGGCACGCGCATTTGCTGGAAACGAGTTAGGGCTGTGATGCTGATCTGAACCGCGCCATCTGGAGACTGACGCCTTGTGACCGTTCAGAACACTTGACTTACATCACACTTTCAGTTACTCACCTCATATTTACATACATACCACACTTGGGCGTGACCTAGGAAGGTCGAAGTTGGTGTACCCAGTGCAGAAGGTAAGTGGTTAGAACTGTTATTTATATATATGGTTTGTAGGCCGAAGAGCCTGTACTTTGTTTATTATTGTTGTAAGCAACGTTAGAGCTCCACGAACCGTGGACAGTTTGGGACACACCAGTATCGTTGTGCTGGCCTATTGTAGTCTCGAACATATATCATGGTCAGATCAAGAAAAGTATCCTGAATCTGCTTTAAATTATGAATCATATTTATGGTCGCTAACGCTGCTAAAGAGAAATCATGCTGAATAGATATTACGTCGATCTCTTGCTGTAATTTATCGGTGACGCTGTCTAAATAATTTAAATGCTAATTAATTATCTTATGCTGCTTTGCGATAGTCTCCTCTGTTCTCTTTAAGATATTATACTGCGCTTCTATGAAGGTCAATGTCACGTTTGTATTTTTCTGCGAATTCCTGATTCAGTACTCCGAACAATGAGTTAGCTATAGAGCCGACTGCGTTGATAAGCCCGCGTCGAGTTCGCACACGAGCTCCAAAGTGCTGGTTTAGCTACAGCTGATTATAATATTGTAGTTTATCGTACTCGTGTTGTGTTTGTAGGATGATAATTTTACAATGGCTCTGCTCTTGAATTTTCCCGCATTTTTGCTCGAGATATTGAGAAAATTGTTTGACTGCTTTGTCTGCTTGCCAGAAAGGAGACATATTATAGTAAGTCATGATTTTCCACTGATCACGAAGATGGATTTGTCCCAAAGAGTCAAAATACACTGTTTGATTGCTATTAAATGTAGTTACTTTGTAAGTTGCTTCAGTGGATAGAATAAGGCTCATAAAAAATAGCAATGCTATGCTATAGATTTGAGGACAACTGCTAGACTGTTTGCTCGCTCTCTTTTTCGCTTTTGCTTTATTGCTTTGCTGGTGCTGCTTTATTGCTTCACTTTTTTCTGGCTTTTGCTTACTTGCTTCCTTTTCTGCTATAGGTAAGATAGAAAGCTTGATAATCGGGCGCTTTATATAACCATTTTTTGTTTTAATGTCACCACTCGGACAGCTCCATCTTTTCCTGGATGGACCTCTACCACCCGACCAACGGGCCATTTTCTAGGGATAAGATTGTCGTCATGAATGGTTACCAAATCGCCTATCTCTATATTGTTTTGTGCATTTAACTATTTGCTGCGTATCGATAACTGGCTAAGATACTCCGCTTTCCACCGCTTCCATATATCTTGGAACGTTTTATTTACTAAATACCATCTCGTCCTTGCATCTTGTGCAGTTTCTATTACAGTAAGACCAGCACGAGTGGTAAGAAAATGCGCTGGCGTGAGAAAATCGGAAAAGGATCTTGTTGGCACCCACGAAGTCAGTGCCATTGTCCGAATAAATGTGTTTTGGTGTCCCTCGTCGAGCCGCCATTCGACGCAACGCGGCTATGAATGACGTACTGCTTAGGTCGGAGACTAGCTCTATATGGACCGCTTTTGTAACCATGCAAATAAACCAGGCGATATATCCTCTTTATTTGCTTTTACTCGAATAGACCAGGTATAATATATTCCAGTATGATAAAATGGAGGCGCGGGATTAGTTCGACAATCTGGCAGATCTCCCATTATTTGCTGTAGTCTTCTTGGTTCTTGTTTTTTGCAGGTCACACATTTACGAAGTTGCTTTTTTGTAGCTCTGTTTCCTTGAATTATCCAATATTGCTGCCTCAATAAAGACAAGGTAAGTCGAGCCCCGCCATGGAAGGTGTGCTCATGTGCTTGCTGGATAAGAAGTTCCGTTAATCTCCCGCTATATGGGATTATGATTGGATGCTTCATATCAAAATGAATGTTGGCGTTTTTAAGACGTTCCCCGACCCTTAATATGCCATTTTCATCTAAAAATGGTTTCAGATTTAATAATTTGCTTTCAGAGTTTATTTTTATTTTTTTTTTATTTTTTTTTATTACAAACTTAAATCTACCATTACAGGTTGCACCCAATGCGATAGATAAGTTATAATTATACATTATATAAACACAATTAAGATTCCCTTACTATATTTACAAATCATGGTAACATAACACAAAATATATGGCTTTTGTGAACTCGCTCATTGCACAGGAAAATAAGTCGATACGTGAGGCTACAGTGTTGAGTGCCCGCAAGGCTCGCGTCATCGGCGCATGCTGTAGCAAGTTGGTACGCGCGCTAGGCACCGCCTGCAGCGGCATAAGTCGATACGTGAGGCTACAGTGTTGAGTGCCCGCAAGGCTCGCGTCATCGGCGCATGCTGTAGCAAGTTGGTACGCGCGCTAGGCACCGCCAGCAGCGGCATAAGTCGATACGTGAGGCTACAGTGTTGAGTGCCCGCAAGGCTCGCGTCATCGGCGCATGCTGTAGCAAGTTGGTACGCGCGCTAGGCACCGCCAGCAGCGGCATAAGTCGATACGTGAGGCTACAGTGTTGAGTGCCCGCAAGGCTCGCGTTATCGGCGCATGCTGTAGCAAGTTGGTACGCGCGCTAGGCACCGCCAGCAGCGGCATAAGTCGATACGTGAGGCTACAGTGTTGAGTGCCCGCAAGGCTCGCGTCATCGGCGCATGCTGTAGCAAGTTGGTACGCGCGCTAGGCACCGCCAGCAGCGGCATAAGTCGATACGTGAGGCTACAGTGTTGAGTGCCCGCAAGGCTCGCGTCATCGGCGCATGCTGTAGCAAGTTGGTACGCGCGCTAGGCACCGCCAGCAGCGGCATAAGTCGATACGTGAGGCTACAGTGTTGAGTGCCCGCAAGGCTCGCGTCATCGGCGCATGCTGTAGCAAGTTGGTACGCGCGCTAGGCACCGCCTGCAGCGGCATAAGTCGATACGTGAGGCTACAGTGTTGAGTGCCCGCAAGGCTCGCGTCATCGGCGCATGCTGTAGCAAGTTGGTACGCGCGCTAGGCACCGCCTGCAGCGGCATAAGTCGATACGTGAGGCTACAGTGTTGAGTGCCCGCAAGGCTCGCGTCATCGGCGCATGCTGTAGCAAGTTGGTACGCGCGCTAGGCACCGCCTGCAGCGGCATAAGTCGATACGTGAGGCTACAGTGTTGAGTGCCCGCAAGGCTCGCGTCATCGGCGCATGCTGTAGCAAGATGTGGCTAAAGCCACTTCCCGCCTTATTTCTAGTTTATAATATCCTACCATACCAAGTATAAACAATGTTGGATATAACATTGGATAACCAGGATAAACCTTATATAATTTAAAATATAAAAATCGAATAAAGGAGATTGCCACGGAGCAGGTCCCTTTTGTGGTATCTTGTGCCTGATTTTAATAATAACCTAAAAATATGTTTTATTTTTTTGCGTTCAGGGTATTTTTTATACAATTTCTTTCACCCTGGGAATAAAGTTAAAATTAATTAATAGTTAAACATTACGTTGACATCCGTTTAATTCAATGTAGTCTGTGTTTTGATTGGTATACAAAAAAGTTTCCAGGTATCAAAGAATTAAATAACTAATGTCATCTTTTAATCATTTGAGTAATCAATATCACTAAATAATTATTTTTAATTAAGTATATATAACCTATAGGCAGTTTACATCTCAATTAGATCTCCACATTTGACAACTTCAACGCTACTGTGTTAGTACCTACATATTTTGTTTTACGATGATGAGGTAGAATGATGTTATCCCTGTCCTTTCTATACGTATTATTGTACCATATTGTATATATATATCTGAAATCTACGACAATAGGTGTACACCACATATGAGTTTATGTAAAGTATTCTTGATGACGAACACTATTGGTTAAATAAACACTGCTCATAGTCGATGCGAGTAAAAACGATGACAATAATAGGTTGCATAAATCCATAATAGGCAATGATAAATAATAAATGTCCACAAAAGCAATAGACACAAAAATAATAGCCATATGTATTTAGAAATCCCCTTAACAAAGTAGTTTTTATCGATTGAACTATAACGAATTATTAATAGATTATAAAAAAAAATATCTGGCAACATTAACCTGCGCATGTCACACGGGAGAACTCGCAGACGTTCTGTGGTTCGTTACGTGCGTGATTGCTTTATTTAGATACGTTAATTAATATAGTTAATTATGAAAGTCCAGTGCAGAAACTGTTAACTAATTAAGGTACAAGGTACCTAGTAGAAGTAGGTACTTAATCTAAATAGAATTAGAAGAAAATGTCAATGTCAATTTCTAATTATAACCTAGATTTTTACAACAAAAAAATAATGATATCTCTTGAACCAGGGTGAATAAATGAAAAATGGTTTCTGATTATGAAAATACTATATTTTTACTATTATTTAAAATAAAAATCTTCAGGGCACAACAACTTTCCACTGGGACCCAACTGCCCTTACAAATCGGGCAATCTCTTTTATTCTGAATACGTTCCAACATTGTTTTATACTTAGCTTCGTGGGGGCTCCAAACTACCGCATTACACTCTAAGTGACTTTTAACTAAAGCTTCATATAAAGCCCTTAATGCACTTATATTGGTGAATTCATTGGCTTGCCGTAAAGTAAATCCTAAATTACGATAAGCCTTTTTGCATACCATCATTACGTGTTTCCGGAAAGTCATATCATTTGAAAATTGAATGCCAAGATCTTTTACTTCCGTAACGCGCTGCGAAGACTGACCTTCAATTTTATAAAAGTTGTGGTTAGGTATTCGAGCTCTAGTGAAAGATATTACTGAACATTTTTCTACGTTGAAATGCAGCTTATTGTCTTTACTCCACTGTGCAACCCTATCAATGTTCCTTTGCAGAACGTCGTGATCCGTAATGTCTCTCACTACAACACAAAGCTTAACGTCGTCAGCAAAAAGGAGGCAAGTTGAGTCAGAAACTACTTTTGGCAAGTCATCTACCATCAAAATGAAGAGAAATGGTCCTAAATTACTTCCTTGACTGACTCCATTTCTAGTGAAATATGGTGCAGTTGAGTTTATTATTCATCAAACTCTCAATATCCGAGCCATATTCGCTGCACTGTATGCATTTAATTATAATTAATTTTGCTTTTCTTAGCTCTTGTAATGTGAGATTGTTTACTTGTGCGTGCTCGTAATAGCCATGCTACAATTCGATTTAATTTTATGAATGAGCTGTGGCGATCTAATAAATCTTCAATTACGCCTTTTCCCGGATTGCTCTTTTGAACGGTTATAACTTGCTTCCGGACCTCTTCCTCCGTTGTATACTGTGGTACTTGCTCTTGCTTAGGCTTAAAGGAAGGAGTCGATAGCCAAGCTGGGCCTCGCCACCACAACGTATGCTCCATTAGTTGTGTAATAGATAGTCCTCTGCTCGCTAAATCAGCTTGATTTTCTTTAGTTGATACGTAATGCCAAACGTCTGGTGATGCTACGCTAATAATTTTCTTCACTCTATTCGCTACAAAAGGCTTCCATCGTTCTGGATAGCCCTGTATCCAGATAGGGCTACCTTAGAGTCGCTCCAGGCGTAGATTTCGTAATCTATGCCAGTCATGCTAGTGACTACTTTCGTGAATAGTCTGGATAAAAGTTCCGCTGCACATAGCTCCAATTTAGGAAGCGATACTGCCTTGCTGCTAGGTACTAATCTTGTTTTAGCTGCGACCAGTAGTACGGACGCTTCAGTTTTTGATACAATTCTGGCATATATGACACATGCGTACGCTTTAAGAGATGCATCACAAAATCCGTGGAGTTGGATAGTGTCAACACGTTGGCTTTGCAACCATCTTGGGATTTTAAATTTGATAATATATCCCATATCTTCAGTTAATTTTACCGACTCATTTTTTTTTTTTATCTCGGCTGAAACTTCATCGCTCCATTGTATTCATCAAGCCAGACCTTTTGAAATAACAATTTGAATTTTGTAGTCAGCGGCGCTAGCCAACCTAAGGGATCAAATAACCGAGATATTTCCGACAGAAGTAATCTTTTTATAAGCTTTGTATTATTCGCTGATACAGAATATTGGAAACTGAATTCATCTGTGTTTGGGTCCCACCTCAAGCCTAAAGTTTTTGCTGTGTTTTCAGTTTTGAAAATGAATCATGGTGCTTGATTATTTTGCTGCGATGAATTTATCTCTTCCAATAGTTTATTTTCATTTGATGACCATTTTCTCAGCGAAAATCTGCCGCTGCTTAGACAAGAATTGAGTTCTGAGATATTGCTTTCCCCTTCTTCGATAGTATGAGCGCCAGAAACCAGATTATCCATATAAAAATCTTCTAATATTATTCTTGCTGCTGTTGGAAAGTTATTCTTCTCGTCCGCTGCTAATTTTCGAAGGGTCATCATCGCCAAAAAGGGAGCTGATTTCGTGCCATATGTAACCGTCGTTAACTGGTATGCTTTAATTGGCTGCCTAGTTTGTGCTCTCCAATAGATTTGTTGAAGCTTTTGATCTTCTTCGCTAACTAGTATTTGCCGATACATTTTTTCGATATCGGCCGTGAATACATATCGATATTGTCTCCACTTAAGTAACAATGCCTGTAGATCTTGTTGCAAGTTAGGTCCACGATGCATGACGTCATTGAGACTACATCACGAAGAAGTCTTTGCGGACGCATTAAATACGACACATAACTTTGTAGTGGTAGATTCCGCTCGCTGAACCCCATGGTGAGGTAAATAATACTTTGTTCCCTCGCTGCAGGGAGTCGCTAATTTCATATGCCCCAATTCTTCATATTCGCTCAAGAATTGCTTATATTGCTGTGCTAAAGATTCTTGTCTGCTAAGCTTTTTCTCTAGATTTTTTAGTTGCGCTAGTGCTATTTCCTTTGACGATCCTTAATTTTTCGCTCGCTTGCTGATTCATTGGCAACCTAACTTCATAATGACCGCTATCCAGACGTTTTGTCGTGGATAGGTAATACTCGACATATTGTTGATCTTCCGCTGATATGTCATTTTGCTCGTGAATATCCTCAATTTGCCAAAATTTATGAATATCCGCTGTATTGTTTATTATGACGTTACAATGGAACTGTGGCTTTATGGTTCCACACAGTAACCATCCTAGGTGTGTTTGCTGTGCTAAGGGCGAAGACGAGTCCGCACCTCTTATTAAACCATCTAGCATAATAAGAGAATAGGCGTCTGGCCCGAGTAATAAGTCAACTGGACGACTTGTGTGTTGAACTCTGGATCCGCTAAATTAATATGTTCAAAATGCGACCAAGAAGGGTGTTTCAAATGATCGATTTGGTAAGTTTTTGATTAGACTTTTCATAATTAAAACATCCATATGGAATTTAAAGCTAGTGTACATAGACTGGCATATAATGCTTAGCTTGCCCGTACAGTTAGACTCTTTTTCTGCTATTCCGGAAACTGCTCCATCAAATTGCTGTCGTTTGAGACCTAATTGCTGAGCTGCCTTCTCCGTAATCAATGATACCTGTGAGCCCTGATCAATGAGAGCCCTCAGGACCAGCTGCGTGCTATCTGCTGCTGTCACCCTCACTAACGCTGTAGCTAAAAGAGTCTCGGTGAGATTTCGCTGAGATGTGTGAACACCATTGCTGCTGCTTTGCTTTGAGTACTGTACTTGCTTAAGATTTTCATCATTCGTTTGCTTGACATCAGCAAAACAATCATGTAGTAAGGTATGATGCCTGCCAGAACACTAGAGGCATCGTTTTTTTGAATGGCATTTATTACCAATATGATTAAAAATGCAATTAATACATTTCAGTTGTTTGACGGTTTTAAGTTTCATTTCCTTTGGCATTTGAAGAAACTTTTCGCAATTGTGTAATTTATGCTCAGCAAAACAATGAGGACATTTAATTACCTGCACGTGCATTGCTTTTGCGTTCTTGGTAACATTATCGTTTGTTTTTGATTTGTGTTATATTTGTTACGAAATGATTTTGAAGAACCCGCTTGTTGGTGATTTTGCTGCGTTTTTTGCATGGTTTCTCGTCGTCGACAAGATGTTTCTAGACTAGTGAACTTATTTTCTAAAAAATCTAAATACTCCTGTAGGACCGTTACCTCTCTAGGGTTACGTAATGACTCAATATACTAGGAATAAGATTCACTATCCAGCTTTTGCGACATAATATGCGCAATTAGAGGGCCCCACGTGCTAATATCCGCACCTAGGTTTTTGATGGTGTGAAGACTCTCTAATGTAACGTCATGCAATTTTTTGAAGGCTGAAAACGATTGCTGCTGTATGCTGGGAATATTCAGGAATATATTGGCGTGCGCTGTAAAGATGATCCTTTTTTTATCAAATCTATGATTAAGAATATCCCAACAAACGTTATAGTTCTCGGAGCCGATTGGAACGTGCTGAATCAAACGCTCAGCTTCGCCTTTTAGCTTGCTTTTCAAGTATTGCATTTTCTGAGCGTTTGACAAAGCGTTGTTCTTGTTTATTGCTTCGCTGAATAGATCCTTAAAAGACATCCATTGCTGCTAATGGCCTGTAAATTCAGGAATATCCATTTGCGGAGTGGATTTCTCACGATAAGATGTTGACAACATCTTGGAGTTGATAGCTTTCTTCATACTGATAAAAGTCCGCTCGTGCTTGGTGAAGTTATACTCATAATATTCTGCTAAATCTTCCCCCGATTCGCTAATGATTTCCCAATGAATGGTGTCAATGGTAGTCCACTGACTATGCAGGTTTCGAAGGGCGTCTTCGAACTCCTACTTGTCAACAATAGTTTCTACATCAATATTGTCGACTGCTCTAAGAAATGCTTTTAAGTTGACCGACTGCTTATGAAGCATGTCGTCAAGCTTACTATTGGATCCTCTTGACTGAAAGGTCGGAGTTGCTGCTGCTGTCTCTGGTGGTCCCTGCTGAATTGCTGAGGTTCCAGAGTCTCTTGCTGTGGTAGTTGAAGAAAATACGGTGATTTTTCACCTCGTTGCATCAAATCTTCTTTATATTGGCTTATAAGGCCTAAAATAAAAATAAAAGTAAAATATCTATGATTCGTCTGTTCAAAAGGAAGAATCTTTTCATGGTTTACTTGAAAGTCTTTCCAGTACTTCTCAAGTAACTCGAGTTTACGCTTACAGTAATCAACCGTTTTACGCTCTACGCTATCCTTTTTAAAATTGATGAGGAGTTTTTTAATGCTCTCCGCAATCTCGGATTGAATAAAATAAAGGCTTTCCATCTCGCTGCTGGTGTAAGAAAATTGAACGATCTTACTTGGGATGCTCCTCTGCCTCTGCCGCTGTCAACCTGACGAGGGTTGCTCCCCACTTCAGTGATACGCTGATGTCGCTAGTGTGAGCTGTGAACTCACTGCTGCTGGAACTGAACTCCCTGAGTGCCGCTGTTGCTGATACCGCTGATAACTATTGAGCACTCCTACTCAATATACTGTCGCTAAAGTCACTCCTAAAGTTTCGCTGCTAAGGTAACCACTACATTCACTGGTAAGCTACGCTAAAAAACACTGTACTCCAAAATGTCACTAGTCAAATTCAAGTTCACTTCACGACCGACAGTCCCGAAAAACTAAAAACCGACTGCGAAGTCCTTGATGGAGACTCGAAGGACCAAAATGTAGGGGCGCGACCTAAGTGGTACCTTGTGGGATTCGCTATGCTACTAAGTTAAACATACTGATAACCTTCAAGGCTTTATTGCTAAGTAAAGTAACAAAGTAACGTAAGGGCTAAAATTATCGCTAAATAATGGAAACGAGTACACACGGTTGCTGTACGAAATACACTAAGCTCGCTATCACTTAGTGCGACCGCGTTATATCGCTTGCTCAGCAAACGTGGTCGATTGCAAAATATTGCATCGAACAGTTAAAGTAACATCCAATAGGAATCATTAATTAATATCTGATCATGAAATAGACATAAACAATACTATTGACAATATTTTAGAATGGCTACAGATGAATAAATTAAAAATCAATTTAGATAAATCAAATCTAATACAATTTAATAAATCAAAACATGCAAAATGTAATTATCAACTTAATATTGATAGATTGAAAGAAGTAACATAAATTAAATTCTTGGGTGTACTCATTGATCAAGACTTAAATTGGAAATGACATTTACATAATCTGTGCAACAGGATTAACAAGTTTGTGTATGCTCTCAATCAAGGAAAGAACGTAACAAATAGAAAAACAGCAATAATAACATACCACGCATACATAGAATCCATTTCACGCTACGGGCTTATTATATGAGGAAACAGAACGGACAAAAACAGAGCATTTATTGCACAAAAGAAATGCATCAGAGCCATTTGTGGAATCCGTCCTGACGAGTCCTGCAAATCAAGTTTTAAAAAGCTAGGATTATTACCGCTCCCAACCCTTTACATCTATGAAATTTGTAATTTTGTCTACAATAATAAGGGATTGTTCCGAAAAGCATGGGAAGTAATCCCCCAAAGCAGAAAGGATCTACATAGACTTGTGTTAAAGGACACTCCTAAATCTAGCATATACATATACTAAAAGCTGTCTTGTGATGTGTGCGCATATACAACAAAATCCCAGAAGAATTAAAATTATTGAATAATATTAACTTATTTAAAACAAAATTATATAAATGGAATACATCATTTGATGATGTTCATGAATTTTTTAGTACTAAGACATAAGTTTGAATATGATTTTAATAGTTATTAGCAAACACATAATCTGTGACATTTTTTTGACATCATTTTTTTTGCATGCAATTTATAGATATTATCTATACAGCTGAACATGTGCACATACTATGTTTTATGCAAACAAAGACTTATCTATCTATAAATAAACTAATATACAATATATCACTTAACGAAAACTTATACTATGTTCCACGAGTTATCGGCGTCATGTGTCGCTCGGTATTCGGTAACCGGCCTCGAAAACGCCACTTTTTCGGTCAAAATTCCCCCTTCAATAGCCTAAGGGATAAGGTGACGGACTTGTGATCGAGAACTCGCAGGTTCCAACACCACTCATTACTTTATTGCCGTGAACTCACTCCAGACATAGAATCCTGTTAACCCCTCAAACTCACTATAGTAATATGAACTCTACCCACATTGCTACTTTTGAGTTTGGTAACTTGTTATAAAGCGTATGGTGTTTATGATGATTGATGAATGACTTGCTTGTCTTGGCTAATCTCCATTTGGGTATAACAATTTAATGTTTATCGCGTCTATTTATTGTGTGAAGATCGCTCCTAATCTTAAAAAGTCCCTAAGTTTTTGCGTAAATTCAATATGCTTTCTTCTTTTATATAAAGTGAAGGCAGAGTCAGTATATCTGCTTCTTTAAAAACATTTCCGGATTACCCTGTTTTGCCGTATAAAAAATTAATTTACGTCAGCTGCGGTTCCCCACAGTAATAATTACCATAAGACATGATTCTGTGGAAATAAGCAAAATAAACTAACCGAGCTGTCGCTATGTCAGTTAATTGCCAAATTTTTCTTACTGCATATGCAACTAAGTTTAATCTACTTGAAGTAGTCCTATGTGACTGTAACTTTGAGTCGATAAATATACTCAAAAATACAGTTTTTGCAATAACAACGAGTTTTTTGCCATCAAAGATTAAAGTGACACTAACTTGTGGAACCCAATTGATATGGTTTACCGAATGAATTTTCGCACGGCCGCGGCGCTTCTTTTTCCTTTACCGCTATTGGTCGGCAGCTGCGGTCATGTTAGCGCACGACGCGTGAAGCATGAGTGAGATGGAACTAACAGCTGCAATGTTTTATGAATCTTATAGTAGTGTGATCTAAGGTTGATTGTAAATTTTAAGCATTTTTTCGTTAATCTTCGGGGCCATACTTTCTTTTCTGTGCGAACGAAGATTCAGGACGCGCCTTATTAGTTGGGTACTACTGTACATTAGGCAATAAAATACTTAAGATATTTCGTTTTGTTTGCATTAAGTGTGAGAATATTAGCAGCAAAATATTTCGCAAGAAGTGCTATACTTTCATTAACATGTATAACATCTGTATGTTTTCTATCTATTTTAAAAATCAGAGAAGTATCATCAGCAAATATAATTATATGCGATAAGTTGGTCATCATGTTGGTCATGGTAGGTCATTAATGTACACTAGAAATAGGAAAGGGCCAAGAATTGAACCTTGTGGAACGCTCATCTTGACTAAGGGTCCTGAAGATATCGCCATTTAAAATAACTTTTTGTTTCCAGTTTGATAAATAGGAAAGAACAAGGTCGGCAGTTTGTCCACGAATTCCGTTATGGTATAATGTACCATATAATGTATATCAGTGTTTTGTGGTCAACGCAATCAAAAGCTTTGGAGAGGTCACAAAATTTTCCAATTGCATCCTGAGATTTCTCCCAAGATTACAGTATATATGACGTATGTGAATGTTCGGCAAACAGACGAAGTTGTCGATGTCATTAATTCAGCAGCGTCGTTAACTACAGATAATTATTTTGTGTCCGAATAAAGCCTATTATTGATTTATGTGAGTTACTACGTAAGCCGTTGTACCGTGTCAATCCAAAACACTGTAACTACAAAAAACAAAATTTGAGAAATTGAGCAAAATAGTTTTTTTCTGTTTTTTGAAGATTACTCCAAAAGTTACTTTGGAAAGTATTCAGTGTTTGATATCAAATTAAAGGTAATTTTATAAGTAATCTAGCCCGCTAGGTTTCATATACAAGTTGAATATACACAACAAATAATCGTGAATAACTTGTTTTGCCATAATAGTCGTCAGAAGCAAATGAAGAAATTGTTATGACAATACACTGTATGTGTTAGAGTTACAGTGTATTGACTTTATAAAACAGGGCCTAGAAATATATCATAGGAATTTGCAGTCGGATTTTTTATTAGATGGAGTCTATCATATGTATTTAAAAATAAAATATCGAGTTAAAAAGACTCGTAGGTGCACAATTAGGTATATAGATATTTTACAAAAAGTTAGTAAAATATTTTTTAAATTATTATGGCAACAGAATCAGTCTTACAGTTTCATATAAAAACTGGAAGATAAGAAAACTAATAAGACAATAAAATTGTATGAACTTACATAATAATTAATCATCAAAATTAATTTAGCGACAAGAACACCAAAATTAGTAGGTAATGAATGAGTAGATTGGTTTGCCATTTGCAATTTCACTAAAAGGTTTTGTGCATCCTTTCTTTTCAAGAAATGTATTTGTTCATATTCTCCTTCCATAATCATTAGCAAACATGGAAACCTTCTAGATTTATTTATTTATTAAAACTTTATGTAGGTACCTAACATTAAATGTACAAAGGCGGACTTAATGCCTTAGGCATTCTCTACCAGTCAGCCACGGGTGATAAAGAGATAACATGGCAGGTGCTTAAAAAAATTCTGTGTTAAAAAAAAAACTGTGTAAGTAGATTATATATTATATTCAAAGCAAAAGACAAGGTTTTGAAAAGACGATTATATCTTTTTGAATAAGTCACAGCCACTTCCGTGTTTTGTAGCTACGTCTTTATATGTTGTACAAAATCGAAAGAATTATAAGGAAGTGGCATTGACTTATGAGTTAATTCGTAATAATTTTTACATTTTGTACATGTCATGCACTAGCTCTACAGAAGAAATTTTCATTTCTTTAACCATCTTATGGTAATGAGACCAACTACACGGTTTCATATATTCTTCTACACAATAACTTTACAGTCTTGGAAAATAAAGAAAACAGTCTCTGTCTCTACACAAAAAAATATTACAGCTGATCCCCGCTCCCGGCAGTCATCCGTTCGTTCTCTGTCAAATCATCCAATAACCATTGAGATCGCCGCTGGTTCTCGCTCCTGATTGGCGCGCCCGCAACACGCAAGCATGTTACTTTGTTTTGACAAAACACTGTATCTTGCAACGCGCGAAAATTATTTTGGCAGTACACGGTATCTTAAGTTGCCGTGTTTTGTTATAGTAAAACTGTATTTTTAAGTAAATACAGTGTTATTAGCATAGTCATATCTCAGAACTTTCCATACAAAGTAAAAAATGTGTGAATGCAGGATGATAGAATAGGGTAAAAGAAATCGAATGAGCGTTGTTAATCCAAAACACTGTATCTTAAGATACAGTGTTTTGGATTTACACGGTACCGTTGCTGATATTAAGGAACTGGCCTAGCTCGTTGTGATCAGATATGTTGAAGCGTATAAGCAATCATATAATGGTAAAATATATGATGTTGCAGCATGCTGTACGTGAACAGCTCGGGCGACATGTTCGTGCGCGGCGGCGCGCTGCGCTCGCTCAACACGTCGGCGCTGCACGTGCTCGCCACCGCCGTGGACTCGGGCGCGCCGCCCCGCCAGGTACGTGTGTTGTAGCATGCTGTACGTGAACAGCTCGGGCGACATGTTCGTGCGCGGCGGCGCGCTGCGCTCGCTCAACACGTCGGCGCTGCACGTGCTCGCCACCGCCGTGGACTCGGGCGCGCCGCCCCGCCAGGTACGTGTGTTGTAGCATGCTGTACGTGAACAACTCGGGTGACATGTTCGTGCGCGGCGGCGCGCTGCGCTCGCTTAACACGTCGGCGCTGCACGTGCTCGCCACCGCCGTGGACTCGGGCGCGCCGCCCCGCCAGGTACGTGTGTTGTAGCATGCTGTACGTGAACAGCTCGGGCGACATGTTCGTGCGCGGCGGCGCGCTGCGCTCGCTCAACACGTCGGCGCTGCACTTGCTCGCCACCGCCGTGGACTCGGGCGCGCCGCCCCGCCAGGTACGTGTGTTGTAGCATGCTGTACGTGAACAGCTTGGGTGACATGTTCGTGCGCGGCGGCGCGCTGCGCTCGCTCAACACGTCGGCGCTGCACGTGCTCGCCACCGCCGTGGACTCGGGCGCGCCGCCCCGCCAGGTACGTGTGTTGTAGCATGCTGTACGTGAACAGCTCGGGCGACATGTTCGTGCGCGGCGGCGCGCTGCGCTCGCTCAACACGTCGGCGCTGCACGTGCTCGCCACCGCCGTGGACTCGGGCGCGCCGCCCCGCCAGGTACGTGTGTTGTAGCATGCTGTACGTGAACAGCTCGGGCGACATGTTCGTGCGCGGAGGCGCGCTGCGCTCGCTCAACACGTCGGCGCTGCACGTGCTCGCCACCGCCGTGGACTCGGGCGTGCCGCCCCGCCAGGTACGTGTGTTGTAGCATGCTGTACGTGAACAGCTCGGGCGACATGTTCGTGCGCGGCGGCGCGCTGCGCTCGCTCAACACGTCGGCGCTGCACGTGCTCGCCACCGCCGTGGACTCGGGCGCGCCGCCCCGCCAGGTACGTGTGTTGTAGCATGCTGTACGTGAACAGCTCGGGCGACATGTTCGTGCGCGGCGGCGCGCTGCGCTCGCTCAACACGTCGGCGCTGCACGTGCTCGCCACCGCCGTGGACTCGGGCGCGCCGCCCCGCCAGGTACGTGTGTTGTAGCATGCTGTACGTGAACAGCTCGGCTGACGTGTTCGTGCGCGGTGACAGGTACTCTACTCTTGTTTTAATATCTTGTTCATAGACCTGCGTTTGAATGTGGTCAAAACAGAAGCACCTTACCTAGACGTAACCTATTACCTTTTAACTTAAACCCCCAGTTTATAGTTATCAAGAAATACAAACTCCGATAGGGAATTCCACTCCTTAGCTTGTAAGGCTCGGTTTCCTTACACACCAGCTAACCAAGGGTAGATGTTGAGATGAGAGAGACCTGAAGATGAGACTCATGGGCTGAGTTCTTGCGCATGGTGAGGATACAGTGGAAATAAAACATAAGACAGGTTTGGTTGGTCATATCATTAAATATACATATTTAACGTTCCTCAAACTCGTGATGGTTGTTTCATTAGTTCCGTCTTTTACACTGTTTAAATTAAATAATAAAGTACATTACAGTCTGGGGTTTCTTAATTACCCTGAACAATAAATTTCAGTTCAATAAACCATGGTACGGGTTCCGCCAGCAGTATCGCATCCATGTGGTGTGCTTAATCAAAACGCGTGGCGTTCATTCTCCGGAACCGAATCGCTATTGCGTCATACCTTCAACGACGTATTTGGTGAAGAACTCCCTTTATATATCTTCACAATATGACCATTTCTTCTTTAAGTTTAGCTAAAATATTTATTTTAAGTCTAATATGCGACCCTAAAACAAGACAAAGAATTGTCGCGTTAGCACAAAATGGACGCCGGTAAAATCTCGCACTTGGCCTAATTTCAGAAATGTGGAAAACTTTTTTACTCACGGCATATTCTCCGGTTACCCCTACATGGGTTTTATATTTAACTCTTACCCTGCCTCCTTCTCGTCATCAGTGGGCTATTACGCCAAAGAAAATATCTTGTCTTAAATGCTTCCAACCTTTGCTGTCTCAGACCAAAAAAAGACCGGCCCCCGCTTGACAGCTAACTATTTGTCATCGTCCATGGCAAAAGACAATTACTAATTGGATTACCTCAGCATATAATTTTATTAAATTATTTGCACATATTCTATGTATAAGGAGAATACCTTATTTTAATTTTCCTTTATTATTATGTTTAAACATTGTTATTTACATAAAATCTAACACTGGATATAGATATGCCACGCCATCAATGATTTCTTCTAAGAGTTAGTTAGTAGATGGCGCTAGTATATTGCTTTTCTGTAATTTAACTTTATAAATGTTACAAGCTGTACGCACAATGAAAGTATTTCCGAAACGTTTAGTGCGTATGGATGGAATGTCCACCATGTAAAGAAAGTTCATCCCCAGCCTTTCTTTACAAGCTGTGCGCATATTCTCAGACTCATCAGTAAATGCATGTGTCTTGTCCACTCATCCGAAAATATATGCAAATGCAGGTGCAGTAATACAATATTCAATACACATACAATGCAATCGAAACATGCACCAGATGTTTTCTATCTGAAGGAACTGGATTAAAAACATGTTCAGTAGGTGAAGTAAAACAATATTCAAAACAAATAACTGTCGAACTGTTAGCAACTTAAATGCCATGTAAAGCCGATGTGTGGGAAATCTGAATGGTCGACAAGTAAAAACTTTTAAAACTGCTCTTCGGGCGCGTTCAAGATGCAGTAAAATTGATTTAAAAGCACCACACCAAGGCGTTTCGCATTAGATAATAATAGATTGACACAAAGCCAAATAAACCTGATTTCTTAATTTAAAGTCAGCTATTTAACGTATTTGTTTGGTATTTTGAAATAAAACCACGAACTGATTGTTACACAAACACTATATAATGAGATAAGCACTTTAATAACACTGTTTACATAGGTTGCAGACTTTTGTATTAGGTTTAGACAATTAAATTGATGATATTTAAGTAAGAGGTAAGCGTGCTGCTTTGAGACACAGACGGAAGAGAGCTAGATTATGTAAGAGTGAGACAACAATACAGTAGTAGGAATAGTTACTAAACATTCTCGCACCTTATTTTTAAAGTAAAGCTACATACTATAATATAAGAGTATTAAGTAAGTTTATACAATCATCAAAATTGAATAACTGATTTTTTAACAAAAGCAACTATAGATGTAAGATGTATAGGTATTACATACATACATAGTATAATAAGATTTAAAGTTAGTTTTACTATTACAGTATTTTGACACACAAGTTTACATACTTAATAGTAACAAAGAAAAATCTTAATAGTAACGAAGAAGTACAACTTAATTATAGTAGCTTAATTCTAATTAATTTAGAACAAGTTTATTAGGTAATAAAATTAATTTATGAATAGGTCTAGTATATTCACTCTTAGAAGTGCAAATCACTGCTGATCTAACTAAACCATCAGTTTTATTTTTATTGGTAGAAATAACTCTGCCTAAGGGCCAAAAGGTGGGTGGTGTATTCTCATCTTTAATTATAATAAGATCACCAGTCTTTAAGTTATTTTGTACCTGTAACCATTTATTTCTAGATTGCAGTTCCGACAAGTAATTACAATAAAATTGCTTCCAAAACTTTTGTTTAATTTGTATAATTTTCTGATAGATATTAAGTCTAGATTCGTTTAGGTCTAATAAATTGGGTTCAGGTAGGTCAGTCAAAGCTGTACCTATGATAAAATGAGCTGGAGTTAAACAATTTAAATCATAAGGTAAGTCTGTTAATGGATATAAAGGTCTTGAGTTAAGAATACTTTCAGTTTGTGTTAATATGGTATAAAAAAACTCATATGTCAACTTAGTGCTAAACAAGTGTTTCTTAAGTAAAGATTTTACCGATTTTATACCAGCTTCATATATGCCACCCATGTGACTAGCTAGTGGAATTGTAAACTTATATTCTATACAGTTTGCAGATGCATAGTCCAGTATATTACTATAACAAGTTTCATTTTTAAACATTTTGTACAGATCATGTAATTCGGTTTTGGAACCTTTAAAGTTAGTTGCATTATCTGTGTATAGACAAGTTGGTATACCTCTCCTGGAGACAAATCTTTTTAGAGCACAAATAAATGATTGAGATGACATATCAGTCACCAATTCAAGGTGAATGGCACGAGTAGACAGACACACAAATAAACATATGTATCCCTTTGAATACTTGCAATTTCTAGTCATAGAATTTCTAATAGATATAGCACCACTGAAATCGATTCCTACATGAGTGAAGGCACGTGTTAAATTCACTCTAGGTGCTGGGAGACTTGCCATTTGCTGTCCACAGACCTTGCCCTGGTATCTAATGCATCGGACACAGGAGTGAATACATTTTTTCACCTCACATCTGCCATTAATAGGCCAATATTTCAATCTCATGTTATAAAGAGTGCATTGAATACCTGCATGTAATAATTTAGTGTGATAATGTTGTACAATGATAGACGTTATATGATCTTTCGCAGGTAATATAATAGGGTGTGCCTGATTGTAAGGTATATCTGCGTGTTGTATACGACCTCCTACTCTTAGAAGATTGAACTCATCCAAGAAGGGGTTCAATTTCTTAAGTGGACTTGATGTAAATGTATATGACTTTACCTTGTTTGTGTTTATGTGTTGAGAGACATTTGTGTGAGTGGACTGTATTTCATGAATTTCCTTTGAAAATGAATTATATTGACATGTTTTTATTATAAAGTCATGTGCATTTTTAAGCTCAGAAATAGATAGATAAGATGTGAGTTTGTTTTTATTTTTTATATTATGTATGAATCTAAATAAGTAGGCCATAGATCTGATCAAACTTGTGAAATTTGAATGTTTGCAAAAGCTCTCATAGAATGAACTATAATTTATATGGGGTGTTACCGAAGCAGTAAACACACCACTTTGATAAGGTGAGGATTTTCCTGGTTGAGCCTGAGTGAACTCAGTTGGCTGTGGTGTATGTGTTATAGGCCATGATGTAATATCTTGACACAACCATGATGGACCATGCCACCATAAGGTACATGACTGTAAGGCAGTTGGCATCACTCCCCTACTGATTAAGTCAGCGGGATTTTGTTTAGTGTTGACGTAATACCAATCACGACTTTGAGTAGTTTCAATAATTTGCATAAGGCGGTGTGTGACATAAGTATCATGTTTAGATTTGTATGGTGATCTAATCCAGTTGAGTACGATGGATGAGTCTGTAAAGAGATGTATTTGATTTATGGTAATTATATCTTTTGTTAGAGCAATAAATCTATTGGTAAGTTGAGCCAAAAGAAGTGCTCCACATAATTCCAATCTAGGGATTGATTGTTGTTTTTTAATAGGGGAGACTTTAGATTTGGCGGTAACCAAAGTACAAGTAGGCTGTTTGTTGGGATAAGTAGCCCGTAAGTACAAACAAGCACCATATGCTTTACTTGAAGAGTCACAAAAACCTATTAAAATAATATTGTTAGGATTATCTGTAAAATAATATCTAGGTATTTGAATATTTATTAAATTATGCAATTGATTAATAAAATTCTGCCAAGTGGTTTGTATCTCCTGTGAAACAAGAGAATCCCAGTCAGTGTTCTGTTTCCAAATATCTTGCATCAGAATTTTAGCTAATATAGTGACAGGTGCTAAGAGTCCTATAGGGTCGAAAATTTGAGCTATTTGGGACAAAATATTCCTTTTTGTGCAAGGGATATTGGTAAGATGTGGGATAAAGACTTGAAGTGTATCTTCAGCAGGCAACCAGGTAATACCTAAGGTTTTCACTGAGGTAGGTGGTATAAAGTTATAAGTAGAAGTAGTTGAAACATCTATGTCTTTATCTTTCTGTGAAGTTTGTAAGGGTAGGTTTTTGAATAAAGGGTCTATGCTTGCTAAATAATTGTATAAATCTGGATGATTAGATGTCCACTTGTGTAATTTGAATCCAGCTTTGCTTAACAAGTCAATAAGTTCTGAACATAATTGAAAAAGCTTTTCTTTAGATTTTTCTCCACATAAATAATCATCCATATATGAACTATTTTTTATACAGTTAACTGCCAATTTATGTGACTTTGTGTATTTTTCGGCTAAATATAACATTGTACGACATGCTAAGTAGGGTGCACTTTTTGTGCCATAAGTAACTGTGTCTAATTCAATACACTTAAGTTTTTCATTTGGAGAGTCTCTCCATAATATTCTTTGTAGTCTAGTTTGTTGCGGATTAATAAAAATACCACGAAACATTTTAACTATATCGCATGAAAATGCATATTTATATGTCCTAAATCTGATAATAATTTCAAATAAATCATTGTATATATTGGGACCTTCATACAAGATATCATTAAGAGATATTCCAGATTTGCGTTTTTGCACTAGCGTTAAATACAGTGCGTAACTTTGTTGAAACACTATCAGGTTTCAAGATAGCAAAGTGTGGCATATAGTATGTATTTAGTTCTGTAGGTGAGAAATGATTAACATAATGAGCATGGCCAAGATCTATAAATTCGTGAATAAATGCCTTATATTGTTTACATAGTTCAGGGTCCTTACTCATTTTGGATTCAAGTTGAAGTAATAATTTGTAAGCAATATTGAATGAATTACCTAATTCTTTAATCCTGTGTGTTTGAATAGGTAAGTTAACTATGTAATGTCCTAATTTGTTTTGTATAGTTGTGGAACTGAAGAGCTGCTCACAGTATTTATCCATGGGTGAGAGCATCTTTTTCTTAGAAACAGGTTCCTCCTGCTCCCAAAAAGATTGTAGCAATTGATCTGTTGAGTTAGAGGACTCAGAGGTAACACACATGCTAACATGAGCACTGAGCAAGGTAGCTAAGCTGCTGTCCATGGCAACTGGACCAGAAACAACCCACCCGAAAGCAGTGTCTATAAGATATGGCAGATTAGGACCAAGCTTCATGCGTCCAGATTGCATAATAGAATAAAATAGTTCAGCACCAATGAGTATGTCTATTGTACTTGGAATATAAAAGGTTGGGTCGGCGAGTGTTTGCGCTTGTTTGTAAGGAATAGGCCAAGTGTGCGTAGCTATGAATGTATGTGGTAGTGGCACAGTAATTTTATCCATAATAATCAATGAGAGATTGGCAGTGTAGTCATTATAGCGAGATGAAATAATGGCATTAGCACTCACTTGTGTTGGCTTTTGGCTGTTGCCAATACCTTGTATGAGACAAGCATTGTTTGTTAGTTCAAGCTGCAGTTGCGTAGCAAGTCTGTGGGTAGCAATGTTTACTTCGCTTCCAGCATCCAGTAGAGCACGAGCATTCACCCACTTTCCTGATGGGCCTTGTATGCGTATGATAGCTGTGGAGAGTAGAATTTGATTTTTATTAACACTGGACACTAGCACAGTTGAAGTTGAGGGATTGTTATGAGAATTGTTAGTGTGTAATGACTGTGTACAGTCGAGCTGAGAAGTTGTAGAAGACTTCTGTGTTTGCGGTGAAATATTATTATGTAGTAGCACTTGCGGGTGTTCATTTAATGTAGTAGTAGGTAATATGTTTTGTGATGATTGGGGTATGTCTTGTAATGTAGTAGATGTATGACTGACCTGTAGTTGGTTCTTATCCATATGTATGCTTGTGTGGTGTCTACCGTGACACTTTAAGCATTTATATTTTGAGCACTTATGCTTAGATTCATAAGGCTGTAGACAATTATAACACAAGAGTTTAGCTTTAATAAGCTGTATACGATTAGGTATAGTTAGTTCTAGGTAGTGAGGACACTTAGACAAGGTATGTTTGCTTTGACATAATATGCAAGATAAATTAGATGTTGCTGATGATAAATGACTTGTTTTTACATTTGAATTATCATTGGTTTTGTTATCATTTAACATCTCAAATGCTGTACGCCGTAAATTTAAAAATTCCAATAGTTCAGCTAATGTTGCTATGGTGTTTTATTTCTATTTATTTCCCATGCAGCACGTAAAGAGTTATCCAATTTTTGACAAATTAAAAATACAAGTAAAGCATCCCAGCTTTCTACAGGCAAGTTAATTGACTTTAATGAGTCTAGACTTTGCTGCAAGGTAACTAAAAAGTCTTTCAAGTTAGTTTTTGTAATTAAATTGAGCTTCGTTAACATAGCTTTGAAATGAAAGTTAACAACAATAGATTTGTTTTCATACCTTTTTGATAGGATATTCAATGCTTTTTCGTAATTCTCCTCTGTAATTAACAATGACGAGATAAGACCGGCGGCTTCTCCAGCGAGGGCAGACTTCAAATATTGCATTTTATTCACCACAGGTAAGTCTGCGTTGTCCACAGATGCGTAAAATATGTTTTTGAAGGTTGACCATTGTCTGATGTCGCCATCGAACCTCGGTAGTTCAAGCTGCGGCAACCTGACACGTGGTTTTTTATTGTTGCACTCATGCACAGTTGTAGAATTATGTCCAATGGATAGATTTGCCGATTGTTGTTGTGAATTATTTGTCAATTCCTCGAGTTTAGCCATTGTGCTGTAGTATCGTTCTTCAAAGGTTTCTCGTTCCAGTTCATGTGCTGACTGATGGTCAGGGTCAATGTCCGCTATTTCTATTTCCAACTGTATGTCTTCAAAGCGCTGAATCATGGAGCAGAGTTCCAATTTCCTGACCTCAAGATCGCGATTAGTGTTGCGGTCTTCACTGTAGCCATCGACGAAGTTCATGATTCTTGTTAGTTTTCCTTTTAGAGCACCTCTCTGGACCTTCAGTTTGTTGAGCGGCATTTTCTTGAAAATTATGAGAAATTGTGATGCACGTAGTACTTTTCAATATTGTAATGTATTTGTAGTAGATATTTAGATATGATTCACACTGATTTTCCACGATTTCTTTTTGCGGAGCGTGTTGTCGACTTGTCGTTTTTTTGAGATGGCGGGGCAAGTCAAGTCAGAGCAGCGCAGCGGCGCTAGCGCATGCGAGTGAAAGAGAAAAACGATGTCCGGTGTACCGGGGCGACCACGATCGCGCGCCTGTGAGGCTATTTTGTTGTCTTCTAGCTCCGTTGGTGGCGCTAGACGTTGAGAGCTCGTTCCGTCGCGTCGGTAAAACAGTCGGGTTTTACGTTGTATGATGTTGGCTTGGCGCTGGCAAATATGGCGGCTTATAGACGGCTCGAAGAACCAATTTTATGTTTGGTATTTTGAAATAAAACCACGAACTGATTGTTACACAAACACTATATAATGAGATAAGCACTTTAATAACACTGTTTACATAGGTTGCAGACTTTTGTATTAGGTTTAGACAATTAAATTGATGATATTTAAGTAAGAGGTAAGCGTGCTGCTTTGAGACACAGACGGAAGAGAGCTAGATTATGTAAGAGTGAGACAACAATACAGTAGTAGGAATAGTTACTAAACAGTATTTTTATGCATATTTTATTTTATTTTATTCTATTATGCGCTCTAGTGCATAATAAAACTATCTACATGTTTGCGGAAATACAGATTTAGAATCGTGGCGCGAAGTGGGCGAAGTGCATGAACGGTCAGTGTTCGAGACTACAATAAAGCCAGTGCAACGATACTGGTGTGTCCGAACTTGTCCACGGTTCGTGGAGCCCTACCGTTGCTTTCAATGAACAAAACTACAGGCTCTCCGGCCGACAACAATCTATAGCCTCTGAGGCTTTATCAATACCTAATATTACCACTAACCTTCTGTGCTGGGTTCGCCAAGCTTCGACCTTCCTAAGGCCACGCCCAAGTGTGGTATGTATGTAAATATGAAGTGAGTAATTGAAAATTGTGATGTAAGTCAAGTGTTCTAGACGTTCACAAGGCGCCGGTCTCCAGATGGCGCGGTCCAGACAGCATCACAGCACAAACTTTTTCCCAACAAATCCGCGTGCCATGCGATGGCGACAACCGGCGGTAGGTCCAAAAATATCCCAGGTTTTTCATCAAATGGGGATTACGAATTCCAATCGATCGTTAAGCGCGACCCAATTATCGGTTGCAAACGGCGATTCCATACGATATTTAACCAATTATAATTAACTCAACAGGTCCCAAGGCGGACATTTTTTCAACAACGGAAGAAAAGTCTATCAGTCAAGTCAGTAATGTCAAGATCAAATTTCTTTATGTCAAAAAGGGTACGTTCGGAAACGTTCGGTACTAAACATCTACCCCGCCCGGACGGGCCTACCCGTCCGCTAATCAATTGGAAGTCTTGACAAGGTTGCAAATTTAACACAGCTTCAATGCGGCCAAATACCGTAGCTAGTTCCTCAAAGGTGAGAACGGTGTCTCCCAACAATCTCCGCCAGCGTCCCTTTGCCGCTTTCACCGCGGCCCCAAAAATACCCCCCCAATGGGGGGCAGGCTGGCGGGTCAAACAACCAAGTGACCCCTCGGTGGGCCAAACTATTACCAATGTCAACCTGGCTCTCATTAAGGAAGGCGTATACCTCCTTCAAATAGTCACTTGTACCCTTGCAATTCGTACCGCAATCAGACCTAATCAAAGAAGGTAACCCACGGCGAGACATAAATCTTTCCAAGTCGCCTCAAAGGCCTCTGTCGAGAGGGAGGTTACCAGCTCCAAATGTACTGCCTTGGATGAGGCAAACAACACACAAATAAGCCTTAACAATCTTACTATTACGAAGGGTGGACGCCTTCAACAAAAGGGGACCAACAAAGTCCGTTACGACGCCAGCAAAGGGCCTCGCCTCATTGACACGATCAGCCGGCAAAATCCAAAATTCTCGCTGCAGAATGGCCAACAGCGCATTGCAACCGGCATGTGAGTTTTTAACGTGACAATCAGTCACCAACAATTGAACCAAGTGGCCCTCCTTGGGCAACAAAAGGGGGTGACGGGCCCCATAAGGAAGGCTAGAGAGCCTCAACCGTCCTCCAATACGCCAAAGACCCGTCCTATCCAAGAAGGGATTCAACTTACCAACGGCTCCCGACAACCTAACCCTACCAGACTTCAAGACCTCGATCTCCTTCTCAACGTGTGCAGCCTGCACAGAGCGGACCCAAAGGAGGAGTGACTCCTGTCGCTCTTGAGGAGAGAGAACTGGTGAAAGGCGCTTGTCCCCTGGATTCCTAGAATTATGGCCAAAACGCCTGATCCACGAGGTAACGTTCAACATTTTGTCGAGGGAGCTGTTTCGATTCATCAAAAAATCAAGATCAAACGGAGGGTCCTTTGTCCCAACAGCGAACACCTCAAGTCCGGGCAAAGGATCCGACATCAAGACTGGCGTTCGAGGCCAATCGCCCCCGGGGCGAGTCAGCCAGTCCGGTCCCCACCAGAGGGGGTGAGCAATCAAGTGAGGGGCCATGCACCCGCGTGAGGCTACGTGCCCGGGTTCAGGTCACCAGGCACGTGCCTCCAAATCAAAGGCGTTTCAGAACCTTGAATCTGCAACACTCGGTTCACAACAAAGACCTCCAAAGAGTGGACGGACGTCTTCAACCAACACAAAACAATTTGACTGTCCGTCCAGGCGCAAGAAGCCCGAATGTCAACAGTTCCACCCAAAGTGCGCGCAACGTGGCTTAAGAGACGCACAAGAAGCACCGCAGGAAGTGCAGATACACGTTGGAGCCAGTCTTCCAACAGGGTTTCCCGAAGTGGCTCGTCCCAACCAAGTTCAGTTATAACAAGGGCAGGAGCACCAATTTTAGGGTAAGGACAGCTCACAAGGGTGATTTCAACCAGGTCCTTCCCTCAACAGTGGTGACAGCCGTTTCGCCAATTCCCAAATCTTGCCTGAAAAGTCGTTCACCTTCAGGCCAACCTGTCCCGCTAACCAAGACGACACAAGGCAACCCTGGGCTCCCGTTTCCAAAATGGCACAGACCACAATCGAGTCACCCAAGGGTCCCCAGACCTCGACCGAGGCCGTTGGCAACACAACCGTCTTGATCGGGGGGGTCCTTTAGCGGGGCAGGCGTCAATCTCTTAGCAATGCCTGGGCGGCGACCGATCGCCGCATCCAGGCTGCTCTCGTTCACGACGAGGCCAACAATCAAAATATTCGTCCGCGCGGTGTACCGAGCCGCTCACCATCACTGGAGGGGCATATCCCACCGGATGCCCGAATGGCGGAGGGCGTGACTCCAACCGGGGACGTTCCGCCAACGGAGGGGAAAGGCAGCGGCGCCGACCCGGCCACTGCTGCCTAAAAGCCAATGCGCGTTCTCCCTGACGAGGGGAGACCAAATGGCGCTCGCGGGGCTCCCGTTCAACTTGCGCGGGGGGTGGAGAGCGGCGTACAGAATTGCGGGCCTCAGCCCGATGCTCGTCTCCGGGGTACCCCCCCCCCCCCCCCTGCGCGAACCCCCCTCAGAAGCTGGTCTGCTGGAGCGGTTCGCGTTGGCGCACAAAATCTCCAAGTGGGACCCTTTACAAATTCTACACGGGCGGGGGTCGGGGCAGTCCCGATGAAAGTGGGCCCCCAAGCACGAGAAGCACAAACGGCGTGCGTTGACAATGCGGTGGCGGGCACTTACGTGCAAATTCAAAAAAGCCGGGCAACGCGCCATGACATGCCCCGTGGCCTTACAAAAGTCGCAATGATGATGACTCCGGGCGCCAGCAAAACGGGGGGCGGGGCGAACATCAACAGGCCCCCTAGCCTGAGGACTCCGGGCGCCGGCAAAACGGGGGGCGGGGCGATAATCAACAGGCCCCCTAGCCCGAGGACTCCGGGCGCCAGCAAAACGGAGGGCGGGGCGATCATCAACAGGCCCCCTAGCCCGAGGACTCCGGGCGCCAGCAAAACGGGGGGCGGGGCGAACATCAACAGGCCCCCGAGCCCTAGTCCGTCCCTGGTCTCTAGGCCGAGAAGGTAGCGGGGGTAACCCCGTGGCTAGCACGCCCAGGGAGATCGCAAACTTGTTTTTGAATCATTTTAAATTACATCTTCCTGTGAAACCGGACGTTCAGGGTGGCGTTGTTGCTGGGGCTGATGTGTCAGAGGTGCCTGCCCGTATTACGGCTAAGCAGATTAGTTTAATTATTAAAAGTATGAGACGTGGCAAGTCGCCGGGACACGACAGCCTCAGCATAGAACATTTGGAACATGCCGGACCGCATCTCCCTCGGCTGTTAGCATTACTGTTTACTTTCTGTATCCGACACTCCTACCTACCCGCTGATTTAATGAGAACAGTGGTTGTACCAATACTGAAAAATAAAACAGGTGACGTTAGTGAAGTGGGTAATTATCGACCGATCTCGCTAGCGACTATAACGGCTAAGGTACTTGACAGTGTGTTCGAGGGACAGCTTAGTAAACACCTTCAAACACACGATGCGCAATTCGGCTTTAGGCCTCAGCTATCGACTGAAAGTGCTATCTTTGCCCTCAAGTATACTGTCAGGTATTATACAAAGAGAAATACGCCAGTATATGCAGCGTTGCTAGATCTTTCCAGGGCGTTCGACCTAGTTAGGTACGACTTATTGTGGAGTAAGTTGCGCGAAGCGGGAGTGCCCGACGCCATTACAAATATGTTTCAGTATTGGTATGGCCACCAAACCAACCAAGTCAGATGGGCCAACGATTTTTCTGACGAGTACAGGTTGGAATGCGGGGTGAGACAGGGTGGATTGACCTCGCCAGCGCTTTTCAACCTGTATATAAACCAGCTGATTGTCGGGCTTAGTAGCACACAGGTTGGCTGTTCTATTGACGGTCTCTATGTCAATAGCATCAGCTATGCGGACGATATGGTCCTGCTCAGTCCGTCAGTTAGTGCACTCAGAAGGTTGTTGGCCGTCTGCGAGGCGTATGCGGAGGAACATGGTCTTAGGTATAACGTTCAAAAGAGCAAACTACTCGTTTTTAGGGTAAACCAAAAAAAACCGGCATATGTACCCCCGGTTATGTTAAGTGGGGTGGCCCTTGAACGTGTATCAGATTTTAAATACCTTGGGCACATTGTAACTGAGGATTTAAAAGATGATGCTGATATGGAAAGAGAACGGAGGGCGTTGGCTGTCCGATGCAATATGCTGGCCCGCAGGTTTGCGCGTTGTACACCAGAGGTGAAATTAACTCTTTTTAAGGCTTTTTGCCAATCGGTGTACACGTGCACTCTGTGGGTTCGGTATACGCAAAGGGCATACAACGCCCTCAGAGTTCAGTACAATAACACCTTCAGGATGTTGTTGGGGCTCCCACGTTACTGTAGCGCCTCAGGGATGTTTGCCGAAGCACGTGTGGATGGTTTCAACACCATCCTACGAAAACGGATGGCGTCCATGATGCGTAGAGTGCGTGGGAGCGCTAACAGCATTCTGAGGGTCATCAGTGATAAGCCGTGCTGTGACATCATGGCTCACTGGGTGCATGTACACGTGCATGTGCCCGGGGTGACAGGTGAGCGCGGTCGGTATAGGAAGTGATTTGTATTTTATTGTTACTAACATAGTATGTAAGTATTGTGTACCTACTAACAATATTTAAATGTATAGGCGTTTGTTATTAACATAGTTTATAAGACATGTATAATACTAACAAAACTATGGATCTTGAGGTCTGAAATAAAATATTTTTTTTTTTTTTTATTATCCAAAAACCGACACTCGTCTTCCAAAAACTTGAGGAGGTCGTCAAAGGGGGGAAGATGGGTGGCACTATCCCCACCATACTTCTGCTCAAAACGTGACCTCAGCTCCGCGGGGAGCAACTGCAGCACTATGTGCACCAACAAGTAGGACCAATGTTCTACCGGTAACTCCAAGCGTCTCAAGGCGTTGGTCGCTGAGACCAACGGGTTCAGCAAGTCAGTGCGCAACATCGACGTGCAGGCAATGGCCGGTAGTCCCAAAATTTGGCCGATGTGCATATCAGCCAGGCAGCGCTTGTTCTGATACCGTCGGGAGAGAAGCTCCAGAGCGGTCGGGTAGGAGGAACCCGTCACCGGCAAGTGCTGCACCAAGGCTCTGGCTTCGCCCTCCAGGACAGACAATAAATAGGCCAGCTTCTGGGCAGGTCCGAGGTCCGAGCGTGCATCGACAAGACTCTCAAAGAGATTTAGGAAGCCCAGCCAGTGGTCCAAGCGACCGTCAAAATGTGGCAGCTCCAGGGTGGGCAGCCTACCCAATAGTCCAGGGCCTGCAACAACGGGGGTCTGCGGCTTGGCCGCATCAGGCACCCGGCTCTTCAAAATTTCCCGCGCTCGTAGACTTATGACATCCCCCAGGTGGACAATCTGGTCATAGTCACCCAAAATCTTATCGCGGGCTGCCTGGTCCATCACCCCCAAATCCACGTCCATGATGAACTCGCAGAAGCGTGTGAGCGCAGCATCAGCTGCCTTGATCCTCTCATTCAAGCGCCCGTACCGAGCAAGGGTGAGCTCTTCCAAATCTACACGCTCAACCGTTGCAGCTGCCGATGTGAACCATCTCAACTGTGAGGTCAATCCGGCAGCAGCCTCCCTGACTGCCCTTAATGAGGCCATTGCAACAATCAAATATTAATACAACAGGCTAAAATTAACTAAACAAACAACAATGACTTGTTAGCCGACCAAATAATTTCACCAAAATAACAACTTAAATTCAATTATTTCAAGTCCAAATCCGACCCTGTACCCATTCCAAGTATGAATCTAGCTTGGTACAGATGGCTAGTTACAAAATAAATAACAATTCAATGTATATATTGTGCAGGATCAACACCAATTAAACAACAATTGACTGTATAATATTGAGCGGACAATCTCTAACAACTCAATCCAATAAATACCACAAATGCAATAACCAATACACACAATTCAAGTCCTATTATGTTAGACTATGTGTGATTATTATTTAGATAACCTTTTAAATTCAGATCAGTGACATTCAATTATTAATTGCAACAAATATACCAAACAACTTTTACAACAAATATCAAATTATGAACCAAATACAACCTAATAATTCCTAATTTCACAAACAAATCCTACTTGTCAGTGCAATACCAAGGGGCTAGCACTACAAATTACAGTACAAACTACAAGTACTATTTGAGCCCGGCTGACAAAGCAATATATTCAAACTTATTAAGTTATAAGTTAAGTTAAGTAATTAAACTAAAGTTATTTTCAACATTGTACAAAACTTCCAATTTACTATGTGGATTTTATATTATAAAAGCCACGATCTGCTTACCAAGATTGTTCGAGACTACAATAAAGCCAGTGCAACGATACTGGTGTGTCCGAACTTGTCCACGGTTCGTGGAGCCCTACCGTTGCTTTCAATGAACAAAACTACAGGCTCTCCGGCCGACAACAATCTATAGCCTCTGAGGCTTTATCAATACCTAATATTACCACTAACCTTCTGTGCTGGGTTCGCCAAGCTTCGACCTTCCTAAGGCCACGCCCAAGTGTGGTATGTATGTAAATATGAAGTGAGTAATTGAAAATTGTGATGTAATTCAAGTGTTCTAGACGTTCTTTTGTTTTGTTGTTCTAAACTTTTTCCCAACAAATCCGCGTGCCATGCGATGGCGACAACCGGCGGTAGGTCCAAAAATATCCCAGGTTTTTCATCAAATGGGGATTACGAATTCCAATCGATCGTTAAGCGCGACCCAATTATCGGTTGCAAACGGCGATTCCATACGATATTTAACCAATTATAATTAACTCAACAGTTCCCAAGGCGGACATTTTTTCAACAACGGAAGCAAAGTCTATCAGTCAAGTCAGTAATGTCAAGATCAAATTTCTTTATGTCAAAAACCACGTTCGGAAACGTTCGGTACTAAACAGTCAGCATAATGCAAATTACAAGTGTTATGAATGTGAATGTTTAGGTTAGTAGGTAAGTGCGTAAGTGCTGGGTTTATATTTATCATTGTAAGTAATAGGTACTTGGTTTTATCTTTATTTAATTAGGTGAATTTAGGTCATAGTAATCATTGGCTACACAACGTAGCAAACGACCAAGGGACGAAGATTCCTCACCCAATAAATTCTCGGTTTTTAAGGACGAGATAAAAGACCTTATTAGCTCGCTCGTCGGCGCCCAAAGTAAAGAGCTCGCATCCATATCCAACAAATTGCAGGAGTTAACCGAGTCTAATGCTAAAATTGATGCGGCTGTCTCACTCTTAACTGCACAAAACGAAGAGTACCGCGGTAAAATTGCAAACCTTGAAAATCAGTCTAAAAAAGACCGGGAGTACATTAGTTTATTAGAGGACAAAGTAGAAGACCTCCAAAGGCAGTCGCGCAAGACCTGCGTAGAAATTAAAAATGTCCCTAAAAAGCCCCAGGAAACCAGGGACGATCTGATACAAATGGTTGAAAATCTCTCAAAAACCATTAATCTTGGTTTAAATGGATGTGATATAAGCGACATTTTCCGCCTGAAACCCCGAGTTGAAGGGGAGAAGAAACCTACAATTGTGGTGGAATTCAGATCAGCAATACTGAGATCCGACCTCCTAAAAAAAGTGAAAGACTTTAACCGTATAAACAGGACACGACTACAGGCTAAACATCTAGGCCACACAAGCAACGAAGACACTCCTGTTTTTATAAGTGAACAACTTACTCCTAAGGGCGCTCGTCTGTTTTTCTTGGTTCGAGACCTGAAGAAGGCCGGAAAATATAAGTACTGCTGGACTTCATTGGGAAAGGTTCTCATTCGGAAGGATGACACGTCTAAAATTATCTATATACGACACGAAGCACAAGTGCAACAACTAATGCAAGAACAATGACTAACTATGGGTATATATATCTCAAAACTGTTTCTCCTACTTAAAACAGCTTACCTAGGCCCAAAAGCTAATCTGTTAATTAATATGTTAACTGGCTACTACACAACAATACACGCACAGAAACCAACACACAGACTTATACATGTATACACATATATACACGGCTGCACACTTATACACGTCTTCACACAATGTTGCCTGGATCAAGTTGGGTATGAATTGCCTAGCCTGATAAAAGTAATATCAAACGTCTACTATACATTAGAGTGCGCACAAAAATCTACTTACAAACCCTTACCTACCTACACACCTTTATACCACAATTACAACTACCAACGATATATTTCACTTATACATCACCTGATCTCTGGCAAAAAACTAAAACATACTCAAAATAATAACATATCAACATACTTACATGCCTTATACAACCCCAGATTCAATAGTTCTAAACCTATATTAATAGAAAACCTCTACTACTTAGAGTCTAAATATGCAAATTGTTACCTCCCGTTTTCCCCTATACAAAATGTTGAATTCATCCGTGTAAAAGTACACATCCTAGAATATGATCCGCTAATACTCCTACCATCTAACTACCCTGGTTGCAACCCCGAGAGTGCTAACTTGTCATGTTTAAATGGATAACATTAATACACTGAAGGAAATTGATCAGATTAAACCATCAGATTCGATAAAGTGTAACATACAGGAACTAAAATTAAACACGGGTAATTCTCCACACAATTTAATTATATTAACACAAAACATTAGAAGTATATACAAAAATTTTGACGATTTGCAACTCACCCTATCTCAACTAAAATATGAAGTAGACATTTTGATTCTCACAGAATGCTGGCTAAACTCTAAAAAAAACATACCACAATTAGTGAATTTCACTTCTTTCCAAACAAAACACCAAATTAACCAAAGTGATGGGGTAGTTGTATACATCACAAATAAATTGTCAGTAAAATTTAAAGAACTGAACCTTGTAAATGCCACCGGTCTCGAGATAAATATATTAAACTACACTATACTAGGTATCTACCGCTCCCCATCATTTCTACATGCAGGTAACTTCATTACATCCCTTAACAATCACCTTGATATTATTACTCCTAGTAAAAACGTTCTAATCCTTGGGGACATTAATATTGACTTAATTATTTCCCCTACTGAAACAAACTATGAAAGAAACAATAGACTAACCTACTTAAATATGCTATCTACGCATGGACTTTTACCATCTCATAACCTACCCACGAGGGGGGATGGATGCCTAGATCACGTTTTCCTGAGTCTTGATAAACAAAGAAATATAGCTTTTACAGCGGTTTTAAATACAACCGTAACAGACCACTGCCTGATTTTGTTATCTCTCGAGAATAAATATAGTTATAATACACCGAAAAAGCACAAAACAATAGTAAACTACGAAAAGGCTTATAATAGTTTAGTAAATATTGATACCTCCTTTTTTAACATCTTTAAAGACCCTGATACTTATGCCTTTGCGCTTATAGAACTGATCAAGACAACTTTACTTTCGAATTCTAAAAATGTAATTATCACGAATAGCAAAAGAATGATTAAACCCTGGATAACATCAGGTGCCCTACGGTGTATTAGACTAAGAAATTCAATCTTCCTTAAACTCAAATCAAACCCACATAATCAAATTCTAGCGATTACATATAGACGATATCGAACTTTCTGTGGGAATCTTATAAAAAAACTAAAAAATAAATTTAATAAAGATAAAATTAAAGCATCTGCTAAAAACCCTCGGGCATTGTGGTCAACCATTAATGACATCACAAATTATAAGCCACCCAGGAGCTCTAATAGCGACCTACTTAAGATAAAATCATGTCCTCAAGACTCAGTTAACCATGTTAATAATTATTTTATTAACATTGGACAAGCTCTAGCTCAGAAAATCTTAAATAGTAGCGTACCCTCTACATCTTGTAACACAGACCGCACTAATCTGTCCTCCTTTGTTCTCCTAGACACCTCTCAGGAGGAAGTTGAAAATATACTCATGTCCCTAGACTCTGGGAGTGCACCAGGGTGGGACGGAATTCCTACCCTTTTCCTAAAACAGGCCAAGGAGATCTTAGTCCCGCTGATCTGTGACCTGGCCAACCTATGTTTTAATACAGGTACCTTCCCCTTCCTTCTTAAGCGCTCCATCGTTACCCCTGTGTATAAGAGTGGAGATAGAGACGACGTTAACAACTACCGGCCAATTTCTGTTCTGACCTCAATTTCTAAAATCATTGAGAAGCTCTTGAACACTAGAATAGTTAATTACCTGACTAAGTATAACGTCTTATCTTCCTCTCAATATGGTTTTAGAAGGGGAATATCGACCCAGGATGCTACGGAGGAACTTGCTGCTGTGATTACCAAGGAAGTTGATAAGGGTAACAAATGCCTAGTGGCCTTTCTTGACCTCAAGAAGGCCTTTGATACCGTCTCTATCTCTAAACTTATACGCAGGTTGGAGAACTTAGGATTTCGTGGTTCTGTTCTCTCTCTTCTCAGCAGTTACCTTCAAAACAGAAAGCAGGGGGTAAAAATTGAAAACCATGTTAGTGACGAAGAGAGCGTGATGTACGGCGTCCCGCAGGGCAGTGTCCTTGGCCCGACGCTCTTCTTGATATATATTAACGAACTCTGTAACCTTCATATCAACGGTGCGAGGATACTGTCCTACGCGGATGATACCGCTATTATTTTCTCTGCTAAGACCTGGGACAAGGTTAGGCTGGAGGCTGAGAGGGGATTGGCTAGAGTTAGTGATTGGCTATGTGAGAATCTACTTACGCTAAATACCCAAAAAACCAACTACGTCTGCTTCACTAAATACGCTAACTCTCAGCCTGCGCCTGACTTTAACATTAGAATACATTCTTGTCGTACCCCAACCCAATCTACCTGTAGTTGCCCTGTAATTCAAAAGGTAAATTCTGTCAAGTACCTTGGTATTGTAGTGGATCAAAGGTTGAGCTGGTACCCACACCTCGAACTAACTATGGGTAGGGTAAGAAAACTCATATGGGTTTTCAAATCTTTGAGACATGTTATGAATGCAGAACTACTGAATAAAATCTATATCGCACTGGCTCAATCTGTAATCATATATTGTATCTCGGTATGGGGCGGAGCAGCTAAGTCGTATTTTATAGACCTAGAGAGAGCACAGAGATCCCTGATCAAGGTCATGTACGGTAGGCCCTACAGGTTCCCTACTGAAACTCTATATGCAAGCTCTAAGCTGCTCTCTGTTAGAAAACTCTACATACTACACATGGTACTAAGATATCACAAAACACTACCCTTTAACCATGCCAAACTTAAAAAAAGACGGTGTGATTTAGTTGCCCCTACATACTCAGCACATTCAATTTTTGCTAGTCGCCAGAATGTAACCCAAGCCCCACGCGTTTATAATAAAGTAAATCGCATACTTAACATCTACCCTATGCAACTGTATGAGTGTAAGAAGACATTGACGGATTGGCTCTTCACACTTAATTATGATGCTGTGGAGGACATTTTGGCGACCCTGGGTTGAATGTCATGCATGCAAACATACTCATAAATACACTCACACACACGCACACACACATACACACACACACACACACACACACAAACTAACACACACACAAACTAACACACACACACTCTAGCACAACTCCATACTCATTCACACACACACACACACATGCACACCAAATATACATTCACATACACATAAACACACATTTATAAAAAAAAAAAACACTCTGGTTTCAAACACTGCCATAAACACGATTTTCATTATTTTTCTAATTTTTTCTTGTAAAAATGTGTAACTTATATCTAATTAGCACAACAAAACAATTGTTAAATAATCGAGGAAGAGCGAGGTTTATCCCATCACAAGTATCTTCGGATTACTTTCTGGGAAGCCCCGGCAACTTAATTGTATAGATTTAAGATAATAAACACATTTTTATTTATTTTTTTTTTATTATTTATTCTAATTAATAAAAAAAAAAAAAAATTATTGGCATCCGTGTTAGCTCGTAGACGGCCTTTTCTCCTTTGCACCATCAAGAACTATCAAGGACCTCTGGAACCCGGGACGGTTCCCTTACAGGAATGGCGGGCTTCTATGTATGAGCGCACGATATGATTCAATGTTTTTTTTTTTATTATGCATATGAGAACAGTAGACTATATTCCGATCATTTTGTTATATATGTTACAGTTAAAACCAGTTTTTAGAAATAATGCGTTTTTCCTAGTTAGAACTACTTTTTACTAAATTCCTTTGTTAAAACTAGAATTAACAAATGCTCAAAATTGAATGTCAGTTTTTAATAGATAGAGCGCGTTTTTCCGAAGCGAGTCAGGTAAAACTATTCTGACCGAGATTAAAGTTAGTCGTACCTTATTCTGATTGGTCGTGAAACGTACGTATAACGATACAACAAATTGGTCAAATGGTATTCGGTTGGTACTGTTTATGAAAAGTCGGGCACTTCCTTCCGGTATTAAACTGTCACCATACAAAGCAATGTTTGGTATAGAACCGCGAGTAGGTAGTGCTTATCACTTCGACTTTGCCTCGCTATGTTATTAAGGATATACGAGATGAAGATGATCTGTTTTTTTTTTATTTTGTGGGTGGGATAATCATCGAATGACTTCTCTCACTCTTGGTGGAGCGGAAGGGAGTGTCAGACTTCTACTGACTAAAAATCCATCCTGTTCTTCAGCTGCCCTTAAGTTCCGGGGCTGCATTATGTCGTTAGAACATTCCCGCAAGCCCAGCAAGCAATGGCCATATGGGGCCCCGACACTAGTACTGACGACTCTGAGGCGCGCGTGGAACACGACGCGCGCCAACCCAGGCCTGTTCCATACGGGACGATGAGCTATCCCTGCTCGCCGTTCGCGAGCCCACGCCTACAGTAGCCGGAGATCGGCTCGCGATCCGACGCCCGGGGCGTCCCTCGTGGCGGCTGGGACGCGAGAAAGAGAATATTGCCTCTCCCTCGTGCGTTCAGCCTCCTCCTTCGCCAGCATGACTGCTTCGCAGTAGGAGGCGACTGCATCCCATTCCCTCTCGCTCCGCACCATGGTCTGAACCAGGGCTGGGCGCGAGAGGTCACCGGCGCCGATCGCCTCCACGAGCACACGGCGGTGCTCCTCCCAAGCAGGGCACACCACAACTGTAGGCTCCACCGTGTCCTCCGGGTGGTCCTCACAATGACGACACCCGGGTGTGTCCTCCTGCTGTATCTGAAACAGCTACCTCCCAAAACAGCCATGTCCGGTCAGCACCTGCGTCAGGCGCAAAGTGTGGACGCCGTGGCGTCTCTCAAGCCACTCCTCAAAGAGGGGACTTATTGCCGCGATTGTGGCGTGCGCAATATTGTCACTTCGGCAACTACTTTATGTCGATGTTCCCTATAATGTTCCTAGATTCTTATTAAGAGTAAGATTATTTTTTTATTAGGTACATGACAGTGTGTCCTAGATCTTTTTAATAAACATTTTTATATATAAATATTTTTCAACTAGTTGTAACTGAAAATCAAATATATCAGTGGTAAATTCTCGTTTTGACTAGGAATTTCTAGTTTTAACAAAGGCATTTATTAGTAAAAACTAGTTTTGACAAGGGAAGATGAGTTCTAACGAAAAACGGGTTTTAACTGTAACATATACACACGCATGCATTCTACTCTTTGGGAAACATCTTGCGTTGATCACTGACGTAAAATAGGGATAGAGCTTTTTAACTGACTCCTGAAAAAGGAGGAGGTTTTAGTTCGACGCGTATATACACCGTGAAATTTTAATGGTTGTTTTCCCAAAGCGAAATGGCTTTGTCATGGTAATACAATCGTTTTATAAACAAATAAAATATTAGAAACAAAAAATGGCGCAGTGTAGTTAATGCATTATCACCATGCGTGAGAGCTTATTTTGCTCTGAACATTTATTAATCACTTTTTCTTTGTTGGCAGCGCGCGGCGGTGCGTGTTTCGTGTTATTACGTTACGTCTACTGAACTACTAATGATTCTCGCGCTTTCGAGTTTATGGATATTTTTTTAATAATTTGAAAAAAAAAAAGTGCAGTGCGCGTCTAGGTCATTTCGCCATCGTTTTTAGGGCTAGCGTTGGCAGCGTTTTCTCCCTACGTGGACAACTTTGCCTAACGGCTGCAAAACTTGCGCTTTGGTGCTGATTTACGTGACTCGTCCAATTCCATTTGAGTGTGGTTATTTATGTAGTAATATAGTTGTGTTGTGTCAGACGTCGGTGCCAGTGACGGTGCACCTGGGCGAGCGGCTTCAGGCAGCGGGTGGGGCGGGAGGAGGGGGAGTGCTGGCGATGTTCGCGGCGGCGCTGGCGGCGCTGGCGCTGCTCGTGTGCGCGCTGCTCGCCTACATCTACACTGTGTGAGTTCATGAAACTATCTTACATCTATTTGAGCGAGTAAAGGCCTTCTTTTTGGAACTAGGAGTAGGCTGTCATTTATCATGATAGCTCTCTGCAGGTTCATGGACTCCTCCATTTTAGTCCTCTGGTCTGTTTTTCAGTGCAAGGAATTTATTTAATATTTTTATTTATTTATACATACTCTTGATGATGTGGTTTTGTGTTTCATGACAATTTCTTTGATTAAATGTAATTTAAAGGATGAAATGTGATGACTTGTTTGTGTGTGTGACTTATTTTCTCCGTAGATATGACAATTTTTACAAAATTTTAGATTTTGATATTTTATGATCATAACGTACTATCAAACACTTAGAATATTTATTTAATTAAGGTTCAACAACAGTTGTTACAGATACCTATAACACAGATAGGGACATACTTACATATATTTGTGTCTTAAATCTAACTGCACAACCAATTACTAGTAAACACTACAAGCAATATATTCTTTGTAATTTAATTTAAGAAAACATTAAAAAATTACTGATATTATTATTAAAATTTGACTGTAATTTTGTATGTGTAGGGAGTATTCTTTTGAACTATTGTAAGACTTTTTTCACTGGTAGTAAGGTGCACCATTTGCGAGAATGGCATATACTTATAGTAAAACATGTGTATAGGTACATCAAAATTATATGCGGTACAAAACAGCATAGTTACATTTAATGATATTCTTTGTTATTTGATCAGTCGTCGTCGGTCAAAGCGAAGCGCGGGTGGGCCGGGCCCCGGCTACGTGGCACACGAGAAGCCCCCCGCCGACACCACGGCCCCGCAGCGCGCCGACAGCTCCCCTGCAAGCCCCGGCGCCCCCGCCAGCCCCAGCGCGGGGCTCACCGGGGTGCTTCCGTCCGCCACCGGCGTGGGGGTGCTCCGCCCCGCGGGCTCCTCGGGCTCGTTACTCAGCGTCAGTGCAGGCGCCAGCACTATCCTCGCTAACTCCACTTCCAGCTTAGATTTGCAGCAAGATGCATCGCTCGGAGGACAACATCATAGTAAGTTGTGTGCTGTGTTTATTGAGAAACAATCTGTATTTTTATACACCGTGAAATTTTAATGGTTGTTTTCCCGAAACGAAATGACTTTGTCTTGGTAATACAATCGTTTTATAAACAAATAAAATATTAGAAACAAAACATGGCAGATTGACCATAGTGAAAAACAAAACTCGAAAGCGACCACGAATCAATAGTAATCCTCCCCGATACCTATGCTCGGGATAGCCGCGTGACCGTTGACCCGCGTGCTTTTCAATCAGCTGATAACTTATTCTTGATAATAATAAGCTTTACCCAAAAAGTTATTCAAATTTTTCCTTCATACTTTTAGCTGCAATTTACTGAATACGAAAATAAATAAAACAAGTTTATCATCAAAGAAAAATATTTTTCTGAATTAGAGACCTAACAAAGTATTTGAGGCGTATTTCATAAATTTGAATCAAATTATTTACAATAATTTTAAGTAACTTAACTACTTTAAAATGTTCATTATTTACAAAAGTATGAGTATGAGGTACTTACCCACACTTCCCGGTAATGGAGTAATTGTTCGAAGTGCAAGCCACTGCGTTGAATACACAATTGAGCGCGTTTTAATTGTTTGTCTTTCAATTTTATTAAGGTGTCTCTGTCACTTCTTGCGATATTAAAAGCGTCCACTATCGCAGTTATTAACGCGTCGCGAGTTTCGTGTTGCTCACGATACACCAGGCGCTTGAGCTTAGACCACAAGTAAACGTCTAACGGAGTTAGGTCCGGGCTAGATCCCGTTCAAAGTACTCGATCATTTCTTCGTCGAGCTCTGACGAAATAACGACTGATCGACCTCTGATACAGAGCACAGGCATGTGCTGGTATCAAGAACTGCCCATAATCTAATAGCCACTATGTCGCCGCTACGATCGTCCGGGCCGATGGTACTTGGGGGTTCACAACCCCGCGAAGACGGAGCGACTCCAATTGTTGCGGCTCCGCGTAAAGTCGCTGGGCAGCATGGGAGTCATAATCAGCTCTAGCATACAGTTGCACCATAGCGATGTACTCCAAATTGCAATAATTGTAATGACGATCCTTTGCACTGATAAAGTGCGCTGCGCGTACGACATTCGCGGGGAGACTAATTTCGCCGCCGCACAAAAGCAATAGAAAGTCGGCACGCGGCATCGTTTGTAATTGTTGTTAGTTTGTAGTTTATGCCGTATCACTAAACACGAGAGCTTATTTTGTTTTGAACATTTAATGCGGTATTTACTTTGTCGGCTCCGCTTTTTTATTTTGTGTTGTTGCGTGCAAACGTGCGTGAGTTAATTTTACTTAGAACATTTTTATGCACAGCTGTTCTTTGTGGGCGGCGCGTGCGTTTAGAGTAGTACCTACAAGTTACCTCTAGTGTTACTATTGATTCTCATGTTCTTCGATTGGTGAATATTTATTAAATTATTTTAAGATATTAACATCTTTATTTTTTACTTTTACTCTATGTTTCGAAAGAACTTATTATGGCAAGTTATTCCGCCGTCAGAAAATAACCATTAAAATTTCACGGTGTATAGTATATTGTTTAATATGTATACTCTTTCGTTTCTATTGAATATGAATCTCATATTAGAAGATAGATTATTGAATTAACCGATAATATGATAATGACACACCACAAGTAAACATAACAATCAATTGAATTGAATTGCTTTCACAAAATTTGGTATAATTATTATAAAACCATCGAAAAAACTAATTGAAGCTAGTTTTTTCGATGGTTTTATTATAAAACGTTCGGTTCATATTATAAAACAATGGCCCCCGCCAAGGGACTACATTGATCACTACAATATCAAACAAAATTTGCAATAAACAGTACACCGTTTGCTATGAACTAAAATAAGGAATTTACCATCGGAGGACCGACTCGTCAATTGCTATTATGCAGGCTGTAATTTGGAAATCCTTGTTAGTCGTTAGGGGTACTCAGAAGCCATTAAATCTGACACTTGTCTAGCCAAGTGGTACTGTGTAATCCAGTTACGTTTTTGTGGAGGTTTGACAGGTAGTTGCTTCATGTAATGTAAAATACTAATAGTCATTTGTATCAGGTTAGACCGGAAGTCAAGAAAATCAGTTCGTAATTCTATTTATTTATTCTATACAGGGTGGCAGGGACATCGACGCGCAACCGCTTACCATAGATTTAGCACATGATTCTGGATCCTCCTACGTTGAAATTTTTCGTCGGCTTTTTTTATTTAATTTAATAAAATTAAGAAAAAGTTGATGCACAAAAATAAACAGCAAATTCATTGGTTTCACTTAAAATTGCAATGTAAATAAAACTCAAAAGGGCTACTTGATCAGCTGTGGTGACGTCACAAATGAACTTTAGTAAAACAGCTGATCAGGTAGCCCTTTCGAGTTTTATTCACATTGCTGTTTTAAGCGAAACAAGTGAATTTAATTTTTTAATTAAAATTTCGTTGGGTTAGATAGAAACAATGATTTTATACAGGTTCCAGTAAAAAAAAAATGCTGAAAAAACCTGAAAATTTTATAAAAAACCGACGAGAAATTTCAACGCAGGGGGTCCAGAATCATGTACTGAATCCATGGTAAGCGTTTGTGCGTCGATGTCCCTGCCACCCTGTATTTGTGATGTATATGATGCGATTACCGAACTGAGTGAAATCCAAGCCGTGGCGAGCCTCTCGTATTGAGTGAGTGAGTGTGTTCGGCAGGCACATCGGCGGGGCGGCAGTCGCAGCGCTTCCCGCGCGGCAAGGTGGCGCCGGCGGGGGGTGCCGGGGGTGCGGGAGGCGCGCTGCTGAGCGACCACGTGGGCGGGGGGGGCGCGGGGCGCTCGGGCGTGGCGTGGCCGGCCGCCACCATCCCGGCGCGCGTCAAGAAGCTCAGCTGGGACGACGCCGCCACGCACCACAAGGTGACACTACACTCTACCTCCACACCCCTACACCTGCCCCTCACATACTGAGCGACCACGTGGGCGGGGGGGGCGCGGGGCGCTCGGGCGTGGCGTGGCCGGCCGCCACCATCCCGGCGCGCGTCAAGAAGCTCAGCTGGGACGACGCCGCCACGCACCACAAGGTGACACTACACTCTACCTCCACACCCCTACACCTGCCCCTCACATACTGAGCGACCACGTGGGCGGGGGGGGCGCGGGGCGCTCGGGCGTGGCGTGGCCGGCCGCCACCATCCCGGCGCGCGTCAAGAAGCTCAGCTGGGACGACGCCGCCACGCACCACAAGGTGACACTACACTCTACCTCCACACCCCTACACCTGCCCCTCACATACTGAGCGACCACGTGGGCGGGGGGGGCGCGGGGCGCTCGGGCGTGGCGTGGCCGGCCGCCACCATCCCGGCGCGCGTCAAGAAGCTCAGCTGGGACGACGCCGCCACGCACCACAAGGTGACACTACACTCTACCTCCACACCCCTACACCTGCCCCTCACATACTGAGCGACCACGTGGGCGGGGGGGGCGCGGGGCGCTCGGGCGTGGCGTGGCCGGCCGCCACCATCCCGGCGCGCGTCAAGAAGCTCAGCTGGGACGACGCCGCCACGCACCACAAGGTGACACTACACTCTACCTCCACACCCCTACACCTGCCCCTCACATACTGAGCGACCACGTGGGCGGGGGGGGCGCGGGGCGCTCGGGCGTGGCGTGGCCGGCCGCCACCATCCCGGCGCGCGTCAAGAAGCTCAGCTGGGACGACGCCGCCACGCACCACAAGGTGACACTACACTCTACCTCCACACCCCTACACCTGCCCCTCACATACTGAGCGACCACGTGGGCGGGGGGGGCGCGGGGCGCTCGGGCGTGGCGTGGCCGGCCGCCACCATCCCGGCGCGCGTCAAGAAGCTCAGCTGGGACGACGCCGCCACGCACCACAAGGTGACACTACACTCTACCTCCACACCCCTACACCTGCCCCTCACATACTGAGCGACCACGTGGGCGGGGGGGGCGCGGGGCGCTCGGGCGTGGCGTGGCCGGCCGCCACCATCCCGGCGCGCGTCAAGAAGCTCAGCTGGGACGACGCCGCCACGCACCACAAGGTGACACTACACTCTACCTCCACACCCCTACACCTGCCCCTCACATACTGAGCGACCACGTGGGCGGGGGGGGCGCGGGGCGCTCGGGCGTGGCGTGGCCGGCCGCCACCATCCCGGCGCGCGTCAAGAAGCTCAGCTGGGACGACGCCGCCACGCACCACAAGGTGACACTACACTCTACCTCCACACCCCTACACCTGCCCCTCACATACTGAGCGACCACGTGGGCGGGGGGGGCGCGGGGCGCTCGGGCGTGGCGTGGCCGGCCGCCACCATCCCGGCGCGCGTCAAGAAGCTCAGCTGGGACGACGCCGCCACGCACCACAAGGTGACACTACACTCTACCTCCACACCCCTACACCTGCCCCTCACATACTGAGTGACCACGTGGGCGGGGGGGGCGCGGGGCGCTCGGGCGTGGCGTGGCCGGCCGCCACCATCCCGGCGCGCGTCAAGAAGCTCAGCTGGGACGACGCCGCCACGCACCACAAGGTGACACTACACTCTACCTCCACACCCCTACACCTGCCCCTCACATAACACACACACACAAGCTTCACCACAGTTCTGCCTGTAAGCCGGTTTGTACACGGGACACCGCGCGTGCGGTTGGTCAAACTAAATCACGCGCCAACCCCACAGCGCGGCCTGCGCATTGCACGACTTGCTTGAAATGTTGCCTGCGCAAGTCCGGCCTGCGCGTACTTGCCTGTGTGTGTAGTTGGGCGTATACTTACACTTAACTACATTCATCTCACCCGAAAATCACATTTTTTTTTAAAAAAGAGAAGCGATATAGAAGGTGTTCACATTACTAAAAATCTTGTTAATATAAGTTTTTAAGCTAACATGGTCACTAACTACTGTTAAAACGACTACTGAAAAATCGGGATATTGACATTGACACCATGTGTATTTATTGTTTTGAGTTGCCGATATTTCGGCACTGTTGCAAGCGCCATGATCACGGATGAACTGAAGTAATTGCGGCTGGAAGTTTATGAGCAGACAAATCGGTCTACCCTCTTTCTCGTTCGTTTTCTATTAGCGACGCCACTACCACTGTCACATGTATCACTAAACACTGGATTCTGTTCCCAACACAGAAAACTCACCGTGTCGACTCGCGAATTTCCTACGGAACTTTTTCAGTTTTTACACATTTGAACCACTGCATTCCAGTTACTATTCACTTTATTACTTATTTATTACTTCTGTTCATCCATGATCATGGCACTTGCAACAGGGCCGAAATATCGGAAACTCAAAACAAAAAATACACATGATAAATATCCCGTTTTAAATTTTAATGATAATCTTGTTAACCCCTCTAAATAAGCTGAAATGGATTCACAACAATAGCGTAATAGAATGGAGTTCAAACCAGCGACCTTTCGATCACAAAGCCGACACCTTAGCTATTAGGCTATCGCCGCTTAGCATTACACAAATAAGTCAACAAATGCACCTACACATACATTTCTTCACTATCGTTCCTAAACATTATAACAATTTTGACACCTGTACCTACTAACCCTTTATTATTCTAGCATACATCGTAAAGTGAGTATAACAGAAATACATTTCCAGGACAGAGGGGAGGACGTGACGGACGCGACCAACCCCGCGGTGGCCGAACACATGAACCTCACCGTGTACTTCTGACCTCAGACCGGACTGAGGAACAAGCTGACGTGCCACACGTAGGACACGGGAAACAGACTTATGGCAGCAAAGAAACTAAACATAACAAAGCTGAAGACGATTCTTATAACGTGTCCGATAACGATCCTAGAGATAACAGGGCTTATGGTAGTAACATGTCTCGAAGAGATGCAGCTAACTCAAACGATATCAAATATCCTTTGCAAGACAAAACCTCAGTTAATAATAGTCTACCACCCAAAGAAAAGTTCTACAAAAGTGAAAACATTGAATCTAAAGACACTCAGTTGCCAGGATCTACCGTGAAAAATTATTCAACAGCGAATAACTCTACACCAGCTAACAGCAACCAACTCGTAGATGCTTTGAACACTGTCGGAATACCAGTGTATAACAATTCTTTATCACACAATTACTTGTACACAAACCATCCCAATCCGGTTACAAATTACTACATCCCCGGTCTAAGCGAACCGTCTTCTCCGTCCAACTACCCAACTATGGTTATGGGCCATCCTGGTCATCCCAGTCATGCTATCATATTTGAAAACGATTCCAGATCTCCAAGAAACCGTCCACTTCCAACTCATATATTACTGACGAGTAATGCGAAACGTACAAAACACCTCAAGCCTCCTGCTAACAGCAAACTGAAGTCTAAACCAGTGACGATACATCACATAACACCCATAGCATATCCTGTACAGTCTTCAAGTCATTCGGCTCTGTTCCATGCACCTTCCAACTACGCATTACCGGTTAGTTATCCTAACCAACAAATAGTAAGTCATCCAAGTACAAGCCAACCGATATCCATCATAGCAGGTGAGCAGTACTCGGGAAGGGAGCAGGGGTACTCGAGTCCCCCAAGCGCCCCGGTGCTGTACGAGGAGGACCCTCCTCCCCTGGGCTCCTCTGGTTTTCCTCCAGCGTACGCCACAATAGACCCTAAGAAGCTTCGTAACAGGCACATCAGACCCGGCGTGTTCAAGCGCAGGGGGGTGGCGAACAGCCGGCTGTACCAAATGTTGTGAGACTCGGCATCTAAGATGACGGATTATGTATAAAACGCCACTATAGAACTATATGAACGGGAATATCGAGTTACCTAGAATGATTCTTTACATCTGGAGTATGGTTTTCCAGCCAGCTCTTGAAACTTTTTTGTGGAAATCCTCATGGATGTGTTCCGCGGTGGGGCGGTTGAAGGGGTCTGTCAGACTCTTACTGACTAAAACCACCCCGTGTTCCCTCGTACACATGCGCCGGGGGCTGCGGGAACACAGTATTCTACCTAGCCTGACTGATTTGGTAGGCTCTTTCATGATCGCTGCACAAATGGACATGAGAGCCTAGTTATTTACAGAATACATATAATCTGGCGTAACTTTGCAGATATCCATAAAGTACTTGTAAGTGTTTTTAAGATAACTTCGCCAAAAACTAGATGATTGAACTCGAATAAAACCCATTTTTTCAAACATAATTACTGATACCGTACGTACCCCACAGGGGGTGCCCTTAGCGTGTAGTCGCTTAGTTTATAAGTTTTGTAAAAACCCTGGCGGGCCCAAGTGGCTACCTTAATTACAATAATTAAAGCCTGGAGGCTTTACTTCAGCAATCGACAACGTAGACCTGAGCTAGTCTCTCTGATTCCCAAAAAAAAAAGAAATGTCGTAGCGTAGAGATTTGGGTTGCATCACAAATTCTCATTGAATAAATAGATGTATTTGCTGGCGAAAGGGTGCTATAGTATATGTTTCATTCAAGCTTCAATATTTAGGTGTTGACGGAACTATCAGTACGCTGTCTCACTGTAATATTTATACTTAGTTATTTGTTATATTACAAATACAATTGAATTCATATGATAAACTGAGACAAGGTGTGTGTGCGTACCAGTAGCCAAATATGTGAATAATACATTAATTATGTTCGAATTGTAAATGTTGTGTTATTATTGGAAAATATATGTTTTGTATTTACTTCTACTGAAAAAAACGAATGAGAAATTAATTGGTGAGATGTTTTAAAATTAAGGTAACGTTAACTGTACATAGTTTTATACTAATAGAAAGCGTAGTCGTATTTTTGTTTAAAGCTATTTTATAAATTTTATAAGAGGTAATTGTTTACCTAAACTGTGTTGCCACTTTGTAAAGATTTATGTGGGCAACACTGGATAACGAAACTTGTGTGACAAGTAATTTCATTGTAAGATTTGTAAGTACATTTTTCAGTTACAATATTTATATTATTTACTTACATAAGTACTTATGTAGGAACTGTTATTATAATGTTTTGTTTAATTGGGTCGTTTTATTCACCTACGTAGCCTAGTCCACTGAAACCCCTATCAATATTTTACCGGGAGAATCATAGAACGGAAGCAGAAGAAACGAACTACCTAAGTTTAAATAAAATATACATTTCAGTCTAGGTAATATTTGCTGACATACAACCAAGATTATACCATAAGCCTTGGCTCGAACGGAACTAATTAATATAGGTAATACCTACGCGACAACTTTCGCTGCTGTAGAACAAAACAAGGGCCTCGCACTTTTAAAACCTTTGCGTTTCCATATTCTTAATATAGCATTGCACACATTTATTTATTTAAGAAGTATGGAGGACTGACAGCTTTTAAATACAGAAAATAAATAATAAGTATAGTACACAGTGAGCCAAATAAAAGTCCTTACGTTTAGAGGCAGGAAAATCTTAAATTGAACACTTAAAAGGTAGTCTTAATATAACCGATAACACATAAAACACTAACTACAGATATTAATTATTTTTGAAAAATCAAGGCTTAGGCGTCTTCTGGCTGCAATCACACTTGTTATAAACGGGTCAAAATCGTGCTGCTTACACCGGTTATTAAAGCTTCTGCTTGCACGCACAATAAATGAATTTTGCCTATACTCGGTTGAGCTGAAAGGTACCCGTAAAGGTGGATTATACCGGGTTTTAGTCGGAATATTTAAATTAACTTTAGATAAAAGATCGGGGCTATCAATATTATTGTTTAAAATGTTTAACAGTAGAATGCAGTCAGATATCTCACGGCGAGTACTTAATGGAAGTAAATGAAATTTTCTACACAGACTGTGGTAGTTATCGGAATGATACGGGATCTTCTGATGAAAGCATAAATATTTGATAAACCTTCTTTGAATACCCTCAATTCGGTCTATGTATTTATTGTAACCTGGATTCCAGATTTCAGAAGCATATTCCAGGTTACTCCTCACGAAAGTGCAATACAGGATTTTAAGGGTTTTCGCTTTAGTAAAACATTTTGACAGTCTCATGATGAATCCCAAAGATTTGGACGCCTTAGCTACTATAGCATCCACGTGAGAGTCAAATATAAGTTTAGAATCATGATAAACCCCTAAATCCCGAATATAATTACACCGAGGTAAAACTTGACCATTCAGAGTATACGACGTGACGTGACTAAGACCGACCGTTTTCGAGAATACGTTACGACCGAGCATTTTGCTGGATTAAGATCTAACCTACTTGTTTGACAATATACTTCCAGTCGACGAAGATCCGCCTGAAGTGCAGAAACATCATCTAATGATGCTATAGGAACATATATTTTCATATCATCGGCAAAACATAGTAATTTTGATGACAGCAGACATGAATCGATGTTGTTTACATAGACTGTGAATAATAAAGGACCCAATAGCGATCCTTGAGGACAACCGCTAGGGACAGCAATCCAACTAGAGATGTAATTATGTAATGCTACTGCTTAAGATCGATTCTCCAGGTAAGAGGAGAACCATCTCAGCAGGTCACCACGAACACTCATACTGTTAAGCCTCTGAAGAAGGATGTTATGGTCAATACGGTCAAATGCTTTGCTATGGTCAGTGTAAACGACATCGATTTGATCACCTTTATCCATGGCGGCTGTGATGAAATCATTTAGCAAAACAAGATTCGTGACCGTAGACTTTGCTCTAAGAAAACCGTGCTGGAATGGGCTAAATGAGTAAGTAGCACATATTCAAAATATAGATACCTAACCTGACACATAAGTGATATCGTTATTTGGAAGAGCAGAACTTCGGACATCAACACAAGTCTTTCTGGGTTATTAAATTAACAATTATTTTGCTATCAAAGTCTTAAAGACAAGCAAACATAAACTCCGCCGGAAACATAAAATCTTCTTAATCTACTAGCATCTCGAAACTTTCATTTTATGAGGAGAAATCTCAACCGCTAAGAACCCTGCGCAACCGCATTAAAGTAACGACAGGATACAAAACGTTATGAATGTTATGATGACTCAATAATGCTGACTGACCTTGTAACGAAAGTTATTGGCTGTTGTTGCATAACATGGCGTGCAACTCTACTTCATTGAGATGCGCGGGAGCAAGCATTATGCGGACCTAACTAGGTACTTATTGGTGCTTCGTGTGATGTAACATGTTATTTGTTCATGACAATGTGGATCCTAAGTCCTACTTACATTAACGCACTCGCATGTGTATTAGGGTGCCAACTTACTTGATCACCGTAGGCCAGAAGATCTGCCTTTAATAGAAACCCAGTCTGAAATCATCCTTAATGATGATACGTCGTTTCCGCAAAAAAGTACCCAGAAATCTAGAGTTCGATGTGACCCAGGTCAGTGGGGCGGTGTTGTAAGAGTTGGAGTAGGTATGCGCTTAGATGCACTACATTTGAAAAAAAAATATTCCATTGCCTTCATATTTCTCGGAAACGATGCGTCGTTCAATAGATTTCAGAGAACAAAAACATATTTCCATGGTACGCTCTTTTTTTTTAGGGTTCCGTAGCCGAATGGTAAAAACGGAACCCTTATAGTTTTGTCATGTCTGTCTGTCTGTCTGTCCGTCCGTCCCTATGTCACAGCCATTTTATTCCGAAACTATTAGGACTATACACATGAAACTTGGTAGGTGGATGTATTCTGTGAACCGCTTTCCGATTTTAAGAAAAGAATAAGGGAAGGGGGAGGGAAGGGGCCCCCCTTATTAGGGTTCCGTAGTCAACAAGGAACCCTTATAGTTTCGCCATGTCCGTCTGTCTGTCCGCGGTTTAGCTCAAAAACTATTGGTACTAGAAAGTTATACTTTGGCATGAGTATACACGTTAATGACGCCGAAAAAGTGGTAAAATAAAATTTTGAAAAAAAACAATTATTTAGGGTACCTCCCATACATGTAAAGTGGGATGATAATTTTTTTTTTTCGTTCTTCCCATAGTGTGGGATATCGTTGGATAGGTCTTTCAAAAATATTAGGGGTTTGGTAAGACCGTTTTTTGATTAAGTAAACCGTTCGTGACTTATCAAGCTTTAAAGTACCAATTTTCGTTAGAGTCAAGTGTCCACCCCCTCTATCAACTAAACTGTTATAGTTAGAAATTCAAATGTCACGGCAGTAGTACCTATATATAACGAAATTTAAAGGAAAACTATCACACATAAGTGGGCTTTACAAGTTTACGAGTAATAGTCGACCAATTGTATTTGACTCGAAAATTTCGAACAACTCTATAGAAATGTCGATAGATGGCGCTAAGCGCCAGTTGTATCATGCTAGCTTCTTGTGACGATTGAGTAGTGTAGCTCTGTGTCCGTATTTAAATTCAAAACACCGGCTATGACAAGTTTTATACAAAACTCTAAAAAAAATTGAAACTTTCCGTGCAAAATTGTCGGATCAGGTGAGGATTTGTATAGGAAGTCAAATTAGTTAGGTAGTCATGTTTGGCGTTTAGTTAGAGCATGGTACGAAACGATCAGTCAGCGAATACGACACGCACTTGGCTGTTATAAAAGCTACGGAACCCTACACTGCGCGTGGCCCGACACGCACTTGACCGGTTTTTTTTTTTAATATTCATACATGGAACTGAAACTGAATATATATTTTTCATGAAACCTATGCATGTGTGGTATCTATAGAAAGGTCTTTAAAAATGACATTCCGGTTTCTAAAACTACTTTTTCATAAAGTCTATCGTTTAAAAGATATACGCTTCTAAAGTGGTAAAATGTGTGTCCCCCTCTAACTTCTATAATAATGGAGAGAAAAATCTAAAAAATATATGCTGTAGATCTTAATGTAAACTTTCAACAAAAATTGGTTTGAACGAGATCGGGTCAGCAGTTTATGAGATATAGCATATTTTCTAAAACCACAAATATAACTTTGTAGGTAATTCATACAAACACTATGAAAAGCAAAGTTATTTGGCGTAGTAATACGGAACCCTTCATGGGCGAGTCAGGACTCGCCCATGACCAATTTTTTTGGTACTCATCCCGCTCTGAGTGGATGAAGAAGTGAGGTGGAAGAAGGGAGTGTCGGACTTCTACAGACTGACTAAAACCCACCCTGTTCCTTCAGCCACCCTTACGTTCCGGGGCTACGGTGTCTCGTTAGAACATTCCCGCAACCCCAACAGCTCCACAGCGCCCTACAAACTACACTTCAACAGATACCCAATAAAGAAGAAAATGTGTGCTATTTAATCAATAGTATGGAATAGTGGAACAATCGAACGGAACATGGTGGCAACTAAATAAATATTCTTAGAATTCAGCAGCCCTCCAAATGTAGGTTATGTGTATTGTTAGTGTTTTCCTTATCAGATGTGGGTCTATCGCGATCGTAGGTAGCAAGCTACAGGCCCGTTGGTATAGTGGTCAGTGGCCCTGACTGCTATGCGCAAGGTCGTGGGTTCGATTCCCACCTAGGACAAATGTTTGTGTGATGAGCACGGTCATTTGTTCTTTGTCTGGGTGTAATTTATCTATAATATGTATGTATTTAGAAATATATATGTATGTTTATCAGTTGTCTAGTACCCATACCACAAGCTCTGCTTAGTTTGGGACTAGATGGCGTTGTGTGAAAAGTTGTGGAATATTATTATTATTATTATATTATTATTAATACAGTCTAACGCTATATAATTTAAGAGTGTTCACCTTACGATCGTAAAGCTTACCTACTTGCAGTTTCTGAAATATTGACAATGCCAAGTTCAATAAGAGCATCGACATCATGAAAGTCGGTACATCCGCGAGATTCAGCCAAACGTAGGTATGCTTATATACGTCACGTGTGTACATGCAACCTGCCCCACCTCCGCACGCGTGTGGGAGCAGCACGTCCGGCAGTTTCTCCGGCAGTGCGGCGACCAGACCCGCGATCGATACCCGCGCAGGCTCCGGCAGATACGTCGCGACGCGCGTCGCCGACCACTCGGTAAAAGTGATATTATTTGCCAAATATTAAAGTGCTCATTCACCAGCTTTAGGAAACAAGGTATGTTACTTTCCAATTCTGGACGTTTCTGTGAGTCTCCGTTTTTAATTACGTGCACATCGAAAAGAAAGTCCATGCAAATGTAGAGCAAGTAATTAATGTTTCGCATATTTTTGCTACATTTAGAAATGTCAATACGATTTTAATTTCGCTAGGATTTGTGTTTATTTCTACATCGTACTGAACTGTGCTGTATAAGTAGAAAATAAAATAGTGTTGTTGAGCGAGATTCAATGCAAACCCGGCCGGCTCCCGGTCGCCCGGGCAGCATCAACAGGTCGAGCGTGCTTCTCGGCGCGGGGGCGTGTTTATGTGCTGAAAGTAAACAAGGTATTGCTTATTGTTCATTGACAATTTCATTTTCATACTCTGGCTTATTCTTTTTATTTTTGTTTTGAAATTAGTTAGTGAAAGTATTTATTGTTTCAACTAAAATGTAATCCATAAATCAATCTGCTGCGGAAGGCGAATTTTTTTACATTTATTTAAAAAACTTCATTTTGTATTTTCACCAGCTCTTATTATTGTATTGTATTTTTATTTCCCCCTTTCATAGCTAAATATTACATCTACTACATCCAAGGCATCCAGGCAAGCCTTGGATGTAGTGCAACACCTGAAGCTGAGCCTTAGTTTTTATTCCGATACACCCACTAATAATAATAATTAATATACACTCACGCAGAAAATATAATTTCAGTCTTACAACAATTTAAAACAATATGATTTTTTTTTTATTACCTTCCACAAGTTCCGGATGCATTGATTCTTGCATCAAGGAAATGCAGTTACCTACATACATTATATATAGTACATTCATATCCTGGTTGTAATTGCTAGTATTGGAAATACCCCCGATCGATGCAATCCTTATGTAGGTGGGTACCGGCCGCGTCGGGCGCTGCGCTTTCACCTCCACTGCGCTTGCGTAACAGCCGCGTGAACCCGCTGACCCTGCACCGGACACCGCACCTCGTAGATACTGACGCCCCAAGAGGCCGCGAGCCCCGTGACTCACTTTGTTTGGAAAGAAACGAATCTAGGCTTTACGGATGTCAATACGCCGCGTCTTTTGGGTGTTGTTCTAGAGCTCGAGCGGTTTTCTAACTATCACTTGTGAAATAAAGGAGTCTACCAAAGAATTATTCTGGTAGGTGTTACTTTTCGACTCTGTGCACGGTTAGAGATCACAACAAAGTCACCGGTCTGGTCAGTCCAGCTTGGTTCAAGTTGCTTGGCAATTTCAAAACTCGCCGGTCTCGTGTTGCAGATGTCGCGCCCTCGACTCGTGGCGGCAGCCCTGCTGTTCCTGACAGGCACCGCATCCACGGCTGAGCTGAATAACTCTCGGGTTGATGAAAGCTGGTGCGGCCAGAAAACTACTTGCGGCCTACACGATGATGATGGACCATGGATGTCCGTGTTGCAGCAGTGGGCTCTCAGCGATCCTGAGCACGGCGAAAGACAAGGTGAGCTTTAACCTAACAATTGATAAATGTAAGTTTTTCCTCAAACACAAGAAGTTTAGAACTGCTGCAAACTTAGAACTGCTTAATTTCGTCCGTTATATCCGTTATATACATTATATTTATAGGTCGCATAATGGCTCTACCGCGAACGCAAGGTTACTACGTGACGGACCGCATAGGTACTCCAATGCTGACCCCGCCGCCTCCGCCCCAATATCACGGGAACCAGCCCAACCACCCGCTGCCCCCCGGCGGCCGGCCCTACGACGAGTGGCAGCACTCGCCGCCCCTGCCACCCACCAGCGGCAAGATTGTCAACCGACCACCCAACCCATACAAGGATAAATTCAAGCCAAGCCCAAGCTATGTGAGTCCTATTATGTCCTGCTTGGCCTTTTTCTCAAATAGGTACATATTTTGTCGAGATCGGCTTTCAATCTAACCGAATTCGGCTGAGTACTAGCAATTTTCTTGGAACAACTGCCTATCTAGCCTACAAAATCCAGTAGCTAGATAACACGATAAGCCTGGCCGACTCTGGTGTCATATATTCTGGCATCTGACTACCCGTAAGGCCGTAACAAAGAGTAAAGTAATATAGGGCCGTAACAACTATCACAGATGTACAATGTACAGATGACAGCCGGGACTAACAGCTTTCCGAGGTTCGAAGGAATCTAGATACTTAGATGGCCAACAATCCAGTGCGGACCGACTTAGAACAGCGTAAGTAACACAGCCTTGAAAACTGACCCGCGCAGCAGTTGTTACGTAGCTACGAGTTCGTCCTATGAGTCCTAGTAGTACTAGTAGATACGTCATAAGATAATCTAACCAACCTTTGAATGAGCTTATAGAGCTATTAATGCAACTTATTAATAGTAAGCTTGTTGCACCATAATCGACCGTTTCCAAAGACTATTCAAATTCAAATATTTTATTTCAGATAAAATACATATTATGTTAGTAGTAGTAATTAGCCCGATGTTAGTATTCAATTAAATGTGTAATAATAATCAACTAATTTGACTTCTGAGTTTATTTCAGTGTTTCTTCTCAGAGTAGTCAGGAAACACCGGGCTCATCTAGCATAATTTAAAACACAAAAAAATAATGTGTAAAAGTGTTATTTATAGCCAATTTACAAAATAAATATTTCATTTCATAATAAATACCACCACTACTATTCTCTATTACCGTTTCAAATAAAAATAATCGAATATTTATATAACTGCATAAATAGTAACTTAGCTCTCAGCAATAACAAGCCCCATGGTTGTTTTCAGCCGGCACCCGTCCAGAACCAGCCGATCCCTGTGCACAGTCAGGCCGTGGACCGCGTGGACGACAACCGACAACCGCCGAACAAGCAGGTGTCGGAGACGGACCTGTTCCTGCTGGGCGCCATCGAGAAGCTGGTGTGGAGGGCAGACCTGTTCGAGAAGCGGCTGCGCAAGCTGGAGGAGAGCGTGCATCTCATGGTGGTTGGCGTTGAGAAACAAGACGGTGACGAACTTTTTTTTTAAGAATACTAACTAGTTATATGGGTAGAATTCACAATACTCGCAATCTTGTTAACCCCTACAACTGAACTAAATATGCTTGTGTCTGAAGTGGGCCTCCGCGACCTCTTGATTACAACCGACACCACAGCCTTAGGCTATTGACACTTAAGATCTTGATGCTGAAGAATCTGTACTTCCTGAATTCTTACAGTAATCATCATCATGCACGTTGGATTAACTCGCTTACCTGATTGTGCTCCTGTTGAACATGGGTTACAGTAACGCTTCAAATTTTTCATATTTTTCGCCACCAAGATGTATAACTAACTTCGGCGGTCCCTAAGACATCAAAGTGGAATCGTTTTAGTCATGTAAACGACTGACTCACGCCCGGACCGCTAAACATAAAATAACTCGTTTTGCAACTGTTGTAACCATACTATTACAACACGCTCGCTCCGCATAATATCATTATGAATCAAACACAAACACTTTCGCCATTCATTCAAGAGAAAGTCCTCTCAGCTAAATGTCACATTCTTGTGTTAGCAGAGCCGTGCGCGGAGAACTTCACGCGCGTGGGAGAGGGCTGCTACCACGTGTCCTCGGACGCTGACAACTGGAAGGGGGCCAACTACGGGTGCCGCCGCCTCAAGAGTAACCTGCTGGAGATCGACACCGACAAGGAGAAGGAACAGCTCACTGCCAGCATCTTCTCCAATAAGAAGAATAAAGGTAACCCAGTGGGGCTTATATTCAGTGGCTAGCTTGGGCCTTGGATAGTATGGGCTAAACTAGAAATTAATGTGTGGCGTGTGATCGTGTTTTTTTAGGTATTTGCTATGGTCCATGCTTTTCTCGCCCCTCACGACCTAATTATAACTTGAAAACTTACCATAATTTGTCTGTTTTCTGCTGCGAAAGGACCCCTCAAAACCGAACGTGGATTTATACTTATAAATCCTACAGAAGTTTCTAACCATCAAGGAAGCGGAACAGACGGAAGGGCGCCGAGAATCTGCTCACTAGCTAAATGTGTCTGGTTTTTCAAACATATCCGAGCCTTGATCTGCGTAGTGTCCGGTTCCATCGTGTACGTCATGCTGCACAGCCTGGCGAGGAGGATCATTCCCAACATTGTGCTCACCGGCACTTTGGCTAAAGCTTCCCTCAAAGTTGCCAACAACGTGCAACTATCGCCACTTTTCCCAATGCATAAAATGAATAAAAATGAATAGTTTATTCATGTCTTAGAACAATGTCGTAGCATTCAGTGTACCAACATATTTACAACTTCCTCCAAATAGTATTACAATAACTATCTCTTGCCCTTCAGAGGGCTTCAAACTTTATGCAACTTATATGTGTCTATAGCAGTATAGGAATATTCGTCATATCTACCAGCAATGGGTTTCTACTGTGTTAGTACAGTATTGATTTATTTAGTCAGTCTTGGATGGATAAGTCAGGGTTAAAGATCAGGCATAGGAAGCAAGGAATTTGATATATCATCAGCAGAGGACGCCACGGTACGTGGGTGATTATTGTTATCCGTAGAATAATTAGCATGTCAGCATTCGTTGTAGTACTGTCCACAAATAAAGTAGCATACCACTGGTACCTACTTAAAATTTATACGAATTATTTTTTTGGCATAATGTTAAGCGATTTAAAAATGTAATAAGTCATTTATTTAAACTTTATGTACAATGGTATTACAAGGGCGGACTTAATGCAGCAAGGCATTCTCTACCAGTCAACCTTTGTCATCGTTTATTTTTATTCTTTTGTTGATTGTACCTTTGTTGCAAGTAGTGAAGTGTTATGCTTGTTTGTTATAAATAGTAGGGATTAATAACTAACAAATAATCATATTTAAATTACGTGTTATGATTAAATAATTGGATATATTTAATTATTTATTTCTTTTACATGTTTCGCTTAAGCAAATGCACTAGCCATGTTATTTTATCTCCACGCTTCGTTAATTCGTAGAGATTATCTGAGGAATCAAGTGTGCCATGGCTCCGTAGTGCATGAAGTAGTAAAATCAATCAATTTTTTTTTTTATAGCTGGCCTTTTGGAAGTGTCGTGCCTAATCTAGAGATTAGAAATTATATGTTTATACAGTATGTTAACTAACAGAGGGCGTTCCCGTTAACCCGCAATAGTATAGCATCCATACATGCTAAAAAAATATTACCATTCGAAAAAAAATGGTTTTTTTTTATATTAAAATATTCACTAAAAATGTTAAATTGATATGTAAAAGAAACACTCTGTACACGCGTACTTGAAGGACGGCAACGTCGCAATTTATTTATGAATGCGTACGCGTGTACGGAGTGTTTCTTTTACATATCAATTTAACATTTTTAGTACTGTACTGTATTTAGTATCTCATGCCTGTGTTGACTAAGTGAAAGTAATAAGTGGCAGGCAAGCATATTCGTTATCCGTGGTTGATGCGTTATTGGGCCTTTGAATGAGTAGATTTGACTTAACTAATTTTCACTTTACATCGATATGATCAGAAATCCAGGGGAAAATGTTAAATGCAAAGAAACTAAGGGTAACTAAAATTACCTATGGATCCGGTATTGGGTTAACCCACCCTGATCACGGGTAACGAATGAGCAGTGAACGTACCGTCCTTGTATTTGTATAAGACAGAATATGAATGGCCGGCTTAGGAACCCGATTTTAAATTATGACACTGTTGTGTAATTTAATTTGGACTATTGTTGAATGTTTTGTTGCGTACAAATAAATGTTTTTTTTTTTTAATAATGTTTAGGAGGAGAGTTCTGGACGGGTGGACTCAACCCAGGCCTGCTGTGGATCTGGTCGCACTCCGCGAAACCTGTGGCGTATAACGTCAGCGGGAACAACAATACGTCAGGAGATACAGCCACCAGCATCCCGGGGGAGGGTCGCTGCCTGGCGTGGCGGGACGCGCGTGAGCACTACGCCGGGCGTGACTGTGCACGCCGGCTCCGCTACGTCTGTGAGAAGGAGCCCGACCCACAAACTCTCAGCAACGAGATCTCTCGCGCCGCGCGCCTGCTCGCCGCCGACAAGAGGATACAGATTTTAAGGACTGACGAAGAGCCGTGAAACGAGCTCCGGTTTTATACTGTAGAATATTTTGTGTCTATTTACCTCGTATTTCTAGTATTTATTATCGTTGTACTCTTAGTGTAACCCTTTACGCGAATATTTTCGTGTTTTTATTTGTAATGAAAATTGTCAATGTTTGAGATTTGTGTAACGAATTTAAATGTTTGGATAAAATAAATAAATAAACATGAACGTTTTACACTATCTTATATTCCAATTATATTTACATGTTTTAAGAAATCACAACAAAATAACTTATTAATAAATAATTATTTATTTGTTTATCCACTGCTAAGGACCTGTTCATGCAAAAAAGTTTACATTTAAAGTCTTTGAAAATTTCATTCATATTGGAACCGACATCTGACAACGATTTTGGTCCTTCACTGTAACCAATTTAGACAAAACTTTGGTAGTTAATGACTGACTACAGCAAAGTGATGATGTATTTACACAGAGCTTCGAATACTACCACAGCGGCAAAATGAGGTAAAAAGAAATAGAACATCACTTTGACGCTACAGTAACACTAAATATTTCAAGTGTCTTCAACGTCCCAACAATAAAGCAAGTATACAAATGTAGATACCATAAGTATACAATTTAAATTATTATTGAATATGTAGACGGTACATTGAAAAGGACACTTTGTAATGTGGCGCGTGGCGAGCGATATTCATTCTTATTGACATTAACATAAGGTCCACTCCACGCACACAGGACCTCGGGATTATCAAAAAGTAAAATATTTACAAGTTATTGACGCGTAAGATTTATAACAATGCCCGTTTGTACTTGTAAGTGTTAATAGTTATAAGTATAAAAACATTCCAATGTTACATAAAAAGTTAATAAGCATTTGATAACTGTTTGCAAAAAATTTCTACAGCAATTTATTATATTCCAATTATTATTTTGGAGATCAACATATAAGAATAAAAAATGGTTTCTCCCAACTTACAAATACATATTCTTGTTTCATAATTTTTCGTATAAAAGCCCTAATCTCGTGATTGGCTTTGCATGTTGTCGTAATTTTTAAAAATTACAACGTGTAAAGTAAAACACTTTGTTACATGAAGTTTCAATTCACCTTCCTACCACCTTATAACGATGCAGTCTTGGTACATACATTATGTACAGTTCGGTGGACGTAGAAACTTTCAAGAGTTGATCTGAACAAGACGTGAGATATTATTTTAGTATAATATCACAGTTACAAGTACATAGTTTGTTGAAAATAATGAATAGAAGTATGGCATTACGTAAATAAATAAAATAAAATTAGCCACTCACAGTGTGACAGTGTTCTACACTTGAGTCTTCATGCAGTTGACGTTAATCAGAAACTAGGTTTGATATTTGCCCTGCATATTGTACAATTATTTACATAGCATGTTATACGGGCGTTTTTAAATTACCTACTCGGCGAAACTCCAGCGTTTTTATGGAAATCGGTACCTTAAAGTAATATAAAAAAAATAAAAACACACTTGAAAGCAAATAAATCGAGTTACTACCGTTTTGCGCATTTAATGGTTACTATTTTTTGGTCATTTCATTTCAAGTAAAATTATTCATTTTAAGTTTTAAGGTAGTGAAATAAACTTTCATATAGATTAGATTTCATTATAGTTATTTGATTTAAAATTCCAAAGTAACAATCGGGAGACGGCAAATAGGGGAGCTCGATTTATTTGCTCACAAGTATCTATGAGTGACATGTTAGATGCGGAAAATCGCCAATGAATTAACTTAAAATGCCCCGTATGGAGTGAAAGTCCCGTACAACATAAGAACGTGCGGTGGGCTAGTTGAAGTGGAACTTGAACTGGAAGGGCGAGCCGTGCTGGAAGTGGTGGAAGGGGTTGTTGAAGGGCCCTCCCCCCCCCCGGGAGGCCTCCGGGTCCAGCGGGTCGGCGCCCGCGTCGAACTGCGCGCGCTTCTCCGGGTCCGTCAGCACCTACACACACACACACATATTTTACACCAACATTTAAACACACTCATTTTACACTAGCTTTTGCCCGCGACTTCATTCGCGTGGGAGCTTTTTCCCGCGTAATTCCCAGTCCCGTGGGAATTCCGGGATAAAACCTATGTCCTTCCCAGGGTCCTAAACTATTCCGATGCTAAATTTCATCTAAATCGGTTAAGCGGTTTAGGCGTGAAAAGGTAACATACAGACAGAGTTACTTTCGCATTTATAATATTAGTATGGATTATTTCTTAATAAGGGTTTTCTGTAATAACGTCCACCAGGCGGCAGCACTGCCGCATCAGATTCAGGCACCTGTCAAATGCTTAAGTTTTTTGACATCTGTCAAATTGACGTCATGTATACATCAAAGATTCGTTTCAAAAGACCTCTCGCCTCAGTACCGCCAACTGGTGGTTAAACCCTCATTCTATAGTTAAAATGGCGTTCTTATCGCTAAAAGCGATATCTTCCAGACAACCTTTGGAAGGACTTTCAAAACTTTAATTATAGTGGGGAGCGCTAAATTAGTGTACCTATTACATAAATATAAACAGAAAACAAAATGACATATGACATACTTATATGTATATCCTTCATTTTGATCCATAATATAAATACATCGAGAAATATAGACTTCTATCTTTACATCTAAATAAATTTGAAATTTCTGTAGGCATCTGTTGAAATTGCAAAACGAACAAAAATGCCTGGAGAAACTACTGATCTATGAAAGAGCTATTTACAGACACGTTGCCCGTGTCAACAAAACGCACGCTGATGGACATGTGTATTCTCCCCATCTTGACCTATGGTGCACAAACTTGGTGTTTGACTAACATCCAAAGTTGAGATGTCTTTTTCATAAAGAAAACATGAATCTATATCAAAATAAATGATTTTGTCATCAAGATAATTTTATGAAGATAAAATTAGTCGTTTAAAGTATGTTATTCGGTTGTGTAATTTAGGAGACAGGTAGTTTAAAAGTCTTCAACAGTTCATATACGGTACCACATCCAATACCAGCTATTCTAAACAATGAACCTGATAAAACTTAGTACCTACTAAGAACTACACAACATAATTGCATCACAATAAAAACTTTTTGCAAAAATATAAAACCGACCTCCATATCAAAACACTACAAAGCCAAAAATAATTTTAATTTCGGTAGTCGGTGTTATTGGTTTTGTATTTTCTGTTTTTTTCACACCGACTTCCGAAATTAAAATTATTTTTGGCTTTGTAGTGTTTTGATATGGAAGTCGGTTTTATTTTTTTGCAAAAAAGTTTTTATTTTCGTGCTTTTTAGTGGGTCAGTGAACTTTCCAAATCGGTTCGTAAATGACGAAGTTATGCGCGAACAAAAAACGCAATGCGGAGTAAACGAAAAGATCATCAACGTAAATATTTTTTTTAGACTTTTGTTGATTTTTCAGAAACGGCTTGTCCGATTTGGATAAAATTTTCATGGGACCATTTGGGAAGCATACCCTTTCTAACAAGATAAGAATTTTTTTAAATCGGTTGGCAAGCGACGGAGTTATGCGCGGACAAACATAAAAAAAAAAAATACAAACATCCGAATTGAGAACCTCCTCCTTTTTTAGAAGTCGGTTAAAAATATAATTAACGCCCAACGAAGTGGGCACGGGTCGGCTAGTCTATATATATAAAAGCGAAATACCACTCACTGATTAATCACGAAATCTCAGAAACTACAAGTAGTAGGGCTCTCAAATTTTGCATGAGGGTTCCTTTTAGTACGAAGATGCTAGCCAAGACGGGATTTTGCAAAATTCCCATGGGATCGGGATTTACACGGGAAAACTTCCCACGAGAACGAAGTCGCGAGCAACTGCTAGTTGGAATTACAATTCAGTTGATATTTGAATTATAGTTCAGTTGATATTTCAATTATAGTTCAGTTGATGTTTGAATTATAGTTCAGTTGATATTTCAATTATAGTTCAGTTGATATTTCAATTATAGTTCAGTTGATATTTGAATTATAGTTCAGTTGATATTTCAATTATAGTTCAGTTGATATTTCAATTATAGTTCAGTTGATATTTCAATTATAGTTCAGTTGATATTTCAATTATAGTTCAGTTGATATTTCAATTATAGTTCAGTTGATATTTGAATTATAGTTGAGTTGATATTGTAACGCTGACCTCTTTGGCGGCGGCGATATCGATGAACTTCTTCTCCGCGAGCTTCTTGTCGTCGCCCTGGAAGTTGTCAGGATGCCACTTCTGCGCCGCCTTGCGGTACGCCTTGATCACTTCCTGCTTGCTCGCGGACCTGACAACATTATATAGTTAATACTGTATCAAAAATATATGTAAATATGGATAAAACACTAGAATATACAGTGTTACAGGTTAAAGTTGTAACATTTCGGGGAGTGTGCGATGGAATTACACAATCTAGTTCCGCCAAGCCCGTTCCATCATCGGACAACAAGACAAACGGCAAAGCGTCATCGTTACATGGTGGACATCCCATCCATACGCACGAAACGTTTTGGGAATACTTTCATTGTGCGTACGGCTAAGGAATGAAATTCCCTACCGGAGTCTGTGTTTCCTGATCGCTATAACCTGGGTGTCTTTAAGTCAAGAGTGAATAGGTTACTTTTAGGCAAGCGTGCTCCATCTTTGACCACATCATCACCTACCATCAGGTGAGATAGTGGTTAAACGCGAAACTATTTTCAATAAAAAAAAGTCCGCCTAGATCTATTAAGGGCGTGTAGTTTTTATTACTTTTGACCGATTTGATAATAAAACAAACCGTTTTAAAGATAACGGACCTAGGTCGACTTAACTTGTAATGGGTTAAAGGTTAAACTGATCTTAATATACCTAGATTTGTTGCAGCTGAGTTCTTGTGTTTTACATGGAGCGAATGTTTATCTAACTTTCATAACCCGGTAGCTGGGTAATACGATATTGCTAAGTTAGACTGTTGCCAGATTATCTGGTTCTGATCAACCTGTAATGACTGACAAAGATACGTGAGCATTAATTTATTTGTTTTAATCGCTTATATGTCGCAGGTCGCGTCGCGGCCTAATGTAGCCTCAGCCTTACAGCACTGTACCATACACGCTCTAGTCCCATTTGCTGGGATAACGGATAGCCCCGTACGAACGCAATGACCCATCGTTACATGGTTCACATACTACCCACACGCACGATAAGTTTTGGGAACACATTCATTATACGTACAAAAAGAAAGAGATTTCATATCAGAATCTATGTTTACTGATAACTATAACCTGAGGGTTTTCAAATCAAAAGTGAATAGGTTACTTCTAGGTAAGCATGCTTCATCTCCGACCACATCACTGCTTATCATCAGGTGAAAAAGTAGTCAAACTAGAACCTATAAAAAACATACTACCGTCATAGTTTTCAATTCCACTTCTCTGCTAATAATATCCAAACACCAAATTAATATCTTTTGTATCACTTCCCACGCACACACTCACCTCTTAACTCCTAATATTTTGTAATAATCTCTCTGCTCGGACTGTTTCTGCATTTTTTGCGCACGACTGAGTCCATCCTTCGCGCGTTGTAATCCTTCTTCTAACTCTAACGCCTCTTTGAACGACTGGATGGCTGTAGAAAAAAAAATTCAGTAAAAATTAATTTTGCTTTTAACTATCAGAAAATAAAATTGAAATAAAAAGTTAAAACTCACTGATGAAACTTAAGGAAATATTTGATTATATGTTTTCAGTACACAACAGCTATACATAATATTGGTACTCAAACCATTCATAGTAAAAAAAATATATATAGTAATATGCTGTGCACTGGATCTGTGCTAAAAATACATAATCAAACATTACTTGAACGTGATTACTTTATACAAAAAAAAACTGCTATTATCGTTCTAAAAATCGCGTAAATAACTCAACCAAACCGTTTTTATTTTGAACCACTGAGTTAAAAATAATTCAAACTCATTTAAAAGAGTGGGCTCATACTGAATTTAAAAAAAAAAGGTTGCTCATTTTGCGTCAAACCCACAACGTGCACTGCAAACGATGGCGCTCATCGAAGTCAGTTGTGAGTATTGTTAGTGTGACCCACAGCTTCAGGTCGCTGTCGCACGTGTGCAGAGCCTCATGTGCTGACGTGCTGCTACTGACTGATGGAGGAGACCCATGTGTGTGTGTTTTTTATTACGAATGAGCCCGCTCTTGCCGTCGATCACACCTGATGGTAAGTGTAAGATGAGGTCTACGATCGAACGAGCGAGCCCAGAAAATGCCTGTTCAGTCTTTCTTTAATCTTTTGAACGCCACGGCCGGCTATAGCCGACAAACGAAAACGTACCAATCACGCCAAAGTCGTCTACAGCCGACAAGAAAACGACATTTTTTAGGTACAAAATAAATATATGAAATTAAGTTTTATGTGTTTCTTTTTCCTATTATTTAAAACTACATTAATGAAATATTGTAAAATAGCACAAAGATATATTAATTACTTACATTTCACTACAAAAAACAATCATCAAAAATTGCTAATCGAAATCCGTAAAAAAAGTGTTCTTCTTCACGCCGCAGTCGTCAAGACACGACAGCTAGTGATGAGTAGGTAAGGTAACTTTTACTTCAAATTTATTAATTATTTTATTAAAAGTAGCTTACTATTACTTTACAATAATTTTTTAATGCCAACTATTCGATCCACGAAATGTTGCTTTCGCAAGAATGTTCAGTAACATGTAAATATGCTGAACGTTATTAGAAAAGTACGACAGCAAAAGAACTTGGATGACATAAGTTTGCCAAGTTACGAAGACTCAGAGTAATAATTATAAGTAAATTGTTTTAAATACTATAAGATGATTATTATTTATTATGTCCCACAATATCACATCCCTACTCGCATGCGAGAAAGTTGTCAAAAGTCGTGCCAGCCACGCCTAGGGACACGGTATCGATAAGAAAGTATCGATATTGTACTCATGAGTAATATCGAAAAAAAGTATCGTACTCATAAATGTATCGAAACAAAAGTATCGATACTTTAAAGTATCGAGTACTTTTCTTAGGGCCTAATGCGCATACGTCAAGCCGTCAATGTCAGTCAGTAACGTCAATTTAGCTTCAGTACAGTAGGACAGAAGAACAGAACATCAACAATAATGGTATTGGTACACTAGTGTAGTAATAGTGCTATAAAAAAGACAACTGTGACTTTACAAATTATTTAAACAATATTATATTAGTTATTCCTTTAGCAACATATTATATGTAGTACCCATTCCTCCTCCGTACAATCGCTAATAGATATACAGCACGGAACAATAGGTTTTTTTAGATGGCACACATTCACATTTAATAAGTCAAATAATAGTCAAGCACAATAACGATCAACCGGAGAAAAAAATTACGCGAGACGAACACGGAGAATAATACAAATAATACTGTTTTGTGGGATATCTTTGTATATTATAAGAAATACATTATACCATTAAACCATAAATAAATAATAATAACAAAACAATTTTCTAACGGCGAACGATTGATTAGTGAAGGAAAAACACAAACAAATTGTTTATCACAAATAAACAATTCTGATTCTGAAAAGGATCTGAACTGTGAATAGAATGACTGAAGGAATGATTTCGAGCTCAATGTAATGATTTAGAAGGTTTAGTTTAATTAAACTAGATGGCGTTACTGTCCAAGATTTAATCGATACGATACCTGTCAAAAAGTACTCATTGAGTAAAAGTATCAAATACAAAGTATTGAGTATAAAAGTATCGGTATCGAAACGAAACGTACTCGATACCACAATGTATCGATACTTTTTTCGTGTCCCTAGCCACCCCAGAGTCGAGTCTTCCCGATAGCGGATGACGTCATGAAAGAGATTAGTGATGTACCTTATTATTTGATTTATTCGTTTGTAGTTGTAATGTCTGCTTTTAGGTTGTTTAGAAATTTGTAACTGGTGTTTAATGATAGTATAATACCAAATAGGGTCAAATAAAACGGACTAAAAAAAAGAAAATAATAATGCAACAAGTAATATTTTATTAAAAAGATATGGAACGAAAAGCAGTGATTAATTGGTTATCGATAACTTATCGATAAGATGTTGGAATCCCTATTTTTTTGTAGGTATTTGCGGTGAAATTGTGGCTTGGCGTGGAGGGCTCGCGCGTGCGTTTTTGCTCTGGCGTTCAAAAGGTTAAAGGTGTGTGTATGTGTGCCTCACCGTCGTCGAACATGTCAAGCCCGAGCAGCGCGTCCCCCCGGTCGCACAACACTCGCGCGTCTCGCTGCAGCTCCAGCGCACTGCCGCACGCCGCGAGGGCCTCCGTGTGTTGCTCGTCCTGAATTAAGAAGACAATTATATTAATTATCACGAAGCTTATCTTCAAGGCTATATTTTGAAATTTCTCTCTAAATCTTGCTGTCCTCCCCCCAGCGACAACCCTAGTCGACTTCTGTACAACAAAGGGAGACCCCTATGTTGTACGGAAGTCGGCTTTTAGAGTGATACCAAACCTACACGTCGCTCTTGATTCTGTCAAAGACAAAATGAAATGGTGAGCAATTATCCGACTGAAGATAATTCCACAGCTATGGAATTACGACTCTCAGTAATGATGGAACGACGCGGGGTAAAAAAGGACAAGTAGTTTACAAATAATTATAGTAGTTAGAAAAAGATTCTGCGTTAAGGTTTATATACAACGCACGAAAAGTCCCTAGTAAATGAAAATTAGCTCGCATTACCTCGATTTTCAAGAATAATGATATTCGGATGTCTCAAAATATCGACCCATCCTTTAATTACAGTCTTTAAATAAATCAGTGAAAAAAAAAATATTGGCATATTAAGCAAGTTTTCTTCAAAAGAAATCCACTATATCAAATCTTTTGTGTTTTTCCAGTGATGCACTGAAATAAAGAGGTGCACGCTATGTATACAGATTTTAGTAAGGCATTTGATATTATTGATCACAATATTTTTCTGAATATGATAATGGGTATGGGTATTCATGGCTCTTTGTTGTGCTGGTGAGAGACTTATTTGAGAAATCGGTTTCACATTACTAATTAATTTTAATTTATTATTTATTTATTTATTTATTTTAGTTTATTTTTAAAAATTATTAATTTTTATCCATGATTTGGCAAGTAGACTGTAGTATGTATGGATGTAACAATAATTAAATATAACACGTGTAATTTAAAGGGTATATACACACCGAGTGCACGGCTTCTTTGGATGGTAAAAAACGATATAGCAAGGGTTTTCTAATCCTATGTCTACATGTGTGGAGCTTATTAGAAATTTCAATACATTGATACCAGAGACCGAATTTTTCAAATCAAGAAGAACGAAGAGAATTATCGTGTTATTGGCTAGTGATGTGGAAAGTGATGATCCTCATAGTGATGTGACACGTTTGTTATTATTGGTATTCAAGAAACATATGAAACCGATAATTTGGGGTCAATTCTGTGAGTCACTTATTTTGAGCTGAAACTTTGCACAGAGACTCCATACCAGATGTTGTCTTTCGTCTTTTTGGATAGATATGGGGTTTCCGTTACACGTTGTAATGTCAAATAGAGATGTACTGACCTTGGAGAGACAGCTGCAGAGCCACTTCCGCGCCTCGAACACGACGAGAGTGACCTCGTCCTCAGTGTTCAGCACCTTGTTGGCGGCCGCCGCACAGCCCGCGTAGTCCCGCGCCGAGCTCAGTTCCTCGCATTCCAGCAAAAGCTTGTCCACCTTCTTAACTTTCTTGTAGAACGGGAAGCACTTCTTGTGCTCCGGGTCTAGTCGCAGACATTCTCGGATTTCCTGAAGCAAACTCGATGTTTAGGCTTCATTATTTTTATATTTAATAGTTTCGTAACTTTTTTATGTGAGTAGAATTACTAGCAACCTTGTTAACCCCTCCAACTAAGCTTGTAACGTTTAAAAAAGTTATAATTATGGAAAAGCAATATGCTGGCACCATCTACCGATGGCAATGATGTGCACTCACTCCATGTAGGATGGTAACTCTTGAAAGATGTCATAGATGGCGTGGCGTATGTGTATCCAGTATTAGAATTTGAGTTAATGAATATTTTAAACTTAAAATAAATAAAAATAAATTAATGGTGTTCTCCTTATGCATAGAATATGTGAAGGTAATTTAGTAAGATTCTATGCTGAGGTGACCCAATTAGTAATTGTCTTTTATCATTGAGCAGAGACGATTAGTTAGCTGTCAAGACAAGAGCCGTTCTTTTTCTTTTGCTCTCTGGTCTGAGGACGATCGAAGGTCAGAAGCGTAGACGATAAAGAGATTTTCTTTGGTGTAAAAGCCCATTATTAATAACGAAGGAAAGGCAGGGCACCAAGGTTAAATATAAAATCCATGTATGGATTAACCGGAATATGTCCGTGAGTAGAAAACCTTTGCATATTTCTGAAATTAGGACAAGCGTCTATTTTAAAGCTAACACCACGCTGTCTTGTCTTTGTTCTAGGGTCGCATAATTTAGTTAATTAATAGGATTTAAACTTAATTAAGAAGAAATGGTCATGTTGTGAAGATATATGTATAGAGGGAGTTCTTCACCAACTACGTAGTAGAACATAAAGCGGTTTGGTTCTGAGCAGAAACAATGCCACGTTTTTTTATCAAGCACACCACACAGATGCGGTACTGCTGGCGGAACCCGTGCCAAGATTAATCAACTGAAATCTATTGTTCAAGGGTAATTAAGAAACCCCAGACTGTAAGTGTATTTAATTATTTAACTTAAACTGTGAAATTTAGAAGTAATGAAACAACCAACACGTGTCTGAAGAACGATTAATTATATTTAATGATATGACCAACCAAACTTGTCTAATGTTTTATTTCTAATGTAATCTCATCATGCGCAAGAACTCAGCCCATAAGTCTCATCTACAGATATCTACCCTTAGCTGGTGTCAACGAATTAGGAATGATATAGAACACGAACTCCGCTCAAAAATGGTTCCACGCAAAACACAATCATGTAGGCGGGGTGAAAAAAATACAATCAAAGCGCCTCTCAGTCTGATGTGCGCTCTGTGACAGACGCCAGAATCATGTTGATTAGTGAAAAATCCAAGAAAAAGCTCGTTTCTGAGGGATAAAAATGACCTCCTGCGTAGTAAGGTGGTGTAAAAGACGGAAAGAAGGAAGTAAAAAACTAACTGGGATAGCTTATCACTAGTAAGTAAAATAATTTCGTGTTTTATTTTCGTATAGACAACCACGAGTTGTCAGTATTATGCAACAGGTAGCCAGCCAGTTTTTAATACCTACCTAACTATTATATATTTTATATTAAGTACAGAGTTTTATAAACTGGATGGATTGGTTTGCCTGTGTGTTTCTTATTTTAGTTTCCCCAAAAAAGAGATTCGACGACTACAGTGGATTGCAGCAGTCCGCTTAGAAAAAAAGAGAGGATTATTGGTTACCAACTAATTCCAGTAGGGTTTGCTCCATACATTTTGGTAACGAAGACATATATTCGTCACGCACTGGCTATCGTATGCTAAAAAAATTCAGCTGTACCTATTTGTACGGTTAGTACTGTTGCACAGCATTTCGTGAAAAAATCGGGTAAATCCTAATAACTTAATTTAAGGATTGCTTAAGAATACAAATTTTAAATCACGTCTAATGTGTTTCATGTTATCAGTAGGTATTGAAATGAAATGAAATATTTATTTGTAAATTGGTTACAAATAACACTTTTACACGTCATGTTTTTTTGCGTGTTAAGTTTAGCTAGATGAGGCTGTGGACTGTGGATGAGGATTAGGATGATATTACACCACGTTGAAACAATGCAGGTCATTAAATCGGCACTCCGTATATGAGCTGATAAATAGAGCGAGCCAATATTTAGGAGATGTTTCTGTCCATTTTACTAAACAACAAAGTTTTGTTTTGAGTACCTCGAGTACCCTTAAATTTTGGCTCGTACTTTTTAAAAATCACCTTGTATATTAAATTTAATCTACTCACACATTATATATATATATATATATATATATATATATCTAGTTTCACAGCTTATAAGCCTAACGCTCTTCTTATGGAGGGTTAGCTAATGAATTCTTACCTTATTTATGTACTTTAAGAAATTAATAAATATGAAATTCGGTAGATCCTGAGGAAATAATTATTTCCATTTAAAATAGGTATTAGGTAAGTAATAAGATAACTGTTTCGTTTCCAAAGGGTGTTGTCCAAATGCTTGAAATGGAACTGCGAATAGTCCTTAATTATTTTAAAATAAAATATGTACATTGAAATAATTATCAAGTTTGTTTAAGTAGGATATAAAAATATGGAAATCATTAAAATATTTAACCTGATATCCGCTTAATTTATTCTTCTTTTTATTGGAGGTCAGTGTTTATTTGACACTAATAAGTGGCATTCAGCCAAACAGGAATCGTAAAATAATTCCTAACGAATTAGTTTGCAGATTTAGTGCACAGTAATTATTAATATAATATTATTCGACCTATGTGTACCATAAATCTAAAAAAATAATATTATTTTTTTAGATTAAAATTAATTCAAATTAATATTAACATGCATATACAAGGTGTCACAGATTAAGCGCAATACCTCAGACACCCCAATTAGAATATTAAATTATAAGTCTAAAACAACATCCGTAACTAAATACAGGTTTCTTTCAATAACACCTTCATACCTTTTAGTCACACTGTGAAGAACCTGGGAATACACATTGACGACACTCTTTCTTGGACTAAACAGTTACAGGAAGTTAATCGTAAAGTATTTGCTTCTGCAGGCTCCTTGAGACGCCTTCGTAATTTTCTTCCCATCTCCACTAAAATTGTAATTGCACAAACCCTTCTTCTCCCTATTCTGGACTATGCTGATTCCAGCTATCTCGACTTGACCCAAGACCAATTGGACAAGCTAGAGCGACTTCAAAATCTGTGTATCAGGTTTATATTTGGCTTGCGCAAGTATGACCACGTTTCTGATTTCCGTGCTCAGCTCAAATGGCTTCCTATTAGATTTCGCCGGAATCTTCACTTACTTTCTTTACTTTATAATGTGCTCTTTAATCCTTTTACTCCTTTTTATCTTAAGGAACGTTTTCAGTTCCTCTGTGACACACATTCTAGGTCCTTGAGATCATCGGAAAATCTAGAGTTAAGTATTCGTATGCATTCCACTTCTTTCTTTGATAAATCTTTTACCATACAAGCAGCTCGTTTGTGGAATGCATTACCCATAGAAGTGAGGCGTGCTCAAACGCTACCAGCGTTCAAAAGAATGGTGAAGGAGCATTACCTCTCCCTATAACTGGTCCCCTTCTTTCTCAATTATACATGTAATATTTATTAGTATATGATTTTCGTATTTATGTATTTTATATTATTATGTTCAGTTAAAATTATGATGTTTGTACACTGACAGCCCTTAAACTGTCTCCTTTAAGTTTGTCCATCCAAAGGTTGTCTGTAAGAGATCGCCCTGTGCGATAAGACCGCCCATTGTACACTAATTTAATTTTTTTGTATCCATAGTAATATTGTAAGGTGTACAATAAAGTATATAATAATAATAAATATATAAATAAATTGAAACCAAACCTAGACCTTTTTTATCAAATAGTTATCCTTACTAAACGCAAAACGTATGTGCGCATAGATAAAATAGATAAGTAGATTTGGTCAACAGACGAAATTATATTGGAACCGTGTGTCTCCAGTTAGGCGCTGGGCGGGGCAACAACTACACATGCAGTTTAATAAAATCAATAGATACGCACTCGCACACACACCCGCATTTCTTAAATCAGAACGTACTATACAATCAATAATAAACCTTATTCCGTCAAACACAGCGTGTATTTACCATGCACCGTAGAACTTACCCACACAAAAACATCGGCCGCTATCGTTGTGCTGTGCAAAAGCAATTTATTTTACATATACGCTAGTGATTGACTAAATCGGAAAGTTATCGATTCTTCCATTTATTATTGTACCATTTTTTTTGGGCACCTGAAAATGAACCAAATAAAAAATGGCATGTCCAGAAAATATTACAATAACAATAAACATATTATTAAGAACATAACATTACATAATTATTATTAAGTACTACCTACTAAGTATTAAGGGCTACCCTGGCGCTTTCGACTTAAATCTTAATATTTAATTATCATAGTGATAGGTCAAATAGAAGTCGATGTTAACTTACATTACGCTCTTGATCGGAACATACCAGCCGTATAGGTTGTATAGAATCCTGAAAAGTTGAATGACTGATTTTATGAATACCCTAAATCATGAGAATAGCTTTCAGTAATAAAATAAAATTTAACACACTTCTGCAAAAATCAGTTGTACTCTTAATTTTGGAATTGTCCATTCAAAAAGCCTGCGCCTTTTCTTTAGAGACTAGAACATTTCTGCGTTGAAGTGAACCGAGCATATGGTACTATTTTGTGTAGGGTACCAGTTAGGTGGCATGCCTGTGGCATCAATCCATTCCTTTTTTATGTTACCATCTTTTGGGAAGCTGAAGAGTATAAATACTATACACTATAAATAACTATAAATCAAGATCTGAATGATTTTGACGTATATTGCTAATCCATTGCTTCATATGTTCGAAATATTGGTCTGCTCAACAACGTAAATACCGCAGTGAGTGTTGTTGATTTAGCATAATGAAACCGATTCCCACTGTAAGTGTGTTACGAAACTATTACCTGCGGGGTAACCGCAGGTAATAGTTTAGTAGGTTATAATAGGTTTTTGTTATAAGAAAAATCCTAGTTAGTAGAGAAATTGTTAAATATATGAAAACAAACACACATCCATGCATAACAAATAAATAGCATGAATATATTGACTTATTTTAAGCTCAATTCACAAATATATTATCTGAACCATGCCGATTATTATAACGCATTCGAAGCTTCAATGGAAGCAAAATACAAAAACCATAAAAAATAAAGAAACAGCATGAGGATAAGGCATAACATACGATAATTCTAAACCGAAAAACACCACCGATTATTAACCTAAAATTAAAGTAACTTACTTTACGAATATTGGTTACGCATTTCTCTACTACTCTGTAAAAAAATCAAAATAAGTAAAAAAAACATTATTTACATCGATCTTCCAACCGGGCTAAAACGGTTGACAGATTGAAAAATAAACTATTGTAGCGACGGCGACGTCCGAACTCCTTACGCATGCTGCGGGCGTAAACTAAATTGTTTATTTTTTTTTTACTTTTTTGTATACTTGACTTTTCAACGTATTTTTATTTCTGTCATCTCATGTAAAATAAAAGTTAAACATATTTTCTTAGAGGTTTCCGTATATTATAAAAAACTTTTTACCAAAAAATTAAACAGACTCCCAAAAAACACTGCAAAGTGAAAAATAACTTTAATTTCGGTAGTCGGTGTCTTTAGTTTTGTATTTTCGTTTTTGGCACCGACTTCCGAAATTAAAGTTATTTTTCACTTTGCAGTGTTTTTTGGGAGTCGGTTTAATTTTTTGGTAAAAAGTTTTTATTTCACTCTTTTTAGTTGGTCGATTTTTAATTTACCTAGTTACAAGAGCCTAAATGTCAACTACTTATATTCATTTACAAAATATTGCTTTTCCCAATGTTGGGCTGTTAAGAGTTCTCCTGGTAGTTTACCATCAGCTTCACTTCACCATATGCATTGTGACGAGCATATTGTGCTTAAGGCCGGGTTATCCGAGTGCCGTAGGTATTCGACGCTTACCTCAGCCCCCGCAACGAATAGCAATACGTAACAAATTACGACGCGCGGGAGACGCGCGCGCCAAGCGCACCGCTCATGAGTTCACGAACTCAAGTAGGTACGAAGATGCGTCACAGAATAGAGCAATGCAGTAGATCAACTTGAATTGATTAGTTTATGTTTATTTTGTTTTGTTTTAATAGTATTTTCAAGTTTATAGATAGAATAGTACGTATTGTATAAACTTGAACCTAATTAGTAATAATTAAAAATAAGTATATTTATTTATTTTTGTGAATAAGGTGAATAAAAAATCTGTCTGACACGTAGATCATGAATACGGGTACGATTCAAAATTGTAATGCGGTGCGAAATCTTCATGGCACAGTATAAAAAATCAAGTATTAGGTAGGCACACTTACATTAGGAGGTATTACAATTCAATTATTGTTATATTGAAAGAGGGCTTAGAGGTATTCTGTGTGAAATATTATGTTTGTAAATAAAAAATATAAATATTTTTCAATCAAATAGTTATACCAATAATAGCAACACACAAACACTTTTTGGAACGAATTTATTTTACGCAGCTTCTAAACTGGCAGAAATTGTAACGCAAAAGTGTTAATACACTTCTGGACACATCTATTGGCCCACCTTAGAGTTTAGGTTTCGATGGCCCCTACCGAAATATGATTGCTAGATTGAACAAAAACTGTTGATGCAGTTTTAAACCTGATACATTTTACCATCTTTTTCGATCGTATAGTTTTAAATTTGAATTCAGAATACCATACGACATGGACCTACGCCTAACAAGTCGGATATGCGCCTTGTTAAAGGCAATTAATTTTTGAATAAAAAACATGTTTTATCAAATAAAGGTTTAATTTAATAACGCGTGTTGCCTCCATGGGCATCTACCACAGCTCTCATACGATTAGGCATAGAGTTTATCAACCGCTCTATGAAATTTTGAGGGATCATCTCCCATTCCTCTTCTATGGCAGTTTTCAACTCCTGCATCGTCTGGGCAACTGGCTGACGAGCCCTAACACGCCTTTTTAGCTCGTCCCACATGTGCTCAATGGGGTTCATGTCTGGGCTTCTGGCTGGCCAGTCCATAACTGTGATGTTCACATCCCGAAGATATTCCCTGACGATGCCGGCCGCATGGGCTCTTGCATTATCATGCATAAAAAGGAAATTTGGGCCCACATAGTCCGCGTATGGTATCACGTGAGGTTCTAAGCACTCACGAATGTATCTTTCAGCATTTAATGTTGGCAGCCGTGGTCCTGTAACAACCTCAAGTTGAGTTTTGCCGCTCGCGGATATACCGCCCCAGACAGTCCATGAGCCACCGCCATAAGCAACCCTCTCTTCAAAGCAGCATTGTGCGAAACGCTCTCCCTTACGCCGGTAGACCTTCTTCCTTCCATCATTGCCATGTAACACAATTTTAGACTCATCAGAAAAGAGTACACGGCTCCAATCTTGCTGTGTCCAATTTAAATGACTGCGTGCGAAATGAAGGCGCGCTGTTCGGTGGGCTCGCTTTAGTTTGGGCCCATTAGCTGGCTTGTGTGGTACCATATCGCGTTCTTTTAACCTTCTCCGAACAGTTCGAGCGCTCACAGATACTCCGTGGAAGTCGCGAAGTTGGTTTTGTATCTCAATGGAGGTAAGGTGACGATTTCTCAAGCTGGTCGTCACGATGAATCGATCCTGCCTTTCAGTTGTGACCCGAGATCGTGGCCTTCCTTGGCGACGAACAAAGCCGCCAGTCTCTAGGTACCTCCGATAAACATTTCGGACCGCAGATCGACTTAAATTAAGTTGAGCACTCACGTTTCTTTGGCTGTGTCCGGCCTGAATAAGTGCCACAGCTTGGGCGGCGACTTCAGGTGAAGTATCCATAGATATTGATAGAACCTCACCTTAATGTTAAGAATAAGTAATGTTTGTTGCAAAAGCAAAGATATCAATCACTTTTTCAAGAATTAAATCCAAGTAAACCAATAAAACCAAGTTTTCTTAGTATTCGATTGTTTGATATCAACAAACAGGCTCCAAATTGTCTTTTGTTTCTTTAAATTCTGTGTTCGAAATTCAAAAAAAGACTATTGAATGAAATTGTGAATGTGCCAGGTTCAAAACTGCATAAAAACTTTTTGCTCGACCTAATATAAAATTTTAGCTAGGACCAAACGAAACTGAAAATACAAGGTGGGCCAATAGATGTGTCCAGAAGTGTACTTACACCTGTCTTCTGACGAGAGAGACGAAGAGGGTCCCTTAACCACACACTTTTTTTTCTCTAAAAACTACAATCATTTATGCACAACTGGCTAATGCCGTGATTCGACTTCAACTTCAACTCTTGCGGCTTTTGTGGAGGACCCACCACAATTTTACAAACGCTGGAGGTTGTTTGGTAAAGTATTTTGGATGATGAAAAGTATTAAAATTGAAGTAAAAAAAAATTATTTTGAAATGAAATGAAATGAAATATTTATTTTTGTAAAGTTTTATATAACACTTTTACACGTCATGTTTTTTTGCGTGTTAAGTTTAGCTAGATGAGGCCGGTATTTCCTAACTGACTACTCTGAGAAGAAACACCGAAACAAACTCAGAGGTCATAGTCTCTTTTAAAGTCCAGACAATTTGTATTTTTATATGAGAAGCATGTAGGTTCATGTCTGTGGTATTCTTTTGAGGAAATAACCACGCAAATTTGAGCGGACCTGTCCAGACAGTACAAGCATTTGTCAGTTATCGTGTAGCTCAACTTAGAACTCTAGGAGCTCAACAATTTGACAAAAAATACCAACGGACATTTGGGTAGGCCACACAAGTACTCAAACATGTATTATGTACGCAAACATGACATGACAGCTTTTGCAATGTCAAATGTGTTTCACTCAATGTGTTACTAGTTTACCAGTGGCAGCAGGAATAAAATGAGTATGAAAAGAGAAAATTAGAAATATGGCATAGAACTGTTAAAACCATAATACACACACCTTTACACACCTTTACCTTTACACGCTACAGCTTTATTAACCGACTTCAAAAAAAGGAGGTTCTCAAGTCGTCTTGAACTTTTTTTATTTTTTATGTATGTTACGTCATAACTCGGAGACGGCTCACGGTGGGCTGAAAATCGGCTTTCATAGACTTAGGCATTTTATTTTGCAAGTGCGAGTTTTTTTGCCGGATATCACTTCTATTAGTTATAACAATATACAAAAATGACACCAGAATTGATTCTGCACAGAAACGAAGGAATTATAATTTTTTTACGAAAATTTTGTATGGAGCTAGTATGAAAAATCGAAATATCTCTAAAACGGCAGCGATAACCGTAATATCCTTATAGGGGGTTATAGTACTAATTATTTATGATTTTTTGACATACGTTACATAATGGTTGTAGATGCCTTTTTTTTTTTAAAATCGTCAAAATATTTTTATTTATTTTTACATATTTAAACGTTCCTTTTAGTGTTTAAGTTGAAGAATTCAGAGCTTTAACAACTCTTATCATAAAATAGCATCACCCCTATAGACCTGAAGGACTAGACAGAGGTGTGTAGTGTCTTGTTGATCTTGTAAGATTTCCAACAATACCAAATAGTTGAATATCAGTGTCAAAGTGCCCATGCTGTCGCTTCTTTTTGAAAGATAGGGGAATGAAATTGTTAATTGATCATACCCTAAAAGTATGATTACAACATAACCGGACACATAATAATAATAAACGAACCATGAACTGTGTCAAAGTTAAGAACATCGTTAGGAAGCATGCTTTTTCCCCAAATATTAAGAATATGTGAAAAAAAAGACTGTATATAAACTTTTTATTGATAGGTAATTTAAATAAAACAGAAGTAACAAAAATAATATCTAATAAATTCAATTATACAAAATACATATTTGAAACTATAATTTATGAAATTATTAACTAAACATATTGGTACAATAAACTAACATAAATAACAAAAGAACATAAAGAAAAATAATTAAATTTTACAAATTTTCTTTACAACTTTCGTTGTCGGACTCCAATTCCGAGTCAGAATCCAGATCGGATATACCTACAAACTCGAACTCAGTTTCCGGAAACTGTATTAGGTCGAGAGTTTCAGCAAAAAAGGTTGTCTTCCTTTTGGCATCTAACTTCGGCCTTTGTGCACTTAGAAAAGGATCCGAAGAAACAACAAGCATATTTAGGATATCTTGATTAGAATCTTGCCTGCTTCTTTTCCGCGAATGATGTTCCCGGAACCTCCTAAAATCTTTGTTTCGAGACTCTGAGGCTTCTTCCGAGAGAGTCCCAATCGGGACAATATCATTTTTTTCGATTATGTCAGCTCCGTGTATTAATAGTTTATGTACGGTTGATGACATGTAGTACCAGTCGTATAATTCCACGTACTTTTCTGCTGTTTTGCGAGCAAAATCTTTAAATTTGATGACATCGATCTTCTCACCAGATGTTATTGCTTGCAAAATAACAGCAAATCTTTTTATCAGGTTTTGATCCAACCCAGTAATAGCTGCAGTTTTATTGGGAAACTCGAAAAACTTCCTTGCGGTATTCCCGTCATTGGTAGTTCCCGAGCCTTGTTTTACTATATCAATTAACAGATTGAGCTCCTCTTTAAATTTATTTTGAATGTTTTTTTTTCTGTTTTGTAACATATCTTTATGCTCATTACTTCTTGCTGCCCACTGTTTGAAGTCAAGTCTGTACGCAATGTGTAACAGACATTCCATGCAATTTATACGGGCATGTAGGGATGATAGGCCAAATTCATATATGTCAGAACACACAGTTTTTGATGTTACAGCATCTAAGTGGTTCATTTCTGTTGGTTTTGCTAAGCACAGGTAGCATGATGCATTTGATCTAGCTTCAGAAAGGTACGTGCAGACTTTTGCGTCGATCATTGTCATCATTAGTTTATGAGTCACCCTGTTACTATTAATGCACTCTGTGGGGTTAAGGGCCTCAATTTCCTCATCCATTTTTCTTTTGTTATCAATGACAACTGCATGGCTTTCTTTTACAAAAGTGAACTGAACCGGACGACAATAAAAAGTTGAGCATGGTTTCGGGTTTGTCCATATAGTATTATCTCCATCTGTCAGTTTCAGTGGCACCAAGGAGGTCATGAAAATGCTTGAATCATCATGCTCGCCGTCCATTTTCTGCTTGTATCGGCTTTGATTGGAAGCACCATCAAATCCCCACTTCGATATCAGCTTTAACTGCTTATTTTCCACATTATCAGAAAGACTTTGAAGAATCCGCTTCACCGTGATGTCAAGTAAAGCTTGAAGTGTAATTCTAGCTGATGAATCCGTAACTGATACTGATTGATTAGGAGGGTAGCATGCAAGCTTAGTTTGTTGCAGTTTATAGTAGGATGGGTAAATATCCTTAGCACCTTCCCGAATGGCAGTCTCTCGCAACGTAATATATTGCCACTTTGAAAGCTTAAGTGAAAGAAGCAATCCAAGTGCTTTCTCTGGTGTAAATATTACTGTTTTCTTAATGCTTTCCTTGATTTTAACGGCAGCTTCTGGATTTTTGATCATATAATTGATTACAGATGCGATATCTTCATAACCTTCTTCTTTTAAACGTGCTGCAGCTGCATATGCCAATTCACAGGAATCCTCGCCTATGTGCTCACTAGATCTTCTCTTTTTCTGTTTGCTTCCCAGATCTTTGAATGGTTTTCGGGACCTTTTTGTCATTGTTCCAACAGTCGATGATGTCGAAGGTTCTGGAGAGACTGAGCGTGCTCTTGGTATCTCATCAACAGTTGGTTCTTGATTTATTAAAGTTTGCACGCAACTCGGCCAATCAATATTTGCTTGCAACCACTCTCCGTACGTATTTCTAAACTTATCAAAGAATCGTTTAGATTTCTGCCACCTGTTTAAAGCAGCTCGCGTGAATCTCCGGCAAAATTCTTTGAGAGTTACTTGATCTTCGGCAGAAAGGCAATCGCCTATGCGGGACACAATTGCACTAAACAATACTTCATGATTAAATGAAGGACACTCACTTTTTAGAAGAACAAACAAATCTAAGTTGGTGATTAAACTTTCCATTCTAAGATTTTGTAGTCGCAAAGCAAATAGTTTTAGTGTTAGCAGTTACACGGTTGTGAACAATCTAAATTATGGAACAAAATTATAGCCCTTTTATTGTATAAAGTCAATAATTAGTTAACTACCCTCATTAAAGTTATAAAAGATATGATAATAAAAATTTATAATCGTCAAAAACATTTCGTAGAACTCATAGTAGAACTAATCAACATTAGCAAATCACATTAGCTCACTAATTATAAAAAGGTGAATGCAGTTCTTAGTTGGTATTGTTGCGAGATATTTCAAATCATTTAATCACTTAATAGGCTCATTAGAATCAGAAGACTACAACCATCATTCTAATTACTTAATTACTTGTCATCAGACTCATTAGATGACTACACAATATGTTATTTTGTATTTTGAACGTATGCAAGGTTTTAAAATTCCTTTTGTGTCGATATTATTATGTGTCCGGTTATGTTATAATCATACTTTTAGGGTATGATCAATTAACAATTTCATTCCCCTATCTTTCTAAAAGAAGCGACAGCATGGGCACTTTGACACTGATATTCAACTATTTGGTATTGTTGGAAATCTTACAAGATCAACAAGATACTACACACCTCTGTCTAGTCCTTCAGGTCTATAGGGGTGATGCTATTTTATGTTAAGAGTTGTTAAAGCTCTGAATTCTTCAACTTAAACACTAAAAGGAACGTTTAATATGTAAAAATAAATAAAAATATTTTGACGATTTTTAAAAAAAAAAAGGCATCTACAACCATTATGTAACGTATGTCAAAAAATCATAAATAATTAGTACTAAAACCTCCTATAAGGATATTACGGTTATCGCTGCCGTTTCAGAGATATTTCGATTTTTCATACTAGCTCCATACAAAATTTTCGTAAAAAAAATTATAATTCCTTCGTTTTTGTGCAGAATCAATTCTGGTGTCATTTTTGTATATTGTTATAACAAATAGAAGTGATATCCGGCACAAAAACTGGCACTTGCAAAATAAAATGCCTAAGTCTATGAAAGCCGTTTTTCAGCCCACCGTGCGGCTGAACCGATTTGAAAAATTCTTTTTTCGTTTGAAAGGGTGTACTTTCTAGATGGTCCCATTGTAATGAAATCAGGATTTGATGATAGGATCCTGGAGAAATCGAGGGAACTCTTCAAATATTATAGGCACACCTATAGCGTTTTGGGTATTTCTTATAGTATCTTGAGCAGTTGCTTCTGAAAAGTATCATTTGGGGAAGTTGAACTGATGATGAAGACCACAGATGGCCACTGATACTTGTTTAATTTAATAATTGTATATTTTTGTAATAATTGTTTACCTTCATAATTGTATATTTTATAATTGTGCATTTTGGCGATATAATTGTTGTTTAATAATTGTTTTTGTAATTTTGATAACTTTCATGTAATTATTTACTTACCATTAATTGCTATTAATTTTGTTTGATTTGATTTTAATCGTATCTGGCAGTGCTGTGCACTTCTGTAAGGGACTTATTCACAATGTATAATAATCTATTCTTTTGTTTTTTTTTTAATGCTGTAGTGAATTGTCAGTTGAAGTGCCATAAATAAATAAATAATAAGTATTTCGTGGATTGCGATTCGATTACTTGAGTGGTTGATTCGATATTAAACACTTTATGCTCGTTACAATACATATGATGATGTAGAGCTGATGGTCAAGTATCAGGAGAACTCCTCAAAAATTAACGGCTATGCATCGGGAAAAGCAATATTTTGTAAAAGGTGATAAGTTGTTGACATTATGGCTTTTGTAACTAGATAAATTACAAACCGACCCACTAAAAAGCGTGAAATAAATTTTTTTGCTAAAAATAGAACCGACTTCCATATCAAAATACTACAAAGGCAAAAATAACTTTAATTTCGGAATGCGGTGTCTTTAGTTTTGTATATATTTTCGTTTTTGACACCGCCTTCTGAAATTAAAGTTATTTTTGCCTTTGTAGTGTTTTGATATGGAAGTTGGTTCTATTTTTTGCTAAAAAATTTTACAACATATTATCTGTTTGCCTTTGGTACATGAATACTTTATTGGAAAACTCTTAAAAAATTAGACATACACAAAGATGTAAAACTTTTTCTGATTAATCATTTTCATGAAAAAGAAATGTAAGCACTTTTCTCAAGACCATCTATGCTCGTTGTTGGTGTTGTTTACTGGTTGCATAACGGTGAACAGGAGACGATTAGGCTCTTCGACCACCTTACGGACGCAGCTGCAAGAGCTGAACTGGCCCAACACAAATATCCAATGGCAAAGCTTGTTTTTCTAAGAGATTTTAATTCCCACCATAAAGAATCGTTGTTCCCGTACCAACAAACAGAGCACGCTGGTAGAGAGGCCCGCAGGTTTTTTATCGCTAGATCTCGACTAGCTGGTTCACCAAGCAACCTGCATTCCAGAAGTCGACGGCCACACGCCCAATGGCTTGGACCTAGTGCTCACAAACGTTGCGTCGCCAGAGACTGTCAGTATCGGTCTGGGCCTCGCTCGGATCGTATGACCACTTTCTGGTGAAAACGGTATCTACCTTTTCTCCTCCAGATAAATGCCCCAGGGGCATATGGCGAGTATGGAAGTATGGGTCAGCAGACTCCGAAACTGCGAAGCGAAACTCGAACTTTTACCGTCCTTCGCTACCTCCTAGTTATGATAAAACTGAATGGAACACTAGCTCACACCGCACAAGAAAAAGCAAATTTAAATGCCTCCGTCTTTGCGGTAAGTTTACGTCTCCACACGGCGTCTAACTTACCACCTAAAATACCCCACTTTGGCTCCGTAATTCTGGAAACTACATTTCATGTCAAGGAAGTCCGCAAAGCTCTTTCCAGTCAAGATGTGAACAAAGCCAGTGAACCAGAAGGAATACCTGCTCGAGTCTTAAAGAGTTGTACCCCGGATTTGTCTCCTGTATCGTATACTCGCCTGTATCGCGTTCTATTAAAACCGGAGTGGTGCCAGTGTCCTAGAAGCCAGGTAATGTGCAACCAGTACTCAAAAAAGTAGCCGTGCCGTACAGACGATACAGGCATCGCATAGTCCCGTTGACTCTTTGGCTTACACAGTACACTGCAAACCTGACTTTGCCAGCCAAGCAGAGTCAATATGCAAACCGAGATCTTTAATTGAAAATGATAGGAGGGAGTGAACTAGTTGCCACTCTAACGATCATACGTGAGCTTCCGATCACAATGGCCTAACACTTTGAGGGGCTTACAGTCACCCCAAATCAATCAGACCAGTTTTGATAGCATCTAAATGTCGGTTAAATCTCCTATAGCGTCTGACAAACTTTCCACCCGCGTAGATGCATACAACTGTAGATCATCAGCGTAAAGTTGATACGAACACCGAAGACAAAGAGTTATAAAGTTTACCGAAAATAATAAATGATATTTTCGTAGGAAATGGTCTGCATGCTGTATATTTCTACACTATGGAACGAGTGTGCTGCGCGTAATAAATATTGTTGACTTGTGACAACCTCAGCCGTTGCGATACTGTCTAGACGTTGTCGGCATTTTCCACAAGATCCAAGGCGTCGACCTACTGTATGATCTTTATACTGTGGTCATAGCGACGAATGATCGACTGTACCATATAACCATTATTACGTTTACGTAAATAAAACCTAATACAGTCGAATACGGTCAGTTATTTCAACTCGGGTTACTAATGTTTTATTAGCGCGTTTAGTAAAGAATCGGATTGATAATCGTCAGTATTCTGGATCAAACCCAGGCTCTAATCACATCTTTTTGTGATTCTTTTTTTATTGAAAATACTTTTATATTATATTTAGATATTTTTGTAAATATTTTGTTGACTAAAATAAGAAACATTTTCATTTTTTTATAGGAGAAAGAAAGTCAAAAATGTTTTTGTTTTACACACATATTTGCGGTTTATAAATCTATTCCGCATACTGTACTTATCTACTTAGTAAAGTAAAATATTAATTTGTATAATTATAGGTACCTATATTAATATTGTCAAAGTTTCCTTTGAGCCTGACATTTGAAAAGAGCATTATAATATTTGCGCACGCGGCGGCTTTATGCTCTTTGACATAGGGTTCAAATTCAATTGTTTCACACACTTGTTGCGGTTGGCAAATCTATTCCGCGAGAAAAATAAACTATTATAGCTTTTGCGCGCGTGGCGTTTTTATTTACACACATATTATTTTGTGGTTTCGAAATATATTCCGCGTAGCTAGCAGAATACAGAAAGAACCTAGTTAGTAAAGAAAAATATTTATATAGGTCTAAATATTTATATTGTCAAAGCCTTCTTATTCTTTTTGTTTATTCAGCCTTCGTAGAGCCAGCGAAGACAACTTCTTTTTGTTAATTTTGTCCATTAGTTTTACTGACCAAAATTATAACTAAAGGACCTAATAAAAACAATTTATATTACCACTATTTAAAACTAAACGATAGGAATTAATATTTTATAATGATTTTTTGGCTCGACCGGAACCAAACTTAGCGGGGGTGGCAGGTTCGCAAAAAATTGGCATACGTCCGACCTCCAACACGTTCCGCTCGGGACTAAAGGACGCGGGGCGCGCGGCCGCGCGCATGAAAATAATAGTAAAACACTTATTTTTTAAATTAGTGGTATAAATATTTTCAAATTTCACATTATGACGACCGACATATATGTCATTTTTTACGACCTTTATTATGGTATAAGTTTTATTATTGAAAGCTTAATAAAACTTAAATAAAATAAGAATAAGACCGTAATTTAGACTTGTCTTTGCGATTTAATTAGATGCAGTGAAATGCAAGTAATCGTGTATCGGATGACCGAAATTGAAACATCAAAGTATGAATTATGTAATATGTTTTTTTCAAAATTTTAATCCGTGTTATCTACGAATAAAACACAATTGAAAACGACGTTTTTTCGAATAACCTCGCCTTAATAACCACATTCAAGTAATCGAAGCGGAACACATGAGCTACTTATTATTCCTACTTATATATTGAGTAGTTCCAGTGGCCATCGGTGGTCTTCATCATCAGGTCTACTTCAAAATGGTGCTTTTCGAATGCAACTACACAAGTTACTATAAAAATACTCAAATCACTATAGGTGTGCCTATAATATTTGAAGAGTTCCCTCGATTTCTCCAGGATCCCATCATCAGATCCTGACTTGGTGACAATGGGACCAATTTCAAAGTATACCCTTTCAAACAAAAAAAGCATTTTTCAAATCGGTTCAGCCGTCTCCGAGTAATCGGTGATCATACATAAAATAATAATAATAATATAGGCGTCGAATTGATAACCTCCTCTTTTTTATGTCGTCGGTTGAAAAACCCCTAAACTATAATAGCAATATTTCATTCGTCAATCGACATTGCTGTCGATAGCCTACGTTAGTGGATCTGCACAAGCACATCACTAATTCGTCGCAAGAAGTGGCGGCCTCACCACGCGATGAATCCGCGTAATACAGTTTCGTATGTTATGTTTACATTGCTTGTTCAGTTACTTAGTGACGAACTCAGGTAGTGGTTAAGGAGCAATGTATTTATAGCACAAGGAGTACAGTGGCTCTGATATTTGAAAACAAAAATAACATAGTAAAACCAAGAAATATTTTACGATTTATTGTTTTTCATGATTTTAAAGACAAATATTGTAAAATACTTGTACTTACATATGGTAAGTGATTCCATGATTCACATAGATTTGATTTTGGCTTCGGTTTTTACAAGATACCACAGAACAACTCGGCATTCATATATGTTATCACGATCGCCGTCGAAAGCGCACTAGTTCGCGGAGACGGCCACTTGCCTGTGACATGAGCCCTGTGGCCATGTCGCGCGGACACCGATACGCCCCCTTACCACTTCTCCTGTATTTTTGATTTATGTGTATGTGCGTCATACAATACACTCATGCAATGCTAGCAGCCGACGCGACACGCACACGATTTCCTTGAATTAAGGATTGTATTCATTTGACATGATACTTTGTTTCCGTTTTTAGTTAAATGAAATATTTTTCCATCAAAATTTAACACCTATTTTTTATGACGGAAATCGATCCAGAAGCCGATTCTGAACCAACTACTTTCAGGAATTGCGTTTATTCTGTTACACGTTGTATATGCATGTCAATATTAATTAAAATCCATTATTTTTTAATAGAAAACGTATCGTAGGCTGTATGAATCACATCACCTTTGCCTTGCCTACTGACAGACTGACAGTTTGACATTACTGTTTACAACGAAACCGGAACGCACTAATGCTCGCGAACCGAGCATCACCACAAAAAGATGGAACGCGACGCGATGACAAGATCCTGTGGCGGCCATCTTCTCTTCCCCTTTTTTCTCTACGGCTGATCGCGCGTACGCATTATGTCGCGCACCCTTTTGTAAAACTAAATATAACTTGTAACGAATAAACGAATGTACACTAAACGCCGTCGACTTTACTTGATCGCCACCAACATTTGGTGACCCCGACGTGATCAAACATACTTATTTGAAGATCAAGACTCTGGTGGCATGGCGGCGACGAAACCACGAGGCGGCCAACTATAATCTCCAACAATTCTTCCACTACGCCTGCAATCTGATGCCTGATGTTTGGTACATGACTGAACAATAAAAAGAAGAAAAGATGACCTGCTCAAAATAACGGATTCATGTAGTGAGTGATTTGGTTTGGCCACAGGGAAGTACGCCCAATTTAGTCATATTTCTACTAACTGCAAAATGAAAATATAGCCTGCAGTATCTACTTTTATGTTTTGCCTATATTACTTGGAGTCAGATTAACGATGAATAATAGGGAGGTACCTAAAATATGACATGCATACCTTCCTAACTTACTTTCTAAGTTTTGCTTGTTCTTTGGAGTCAGATTAATGATACAGATAAACTAATAGTTAGGCACCTACTTATTTAAATGACAATTATGCCTTCCTAACTGTCTAATTTCTTATTTACTGAATTTGCATTCTATGGACTCAGATTAATGATAATTTCTTAGTAGGTTGGTACCTATTTAACGACATTTATACCTCCTACCTTCTTTCTACTTGCACCTCGCTTACGGGAACACCCTGGCATTTTCCAGATTCTCCGTGTGCACCTGCTTCTTGGGTCCCGCTGGAATGCGCTGCTATACATCTATCTACTTGCTACAGCAACTGCTTGCTGGTTCTTGAGCTGTGTGACCTGCTTGCTCGTGTGTGTCGCTGACTGAAGAGTTGTTGTCGTAGCTAATGCGCGACTTGCACGGTTTGGCTTTGTTTGTTAACTTCTACTCGTGGTATCTTATACCGGAATAACTTATTTCTTGACGGTCTGTTCAGTTCTTATAAGCTTTCACTATGTCGGCTGAATTGAAAGCTCTTATTCAGCAACGTGGTACGATAAAGGCTAGAATAACTTTATTTTCAAAATACTTAAATACTATAAAACTGATAGAAACTGACAGCATTCCTAAGCAAATACTTGTCGAAACTGAGATAAAGTTATCTAGATTTAAAGAATTGTTCTTACAGTTTGATGATTTAAAAACTAAAATTGAAAGTTTAGATCCTGATCAGTTGGAAGAAAATGACATGATAGAAAGTGAATTTTGTTCTAACATTGCTAAAGCTCAATTGTTGATTGAAAATCTTGGTCCTACTAAAAATACTAACTGCAATTCTATAACTAGCTGTCAGAATAATAAACAAGATTGCCGTAACTATAATATTAAATTGCCTACCATTCAGCTGCCTTCCTTTGATGGTAACTATTTGAAGTGGATGGAATTTCGAGACACTTTCGATTCTTTAATAAATAATAATGATAATATTCCAGAAATAAATAAGTTCCATTACCTCCGTTCTTCATTAGAGTCAGGAGTGTCTGATATAATCAAGTCAATAGACTTCACTGCTACCAATTATAAATTAGCTTGGAATTTACTTACTGAACGCTTTGATAACAAGAGGATACTTACAAATAATCATTTAAAGGCTATTTTGAATTATGACACTATAAATAAAGAAAATTACAAATCTCTGCGTTCCATGATAGATTACTATTCTAAAAATATTCGAGCCCTATCTACTTTAAATGATCCTGAATCCCGCTGGGATACTTTACTTGTATACATAATGGTGTCAAAACTAGATGGCGCCACGGGTCGCCAATGGGAGGAGCATAGGAATACTATTGCTGCTGCTCCAACAATTGAGGATTTCTATACTTTTTTAAGAAATCGAGCTGATGTTTTAGAAACCTTGCAATACAATACTACTACTAGTAAATCTGAAAAACATTCTTATTCTAAAGATATTAAACAAACTAAATCATTTGTTTCTTCTAACACAAATTATGATAAAAACTGTGTTGTATGTTCACAAGATCATTTACTATATAAATGTAAAAAATTCAAGGATATGTCTGTAGACGCTAGATACAGTGAAGTTTCCAAGCACAAACTCTGTTATAATTGTCTGCGTCCTGGTCATTTCTCTGCTCACTGCAAACATCACTCTTGCAAATTCTGCAACAGAAAGCACAATTTACTGCTACATAAATCACAGTCCAATAATGACAAGACAAACTCATCTGTTGATAAGACTTCTGCAATATCACTTCCTCAAGAGGCGAGTTCTTCCCAGGCAACTTCTACAATTGCTATGTTCAATCCTGTGTCACTCTCTGTGGCAATGCCTGGGCAGATCCTGCTATGCACTGCTCAAGTGAAAATAATTGACAATCAATCCTCTGAAACACACATTGTTAAGGCACTCTTAGATAATGGCAGCCAGTCCTCATTTATAACTGAAAGAATGCAGAGAAAAATGAATTTGTCTTGTTCTAATACAGACATATCAATTGCTGGCATAAATAATAAAGTGACTCATACTAGTAAAATGTGTAAGATAAAACTTAAATCGCGGATTAACTTATTCCAGACAAATGTAACATGTCTTGTAGTGCCTGAGATTACTGGCATGTTGCCTAGCTCCGTGATTAACTCTTCTGATTTAAACCTTCCTAAATCTATAGACCTAGCAGATCCTACCTACTATATACCCTCTGAAATAGATTTACTGCTAGGTGCTGATGTTTACTGGGAAATTGTGGAAACTAGACAAATTAAATTAGGGAAAAATAAACCTACACTACAAAATTCTAAACTGGGTTGGCTCGTGTCAGGCCCTACCGGTGTGAGGCCTACTACTACTACTACTTGTTCTAACTTTTCTCAAGAGATTAGGGACTCTCTGGCTAAATTCTGGGAAGTTGAAAGTATTCCTACTCTGGCAAATAAAAATGTTAAGTTTTCCAATGAGGAAAATTATTGTGAAAACCACTTTATCGAGAACACTGTCCGTCTGAATGATGGAAGGTTTTGTGTAAAAATTCCTTTGCGTGAAGTACCTAATGAGGCTTTAGGAGACTCTTATCTTACTGCTGAAAGGCGTTTCTTGAATTTGGAAAAGAAACTGAATAAATCTAGAATGAAAAATGACTATGCTAAATTTATTAATGAGTATCAACAATTAGGACATTTAATTGAAGTAACACGTCCGAACTTCGGATACTATATTCCTCATCATGCAGTGATTCGCGAAAGTAGTGAAACCACTCGCTTAAGAGTAGTATTTGATGCATCTTGTAAAACTTCCTCAAACAAATCGCTAAATGATATCCAATTTGTTGGACCCGTAGTTCAGGACGATTTAATGGCAATTTTACTCAGGTTTCGTCAGTATACCTATGTAGTGACAGGTGATATTGAAAAAATGTATAGACAAGTTATGGTAAATGAATCACAGCGTCATTTACAGCTGATACTCTGGAGGGAAGACGAAAGTCAACCACTGAAAATCTTACAGCTGAATACTGTCACTTATGGAACATCTTCAGCTCCGTATCTGAGTACTAGGTGTCTTGTTCAACTCGCAGCGGAGTGTACTAATGAAGCTGTTGCGAATACTATTAGACATGACTTTTTTGTTGACGATTTGAATACTGGATCGGACTCAAAATCGCAGTTAAAAGCTAACATTTCAGGAGTAATCGACAAACTTGCTGAAGCCCGTTTCCCTTTGCGTAAATTTAGATCAAATTCACCTGATATTTTTGATGACATACCTACTACTGACCAATCTCAGGATTTCAGTAAACAAGCCTCTGTCTTGGGATTGGGATGGACACCTAGCTCTGATACTTTGCACTATTCAGTCGAAATTAAATCTATTCCTAAAATAACGAAACGCTCTATATTGTCAAACTCGTGTCGAATATTTGATCCTTTAGGTCTCTTATCTGCTTGCACTATTTTTCATAAAATCTTACTACAGAAACTTTGGTTACTTAAAATAGACTGGGATGATGAAATTCCAAAGGATATTGAAAACTCATGGATAGAATTCTATAATGAAACTCAATGTTTCACTCAGATTCAGATACCTAGATACATTTTCTGTAGTTCTCCTATTTATATAGAGGCACATTGCTTTTCTGATGCCTCACAAGATGCATATGGTGCATGCATTTATCTAAAATCAACGAATAGTTTAGTTGAGATTAAATGTAACTTGTTATGTGCTAAAACTAAAGTTTCTCCTTTGAAAACTGAAACGATTCCCCGTCTGGAATTGTTAGGTGCTTTACTTAGTGCAAAACTATACTCTAAAGTACTTCAATCTTTAAGAATTAAGATTTCACGCTCAGTATTTTGGACAGATTCAACTATAGTTTTAGGGTGGTTACACACTCCACCCAAAACTCTTAAAACTTATGTAAGCAACCGGATTGAACAAATTCGGGAATTAACTGATATAACTACTTGGCGTCATGTACCATCTGAGCATAATCCTGCTGATATGGCGTCCAGGGGCATTCAACCACGTCTTCTCTATAATAATGCTCTTTGGTGGCATGGCCCTTCATTTCTGGCCAAGTCTGAAAATGAATGGCCCCAATTTAAATCTACTTCTTCTACTTTACCTGAAATAAAAATAAGTTTAAATGTTCAAACTATGCCCACTAATATTGTTCCATTTCAAAAATACTCTAAACTATATAAACTGCAAAGGATATTTGCTTATGTACTAAGATTTATAAATAACATAAAAAATATGCATACTAAATTTAATGGTGAACTTACCTGTTCTGAATTGAACAACTCACTGGTACTAATAGCTAAGGCGTCACAGAAAGAATGCTTTTCAAAAGAAATTCACTCACTTGAAACTTTACATAAATTAAATTCTAAATCAAGAGTTCTCTCTTTGAATCCATTTTTGGATGAACACGGTGTGTTGCGTGTCGGTGGACGAATCGATAATGCATCTCACTGTCCTTATGGGAAAAGACATCCTATACTACTGGACTCCAAACACACTTTCTCGAAACTTCTATTTGAGCAAGAACATCTTCGTCTTCTACACTGTGGCCCTCAGCAACTTTTAAATACTATTCGTGAGCAATTCTGGCCTACAAGTGGAAAGGTATTAGCTGTAACTACTGTTAGAAAGTGTGTTCGTTGTCAAAGATTTAGAGCTAAGCCTTTAAACCCCATAATGGGTAACTTACCGCAACCTCGTGTAACTCCTGCTCCACCATTTGCGACTTGTGGCACTGACTTTGTAGGACCCTTTTTAATCTTAAATAGAAAGGGCCGCGGTGCCAAAACCTCTAAGTGCTACTTATGCATATTTGTTTGTTTCAGCACCAAGGCTGTTCACTTAGAAGTCGTAAGCGACTTAAGTAGCGATGCCTTTATTTTATGCTTGCGTAGATTTGTTTCACGACGAGGCAAACCTCACACTATATACTGTGATAACGGTAAAAATTTTGTAGGTGCGAATAATGAACTGAACAGACTGCTTAAGGAAAGTGAACGTTTAGTTAGCGACTACGCGAGCAAGGAAGGTATAACGTTTAAATTCTCTCCCGCATATGCACCGCATTTCGGCGGTATCTGGGAAGCCGGAGTCAAAACGGCCAAATATCACTTAAAAAGAATAGCGGGTAACTCAAGTTTAACTTTCGAGGAATTATATACACTCTTTGCACAGATCGAGGCTATCATGAACTCGCGTCCGATTACTTCAATGTCTGTTGATCCATCTGATCTGTCCGCACTTACACCTGGGCACTTTCTTGTGGGTAGACCATTGACCTCGCTACCTTCACCCGTTACTGAACGAATCGGTATCAATAGATACCAACTGATTGAGCGCTTAAGACAGCACTTCTGGTCTCGATGGACAAAGGACTACCTAGTCACTCTGCAGCAACGCGTCAAATGGCAGCAAGCACAGCACGAAGTTCGTGTCGACGACCTGGTCTTAATATTGGATGACCAGCTGCCACCTATGAAGTGGCTCATGGGCCGCATTTTGAAGCTGTATCCAGGAACTGACGGTGTATGCAGGGTAGTCGACGTCAAGACAGAGAATGGCGTCATTCATAGGCCCGTCTCTCGACTAGCCCTACTAAATTCCCAAGAGCTCCTTGGGGAACATGTCCCCAAGGGGGGGGAGGATGTTTACAACGAAACCGGAACGCACTAATGCTCGCGAACCGAGCATCACCACAAAAAGATGGAACGCGACGCGATGACAAGATCCTGTGGCGGCCATCTTCTCTTCCCCTTTTTTCTCTACGGCTGATCGCGCGTACGCATTATGTCGCGCACCCTTTTGTAAAACTAAATATAACTTGTAACGAATAAACGAATGTACACTAAACGCCGTCGACTTTACTTGATCGCCACCAACAATTACTGCATTTTCGATTGTTTGTTTACTTGATTTTACAATAGCGCTTGCGAATTGAGTTACGTACGGATTGCTTTTTTATGGTATAGCAAAGACTATGGTCATTTTTCGATTTTAGTTGTGCACACGATACCCATTTTTAAACACGGACTTATGTTGGACCCGCCTTGGCATCCTTAACAACTAACAATAACCAACCAACCAACAGTAACAACCAACAAATAAAGAATCTTGAATCTTAACCCTAGACTTATTGCGACCAATATTTCAGAAAAAGGTTTGTAACTGACTTCTACCTAGTTTTTTTTTATAATTATTGAAATTGTAATGGGTTACCTACGATTTGTAGTAACATTTGGCGTATATTTCACTCTTGTTCATTTCAAGAATTTTTTATATGGCCGACGGGCATTCCCTTTTATGAAGCTTTACACTTTTTGTAAACTTAATGTAAAGAGGTTTAATATTAATTTATAATATTTGAGTTCATAATAAATTACTGACTCCTACTGCATACCTACTGCATAACACCATCCTCGCCGCTCGATGTCACAAAATAATCCATCTCGTTCGCACTCGCTTGATTCGATATTTCAGTTTCACTCTAACATTATCTTACTAAACAAAATAGCGCCCCGAATGAATGAATTGACGGATCCATGCGCAGAAAATAAATTTAGCAAAGTATTTTGTTTTGTTTGTGCGCGTGTTGCATTCGTATTATCAGTTTAGTGGTATGAGTTTGGAAACATGTTTTAGCGGGCTTCGTTAGAGAGTTATGTTTCTATATCATTCCTAATTCGTTGGCTGGTGTGTAGGAAACGATCTTACAAGCTAAATATGCTTGTGTCTTAAGTGGCATGGTGGCACATTTACAAAGCATAGATGTATTGACAGCATAGATTCAATAGTTTTTTAGTAGATTATAATAATAGCTATTTACAATAATATGAAAGAGGGTAGAATTTACTAAGAAAATCAGATTATTTGTAGATCACCTGTAGGTTAAATGGTAATCTACGTAGACGAACAAAACCGAGTAACAAATAAATAAAGACTAATTTTACTCGGCTGCGGCGAACTTTAAAAGGAACCGTTTTAGTATGAATGAACTTAGTATAGATGTAACAATGGTGCGTGTGGTACCTTGAGCGCGTCGCTGACGTGCCCGAGGCGGTACAGCAGCGTGGCCAGCCGGTAGTAGCCGTCCGTGGAGTCCTGCTGCAGCCGGTTCACGGACCGGATGTCCGACACCGCAGAGAACAGGTCGTTCTGCACAAGTAAGTAAGGCACTGTCAGATAGTAGTTCCTCACTGTGTTTCGGACTGTATTCTGCGCGATTTCCGGGAAACCTATTTTTTTTAGTGAATTTCTCTTACATTCTGGCAATTTGTTATCTTGTTTGGGTAAATTATTATCTTATCAGTCTTATGCACCAAAATTTTAGAGATCTTGACAATGAATAAGTGATTTAACAAGTAAATAAGAATTTTTTTAGGGTTGCAACACGTCGAGCAGGCGTGTGGCGAGCTGGACGCAGCCATACGATACATACCAGCGCTATGTAGCACTCGGCGCGGAGCTGGCGCAGCTGGGCGGACCAGGGCGACACGTCGAGCAGGCGTGTGGCGAGCTGGACGCAGCCATACGATACATACCAGCGCTATGTAGCACTCGGCGCGGAGCTGGCGCAGCTGGGCGGACCAGGGCGACACGTCGAGCAGGCGTGTGGCGAGCTGGACGCAGCCATACGATACATACCAGCGCTATGTAGCACTCGGCGCGGAGCTGGCGCAGCTGGGCGGACCAGGGCGACACGTCGAGCAGGCGTGTGGCGAGCTGGACGCAGCCATACGATACATACCAGCGCTATGTAGCACTCGGCGCGGAGCTGGCGCAGCTGGGCGGACCAGGGCGACACGTCGAGCAGGCGTGTGGCGAGCTGGACGCAGCCATACGATACATACCAGCGCTATGTAGCACTCGGCGCGGAGCTGGCGCAGCTGGGCGGACCAGGGCGACACGTCGAGCAGGCGTGTGGCGAGCTGGACGCAGCCATACGATACATACCAGCGCTATGTAGCACTCGGCGCGGAGCTGGCGCAGCTGGGCGGACCAGGGCGACACGTCGAGCAGGCGTGTGGCGAGCTGGACGCAGCCATACGATACATACCAGCGCTATGTAGCACTCGGCGCGGAGCTGGCGCAGCTGGGCGGACCAGGGCGACACGTCGAGCAGGCGTGTGGCGAGCTGGACGCAGCCATACGATACATACCAGCGCTATGTAGCACTCGGCGCGGAGCTGGCGCAGCTGGGCGGACCAGGGCGACACGTCGAGCAGGCGTGTGGCGAGCTGGACGCAGCCATACGATACATACCAGCGCTATGTAGCACTCGGCGCGGAGCTGGCGCAGCTGGGCGGACCAGGGCGACACGTCGAGCAGGCGTGTGGCGAGCTGGACGCAGCCATACGATACATACCAGCGCTATGTAGCACTCGGCGCGGAGCTGGCGCAGCTGGGCGGACCAGGGCGACACGTCGAGCAGGCGTGTGGCGAGCTGGACGCAGCCATACGATACATACCAGCGCTATGTAGCACTCGGCGCGGAGCTGGCGCAGCTGGGCGGACCAGGGCGACACGTCGAGCAGGCGTGTGGCGAGCTGGACGCAGCCATACGATACATACCAGCGCTATGTAGCACTCGGCGCGGAGCTGGCGCAGCTGGGCGGACCAGGGCGACACGTCGAGCAGGCGTGTGGCGAGCTGGACGCAGCCATACGATACATACCAGCGCTATGTAGCACTCGGCGCGGAGCTGGCGCAGCTGGGCGGACCAGGGCGACACGTCGAGCAGGCGTGTGGCGAGCTGGACGCAGCCATACGATACATACCAGCGCTATGTAGCACTCGGCGCGGAGCTGGCGCAGCTGGGCGGACCAGGGCGACACGTCGAGCAGGCGTGTGGCGAGCTGGACGCAGCCATACGATACATACCAGCGCTATGTAGCACTCGGCGCGGAGCTGGCGCAGCTGGGCGGACCAGGGCGACACGTCGAGCAGGCGTGTGGCGAGCTGGACGCAGCCATACGATACATACCAGCGCTATGTAGCACTCGGCGCGGAGCTGGCGCAGCTGGGCGGACCAGGGCGACACGTCGAGCAGGCGTGTGGCGAGCTGGACGCAGCCATACGATACATACCAGCGCTATGTAGCACTCGGCGCGGAGCTGGCGCAGCTGGGCGGACCAGGGCGACACGTCGAGCAGGCGTGTGGCGAGCTGGACGCAGCCATACGATACATACCAGCGCTATGTAGCACTCGGCGCGGAGCTGGCGCAGCTGGGCGGACCAGGGCGACACGTCGAGCAGGCGTGTGGCGAGCTGGACGCAGCCATACGATACATACCAGCGCTATGTAGCACTCGGCGCGGAGCTGGCGCAGCTGGGCGGACCAGGGCGACACGTCGAGCAGGCGTGTGGCGAGCTGGACGCAGCCATACGATACATACCAGCGCTATGTAGCACTCGGCGCGGAGCTGGCGCAGCTGGGCGGACCAGGGCGACACGTCGAGCAGGCGTGTGGCGAGCTGGACGCAGCCATACGATACATACCAGCGCTATGTAGCACTCGGCGCGGAGCTGGCGCAGCTGGGCGGACCAGGGCGACACGTCGAGCAGGCGTGTGGCGAGCTGGACGCAGCCATACGATACATACCAGCGCTATGTAGCACTCGGCGCGGAGCTGGCGCAGCTGGGCGGACCAGGGCGACACGTCGAGCAGGCGTGTGGCGAGCTGGACGCAGCCATACGATACATACCAGCGCTATGTAGCACTCGGCGCGGAGCTGGCGCAGCTGGGCGGACCAGGGCGACACGTCGAGCAGGCGTGTGGCGAGCTGGACGCAGCCATACGATACATACCAGCGCTATGTAGCACTCGGCGCGGAGCTGGCGCAGCTGGGCGGACCAGGGCGACACGTCGAGCAGGCGTGTGGCGAGCTGGACGCAGCCATACGATACATACCAGCGCTATGTAGCACTCGGCGCGGAGCTGGCGCAGCTGGGCGGACCAGGGCGACACGTCGAGCAGGCGTGTGGCAGGCTGGACGCAGCCATACGATACATACCAGCGCTATGTAGCACTCGGCGCGGAGCTGGCGCAGCTGGGCGGACCAGGGCGACACGTCGAGCAGGCGTGTGGCGAGCTGGACGCAGCCATACGATACATACCAGCGCTATGTAGCACTCGGCGCGGAGCTGGCGCAGCTGGGCGGACCAGGGCGACACGTCGAGCAGGCGTGTGGCGAGCTGGACGCAGCCATACGATACATACCAGCGCTATGTAGCACTCGGCGCGGAGCTGGCGCAGCTGGGCGGACCAGGGCGACACGTCGAGCAGGCGTGTGGCGAGCTGGACGCAGCCATACGATACATACCAGCGCTATGTAGCACTCGGCGCGGAGCTGGCGCAGCTGGGCGGACCAGGGCGACACGTCGAGCAGGCGTGTGGCGAGCTGGACGCAGCCATACGATACATACCAGCGCTATGTAGCACTCGGCGCGGAGCTGGCGCAGCTGGGCGGACCAGGGCGACACGTCGAGCAGGCGTGTGGCGAGCTGGACGCAGCCATACGATACATACCAGCGCTATGTAGCACTCGGCGCGGAGCTGGCGCAGCTGGGCGGACCAGGGCGACACGTCGAGCAGGCGTGTGGCGAGCTGGACGCAGCCATACGATACATACCAGCGCTATGTAGCACTCGGCGCGGAGCTGGCGCAGCTGGGCGGACCAGGGCGACACGTCGAGCAGGCGTGTGGCGAGCTGGACGCAGCCATACGATACATACCAGCGCTATGTAGCACTCGGCGCGGAGCTGGCGCAGCTGGGCGGACCAGGGCGACACGTCGAGCAGGCGTGTGGCGAGCTGGACGCAGCCATACGATACATACCAGCGCTATGTAGCACTCGGCGCGGAGCTGGCGCAGCTGGGCGGACCAGGGCGACACGTCGAGCAGGCGTGTGGCGAGCTGGACGCAGCCATACGATACATACCAGCGCTATGTAGCACTCGGCGCGGAGCTGGCGCAGCTGGGCGGACCAGGGCGACACGTCGAGCAGGCGTGTGGCGAGCTGGACGCAGCCATACGATACATACCAGCGCTATGTAGCACTCGGCGCGGAGCTGGCGCAGCTGGGCGGACCAGGGCGACACGTCGAGCAGGCGTGTGGCGAGCTGGACGCAGCCATACGATACATACCAGCGCTATGTAGCACTCGGCGCGGAGCTGGCGCAGCTGGGCGGACCAGGGCGACACGTCGAGCAGGCGTGTGGCGAGCTGGACGCAGCCATACGATACATACCAGCGCTATGTAGCACTCGGCGCGGAGCTGGCGCAGCTGGGCGGACCAGGGCGACACGTCGAGCAGGCGTGTGGCGAGCTGGACGCAGCCATACGATACATACCAGCGCTATGTAGCACTCGGCGCGGAGCTGGCGCAGCTGGGCGGACCAGGGCGACACGTCGAGCAGGCGTGTGGCGAGCTGGACGCAGCCATACGATACATACCAGCGCTATGTAGCACTCGGCGCGGAGCTGGCGCAGCTGGGCGGACCAGGGCGACACGTCGAGCAGGCGTGTGGCGAGCTGGACGCAGCCATACGATACATACCAGCGCTATGTAGCACTCGGCGCGGAGCTGGCGCAGCTGGGCGGACCAGGGCGACACGTCGAGCAGGCGTGTGGCGAGCTGGACGCAGCCATACGATACATACCAGCGCTATGTAGCACTCGGCGCGGAGCTGGCGCAGCTGGGCGGACCAGGGCGACACGTCGAGCAGGCGTGTGGCGAGCTGGACGCAGCCATACGATACATACCAGCGCTATGTAGCACTCGGCGCGGAGCTGGCGCAGCTGGGCGGACCAGGGCGACACGTCGAGCAGGCGTGTGGCAGGCTGGACGCAGCCATACGATACATACCAGCGCTATGTAGCACTCGGCGCGGAGCTGGCGCAGCTGGGCGGACCAGGGCGACACGTCGAGCAGGCGTGTGGCGAGCTGGACGCAGCCATACGATACATACCAGCGCTATGTAGCACTCGGCGCGGAGCTGGCGCAGCTGGGCGGACCAGGGCGACACGTCGAGCAGGCGTGTGGCGAGCTGGACGCAGCCATACGATACATACCAGCGCTATGTAGCACTCGGCGCGGAGCTGGCGCAGCTGGGCGGACCAGGGCGACACGTCGAGCAGGCGTGTGGCGAGCTGGACGCAGCCATACGATACATACCAGCGCTATGTAGCACTCGGCGCGGAGCTGGCGCAGCTGGGCGGACCAGGGCGACACGTCGAGCAGGCGTGTGGCGAGCTGGACGCAGCCATACGATACATACCAGCGCTATGTAGCACTCGGCGCGGAGCTGGCGCAGCTGGGCGGACCAGGGCGACACGTCGAGCAGGCGTGTGGCGAGCTCGACGCATGCGCGGTAGTCGCCGCCGCGGTAGTACGCCTCCACCAGGCGCAAGTCATCGATGTACTCGTCGATCTTATGGTATTGGCTCGCTGCTTCCTCATTGTAAGGCTCCGCGTACGTCTGCGGACCAACACAACCGCGAACAAATCAGTCATAGTAAATTTTTGATGGTAAGTTGAGATCGAAGGGGACACAGCTACAATCCAGAGGGACACTAACCAATCTCCTGATGAACGGTTAAACAGATAACTAATGCTTCTTTGCAAATTGTTGTGTGTAAACTTGAACACTATAGAATAATGGATGAATTCATGTATCGAATTTCAGGTTGTTGGAGTCTTTATAGCACATAAATTATTAGGTATGAGAATAATGGCTCCTCTTCACAATCGCCGATTACAAACGGTTACGCGCAAGCACGATCATGTAGAGGGCAGATTCGACTGTACTCGGCGATCATCGTCTATGATCGCCTACAATCCGTGAATGATCAGTTTTTTAAGCACGCAACAAAGGTAATCGCTTGTGGTTGACGGTGACGCGGTGATTTCCTTCTGCGAAGTTGTCATGTCGCAGAAGGAAGCTGCGGAAAGGGAGAGGGAGATCTCGAGCGCATTCCCGGCCCGCAGAACGCACACCGGGCGTCGACAGAGGGCATGCCCTCTGGTGGACTTGGGGATGCCTGCCATCCTCTATAACACGATACCCGAGGTGGTGGCGCATTCTGTTCGACGCGCGCACGCGCGTTCTCAGAAGTCGCAGGGGGAGCCAAACACATCACAACCCCGCTTAAAAAAATGGGTCCCGCAGAAGCGGGCCGGCACTAGTCGAAGGCCTCGTTGAAGAATACTTATGTTCCCGCAGCCCCCAGCGCATGTGTAAGGGAACACGGGGTGGTTGTAGTCAGTAAGAGTCTGTAAAACCCCTTCGTCGCCCCAGGGCGGAACACATCCATGCAAGGGCGGATCCAGCTTTGGCGCCAGGGGGGGGGTCACATAGTCGTGGTCAAGTCACAAGAAGTTATAATTTAATTTTGATAATAATAGATACAAGTAAATAGTAGGTATTTTATTAATAAATGTCAGTACTATACTTAAAACTACCCATATTTAAATAACAAAATCTATTTTTCTGTTACGTGTTCTCCCGAAACGCGTTCATTCATAGGTTCCAGGAAAATGTAAACGTTCCGTTAAAGTCACTAGATGTAGTATCTCTCGCCAACAAGGACAATATCTTGAAACGCTGGGCTCAACATTTTAATGATCTTCCGAATGTTGATCGCTCTGCTGATATAACTTACATTAATTCACTCCAGCAAACTTAACCTAGGGAAGAGGTACTTGAACCTATTACTTTGGAGGAAGCCATCAAGCAACAGCAGAATAATAAAGCAGTAGGCGAAGATAATATCTGCGGCGAAATACTGAAGTATGGAGGAGAGGAGTTACACCTGATCATGTGGAAACTGTAGTTGCGTATGTGGGCGGAAGAAGATGTACTTACGTAAGTGCTTTAAAATCTCTCGCATTTGCTCACTGTACAAAAACAAAGAGATCGCTCTGTCAGTAATTCGTACCGAGACAATTCCCTTCTCTCCATTCCAGAAAAAAAAAATCACCTGAGTCCTTGTAAATAGATTGCTGCCTTTATCAGAAATACTGCCAGAATCTCAGTTCGGCTTCAGACCGGAGAGAGGAACCTGCAAGGCCATCATCTCAATCCTCCAGCTTACTGAGAAGAGCAGGGAGCAAGGTCGACCAATGTTTCTGTGTTTTGTTAACCTTGAAAGCACATTCGCGCTCTCTACCGGTATCACTTAGTGTCTGCGAGATATAATGAACATCCGGTGGTAAAATCGTGTCCGAAACACGGATGTTCTTCGTCGTGCAAATGTCGGGGATATCGAGACCTACCTCATGAGGCGACAGCTGCGCTGGAGTGGACACGTGTAGCGAATGTCGGACGACAGATTGGCTAAATGCATCTTCTCAGAACTCAAATATGGCAAACGTCAATGAGGTGGACAATACCTAAAATATAAGGATGTTCTGAAAAGGCAAATGAAAAGATCAGGAACGGATTGGAGACGTCCACGAGACGTCACATTTTGAATTGCTACGATGAGCAGATTTGTACAAAAAACGAGACGAGTTGAAGGCCAGACCACCAGCGGTCATACACTATTGTCGTGCGAACGATGTGTTGACGTGCCTTACATGCAACGTGGTATTCTCAGCGACGTCACCGCCAGTCACCAACAAGTGCACCATCGGAGAGCTGAACAACCAAGCTCTAATGTTTAATAAAATAGCCATGATATGATGATCCGAAATCGGCTAGAATGAACATCATCATCATCATAGACGTGGAGAAGTGCCAGTCCGGTTAGGCGCTCTTCAACTATTGAAGCTCTTAGCCACGATTTGATTTTTCGTAACGTAGAGAAAGATCTTTCTGCTGTCGCTACACTAACTTGTTTGCACTGACAGAACGAGTCTACTCAAGTCTGTGTGGTTCTTTCCTCAAAAGGCCATTTCAGACTAATCAACATAATCCTCATGAACTATTATGAATGTTCACATATTATGTGAACTATGTAGGTTGTTTTATTCGAGTTAAACATTGTCTGGCAGTTTGAGGGCGTTTTGCGGCCTCCCGAAACGTCCTTAGTAAGGATTTGACGAACAATACCAAGGTAAGGACTCCTTACCTTGGTATTGTTCGTCAAATCGTTAAACTGTAATAATAATAATAATAACTTTATTAACAACCAAATAACATTACAATAGTCAAAGAGTACATACATTTTTTGGAAGGGAAAATATACAAAGTGTGAGTCTGCTGAATCCCAAGCTAGAGTAATCTGTGTTATGGGAGTCAGTGTTCTTCGGTACAGCAGTGACTAGCCTAAATTTTAATACATGTTATAAACTATTGAGTAATACAAAATTAACTATTTGTGTATAAGAGTATAATTATATGCTTGCGTGTTTGTGTTGTGTGTTTGTGAGTGTATGTTGTACGTGTTGTGTATGTGAGTATGTTGTGAGTGTGGTGTGTGACTGACTGTTTGTGTACGTGTCTCATTAGGTGTAACTAGAGATAGGTGTAGTAGAGGTGTCACCTGAGTATCAGCTTTTCAGCTTTATCATAATCTAGACTTAGCAGCCATACCTGCAATTTCCTTTTGATAGAGAATTTTGGTAGAGATACTATATGCAGTATTTTATCAATTTTGTTGTACAAGAAAGAGCTCATATGTGGGAAGTGTCGGGTAGAAAAAGCCGTGCGTGTGGGATTTATACGGCAAGGATTAGTTCTTGTTCTCCTCAATAAGTTTGCTGCGGTGTTCAGCACAACAGTAGAATGTCGACGCAGGGTCGTAAGATAAATAAAGAGCTGCCTTACAGTAAGCACTTTGCACTCAGCATACAAGTCTACCGTAGGGTGCCTGAAGTTTTTGGAAAGCATCACTTTTAAGACAGCTCTCTGTGCCCTCTCTAGTTTAATTAGGGATGTCTTATCAGTTCCTCCTCATATAGGAAGACAGTATGAGATGATAGACTTGCAGAGGGAATCGTGAACCAAGGCCAAGGTGACGCGATCGGCGGAATTACGGAGTTTTTTCATTACAAACATTAGTTTACGAACTCTCCCACATATGAAATGAAATGAAATATTTATTCTGTAAATTGGTTATAAATAACACTTTTACACGTCATGTTTTTTTGCGTGTTAAGTTTAGTTTAGCTAGATGAGGCCGGTATTTCATAACTGACTACTCTGAGAAGAAACACCGAAACAAACTCAAGAGGTCATTAAGTCTCTTTTATAGTCCAGAAAATTTGTATTTGTATATGAGAAGCATGTAGGTTCATGTCTGTGGTATTCTTTTGAGGAAATAAACACGCAAATTTGAGCGGACCTGTCCAGACAGTGCAAGCATTAGTCAGTTATTGTGTAGCTGTAGTGTACGTTATCAATATGTGCATGCCAATTTAGAGCGTCGTCAATTATTACACCCAGGTATTTGATTGTATCAGATCTACTTACTATTGTGCACGAATAACATTCCGTATGTTGACATGTGTGTGCAGAGATCGTAAAAGTTTTAGGGGGTTTATTGCATTTCTTTAGAGAAAATGTTAGGTACTTGGTTTTTCCTATGTTAAGGGTTAAAAGATTACTGTTTAACCATTTCATGACAGTTTTTAAAGCAAGTTCTGCATTCAATTTTGTTTCAGCCCAAGTAGTACCATCTATTATTAAAGCAGTGTCATCCGCGTAGGAAACTATTATGCAATTAGAAATTTTAGTGTTGCATAACTCATTTATGTAGACTTTGAATAGGGTAGGCCCAAGAACGCTTCCCTGGGGAACTCCGAAGTGACAAAGGGTTTGCTTGTCGCTGAATTTATTACCAATGGTAGCCATTTGAGACCGGTTTTCTAGATAGCTTTCAAGTAAAGACAGACCGACACCACGAACACCCAGGTTTTCTAGTTTCGAAATAAGAATTTTATGGGAGACGGTGTCGAAGGCCTTTGAGAGGTCCAAAAAGATACCTACACATTTAAGTTTTGAGTCTAAATTGTTTACAATATTACTGGTAAAATATTCTACTGCGTCCTCAGTAGAAACGCCAGGACTAAATCCAAATTGATACTGAGAAATTAGTTTAAATTTGTTTAAGTAGTTATTCAATGAGTTATTTATTATCCTCTCTAAGACCTTTGACATCGTAGATAATACAGATATAGGTCTATAATTACTACTAACGTCTTTGGCTCCAGATTTGTATATGGGATGAACTAATGCTGTCTTAAAAGCCTTTGGGAAAGTTCCTGTAGTTAAGGAAAGGTTAGAAATATGTGTACGCGGAGGAGCTAATACCTTAATGCAATTCTTTAGAATATTCGCAGAAATGCCATCCCAGCCCACTGCACAGTTGGATCGTAAATTTAAGACGAGATTTTTGGTTTCGCTTTCGTCGACGGGTAGCATAACAAGAGTATTTACTGGAGATGTTTTGAGTAGATTTTTTAGACTAGATGTAGGCTTTATATTAGTATGAATTTGATCTGCTAAATTTTTGCCAACATTCGCGAAGTAATTATTGACAACGTTAAGAGATTTTTTGCAGTTGGTGGTAACGTTAAGGAGCTAGTAGTTAACTCCTTATTTTAAGTTGAGCTATACGTCATCTGACAAATGTTTTCACTGCATACAGTGCAAGCATTTGTCAGATGACAGATGAAAGATGCTCACAGATTTGAGTGGGCCTGTCCATAGACAAGCCAACTCAAATCTGTGAGCATCTTTCCTCAAAAGATCGTCTCAGACGGTAATCTACAAGGTTCCCATATATTTTTAACCAATATAGATTTTGTGGATTTTAAAAGAGATGGACCCCGGAGTGTGTTTCGGTGTTTTTTCTCAGGGTAGTCAGTTAGGAAACACCGGCCCCATCTAGTTTAAATTTACAACAAAATGACATGTACTCCTAAAAGTGTTATTTAACAACCAATTACATAAACATAACAGCAAAATAAAGATCATTTATCATTAACAGGTAGTATTGTGAGTGCCATAATACATAAAAAAATCTTATATGAGGGTACATCTCAATATCGCAATTAATAAGGTCAGAAATCATTTTATAATAAGAGGTTAGAAGTTTTTTAACTTAGTATTTTATTACTAAAGTTTAGTCGTTCCGATTGAGGTTAGGTCTAGGTTAAATGAAAGTACTCTGTGGTCTAGCTAGACGTTAGTCGAAACAAAGTACGCGCAAGTTTTACACGAAATATGACATAATTATGAGAGGTGGCGGCCGTGGCGCGTCATAATTCAAAGTTTCGATGCGTTCGTTCCCGAATAATGCGTATGCCGTCGATATTATATAAAAACATTATGTTTCACAATTTTAATTAGCGGTCCATCTAGGTCCTGGTCTCAGCCCAGGGGGGGGGTCATGACCCCCATGACCCCCCCCTGGATCCGCCACTGCATCCATGAGGATTTACACATCGGATAGAAAAGGTGGCCACACGATCGCCGAGCATTCATTCACCGTCGAACATTGAAGCGTTGCACACATGCGTGTCTTCAACTAAAATGTTGGTGCAACACGTACTTTAAGATGGCTAGTGAGGCAAATGAAGAGCCATTCAAGTTCATAGAACTTTATCAGACCATACCATAGAACTTTATCTTTTCACAAGTTTTCTTTGGACCACATTGACATAATGATTGTATGTAGTGAAGAGAAGGCATAATATTTATGTGTAGTTTCTTTCCAAATGTGGACAATGTATTTGTAGTGGCTGTACTTCATTCGAATAAACAAATATGATTAGGTAGGTATGCGCTTGTATGTCATATCTACACAGATCGATTTCCTAATATTGTCTGCACAGAATGCTATTGTAATTTATCAAGCACTCATCAGCGACGAAGCGATAAGGCGTTGGTTCTGTTCAGAATTATTATTTGGTTTGTGAGTATTATGCTGAACATCATTCCTTAATATTTTGTTGTTATGGATACTAAAAACTGAAGCGATATTGCTCTAATTGGTAAAACTTATCATTATGAAGTAAAGGAAATTAATGGTGCCTGCATAATTGGCTTTATAAAGGTACAGACGAGGAAAAGGAAGCTTTCCTGTCGTAATAAGTGCGGCACAGCTAGGGTTACCATAAGTAAATAGAAGTATGCCTCTCTATGTTACCTAAAATGCCTGAATTTTCAGAAAAATGCCTGTCTAAAGCAAAACGCTGTAGGTAATAATTAAAAGCCAACAGATAATAATGAAGAAGGATATTTATTACTGATATTTGTCACAGGACATTTTTTATTTTTAATAGTTCTTTCTTTTCTAATACATAAACGTAAAAATCTTCACAAGATACAGTTTTGTAATATTCCTGAGTAATCAATATTGCTTTTACTTATTCAATTGTCAACCGATTTATTTCTTTACTCCACTGGGTGTTGACGAGAGAAAACGTACGTTCTACGTTCGCATTGTGTGCCAAAATAGAGAACACAAACTGGCAGATTTTCATGAATTCTGTAATGTCACCATTCACTTCCCTACTTTTGAGAAAATTGCACCACTTTGCAGTTAAGCTTTCAGAAAAAAATATGTTATCTGCCGCTCACCGCCGCCGCCATTCATGAAATCGGTGTCATTCAAATGCAAGCGCGAATCGCGGGCGCGAAATTTAAAAATGCCTGTATCAGACCAATGCCGGCCGCACGCCTGTCTAAACCTTAAAATGCCTGTCAAATGCGGCAAACGCCTGTCATATGGTAACCCTAGGCACAGCACTGATAGGACCGAACTATATCCAAAACTATATCTGCGTCCAGCACTACCAGTGACGCCGCTATACGTGTCTAGACTGCATTCCTCTACAAATGCCGAGGAGATTGTAGAATACATCAGAATCAAGACTAAGTTCTCGCTGAGGGCTGAACGGTTGGATTCTCTTACGAATTTTAATTATTTTGTGGTGAGGGTTCCTACCGAACATCTGTCGACCTTCTTGATAGAAAGAATTTGGGCGAAAGGTGTTGTGTTCCGGCGATTCCGTGGACAGATACACGACGCCGTTACAGAATATTCGTGTGAAATAGTGTTTATGTTATATGGTTTCGTTTATAATCACGTATTACGTATGCATATGTATATTATTATGGGCCTTTGGTAGCCTGAAACAAAACAAAACAAAACATTGAACCTGTTTCTTCTTTAGTTTTAACAACCATAATCAGCAATGTATAATTTACTTACATGCTTATATGTATAGTGCATTATGTAAATGACACGGTCGTACATTTCAGAGTAGGTACTTGTGCAATAGTCCTAGTTTTCAGTTCAGTTTTAAGTCAATAAGAAACTATTAAGGCAGTCTATTTCTCGTATAGTTATAATCGAAACAGACGCAGTGTCAATGTAATTGTTACGACCGCCTCGTAATCTGAGGCGCGAAGTAAGAACAACAAAAGAACTCAGTGGTCGAGGTCAAGGCCGTGCGCTCGCGCATTCGATCAGCTGAGTAAATAAATGTAGTTTACGAACGCGAAAAATAATGAAGCGCGTCGGCAAAATGTAACAGTTATAAAAACCTTAATACGATTATTTGAAGTTCTTCTAAGACGATATGTGAATTGTGAAGAGTGGTATAGATACGTAAACTAATTATATAGAATCTATACTAATATTTTTTTTTTTAACGTGGTTAAATTATCAAATAAGTCCTCCCACCCCGGGCAGGGTGGGAGGGACTGTCAGACTTTTACTGACTAAAATCCACGGTGTTCCTTCAATAACCCTTTACGTACCGGGGCCACGGTAACGGGATGAGTCCCACGACCCCGGCAGGCTTCGGCCCTCTGCAGAGGGGGCCTCGTCATGTTGCTGACGCTCTTTGAGGCGCGCGTGGAACACGACGCGCCGTCGACCCGGGCATGGTCCATGGTCGGACAGCGAGTTGCCCTTTACACGCTGTCCGCATGCCCGCGCCTACGGTGGCCGGAGATCGTCGGCCGACGTCCGACGCCTTGGGCGTCTACCACTGCGGCTGGGCTGGAGGGAGGACGCCATCCTCTCCCTCACGCGGCCCGCCTCCTCCTTCGGAAGCATGACTGCTTCGCAGAAGGAGGCGACCGCTTCCCACTCCTTCTCGCCCCGCAGCATGGCCTCGACCAATGCCGGGCGCGAGAGGTCTCCGCCTATCGCCGCCGTGAGGACACGTCGGTGCTCTGCCCAGGCGGGGCAGTCTTGCACCGTGTGCTCTACGGTGTCCTCAGGACGACCCTCGCAGTGGTGACACCCAGGCGTTTCCTCCTTTCCCATCAGACACAGGTACCGTCATGCGGTAGGTCAGGACGCCGTGACGCCGATCTAGCCACTCCTCAAAGAGGGGTCTTACCGCCGCATTTGCGGCGTGCCCGATCTATACTAATATTAGTAATATCATAAAGCGGAAAAGTTTGTATAAACGCGCTAATCTTCGAGAGTACCGGATAGATTTGGATGAGATTTGGTATGGTAACTTGAAGTTTGGGAATGTAGGATAGGATACTGTTACGAGCTGGGGTTCGGGATAGAAATAATTAACGCCAATTAAACCAAAATTAACACTTTAATTAATTAAACGCAAAATAAAAATTTAAACAATTATTCGCACCACAGCTCTTGTCACTTAACACTTAGATCACACTTAAATCGCACTGAAATTCACTGGTAAATATATCTCGTATTCGCCTCGTAATAAGACTGACTGTCCGCGTTCCTTTGCGATCTATTAATACCCCGGTCTATGAAGTCTAGAACATTCTTATAAAATCGACTCACTGTTTATATTACCCAGAATATTCCAGGAAGCTACTCGAGATACATAGTACCGCTATTCGCTGCTAGATAGCGCTAGTGTGTCGACTAGATATACACAGTACCGCTATTCGCTGCTAGATGGCGTTAGTGTCTCGAACATTCTAGATTTATGTCCAAGTTTCTTGACGTACTTCACTAAGCGACTGGCATAACAATACTTTTTAGTCGACTGCAAAAGGCGATCCACGGGACCAAATCCACGGGAGTGGCTCCCTGCGCGACTGGTATTTTTATTTATAAAAACTCATCGTAACGTGAAATCTGCCGACCTAACCTACGCTACGACGTGGCGCAGTAGTCGACAAGTTAACATCTCTTGATGTTGATCCGCAGAGGGGCGAAACACGTGTCGAGTGTGGTTTGCTTACACGTGGAATTTTTATTGAATCACTTTCCGCATGTACCATGTATATTACCGAGCGGAACACTAGTTATTTTTCTGTAGTTTAACCTAGAGTGCACAAACATTTATTTTTTTAAACACAACTAGCAATGTTTTCAATACTGCTAGTAATGTGAATTACAATTCACATTACTAGTAGTCTTGAAAACCCCTCCAACTAAGCTAAATATGCTTGTGCGTGGAGTGGATTCAAAAGTGTAATGGGTGGGGTTCGAACTCGCGACCTTTCCATCAGAAGTCCAACACAAGCCTAGGCTATCGTCGCTTTAAAACATGGTCCCTAACAGAATCTCAAATGTACCAACTAAGTTCTGCCAAAGGGTGACGGAACGTTGCTCTCTAGGTATTCTCGCCATCAATACAAAAAGTCCTGGGACCTCTTATACAACAGGTCTTAAATAAGGGTAAATGTGTGCCAGAGAATGGGCGTCATTGCAGAGGCAGGGTCTAACAAGAGCTTTAACGTGCCGACTTAACCAATGTGTTAGAGAAGGCAACACACCAGTCCGGAAGTGTGGGAAACTGTGGGCGCGATCTATGCCCAGCAGTGGAAAAGTACTGAATAAAAAAAAAACTGTAAAATACTTGTTTCAGTGAAAGACAATGAATAGGTTTGCTCTCTTACTAGCGAAAAGCAAGATTAACTTTTATGTGTGATATAATTACTTTTTTGAAAGACATGTATAGTCATGTTAAATGCAATAATGACGAAATCATACAAGTAATATTGTACCTATATTATGAAAAAGTTCAAGTAAATTCTTTTACTTTTATGTGGGTGTTACGAAATATCGCATACTAAATGGTGTTGCAACATGAATAATTGAGCAACAACAACATTCATTCGCCACACTGCTGGTGTGACCACGTAAAGTTGCGACCTTACGATTAAATTGTTTAACTTTTTAATTCAGCGTCAATATAGAAGTTTGATAAAACCTCCTTACAGTGTGTTTGAATTGCCTTTTTGTTGTGAGGTCGGTCAGGCGAGAGTTACGACTATTTGAAATGAGTATTAATGCCACGGTCAAATAAAAAGCTGATTGAATAACAGAACCAATGTTTCAGTATTTTAAACTCTTGTCTAGATTTAGTCTTTGTATTTAAGTCTTATTTATTTATTATTATATATACTTTATTGTACACCTTACAATACACTTAAGGATAAAAATCATAAAACTAGTGTACAATGGGCGGTCTTATCGCACAGGGCAATCTCTTACAGACAACCTTTGGATGGACAGAAATTATAGGAGATAGATTTAGGGCTGTCAGTGTACAACATCATACATAATACTAACCAAACATCATAATATAAAATACATACCACAAAATATAATATATAAATATATATTAATACATATCAAATTCATAATAGAGAAAGAAGGTGAAAAAATTATAGTGAGAGGTAATGCTCCTTCACCATTCTTTTGAACGTAGATAATGTTTGAGCACGCCTCACATCTATGGGTAATGCATTCCACAAGCGGGCCGCTTGTATAGTGAAAGATTTATCGAAGAAAGAAGTGGAATGCATACGGATACTTAACTCTAAATTTTCCGATGATCTCAAGGACCTTGAATGTGTGTCACAGAGAAACCGAAAACGATCTTTAAGATAAAAAGGAGTGAAAGGATTAAATAGCACATTATAAAGCAGAGAAAGTAAATGAACATTCGGGCGAAACCTAATAGGAAGCCATTTGAGCTTAGTACGAAATTCAGAAACATGGTCATATTTGCGCAAGCCAAATATAAACCTAATACAGAGATTTTGAAGTCGCTCTAGCTTGTCGAATTGGTCTTGGGTCAAATCAAGATAGCTGGCATCAGCATAGTCCAAGATAGGAAGAAGAAGAGATTGTGCAATTGCAATTTTAGTGGTCATGGGAAGAAAATTACGCAGGCGTCTCAGGGAGCCTGCAGAGGCAAACAGTTTACGACTGACTTCCTGCAGTTGCTTCGTCCAAGACAGAGTTTTGTCAATGTATATCCCCAAGTTTTTCACGGCGTGACTGAATGGAATAACGGTGTTATTAAAGGAAACTTGGGGAAGTGTCGACCAATCGATCTTAGAGATAGTCCGGGAACTACCAACAATAATGACTTGGGTTTTGGCAGGATTGATTTTCAGTCCGAACTCAGTGCTCCAATCACTAATTCGAGCGAGGTCCACATTGATTGTCCCAATGGCATCAGGTAAATCTACGAGGGGGGCTTGCGTGTAAATTTGCAAATCATCAGCATACAAGTGGTAGAAGGAAGATAGTCTTTGAGTGATAGCATTAATAAAAAGTACGAAAAGTAAAGGAGATAAAACGCCACCCTGCGGCACACCGGCAGAGGTGTCACACCAAGAAGAGAAAGAATCCTCAGTGCAAATACGCTGCCGGCGACCAAACAGGTAACTACGAAACCAGTCAATTACCGAAGGAGATATGTTAAAAGAGCATAGAATGCCAAGCAAAATGTCGAAGTCATCTGTATTAAAAGCATTGCTGAAGTCAAGTAGTGCGAGTACAGTTAACTTCCCCATCTCCATGCCTGACCTTATATCATCTGTAATATGAACGAGAGCTGAGGTAGTGCTGTGACCAGGTCGAAAACCGGATTGGAAGGGATTTAAAAGATTATGTTTAGAAAGGAATGCGCTGAGTTGTTGATGGACAAGTTTTTCAAGGACTTTGGATAGAAAAGGGAGAATGGAAATGGGTCGGTAGTCAGAAAAGGATGCAGGATGCGATTTCTTTGGTAACGGGATAACTTGAGCGTCTTTCCAGGCTTGTGGAAAGATACTACTAGAAATGGAGAAGTTAAGGATATAAAGGATGGCCGAAAGAATGTTGTCAAGGATAGGAATGATCATCTTACGACTGACACAGTCACTACCAACAGCATCGGACGTAATAGACACAATACTCTTTTTAACATCACAAGCAGTGAATTGACTTATGACAAAAGGAGAGTAATCAGGTACCGGAAGGTTTGAAAGATAATTTAGAGTAGCAGCTTTAGTGGCACTATCTAATACAGGCGAAGTAGAAAAATGACTATTAAGTAAGTTGAAGTCTAAGTCCTTAGGAATTGTTTCATGAGACTTTTTTCCGATACCTAATGATTTGAGAAAATTCCAGACCTTAGCTGGATCACCATTCTGAACCGAACTGTGGATATATTGGCGGTTTGCATTTCTACACATCTTGCTGCAGTGATTTCTAATTGACACATATTTTTCCCTGTTGCTGTCATTGGGTTGAATTTTGAACTTAAACTTGGCAGCTGCTTTGCTTGTCTTAAGCTTTGAAATTCAATTTTTAGGGTTCCGTAGCCGAATGGCAAAAAACGTAACCCTTATAGTTTCGACATGTCTGTCCGTCTGTCTGTCTGTCTGTCCGTCCGTCCGTACGTCACAGCCATTTTATTCCGAAACTATTAGGACTATACATGTGAAACTTGGTAGGTAGATGTATTCTGTGAACCGCTTTCCGATTTTAAGAAAAAAATAAGAAATATTTAAAATAAAGGGGGGGCTCCCCTTTATTTTAAATATTTATAATATATTTATAATTTAATACATGGAACTAAAACTGAATTTTTTTTTCATGAAACGTATATGTGTGTGGTATCTATAGACAGGTCTTTAAAAATGACATTGTGGTTTTTAAGACCACCTTTTCATATAAAGTAATCGTTTAAAAGATATAAGCTTCCTAAGTGGTAAAATGTGTGTCCCCCCTCTAACTTCTATAATAATGGAGTGAAAAATCTAAAAGATATAGATGTCTGTAGATCTTAATGTAAACTTTCAACCAAAATTGGTTTGAACGAAATCGGGTCAGCAGTTTTTGAGATACAGCATATTTTCTAAAACCGCAAACATAACTTTGTAATTCATACAAACACTATGAAAAACAACGTTATTGGGGGTAGTTGTAAAAAATGTAAATAAGCTTGTTTTAAGAAATTTGTAAGGTTTTTTTACTAGTATAGTTACTACGGAACCCTTCATGGGCGAGTCTGACTTGCACTTGGCCAATTTTTAAATTTAATCTTTAAGCAGTCACTGTTCTATGATTATGATATATCTGTGCTTTTATAAAAAGTTTTAAAATGAATTTAAACAATAACAAGGGAGTCATTATGACGAACTACTGTACAGAACCTTATCTTATCACTGTTATTTCCACCCACAGCAAATTAGCTCAACTTTCCTGACATTCCTTTCTAATCTAGAATGAAAAATTTAAGTTATACTCTATAATAGTTTGGAAATTACTAAAAATTTATATCAAGAACTAGTTACAGTAGCTATAACATATTATAAAGAACCTGAATGGGGTTTTCTTATGACAATTCTTAAATAACTGACCATGGCACTGATAGTATACTTTCATTCTTATAAAACTGACTATTTAACTTAGAACAACAACGCATAGAAGAGGCGTCTAGAACAAAACGCGAGCGATTTCGTGTGTCCACTTTATTTTCTTTGTGTGCGTGAGCCGAATGTGTCTACGTTCTTCAAACGCACACAAATATAGCTTTCAGTGATACCATTACCCGTACCATTACCACAAAAATGGGAAAACGCACTATTATTTTGCTGGATCAAATCAAATATTTTATATTATGAAACTAAATAAGATGTTTTTTCATGTAATATGACTTATATGACATATATTTACGGAAGGTAAACGAAATGAGATATTGTTTATTGCGTTTAGAATGTTTGATGTGTAATGTGTTATAATGATATTATAGAAATGTATTAATTGCTTGAAAAATCTCGTTTGATATCAATTAAAAGTATGTGTTGTATTTATGAAATAGAAAAATATTATTGAGAACATTACATTAATGAAAAAAATCTTAATCAATAAAATTGTCATCTTTATGATGCCACTCTTCGAACTAACAGTAACTTTTAGTTATAAAACACTGTAGGTAGTAGCTGTAAATAAATATAGTTAAGTTTGACGCATACATAATTGCCGCCAAAACTATATTTTTTTAAAACAAAAATAAGCACAAAAGAAATCAATATGGGTATTTTTTTCCTCACGGATAGCAACATTGAATTGTGATAAGTTAGGTTATTAGAATTTTTGTTTGATGGTCGATTTACTTAAATATAATGTATAAAATGTAAGTATTTACTTGTGAAATGTAATTTGATTACACCTTTTTTGTTTTCCTGAAGGACTATGACATCCCTTTACGCTACAAACGGTCGTTTTAAATTACTTACTCGCGAGCTCTGTTCGGCAGAATGTGACCTTGAGTCTCGTCGAGCAAAGTTAGCCAAAAATGGCTAAGTTTTAGTTGCCTCACTTTTTGCACTCGTACTATCCTTCTATGCGTTGTTGTTCTAAGCTATTTAACATAAGATAATTATTTGGTATTTCTAACAAAATGAACGGCATATCTATTTGGCCTTTATGACCTATTGATAAGGTACTCACAACTTGAAGGTAATCCTCTTTGGCGTCCACATACTGTGCCAGTTTCAGGTACACATTGGCACGGTGTAGGCGGGCTGCTGTAAAATCAGACTTTATCTCCAATACCTGAAAATTATGCAAAAGTTATTCATAGCAGTGAGCAATACACAAAAACTGATAGAGGTTTTATGTGCAACATTTAACAATAAATATAATCAAATGCGATAAGATGTTAAAAGATTACTTATTATCTGTACAGGTCTGCCCATATATGTGTGGTTCTTTCCTCAAAAGCGCACCACAGACATGAACCTACATGCTTTTTATTATTGGACCAATGAGGATTGTATGGACTTTAAAAGAGAGGGTTTGTTTCGGTGTTTCTTCTCAAATTAGTCAGTTAGGTTAAACTGGTCTCATCTAGCTAAACATAATGCACAAGAATCATGATGTGTAAAAGGGTTATTCATAACCAAATTACAAATAAATATTTTGTTTCATTTCATTTCACGAATTTACTGAAAATAACTGATCAAAGTATCACAAATAAGAATAAGATTCCAACTATATTTTGTTTGCATTACTCTCAACAAAAGGAAATGTAAATTGCGACATTCATTTGGTTACTTATCATTTAAATAATGAGCACAAGTGTCTTACCTTAGTGAAGTCTTGTAGAGCAAACTTGGCTTTCCCAAGTGCATAGTATACTGTGCCTCGTTTGAAATATGTGAGGTAGTTGTGTGGATCTCCCTCTGTGGACAATTGAGCACATAAATTGCAACAGATTATTATTAATTGATAATGGATGCATTGCCAAAATGTCAGTTACATTGTGGATGGGGAACAGGTGTTGTAGCTTGTGGCTCACTATTAGTTTTATAGAAATTGTTTCAAATACTACAGATACTACTGTAATCATTATTGCTACTCTGCTTAAATGTAGTGTGTGTTTAGTACTTTACGGATTAGTAGATTATAACTGATTAGATATCTCTATATTGTTGTTTTATTTACTTTATTATTTCATGAGTCAGCAGATACATTCTCATCATCATCATCAAATAAATTATAGTTAGATTTGTAAGTAAACTTCTGCAGAAGGGAAGGGACAGGAAATGAAAGTGTATAGCAATGACTATATTAACTGCTGTCATCTTCTGATGATTTTCAATCCTGATATTAGGGCGGGCGTCACGGGACACATAGCTGGAGCAGTACTTACCCACGGCTGCGTGGTAGTGTGTCAGAGCATCCGAGAGCTCCCCCCGGGCTAAGAAATCACGGCCCAACTCTAAGTGCTTGTTCACCTCCGCCGGCGTCGCACACTCTGAAACTACACCCCAACAACTCAAAACACATACTTTCACACAAAAATTAACAAGTAAACCTACAAATGTGCAGGTTATTCTTAAAAAAAATACACACATTCTAACATTACTTCTAGCACTAATAAGACAAGGCATGGCGTGACTTTGTTCCAGTTAATATTCACTAAGTAGTCCATTATTAATCTATTATTTAATTACAGCAGTCTTTATAGCTAATTCACAACAATCCAATTTCAATACAAAATAATTATTTGACAGAGCCACAATCCATCTTTCGTTCGTCTCTTTTCGTGGTTTTTTCTGATTGGTCCAAATCAGAAATAAGACAATAAAGGCTAGACCACAAGTAGTTGCCATTACGGAGAAAAGGCTAGTAAAATATTACTTGGATATTTTGAACAAAAATAATTTATGGTCCACAATAATACTTTAATAGTACTGTAATGAACGTGACCTATTATATTATTAATTTTACAGAATTTAGAGGATACGGGTTATTAAAATTTAACCACTTTCTTACATCGCTTGTTTCCGAACGAAATAATAGAGTTGCCACATTTATTTAGCTTGTCATTTTTGAGAAAATGTAAAATATTTTCTCAAAAATAATATTATCTAGTTAAAATAAACACAATAGGTAAATAATGATCAATCCTTCATGTAAACATCAAGATCGTGCTCAGGATTTCTCATTCAGTGGTTTGTTAGGCTTGTCCATTTGTTGCAGTCAGTAGCCAATCGTATTACTTCTTCAAATCTATGTATGGAAACTACTCTGTTAGATATCGCTCTCAGCGATAAGATCGCCATTGTAACTAAAGTTTTAGCAATAATGTTATATACTCAAGTGTGTTACAATATTTGGTGTACAATAAAGTATAAGGGTCCCCCCTATGTTGTTTCGAACGCCGTTGTTGCGACACACGCTGTTGCGAATTATTTTTCCACTGCCTCACAGGTTCGAAAGCTCATGGGCTCGAATGAAGTAGTAGCGAAAGACGCTGTTTCGAAAAACATTTTCACTGCCTCATACGCTCGAATGCTTGTGATTCCGATTTATTTAGTCATAAAGTGTACAGACTACAGAAAATTTTTTAAGCAGTAATTAAATTCCCTCCCACCCTGCCCGGAGTGGGAGGACTTATTTGATAATTTTACCACGTTAAAAAAAAAAAAAGCAGTAATTAAATAAAATCAACACATTCGGTGTCAACATCATCATTTAATATTATTATTAACAAAGTAACAATCAAAAATATTAGTACCTAAACTGTACACTTTTTTCTTTTTTCAAAATCAAAGACTGATCTTTATAAAAAATTGTCTAGGTTTCTAAGTGGTATTAATTATTAGTGGTATTTTTCAGAAATTAATCAGTTGCACATGTGTTAGTATTAGTTAGTATATACGAGTACTTAACGATAAAGCTCTTATAAATTCAGGCGTTCCCATTGTACTTTTTTTTTGAAAATTGCTGAAATAGCATTCTCTGCAACTCTTTGTTTTTTTTGGGTAGTGTCTGAGGTAAATTACCCAAAATCTTCTATTCCACCGAGCCTATGGTCTATACAAAGAAATAACAACTTGTTCCTTCCACGTACAATTGATAAATTTCTGAAAAATACCACTAATAATTAATACCACTTAGAAACCTAGACATTTTTTTATAAAGATCAGTCTTTGATTTTGAAAAAAGAAAAAAGTGTACAGTTTAGGTACTAATATTTTTGATTGTTACTTTGTTAATAATAATATTAAATGATGATGTCGACACCGAATTTGTTGATTTTATTTAATTACTGCTTAAATATTTTTCTGTAGTCTGTACACTTTATGACTAAATAAATCGGAATCACAAGCATTCGAGCGTATGAGGCAGTGAAAATGTTTTTCGAAACAGCGTCTTTCGCTACTTCTTCATTCGAGCCCAAGAGCTTTCGAACCTGTGAGGCAGTGGAAAAATAATTCGCAACAGCGTGTGTCGCAACAGCGGCGTTCGAAACAACATAGGGGACCCAAAGTATAATATTCTATTTATCTATCTATCTGTTTAAGTTGGTCCGATCATCTTAAAGGCGATTTCCCTCTAGATCTTGTGCCCTCAACGTTGGCACCATCTAGGCACTTGATAATGTGACCGAATTAGATGAGGATGCGGCGTAACCATATATTGTCAACCAATCATATTTGATACAAAGTAAGTAATACAAGGTCGGCTGGTCCTTACTGGATGGTGAGCTAACCCTACTCGCCGCCGTCCGCAGGCTCGCGTAGTTAAATCAGGCCCTGCGGTTTAGATATTCCTCGGTTTTTCCAGTTCCGATACGATTAGATTTACGATCGAGTCTTACCATATTTTGTCAAGCCAATTCTACTTCGAATATCCTTGGAACAGTCACCATCACCAGTAATGGGAATATAGTGTCTGAGACCCTACAACACAGAAAAATATACTCTCCCTACAAAGGGTTTAATGTAGGGTCCCAGGTAGAAAATTCCTATTACTGTTTCTATGTCAGTAATGGAAATTATGTATTAAAAATTATATTCCTCAAACGTCAACCGTAATGTCAATTTTTTAATATAGTTCCTGGCAACACCTTTGCCCCTTCTTTCAGTTCCAAAGGAAAATAACAAACGGTTAGTGTGCCAATAATTGTTAAATTTTTCTTAATCTTTACGGTATGGATGAAAAATAAGTGATAAACTATTTAATAGAATGATGGATGAATATATCGGAGTACTCAAAAAAGCTAGATTTATTTTAATCGTGAAGATACATTTAGATTAGTGTCGGTTGTCAACATAACCTATCTTGTCTATTTCGTGTGGTTGTTAAATATTTGGTTACTTGGGTGTTTTAGGAATGGCTGACGCAGCGCCATCGACAGCGCCCAAGGCGAAAGCGCCTAAGACTAAGGTGCCCAAAGAGAAGGCACCTAAGGCTGCCCCTGCGGCGCCCGCGGAGCCCCCGAAGGCGGTGCGTAAAGTGTCGTCGAAGCCGCGCCACGGCAGGCTCTACGCCAAGGCCGTGTTCACAGGATACAAGCGCGGTCTGCGCAACCAGCACGAGAACACAGCCCTGCTGAAGGTAAGCTTTATGATTTCGTCTTTGTTGGAGTGAAATTATCCATGAGGTAGAGGTAGATCTAGCATGCTCTAATGATTCTGACAATTATGTATGAACTTCAGTTGGTTTAATTGGATCTCTTTGATCGCCAACTTATTCTTTACTGATAAACTAATGATAATGAGTTAGCCAGTCTTCTCTTGTTTATATTTTTGAAAAGTATTATATTATGTATAGCTTGATCAATTCAATTAGTATTTTTTAATAGCATTGTTTTTTTTTTTCATTTAAGGTTCCTCAATCCCAAACATGGCTATAATAAATATTTCTATCATCCCAAAGTATTAATTAATGTAGTTCCTCAATTATGTTTGTGATAGATGTCTGGCTGAGTATAAGAAGCAAGTTTCAGCGTTGTAAAGAGGAATGGATCTCTTTCAGTACTAATTCTTTCTGTATGTCAGCTGTTCATGACACTCATATACTATCTTGAAGACCGATCAATTTCACATTTAATGTTGACAATCTCTTTAAATGATCTAATTTAAAAAAATTACTTCATTAGCACTTTGCCCATTAGTGTCTTTGTAGATTTTAATATAATTTATAGCTTATAGCACTCTTTACAGCACCTCGGTACAAAAGAAATTTCAGTATTATTAATTTTGTAATTAATACTTTATTTAAATAAATTAAACCATTTTAATTTAATTACATACACTGCTAAACCTAACTATGTACACACAAAAAAAACTAAAATATACATTTCTGTCATTTGGAACTTTCTGCCCAAAAGATTGGCAGCATTGCCTTGTATGGCAATGCTTATTCTTTGGGCAAATAATGAGCCACCCCTCTGGTCATGCAAGATCAGCCAGCAAGACAATTCCTTTTAGAATTAGATCATTCATTCGAAAGATTATTTCTACAGAAAAATTTGCATACTCGCAAATTTACCTCTTAATTATATTAGTATACATTTAAAAGAATCCTCACCTAAATGATGCTTTATGACATTTGAAACCTGAACCACTGTGTGGACAAAATTTGTACTGATTTTCTTGTCTTAGTACTCACTTACCTTCTTGTAGGTAACAATGTAATAACGTTGTCCGTATTCATTTCAGATCGAAGGTGCAAAGAGCCGTCATGACGCTGACTTCTATGCTGGCAAGCGTTGTGTGTTTGTGTACCGTGCCAAGAAGAGGACACCCATCGCTGGTGGTCCCCGTGGCAAGAAAACAAAGCTGCGTGCCATCTGGGGCAAGGTGACCAGACCCCATGGCAACTCTGGTGGTGTGCGAGCACGCTTCCGCTCCAACCTGCCCGCACAGGCTATGGGACACAGGATACGTGTGGTCAGTAAAGCCTCTCTTCTATCAAATTTCTAGCACATTACATAAAGATAGACTGCTATGCGGAAGGTCGTGGGTTCGATTCCCACCCGGGACAAATGTTTGTGTGATGAGCATGATCATTTGTTCTTTGTCTGGGTGTAATTTATCTATAATATGTATGTATTTAGAAATATATATGTATGTTTATCAGTTGTCTAGTACTCATACTACAAGCTCTGCTTAGTTTGGTACTAGATGGTGTTGTGTGAAAGTTGTGAAAAAAAAAAAATTGTGTGCTAAGATACCTGTTTATAATTTAATTTATTTTATAGTACATAAGCAGATGTAATTTACGTAACAATCTCCTTTTTTTTATAAATAAAGACTATATTATTATAATGACTAACATTGAGCTTCGAGAATTCAGTCTGACTGGAAGTATTACAGTAGCTAAAGGCCAGGCAACCTATCTCTTGTTTTCATGTGGCCCTGTGACCTAAGTTACTAACAATTGCTGTTGCTATAAAACATCTTATTATTGTTGATGTTTAGTTTCAAAAAGGATGTCAATTTCTTTTCTCCCTGTTCCTAAATGATGTTTAGACATTTGAAACCTGAATTAAATGTGGTCAATATTTTACTGATTCTGAAGTCTTCCATTAATGAGCTCAAGTGTACTAACAGACAATTAACATATTTTTGTTTGTTTGTTTCAGATGTTATACCCCTCCAGGATCTAAGAACCTTCCTGTTAAGTAATATAAGCATAAAATAAAAGTCCAAAAAAAATTATTAACTTTGTTTATTTTTGGAATGAGAGCAAATGTGGAGAAGTATGGGCAGGAAATTTTTGTTATTTTGCCAGATTAATTATATTAGGCTACACCTACACAAATGTTTAAAGTATTTATTATTCACAATGGATGGCATGTTAGATATTGTCGACGCTTTCCTCCTACCATGCATGTTTCAAGAAGGATCTGGGTATCCAACTTGAGACTTGTTCAATTCGCAGCTGCATGTACGAAACTTCACAATTTGTATAATGTAAATTCGTCACTTATCCACATAGGGTTTGTGTGCTGGATTACGGCATATGGTGAAGGTCAGTTCCAGCAGTAGGAATGTTATACACTGATTCGAGTTATTATAATTTTAACTATGTAGTTTCCACAGACTTCGTTTGCACTATTTTTATACAAACTATACAAAACCAAATTATTTTTCATACAAACTCTCATACCATATTTCAGATTGATGGGAAAAAGTATAGAATATCAAAATATGTTCAGTGGTTTAAGCAGTTGTCCCACCGCCGACGCATCTGAAAACGAGTTGGCGAGCAGCGAGTGTGTTGTTAGTAGTTGCTGAGCTATCAACTGGTTGCTCTCTCAGCGTGAGTTCTGATTGCCAAGTGATCGCCGAGCGACTATTATCTTTGACAGCTCTTGTCGCTCAGCGATAAAACTAGTGAAGCGAGTAGTCGCCGGCAGTGTGAACAGTCAGAGAGCAACTATTAATATAATATGCATCTCTTTCGTTTACTCAGAATGTATATTTCATTGTGCGTTTCTTGAGCGAGTAAATCGCCGATAGTTAGTCGTTTACTCGTCGGCAGTTGGACAACTGCCTTAGACTTGAAATTATTAACCTTTTAACCGCCTACGTCGGATTTATACGACAAATATTTTCGGGCCCATTTCGCCAGAGTCGTATATATACGACAAAAATATCACAGCTCGTTTAATGTACTTTTTTGTTTAATTATGCTGTATTTTATCGAAACGATATTTATATTAGGTAAATAGTTAATTAAGTAATCATTTAACAGTTTAATAAACTTTAGTCTCTTAATCAGAAGTCCTAATTATATTGCACTGCTATACGACAAAAATATCACAGCTCGTTTAATGTACTTTTTTGTTTAATTATGCTGTATTTTATCGAAACGATGTTTATATTAGGTAAATAGTTAATTAAGTAATCATTTAACAGTTTAATAAACTTTAGTCTCTTAATCAGAAGTCCTAATTATATTGCACTGCTGTTTTTGTTGTAGGTATTTATTTTTCGATTCATTATGCCGGGCGCTGGGGGCCTGACAAACGATATGAAGTCGGGCGGTTAAAAGGTTAAAGATAGGTAGATTCAGACGTAAAGAAATGTTTTCCGTTTTCACTTAATCCAATATAGTTGTACCCCCAGCTAGTTACGTAGGTACGAATAATTCGGAATTATTGTCGAAGCATTAAGCGAACGTTGACGTGGGTCTGACAGCGCAGCGGCGGAAATTGGAACTCGCCAGTCTTCGATTACACGGCTGGCTACAATGAAGAAATATTCTGTAGACGTAATTCGAACTTGCTTTATCAATCAAACAATTTATATATTTCAGGCAACTTGGTCCAAACAAATAAAATACATCCTATTACAATAAATAACTACAAATAAACTAGGTAATATACAGTATGTTAAGTAACAGAGGGCGTTCCCGTTAACTCGCAAGAGTATAGCATCCATACATGCTAAAAAAAATATTTCCATTCGAAAACAAAATGTTTTTTTTTATGTTAAATTGATACGCTAAAGAAACTGTACACGCGTACGCATTCATAAATAAATTGCGACGTTGCCGTCCTTCAAGTACGCGTGTACAGAGTGTTTTCTTTTACGTATCAATTTAACATTTTTAGTGAATATTTTAATATTAAATAAATAAAAATATTTTGTTTTCGAATGGTAATATTTTTTTAGCATGTAGATGCTATACTATTGCGGGTTAACGGGAACGCCCTCTGTTAGTTAATATACTGTATATATCACTTAACGAAAACTACTATTTATTTGTACTACCGAAGCAGTTCTGGCCTAATAGGTAGATTCGTAAAAAAATATTCTTTATACCTTCCGTATTGACAATGTAGATAGCGGTCACAAGCACTTCTGCTGAGCCAGAGGTTCTGGATTCGATTCCGGGTTTGGCAAAAAGAGCTAATGAGTTTTTCAAATAGAAATTTCTCAGTTACTACTATTATTACTACTAGCTTTTGCCCGCGACTTCGTCCGCGTGGAATAGTTACTTTGGGCTAACGTTAACCCCGATTTTGAAGCATTCTTCATTGGCGCTCCGCTCCTATTAGCCTTAGCGTAATGATATATAGCCTATAGCCTTTCTCTATAAATTGACTATTTAATTAAAAAATAACTTTTCAATTCGAACCGTTCCTGAGATTATCGCGTTCAAACAAACAAACAAACAAACTCTTCAGCCTTATGTTATTAATATAGATAGCTGTTGCCCGTGACTTCGTCCGCGTTTCCGTCGTTTTTCGTAAAAAAAAAGTAGCCTATGTCCTTCCTCACGGTTCAGTGATTTTGATGTAACAGACAGATTAACTTTCGTAATTTAGTAGGGAAATATAATAATTATGTCAATCTATAATACTGTTGAAAAATATCGCAATACGGAATCGTACAATATTATTGTTAATAGCTGTGCCCGTGACTCCGTCAGCGTGTAACTCCTTGTGTGTTATTAAGTTAATGTATTGGTAATTTTGTTTAGATCACGTTCACATGAGGTTTAAGTGCCTATAGAACGATATTTTATACCTTCGGCCGCGAGACGCGTCGAGCGCGGCGAGCGATTCTCAAAAATAATCCTTATAGCATGATTCTGTATTCACGCGCGATGGCTTATTAGAGTATTTCAGGTATAACTTTGGTGTTTCTATACCGATTTATTTGATTCTTTTTTATGGAATAGTTAATAATGTTAACTTTTTTCAATTAGGGGTGACTGAGAGTGTTATAAACGTAAGAGTAGACAAATATTATAATCAGAAAGCTTCGAACTGCTAAGCTATCGGGAGTTACACGTGTTATTGTGAGTCAACCATAAAAGATAGACATATGCTGTCGTGGGATATTTCTTATATAATTTTAAGGAGAAAATTTCCGTCATGAAAAGATTTCTGTGTAGCTTTAACCATAAAGGTTGCACACGCGACCAAAGCTTAAAAAATGGAGTAACTTCTCCCGTTTTCCCAACATTTCCCTTCACTGCTCTGCTCCGATTGATTGTAGCGTGATGAAAAGTATACTATAACCAGCTCAGGAGTATGAAAAATAATTGTACCAAGTTTCGTTAAAATCCGTCCAAGTAGTTTTTGTTTCTATAACGGTTATACAGACAGACAGACAGACAAAAAACTTACTGATTGCATTTTTGGCATCAGTATCGATCCCTAATCACCCCCTGATAGTTATTTTGGAAATATATTTCATGTACAGAATTGACCTCTACAGATCTTACTTTCTTATCTTACTTCTTCTTATCTTACTATCTTACTTCTTCTTACTAATACTAATATTATAAATGCGAAAGTTTGTGAGGATGGATGGATGTTTGTTACTCTTTCACGCAAAAACTACTGAACGGATCTGAATGAAAGGAGAACGGGCGGAAGTGGTCCATATGGCGTCGGCTGATGAAACCTAGTCCATATAATAGTTCGTAAATGTAGGATATTTTTTTACTATGGACACCATAAAATTGGCCTATGGAGAAAAAAGTTATACAGTCTAGAAAACTGGTACCTATTATAGACGAAAAATTGAAAAAGCTAACTTTTGTTCGGCCAAAACGTATTTGCCGAGAACTCGTTCTTACCCCCCGCCACCCGTACACGTTCGCTACCCCTCGGGGTTGCGGAGGTGATGCTTCTACGCCGCGTGTATTGTTCACTGGTCAGTGAGTCATTCGCTATTATTCAGCAAGAACATCGTTTGGTTTCTGTATTTTGTTCTTACCGGCTTTCTTTTTGGACATATTTTGATTCACTTACTTCATGATACTATATTTCCAACTGCATCTTCCCGTGGCGTTGAAGGTCCTGGCAAAGTATCTTGCATTGCACTTTGATCCTGAGCCCTTTGACTCCTTAACCAGCATGGACGACAGACGTATTCTCTGTCGTTAAATATAACCAAAAACAAAAAAAAAACAAAAAAGTTGTAGTGACTTTTCACGAGTAATACCTACTAGTAGGTACATTTTATAGATTTTTCCGTTACCATGTGAACTTCCAACCTACAAAGTTATTAAGGCATTAGTACTAAACTAAACCGTTAACATTGTAAATATCAATTGTTAAGATGTAAATAACTTGATCACGGATCTTTATAAAGCTACGGATAAAGATTTTTTGACAATAATAAACACGAGTACTTGGATGTGAGAAATAACTATTTCACTATAATAATACTCTTATAATAAATAGCTCTTCCATAATAACCAGCTCTTTAAGTAACTCTTTCACAGTAACCATAGAAAATGCTAACCAGTTTGGTATTATCTATTGCATCAACAATCAACAGCAATATGGCCTAAAAGGTACATACCTGTCGCGGTGCAATTGATGTGAGTATATGTGCTGAGATTGCTGGGTTTGACTCGAACAGATTTCGGGTAACAGTTTGCCTTTCTCTTCGAAACACTGAATGATTACACACTAAACACACAATGCCAGCACAAGGCAACATCGTGAAAGTCCAATCCAAAAGCAATGTCACAAGTCCGTTTCAACGTGCCAAAGTAATCGAGTAAGTGAATCAAAATATGTCCAAAAAGAAAGCCGGTAAGAATAAAATAAAGAAACCAAACGATGTTCTTGCTGAATAATAGCGAATGACTCAGGGCGGGGGCACACGATGCGTTGCGGCGCCGCACGGTGGGCTGAAAATCGGCTTTCATAGACTTAGGCATTTTATTTTGCAAGTGCGAGTTTTTTTGCCGGATATCACTTCTATTAGTTATAACAATATACAAAAATGACACCAGAATTGATTCTGCACAGAAACGAAGGTATTATAATTTTTTTACGAAAATTTTGTATGGAGCTAGTATGAAAAATCGAAATATCTCTAAAACGGCAGCGATAACCGTAATATCCTTATAGGGGGTTATAGTACTAATTATTTATGATTTTTTGACATACGTTACATAATGGTTGTAGATGCCTTTTTTTTAAAAAAATCGTCTAAATATTTTTATTTATTTTTACATATTTAAACGTTCCTTTTAGTGTTTAAGTTGAAGAATTCAGAGCTTTAACAACTCTTATCATAAAATAGCATCAACCCTATAGACCTGAAGGACTAGACAGAGGTGTGTAGTGTCTTGTTGATCTTGTAAGATTTCCAACAATACCAAATAGTTGAATATCAGTGTCAAAGTGCCCATGCTGTCGCTTCTTTTTGAAAGATAGGGGAATGAAATTGTTAATTGATCATACCCTAAAAGTATGATTACAACATAACCGGACACATAATAATAATAATATCCTTATAGGGGATTATAGTACTAACATTATTTATTTTAACATATGAAACTGTTCAAAACGATCCATGAACTGTGTCAAAGTTAAGAACATCGTTAGGAAGCATGCTTTTTCCCCAAATATTAAGAATATGTGAAAAAAAAAGACTGTATATAAACTTTTTATTGATAGGTAATTTAAATAAAACAGAAGTAACAAAAATAATATCTAATAAATTCAATTATACAAAATACATATTTGAAACTATAATTTATGAAATTATTAACTAAACATATTGGTACAATAAACTAACATAAATAACAAAAGAACATAAAGAAAAATAATTAAATTTTACAAATTTTCTTTACAACTTTCGTTGTCGGACTCCAATTTCGAGTCAGAATCCAGATCGGATATACCTACAAACTCGAACTCAGTTTCCGGAAACTGTATTAGGTCGAGAGTTTCAGCAAAAAAGGTTGTCTTCCTTTTGGCATCTAACTTCGGCCTTTGTGCACTTAGAAAAGGATCCGAAGAAACAACAAGCATATTTAGGATATCTTGATTAGAATCTTGCCTGCTTCTTTTCCGCGAATGATGTTCCCGGAACCTCCTAAAATCTTTGTTTCGAGACTCTGAGGCTTCTTCCGAGAGAGTCCCAATCGGGACAATATCATTTTTTTCGATTATGTCAGCTCCGTGTATTAATAGTTTATGTACGGTTGATGACATGTAGTACCAGTCGTATAATTCCACGTACTTTTCTGCTGTTTTGCGAGCAAAATCTTTAAATTTGATGACATCGATCTTCTCACCAGATGTTATTGCTTGCAAAATAACTGCAAATCTTTTTATCAGGTTTTGATCCAACCCAGTAATAGCTGCAGTTTTAATGGGAAACTCGAAAAACTTCCTTGCGGTATTCCCGTCATTGGTAGTTCCCGAGCCTTGTTTTACTATATCAATTAACAGATTGAGCTCCTCTTTAAATTTATTTTGAATGTTTTTTTTTTCTGTTTTGTAACATATCTTTATGCTCATTACTTCTTGCTGCCCACTGTTTGAAGTCAAGTCTGTACGCAATGTGTAACAGACATTCCATGCAATTTATACGGGCATTTAGGGATGATAGGCCAAATTCATATATGTCAGAACACACAGTTTTTGATGTTACAGCATCTAAGTGGTTCATTTCTGTTGGTTTTGCTAAGCACAGGTAGCATGATGCATTTGATCTAGCTTCAGAAAGGTACGTGCAGACTTTTGCGTCGATCATTGTCATCATTAGTTTATGAGTCACCCTGTTACTATTAATGCACTCTGTGGGGTTAAGGGCCTCAATTTCCTCATCCATTTTTCTTTTGTTATCAATGACAACTGCATGGCTTCCTTTTACAAAAGTGAACTGAACCGGACGACAATAAAAAGTTGAGCATGGTTTCGGGTTTGTCCATATAGTATTATCTCCATCTGTCAGTTTCAGTGGCACCAAGGAGGTCATGAAAATGCTTGAATCATCATGCTCGCCGTCCATTTTCTGCTTGTATCGGCTTTGATTGGAAGCACCATCAAATCCCCACTTCGATATCAGCTTTAACTGCTTATTTTCCACATTGTCAGAAAGACTTTGAAGAATCCGCTTCACCGTGATGTCAAGTAAAGCTTGAAGTGTAATTCTAGCTGATGAATCCGTAACTGATACTGATTGATTAGGAGGGTAGCATGCAAGCTTAGTTTGTTGCAGTTTATAGTAGGATGGGTAAATATCCTTAGCACCTTCCCGAATGGCAGTCTCTCGCAACGTAATATATTGCCACTTTGAAAGCTTAAGTGAAAGAAGCAATCCAAGTGCTTTCTCTGGTGTAAATATTACTGTTTTCTTAATGCTTTCCTTGATTTTAACGACAGCTTCTGGATTTTTGATCATATAATTGATTACAGATGCGATATCTTCATAACCTTCTTCTTTTAAACGTGCTGCAGCTGCATATGCCAATTCACAGGAATCCTCGCCTATGTGCTCACTAGATCTTCTCTTTTTCTGTTTGCTTCCCAGATCTTTGAATGGTTTTCGGGACCTTTTTGTCATTGTTCCAACAGTCGATGATGTCGAAGGTTCTGGAGAGACTGAGCGTGCTCTTGGTATCTCATCAACAGTTGGTTCTTGATTTATTAAACTTTGCACGCAACTCGGCCAATCAATATTTGCTTGCAACCACTCTCCGTACGTATTTCTAAACTTATCAAAGAATCGTTTAGATTTCTGCCACCTGTTTAAAGCAGCTCGCGTGAATCTCCGGCAAAATTCTTTGAGAGTTACTTGATCTTCGGCAGAAAGGCAATCGCCTATGCGGGACACAATTGCACTAAACAATACTTCATGATTAAATGAAGGACACTCACTTTTTAGAAGAACAAACAAATCTAAGTTGGTGATTAAACTTTCCATTCTAAGATTTTGTAGTCGCAAAGCAAATAGTTTTAGTGTTAGCAGTTACACGGTTGTGAACAATCTAAATTATGGAACAAAATTATAGCCCTTTTATTGTATAAAGTCAATAATTAGTTAACTACCCTCATTAAAGTTATAAAAGATATGATAATAAAAATTTATAATCGTCAAAAACATTTCGTAGAACTCATAGTAGAACTAATCAACATTAGCAAATCACATTAGCTCACTAATTATAAAAAGGTGAATGCAGTTCTTAGTTGGTATTGTTGCGAGATATTTCAAATCATTTAATCACTTAATAGGCTCATTAGAATCAGAAGACTACAACCATCATTCTAATTACTTAATTACTTGTCATCAGACTCATTAGATGACTACACAATATGTTATTTTGTATTTTGAACGTATGCAAGGTTTTAAAATTCCTTTTGTGTCGATATTATTATGTGTCCGGTTATGTTGTAATCATACTTTTAGGGTATGATCAATTAACAATTTCATTCCCCTATCTTTCCAAAAGAAGCGACAGCATGGGCACTTTGACACTGATATTCAACTATTTGGTATTGTTGGAAATCTTACAAGATCAACAAGATACTACACACCTCTGTCTAGTCCTTCAGGTCTATAGGGGTGATGCTATTTTATGTTAAGAGTTGTTAAAGCTCTGAATTCTTCAACTTAAACACTAAAAGGAACGTTTAATATGTAAAAATAAATAAAAATATTTTGACGATTTTAAAAAAAAAAGGCATCTACAACCATTATGTAACGTATGTCAAAAAATCATAAATAATTAGTACTAAAACCTCCTATAAGGATATTACGGTTATCGCTGCCGTTTCAGAGATATTTCGATTTTTCATACTAGCTCCATACAAAATTTTCGTAAAAAAATTATAATTCCTTCGTTTTTGTGCAGAATCAATTCTGGTGTCATTTTTGTATATTGTTATAACAAATAGAAGTGATATCCGGCACAAAAACTGGCACTTGCAAAATAAAATGCCTAAGTCTATGAAAGCCGTTTTTCAGCCCACCGTGCGCCGCACCGCGAAGATTTCACCGTGTCAGTGGGCACACGAGCGGTGCGGCGCCGTAACGTTGTTATGTCGCAGTGGCGCCGTAGCAGTGTTGGACAGTCTGTTGACAGACAATCGAAACGAGCGAGCGTGTGTCCTTCCTTGTGACGCAAAACAACTGAGCGGTGCCGCTCCGACGTCGCAACGCATTCACCCCTCCCCGCCTCGTCTTGGTGGTTGCAAGTCCGGTGCGGCGCCGGAGCGCATCGTGTGCATGCCACAGATATTTCTATGTAAGATGACGCAGTGACACCGCTCCGGCGCCGCACCGCCGCCGCAACGCATCGTGTGCCCCGGCTCTCACTGACCGGTGAACAATACGCGCGGCGCAGAAGCATCACCCCAGCCACCCCGAGGGGTAGCGAACGTATACGGGTGGCGGGGGTAAGAGCGAGTACTCGGCAAATAAGTTTTGGCCGAACAAAAGGTAGCTTTTTCAATTTTTCGTCTATAATAGGTACCAGTTTTCTGGACTGTATAACTTTTTTCTCCATAGGCCAATTTTATGGTGTCCATAGTAAAAAAGTATCCTACATTTACGAACTATTATATGGATTAGGTTTCATCAGCCGACGCCATTTGGACCAAAGTCCATACAAAAATGTCCGATCTCCTTTGGTAAGTAGATAGTTGACATTCTGGAATAACACATAGGCTACTTTTTATCCCGAAATTCCCACGGGATCGGGATTTGCGCGGGAAAACCTTCCTACGCGAACGAAGTCGAGGGCAGAAGCTAGTAATAATATAATATGTATATAATATATTTATTTTACAAAAAAAACCTTACGAATTTCTTAAAACTAGCTTATTTACATTTTTTACAACTACGCCAAATAACTTTGTTTTTCAGTGTTGGCATGAATTACAAAGTTATATTTGCGGTTTTAGAAAATATGCTGTATCTCAAACTGCTGATCCGATCTCGTTCAAACCAATTTTGGTTGAAGACCGCGACTTCGTACGCATGGGAAGGTTTTCCCGCGCAAATCCCAGTCCCGTGGGAATTTCGGGATAAAAGTAGCCTAAGGTACAGGCGCCGTATAAAGCCCACCTCCTATCATAGCCCACTTTAAAAATACTTAAGTTTCGGTAGCCAGAAAAATTTTAAATTTCGCGGGAATCTTGTGAATGCGTTCCTAGGCGAAAGGCAAACTTCATCACGCGAATCGCGCGCGGCCATTTTGAACACTGCTGTCAGTTGTCAGTGACGCGTCAAAGCATTGCACATGTTATAACCTTACTCACGTAAGTATATTTATTTTTTTATAGCAAAATACAGTAATATCGCGTTTAACCTTGATAAATCTCAGTACTAACAGTCTTAAGATTAAATCAAAGTAAGTTTTAATATTTTATTGGTGTCATTTAATTTTTAACATGATTTTTACTGCCTTATGCCAAAGTTCCATATGATAGCCCACTACATGATCCCCAAAGAAGGCCCGGGCTTTCTTTGGACTATCAAATGTTTCATTTGTTATGTAGTAAATTGCAATAAAAATAATATTTTGAAGTTTTATATATTTATATGTCTAATCCTTTTATTAAATTTGCATTAGACAAGAAAATTCCATCAAAGAAATTAAAATTAAAGTTATATTTTGCTTTGAATGTTAAAATTACGTCCACAGTTTAATTGTTAACGTAGTTTGTCTTCCCTAGGCTGGTATTCAACAAAATGGCGCCACTGGAAAACAACCTCGAGGACAGTGGTCAGAATGTGAGCTTAAAAATGCCATAAAGGCAGTAAAAAGAAGTGAAATGTCACAGCGAGCAGCTGCTGAAGCATTTGGTATCCCAAGGCGTACATTGCGAAATCATTTAAGATCCGGCAAGACAGAAAAGGTTACTGGTAGACCACCTATTCTTAATAGTAAACAAGAACAGGACTTAGCCCAACGAATAATAAGACTTGCTCACGTAGGTATGCCATTAACCCCCAAACTTGTTCGGAAACAAGCGTATGAGTTCTGTAGAGCAAATGGCATATCAAACATGTTCAGTGAGAAAACAAATATAGCAGGGAAGAAATGGTTGAAAGGTTTCCTCAAACGCAACGCGCAAATAGCACTTCGTAAAGCTCAGTTTATGAATCCCGGCAGAGCACAGAAGCTTAATAAGCACATCGTCCAAAAGCACTTTGAAGCTGTCAAAAAAATATATTGCGTATTGGATATATCAAATCATCCAGAACGTCTGTATAATATGGATGAGAAGGGTTGCAGATTGAACCATCATCAGCAGAAAGTGTTTGCTAAAACAGGTACAAAAAGAGTGCATTTTATAGCTAATGAACATGCAGAAAATGTTACTATCGCGATGTGTGTGAATGCAACGGGAAATGTAGTGCCCCCAATGATCTTATTCATGGGTAAAAGATTGAAACCAGAATTTTGTGATAATTTTCCTGCTGGAACCTTAGTGAAGATGGCACCCAAGGGAAGTATGACGACCGAACTTTTCGTGGACTTCATCGAACATCTGGGTCAGTATAAGTCTCCAGGAAAATGCTTATTAATTTTTGATGGCGCTTCTTGTCATTTAGATGCCAGGATCGTAGATGCAGCAGATGAACACGAAATCATATTATACTGTTTGCCCTCAAATACAACTCACGAATTACAACCCCTTGATAAGTCAGTTAATAAATCGTAGGAGCATCATTGGGATGAGGAGCTATTATTATACGCATATCAATATCCAGATCGCAAACTTACAAAACATCGCTTCAGTAAGATTTTTACCAAAGTCTGGTCCAGGTGCATGACCCAAGAAAATATAATTAACGGTTTCAGAGCCACCGGTCTCTACCCTTATGATCCCCATGCCATTCCGCAAGAAGCTTACGTGCCCTCAGCGCTTACGCAATTACCTGGTATACAGCTTCAAAACGACTCACCAATGCAACAAGCTACTGATTTCGGAGATTTACTGGTCTCCCCACGGCGAGACAATAACATTGAGATACATGTCTCAAACAATGAAGAAAACTTGCGAGATTTGTCACCATCGATTTTATCCCAGTTTCTTGATGATCTGTCAGAAAGTGAACTTGCAGAAAGAAATATATTAGATATTCCAAAGTGTTCAACTAGTAGTCGTGGAAAGTTAGTCGACTATAGTTCCTCATCCGAATCTACCATTGAGGATGATTCACAACATCAAGAACAGCATCGTAGACAACCCCTTTCTAGCATTCCTAACGACAGGAATTCTCAGTTTTTTTTCACCTATTCCTTCCACCTCCGGTATAAATATGCACCCTCAAAGACTGTTAGATTGTTCTACGTCAAACGAGTCCGATCAAGAAGATTTTGATCAAAATATATTGAATTTCACCTATTTACAATACCCTGCAAGAAATATTAACATTTATACGTCGTCATCTGAGTCGGAAGAAGAAAATATCAACCCACAGTCTAGAGAAAAATATACTTCATTTACAAAACGTGATCAGGAAAGATTTGAAGATTCTGATGATAACTTACCACTTTCTAAAGTTAAAGAAACTCCAGGCACATCAGGTGCTAAGACACCATTTCATAAACAAATTCCTACACAAATTTCGCAACAATAAAGAATAAACCAAGGAAGCTTTAAATTATATTGGCCAAAAAGTTACCAAAGTATTATTTGACGCTGTCAAAGAAAAAATCAAAACGAACACTAAAAAACAAAATGAGTCAGAAAAACAAAAGAAAAAACCAAAGAAAAAATCAGTGCCTGTAAAAGGACAGATAAAACAAAAAAAAAAGTTACGGTAAATCTACAGAAGAAAAAAAGGCAAAAATACCGAAAAAAGTGGAGACTGAAACTGATGATAATGAAGTGTGGTTTTGTCAAGCTTGTGAGACGGACAGGGTTGCCGATATGCGTCAATGTTTAACAGGCCCGTTGGTATAGTGGTCAGTGGCCCTGACTGCTGTGCGCAAGGTCGTGGGTTCGATTCCCACCTAGGACAAATGTTTGTGTGATGAGCACGGTCATTTGTTCTTTGTCTGGGTGTAATTTATCCATAATATGTATGTATTTAGAAATATATATGTATGTTTATCAGTTGTCTAGTACCCATACCACAAGCTCTGCTTAGTTTGGGACTAGATGGCGTTGTGTGAAAAGTTGTGGAATATTTCATTTCAAATAAAGATTAAAAAAAAAAAAAAAAAAAAATTAAAGTGTGTTTGGTGTGGTACCATGAGGACTGCGTAGGCTTAAGGCGAGGTTATTCGAAAAACCGTCGTTTTCAATTCTGTTTTATTCGTAGATAACACAGATTTAAATTTTGAAAAAAACATATTACATAATTCATACTTTGATCTTTCTATTTCGGTCATCCGATACACGATTACTTGCATTTTACTGCATCTAATTAAATCGCAAAGACAAGTCTAAATTACGGTCTTATTCTTATTTTATTTGAGTTTTATTAAGCTTTGAATAATAAAACTTATACCATAATAAAGGTCGTATTAAATGACATACATGTCCGTCGTCATAATGTGAAATTTGAAAATATTTATACCACTAATTTAAAAAATAAGTGTTTTCCTATTATTTTCATGTGCGCGGCCGCGCGCCTCGCGTCCTTTAGTCCCGAGCGGAACGTGTTGGAGGTCGGACGTATGCCAATTTTTAGCGTTTTCCCGCTAAGTTTGGTTCCGGTCGAGCCAAAAAATCATTATAAAATATTAATTCCTATCGTTTAGTTTTAAATAGTTGTAATATAAATTGTTTTTATTAGGTATTTTAGTTATAATTTTGGTCAGTAAAACTAATGGACAAAATCAACAAAAAGAAGTTGTCATCGCTGGCTCTACGAAGGCTGAATAAACAAAAAAAGTAAGAAGGCTTTGACAATATAAATATTTAGACTTATATAAATATATTTCTTTACTAACTAGGTTCTTTCTGTATTCTGAGGTACCTACCTAACTACGCGGAATAGATTTCGAAACCACAAAATAATATGTGTGTAAATAAAGACGCCACGCGCGCAAAAGCTATAATATGTAGTTTATTTTTCTCGCGGAATAGATTTGCCAACCGCAAAAAGTGTGTAAACAATTGAATTTGAACCCTATGTCAAAGAGCATAAAGCCGCCGCGTGCGCAAATGCTCTTTTCAAATGTCAGACTCAAAGGAAACTTTGACAATATTATTATCGGTACCTATAATTATACAAATTAATATTTTACTTTACTAAGTAGATAAGTACCTACGCGGAATAGATTTACAAACCGCAAATATGTGTGTAAAACAAAAACATTTTTGACTTTCTTTCTCCTATAAAAAAATGAAAATGTGTCTTATTTTATTCAACAAAATATTTACAAAAATACCTAAATATAATATAAAAGTACTTACAATAAAAAAGAAATCACAAAAAGACGTGTTTAGAGCCTGGGTTTGACCCAGTACACTGATGATTATCAATCCGATTCTTTACTAAACGCGCTAATAGAACGTCAGTAGCCCGAGTTGAAATAACTGACCGTATTCGACTGTATTAGGTTTTATTTTCGTAAATGTAATAATGGTTATTATGGTAAAGTCGATCATTCGTCGCTGTGACTACAGTATAAAGATCATACAGTAGGTCGACACCTTTGATCTTGTGGAAAATGCCGACAACGTCTAGACAGTATCACAACGGCCAGGGTTGTCACAAGTCAACAATATTTATTACGCGCAGCACACTCGTGCCATAGTGTAGAAATATACAGCATGACCATTTCCTACAAAAATATCATTTATTATTTTCGGTAAACTTCGATAAACTTTATAACTGTCTGTCTTCGGTGTTCGTATCAACTTTACAATGATGATCTGCAGTTGTATGCATCTACGCGGGTGGAAAGTTTGTCATACGCTATAGGAGATTTAAACCGAGATTTAGATGCTAACAAAACTGGTCTAATTAATTTGGGGTGACTGTAAGCCCCTCAAAGTGTCAGGCCATTGTGATCGGAAGCTCACGTATGATCGTTAGAGTGGCAACTAGTTCACTTCCTCCTATCATTTTCAATTAAAGATCTCGGTTTGCATCTTGACTCTGCTTGGCTGGCAAAGTCAGGTTTGCAGTGTACTGTGTAAGCCAAAGAGTCAACGGGACTATGCGATGCATGTATCGTCCGTACGGCACGGCTACTTTTTTGAGTACTGGTTGCACATTACCTGGCTTCCAGGACACTGGCACCACTCCGGTTTTAATAGAACGCGATACAGGCGAGTATACGATACAGGAGACAAATCCGGGGTACAACTCTTTAAGACTCGAGCAGGTATTCCTTCCGGTTCACTGGCTTTGTTCACATTTTGACTAGAAAGGGCTTTACGGACTTCCTTAACATGAAATGCAGTTTCCAGCATTACGGAGCCAAAGTGAGGTATTTTAGGTGGTAAGTTAGACGCCGTGTCGAGACGTAAACTTACCGCAAAGACGGAGGCATTTAAATTTGCTTTTTCTTGTGCGGTGTGAGCCAGTGTTCCATCCAGTTTTATCATAACTAGGAGGCAGCGAAGGACGGTAAAAGTTCGATTTTCGCTTCGCAGTTTCGGAGTCTGCTGACCCATACTTCTATACTCGCCGTATGCCCCTGGGGCATTTATCTGGAGGAGAAAAGGTAGATACCGTTTTCACCAGAAAGTGATCATACGATCCGAGCGAGGCCCAGACCGATACTGACAGTCTCTGGCGACGCAACGTTTGTGAGCACTAGGTTAAAGCCATTGGGCGTGTGGCCGTCGACTTCTGGAATGCAGGTTGCTTGGTGAACCAGCTGGTCGAGATCTAGCGATAAAAAAACCTGCAGGCCTCTCTACCAGCGTGCTCTGTTTGTTGGTACGGGAACAACCATTCTTTATGGTAGGAATTAAAATCTCTTAGAAAAACAAGCTTTGCCATCGGATATTTGTGCTGGGCCAGTTCAGCTCCTGCAGCTGCCTCCGCAAGGTGGTCGAAGAGCCTAGTCGTCTCCTGTTCACCGTTATGCAATCAGTAAACAACACCAACAATGAGCTTAGATGGTCTTGAGAAAAGTGCTTACATTTCTTTTTCATGAAAATGATAAATCAGAAAAAGTTTCACATTTTTGTGTATGTCTACTTTTTTAAGAGTTTTCCAATAAAGTATTCATGTACCAAAGGGAAACAGATAATATGTTGTAAAATGTCAAAAATGTGACATATCGTGTCATGGCTTTTAACTGCATTTCGAATCACGCGCACTCCCTAATGTTCACCGTCCAACCTCCATTAAATGCCTTCTCCCTTTTGTATTTACTCGATTTGTTTATGATCTATGTAGGTTCATTGAGATAAATAAAATAAAGCTGTAGCGTACTGTATTATCGTTTTAACAGTTCTGTGCCATATTTCTAATTTTCTCTTTTCATACTCATTTTATTCCTGCTGCCACTGGTAAACTGGTAACACATTGAGTGAAATACATTTGACATTGCAAAAGCTGTCACATGTCATGTTTGCGTACAAAATGATTTTGTTTTTTTTTACTTCAATTTTAATACTTTTCATCATCCAAAATACTTTACCAAACAACATCCAGCGCTTGTGAAATTGTGGTGAGTCCTCCACAAAAGCCGCAAGAGTTGAAGTTGAAGTCGAATCATGAGCGGTGCGCTTGGCGCGCGCGTCTCCCGCGCGTCGTAATTTGTTACGTTTTGCTATTCGTTGCGGGGGCTGGAGTAAGCGTCGAATACCTACGGTGCTCTGGATAACCCGGCCTTAATTAACAAAAGAAGACACCGATATTTTCTTATGCCCAACGTGTAACTAAAAAGTCTGAGCAAAGAGTCTTCCCTTCTACCTGCAATTATATGGCTCAGACTTTTTGATTGTTGAGTATGTTATTAGTTTAAGAGAAAATTAAAGATACTATTAATGAAAAATTACTGTTGATTATGATGCTGTTTTTGTTTTAGAGTTTTTTTTTTTTTTTGTATAAGTTTTAAAGTTTTTTTTTATAAGTACAGTATATCTCACATTTCAGTTCCTTTTTATTACAAGTAGTTTTCAATATTCCTAATATGGCCCACAATTGAAAATAATAGACCTATTAGAGAATATTATTAGTATTATTTAGTTACGAAATAAGGAGATGGATCTCAAAATATATGCCATTATTAGTTTAAGCGTTGATTTTTTGTTTTAGAGTCATTCCAAGTTTCCATAGACATAAGAAGGCCCAATGCCAAATTTTTGACTGATTAATTAATCTAAAAAACTTAATATTAAATAAAACTCTATAATAAATTAATTTTGTGAAAATATAACTTTTTTGGTCTTGATATTCCATAGATATTTATTATTTCATAACGGGCTTTCTTGGGCTACTATGTTCCTAAGATGACCCATTGACTATGTTTTAAAAAATTGATATTTCTCTGTTGCAATGGTATAAAAAATATTGTATTTATTTAAAATGTGTCATTAATAAACATTTTATATATTTGAACCAGTAGTTTACCTTAATTCTTTTATTTGTTTAATTTACAGTGATTTAAAATTAAGTGGGCGTTATACGGCGCCTGTACCTTATGTGTTATTCCAGAATGTCAACTATCTACTTACCAAATTTCATTCAGATCCGTTCAGTAGTTTTTGCGTGAAAGAGCAACAAACATCCATCCATCCTCACAAACTTTCGCATTTATAATATTAGTAGGAAAAGTAGGAAGTAGGAAGGATAGTAGGATAGGATAGGATTAGTAGGAAGTAGGATTAAATTAAATTAAATAAGAAAGAAGAAAGATTAGTAAGATCTGCGAGTAGTGAGTGAAGCTTTATTTAGCTGAGCCTAATGATACGGCTCAGCTAAATAAAGCTAATAAGATTCACACGCTACTCGCAGATATTGTTATTTCTCGTCTATTTTTTTGCCAAGTGTCACCAATTACGAGCGAGTTCCAGATTCAATTGACTAATCAATAATCACCTAACCAGTTAATGTGTAAAATTATAGGGACAAAAACCATCTTCCGAACACGAAGTAATTTTTATGTTGCTGGCGTTTTTTAGGGTTCCGTAGCCGAATGGAAAAAACGGAACCCTTATAGTTTCGTCATGTCTGTCTGTCCGTCCGTCCGTATATCACAGCCATTTTATTCCGAATTTATTAAAACTATACATGTGAAACTTGGTAGGTAGATGTATTCTGTGAACCACTTTAGGATTTTAAGAAAAAAAAAAAAATTAAAGTTAAGGGGGACTCCCCATACATGAAACTGAAACTGTAAATATTTTTTTCATAAAACCTATGCGTGGGTGGATCTATAGTGGTGGTCTTGTAATGATATTGAGGTTTCTAAAACCACTTTTTCATAAAATCAATCGTTTGAAAGATATACGCTTCCAAAGTGGTAAAATGTGCTTACCCTCCCTCTAACTTCTATAATAATCGAGAGAAAAATAAAAAATAAATATATGCTGTAGATCTTAATGTAAACTTTTAACGAAAATTGGTTTGAACGAGATCGGGTCAGCAGATTTTGAGATATAGCATATTTTCTAAAACCGCAAATATAACTTTGTAATTCATACATAACCATGAAAAACAATGTTATTTGGCGTAGTTACTAAGGAAACCTTCATGGGCGAGTCTGACTCGCACTTGACCAATTTTTGTAGGTACGCCTTGGCCAAAAGTATTAGGCACCCCAATAAAACACAGATTATACAAAACGTATTAAAAAAACAGCTTATATTTTTAACAAAAGCCAAGGTAGGGCCGCCAAACGATAATTAAAACAATGGCAAACGAATTTCTATGGGCCATAAAACATCTGGTGAGCAAAACCCATATAATGTGTATTTTCAAAAAAATACTCATAATTATTATCAGTGTTCCTTTGCTATTCATAACGTAAAGAAGCTTTCGTGTGTGATCCAGTGGTGAAATTAACATTCCCCTTTTTCGAAAATGCCAAAAAAAAGTGAACTATGCTACGAAAAACGAATTAAAATCCAGTTATTGCATGAACAAGGGAAGTCCCAAGTAGAGATTGCCAAACTTATAAAATGTTCGCGGTGCGCAGTGCAATCTGCTATTAAGGCTCTCCAGACGCGAAAATAGGTTTAAACGCGAGTTTTATAATGCGTTAAAGTATATGATTCACTGCAGTTAACACAATCAGAAAAATATATGATATTCTTCAGGATATAATCTAGTTAAGTAGTGTGTTGAAAACATAATACAACAAATTTTAATTCATAGAAAAAAATCACAAAGATACCTCTAAAAAAATCTTTTAACGAATAAAAACCATATTAAAATACATACGATCATTCTGATTTTTTGACAAATTATTCAACAAGAAACATACTAACGAAATAGTGTTTTATTTTTTTAATCCAATCAATACATTTTCTGTAAATCGCGTATTATTATTTCGCAATATAATACGTACGCATGTGTGCGTAAACGCCTGTGTACCGACAGTGCCGGCCAACGCCTGTTGCTATATGGACGTGTCGCTTTTCTCGCCGATTTATTTCGACTCGGAATTATTTGTAGTTATTGTAAAGTTTCGTCTGTAAATTCATTATTTTATTTATAAAATTCATTTTTTATATCAATTTTCTATAAATAATCTTCTTTCTTGTAAATATAAAATACTTCAGGTTAAAATAGCGTAACTTGATTTCAATTTTATTTTATAAATATGGGAAATAAAGTGAAGCCAGTTAAAAGGACTAAAAAACGTTCATATAAATCAAACGCCGTACATATGAACGATGTTAAAAGGTAAGAATATTTTAGATTACTAAATTATTTCTAAAATATTATGACACATTATTGGAACCATCTCAGTATTGAGCACTTTATTTTACTCGAATACGGTCAGTTATTTCATCACAATTCCTAAGTTCTATTAGCGTGTATAGTAGTGAATCGGATTGGCAACCGCCAGTGTCCTGGATCAAACCTTAGGATCTTCTTATTTTGTCTTTTTGTCACTTCTATTTTATTGAAAGTACTTTTATATTATATTTAGATATTTTTGTAAATATTTTGTTGAATAAAAAAATAAACGTTTTCATTTTTTTTTATAGGAGAAAGAAAGTCGAAAATGTCAACGCCGAAGTTATTTTCAATAAGTAAGTATCGACACATTATCTAGGCTATAATAAAGAATAAAACAAAGTAAGAAACATTTTGTTTCAAGACCGCGGTTTATTGATATGGGCAGTAATGTGCATGACAAAATATCTGATTGATCTGAAAATTCATATGTTGCTTATTCTCATACATAACTAAGTAAGAGAATAGGTATGTACCTAACTATGAATGTTAGTTGCCTAATCTTTTATTTGTAGCTCAACAATTTTACGAAATGAATACAAAAAATTGGCCAAGTGCGAGTCAGACTCGCCCATGAAGGGTTCCGTAGTAACTATAATAATATAATATAATATAATATGTATATTTATTTGAAGAATGAAAAAAACCTTAAAAATTTCTTAAAACTAGCTTATTTACATTTTTATAACTACGCTAAATAACTTTGTTTTTCATAGTGTTTGTATGAATTACAAAGTTATATTTGCGGTTTTAGAAAATATGCTGTATCTCAAAAACTGCTGAACCGATTTCGTTCAAACCAATTTTGGTTGAAAGTTTACATTAAGATCTATAGACATTTTTTTTTTTAATTTTTCACTCCATTATTATAGAAGTTAGAGGGGGAGACACACATTTTACCACTTTGGAAGCTTATATCTTTTAAACGATTGACTTTATGAAAAAGCGGTCTTAGAAACCCTCATATCATTTTTAAAGACCTGTCCATAGATACCACACACACATAGGTTTCATAAAAAAAAATATTTTCATTTCTAGTTCCATGTATGGGGTATTTTTTTTTTTTTTTTCTTAATATCGGAAAGCGGTTTACAGAATACATCTACCTACTAAGTTTCACATGTATAGTCTTAATAGTTTCGGAATAAAATGGCTGTGACATACGGACGGACGGACAGACAGACAGACAGACAGACAGACGGACAGACATATCGAAACTATAAGGGTTCCGTTTTTTGCCATTCAGCTACGGAACCCTAAAAAATGAAATCTAAAATGTACCAACTTCTGAACCACAGAACTAGAAAATTTAGAATTGATATTTTCACGCAGTTTTAAAATTGACATGGTCACTAAATCTGTCTTAAAACGGGATATTTACTACTATATTTTGGCACAAGTAATATACAGGGTGGCAGGGACATCGGCGCACAAACGCTTACCAGGGATTTGGTACATGATTCTGGACCCCCTGCGTTGGAATCTTTCGTCGTTTTTTTTAATTTTTCAGGATTTTTCAGTATTTTTTTACTGAAAACTGTATAAAATCATTGTTAATTAAAATATAAAATTCACTTGTTTCACTTGAAACAGCAATGTAAATAAAATTCGAAAGAGCTACCTGATCAGCTGTTTTGCTAGGGTTAATTTGCGAGATCAACATAACTAATCAGGTAGCCTTTTCGAGTTTTGTTTACATTACTGTTTGAAATAAGTGATTTTACTGTTTTGTTATTGCGTCGGATTTTTCGTAATTTTATGAAATTAAGAAAAAGCCGACGAAAACTATCCACGCAGGGGGTCCAGAATCATGTACTGAATCCATGGTAAGCGGTTGCGCGTAGATGTCCCTGCCACCCTGTATTTGTTGTTTATAGTTTCATCATGTCTGTCTGTCTGTCTATCTGTTTCTGTCTGTCCGTCCGTCCGTCTTCCGATAAACCGCTTTCCGACTTTGAGAAAAAAAAAAATTAAAAATAATTAAAATACATGGAACCTCCCCATACATGGAAGGCTCCCCATATATGGAACTAAAAACTGAAAATATTTCTTTACATGAAACCTATGCGTGTGTGATATCTATAGACAGGTCTTTAAAAAATGAGATTGAAGTTTCTAAAACCATTTTTTCATAAAGTAAATCGTTTCCAAAGTGTGTAAGTGGTAAAATTTGTCTCTCCCTCCCCCCCCCCCCCTCTAACTTCTATAACAATGGAGTGAAAAATCTAAAAAATATATGTCTGTAGATATACACTTTCAACCAAAATCGGTTTGAACGAGATCGGGTTAGCAGTTTTTGTTACAGCATATTTTCTAAAACCGCAAATATAACTTTGTGATTCATACAAACACTAAGAAAAACAAAGTTATTTGGCGTAGTTGTAAAAGTGTAAATAAGCTAGTTTTAAGGAATTTGTAAGGTCTTTTTTTTGTCAAATTAATATACATGTTATATTATATTATTATAGTTACTACGGAACCCTTCATGGGTGAGTCTGACATGCACTTGGCCAATTTTTTTCAGTTGTTTCACATCGAAACTCGAAACAAATAACAAACATGGTAAATAATGTCCCGCTTTATTTTGTAATGAATTTCATTACCACAAACTTTTTGTATTTTTAGATTGGAAACTGTGGCATCACAGAATGATCACGGTCGTGAAGTTATTGATAAAAGTACATATTCATCTGAGCAAGTACTAAAAGAAACCTTTAATACACAGGTAACTTCAACCGCACGTTACAGTAACATAATTTTGCGAGTTGTGTAGAATTAGTTTTATAAATAAAAATGGTATAATTCAATTTTAGGTGGCTAGTGCTACTGAAGAAAGTCATTGTGATGTCCAACCTGAAAACCAAGAAACTGATGGGTTAAATTATAGTGCAGAAGTAAGTTATTCCGTGAAAACATACTTATTTAAAATTATTTTAAGTTAAAACAATGTTTTATGGTATAAAAAAAAATTATTCATTTATTTTTACAGACGGAAAACTATACTCCTAAAAAGAACATACAAATTGGACGCAGGATTATTAATGTTTCCTATTTTTTTTTAAAGTTGTGTGAGATCTCAAATCACGGACCATTAGACTGCGGGCTATCTTCTCTTGAGTTAGTTGGTGAAAAGCTTCACGGCTTATCTTCCAAATTTACTTTTTTATGTAAAATGTGTAAACAACAATTTGTTATCATTAACGACAATGATAATTGTTTATCAATAAATACATGTGCTGTAGCTGGTGCAATTTCTATTGGTTGTGGTCATTCTCAGCTACAAGAATTTTCATCAGCCATGAATTTGCCAATGATTTCCCAAAAAACATACCAAAAGAACCACAAATTACTGTCGGAAAACTGGCAGCAACTGACACAACAGTCCATGGATCAAGCAGCTGAGGAAGAGAAAATTATGGCTATAGCAGAAGGCAGGGTCACAAAGAATGGTACGCCTATCATAGATGTGATAGCAGATGGTGTGTACGGTAAAAGGTCGTACAAAAAATATATTCAGCTTTATCCGGCGCTGCTGCAATCATAGGTAGAAAAACAGGCAAACTTTTATATTTGGGAGTCCGAAATAAATATTGCTACCATTGTGATCGTGCCGAAAAGAAAAAAACAACAGTGCCTGAACATTTATGTTCGAAAAACTATTCCGGTCCGTCCACAGGAATGGAGAGCGAAATTATAGTGGAAGGTATTAAGCAGTCATTAGCTACCCACGGTTTGATTTACGGACGACTAATATCTGATGGTGACTCAAGTACTTATTCCAAAATTTTGCAGGCAAGACCTTACCTTGATATTACCGTCGAAAAAGTAGAATGCAGAAATCATTTACTGAGGAATTTTTGTAACAAAATGATGACATTGCAAACTGAAACCAAATATTTAAAAAGTCACAGAAAATTATTGACCATATCGCGAGTTTTGAGCATGAGATCCTGCATAACCAAAGCAATACAAAAAAATAAAAATGATCCCTGCCCAGAAGAGCAAAAATTATTTGAGGACATTTTACAAGCACATCATCACGCTTTTGGAAACCACCTTGCAAAATGCAAAACACATTTCTGCAAAAAAAACGGGAGATTTGGAGCAAAATGATGTTCCAAGTGACTTTCAGCTAAGTTCTTTGTGGCAGAGAATTAGTATAATGATACAAAGTATTGCTGGCCATGCTCGAAGTTTACTTCATGACGTGGACAGTAACGTTGTAGAACGCTATCATACATAGCATAATAGCAAAATATGTAGGAGGAAAAAGAGTTAATTTTTCCCTCAAAAACTCATATCAGACGTGATGCATTGCGTCAGCAGTGTCGTTCAATGAAGAAAATGCACTTTCGAAGCTTTATAAAAAAATTACCAATAAGAGCCCAAGAGGCAAACTAAATAAATGAATTTGAATTTGAATTTGAAACTGTGGGAAGAAAGAAAGAAGAAACAAAAACTCCCTAGTAAAAGATATATAAAAAGAAAAAGAAGGCTTGTTTTCAGTAAAAAACAAGACGATAAGGATTATGGCCAGTCCTGTGAAAAGCCCGATATGCTGGTAGAAATACTGGATAAACTGAAAAACGAGTTTATGAAAAAAATTAAAAAGTCTGATTTGGAACGAGCAACAATTGAAAGAAAAACTGTTTTACAAAGTGATAGTGGAGAATGGCTAGAGATGAGAAGATTGTTATTGACTGCATCCAATTTCGGCAGAGTTATAAAAAGGCGTATTAATACACCATGTGCTAATTTAGTCAAAGATATTCTTTATCGAAACAAAATTGACCACGTGGAATCTATTAGACATGGCCAATTGAATGAAAAAATCGCACTTGCACAATTGGCTGTACAAGAGCGCAAAACGATTAGACCCTGTGGTTTATTTATAGACCAAGAACTATGTTTCTTGGGTGCAACGCCTGATGGATTAATTGGAGAAAATACTGTTGTTGAAGTAAAGTGTCTTTTGACAGCCCACAAAATGGGCCTAGCAGCAGCAATTGAAAATAAAAAAGTAAACTTCTGGCAAAAAACAAAAACTAGTGAACTAGCCATCAACAAAAAACATGCTTGGTATTACCAAGTTCAAGGACAGCTACACGTAACCCAAAAAAAAATATTGTTTGTTTGCCGTATGGGAGAATGAAAAAGAAAAGCTGAAGACGGAAATCATTCAAAGAGATGATACATTTTGGGAAAGAGAAATGAAAGAAAAATTGAAAAAGTTCTATTTAGACTGTATTTTACCTGAGATACTTGATCTCCGAATTTCAAGAAATATGAAAATTCGTGAACCATACGTAAAAAATAGAGATGAAAATACAGATAGAGACAAAAGTGACAAAAAAGACAAAAGCGAAATGGAATGAAAGCAAACTGTTCCGGTGCAGCAGTTTGTTTTTTCTCTGCACGAGCACATACAAGGCAGTATTTGTTTTGGATGCCTAAAAACAAAACTTGTTGTAGTAGAAAACTAAATTTTGAAGATTTGTGAAATGAGTAATTTATTAACTGTATTAACATTGCGCTCCGTATGCGTAAATACGTCAAAAAATCACAAAATAAAATTATAATAATTAGCTTGTTTAATTTTTATGTATCCTTCCTGTTCGTTCACCTGTCCATCCATCCACCCAGTCCGTATCCCACCCTTTCATTCGTCTCTCCTCGCATCCGTAGGTATGTTCACTTCACACGCTGTATTCTTATAAACCGTATATTGCGAAAATAAAAATAACGAAAATAAACTGCTATTTTATACAAAAAGTTTATTCCCTTGGAAAAAAATAATTGAAACAACTGTTTCTATTGCGATTTCAGAGCTGGTGCCATAGTAAAACTTGTTCATAATTATGAGTACAATAACCTCCTTTGGTATTACTTAAACTCTTTTGTAACACCCTGTATATTATTTTTCTTCAGAATCCACCATCAAACTTTTTGGATGTTTTCTTTTTCATTATATTATTCTTGATTCTGAAATAAAATATCTATAGGAATAAAAATTATTGTTTTTAACCGACTTCAAAAAAAAAAAGGAGGAGGTTCTCAATTCGTCTTGAACTTTTTTTTATGTATGTTACCTCATAACTCAGAGACGGCTGGACCGGTTTGAAAAATTCTTTTTGCGTTTGAAAGGGTATACGTTCTAGTTGGTCCCATTGTTATGAAATCATGATCTGATGTTGAGATCCTGGAGAAATCGAGGGAACTCTTCAAATTTTTTTCTTCTTATAGTACCTTGAGCAGTTGCTTTTGAAAATTACCATTTGGGGAAGTTGAACTAATGATGAAGACCACAGATGGCCACTGAAACTACTCAATAATAAGTATTTCGTGGATTGCGATTCGTTTACTTGAGTACGGATGTTAAGCACTTTATGCTCATCACAATGCATATGGTGATGTAGAGCTGATGGTGATGTACCAGGAGAACTCCTCAAAAATTAACAGCTCTGCACCAGGAAAAGCAATATTTTGTAAAAGGTGATAAGTAGTTGACATTTTGGCTTTTGTAACTAGATAAATTACAAACAGTCCCACTAAAAAGCGTGAAAAAATTTTTTTGCAAAAAAATAGAACCGACTTCCATATAAAAACACTACAAAGGCAAAAATAACTTTAATTTCGGAAGGCGGTGTCAAAAATATAAAAGAAACTAAAAAACAAATGATACCGACTACCGAAATTAAAGTTATTTTTGACTTTGTAGTGTTTTATATGGAAGTCGGTTCTATTTTTTTGCTAAAAATTTTTTTGATAACCTAATGTATTAAATAAAAAATAAGAGAACAAAACTATGCACATATTTTAAAATAATAACAACACGAAAATATGTAAATATCTATAAATACATAATATTTAATAAATAAGACAACAAAAAGCTATACCGCGAATGAGATTCGATCTTGGTGATCGCCGCGGAAACGCGGCGCGAAGCCCGAACGGGGACACACTGGACCGCTCGAGCTCTGTAAACTAGCCGCGAAATTACGATGTTAAATGTAATGAAAAACACGCATCGACGAAATTCGCGCGGTGCACCCCGCAGTAGGCGGGACTACTCGTGTCCCACTTCATCTGCTTCACCCCCTCAAATGAGGGGGTGCGCGGGGCATTCTCTGTGATGTGTCTGTGTGCGCCCGTTTGAGCAAGGTCAACGGGATTATATTGCGTCTTAAACGGTTTGCGGAGACTGGTTCCCACGCAAATAAAATACGGACTGGCAGAAAACGCGTGACTACCGAGCGCCAGGACAGGAAACTCATCCGCGATTCTCTACAGGATCGAAAAAAAACTTCTTCTGAGCTTGCTGCCGCCTTATCTGACGAAACTGGACACCCCATTAGTGCTCGAACGGCAAGAAGAAGGCTTGCAGATGCGGGTTTAAAGGGGTGTAAAGCAAGAAAGAAGCCATGGCTCTCGGCAGATAACAAAAAGAACCGTTTAGAATGGGCTCTACGTCACCAACACTTCACGGAGGAAGATTGGTCAAATATTGTGTGGTCCGATGAATCAAACTTTGAGGTAAGCATTTATACTATTTCTTAAAAACAATAAAATTGATCGCTCTTATTTTAGTCTGATTTCATAAAAATTATGAGCATTTAAATTCTTCTTTTTACATTTTTCCAGATATTTGGAACTGCGGGTGTAACCTACGTGAGGCGGCGTGTCGGCGAGGAATATCATCCAGATTGCGTGGTGCCCACTATTAAACACGGGGGAGGTAGCATTATGATCTGGGGTTGCATGGCAGCCGATGGCGTTGGCGAAATGTTCGTTTGCGAAGGCAGGATGAACAGTGAAAAGTACATAAATGTGCTCGAAACTGCGCTATTGCCTTCGCTTACACGTATTTTCGGTGGCACCAACTTAAATGGTGTGAAATTCCAACAAGACAATGCTCCTTGTCATAAATCAGCGGCCACCATGCGCTGGTTTAGAAACAACAGTATCGACTACGTTAGAATGGCCGGCGCAATCCCCAGATCTCAATCCTATCGAGCATTTTTGGGGTATTCTGAAGCGTAAGGTCCGAGAGCACAGCATTACATCAAAATTAGCGTTAAAAAATGCTTTGATTCAAGAGTGGGACGCCATAAGTGCAGCCGATTGTAAAAAGCTTGTAAGCACCATGCCCCAAAGAATTGCTGCAGTGATCAATGCAAAGGGTGGGCCAACTAAATATTAGTATTTTTTTGTTATTTTATAAGAATACTAGTACTCTCGCGGGGCTTCGCTCCCGTGGATTCTATCACGGTAAAAACATAACTCTCCTTTTTTGCAGTCGGGTAAAAAGTAGCCTATAACCTTCCTCAAACTTCAAGCTACTTCCATACCAAATTTCATCCAAATCCACCCAGTACTTTCGAAGATTAGCGCGTTCAAGCAAACAAACAAACAAACTAACAAACTTTTCCGCTTTATAATATTAGTATAGATAGTAAATTGGAAAACAATTTTATTTTATTTTTCACCTCAAACACGAAAAAGTCAGAAAATTTGAAGGTGCCTAATACTTTTGGCCAAGGCTGTACTTTGTAGTTATACAGCGTTGTTTGATAGTAAGACTTATGTATTTATAACACTTGATAACGTTTTTGATTGCAATGGTTTCGTCAAGTAAGGTAATGATAGGGATTGCTTTCCGGCTGGCAATGCTGCCTGCCAGAACTGTTGAGCTCAATAAAAGCGCGGTAAAGTCTTTGACCACTAATAAAAACCTTTTCTTTATAGGGATTATTGGGGGTTTTTGTGCAAAACCTTTAGAGTATATAATCTTAACTACAATGCAAATCAGTCAGGATACTTATATGAAACCATTAACATTCCGCAGTCTATGGAAAGTTGGTTTATATTCCTCACGTCCTAGCCGATGCGTGAGGTGCCCCTCGGCGGCGGCGCACGGTGGGCTGAAAAACGGCTTTCATAGACTTAGGCATTTTATTTTGCAAGTGCCAGTTTTTGTGCCGGATATCACTTCTATTTGTTATAACAATATACAAAAATGACACCAGAATTGATTCTGCACAAAAACGAAGGAATTATAATTTTTTTACGAAAATTTTGTATGGAGCTAGTATGAAAAATCGAAATATCTCTGAAACGGCAGCGATAACCGTAATATCCTTATAGGAGGTTTTAGTACTAATTATTTATGATTTTTTGACATACGTTACATAATGGTTGTAGATGCCTTTTTTTTTTTAAATCGTCAAAATATTTTTATTTATTTTTACATATTAAACGTTCCTTTTAGTGTTTAAGTTGAAGAATTCAGAGCTTTAACAACTCTTAACATAAAATAGCATCACCCCTATAGACCTGAAGGACTAGACAGAGGTGTGTAGTATCTTGTTGATCTTGTAAGATTTCCAACAATACCAAATAGTTGAATATCAGTGTCAAAGTGCCCATGCTGTCGCTTCTTTTAGAAAGATAGGGGAATGAAATTGTTAATTGATCATACCCTAAAAGTATGATTACAACATAACCGGACACATAATAATATCGACACAAAAGGAATTTTAAAACCTTGCATACGTTCAAAATACAAAATAACATATTGTGTAGTCATCTAATGAGTCTGATGACAAGTAATTAAGTAATTAGAATGATGGTTGTAGTCTTCTGATTCTAATGAGCCTATTAAGTGATTAAATGATTTGAAATATCTCGCAACAATACCAACTAAGAACTGCATTCACCTTTTTATAATTAGTGAGCTAATGTGATTTGCTAATGTTGATTAGTTCTACTATGAGTTCTACGAAATGTTTTTGACGATTATAAATTTTTATTATCATATCTTTTATAACTTTAATGAGGGTAGTTAACTAATTATTGACTTTATACAATAAAAGGGCTATAATTTTGTTCCATAATTTAGATTGTTCACAACCGTGTAACTGCTAACACTAAAACTATTTGCTTTGCGACTACAAAATCTTAGAATGGAAAGTTTAATCACCAACTTAGATTTGTTTGTTCTTCTAAAAAGTGAGTGTCCTTCATTTAATCATGAAGTATTGTTTAGTGCAATTGTGTCCCGCATAGGCGATTGCCTTTCTGCCGAAGATCAAGTAACTCTCAAAGAATTTTGCCGAAGATTCACGCGAGCTGCTTTAAACAGGTGGCAGAAATCTAAACGATTCTTTGATAAGTTTAGAAATACGTACGGAGAGTGGTTGCAAGCAAATATTGATTGGCCGAGTTGCGTGCAAACTTTAATAAATCAAGAACCAACTGTTGATGAGATACCAAGAGCACGCTCAGTCTCTCCAGAACCTTCGACATCATCGACTGTTGGAACAATGACAAAAAGGTCCCGAAAACCATTCAAAGATCTGGGAATCAAACAGAAAAAGAGAAGATCTAGTGAGCACATAGGCGAGGATTCCTGTGAATTGGCATATGCAGCTGCAGCACGTTTAAAAGAAGAAGGTTATGAAGATATCGCATCTGTAATCAATTATATGATCAAAAATCCAGAAGCTGCCGTTAAAATCAAGGAAAGCATTAAGAAAACAGTAATATTTACACCAGAGAAAGCACTTGGATTGCTTCTTTCACTTAAGCTTTCAAAGTGGCAATATATTACGTTGCGAGAGACTGCCATTCGGGAAGGTGCTAAGGATATTTACCCATCCTACTATAAACTGCAACAAACTAAGCTTGCATGCTACCCTCCTAATCAATCAGTATCAGTTACGGATTCATCAGCTAGAATTACACTTCAAGCTTTACTTGACATCACCGTGAAGCGGATTCTTCAAAGTCTTTCTGATAATGTGGAAAATAAGCAGTTAAAGCTGATATCGAAGTGGGGATTTGATGGTGCTTCCAATCAAAGCCGATACAAGCAGAAAATGGACGGCGAGCATGATGATTCAAGCATTTTCATGACCTCCTTGGTGCCACTGAAACTGACAGATGGAGATAATACTATATGGACAAACCCGAAACCATGCTCAACTTTTTATTGTCGTCCGGTTCAGTTCACTTTTGTAAAAGAAAGCCATGCAGTTGTCATTGATAACAAAAGAAAAATGGATGAGGAAATTGAGGCCCTTAACCCCACAGAGTGCATTAATAGTAACAGGGTGACTCATAAACTAATGATGACAATGATCGACGCAAAAGTCTGCACGTACCTTTCTGAAGCTAGATCAAATGCATCATGCTACCTGTGCTTAGCAAAACCAACAGAAATGAACCACTTAGATGCTGTAACATCAAAAACTGTGTGTTCTGACATATATGAATTTGGCCTATCATCCCTACATGCCCGTATAAATTGTATGGAATGTCTGTTACACATTGCGTACAGACTTGACTTCAAACAGTGGGCAGCAAGAAGTAATGAGCATAAAGATATGTTACAAAACAGAAAAAAAAACATTCAAAATAAATTTAAAGAGGAGCTCAATCTGTTAATTGATATAGTAAAACAAGGCTCGGGAACTACCAATGACGGGAATACCGCAAGGAAGTTTTTCGAGTTTCCCAATAAAACTGCAGCTATTACTGGGTTGGATCAAAACCTGATAAAAAGATTTGCTGTTATTTTGCAAGCAATAACATCTGGTGAGAAGATCGATGTCATCAAATTTAAAGATTTTGCTCGCAAAACAGCAGAAAAGTACGTGGAATTATACGACTGGTACTACATGTCATCAACCGTACATAAACTATTAATACACGGAGCTGACATAATCGAAAAAAATGATATTGTCCCGATTGGGACTCTCTCGGAAGAAGCCTCAGAGTCTCGAAACAAAGATTTTAGGAGGTTCCGGGAACATCATTCGCGGAAAAGAAGCAGGCAAGATTCTAATCAAGATATCCTAAATATGCTTGTTGTTTCTTCGGATCCTTTTCTAAGTGCACAAAGGCCGAAGTTAGATGCCAAAAGGAAGACAACCTTTTTTGCTGAAACTCTCGACCTAATACAGTTTCCGGAAACTGAGTTCGAGTTTGTAGGTATATCCGATCTGGATTCTGACTCGGAATTGGAGTCCGACAACGAAAGTTGTAAAGAAAATTTGTAAAATTTAATTATTTTTCTTTATGTTCTTTTGTTATTTATGTTAGTTTATTGTACCAATATGTTTAGTTAATAATTTCATAAATTATAGTTTCAAATATGTATTTTGTATAATTGAATTTATTAGATATTATTTTTGTTACTTCTGTTTTATTTAAATTACCTATCAATAAAAAGTTTATATACAGTCTTTTTTTTTCACATATTCTTAATATTTGGGGAAAAAGCATGCTTCCTAACGATGTTCTTAACTTTGACACAGTTCATGGATCTTTTTGAACAGTTTCATATGTTAAAATAAATAATGTTAGTACTATAATCCCCTATAAGGATATTATTATTATTATGTGTCCGGTTATGTTGTAATCATACTTTTAGGGTATGATCAATTAACAATTTCATTCCCCTATCTTTCAAAAAGAAGCGACAGCATGGGCACTTTGACACTGATATTCAACTATTTGGTATTGTTGGAAATCTTACAAGATCAACAAGACACTACACACCTCTGTCTAGTCCTTCAGGTCTATAGGGGTGATGCTATTTTATGATAAGAGTTGTTAAAGCTCTGAATTCTTCAACTTAAACACTAAAAGGAACGTTTAAATATGTAAAAATAAATAAAAATATTTTGACGATTTTTTTTTTAAAAAGGCATCTACAACCATTATGTAACGTATGTCAAAAAATCATAAATAATTAGTACTATAACCCCCTATAAGGATATTACGGTTATCGCTGCCGTTTTAGAGATATTTCGATTTTTCATACTAGCTCCATACAAAATTTTCGTACAAAAATTATAATTCCTTCGTTTCTGTGCAGAATCAATTCTGGTGTCATTTTTGTATATTGTTATAACTAATAGAAGTGATATCCGGCAAAAAAACTCGCACTTGCAAAATAAAATGCCTAAGTCTATGAAAGCCGATTTTCAGCCCACCGTGCGGCGTGGGGTATCGTGAGCCGATGTCCGGCCACCGCAGACGCAGGCTTGCGGACGGCGAGCGGGGGCTGACCGTACGGTAACAGCCAGGCCCAAATCGGCGGCGCGTCGTGCTCCGCGCGCACCTAAACGAGCAGTCTGCAGCATTGACGGGGTCCAATAGGGCTAATAAGTACCGTCGGGGTTGCGGGAATTTTCTAACAAGATACCGCGGACCCGGAACCCGAGGGCAACTGAAGGAGCAGGGTGGGTTTCTAATCAGTAAAAGTCCGACACTCCCTTCCGATCCACGTACCGCGGGAGAGGAATCTTTTGATGATTTTCCCAGCCAGAAAAAAATAAAGGGATTATGTTAACGGCGCAAACACCGCCCAAATAATCCCTTATCAACCGACGACCAAAAGAGGAGGTTATCAATTCGACGCGTATATATATATATTTTTTTATGTATGATCACCGATTACTCGAAGACGGCTGAACCGATTTGGAAAGTTCTTTTTTTGTTTGAAAGGGTATACTTCGAAATTGGTCCCATTGTCACCAGGTCAGGATTTGATGATGGGATCCTGGAGAAATCGAGGGAACTCTTCAAATATTATAGGCACACCTATGGCGTTTTGGGTATTTCTTATAGTAACTTGTGCAGTTGCTCTCAAACAATACCATTTGGGAAAGTGGAACAGTGGACAGGGGCGGATCTACCTATGGGCTATTTGAGCTGTAGCCCAGGGCCCCGTGGATATAAGGGGCCCCCTGCCAGAACTCATTAAAAAAAATAGACGATACTTTTTAATCTATATATATATATATATAAATCGGAAATATGTCAAATTAAAACATAATATTGGCAGCGCCATAATCGATCAATCCGTATGTGCGAATATCGAGAACGAAGCAGATAATTCCCTTGTCGCTTATTAATGATCAGGTGTTCAGTATTTTTTAGCTAGGGAGGGAGTTTTGTTACAAGGAACTACCTGCAGTGCAATTGCGTCGGGTTGTACCGCCGCAATTTTGTTATTGTCGTCTAAATACAAACTCAGTGTTTAATTGTCACAACTGTGTGTGAGTATGTATATTTAGTGTGCTATTAAGTGATAAGTAACTTATTCTCATTAAATTCAAATTATTTATAAAACGTAAGCTATGCCAGAAAGCTTTTTACACAGTTAAAGATTATATTGAGGACAAAAAGGCTTGGGAATGAGCTGCTCCAATGATATACCTACTTATGTATGTGGGCTTTTTAATATATTTTGCCGAGTTAATGATTGACTTTCTAAAGTATTGTGTATACTTTTTATTCTATTAGGTATTCTTTTTTTGTTTTTTTTTATCTTTTATATTTTTATTATTGTAAATGTACGGAATATGTAGGTTATTATTTCTTTTTATGTTATTTTCATTATAATTTATAGTTGATATCTGACAGTTTGAGTATTTGTGTGGCCTACCCAAATGTCCTAACTCTGATATTGTTCGTCAGATCGTTAAGCTCCTTAAGTTCGAAGTTGAGCTACACGATAACTGACAAATGCTTGCACTGTCTGGACATGTCCATTCAAATCTGCGTGCTCCTTTCCTCAAAAGACTGATCTAATTGTACGTAGGCAATCATACAACTCATATGTACCTAATGCATGATGTGCTTACCTATAAGAAATTGATACCCGTCTTGTCCTTAAATCTACTGAATGTTATCTCATATATTTGCATCAGTGTATTCAATGGTTGGTGAGCCAAATAAATAAATAATAAAAACTTTTTACCAAAAAATTAAACCGACTCCCAAAAAACACTGCAAAGTGAAAAATAACTTTAATTTCGGTAGTCGGTGTCTTTAGTTTTGTATTTTCGTTTTTGGCACCGACTTCCGAAATTAAAGTTATTTTTCACTTTGCAGTGTTTTTTGGGAGTCGGTTTAATTTTTTGGTAAAAAGTTTTTATTTCACTCTTTTTAGTTGGTTGATTTTTAAGGCGATACCAAAATAAATTAGGGGTTTTTTCGTCAACATTTATTTCACTATTCCAGCAAGTATGGATTTAATTTTTGGTAATATGTTTATTGACTATTTCATTAATACTTTGACCGAAGGAAAACGCAATTGGGTTAAATTTGCTCCGTCGAATTTGATTCCGAAAAGACCTCTATTCTTTTTTATTATTCACTATAATTCTAAAATCCTAAGGAATTTCATTTCAAAATTGCATTCAAAATGTGCATAATAGGTAATTGAAAACTCTGTCTGAAAATATTTTTTGATACATAGCTTAATTTATTTTTAAACAATTTTTATTTGGTTTGGCGCTTACGTTGTTTTATTTTGGTTCCAGCGTATTGTTGCGCTCTCTTTTTTTCGCACGTGGAAGTAATAGACTCTGTCACTTTCTTATGCCCGCCCAGTTCGCCTGCGGCCTTTGTCAGTGATAGACCTGTGTCGATTCCTCCCACAACCGTGATTATAATTTTTTATCGAAATAGTTATTGTTTAGTCTTGTTTTCTGATTTTATTTATCTATATTTGACAAGTGAACAATGTTTATATAACATTAGTTTACCGATATGGGGAATAAGTATAAAAGACAACGAAAGGTGAAAAAATTGGCCAAGTGCGAGTTGGACTCGCCCATGAAGGGTTCCGTAGTAACTATAATAAATATAATATACTTAATATATTTATTTGAAAAAAAAAAAAACAAAAACCTTACAAATTTCTTAAAAGTAGCTTATTTACAATTTTTACAACTACGCCAAATAACTTTGTTTTTCATAGTGTTTGTATGAATTACAAAGTTATATTTGCGGTTTTAGAAAATATACTGTATCTCAAAAAATGTTGACTCGATCTCGTTCAAACTAATTTTGGTTGAAAGTTTACATTAAGATCTACAACATATGGTTTTTTTTAGATTTTTCACTTCATTATTATAGAAGTTAGAGGGGGGACACACATTTTACCACTTTGGAAGCGTATATCTTTTAAACGATTAACTTTATGAAAAAGTAATTTTAGAAACCTTAATGTCATTTTTAAAGACCTTGCTATAGATACTACACACGTATAGGTTTCATGAAAAAAAATATTTTCAGTTTCAGTTCCATGTATGAGGAGCCCCCTTTATTTTAAATATTTTTTAAATTTTCTCTTAAAATCGGAAAGCGGTTCACAGAATACATCTATCTATCAAGTTTTACATGTATAGTCTTAATAGTTTCGGAATAAAATGGCTGTGACATATGGACGGACGGACAGACAGACAGACGGACAGACATGTCGAAACTATAAGGGTTCCGTTTTTTGCCATTCGGCTACGGAACCCTAAAAACCAACATTTGGAACGCCTGAGGGATCATGCTCGTAAAATGACGGAAAATAATTGGCCAAGTGCGAGTCAGACTCGCCCATGAAGGGTTTCGTAGTAACTATTATAATATAATATAACATAATATGTATATTTATTTGACGAAAAACAAAACCTTACAAATTTCTTAAAACTAAGTTATTTACATTTTTTACAACTACGCCAAATAACTTTGTTTTTCATAGTGTTTGTATGAATTACAAAGTTATATTTGCGGTTTTAGAAAATATGTTGTATCACAAAAATGCTGACCCGATCTCGTTCAAACCAATTTTGGTTGAAAGTATACATTAAGATCTACAGACATATATTTTTTTAGATTTTCATTCCATTATTACAGAAGTTAGAGGGGGGGGGGGAGGTACACATTCTACCACTTTGGGAGCGTATATCTTTTAAACGATTGACTTTATAAAAAGTAGTTTCAGAAACCCCTATGTCATTTTTATAGACCTGTCTATATATACCACACACACATAGGTTTCATGAAAAAAAAAATTTTTTCAGTTTCAGTTCCATGTATGGTGAGCCCCCCTTTATTTTAAAATTTTTTTTTATAAAATCTGAAAGCGGTTTACAGAATACATCTACCTACCAAGTTTCACATGTATAGTCCTAATAGCTTCGGAATAAAATGGCTGTGACATACGAACGGACGCACGGACAGACATGACGAACTATGAGGGTTCCCTATTTTTTAATATTTACATACCAGTTTTATTTTACAGAGACAAAATCACAGCGCCGGAGCAGACCTCGAATATTACATGTGATTCGGAAAACAGAAGATTAGAGTCGCCATTATAATTTTTAAATTTGGATGATCAACAGTGTCTAACTACTAACTTCTTGGAAAAAAATTAGTCAGTAAACTGTTTATTTCCTATTAAGATAGAAAGAAATACATTGGCGCGGATTGTCTTGTTCACAAACTAAACTAAAGTTCAGTGCATCTTTTTCTTACTATTTCATTATAAAAGGACAGAAAATATTAGTTTATTTCTGTCAAATTAGTCAGCGCCTGACGTAAATTGACGTATTTTTAGTAATCAATTTTTTAATCGAGTCTAAAATTGTCTATGGAATATCTTAATTTGACAGGACTAAACTACACTTCTGGACACATCTATTGGCCCACCTTGTATTTTCAGTTTCGTTTGGTCCTAGCTAAAATTTTATATTAGGTCGAGCAAAAAGTTTTTATGCAGTTTTGAACCTGGCACATTCACAATTTCATTCAATAGTCTTTTTTTTAATTTCGAACACAGAATTTAAAGAAACAAAAGACAATTTGGAGCCTGTTTGTTGATATCAAACAATCGAATACTAAGAAAACTTGGTTTTATTGGTTTACTTGGATTTAATTCTTGAAAAAGTGATTGATATCTTTGCTTTTGCAACAAACATTACTTATTCTTAACATTAAGGTGAGGTTCTATCAATAATCTATGGATACTTCACCTGAAGTCGCCGCCCAAGCTGTGGCACTTATTCAGGCCGGACACAGCCAAAGAAACGTGAGTGCTCAACTTAATTTAAGTCGATCTGCGGTCCGAAATGTTTATCGGAGGTACCTAGAGACTGGCGGCTTTGTTCGTCGCCAAGGAAGGCCACGATCTCGGGTCACAACTGAAAGGCAGGATCGATTCATCGTGACGACCAGCTTGAGAAATCGTCACCTTACCTCCATTGAGATACAAAACCAACTTCGCGACTTCCACGGAGTATCTGTGAGCGCTCGAACTGTTCGGAGAAGGTTACAAGAACGCGATATGGTACCACACAAGCCAGCTAATGGGCCCAAACTAAAGCGAGCCCACCGAACAGCGCGCCTTCATTTCGCACGCAGTCATTTAAATTGGACACAGCAAGATTGGAGCCGTGTACTCTTTTATGATGAGTCTAAAATTGTGTTACATGGCAATGATGGAAGGAAGAAGGTCTACCGGCGTAAGGGAGAGCGTTTCGCACAATGCTGCTTTGAAGAGAGGGTTGCTTATGGCGGTGGCTCATGGACTGTCTGGGGCGGTATATCCGCGAGCGGCAAAACTCAACTTGAGGTTGTTACAGGACCACGGCTGCCAACATTAAATGCTGAAAGATACATTCGTGAGTGCTTAGAACCTCACGTGATACCATACGCGGACTATGTGGGCCCAAATTTCCTTTTTATGCATGATAATGCAAGAGCCCATGCGGCCGGCATCGTCAGGGAATATCTTCGGGATGTGAACATCACAGTTATGGACTGGCCAGCCAGAAGCCCAGACATGAACCCCATTGAGCATATGTGGGACGAGCTAAAAAGGCGTGTTAGGGCTCGTCAGCCAGTTGCCCAGACGATGCAGGAGTTGAAAACTGCCATAGAAGAGGAATGGGAGATGATCCCTCAAAATTTCATAGAGCGGTTGATAAACTCTATTCCTAATCGTATGAGAGCTGTGGTAGATGCCCATGGAGGCAACACGCGTTATTAAATTAAACCTTTATTTGATAAAACATGTTTTTTTATTCAAAAATTAATTGCCTTTAACAAGGCGCATATCCGACTTGTTAGGCGTAGGTCCATGTCGTATGGTATTCTGAATTCAAATTTAAAACTATACGATCGAAAAAGATGGTTAAATGTATCAGGTTTAAAACTGCATCAACAGTTTTTGTTCAATCTAGCAATCATATTTCGGTAGGGGCCATCGAAACCTAAACTCTAAGGTGGGCCAATAGATGTGTCCAGAAGTGTAATATTTTTCTTCTGCTTTTTTCTTAATGAAATAGAAAGAAAGTGCGTTGCCAGGGCCAAAATTCGTGGTGGCAAGGCATCTGCCGGAGATTTTTCACTCTTACTTTAAAGGTGGCAGACGGGTCATATGTGGAAAAGAACACAGAAGCCGACAGAGAGTTCCAAACCGATTCGAAGACCGGTCGAAGTCCGACCGAAGTCCGACCGACAAAGTGCGCACAATAAATGTAGAGGAGAATTACATAGTATGACAAAGTGGTATATTGACCAAGTGAGGATGGTGCCCTGTAGTACGTCTGGTATATTAATACTGAAAGTCATTACCAATGATATTGCCGTTATTCATGAAATCAGTCATCGTGTTTTTTTCTATATATTTTATTTCTATTTATCAAAGTAATCACCCATGCAATCGATGCATCTTTTCCAACGCACTGGTAGCTTATTGATACCCTTCTTGAAGAAATCAGTTGGACGGGAGGCAACAAATTCTGCAAAGGCATTTTTACTGCCTCTATGATGTTGATTTTTTTCCGAGAAGTTTAGAATTCAGGAAAAAGTAGAAGTCTGTAGGTGCAAGGTCTAGTGAGTACGACAGATGGCGGAGAACTTCCAACACCAGCTCTTGTAACTTGTAGACCGTCTGCTGTGTAGTATGAGGACGCGCGTTGTCGTGCAAGAGCAGCGGAGCCGAGCGATTGACCAAAGCTGGTTGGAGATGTGCGAGCTTCTCCATAATTATGTTCAGTTCTGCAGTAATGCTCATCCTGTTTGGTAGATAACTCATTACACCAGGGTTAGACCACCAAACAGGGACCATCACTTTTCTAGGGGTTAGTTTTCGTTTAGGAAAACGTTTAGATGCTAATCCAGGATCTAACCAATTTCGCTTACGATTGTCAAACAGGATCCATTTTTCACCGCAGGCAACAAAATTATTTCGTTTGTGTGCCTGTTAAGCAGTGCAAGGTACGTCTCGATGCGTCCTTCGCGGTGATGATCACTGAATTCGTGGGGTAGACGTCAAGCTTTTTTACCTTGCCAATTTGACGCAAGTAAACCAATATTGTTTTGATACTAGCGTTGAAAGCTGCTTCTAATTCAGCCGCAGATTGGGTGTCATCAGCTCCCACAATCGCCTTTAATTCGTCATCGACAACCAAAGGGTTCATTTTTCAGGTCGAAATTTCCAGATCGGACACGAGCAAACTAATAACGGGTGGTGCATTCATTTTTAGAGTTCGTTTTGTAAACGTCGTTGAGGTTGTGGGCCGTAGGTACAAGGGGCACGGTTATGCCAAACTTTGAAACAAGAATTCCAAATTATAAAATAAAATTAATTTGAAATTATAATTATTAGCCAAAACAATATGATTATCGAACTCAAACTCAACATATTTATTTCACATAGGCCAACATGGGCACTTACAATACGTCAGAAGTTAGTGCATGGTTTGAAATTGGTCGTTTTCTAGGGAGAAAAACCGGCAAAAAAAACTCCACAGTATCCATGATACAGATTAAGAGGACAGTATATGATTTAATATTATAATTTGGAATTGCCAGTACGGCAAAACAGCGAATTCATAGGTAAAGCCCTGTTATTAAATATCAAATATTTATAAATTATTTAAAAATTAAATATAACTGACAACGAGCAGTACTGAAAGTGATGCTCTTTAAACCAAGAGACTTCTCTACTGACCAGCTATATTCTGACGCACAAATCCTCACAGTCAGACAGCTATATATCCTCCGTTCTATCCAGCGAAGACACCGTACTCTTCCTCTAGACAAAAACCTACTTCAAAGGCGCAAAGGTTTTCCAGTATGCAAAGCAATCCCTTGTCGATATGCATTTGCAAGTCGTCAATTTTTAGCACAAAGTTCACGTATTTATAACAAAATTAATAAAATTATTTCCATTTATAGACTCACCACTCACGAATTAAAAAAAACTTAAGAACTGGCTACTTCATTTATCTTATGACGAAGCAGAAAAAATATTGTGTATCGAAACTTAAATTTATTTATACTCCTATGGAATCATACTATCTCTCATTCACACATAATCACACCGTCGCCCACACACGCATATACACACACCTACTCACACACAAACCTTCCAGACACTCATAAACACACACACAACCTTCTTTTGCTGTACACAAACAGAAATATTGTAACAGAAATGTCACGGTCGTGTTATTTATTGCCAATGCCGAAATATCTCCGACTCCTAAGATACAGGTCTGCGTACCTAGTTTAGGTGCCGGAAATCTGACACTAATTTTTAGATTTGCTGTACAACCTACTGTTTTTCTTTTATGTATTACGTGTCTTTTCTTATGTACAAATAAATTTCATCTTATCTTATCTTATATTGAAGGAAAATATGCAAAGACTTTACAAACTAGCAGTTGGGTAAAAAGAAGCCTATCACACTTCTCAAGCTTCAACCTACTTCAATACCAAATTTTATCTTAATCCACCCAGTACTTTCAAAGATTAGCGCATTCAAAGAAACAAACTTTACTGCTTTATAATATTAGTGTAGATTTCTTAAATTAGGAGCATTGTAGGATCATATCATAATCAGATTATTTTCAATTATTATAAGTACGATAAGTCACAAATTTGAGCGGACCATCCAGAGTGCAAACATTTGTCAGTTATCGTGTAGCTCAACTTTGAACTTAAGGAGCTCAACGATCTGACGAACAGTATCAAACTAAGGACATTTGGGTAGGTAAGACAAATACTCAAACAGCCATACATCAACTATAAATTATAATGAAAATAACATAAAAATAAATAATAACCTACATATTCCTCACATTCATAATAATAAAAATATAAAAGATCAAAAAACGAAAAAAGAAATAATTAAATACAAAGTAGGTATATACAATACTTTAGAAAGTCAATCATTAACTCAGCAAAATATATTAAAAAAGAGCACATAAGTACGTATATCATTGGAGAAACTAATTCCCAAGCCTTTTAATCCTCAATATAATCTTTGACTGTGTAAATAGCTTCCTGAAATAGCTTACGTTTTATAAATAATTTGAATTTGATTAGAATATGTTACTTATCACTTAATAGCACACTAAATACCCATACTCACACACAGTTGTGACAATTAAACACTAAGTTTGTATTTAGATGACAATAACAAAATTGTGGCGGTACAACCCAACGCAATAGGGTAGTTTCCTGTGTTACAAAATAATTATTTTATTTGGTTCATCAGGTAGAATTTCAAAAAATATTGATCACGTATTTTTTGCCCTTTCAAGTCAAGAAAAATTCACAAAATGGAAAGCTTCAAAGTATAGGAGTGGGGGCTGCTGACGTCACACAGTGCCAAGAATTATACCGGAGTGTGACGTCACGCGAAACTTCAACTCACTGTATCGTCTTAATTTTTCAATTACGTGAAATAAAAAAAAAATACGTATCGAATGTTTTTTGTTAAACTACGTGACGGACTAAATAAAATATTTTAGGAAACTACCCTACGCCCTTCCTAGGGGTATTAAGTATTTTTTAACACTGAATACCCGATCATTATAAGAGACAAGGGAATTCCCTGCTTCGTTCTCGATAGTCGCACATACGGATTGGCCGATTATGGCGTTGCCAAAATTGTGTTTGAATTTTACATATTTTCGATTTATTATATAATATAGATTTAAAAGTATCGTCTATTTTATTAATGAAAACTGGCAGGGGGGCCCTTATATCCATGGGGCCCTGGGCTGCAGCTCAAATAGCCCATAGGTAGATCCACCTCTGATGCAAGCAAGCATGCAACATGCAGCAGGCATAGTTTCTGTCACGGCTCCGGTGCTGCAGGGCTCCGGCGGTCCCATGCAAGCTTATCCTCGCAGATGTGTTTCACGCTCACCACCGCGGCTGCGGCTTGCTGGCTGGCTTCGCCGACCAGCCTCAGCCGCGGCGGCGAGTGTTAAAACCACCTGCGCCTCACCTCGCGGGCCGCCTCGCCCCTCCGCGCCTACGCGATTTTAAATAACACTCTAGGGGTAGGACAGACATGGAACATACGTGGAATCGGTTTCGCAGCAATTCGTTTCTGTCACGCCGCTTCCGCAGCACGCTCAATCAAATTACTCGCAATATTATATATTTTAAACGATAGGCTTAATGATTTTCGATTAAATAAACGTTATATCCAATAAAGTTATACGAAATAAGTTTTAGAGTATATAAATGTTATGTCTAAAGAAATTACATCAACAGTTGGTATAACTCACTATCTTGTGAACGTTATTGAAATGAAAATATACCAAATAACTTTTTATGATATGAGACGCACCCCGCTAAATCAGTACGGATTTGTTTCGAACAGACCAGTTAAAAAACCGTGTTCAATTCAATTGCACACTATTTTGTAAAACCTCTTTTAACGTTTCTTGACCGCAAAAACGTACTCATTTGACGCGAGTTGAGCACGGGTTGGTTGAATTGTGTAGTAATACAAAAGCGTGTGTATTTCGCGAGACCGATGTCGCCAGTTGGACACGGAAAGGGAAATACGCGACGATGATTTGGTGCATTCACTAGAGGTCAGTGAAGATGTTGAGCCTCTACCATATGAAATAGAGATTGAAAATAATGATATGACTGGTAGATCCTCGGTACATGAGAGATCCGTGATCCAGAATATGTAATTAATAAAAACAGGGGCAAGGATACAAACAAAGAAAATAAAACACGCGGGGGAAATGTCTCTGATGAAATATTAAATGAAGGCGAGAGACATGTATTCCAAGAACATAGTGTAGTAATTTTTAATTTTTAGTAATTTTTAATTAAATCTCTGACTTTTATTCGTAAGAAAATATCCATCAAAAAATTTAATTGGATGAATAATCTTTAATTAATTAATAATAAATTAATAGTTTAAAAATCACCAGAAAAACACGCTTTTATAAGTGCACGTAAAAACAAAAAATTTGTTCGCGCTTTTCCTTTTTTTTTGTAGCCTCCGTTTTCTTTGTGTTGCTGTTTCTTTTTTTATATTATTCCCACGAGTAATGAACAATTAAACGGTCAATCACCCCAGAGGATTTGAAAGTGACATCACAAAAAGTTGACAAAAAGGTTAAGAAAACCGATAACGGATTTTCTTTAGGTTTGTTATCCTGAAACCTGATCCTGTTTGAAACCTGATCGTGTTCAAAGACCATTACGTGGCTTTTCTCACAAGTACAAACACGACTATGATACGATATTCCATCATGGAATGCCACTGCCTATCTTCTGGCTTCATCATCAGACCTTGAAACCTAATCGTGGTCAAAGTTCATTACAAGACTTTTCTAAGAAATCCAAAACAGCTATGATACGATTTTCCATCATGAAGTTCCAGTTCATATCTTCCGGCTCCATCATCAGATCAGTTCGACATTACCATATTATTGTATTGTCATCAGAACTACATACAGTTGCTAATTTTCATTACGCTACGACCCTTGGAAGATGGTTAAAGTAGTTGCCTTAGATTCCATTACATAGTTAGTTACATACAGGTCGACCTAATAAAAGCGTGTTAAAAAGCGTAGTTTTGAAGCAACTTTTTGTTACTACTCATTTTAAGTAAATTAATTAAATAAAATCATAGTAAGAATTTGGTTACTACACTAGTAGTTCTTTTTCTTAGGTCAATATGATCATTTACTGTTACGGTCTGTTCATTTACACACGTTATATTATTTTTTGTCATTCTTAAATAAAGTAAAACACTAAATACCTAACAATATAATGAATAAGTTAGTTTAATTCAGATTAAAAAGAAATGTATTTGATTTTGGCGACTCCGTGCCTTCTCTATTCTAAAACATCAAAACACACAAACTACATCGCAAACTCACCGCGAGCGTGCGCTCGAGTTTGCAATGTATTCTAGCGGGGGTGCTCCCCGCGTCTTCCGTTAAGCTACGCCCCTCGAGCTATGTCTTATTTTTTACGTATCACCTTAATGGTACTTTTTGAGAGCAACTGCACAAGTTACTAAAAGAAATACCCAAAACGCCATAGGTGTGCCTATAATATTTGAAGAGTTCCCTCGATTTCTCCAGGATGCCATCATCAGATCCTGACTTGGTGACAAATGGTACTAATTTCAAAGTATACCCTATCAAACAAAAAAAGAATTTTCCAAATCGGTTCAGCCGTCTTCGAGTACTCGGTGATCATACATTAAAAAAAAAAAAAAAAAAAAATGTACGCGTCGAATTGATAACCTCCTCTTTTGGTCGTCGGTTGAAAATAAAGACACAACAGATATGACCTTCATGCTTCTCATATGGTTTGACGAACACGAATTGTATAGACTTTAAAAGAGACGTTGACCTCTGAGTTTGTTTCGGTGTTTCTTCTCAGAGTATTCAATTATCAAACACCGGCCTCATCTAGCTTAACTTAAAACACAAAAAAATTACATGTAAAAGTATTATTTATAACCAATTTAAAAATAAATATTTCATTTAATTTCATTTATAAATATCAGAATTGAGCCTTGAAGATAAGAGAATTATTTTATTTATAATAATTGAAAGTAATCCAATTATGAAAAGATCCTACAATGCTCCTAATTTAGGAAATCTATACTAATATTATAAAGCAGAAAAGTTTGTTTGAACGCGCTAATCTTCGAAAGTACTGGGTGGATTAAGATAAAATTTGGTATGGAAGTACCCGACTTTTTACCCGACTGCTAGTTATGATTTTTTTTTTAATATCAGATTTTAATAACAGGGCTTTACTCATGAAACAGCGATTTCATTTCAAATCATAATATCAAACCATATATTGTCCTCTCATACCTAATTAACCTATATTGTGGATACATTGGAAAAATTATATTTTTAAAAGAGTAACTGTGGAGTTTCTTGCCGATTCTTCTCCATAGAAAACGACCAATTTCGAACTGTGCACTATTATAACTTCTGACGTTTTGTAAGTGCCCTTGTAGGACCATGTGAAATAAATATTTTGAGTTTGATAATAATATTTTTAGGGTTCCGTAACCAAAGGCTAAAACGGGACCCTATTACTAAGACTCCGCTGTCCATCCATCAGTCCCCAGGCTGTATCTCATGAACCGTGATAGTTAGACAGTTGAAAAAAAAGAAAAACGCCCTTTTACTACTGATCTACCAAACGTACTGCAGGGTACCATCCTCACTTGGTCGATACATCATCTTGTCATACTAAACGGTTCTCCTCTACATTTATTGTGCGCACGGCCAAGGTTTGGAACTCCCTGCCGGCTTCTGTGTTCCTTTCCACATATGAACCGTCTGTAGCCTTTAAATTAAGAGTGAACAGGCAACTTCTGTGCTCTGTCGTCCTATAATAGACCTCATATGTCGTTTACTATCAGGCGTGATCGAGGTCAAGAGCGGGCTCATCAGTAATAAAAAAGTATATAAATACGAACTCTTATTAAATAAATTCATTTTAATCCTGTACCTTATTTTCATCAAATAGATATAGAAAACAGTTTCTTGACAAAATGATAATTATTTGAATAATTAGGGGCCCCCGAGCAGTTTCAGCCCAGGGCCCCTGAAATTCACGACCCGCCCCTGGATGTTAAGCATTTTATGTTCGTCAGAATGCATATGGTGATGTAGAGCTGATGGTGAAGTACCAGGAGAACTCCTCAAAAATTAACGGACCAGCATTGGGAAAAGCAATATTTTGTAAAAGATTATAAGTAGTTGATATTTAGGCTCTTTTAACTAGATAAATTAAAAATCGACCAACTAAAAAGAGTGAAATAAAAACTTTTTACCATAAAATTAAACCGACTCCCAAAAACACTGCAAAGTGAAAAATAACTTTGATTTCGGAAGTCGGTGCCAAAAACGAAAATACAAAACTAAAGACACCGACTACCGAAATTAATTCGATTCATAAATCGAAGAAGGTATTACAAGGCGTATTTAACGCCTGGATAACTCAATATTATTCTTGTAGTCATTCATTTGATGTTATACATAACGACGTATAAATATACAGTATCACTAGCAGTTGCTCGCGACTTCGTTCGCGTGGGAAGTTTTCCCGTGTAAATCCCGATTCCGTGGGAATTTTGCAAAATCCCGTCTTAGCGAGCATCTAGGTACGTACTAAAAGGAACCCCCATGCAAAATTTGAGAGTCCTACTACTTGTAGTTTCTGAGATTTTTGTGATTAATCAGTGAGTGGTATTTCGCTTTTATATATATAAGTATAAATTGTAAAGAAGAGTTATACAAAACGCCTGCATTACACCTATTAGGTATCTTCGTATAATGGAACACCCGTGACGTCCCACCGCAGACCGCAGCTCCGCGATACGTTGCGGTTACGCGGCGGCAGGCACGTGGGTATGTGTGTGCCATGGTGCGCCGGCGCAGTTGAGCATTACGGCTCGCCTTTATGAGATGTGGTGAGTGTGGGTTTCATATTATGGGTTCCATAGCTCCAGAAATACTGTGTCTTAAAGTAAAAGTAAGGACCGCCCACGATCCTTTATCCTTGGAGTTAGTCTGTTATGGTAGATGGATGAGGATTGTATGGGATGTAGTTGGTAACCATGACTTGAACAATACCATAACTTCCTAAGTAGATTTCTTAGCTATTAGCTCGCTTACTTTGCTTGATCCTTGCTGGAGTGCTTAACTTAAAATTGACCCTACCAATTAAGTAGTTAGGTGAAGCTGTCTATAAAAATAACATAAACAATTCTACTGATATACATAAGTATTATATGATTTTCGAGTCTGAAATGTGTAAAAATCCTTTGTAAAACAGATTTTGTATTTTTTTCATCCTTGAAGTAGATACCTAGTAAAGTAGTAATCCACCTGTCCTGATTGGCACTTAATTATGTTAGTAATAATGGTGGTTGGTCTACATGGTTTGCGGAAATTTTCTATAAATGAGATACCGCGGCCCCTGAACGCAGTCTGACATTCCCTCCCACTTGACGCAGAGGGAGAGGAGTATATTATCCGCGAAAAAAGTATATACCGTCTTGTCGTACCAAGCGCTTCTCCTCCACATTTATTGTGCGCACAGCCAAGCTGTGTAACTCTGCCGGCTTCTGTGTTCCCTGCCACTTATGACCTTTCAGCCTTTAAAGCACGAGTAAATAGGCATCTTGTGGGCTCGCTCGTGCCATCATTAGACCTCATCTATCGCTTACCATCAGGCGAGATCGAGGTCAAGAGTGGACCCATCAGTAATTAAAAAAAAAACTATGTATCTATACAAAAGTAATTATTTATTTGTGGTCCTATGTTTAGTTTAGTTTGAGGAATACTAACAAGTAACACAAAACGAAATTATACACAAACTCAATACATCTTATCTTCTTACTAATCTTACTTCTTACTAATATTATAAATGCGAAAGTTTGTGAGGATGGATGGATGTTTGTTACTCTTTCACGCAAAAACTTCAGAACGGATCTGAATGAAATTTGGTCAGTAGATAATTGACATTCTGGAATTACATATAGGCTACTTTTTATCCCGAAATTCCCACGGGATCGGGATTTGCGCGGGAAAATCTTCCCACGCGAACGAAGTCGCGGGCAGAAGCTGGTCATACATAATATCAAGTTATACAAACTCAATCATAGCGGGCTCATCACCAATCACAACATGGCTTACAATTAGTAAAGGAATAATCCTATTATTATCAAACATATCGCGGTTCCTTTATTAGAGCCTAGTTGTTGAATCGTTATTTCCTAATTAAATCTATGTGTTAATTGAATTAACCGCTTTACTTGACATGTGTTTACGCTTACTTTCCAAGTAACTTCGTATATTGCACACATATTACAGTTTACAGTACATATTACAGTTTGCTGCATAGGAAATTTATTTCTCAAAAAAAAGTTATTTAAAAAAACAAAAAAACCCGACTGCCCAACTGAAATGCCAGAAACAAGCATATTTTTAGGGTTCCGTAGCCAAATGGCAAAAAACGGAACCCTTATAGTTTCGACATGTCTGTCCGTCTGTCTGTCTGTCCGTCCGTCCGTATGTCACAGCCATTTTATTCCGAAACTATTAGGACTATACATGTAAAACTTGGTAGGTAGATGTATTCTGTGAACCGCTTTCCGATTTTAAGAGAAAATTTAAAAAAAATACTTAAAATAAAGGGGCTCCCCATACATGGAACGGAAAGTGAAAATATTTTTTTGCATGAAACCTATACGTGTGTGGTATCTATAGACAGGTCTTTAAAAATGACATTACGGTTTCTAAAATGACTTTTTCATAAAGTTAATCGTTTAAAAGATATACGCTTCCAAAGTGGTAAAATGTGTGTCCTCCCCTCTAACTTCTATAATAATGAAGGGAAAAATCTAAAAAAACCATATGTTGTAGATCTTAATGTAAACTTTCAACCAAAATTGGTTTGAACGAGATCGAGTCAGCAGTTTTTGAGATACAGTATATTTTCAAAAACCGCAAATATAACTTTGTAATTCATACAAATACTATTAAAAACAAAGTTATTTGGCGTAGTTGTAAAAATTGTAAATAAGCTAGTTTTAAGAAATTTGTAAGGTTTTTTCTTTTTCCAAATAAATATATTAAGTATGTTATATTTATTATAGTTACTACGGAACCCCCCCAACTCGTCCCCCAACACGTCCCCCAACTCGCCCCCAACTCGCCCCCAACTCGCACCCCAACTCGCCCCCAACTCGTCCCCCAACTCGCCACCCAACTCGCCCCCAAACTCGCCCCCCCACCCACCCCAACTATTAAAAACAAAGTTATTTGGCGTAGTTGTAAAAATTGTAAATAAGCTAGTTTTAAGAAATTTGTAAGGTTTTTTCTTTTTCCAAATAAATATATTAAGTATGTTATATTTATTATAGTTACTACGGAACCCCCCCAACTCGTCCCCCAACACGTCCCCCAACTCGCCCCCAACTCGCCCCCAACTCGCACCCCAACTCGCCCCCAACTCGTCCCCCGACTCGTCCCCCGACTCGCCCCCCAACTTGCCCCCCGATTGGCCCCCCGACTCGCCCCCCAACTCGCCCCCCAACTCGCCCCCAACTCGTACCCCAACTCGTCACCCGACCCGTCCCCCGACTCGTCCCCCGACTCGCCCCCCAACTCGCCCCACAACTCGCCCCCAACTCGCCAACCAACTTGTCCCCCAACTCGTCCCCCGACTCGTCCCTCGACTCGTCCCCCGATTCGTCCCACGACTCGCCCCCCAACTCGCCCCCCAAATCGTCCCCCAACTCGACCCCCGACTCGTCCCCCGACTCGTCCCCCGATTCGTCCCCCGATTGGCCCCCCGACTCGCCCCCCAACTCGCCCCCAACTCGTCCCTAAACTCGTCCGCCGACTCGTCCCACGACTCGCCCCCCAACTCAACAAAAAGTAATAGAATAAATAACTTCAAACTGCAGTAAGAACTACTTAACTGCATTTAGAACTAATGATCTAGTTAAATTTTCCTACATTTAGTAACGGGTTACAGATCGGGTACGTCCTTTACGGAGCTGAAAACTGTGAGTGGTAACATAAGTAACTTTCTTTTATTTATGGTCATTCCAGCACCCAAATAATCTCCCACTTATTACTCTCTTTACGGCACATACTTCACCCATTACGCTCGATTTACATATTATTTACATGTCATTAACTACTGTTCATAAACCTGCAGTGCGTCGCAAACTACCGCCCGCTGTAAATACACAGTTTGTGTAGATTTCACCACAACCAGTCGCCATTATTAGGTACCTACTCGCACTTTCTGCCATCGTGTAATGCGCCATCATCGCGTGATGTCACGGTGCCCATGGATTCATGGAATATTCCGCGTTACCGCATTACCGATTTTATAGCCGTTAAGGCAAGGCGGTAGGTTGCGGAAGCAGTGGCTTCGTAGTTGAGGCGAATATAGTCGAAAGTAACGAATATCCATTCTAATACGAAAACGTGTTTGTTTGTCCTTCTTTCACGTAAAAAACGTAGCAAGGGATCAATATAGTTTTGTGTAGAAATAGTTGAAGGGCTGGAGACCGACATAGGCTAGCTTTTTCGCTGAAAAAACGTCTAAAAACGCGAGGGAAACCACGGACAAAAGCTAGTGGTTGTATCTACTATATTATTATTAGAAAACTTGAGATGAGGTTTGCATTTTTCTTTTTAAAAAGAGAACTATGAGTAGCAATGTGGGTAGAATTCACAATACTAGCAATTTTGTTAACCCCTCCAACTAAGCTAAATAAGCTTGTGTGTTGGGGGTGTGGGTTAGTGGGTTCACGGCAATAGTGTAATGGGTGGGGTTCGAACCCGCGACCTTTCGATCACAATTCCGACACCTTAGCCATTAGAGAAGCCTCGCGCGACTGCTAGTAAATTAATGTATACCTACTGGGCTTTCAATATAATATATAAAATCTTTCAAAATATAACGAAAAATTAAATGACAAAGAATGTTATAATTGGTTCGGTTCCCTCGCTCTTTCATCCAGAGAAGACTTCAGGTTTTTAGTATTCTCTCTCGTATAGCTCGTGTAGTAAGCTACTAAACTTAAAAAAATCAGTTTCAGAGCTTATTTTTAACCGACTTCTAAAAAAGGAGGAGGTTCTCAATTCGGATGTTCGTTTGTTTTTTTTTTATGTTTGTTCGGGCATAGCTCCGTCGGTGGTCAACCGATTTGAAAAATTCTTTTTTGTTGGAAAGGGTATATTTTCCAAATAGTCCCATGAAAATTTTATCGAAATCGGACAAGCCGTTTCTGAAAAATAGACAAAAGTCTGAAAAAAATATTTACATTGACGATCTTTTCGTTTACTCTGCTGGTGAAGGTGATAAGTAGTTGACATTTTGGCTTTTGTAACTAGATAAACTGACCCACTAAAAAGCTCGAAAATAAAAACTTTTTTGCAAAAAAGAAAAACCGACTTCCATATCAAAACACTACAAAGCCAAAAATAATTTTAATTACGGAATGCGGTGTGAAAAAAAAGAAAATATAAAACCAATAACACCGACTACCGAAATTAAAATTATTTTTGGCTTTGTAGTGTTTTGATATGGAAGTCGGTTTTTCTTTTTTGCAAAATAGTTTTTTTGTAGCAATAGAGGTCGGTAGTTCACAACCTCGTCCTGTGGATAACTCTCAGTCGTCTTTAGTTGTCTACCTCTAGCATACCTCTGTATGTAGTAGTGTAATCACAATTCTAGCGATAGGCCGACGACTGAGAGTTATCCACAGGACGAGGTTGTGAACTACCGACCTCTATTGCCACAAAAATAAACTCTGAAACTGATTTTTTAAAAGTTTTATTAAATTTGCTTTATTACGTAATTAGTATTGTAGTGTAATTTTAAGGTAATAGAAATGTTATTTTAGTTAAATTAACTGAATAGAAATGTAACGTAAATATAGTGTTAATTGAATGTTATGTAAAATTAAAAAACTGTTAAGCACGCAATTCTGTGAATGCTGAGCACTTCTATAAGTGACGTGCTCACTATACCTACAACTGTTTGTGATTTCTGTGTGTTTATGCCTTAGTGAGTAAGTCGTTGAAGTGCCTAATAAATAAATAAATAAATTACATGGTAGGTACCCAGTCACTGTTTAACATCCACTACCTATGATGCTGCCGTGAAAGCGGGAATGTTCTAACGAGATACACACAAGCCCAACTGCAGGATCAAGGTGAGTTTTTAGTCAATAGAAGTCTGACACCCTTCGGCTCTACCCAGGCAGGGAGGAGCTATAACACTGTTACGCCAGTCGCTTAGTGAAGTACGTCGAGAAACTTCGACATAAATCTAGAATGTTCGAGACACTAACGCCATCTAGCGGCGAGTAGCAGTACTAAGTATATCTAGTCGAGACACTAACGCCATTTAGCGGCGAATAGCAGTACTGAGTATCTCGAGTAGCTCCGAGAATATTCTTAGCAGTGTAGGCGGTTGAGTCGATTTTATAAGAATGTTCTAGAACTCATAGACCGGGCTATGAATAGATCGCAGAGGAACGCAGAGGGGAGTCTTATTAGAAGATCCGAGGCGATACAATCGAAGCTATACAAGTGAATTACAGTGCGATTTAAGTGTTAAGTGACAAGTATTGTACTGTGAATAACTGTGATTGAACTGATTTTTATTTTGTGTTTGATTAATTAGTGTTAATTTTGGTTTAATTGGCGTTAATTATTTCTATCCCGAACCCCAGCTCGTAACAATGTGATGATTTCTCCAAAGAAAAAATAATAATCCTATGTTGCTGTTTCAGAATCCTGATTCGGTTGAACTATGTTATAGTTAAACTTGAATCGTGATGCTACCGTGGCCATTATTGTAATCATTTCGTTTCACACCATGAACTACAAGACGAAGATGACAGCTACGGCATAAAAACACAAAGGGTAATTGACTTCAGACATAATCACGTGAACACCGCGAATAATAGCCAGTTTTACTTACATTCTAATGTAAAAGTCTTGTTCAATTGTAATTTTACAAAGCAAAGCTGTCACATAGAAGGTATAACAATAGCGTTTGGCGAAATTAATGTGAGTTTGCAGATTAGGTAGGAAGCATTATGGTCCATATACCGTGGTGAGTAAATAGGCACTTATATGGTGATTATAACTGGGTACTTGTCTACATAACATCCCATGTGTGATGCACGTGTGTGTGTGTGACTGCAACATGCGCACGCGCTTCTTCACGTGAATGTTTATTTGTATGATTAATAAATCATTGATATGTTTATAACAATTTAGATGCCGTGACTAAAGTTGTTAGCTTAGCTTGTCTTAGCTTAGTACAATTATGACGGCCTGATGAATCATAGTAGGTACACATTGAAAATGTTAGTATGTTGTTGTAGATATGCGGAACAGGATGTAAAGTCCCGCAATCCTGTTGAAAAGGGAGAATCCTCCGACCAGACAGGTGTTTTGTCTGGTGGGCAACTGCCCGATGTTTGTGATCGGGTGATTTGTATGCAGGCTAGTGCGGTAAACTGCTTGCGTTATACAGGATCTCTATAGTTTAGTTTGTATGTTGCGAGATAGATGTCGCTACAAGTATAATAAAAGTGATCTTCTTTTTACCCGACTGCAAAGGAAGGGTTATTGCAATTGATTATTAAATAATACTGACACGTTATTATTTAACGTTAATTTATATATTGTACATGTTGTTTTGCAGTATTGTAAATCAAGTGTGTGTTTAAATTATTGGTGTACAATAAAGAGTAATCTATGTAGGTATCTATAAAGCGAAATACCACTCTCACGAAATCTCAGAAACTACAAGTAGTAGGGCTCTCAAATTTTGTATGGGCGTTCATTTTTGTACCTACGTCGCTAAGACGGGATTTTGCGAAATTCCTACGGGATCGGGATTTACACGGGAAAACTTCCCACGCGAACGAAGTCGCGAGCAACTGCTAGTAATATAAATATATATACGAGGTCGGATTTGTTTATTATGGACATTCAGTTGCAGTTCGATTGAGGTCGACTTCTGGTACCTACCGACTTTTTTTGAAGTTTGAAACTGAAAAAAAAATCTGGAAAATCCTTTTAGTATATGATTCCATCATGAAACGACCCTCACCGAGCTGGTTAATGGATGAAAAGTATTTTATATCCAATTAATATATGTTATATATCGTCGGTTCAAAGGTAAAACCAAGGGTAAAACACACTAAGTGACATTTTGCCCTAAAATGAGATTTTGCTACTTTTGCTTCTATGGAGAGCAAACCTGCGTTAGGAAAAAATCACTAAGTGCGTGTTGTGCCCCATAACAAAACTGTGAAAGGAAAAAAGTCTTTAGCTCCAAATCATCTGTAACCCATTTGCAGGTAAAACTCATTTGGCACTTAATTAATTTTGCCTGAAATCTTATAGGTAATTCTTAAAGATATGTTTGGCATGTAAAACTCACTAAGTTACTAATGAACTTTACCTGGCAACTTTATCGTGACATTTGTCACTTCTGAATTGACATTTGGTTTGAAGGATAAATTGAATGTTGGCGGCAGACACAAGAGACATTATTTTTCACACGAAAGTCGGTTTTAATTGTTATAATGAGTGTTACCGAAACAAGAGGGGTAAAGAACGACGCAACGAGAACTTGTAAGTTTTTTTATGAGACCAACATGTCTAACTTGGTTTCCAATGTACCTAATTAATCTATAGCTAATATTGATTAAAACATTATAGAACTACCGCTCTGTACTGGAAGCGCAGCGCGACTTATATGAAAGTTAGGCTTGGATCTAGAAAGCAGCTGCAGGATTCGGGGGGTAAAACTGGTTAAAACTGGTAGGGCTTGGGTCCCCGATTATAACGCTACCACTCTTATTAAAAGGTAATGCATATTTTTCGAGAAAATTACAAAACAACTTTAAGTAGTTTCTAACCTCAAATCAGCTAAAAGCGAAAATGGAACGTTAAAATGGGTGATTGACAACCAAATCTGTCAAATATATTGTCTGTGGTGTAAAATATCATGCAAAATCTACGGCAAAATCGATAAAACGGAACGTAAAAAGGACGCGTTCGTGTCAAATTCAGTCAAATGTTTCATTCGATTTCGATCATTCCGTTTCTCCAAAGAGAATGTAATAATGCGTTTCTCTTCGAGTTGCATGAATGTGTTCTGTGTGCGCCATCCCCTTCGCGGTAATTTTCCCTCCCCCTCCACCCCCTCCTCCTGCAGCCGATTACTAAACTTTTACCGAAAGTTATACTGAACATGTTGAATTGGATGGTCAAAAAGTTGCTGAAGTCGAAATTCTAAATATATCAGGATGTCCTATAGAGGTAAATCTGAGTAACTATGTACTACTTAATACTTACCTAATGCATAATTATTAACATGAGAAAAAAGATTTGATTAAATGTCTCATTCATGTGTTTTTATTTTAACACAGGAACAAATCGAAAATGTTCAAAAGTGCAACAAGGAAAATGTTCAACCAGGGGATATTAATATAACGTCAGTCAGTAAATTTTTTGGACTTAATAATGAAGATGTAAGTACCTGCACTTAGCATACCTATATTAATCAATCATTTATTAGCTGATTGGTCAGTTTTATAGCTGGTCTCTCTGACATTACCCGTTAGTCTTATCTTTTTGTCCTTAAGTTTTGTAACATGTGATTCGTATTTCAACAGGTTTTAACAAAGAACAGTGTTATGGAGTATGACAATAGTAATGTTTCCAACACAGAAATTGTCCCCATGGAGTCCGAAGTTGAATCCCCAATTATTTCAGAAAGTAGTTATACTGAAAATGTTAGTATTTACAGTTTTATTATTACATTTTCTTGTTACACTTTTCTACTTTTAAGTTGCAATATATCGGGCTTAGCGCAAACTATTTAAATTACTATTTTTTTTCAGAGAGTTATTTCAAATTATAACAGAAAACAGCTTGTGGATTATCCTTTAGAAACTGATGATGAGATGGATGACTTCAGTGCAGCATCTGATGATGATCCTTGTTACCAGCCACCTCAAGAAACCGAAGATAAAATATCTGATATTTCTGATTATGAGATAGAAGAGGGTAATGTTAGCAATTTAACAAGATGTAGAAAAAGAAATACAGCAAATTGGAAAGCCAATTTGACAAAAAAACACCGAGCAGAATGTCTACCATATAAAACCAAGAAAAAGGAATGTGAAGCTAAAAGCTCAAAACCAGTTGATTGCACAAAATGTAGATTTCAGTGTACACTATTTTTCACAGAAGAAGATAGAACAGCATTATGTAAAACTTATTGGGGATTTGCAGATTACAATAGACATAAATATTTTATATTAAAGTATGTGGTTGTGGTGGCTCCTAAACGTAGACGAAAAGAAAGATCAAATGAGAATCGTACTTTATCAAAAATGTATTATTTAGAAAATGCTGGTGGTAAGCATAGTGTGTGCTAATTTCTTTGAAAAGACTCTAAATATTTCAAATGGGCCTATAAATACGGCCATAAAGGGTGCAGGTCCAACAGGATGTTTCTCTGGATCAGACAAGAGAGGACGAAAAGTACCAGGAAACAAGACCAGTGAAGTAGATGTGTCATTAGTGAAGGAGCACATTGAAATTTTTCCCGTAATGGAAAGTCACTATGTTAGGAAACAAAGTCTAAAATTGTACCTTGAAAGTGGCCTGTCCATTCTTAAAATGTATGAGCTATATCAATCATTTTGTTTGGAAAGGAATGCAACACCTGCAAAGCAATGTACATCCATGCGCATATTTTGTAACAATTATAATTTCTCCTTCTTCAAACCAAAGAAGGATTTGTGTGCTACTTGTTCCAAGTACAAAGAAGCCGGTTCTGAACTAAAGAGTGACATGGAAACCGATTATTCCTTACATCTTATAAGAAAAACAGAATGCCAGGAAGCAAAAGCCAAAGACAAGTTAAAAGCCAGTGAAGACCCAACATTTGTAACAGCCACATTTGATTTGCAAAGTGTTTTACAATTGCCATATTCTGATGTTTCTCTATTTTACTATTCAAGGAAAATCTGCGTATATAATTTGACAATTTATTTGGCTAGTGGAGAAGCTCATTGTTATACTTGGAATGAGATGAATGGAAAGAGGGTAAGCAACGAAATTGGTTCCATATTGTTAATGTTTTTGCAGTCGCTGCCTGCTACAGTAACAAGTGTTTCCTTGTTTTGTGATACTTGTGGTGGGCCAAACCGTAACCAGCAAGTGGCGGCCGTCTTGTTGTATGCAGTAAAACAAATTGAGCATTTGAACCAAATTGAACTAAAGTTCCTGGAATCTGGGCACTCACAAATAGAGTGTGATTCAATGCACTCCGCCATTGAGTCCGCAAAGAAACATAAAAGTGCATTTACCATGGCAGACTGGATTAACAATTTCCGTTCTGCAAGATCACAAAGAGGAAAAAATAAAACCAATGGTGAGTACATAGTACACCATTTAAAGTATACGAATTTCTTTGATTTACAGTCTTTAGCATCATCTTCGATAAAGAATAGAAATAAAGACGAAGATGGAAATACAATCTCATGGTTGAAGACCAAATCTATAAAAGTCGAAAAAGGGTCACCAGAGATACTGTTCTGTCGGTATGATCATTCTTCAGAATAGAAGAAGGTAAACGTAGTTGGTAGAGGTCGCAGAAGAACAGCTGCAACTCTAGTTTTGAACCCTGTATATTCTGGCCTACTGCCAATATCTAATGCAAAGAAAGCAGACTTACTTAAACTTGTGAATGCTGGCCACATACCAGAAGAACTTCATCCTTGGTATAGGAACTTACCTGCAATAGAACTTAATGGTCCGGAGCGCTTGCCTGAACCAGATGAAAATGAAAGTGGAGATGAAAATTAAACCTGAAGCCTGAATATCATAAAAAAATGCAAGATATTAACTTTTTTCAATTATATTTCTATAAGATTTAAAACCAAGTTTTTCATTAAAAACACTATTTTGCCTAAAAAGAAAGAGGAAAATATCATTAAGTACATTTTTCTTATTTACATACAGACTAATAGATTTTAGACAAAAATATAAAAATACTATTATAAATACATACTTTTAGATGTTCACAGAAATTTTTATTACCTACTAACATTCTATTGATTTTTCAGACTAAAAAAAACGCAAAATCTTAATTATCTCCATTAGTCAATTATGTCACTAAATGAGTTTTACCTTTGAACCGACGATATGTTAATAAATCATATTCTGGACTAAAATTTTTTAGACAGCCCATTTGCAATATATTTATTGACATATTAATTGGGCTCGGTGACGGTAGTGGGATCTTAGACTGTTCTAGTAAATTAATCTATATGGAAAGATCAAAGAAAAATTCAGATCGGTGTTCATCTCAGTTATTAAATTATTTCACTTTGAACAAAACAAAATTGATTCTTTCAGTTCAGCAAAACAGTATTCACGTTGTTGGAACCATATTGAATCCCGAGCATAATGAAGAACTCCAAAGTACACGTGCGTAGCGTGGGATTTATAACTAGAATTCCTTATCTAACGAGTGAGGGATTCACGCTCTGTCACTATCAGGCGCTTGTATTGTCTATTTTCAGTTGTTTCAAGATTAAGACGAATGTTTGTGCGTGTCCATGGTATTCGTAGCAGTAATTTTCCCTTAAAAGTAAAAAGATTTTGATAAGCTGGTGAGGTCGTATTAGATCATTCTCTCACCTGATGTTAATTAGGGAATCCAATTCGAGTTAAACATGATTGTCTGGCAGTTTGAGTGCTTTTTACGGCCTACCCAAACGTCATTACCATGGTATTGTTCGTCAAATCGTTAAGCTCCTTGTTTTAAGTTAAACTATGCCTATGTTATCTGACAAATGCTTGCACTGTATGGACAGGCCCACTCAAATCTGTGAGCATCTTTCCTCAAAAGATCGCCTCAGACGGTAATCTACAAGGTCCCCATATATTTTTAACCAGTATAGATTGTATGGACTTTAAAAGAGAGGGACCCTTGAGTTTGTTTCGGTGTTTCTTCTCAGGGTAGTCAGTCAGGAATCCTCATCTAGATTAAATAAAAAAGAAATGACGTGTAAAAGTGTTATTTAATGGCCAATTTGCAAAATAAAGATCATTTATCAATCCCAATTAATAATTTCAATAAATCCCGGAAATCCCGGAACTTTATAAACGAACGACCCTGTTTAAGGTTACAGAGTCGAATTAAAAGTATCCTGTCTAACGTTTTTTTTTTTTTTTTTTTTTCTTCTTTGGCAACTGAGCCGTTGTCGACTATTCTGCCAGCGTCAAGTGTGACGGCTATGTGAGGTGAGCCGTCGAACTGTGCACTTTGTGGTATATCTATCCTGTTAATAGCTAAAAGGACGACACAATTTTTGTTAGTTAACATAGAATATTTTGTTTTATTACTATTTATATATATTATATATTTATAAATATATATTTTAATAATTAGAAATATAGATATGAATATATAAATGATTATATTGCTACACACAGACCTACATTTTGATATCATTGTCTTTTAAAAATTTGGATAGGAGCTGGATAACTTTAGGAGAAAAATGTGTCAAAAGGGAATTGAAGTTAATAGGGAGGGGGATTTTAATTTTAGAAAGCATATGGTACAAGTCGAAGGATTGGGAGTTGGAAGGACAAGAAAAGAAGATATGGTCCAATGTGCCATCGTCAAGGCCGCATTCGCACAAGGAAGTGTCACGTACTCGTATCTTATTAAGGAATACTGGACTACAGCAGTGGCCGAGTCTCAGTCTACACAGGGATGAGACAGATCTTTTGGCTAGTTTTGGGCATTTGAAAAACCAATGTTTCCGCTGGATATCCGGTTGGATACTAGCATAATGCCTACCCTTGAGTTTCGAAGATACATGCCATGCTGCAGACCACGTGTTGTGAAGCTTCAGTTTGGTGTCTGAACGTAGATCATAACTGTGAAGGATGTAATGTCTTTGATCCACAGGGTTGGATGTCGCATACTTTGCCAGTGAGTCCGCGCACTCGTTACCGCAGATGCCCGAATGGCTGGGAATCCAAACTAGCTCGATGTTCAAATTGCTGTTGTGACAGGTGAATAATAGGTTTCGGATGTCCATTATAATTTTGCTATTCGTTTTTGACTTTAATTGGTTTTCACATAGAGCCTGGAGGCTACTACGAGAGTCTGAAAAAATTACCGAATTTTTAATTTTGTGTGTGAGAATGAAGTTGATAGCTTCTAGGATTCCAATGCATTCTCCTGTAAATACAGAAGTTTCTGGAGGGCATTGGAATAAAAGAGCTATCTTAGAATTCTGGAAGTATGTTGACACACCTGTGCCCCCTGTTGTCGATAGTTTAGATGCGTCCGTATAAAACAAGTTCCAACCTTCCCAGAATCTCCTAACAGCTCTGTCGAAGTCGGCTTTTACGTCCTGGGAGTTTTTGGAAATACCAAGACCCAAAACGACCTTTGGCTCGAAATGGACTAACTCATACGCGGAAGAAAAAACCGGGAGAGAGGGGTATTGGCAAACAGGTGAAGAGAGGTGTTTGAGCTCTCTAAATCTATTTATCAATGGAATATTTTTATTGTTCCAATAGGGTGAGGCATTAAGAGAGAGGTAGATTTGCTCTAAAATAGGAAGTAAAGGGTGGGACGATAGAGAAAACACTTTCGACAAAAAGCGATCTGCTAAGTATTGTCTACGAAGGGTAAGAGGAGGTTCTGCACATTCAACCTGGAGAGCGTTTATGGGAGAGGATTTCATGGCTCCAAGTACGATTCTAAGACATTTGGCCTGGATAGAATCTAGTCTGCTTATAGCTGCTTTGTTGCATGGTTCTATTAAGTAGCAACAGTAGTCTAGCACGCTCCTGATAAGCGCATTGTAGACCAGTTTTAAGGTGTATGGGTGAGCTCCCCACCAGACACCTGCCAAAGCCCTTAGAACCGAAACCGAACGTTCGCATTTTTTTACCGTGTGGTTAATATGATCCACTCCCGACAGTTTGGCATCAAGGACAACCCCCAGAAACCTGGCCTTCTCTTCGATTGGTATGGTTTGGCCATCAATATTGATGTTAACTTGGGGTATACTACGTTTGCGGGTAAAAATAACTGCTGTACTTTTTGGAGCGCTTAAGGATAGCCCATGATCTAAAAGCCATTGGTTTAACGAGGACAATGATACGTTCAAAGATTGGACAGCAGTCTCGATAGACTTGCAACAGACCAATAAAGCAATATCGTCAGCATACTGGAGAATTTTACAATTAAAATTTAAGCACGAAGGGAGGTCTGACGTGTAAATATTGTACAAAGGGGGGCTAAGCACGGAACCCTGAGGAAGGCCCCTCCAAGCTAACCTTGGCTCAGAGCCCCCCCCAGGAATCCTTAGTTTAATGCTACGTTGTAATAACATATTGGAAATGATCTGACATATCCTAACCGGGATTCTCAGCTCTTGCATTTTCTGCCTGAGAAGTGGGAGGAGGACAGAATCATAGGCAGACGAGATATCTAAGAAAACTGCTACCACAGACTCATCTCTACTCAGGGCCAACCGGATCTCTGATGTGAGGGTACCCACACTATCAGCTGTACCCAAGCCTTTTCTGAAGCCGAATTGAGTCGTTGGCAGCAGCTTCCTGTTCTCAACAAACCATACCAGACGGTTTTTAACTAGGTGTTCTAACAACTTGATAAGTATGGACGATAGAGCAATCGGTCTGTAAGAGAAATGATCACTAGGATCTTTACCTGGTTTTAGTATGGGAATCACAATTTGAACCTTCCAGTCAGGGGGAATATATCCAGAGGAAAAACAATAATTGACTAAGTCCAGATAGTACTGGTGGGCTTTATCCCCAGCTTTGGATATGAAGGAGTATGGGAATGGGAATCCATCCACTCCAGGAGCAGAATCTTTTACACAGGCGAGTACCGATTTAAGCTCCCTCCAAGTAAATGGTCTATCCAATGGGTCATTTGATGGAGTATGTGGGTCAGTAGAGACGCATTCATCTTGGCTAGGAACATAAGCCGGGGCTATTTTAGAAAAAAACTGGTGGGTTAGGTCTTTGCCTATTATGTTCCTGGAAGGAGGCCTCAAGTTATTCCTAAATCCTTTTAGTTTGCTCCAGACTACTGAAGCTGGAGTGGATGGACTTAGTGAATCACAATATTTCCACCAACCTTCTCTTTTCTTTTTCTTGAGTAATTTTCTGGACTTAGCCAACGCATGTTGAAATGCAATGATGTTATCCTGGTTCATATTTGCATTGAAGTTCCGTTCAGCCTCATTCCTGGCTCTGATCGCAGAGGAGCACTCCCTATCCCACCATGGCGGGGATGGGATTTTGCCAGTTGAAGGTTTTTTGGAGGGGAAGCAATCATCAGCTGTTGTGGATATGATATTGGAGAACGACAGAAAGCACTGTTGAGCATTTGCGTCATTAATAGGAGGAAGAGAGGAGACCCGGAGATCTAAAATTTTGGAATATAAATCCCAATCAACCGAGTTCAGTTGATATTTTAATAGGGGAGGGGATTTCCACCATGATGGGGTAGTGGTCACTCCCGTATGACATATCTAAACAACTCCAATTAAAAAGACTGGCTATATTTGATGAACAGATTGTTAAGTCAACACAGCTGTTCCTCTGCCCTGGCAAAGCCCTACGTGTGGAAGAGCCATCATTAATAACACAAAGGTCCAGTTACTCCGTGCCTCGGAAAGTACAGACGCTAGCACATCAAGCTACAACAATCTGTCAAATTTCTTTAATAGATTTTAAACTTTATTGTTAAAGAAATTAGGTTCAAGATTGATTGGGAAAATTTGACAATTACGGGTAGCTTCATGTGCTGCGTCAGTACGTGAAACCCTTGATCCCGGCCGTCATTTGCACATATTTATCAGTCGTCACGGGAAGTTACGAACATGAAAATTTGAAACTATGCAAGGGGTAACACGTTACTTTGACAATACTGGTGTAGATAGGGGGTTGCTCCATGTGGATGGATGGATCGGTGTACTTACTTCCGGAGGTAACCTTATGCAAAGCAATAAGAAACAATTTTACTTTTTAGGGTTCCGTAGCCGAATGGCAAAAAACGGAGCCCTTATAGTTTCGTCATGTCTGTCTGTCCGTCCTTCTGTATGTCACAGGCATTTTATTTCGAAACTATTAAGATTATACATGTGAAACTTGGTAGGTAGATGTATTCTGTGAACCGCTTTCCGATTTTAGGAAAAAAATATTTAAAATTAAGGGGGATTCCTCATACATGGAACTGAAACTGAAAATATTTTTTATCATGAAACCTATGCGTATGTGGTATCTTAAATAAAAACTTTTTACCAAAAAATTAAACCGACTCTCAAAAAACACTGCAAAGTGAAAAATAACTTTAATTTCGGTAGTCGGTGTCTTTAGTTTTGTATTTTCGTTTTTGGCACCGACTTCCGAAATTAAAGTTATTTTTCACTTTGCAGTGTTTTTTGGGTTTCGGTTTAATTTTTTGGTAAAAAGTTTATATTTCACTCTTTTTAGTTGGTCTATTTTAATTTACCTAGTTACAAGAGCCTAAATGTCCACTACTTATAACCTTTTACAAAATATTGCTTTTCCCAATGCTGGGCCGTTAATTGTTGAGGAGTTCTCCTGGTACTTCACCATCAGCTCTACATCACCATATGCAATGTTACGAGCATAAAGTGCTTAACATCCATATTCAAGTAATCGAATCGCAATCCACTCAATACTTATTATTGAGTAGTTTCGGCGGCCATCTGTGGTCTTCATCATCAGTTCCACTTCCTAAAATGGTACTTTTTGAGAGCAACTGCATAAGTTACTATAATAAATACCCAAAACGTCATAGGTGTGCCTATAATATTTGAAGAGTTCCCTCGATTTCTCCAGGATCCCATCATCAGATCCTGACGTTTATAAAAATGTGACCAATTTCGAAGTATACCCTTTCAATCAAAAAAAGAATTTTCCAAATCGGTTCAGCCGTCTTCTTCTACTTCGAGTAATCGATGATCATACATAAAAAAAAAAATATATATATACGCGTCAAATTGATAACCTCCTCTTTTTGTCGTCGGTTGAAAATGACATTGAGGTTTCTAAAACCACATTTTCAAAAAGTCAATCGTTTAAAAGATATAGGTAGGTACCATGCGCGTGCACAGGATTATGACAGGGTATGCGGCGGAGTAATCGATCCCAAAAACTTTTTCTTTTATAGATTTTTAGCAAAGCCACAGCCACGCATCGCCACCATGCTACGATGCGTGGCTGTGGCTATGCTAAAAATCTATAAAAGGCAAAGTTTTTGTGACCGATTACTCCGCCGCATACCCTGTCATAATCCTGTGCACGCCCCTGGTAGGTACGCTTCCAAATTGGTAAAATGTGTGTCCCTCCCCCTCTAACTTCTATAATAATGAAGCGAAAAATCTAAAAACGAATATATACTGTAGATCTTAATGTAAACTTTCAATCAAAATTGGTTTGAACGAGATCGGGTCAGCAGTTTTTGAGATTCGACCGCAAATATAACTTTGTAATTCATACACACACTATGAAAAACAAAGTTATTTGGCATAGTTATTACGGAACCCTTCATGGGCGAGTCTGACTCGCACTTGGCCAATTTTGTATATTTAGGTACGGTTATTTTTTCCGAAGACATTGTGAAGCAGGATATAAAACAGTAGGTCAATTTACCTCTTCTAATATAGATAGGTACAAATGTAGCTATTGCACATTGTACACACTGTGCTCGCAAGTATGATGGCGCCCAGCGGTCAGCTGTTGGAAAGTGTTCAAGCTCGAGCTGCCTCGGGCAACCGGAGCGTGACGCGCCACTGTCGACGATCATCGGAGGCAGTATGCATGGGTGCACCCGTGCGGCCCTTTCACATCGTCCTCTGTACGAGACAAAAGTGTCACATGTTAGGTAATTGCACTGGTTTTAGATACTTAGAACTATTTTTGCAATGTGTCGTCGGTGATGTTCCTAAAAGAAATTATGAAGTAAACATATCACACTAGCTTTCCACTCGCGGCGTGGCCGCGTGGACTGAATGATGTTTTCCCGTGGGAATGAGACGTTTTCCCGTAACAAAATGTAGCCTGTGTTACTCAAGGATAAAGTAGCTTTCAACTGGTGAAAGAATTATCAAAATCGGTCCAGTAGTTTTGGAGCCTTTTCAATGCATACAAACAATCAAATATTTCCTCTTTATAATGTTATAGTATAGATATAATGCCTACCTATTTCTAGACCAATACGTATTATAAAGAGGTCAAGTTTGTAGGGGTTAACCTCTGGTACTATTGAACTGAAACTGGGCGGTTATTTATTTATTTATGTACACACATGACACTTACAAAAGAAAAATTTTAAATACAGACAAAAGAGCACAAAGGTGCTGCTTATTTCCTAAGAAATTTCTTCCAGCAGACTTGCTACAGGAGAGTTGAAGAGGAGATGATAGACACAGTGTGTATAAATATTAATTACGATAAATAAAACATACTTAGCTGTAAAATTAAACTATAATGGTATAATAAACAAATATATACATACATAGAATTAAGGTACATATTTATATTAATGCTATAAAAATATATACCTATAATAAATATATAAAATAGGGGGATGTTAGATAGGTAATGATCTTTGACCAGCTTTTTGAAAATACTAATAGATTTAGCTTCGCGGGTTTTAGTTTTAGCGGGAAGTGAGTTCCACAGTCGTACTGCATGAAAGGTGAAGGAGTGGGAATAGAAACGGGTTTTATGGGATGGGGAATTGAGATGAAGTTTAAGGTGGGATCTACAAAGGGCATCAGTAGGACGAGTGAATGAAAAACGATCGCGCAGGTAGTTAGGATATGCAGGGTTGAATAGGATGTTTTACAAAGGAATAGTATTCGAGTGTTCCTGCGAAGACGGATAGGGAGCCACTTGAGATCCTTGCGAAACTGAGAGACATGATCGTATTTCCTCAGACCAAAAACAAAGCGAATACATAAGTTTTACAAGCGCTCAAGCTTACATAAGAGCTCCTCAGTGGCATCCAAATAGCAACCATCAGCATAATCAATAATCGGCTGCATTAAAGTTTGAGCTAAAAAGATTTTAGTTTTGAAAGGCAAGAAGCTTTGAAGGTATTTTAAAGAGTGAAAGGAAAAGTGCACCTTTCGACTTTAGTTTATTACTATTTGCAACGTTTATACTATAATAAGGAACATTGCATTGTCTCACAGTAAAACATAGCACAAAGTATGAACATTTTGGTCGTAATTAGGAAAACTATAAATAGGTAATTAATTTTAAAAAATAGCCTCTGTTACTTTCCAGCTTTTCAACTACCTCTACACCAAAACTAGCTAGCACTGCACTCCTGCTCACATACAATGTACCTACTAGACCAACATAGACATCATAATATATACCTAAATATGCCCGTAGATACAGCTCAGTAAGTAAGTTCTCGCATCGGCTTGTCGCATTTACAATTCATGTAGGACAATAGACAAGTCATATCAATGTGGAATCTTGTGACAGTTGCTGATATGGGTTGTGGGACAAACTTTGTGATAGAATTCTTTTAAAAGTAGGCACATTTTGCGAAATCCGTGTTCATTATAACTGTCACATATCTAGAAACGCTATTTTTTCTTTGTGGGTGGATTCTGGCAGGTCAGCTTATCACGGTATCGGCTGCTAAACTGGACTTGTCTTTGGCGGTCTTCATTATGATAATTAAAGTTTCTGGGGCCTAAGAACCTGGGTTTAGGTCGTCGAAGAATCGCTCGCTCTCAGAAGATATGCCCATTATTAAAAGCGACTGCTTTGGTAGCAAGCGCAATGGTTCACGGCTGGTTACAGAAGCTCTGTTTTGAAACTAAGTCGGGTAATAAGTGACTGGTTTGCCAGATCTGGGAATTTCTCAGGAGGAGTTCAGAGTCTAGGTATGTGATCTTTTGAAGGCAATGTAGGGTAGTTACCCACTGAATCTTAAACAATCTAAATGACCTGCAGATTCACGCTGAAGTGCTGGAAGTCACAATTTCGCGAAGAGAGACATATTATCACACTCTTACCGTTTATCGAACTTTTTGTGATACAATTGTTCGCCTAATCTGTTTTACATTGTAACTCGGTCTTTTTTTTTTCTAGGTGTTGGAAAATCTTTAAATAACTCCTCTCGTTCTGGGTGGAGCGGAAGGGAGTGTCAGACTTCTACTGACTAAAAACTCACCCTACTCCATCAGTTGCCCTTCTGGGGCCGTGGTATCTCGTTAGAACATTTCCGCAGCTCCGGACTGTGACTGCGTCTATGTTACAGTTTGAAACAAAATAATTTTATTTATTGTGAAGATACACCTTGTCGTCTTATGATTATCACCATATGCTTAGTCTTTTCTAATCTGTATAATAAATGTGTTGCTAAGCGCAAAACACGAAAACGGCTGGACCGATTTGGCTGATTCTTTTTTTGTTGTGTTTGGTTTTGTTAGGAGAAGGTTCTTATGAAAAAAAAATGTAGGAAAGGTCTCAAGGGTAGGGGTAGGGTATTGGTAGGGTAGGGTAGGGTAGGGGTAGTGGTATCGGTTGGGTAGGGGTAGGATACCACGCGAACGAAGTCGTGACGGGTCAGCTAGTAGTAATAATATAAAATTATTTCCTAATAGTGTTTTACATGGAGCGTCTGCCTATCTGACCTTTACCATCCGTTTGCTGGGTAACACGATACCTTTTAGCAAGACTAGTGTCAGACTTTCTGGTTTCTGACTTCCCGTACTGACTGTCAAATATGTACAAATGACAACTGGGACCAGCGACTTACTGTGCTTTCTTCTTGATGCTTGAATTGGATTCAAGAAGAACTTGCTTGAATCTCGATATGTTAAGATGGTAACCCATCTATAAACCGACCTCGGTAAGCGAGGGAGAAGATTTTATTCTTGTCCGATCCCATTTTATCGATGCATTAATATCTATTACTAGCTGACCCGCCACGACTTCGTTCGCGTGGTATTCTACCCCTACCCAACCGGTACCACTACCCCTATCCTACCCTACCGTTACCGTACCCTACCCCTACCCTAACCTACCCCTACCCTTGAGACCTTTCTTATTTTTTTTTTGCATAAGAACCTTCTCTTGACAAAACAAAACACAACAAAAAAATCAGCCAAATCGGTCCAGCCGTTTTCGTGTTTTGCGCTTAGCAACACATTTAGCGATTCATTTTTAGTATATAGAAGATTAATAAAATGCTAGAGGAATATATTTTTAGAGAAAAACTATAGTTAGGGCATTTTTCGAGCAATGCGAGCAAACGTTTGGCTTTCTGAACTTCAAAACCCAGTAACTGGGCAACACGAAACTTATTAGCAAGACTGATGACAGATTTTCTGACTACCCTTAGCGACTCTTATCAAATCTCTAGCTCTCCACTGCAGCAACACAGCACCAACACCAACGACTAAGTGTTTCCCGAGGCTCGCGTGAGTTGGTTGGTTCATTATCTTAACATTTAAAGATTCATCACGCACCAAACTTTGTTTAACTTTGAATCGATCCGTGCCGCTATTATTATTATATAATTAAGCCACGAGCACCACTCTATTTCAATCATTATATTTTTTAATTATAGTTATAAACTGCTTGATTTTTCTTAAAAGTAATGAAATATCTTGATAGATCTGTGTCTAATGAGATACTCTTCAACATTTTAAACAAGTTCATTGAGCAGAGATTTAAGAAAACAGAAATACTGAGGGCAATTGATGAGATGGTTTCTTACCAGATGTTAATACATGCTGATTTGGTACAGTTTACGTGACACAGTTATATGCAAATTTTACTATTTTGGCCATCATTATGATATCGACGAATTCAATATAAATAACAGCTATACAACGTGTAACGGAAACCCCATATGTATCCAAAAGGACTGAAGACAACATCTGGTATAGAGTCCCTATGCAAAGTTTCAGCTCAAAATAAGTGACTCACAGAATTGACCCCAAATTGTTGATTTCGTATGTTTCTTGAATACCAATAATAACAAACGTGTCACAGCACTACGAGGGTCATAACTTTCCACGTCACTTGCCAATAAAACGATAATTCTCTTCGTTCTTTTTAATTTGAAAAATTCGGTCTCTGGTATCAATGTATTGAAATTTCTAATAAGTTCCACACATGTAGACAGGATTACAAAACCCTTGCCATATCGTTTGTTATCATCCAAAGAAGCCGTGCACTCGGTATGTACACTTTAAATTACACGTTGTAGATACTAGATGTCGCGCGGGATTTCGCTCCCGTGGATTTTATCACGGTAAAAACACAACCTTCTTCTTTTGCAGTCGGGTAAAAAGGTACCTTCCTCAACCTTCAAGCTACTTCCATTCCAAATTTCATCCAAATCCACCCAGTACTTTCAAAGATTAGTGCGTTCAAACAAACAAACAAACAAATTCCGCTTTATAATATTAGTATAGATAGAAATTTCAGTTTAACCGAATTTAATGAATTTTTTGTGTATATTTGGTAGGTTTTGTCACTAGACAAAAAGTATATGGCAAAACAACGTTTGCCGAGTCAGCTAGTAACTTTAAATTTTAGTTTAGGGTTAAGTTAATATCTGGGGCACGGCAGTGCCCCCGCCAAGTCGAGCATAAAGCGGCACGGCTGTACCATACTTTTCTCGAAGCAATTCAGGCCATTTTCGACCCCGTATAACTTCGTTGTCGATCAAACTAGAAGCCTGAATTTTCAGTAACCAAGCAGGCATTGTATAAACACGGTATATTTCAAATTTCATTCAATTTGAACCAGTAGTTTAAGAATTATAACGTGTCAAAGTTCCTTAATTTTGTCACACACTGACTGACCGATCATCAAAAGTCTAAGGCACTTCTAGCAGACATAGAAGGGTCATACTCAGAAAAAGTGTACATTTTGGATTTGTAACTAAACTGACAGGTGACGATACTGAGATTCTCCGCTACGAAACTGATGTCATAAGGCATCGTACACACGGATTGGGTGAAAAAGCATTATTTTTGGAGTATCACTTTTATTTAGATTACTTTAAAAAAAAAACACTAAAATCTTACTTATAAACAAAATAAAATTATACCAAGTATAACAAAGGAATAACCTTGTCTTTTCTGAAATGGGAATGGAAAATGTAGTTAGGTTACACAAAACAACTTTTTATTCTTCTGAACTAAGCTTAATAATTTCTCAGTTTCGTAACATAACGCAATATAACGAAAATGAGAGTAAAATCTGAGAAATTATAATCTCTAAAAATATTTTTACGTTAACCACGTGTTTATCGCACAAGCCCTGAGCTTATTCTTTATGATAATACAAAAAACTTTTTAACACCACGAAACACTGATACGTAAATTACACCATTACGGAATTCGTGGACTAGCTGCTGATCTGGTTTTTTCCTATTTATCAGACAGGCAACAAAAAGTTAATGTAAACGGAGCGATATCTTCAGGATCTTTAGTGAAGATGGGCGTGCCACAAGGTTCAATTCTAGGTCCTTTCCTCTTCCTTGTATACATTAATGACCTACCTCTCATGATGTCTAACTTATGTAATATAATTCTTTTCGCCGATGATACTTCACTCATTTTTAAAATAGCTAGAAGAGATACAGATGTTTTACAAATCAATGAAAGTCTGGCTGTTCTCTCGAAATGGTTCTCAGCTAATAATCTCGCACTTAATGCGAATAAGACAAAATGTCTCAAGTTTTCACTACCTAATGTCCCACAAGCTGGACTCAGTTTGATACTTGACGGCAAACAAATTGATCTTATTACTGAAACTGTATTTTTGGGTGTAACTATTGACTCAAAGTTGCAATGGGGCCCTCACATTAGGACTCTTTCAGGTAAATTAAGCTCAGCTGCATATGCAGTAAGAAAAATTAGGCACTTGACTGATATAGCGACAGCTCGGTTAGTTTATTTTGCTTATTTCCACAGTATTATGTCTTATTGTATACTACTGTGGGGATCCGCAGCTGACGTAGATTCAATCTTCATACTACAAAAGAGGGCAATCCGGGCAATTTATAAAATGGGTCCCCGCGAATCCCTTAGAAATGTATTTAAAGAAGTAAATATACTGACTCTGCCTTCTCTTTATATATTAGAAAGCATATTGTATGTACGCAAAAATATAGGACTTTTTAAGATTAGAAGCGATTTCCATACTATAAACACGCGCAACAAACATGAAATTGTTATACCCAAATGGAGATTAGCCAAGACAAACAAGTCATTCCTTGTAAACAGCATACGCTTTTATAACAAGTTGCCAAAGTATGTGACAGATCTTAGCGAGGGAAAATTTAAAACCCATATTAAACGTGTCCTTTTGAAAAAAGCATATTATAAGATTAAGGACTACATTGAAGATAAGACTGCTTGGCAATGATTCCTTCTGCACTTCTGCTTCCCTGGCTTATTGTGACTGCGTTATTGTATAAAGGTCTATTAACAACCCCACTTTTTTTTGTGTTGTTGTTATTTTTTGTTTTTTTTTGTTGTTATTTTTATTTTATTTTACTTGTATATAATTTTTTTTTTTTATGTCATTTGCTTAGTTCATTTGCAGTTCTGTAAAGTTAATTTTTAATGTAAATGTGTGAACACTATAGACTCTGAGATTCATTTCTGATTAGTTATATTACATTTTATTATGTCAATTAGTCTATACTGTCCTCTCATACCAAAAATAAATTAAAAATTGTATCTATCATGCAAAGATTGTGAAAATCAAGATATTTTTAAAAGAGTAACCGTGGAGTTTCTTGCCGGTTCTTCTCCATAGGAAACGACCAATTTCGAACCGTGCTAACTTCTGACGTTTTATGAGTGCCCATTTAGGCCTATGTAAAATAAAACAATTTTGATTTTGATTTTGAACAAAAAATTAAACCGACTCCCAAAAAACACTGCAAAGTGAAAAATAACTTTAATTTCGGTAGTCGGTATCTTTAGTTTTGTTTTCTCGTTTTTGGCACCGACTTCCGAAATTAAAGTTATTTTTCACTTTGCAGTGTTTTTTGGGAGTCGGTTTAATTTTTTGTTAAAAAGTTTTTATTTCACTCTTTTTAGTTGGATGATTTTTAATTTACCTAGTTACAAGAGCCTAAATGTCAACTACTTATAACCTTTTACAAAATATTGCTTTTCCCAATGCTGGGCCGTTAATTTTTGAGGAGTTCTCCTGGTACTTCACCATCAGCTCTACATCACCATATGCATTGTGACGAGCATAAAGTGCTTAACATCCATATCCAAGTAATCGAACCGCAATCCACTCAATACTTATTATTGAGTAGTTTCGGCGGCCATCTGTGGTCTTCATCATCAGTTCCACTTCCCCAAATGGTACTTTTTGAGAGCAACTGCACAAGTTACTATAAGAAATACCCAAAATGCCATAGGTGTGCCTATAATATTTGAAGAGTTCTCTCGATTTCTCCAGGATGCCATCATCAGATCCTGACTTTGGTGATAATGGTACCAATTTCGAAGTATACCTATTCGAACAAAAACAGAATTTTCCAAATCGGTTCAGCCGTCTTCGAGTACTCGATGATCATACATAAAAAAAAAAAATATATATATACGCGTCGAATTGATAACCTCCTCTTTTTGTCGTCGGTTGAAAAGCAAGAAAAGGACATAGTAAGTAAACCAGAATATAATAAACTTCACACAATAATAGTCGTTTATAACCCTGAGGTATTTTTATTGTAAATATTCACTTGATACACGTCTTAACTTCACAACTACGACGAAAACAAAAATACCACCATAGTGATTTTGACGTAAGTAATAATGATGCTATAATAGGAAAAATAGTTATACCACTTTAAATCATTGTGTTTGTTTAGTCCAACGTGAAACCGAACGCACCTTTTGGTTGGCAACATTCTATTGTCTATAACTTTTTTCACTTTGACGTTTCCGTTCTCTTGCAAAACTAACCACCGGTTGGAAGATTGAGTTTTATTCATTATAATTGGAAATCAGCTTGGATCTCACGTGAGATTAACATATTAATTGTGTTCAGTGATAGATGGAACTTTGTAATATCGGATTACCAAGAATCCAGTGATATTTCTTGAAACATATCGCCTTATTGCGTCACCTCGTGTGGCACGCGTTTGTTGGGAACGAGTTAAGCTGTGATTGCTGTTGTGACCGCGTCAGCTGGATATCGGCGCCTTGGGAACGTTCTACAACACTTGACTTACATCACACCTTTCAATTACTCACCCCATTTTACATACATCAACCACACTTAGGGCGTGACCTTTGAAGGTCGAACTTGGCGTCCCCAGCACTCAGGTTAGTGGTACATTTTGTTTATTGAAATAAGGCCTAAGAGCCTACCACAACGTAGGGCTCCGCGTAATCGCGGACAGTTCGACATACCAGTTACCGTTGGCTGGGCTTGGGGTCGAACAAACTGGTAGCAGAAGCGCGGCTCTTATAATATAAGATCCACTGGTTTAATTGGAAGTTTTGAATATTGTTGAAAACTTAAAACTTGAGTTCAATTACTTAACATAACTTGTAACTTGATAAGTTCTGAATATATTGCTTGTCAGCCGGGCTCAAATAGTACTTGTGGTTTGTACTGTAATTTGTAGTGCTTGGCTAGCTTATTGCACTGACAGGTGGGATTGTTAGTGAAATTAGGAATTATCAGGTTAATTTGGTATATTGTTGTAAAAGCTGTTTGGTATATTCATTTGATTAATAATTGAATGTCACTAGTCTGAAGTTAAAGGTTTATCTAAATAATAATCACATAGTCTAACATAATAAGACTTGAATTGTGTGTATTGGTTATTGTTTATAGTGTGATTATTGGATTGTGTTATTGGAGGTTGTCCGGAGCAATATTACACATCCTATTGTTGTATTTATTTGAGGTTGATCCGGCATTGTATTATACATTCAATTGTTATTTCTTTGTAACTAGCCATCCTTAGCAGGCTAGAGTCATATTTGGAATAAGTACAGGGTCGGATTTGGAAATAAATAATTGAATTTGAATTTTTATTTTTGTTGAAATTATTTGGTCAGCTAACAAGTCATATTTGTTTGTTTGTTTGTTATTTTAGCCTGTTGTATTAATATTTGATTGTTGCAATGGCCTCATTAAAGGCAGTCAGGGAGTCTGCTGCCGTATTGGTCTCACAGTTGAGATGGTTCGCATCGGCGGTAGCAACGGTTGAGCGTCCGGACTTGGAGGAGCTCACCCTTGCTCGGAACAAGCAAGTGGATGAGAGGATCAAGTCAGCTGATGCTGCGCTCACACGCTTCAATGAGTACATCATGGACGTGGATTTGGCGGTGATGGACCAGGCAGCCCGCGATAAGGTTTTGGGTGACTATGACCAGATTGTCAACCTGGGGGATGTCATAGGTCAACGAGCTCGGGAAATTTTGAGGAGCCGGATGCCTGAGGAGGCCAAGCCTCAGACCTCCGTTGTCAAGGGCCCTGAACTGTTGAGTAGGCTGCCCACCCTGGAGCTGCCACATTTTGACGGTCGTTTGGACCACTGGCTGGGCTTCATTAATCTCTTTGAGAGTCTTGTGGATGCACGCTCGGACCTCGGACCTGCCCAAAAGTTGGCCTACTTGTTGTCCGTTTTGGAGGGCGAAGCCAGAGCCTTGGTGCAACACTTGCCGGTGACGGACTCTTCTTACCCTACCGCTCTGGAGCTTCTCTCCAGACGGTATCAGAATAAGCGCTGTCTGGCTGATGTGCACATCGACCAGATTTTGGGGCTACCGGCCATCGCCAGCATGTCGGCGTTGCGCACTGACCTGCTGAACCCGTTGGTATCAGCGACCCACGCCTTGCGACGCTTGCAGTTACCGGTGGACCATTGGTCCTACCTGTTGGTGCACATAGTGCTGCGGTTGCTCCCGGCAGAGTTGAGGTCCCGCTTTGAGCAGAGGTATGGTGGGGACAGTGCCACCCATCTTCCCCCCTTTGACGACCTCCTCAAATTCTTGGAAGACGAGTGTCGGTTTTTGGACAACACTCTTGGCGCCACGGGGTCACGCCCGCCACCTTCTCGGCCTAGAGACCAGGGACGGACTAGGGCTCGGGGGCCTGTTGAGGTTCGCCCCGCCCCCCGTTTTGCTGGAGCCCGGAGTTCTCACGATTGCCACTTTTGCAAGTCCACGGGACATGTCATGGCACGTTGCTCGGCTTTTTTGAACTTACACGTAAGTGCCCGCCGCCGTATTGCCAACGCACGCCGTTTGTGCTTCTCGTGTTTGGGAGCCCATTTCCATCGGGACTGCCCCGACCCCCGTCCGTGTAGAATTTGCACGGGATCCCACCTGGAAATTTTGTGCGCCAACGCGAACCGCTCCAGCAGACCTTCTTCTGAGGAGGGTTCGTGCAGGGGGGGGTATTCCGGAGATGAGCACCGGGCTGAGGCCCGCAATTCTGCACGCCGCTCTCCACCCCCCGCGCAAGTTGTACAGGAGCCCCGCGATCGAGACTTGGTCTCCCCTTGTCAGGGAGAACGCGCGTTGGCTGCTAGGCAGCAGTGGCCGGACCAGCACCGCCACCTCTCCCCTCCGTTGGCGGAACGTCCCCGATTGGAGTCACGTCCTCCGCCATTCAGGCATCCGGTAGGATATGCCCTTCCAGCGATGGCGAGCGGCTTGGGACACCGCGCGGACGAACCATTCCAACCTTATCCTCGTCGTGGAAGAGGACAGCCTGGATGCGGCGATCGGTCGCCGCCCAGGCACCGCTAGGAAATTGCCGCCCGCCCCGCTAAAGAACCCCCCCCGATCGAGTCGATTTTGTTGCCAACGGCCTCGGTCAGGGTCTGGGGACCCTTTGGTGACTCGATTGTGGTCCGTGCCCTTTTGGACACGGGAGCCCAGGGTTCCCTTTTGTCGTCTTGGTTAGCGGGACAGGTTGGTCTGAAGGTGAACGACTTTTCAGGCAAAATTCAGGGAATTGGCGAAGCGGCTGTCACCACTGTTGAGGGAGAGACCTGGTTTGAAATCACCCCTGTGAGTTGTCCGTACCCTAAAATTGGTGCTCCTGCCCTTGTTATGCCGACTATATTGGGTAGCCATCCCGATTGTCAGTTACCTTTGGATGTTCTACGGTTGACGTCAGGTCTGGATTTGGCTGACACCCGGTTTGATTCCCCTTGTACGGTGCATTTGTTGTTGGGTTCCGATGTTTTGGGGAAAATATTGTTGGGAAATATGACGGTCTTGCAGCCGGAGACCCCATGGTGCCACCCGAGGGGTCTGGTGGCGGTCTCAACCATCTTCGGCTTTGCGATTATGGGCCCAGTGTTGAACGTGCCCCCTCCACCTGAACCTGTCCTTGCGTTGGTGTCCGGCTCAGCTCTCTCTGACGCCGTTCAGAGGTTTTGGGAGGTTGAGGAGCCCCCTCAGGTGGCCCGCTTGAATCCGGAACTCGAAGAGTGCGAGTTGTTCTATCAGAACAACACTGGTCGACTCCGCTCCGGTCGGCTTGAGACCCGGCTGCCCTTTGTTGCGGTGCGACCACCTCTTGGCCAATCCAGACCTACGGCTGAGAAAAGATTGTTGGCAATGGAGCGCCGCATGGCCAGGGACCCGGTGCTGCGGCAAAAATATGTAGAGTTTATGCGTGAGTATGCAGACTTGGGACACATGTCGGTGTCAGATTTGGATTGGCGCTCAGTAGAGCATTTCTTCTTGCCACATCACGCGGTCCTCAAGCCATCCACTGGTAAACTGCGCACAGTGTTTGATGGGTCTGCGCGGACTTCTTCCGGCGTCTCCTTGAATGATTGTTTGCATTCCGGCCCCAAATTGTTGAGGGATCTTTGTGACGTCATCACGTCTTTTCGTCGTCATCAAGTAGTCTTTGTGGCCGACATCAAAATGATGTTCCGGCAAACGGTCATTCACCGGGATGACAGACGTTATCAGTTGATCCTGTGGCGGGAACATCCCCAGGATCCCATGATTGTGTATGAGCTCAACACGAATACTTACGGCCTTCGGTCAAGCCCCTTTGTTGCTATTCGTTCGCTTTGGGAGCTTGCGGACCGGGAGCGTTTGAGGTTCCCTCGTGCATCCGCCATCTTGAAAACGGACCTGTACGTCGACGATGTCTGTACTGGAGCTCCTACTGTGGAGGAAGCTATCCTGTTGCGTGACGAGTTGGTCCAGATTCTGGCTTCCGCTGGCTATGAGTTGCGTAAATGGGTGTCCAACTCACCAGCGCTATTGGAAGGTGTGTTGGAGGATCATAAGCAGGATCCTCATTTGTTTGAAAACGTTGACAACCCCGCCATGATGGCCGTCCTCGGCGTTCAGTACCGACCAGTTCAAGACACCTTTACGTATGATGTCGACTTGGAGTCTCCTCATACTTGGACTAAACGATTGGTGTTGTCTACTGTAGCAAGGACCTTTGACCCTAATGGTTGGATCTGCCCGGTATTGTTCTGGGCGAAATGCTTCCTTCAGCGCCTTTGGACCGCTGAACTTGGTTGGGACGAGCCACTTCGGGAAACTCTGTTGGAAGACTGGCTCCAATTTGTATCCGTGCTCCCTGTGGTCAATAAGGTCGCGCTGCCACGCGCCATCCTCCCCCCTGGGGCTTATGCTGCCACCCTTCATGGGTTTTGTGACGCGTCCTCTCACGGTTATGCCGCCGTTGTTTATCTGCGCACCGTCAATGCTACGGGCCAGGTGAAGTTGTCGCTGGTCATGGCCAAGAGCAAAGTGGCCCCCCTCCGGACGGCATTGACCATCCCTAAGTTGGAGTTGTCAGGGGCGGTGCTTCTTGCGCGTCTCCTAAATCACGTTGCGCACACCTTGGGTGGAACCGTTGACATTCGGGCTTCTTACGCCTGGACGGACAGTCAAATTGTTTTGTGTTGGTTAAAGACGTCCGTCCACTCTTTGGAGGTCTTTGTTGCGAACCGAGTGTCGCAGATTCAGGGCTCTGAAACGCCTTTGATTTGGAGACACGTGCCTGGTGACCTGAACCCGGGCGATGTGGCCTCACGCGGGTGCATGGCCCCCCACTTGATTGCTCACCCCCTCTGGTGGGGGCCGGACTGGCTGACTCGCCTCGAGGACGATTGGCCTCGAACGCCAGTCTTGATGTCGGATCCTTTGCCCGGACTTAAGGTGTTCGCTGTTAGAACGAAGGATCCTCCGTTTGATCCTGACCTTTTGTTGAATCGATACAGCTCCCTCGACAAATTGTTGAACGTCACCTCGTGGATCCGGCGTTTTGGCCATAATTCTAGGAATCCAGGGGACAAGCACCTGTCACCAGTTCTCTCTCCTCAAGAGCGACAGGAGTCACTCCTCCTTTGGGTCCGCTCTGTGCAGGCTGCACACTTTGAGAAGGAGATCGAGGTCCTGAAGTCTGGTAGGGTTAAGTTGTCGGGAGCTGTTAGTAAGCTGAATCCCTTCTTGGATAAGACGGGTCTTTTACGTGTTGGAGGACGGTTGAGGCACTCTAGCCTTCCTTATGGGGCCCGTCACCCCCTTTTGTTGCCCAAGGAGGGCCACTTGGTACAATTGCTGGTGACTGATCGTCACGTTAAAAACTCGCATGCCGGTTGCAATGCGCTGTTGGCTATTCTGCAGCGAGAATTTTGGATTTTGTCGGCTCGTCGTACTATTCGTAGCATTGTCTTCCGCTGTATGCCGTGTTATCGGACTAAGGCCTCCACTATGCAGCCCCTAATGGGAGATTTGCCGGCTGATCGTGTCAATGAGGCGAGGCCCTTTGCTGGCGTCGGAACGGACTTTGCTGGTCCCTTTTCGGTGAAGACGTCCACACTTCGAAATAGTAAAATCGTCAAGGCTTATTTGTGTGTTTTCGTCTGCCTGTCAACCAAGGCAGTACATTTGGAGCTGGTGACCTCCCTCTCGACAGAGGCCTTTGTGGCGACCTTGGACAGATTTGTGTCTCGCCGTGGGTTACCTTCTTTGATTAGGTCTGATTGCGGTACGAATTACAAGGGTACAAGTAACTATTTGAAGGAGGTATACGCCTTCCTTAATGAGAGCCAGGTTGACATTGGTAACAGTTTGGCCCGCCGAGGGGTCACTTGGTTGTTTGACCCGCCAGCCTGCCCCCATTGGGGGGGTATTTTTGAGGCCGCGGTGAAAGCGGCAAAGGGACACTGGCGGAGATTGTTGGGAGACACCGTTCTCACCTTTGAGGAACTAGCTACGGTATTTTGCCGCATTGAAGCTGTGTTGAATTCGCGCCCATTGTGCCCGCTCTCTTCGGACCCGAATGACTTGGAGGCTCTAACACCGGGCCACTTCTTGATTGGACAGCCACTTGTCGCCTTGCCGGAGTACCCTTTTGTTGATGTGAGCCAAAATCGGCTCTCGCGGTTTCAGTTGGTGCAACAGCTCGCTCAAAACTTTTGGAAGCGTTGGAGCTTAGAGTATCTGCACATCCTCCAGCAACGCGTCAAGTGGACGGATAAAACTCATCCGCCCAAGATCGGAGACCTCGTCCTGATTAAGGATGCCAACCTGAAGCCTTTGTATTGGCGCATGGGGCGCATTCTCAATTTGTTGACTGGCACCGACGGGGTCCCTCGTTTTGCTGAAGTTTTGGTGGACGGATCCATCATAAAGAGAGCGGTCGCAACTTTGTCAAGACTTCCAATTGATTAGCGGACGGGTAGGCCCGTCCGGGGGGGGTAGATGTTTAGTCCAACGTGAAACCGAACGCACCTTTTGGTTGGCAACATTCTATTGTCTATAACTTTTTTCACTTTGACGTTTCCGTTCTCTTGCAAAACTAACCACCGGTTGGAAGATTGAGTTTTATTCATTATAATTGGAAATCAGCTTGGATCTCACGTGAGATTAACATATTAATTGTGTTCAGTGATAGATGGAACTTTGTAATATCGGATTACCAAGAATCCAGTGATATTTCTTGAAACATATCGCCTTATTGCGTCACCTCGTGTGGCACGCGTTTGTTGGGAACGAGTTAAGCTGTGATTGCTGTTGTGACCGCGTCAGCTGGATATCGGCGCCTTGGGAACGTTCTACAACACTTGACTTACATCACACCTTTCAATTACTCACCCCATTTTACATACATCAACCACACTTAGGGCGTGACCTTTGAAGGTCGAACTTGGCGTCCCCAGCACTCAGGTTAGTGGTACATTTTGTTTATTGAAATAAGGCCTAAGAGCCTACCACAACGTAGGGCTCCGCGTAATCGCGGACAGTTCGACATACCAGTTACCGTTGGCTGGGCTTGGGGTCGAACAGTGTTTCTAATTTTATTGCGTGTTACTAACCCTGAGTAACGAAACTTCATAATTTTGGGACAAAGATTGTTTAATTAAAATAAATTCTTCTATATGCAATTTAGGAAAAAAAATTGTCCCAATTAGTTACTTGATTCATCAAGAATAATATAGCCACAGTCAATATTACATAACGCGATGAGTATTCGTAACAATACATTTCTGAAAAAGTGTAGCGGTCCTTGGGACACTAAAAAAATGTATGAAGATATTTTTAGCAATGTTTTGGCACCCAAAAAATATACTCCGTTAATGAAAATTTAAGTTAAAATACGAGGCTAATCTTCATATCAATAGACAGATATAACAACAAAGTGGGGAAAAAGTAAATATATCATAACATTAGATATTTATTTAAATATGAAGTAGCAGGACAAGAAATAAAACCAAATGTACACTTTTTCTGAGTATGACCCAGAAGCTTCAAATTTAGAATGCAATTAGTGTTTAGTGTATGAATCAAGGAAAAACTAAAATATTTTTCAATTTCGGTCCAGTTTTCTAGATACATAAATAACATAAATAACTTTGTAATCCCATATATTTATGTGGGATTACAAAGTTACATTTACAGTTAATTAATCAGTGTACCTGTATATAATTATGTATAATATAATGGAATAATATGTCTAGATAGGTATCTAGATATAATTATGTTGAAAGGTAACTTGTAATATGGTCAACGGAATAAAAAGCCAGAGAGAGGGCTTTAAGAAAATTCGTTATTGGTATACAAAAAGTAGAAGGCGCCGGAAAGGAAAAAAGTAGAACTATCTACAAAAAGAGATTCCATAAAAAAACAATACTTGTCAAAAAAGCCAAGTCTCGGAACTCAGTTCTTCTACCGTAAAAAGTTGTGAGATCCATGTAATACCAAGTCGGTTATTCGATTATTCAGGGACCTTCTGTCTTAAGTTGTTACGTAATTATCTAACCTAACAACATCTTATAGTGACCACATCAATATTAAAAATCTTTAACGTTTTAAATAAATGGATTGACTTCGCATTCGCAAAAACAATGTAATTTATATATGTATGTATTACTTGTGAGATATATTGTGTTTTCATGCGATAGCCGAGTATTGTTTTTTATGGGATCATATTTACAAAATGTTATCGCTACGTAATAATCCTACATATGAATGTATATTATGTTGTTGTTTTTTTATTCATTTCTGGGATTTTTTGGCCCCATTTTTAGGCTACATCCATCAATAACTTCACTCAAATTCAGTGATTTTTCTTAAAAGTAATGAAATATCTTGATAGATCTGTGTCTAATGAGATACTCTTCAACATTTTAAACAAGTTCATTGAGCAGAGATTTAAGAAAACAGAAATACTGAGGGGCAATTGATGAGATGGTTTCTTACCAGATGTTAATACATGCTGATTTGGTACAGTTTACGTGACACAGTTATATGCAAATATTACTATTTTGGCCATCATTATGATATCGACGAATTCAATATAAATAACAGCTATACAACGTGTAACGGAAACCCCATATGTATCCAAAAGGACAGAAGACAACATCTGGTATAGAGTCCCTATGCAAAGTTTCAGCTCAAAATAAGTGACTCACAGAATTGACCCCAAATTGTTGATTTCGTATGTTTCTTGAATACCAATAATAACAAACGTGTCACAGCACTACGAGGGTCATAACTTTCCACGTCACTTGCCAATAAAACGATAATTCTCTTCGTTCTTTTTAATTTGAAAAATTCGGTCTCTGGTATCAATGTATTGAAATTTCTAATAAGTTCCACACATGTAGACAGGATTACAAAACCCTTGCCATATCGTTTGTTATCATCCAAAGAAGCCGTGCACTCGGTATGTACACTTTAAATTACACGTTGTAGATACTAGATGTCGCGCGGGATTTCGCTCCCGTGGATTTTATCACGGTAAAAACACAACCTTCTTCTTTTGCAGTCGGGTAAAAAGGTACCTTCCTCAACCTTCAAGCTACTTCCATTCCAAATTTCATCCAAATCCACCCAGTACTTTCAAAGATTAGTGCGTTCAAACAAACAAACAAACAAATTCCGCTTTATAATATTAGTATAGATAGAAATTTCAGTTTAACCGAATTTAATGAATTTTTTGTGTATATTTGGTAGGTTTTGTCACTAGACAAAAAGTATATGGCAAAACAACGTTTGCCGAGTCAGCTAGTAACTTTAAATTTTAGTTTAGGGTTAAGTTAATATCTGGGGCACGGCAGTGCCCCCGCCAAGTCGAGCATAAAGCGGCACGGCTGTACCATACTTTTCTCGAAGCAATTCAGGCCATTTTCGACCCCGTATAACTTCGTTGTCGATCAAACTAGAAGCCTGAATTTTCAGTAACCAAGCAGGCATTGTATAAACACGGTATATTTCAAATTTCATTCAATTTGAACCAGTAGTTTAAGAATTATAACGTGTCAAAGTTCCTTAATTTTGTCACACACTGACTGACCGATCATCAAAAGTCTAAGGCACTTCTAGCAGACATAGAAGGGTCATACTCAGAAAAAGTGTACATTTTGGATTTGTAACTAAACTGACAGGTGACGATACTGAGATTCTCCGTTACGAAACTGATGTCATAAGGCATCGTACACACGGATTGGGTGAAAAAGCATTATTTTTGGAGTATCACTTTTATTTAGATTACTTTAAAAAAAAAACACTAAAATCTTACTTATAAACAAAATAAAATTATACCAAGTATAACAAAGGAATAACCTTGTCTTTTCTGAAATGGGAATGGAAAATGTAGTTAGGTTACACAAAACAACTTTTTATTCTTCTGAACTAAGCTTAATAATTTCTCAGTTTCGTAACATAACGCAATATAACGAAAATGAGAGTAAAATCTGAGAAATTATAATCTCTAAAAATATTTTTACGTTAACCACGTGTTTATCGCACAAGCCCTGAGCTTATTCTTTATGATAATACAAAAAACTTTTTAACAAAAAATTAAACCGACTCCCAAAAAACACTGCAAAGTGAAAAATAACTTTAATTTCGGTAGTCGGTATCTTTAGTTTTGTTTTCTCGTTTTTGGCACCGACTTCCGAAATTAAAGTTATTTTTCACTTTGCAGTGTTTTTTGGGAGTCGGTTTAATTTTTTGTTAAAAAGTTTTTATTTCAGTCTTTTTAGTTGGATGATTTTTAATTTACCTAGTTACAAGAGCCTAAATGTCAACTACTTATAACCTTTTACAAAATATTGCTTTTCCCAATGCTGGGCCGTTAATTTTTGAGGAGTTCTCCTGGTACTTCACCATCAGCTCTACATCACCATATGCATTGTGACGAGCATAAAGTGCTTAACATCCATATCCAAGTAATCGAACCGCAATCCACTCAATACTTATTATTGAGTAGTTTCGGCGGCCATCTGTGGTCTTCATCATCAGTTCCACTTCCCCAAATGGTACTTTTTGAGAGCAACTGCACAAGTTACTATAAGAAATACCCAAAATGCCATAGGTGTGCCTATAATATTTGAAGAGTTCTCTCGATTTCTCCAGGATGCCATCATCAGATCCTGACTTTGGTGATAATGGTACCAATTTCGAAGTATACCTATTCGAACAAAAACAGAATTTTCCAAATCGGTTCAGCCGTCTTCGAGTACTCGATGATCATACATAAAAAAAAATATATATATATATACGCGTCGAATTGATAACCTCCTCTTTTTGTCGTCGGTTGAAAAGCAAGAAAAGGACATAGTAAGTAAACCAGAATATAATAAACTTCACACAATAATAGTCGTTTATAACCCTGAGGTATTTTTATTGTAAATATTCACTTGATACACGTCTTAACTTCACAACTACGACGAAAACAAAAATACCACCATAGTGATTTTGACGTAAGTAATAATGATGCTATAATAGGAAAAATAGTTATACCACTTTAAATAATTGTGTTTCTAATTTTATTGCGTGTTACTAACCCTGAGTAACGAAACTTCATAATTTTGGGACAAAGATTGTTTAATTAAAATAAATTCTTCTATATGCAATTTAGGAAAAAAAATTGTCCCAATTAGTTACTTGATTCATCAAGAATAATATAGCCACAGTCAATATTACATAACGCGATGAGTATTCGTAACAATACATTTCTGAAAAAGTGTAGCGGTCCTTGGGACACTAAAAAAATGTATGAAGATATTTTTAGCAATGTTTTGGCACCCAAAAAATATACTCCGTTAATGAAAATTTAAGTTAAAATACGAGGCTAATCTTCATATCAATAGACAGATATAACAACAAAGTGGGGAAAAAGTAAATATATCATAACATTAGATATTTATTTAAATATGAAGTAGCAGGACAAGAAATAAAACCAAATGTACACTTTTTCTGAGTATGACCCAGAAGCTTCAAATTTAGAATGCAATTAGTGTTTAGTGTATGAATCAAGGAAAAACTAAAATATTTTTCAATTTCGGTCCAGTTTTCTAGATACATCAACTGCATAAATAACTTTGTAATCCCATATATTTATGTGGGATTACAAAGTTACATTTACAGTTAATTAATCAGTGTACCTGTATATAATTATGTATAATATAATGGAATAATATGTCTAGATAGGTATCTAGATATAATTATGTTGAAAGGTAACTTGTAATATGGTCAACGGAATAAAAAGCCAGAGAGAGGGCTTTAAGAAAATTCGTTATTGGTATACAAAAAGTAGAAGGCGCCGGAAAGGAAAAAAGTAGAACTATCTACAAAAAGAGATTCCATAAAAAACAATACTTGTCAAAAAAGCCAAGTCTCGGAACTCAGTTCTTCTACCGTAAAAAGTTGTGAGATCCATTTAATACCAAGTCGGTTATTCGATTATTCAGGGACCTTCTGTCTTAAGTTGTTACGTAATTATCTAACCTAACAACATCTTATAGTGACCACATCAATATTAAAAATCTTTAACGTTTTAAATAAATGGATTGACTTCGCATTCGCAAAAACAATGTAATTTATATATGTATGTATTACTTGTGAGATATATTGTGTTTTCATGCGATGGCCGAGTATTGTTTTTTATGGGATCATATTTACAAAATGTTATCGCTACGTAATAATCCTACATATGAATGTATATTATGTTGTTGTTTTTTTATTCATTTCTGGGATTTTTTGGCCCCATTTTTAGGCTACATCCATCAATAACTTCACTCGAATTCAGTGATTTTTTGACAAGGGTGGGAGAACTGCAGTTCCGATATTAGTATTTTATTTTTATTTTATTTTAATAAGTACAGAGACAGACTACAGACTAAGGCATTTAATACAGTTATAACAATATACATACATTACATAAATCTGAGGTCCAATTATTACTGTACACAGCATTCATTGTTTAATATACTTCATTAGTGACTGTTGGGTTCTGTTAATATCAAGCTAAAAGTTACTAAATGATACTAAATGATAATTATGGTTGTAATTACATTTTATAGAGCAAATTTCTAAATTCGTTAAAACTGTTCAAAAACAAATCTAAATTAGAGCATATTACATTATATTGACTACACATTCTGGACAACGGATTGTTTTCAGAAACATTATTGTTACTAGAGGGAATACTGAACAATTGTGGAGTGCGCACAGATCGAGTTGGTATTTTAAAGTTTATCTGACCAAGCAATTGAATATCAAAAGAGCCATTAACAATTTTATGCAGTATACTTAAATCACTAACCCATCTCCTTCTCTCTCTCTAGTATTACCTGTGTCCTAATGTCCCCTTGTACCTTGACAGATAGAGTTGGAAATCTTTTAAAGATTTTATTTAATACGTATTTTCTATGTTGTGTTTTAATACTTAGATTTTTTTTATCAGGGATGAGCCCGATCTTGATCTCGATCCCGCCTGATTGTAAGCAAGCCATTGATGAGTGCTACGATGGAACGAGCGAGCCCAGAAGATCTCTCTCTCTCAGAAGATCTCTTCACTCTTGCTATAACTCATGCTTGATTGATTTGTGAAATCATTAACATACGCAGTTATATGTCTATGAAATTTTCGGGTGATTGCCACTGCAACTCTTACGAATACTGGCTTTACTTCGGCCATACCTCCACCAATCCCTTCGATCACAGCGTGGTATTTTATCACCAAACTAACTTGAAATGCGTTGCTGGCACCCACCTGCTGCATATAATATAGATAGGAGTGCGGCGCGCAATCGATACTGTTCAAGTAGGTATTTGTGTCACGGTTGGCGGCGAGTGCTCCAGTTCGCGCTGTCGATCACTGGGTCAGCTGTTTGTGTGGACCCTTATCTTTGCGCTTGGTTAACTAACGGGGTAAGTAGAGCTCGTAGATAATAGTCAATTGACTGTTATAGAGCCTGGCCGTCTGTTGCATACTGGGTTGCTAAGCGGGTTGATTCGTTCATTTGACAGACTTGTAACGCAGTTTGAGAAAGATTTCATTTGAGATTACAGCTGAGAAGTTCTTTTTATTGTTCATTTATTTATTTATTATATACTTTATTGTACACCTTACAATGTTTATATGGATACAAAAAAATTTAAACTAGTGTACAATGGGCGGTCTTATCGCACAGGGCGATCTCTTACAGACAACCTTTGGATGGACAAACTTAAAGGAGACAGATTAAGGGCTGTCAGTGTACAAACATCATAATATTAATTGAACATAATAATATAAAATACATACAATACCAAAATCATATACTAATAAATATTACATGTATATTGAGAAAGAAGGGGAAAAGTTATAAATTGTTAGGTTATTTATCACCAGTCGCGCAGGGCTTCGGTCCCGTGGACTGTATCACGATAAAAACATAACCTACTTCTTTTCTAGTCGGGTAAAAAGTAGCCTATAACCTTTAAGCTACTTCCATACCAAATTTCATCCAAATTCATTCAAGACTTTCGAAGATTAGCGCGTTCAAACAAATTTTTCCCCTTTATAATATCAGTATATATAGTAATTTTTTCAATCAGTTTATGAGCCCTCTACATTTGATCCAGCTGCATGGATTCCTCCACTCTCTACTGTTGAAAATAATATTAATCTCTGTAATTTACATTTCTCGTTACAAAAGATACGTAAATAGTTGAAGTAATTAGATGTTTCCAAAGGACCAGGGCCAGACGGTATCCCCTCAGTCTTTCTGAGAAACACCTGTGACACTCTCTGCCTTCCTTTATTCATATTATTCAATAAATGTATGTCCATGGGTGTATTTCCCGAGGTTTGGAAACTTGCTAATATTGTTTCGATCCGCAAAAGCGGCTCCAAAAGTGATATATCAACATATCGTCCAATCTCTTTACTGTCAATCCTAGCCAAAATATTTGAAAAATTAGTACATAACGAGATCTACCCAGTCCTGCACAGTGTGATACTTAAAGAGCAACATGGGTTTGTAAAAGATAGGTCTTGTGTTAGCAACCTCCTTATTTTTACGTCACAGCTATTCGAAGGTATTGACAACAGACAACAAATTGATGCTGTTTACACGGATTTCCAAAAGGCATTTGATAAAGTTGACCACGAGCTTTTACTTTACAAAATAGCTTTCAATGGCATAAAAGGAAATCTGCTACGGTGGTTTGTATCTTATGTCACTAATAGGTCACAAAAAGTAGTGATTAACGGCTACGAATCTAGTTTTATAAAAGTTACGTCTGGAGTCCCACAAGGCTCGATTTTGGGTCCATTATTGTTCATTTTATTTATTAATGACATTAAAACTGTTTTAAGAATTCTAAATTTCTTCTTTATGCAGACGATCTAAAAATTTACAAAAAAATTACAAGTATTTCTGACTGCATTGATTTCCAGAATGACCTTGATCGCTTCTTTGATTATTGCTCAGTTAACAAACTTTACCTTAATCTTTCGAAATGTCATAGCATTACATTTACAAAAAAAAAAAAATTGTCACCAAATATAAATACTGCTTTGGCAATAATTACCTCGACAATGTTACGTGCCTCCGTGATCTGGGTATTTTATTGGACTCAAAGTTACATCTGAATGCTCACGTAGAAAATATTGTTAATAAGGCTTTCCAATTGTTTGGATTCGTAATGAGAGCGACTAGAGAATTCCGCCGCCCTTCTACTTACTTATATCTTTACAAATCCATTATCCGGCCCCAACTGGAATACGCCGTTACCATTTGGAACCCATTCTACAATAAATATTTACTATATAGAGTTAGTATTATAGAGTTAGTTCAACGTAAATATCTACGCACCATGCATTATAGATGCTTTCGGAAAAAAGTATCTAGTGATTCTTTACTGCAAAAGTATAATCTTCTCACACTAAAATCTAGACGTACTCTACTGGAAATGATGACTCTTTTTAGTATATGTCGCAACAAGTTTGACTGCATCGAACTTGTGAACAATTTGTGCTTTCTGGTCCCTCGCACTGTACACGGTCGAGAAACACGTACGAGACATTTGTTCGCAACCAACCTCCGTCGTACCAACTCTGGGGCACGCTCCCCATTACACCGTCTAGTTGATACTTATAATAAAAACTTCAGTTCCATAGATATTTTGTTTCTTGGTAAAAATGTATTTAAAAAAGATATTACATCTGCTTTAAAAGATAGCAGTTTATAATTAAATTTATAGTCATTAAATAAGTAATTGTAGTCGTAAGCTCTAAGTTAACAATGTAATTTTATTAATCAACAGCTAGCTAAACTCTATTATAATTTGTGAATAACGTAGTGAGTAGTATATTTGTAACTATGATTCGATCCTGTACTATTTATAATCTTTAATATACTACTGTTTGTTATTCCTATGAAATAAAATAAAATGTTTACATTTGTCTCAATAAATGATGATGCTTATATAATTTGGACAGTATATTATTATTACATATATATATTATTATATTATACAACGTGTAATTTAAAGGGTGTATACATACCAAGTGCATGGCTTCTTTGGATGATAACAAACGATATAGCAAGGGTTTTGTAATCCTAAGTCTACGTGTGTAGAACTTATTACAAATTCCAATACACTGATACCAGAGACCGAATGTTTCAAATTAAGAAGAACGAAAATAATTATCGTGTTATTGGAAAGTGACGTGGAAAGTTATTGACCCTCGTAGTGGTGTGACACGTTTGTTATGATTGGTATTCAAGAAATATATGAAACCAATAATTTGGTATCAATTCTTTGAGTCAGTTATTTTGTGCTGAAACTGTGCATAGAGACTCCATACCAGATGTTGTCTTCAGCCCTTTTGGATAGATATGGGGTTTCCGTTACACGTTGTACAATTCGGACAGTATTGTAATATTTCAGAAACTAGCCTAGCTTGTATATCAATTCCCAGCCCGTTGTCTGTGTTTCCTGTATAATTTTAAGACAAAAGTGAATACATCTAGGCAAGCCAGTGGCATCGTCGAACGTCACGTAAAATAAGTAGTGATCAAACGCGGACCTGTCAGTGAAACCCGGCGAAGTGCGTATCGGTCTACGCATATAATAGGGTTCTGCAGTTGTCTGTCCCGTAAACTATGTCATTAAACCGCCTATATTGCATAAGTTTAAAAATGTTAGAGCTCAAAGAAGGTAGATTAATTTCAACTTGATACAAATCTTAGCGTTCCTGAGAAGGGTCTGGACGGATTGACGGACAGCGGAGTGATGTAATAAGGAATTCGTTTTTTTTTCTTTTTGTATTGGGTACTGAACCCTTGTAGGGATAGCAATTTTATAATTACATTTACTAAACTAAAATATTCTATGGAATGATTAGTAAACTTTTGATTATTAGTTACATTTTAGAAGTTGGTCAACTCTTATTTATTACATTATGAAGCCTAATTAGTGATGAGGGTTATCATTATTATTTCGTAATGGAGTATTTACATTTAATAAATAATCACCCCCACCTTTACTTGTATGGAAGATACCGTGTATACACACACACACACACACATAAAGACGTGTCGAGTGTGGTTTGTTTGCATGTGGTATGTTTTTTATTGCATCCCTTCTGCATGTGCATATCAAAATCAAAAAGGTCAAAATCAGAGAGGTGAGCATTTTTGGTTTATAAAAATCTGAAAAATTAAGTATCCTTTTGAAGAAAACTAACACGAGGAGTCTGTTGTGTCATTTGTCATGAAACTTTTCTGTGAATAGGCACGCACAAAAATATATATTTTCGAAATTCTACCTGTTTATAAGAATAATGCCAGAGTCGTAAGTCATTTCGGGAACACTTTAAAATTATTTTTAAAATAAATATTAACCAACGTATTTAAGAATGACCTTCAATAAATTGTAATAAATCTCTTGCTAAATAGAAAACTACCTATTGTTATTTTGAATATTTGTTTAAATAAAAATAATTATTTTTAAATTACTCTACATAAATTTTCAATCGGCGTAATTTCTACTACGATACTTCAAATTATTATAAATATTCTTGAAATTTGTAGTATATTTCTAAAGTTCAAATGTCATTTTACCTTATATATGCAGGATTTAACTCTAAGATTACTTATTAAATGATTTATTTGCTGTTTTTGTGATGTTCCCGGAAATGATGGGAGTGTTCCCTAAATGACAGCCAAGTTCCCTAAATGACGATAACGTTATCTGAAAACACATAATATCCGGTTTTAGACATACGTTATGCATGAATATAATATATATTTACAGTATTATACCTTTCTTTATTATAAGGAATGAGGAACATTAGTATCATAATTTACACTTATAATCTAATAACCATAAACATTAAAGACCTGGTTCACTGAATGTCCACGTTTAAGCAGTAATTTGCGGAAATTGATCTATTAAGGTTTTTAATCGTAAATAAATATTAGTCCGGTTTTGATACTGGGATGTGGGTCCATCTGAAAACACGTGAAGGGTATTTACGTGAGGCCTCGCACTCAATATTTTCTGTAGCAATGATTTCAGATGATCCCATACAGCATGAGCCTGATGGTCTAGATTATCACTCACAGTGGCAAATGGAACAGTTTCCAGAGACGTATCATTTTTGGCATATAAAACACCTGTGTGGATAGTTTACTATCCTTTTGAAGCTCTGAATCTAATTGATTGAATCTCTTTCCCATATTTTGACATATAATTTTCGGCGAAATCGATTTGAATCATTATCTCTGTTTCTTTTAAATTGTCTTTCAGTTCTCTTTTGGCCTTAAAATTTGCGTGCTTAACACAAAGACAAGTATCGCGATCTCTTTTTATAGGATGCACTCCCCAATAAGGTTTTGCTCTTAAAAGTGTTGAATAAAATACTTGAATTCCAGTCTCAGTACAAAATTGAGGGTGCAAGTTTTTTAACGATTCTAGAAGCGACCATTTTTGTTTGCCTTCCTTGAAGCAATCTTTCTAACCAGGGCACATTCTGCTAACATCATCCCGCTCAAAAAACTTATGAATTTCTTCTCAAATCTCACTAGTGATTAAACATATTGGATGCCTCCGATTAGATGTTAAAATGCTATCATTACCTTTATTTTTGCGGAGAAACTATTTTGCCATATTATTCAAACGCTGTTTCTTGAGACGGTTGCCACTGACGTATTTTTGAAAAGCCTCTCGCTGCTTATAATTCTTCGGTAATTTATCAACAGTCTCTTTGTGTTCCTCTGGTCAATTCATTAACTTAACGAGTAGGTGTATCAGCGTTATTTTGAATGTTTTTTGACGTCTTCTGTTTCTCTCTACTTTTTTTTCGTAACTAATCTATTGTTATTGCATTTTTTGTATTTTATGTTTCTGATTTTTAACGGTTCTGTAAGCCTGCGCTTTATCTTTTTAACCTGTTTTCTGATCAGATCTCTTTTTGATCATGTGTTATTTTATCTAAAAACTTGTGCTTCCTTTCATTAGCCTTTTCACGATGTTTTTTATAAGCCAAGATGTCCTGTTTTGATCGTTTTATTGACTTCTATTTTTCTTTATTTTTATCGTTTTCCATGTTACGCGTACTAAATAGATACCTAAAACAAAAACATCGCATGGTTAAGCTTTTTAAAAGCACTGCAGTATCATTTTGTTTACAGAATTTCATTTTGATAACGCCAGTCATATCCGAGAACGTTCCCGAAATGACCGTTCGCAAAATGATTACTCGATAATTATTTTTAGATTCCACTTAATACCGCCATGTTTGATATTGGTTTTTGAGGTTATGAACAAGTAAGTTGAAATATTTATTAGAATATTGTAAAAAGTATGCAATTTTTTGAAAAACTAATCATCAAACAGCGTTCACGTAGTGACAGGGTATTAAAGTACGCTTCACACATAACAAATTAAACTGTACTTACCACCAAAATAAATTATTGTTTTCCGTAAACACAGCACACGGCCGTTTGGTTTGAATAGTGAACTTCACACTGATGCTCCTTAACGTTATCTAGTGTATATTGTTTATATTACATCGTCCTTTATCCTCCGCGTTCACGGAATGATTGGATAAACGTCAGACATCATTTGAATTGTCAAAATATGAAGAAAGGATAACAATTAAATTTTATTTTAAGTATATATTCTTAATTTAATGTTTCTTAAAGCTTATACTAAAACATGAATATTTTAATTCATAGTTTTATATATTTTTGGCGTGTCTGAACAATGTAACATTGGTATACGGACGCGTTCCCGGAATGATTATTTAGGCTTTTTTTTGTTTATAATCAAGTAATAAATTATCATAGAAAATTTTATATGTTAAGTGCCTTGCTTAGTACCTCTTGAAATAAATATTGTAGTAATATAATTTTTTTTTTTTTTTTTTTTTTTTTTTTTTTATTTAGAATAGGTTCGCGTTTGACCACCATCTCACCTGATGGTAAGTGATGATGTGGTCGAAGATGGAGCACGCTTACCTAAAAGTAACCTATTCACTCTTGACTTAAAGACTCCTATTATTTTATTAAGAAAAACTTTGTCATAACCATAATGCTCTCCTCTCTGATTCTGACCCATATTTGAGGGCGGGAGGGCAGTGATGCATACTGCATGCAAGATTGATCATCTAGTTTATGGCGGAATTAACACTACATGTTTTCCTGAAGTATTAGTTTGGTATGGATTTCCGCAAAGTAACGCCTGATTCCATTATGTATATCTATTATCAAGCATAATTACAGCTTCTTAGTCTCTAAGAAAAGCCCAGGACGACATGGCGAAACAATAACGGTTCCTTGTTTTACAACGGAACCCTAATTATCCCCTATAGGTATCTATTTATCGTTAAACAAAGATTCAGTGTTGCTTTCCCATAATTATTTTGGCCTAAATGGAGCAATAATAACATTGCGAGGTAATTTAATCCCAAAGTTTGAATTATTAAAATCGGTAATTGAATGAAAATGTTATTTCTGCAATATTGTTATCCTGTTGTTTTCAATTCCTGTGTTCGTGGTTAGTTATTGTTACGTTTGCATCAATTAATAAATTTAACTATTTCCAGAATCGTTACATCTATCTATCGTATGTGATGCGGTAATTTATCGAAATAGTGAGTATCAATAATATCTGTAATTCAAACATAATTAGGCTTTTTAAATTAACAGTTAGTGGATAAAAAAAATTACCCATTTCAATACCCCGATAATGTGTTCTTGACTTAATATAAATGATTTAAAATAGTTCAATTACGTACAAATCACACAACGAGGAATTAGCTGATTTATTTTATTTAATATGCACACCTTAATTTAAATGTTATATTATTTGATAGGAAGAAGAATATTATTTATTATTCTTAATGTAATTTTTTTATTTTTTTTTATTTTTATGTTTGTAATTTTCTGTTGTTGTGTGTGTTTATAACCGAATAAATGGTTTTCAATTTCAATTTCAATTTAAAAAAAAATAAAAATACATAACATAATCAGCCTGTAAAATTCTCACTGCTGATGCTGGCACATCTCAGCTCTATGAGAGGAAATTATGCGCAAAAAACCCTGTTCGTCGGTCAGCAGAGTGCGGACGAGTAACAACAGCATTCAGTCGACTGTGGTAGAGGGATTAAACTCTCCTTTCATGATACACTTTATGGGACTGACAATCTACCGGGGCACGTTTCCCATAAATTGATTGTCCTTCCCATAAAGCTAGTTATAAGTTATTTTGTATTTATCATATACTAACCCTAGCCTAAGCATTCTACTAACACAGCTATGGATTTTTAGTATCTGAAATAAAGAATTTCAATTTGAATTTTGAATAATCCGCCATGCGGGCTGGTGGATGTCGCAAGTTATAGTTCTAGGACATGTCAAATAAAAGTGAAGTAATTAAAATATGCAGTATTAAAACATATGAAATAAACAGCCACTGGGTCATAAAGTTTCCTATTTTTAACCGACTTCAAAAAATGGAGGAGGTTCTCAATTCGTCTTGAACTAATTTTTTTTATGTATGTTACCTCATAACTCGGAGATGGCTGGACCGATTTGGAAAATTCTTTTTTTGTTTGAAAGGGTATACTTTCTAGTTGGTCCTTTTGTCGTCACGTTTGGCTCTGATGATGGGATCATGGAGAAATCGAGGGAACTCTTCAAATATTATAGGCACACCTATAGCGTTTTGGGTATTTCTTATAGTATCATGTGCAGATGCTCTCAAAAAGCACCATTTTAGGAAGTGGAACTGATGACGAAGACCCCCAGAAATGGCCACCGAAACTACTCAATAATAAGTATTTCGTGGATTGTGATTAGATTACTTGAATATAGATGTTAAGCACTCTATGCTCGTCACAATGCATATGGCGAAGTGGAGCTGATGGTAATGTACCAGGAGAACTCCTCAAAAATTAATGGCTCTGCACCAGGAAAAGCACTATTTTCTAAAAGGTGATAAGTAGTTGAAATTTTGGCTTTTGTAACAGATAAATTAAAAACCGATCCACTAAAAAGCGTGAATTTTTTTTTTTGCAAAAATAGAACCGACTTCCATATAAAAACACTACAAAGGCAAAAATAACTTTAATTTCGGAAGGCGGTGTCAAAAAAATAAAAGAAAATACAAAACAAATGACACCGACTGCCGAAATTAAAGTTATTTTTGCCTTTGTAGTGTTTTTATATGGAAGTCGGTTCTATTTTTTGCAAAAAAAAAAATTCTGTTTGTAGAATTAATTATAGGCTTAGTATGTGTCTAGGTACCATAACTTCATGAAACTAGTACGATTTCACATTCTCGTTTACGGATATTATTAAAACATTGTATGCCAGACATACAGGTTGTCCTGTAAATAATGGATCAAACGTAACGGGTAGGTAGCTTACCTAATTTCCAATAACTAATTTGAATATAAAAAAAAACCGTTGCAGTAACCAAGATATTATTTTTTTTTTCGAATTTTACCATTTTGTCTTCCAGAATTAAGTTTTTTTAATGCTGTTGCTGCAAATGATGACATTTTTAGGTATGATTTTGATTTAACATTTCTGAATAGCTTACTAATGTTATAAGGTACCATTTTTTTGAATACCGTTTTATTTGCCTTAGAAAAAGAATCTTGAGTTGAAAAGTTTTTTCTTTACGATGTTAGGACCAAAATTGAAAAAAATCTCCTGTAAAAAAAGTGTATGACACCGAAGACGACCATTATTTTCAAAACTTGTACATTTAATAAGGTTTGCAAATTCGTATAAAACTTACGTCTAGTCCTTATCGTTACAAAGATATTGCTATGAATGTGATGAAGAAGACAGAAAATAAATTAAATTGGTACTATTCCATTTTTCCTTTTCGTTATGGCTTATGCTTGAATGCTTGTAATCGAGGCAGGTAGTTAAGCGGCTAGCATAATTCCGACCCGATGACGTCATCTGTCCGGAATTTGGGATCGCTACCTGTGGCGGAGTTGCACCTCAGTCAGTGTGAAAGGAATAGATAGCGCCGCTTTTTGGTAAATCGGTATGAAGTTGCGCAGGTTCTTTTGTTCTTTCCTGCGCCCTTCACTCGTACAGGCTTCATTGTTGCTTGATTTTATTAGTTTAGTTCTAACTAGTCTCTCTTCGAGTTGCTACGTCAGACAACTTTCGCTCCCGCTCAGTGGCTCGGTGTTTTCTTCTGTAAAATTTGACTTGTGCTGTGTATTTGGACTTTGCTTTGCCTATCGATTTGGAACTCTTTGCGTATTGGACAAACGACTTGGTGATCCTACGGACTCCGAAAACATTCGTTTGTGTGTGCTTGTACGTGTGTGCAGTAGCGCTGAAACCTTATTCAGCCCAATGCCTCGTTATGAGTACACACCACGGCAATACGCCGAAATGCATTTTATCTACGGAGAAGCAAGAGGTAATGCCAGGGCGGCTGCAAGATTGTACCGTGAAAGATACCCGAACCTGGTTCGTTATCCCGATTATCGCGTCTTTATTAGAGTGCATAACGCGCTTCTTGAGGGCAGAATTCTTGGCACCGGAGTTGGTGGTACCAGTGAAGGACGACCGCGACAAGTTAATGACAAAGTCATTCTTCGAGAAATCGAGGAAGATCCGTCAGTCTCCGTTCGCGTCATAGCGCGACGCGTAGGAATTTCTAGATCGACGGTGCATCGAGTGCTACAACGGTGCCGATTGCACCCATATCACGTGCAACGTTTTCAAACGCTGACGTCGCGTGATTACCAGCCAAGAATAGAATTTTGCCAAAGGATGCTTAGAATGATTCGGGCAGACCCGCAGTTTTTTAACAAGATTTTATGGAGTGACGAGTCTTCATGCCGCCGAGATGGATATTTAAATTTGCATAATTTGCACAGTTGGCAGCTGATAAACCCACATTTGATGCAAGAGGATAGGAGCCAACATCAATTTAAAATAAATTTATGGGCGGGAATAATCAATGGGCAAATAATAGGGCCCTTTGAACTACCAGCTACTCTAAACGCCGAAAATTATCTCCATTTTTTAAGGAATGAGTTGCCAAGGTTATTAGAAAACGTTCCAGAAGACGTACGGCAAGCAATGTGGTTGCAAAATGATGGGTGCCCTGCTCACTATGCGACGGCAGTAAGGGCGCACCTTGATGAAAGTTATCCGGACAGATGGATCCGTCGATTAGGACCAGTTTTGTGGCCTCCGCGATCTCCGGATTTAAATTCCCTAGATTTTTTTTACTGGGGATGTTTAAAAGACAGGGTCTACAAGAAACCAATAACGTCGGAAGAAGAATTACGACAGCGCATCCAATCTGCTGCATCAGAAATAAACCAAAGCCGTTTTGTCCGTTGGATAAGAGCTTCCTTTATTAGGAGATGCAGACTTTGCATTCTTGTAGGGGGAAGGCAATTCGAACATTTATTGTAAAAACCAAATAAAACGATTTATTTGAACTAACTGTTTTTTTTAGTACGGCCTCCTAATTCTTTTCATACGCCTCAATAATTCAATGAACATTGCCTCTGAAATACTACAGTTACACATTTTAAAGAAAAAAGTTTAAATGTACACACTTTTTTATTTTTTTTTATTAACGTTGATTTGGAGCACCTCTCAGATTCATAGCAATTATCTTTGTAACGACAAGGACTAGAATGTACAACTTCATACCAATTTACCAAAAATACAAAAGCGGCGCTATCTCTCCCCTTCACACTGACTGAGGTGCAACTCCGCCACAGGTAGCGGTCCCAAATTCCGGACAGATGACGTCATCGGGTCAGAATTATGCTAGCCGCTTAACTACCTGCCTCGATTACAAGCATTCAAGCATAAGCCATAACGAAAAGGAAAAAATGGAATAGTACCAATTTAATTTATTTTCTGTCTTCTTCATCACATTCATAGCAATATCTTTGTAACGATAAGGACTAGACGTAAGTTTTATACGAATTTGCAAACCTTATTAAATGTACAAGTTTTTAAAATAATGGTCGTCTTCGGTGTCATACATTTTTTTTACAGGAGAAATTTTTAAATTTTGGTCCTAACATCGTAAAGAAAAAACTTTTCAACTCAAGATTCTTTTTCTAAGGCAAATAAAACGGTATTCAAAAAAATGGTACCTTATAACATTAGTAAGCTATTCAGAAATGTTAGATTAAAATCATACCTAAAAATGTCATCATTTGCAGCAACAGCATTAAAAAAACTTAATTCTGGAAGACAATATGGTAAAATTCGAAAAAAAATTAATATCTTGGTTACTGTAACGGTTTTTTTTAAATATTCAAATTAGTTGTTGGAAATTAGGTAAGCTACCTACCCGTTACGTTTGATCCATTATTTACGGGACACCCTGTATAATAACATTTATCCAGTTTATCTTCTATACTTATAATAAATCTGTAGAGAGGTCAATTCTGTACATGAAATATATTTCCAAAATAACTATCAGGGGGTGATTAAGGATCGATACTCATGCCAAAAATGCAATCAGTTAAATTTGTCTGTCTGTCTGTCTGTCTGTCTGTCTGTCTGTCTGTCTGTCTGTCTGTCTGTCTGTATAACCGTTATAGAAACAAAAACTACTCGACGAATTTTAACGAAACTTTGTACAATTATTTTTCATACTCCTGAGCGGGTTATAGTATACTTTTCATCACGCTACAATCAATAGGAGCAGAGCAGTGAAGGGAAATGTTGGGAAAACGGGAGAAGTTACTCCATTTTTTAAGCTTCCGTCGCGTGTGCAACCTTAATGGTTAAAGCTACACAAATCATTTCATGACGGAAATGTTCTCCTTAAAATTATATAAAAAATATCCCACGACAGCATATGTCTAACTTTTATGGTTGACTCACAATAACACGTGTAACTCCCGATAGCTTAGCACGAAGCTTTCTGATTATAATATTTGTCTACTCTTACGTTTATAACACTCTCAGTCACCCCTAATTGAAAAAGTTAACATTATTAACTATTTCATAAAAAAATTGGCCAAGTGCGAGTCAGACTCGCCCATGAAGGGTTCCGTAGTAACTATAATATAATATGCAAATTTATTTGACGAAACAAAAACCTTACAAATTTCTTAAAACTAGCTTATTTACATTTTTTACAACTGCGCCAAATAAATTTGTTTTGAAAAAAAAAAACCTTACAAATTTCTTAAAACTGGCTTTTTTACATTTTTACAACTGCGCCGAATAAATTTGTTTTTCATAGTGTTTGTATGAATTACAAAGTTATATTTGCGGTTTTAGAAAATATGCTGTGTCTCAAAAACTGCTGAACTGATTTCGTTCAAACTAATTTTGGTTGAAAGTTTATATTAAGATCTACAGACATATATTTTTTTTAGATTTTTCACTCCATTATTATAGAAGTTAGAGGTTGTGTCCGCCACACACACATTTTACCACTTTGGAAGCATATATCTTTTAAACGATTGACTTTATGGAAAAGTGGTTTTAGAAACCCCAATGTCGTTTTTAAAGAACTGTCTATAGATACCACACATGCATCGATTTCATGAAAAAAAATATTTTCAGGTTTAGTTCCATGTATGGGGAGCCCCCTTTATTTTAAATATTTTTTAATTTTTTTCTCAAAATCGGAAAGCGGAAGTTTCACATGTATAGTCCTAATAGTTTCGGAATAAAATTGCTGTGACAGACGGACGGACGGACAGACAGACAGACAGACAGACGGACAGACATGTCGAAACTATAAAGATTCCGTTTTTTGTCATTCGGCTACGAAACCGTAAAAAGAATCATATAAATCGGTATAGAAACACCAAAGTTATACATGAAATACGCTTATAATAATAAGCCATCGCGCGTGAATACTGAATCATGCTATAAGGATTATTTTTGAGAATCGGTCGCCGCGCTCGACGCGTCTCGCGGTCGAAGCGTTCTCTAGGTACTTAAGCCTCATGTGAACGTGATCTAAACAATATTACCAATACATTAACTTACGCTGACGGAGTCGCGGGCACAGCTATATTGTATCATTACGCTAAGGCCAATAGGAGCGGAGCGCCAATGAAGAATGCTTCAAAATCGGGGTTAAATTTAACGCCCAAAGTAACTATTCCACGCGGACGAAGTCGCGGGCAAAAGCTAGTCATACAAATAAATATAGATATATATTGTGTATCAAAATGTTGTGATTTGGATTTCTGAAGTGTAAAGCTATAATTGTAGAGATATAATAAATAAACCTTTAATGCAATATTAAGTGTTGAATCCGAAAATTTAACATTGTTAATGACACGGTTGGCGCAGCGGTTGAGCGATTGGCTGCTGCACTGCGTTTGGGTTTGGGTTCCCGGACCGGACCACCGGAGTACCATAAAATAGAAATCTACATAAATAATATAGAGTTGATACGACCGAGGGGCTTTCCTTTAAACTGCGTATATTAGGTACCATTTTCAAGCTCTATACCAAAAATCAATTAAATAGGAGAAGTAGTTTAATTATGTAGGTAAGTATATACATTTCCTAATTGTATATTCCACACTACCATTCTAAAAACTAAATTAAAAGCCAACCCTTAGAAGAATAACGAGCCAACCTTTACTTCTTACTAAAGGTTGGCTTTTAATTTAGCTTTTTATGACATGGCTTGTTTACTTCTTAAATAGACAAGCAATTACATAATAAATGAAGACAAAAAAACAAGATAACACCATAGTCCAAACACAAGTCTCTCAAGGTCCTGAGACTGCGTCCTTCGTCACAAAGTGACGACGCGACGTGGTGACGGGACGAGGGTCCAGCAGATAGGGAACAATGCGATTCTGATGAGTCAGTGAGTACTCGAACACATGTAGGTACACAATGGAACCTTTGTCACTTGCGCCTCGTCACATTACCGCCGAACTCACAGTCGTTGATAAGAAGTCTCTATTCATATCGGGTAGGTTTTTGAATCGCTGTTGGGCAGATGTAGCCCGTACACCAGTCATGAACAGAGTCTAGTTTAAGCTCCCGTTTGTGTCATCATTCATGAACAGCAAGAAAACAGTAAATTAAATGCCATTAGCTATTTACAAGAAGTTTCACAGTACCGTTTTTTTTTGTTTTCGGGGGGATACCTTCAAAAGGCGCCTGGACTTTCGGGAAGAAGACCAGGGAGTGTAGGATTCTTACCTCACTAAAACCAGGTGGTCACCATCAGCCCCTAGAAGGGGCCCCGTTACCTCTAAAAAGGCCACTCCGGAGCCCCTTCTGTGCAACGCCTGTTACGGCATATCCCTGGGGAGGTTCACAGTGCCATAACGTTGCCAGCAGTGGGAACGTTATAGCTGAATAATTTAATTAATAGGAAAACCAACTCTGCAGCCATCGAATTTGGGATCAGACTTTCCTGGCGGCTTTAGTTTCAGTTTCATATAATAGAGATTAATTAATACAGGACAGTTTCTGGGTGAGGCAGTTATAAGCTGAGCCTTACTAGAGGTTATATTGTTGTACTTCTATCATTTAAGGACCGAACTCTTTTCACATAATTAAGTTACATAACACAACAACTATCTGCGGATTTAGCCTATTTTTCTACATTTTGTTACAGTCGGTTCCATCATTTAAAGAGCTTTCGGCATACTTCGCTGTGGCCACATTAATGTGAGTATAGACGTAATTAAAATTTGGGATTTGTCTGGGGGATAGTTATTTATTTACACTTTATGTACATAGCGCACCTTTAGTAATATAAGGGCACAACTCAAAAACGTAGATTTTGACTACTCGCGTTTCAAGATTCTGGATTCTTACATTACAGATATTTTTTCATATAACATGCTTATTATTTAAGTTAGCCAACCGGTAAGCTAGTTAACCAATTAGTTAACTGGTTAGTTAACCGGTAGCGAATTTCATTTTGAGCCCTTAGCATTTAAAACCTCAGTTTGCAAAAATTTTGACTTGATTCCTTATATTACTGAGGGTGCGATAGGTACAAAGGTACATTCTCTACCAGTCAACCATGAGTGGTGAAGAGATAGTGTGGGAGGTGCAATATGAACGTGAAAATTATGTTTGAAAAAATAATAGTGATTAGTACCATAAAATAGAAATCTACATAAATAATATAGAGTTGATACGACCGACGGGCTTTCCTTTAAACTGCGTATATTAGGTACCATTTTCAAGCTCTATACCAAAAATCAATTAAATAGGAGAAGTAGTTTAGCCGCAAATGATCTTGATAAGATGCACCTTAAAGCGATAAGTCTGACCAAGACAAGAGATAACACACGCCGCGCTACGTTGCCACTTTGTTACCTAGGTATTTAAGGTTGGTCACATTTATTTACAAAGGGTGGTTGCGTTTTACTCTGATTTGTAAGCTATTTAGTTTGTTTGAAAAAAAAAAAACATTATTTTTGGCTAGTTTTATTTTTTAACTGTATCGAATTACCACTAAACACGTATAGTATACGTAGTGTAATTTAATGCCCCTCTGTCGTATCAACTCTGAATGAATAAATACTTATATAAATACATATACATATACTTACATATATACTTAGTTAGATGACTATCTACACAAACATTAACATTAACATACATAAATAATGTTTCAGTATGTTTTCGATTTTCTAGGTAATGCATTGCTTTACGAGGTCGGTCCGACGATGACTGAGGTCGAAATCCTTCCTTATCTCGGAAAGCATAATTCGTTGGTTCTATCGGTACATTTTTGTCGGGCGTTACGGGTAGTCAGAATAATGAAAAATCTGTTCTCAGCTTTGCAGTTTTCCCAAGAGTTATCGTGCTATCTATTTACTGGTTTGTAGAGTTTAGATAAGCTGTTTACTTGGTTGCTCCTGTTTTGTCTGGAAGCAAATGACGGAGCGTAATATTTTTTGAATAGAAAAAAAAAATAGATGTTATGATCTAATAGGCAATTGTTCATCTAAGTTTAGCGAGCTAGTTACAAAATTGAAGACAGTTTCCCAATTAAGTCTAATTGCCTACGTCAACAATTATCCTTCAATCTACCTTTATCAGCTTCTCTAGTTCAAAGACGTCCGTGCGACCTGTTAAGTAACCTGGCCGGATGCTCATTACCTAAGATCGTTGTGTTCGGCCTAGACGCGGCCACATGACTGTCAAGGTGATTATCACAGGAGTGCGTCAGTTCCCGGATGCTCCCTTTTCAAGAAAGAGATTAACTCATCAGATCCAAGAAATCGTTCTGATGAAAGGGTTGCGGCTAATGAATGTAGTGAATACGACGAGAGTAACAATGATATAAAAACTTTTTACCAAAAAATTAAACCGACTTCCAAAAAAACTTTTTACCAAAAAATTAAACCGACTCCCAAAAACCACTGTAAAGTGAAAAATAACTTTAATTTCGGCAGTCGGTGTCTTTAGTTTTGTATTTTTGTTTTTGGCACCGACTTCCGAAATTAAAGTTATTTTTCACTTTACAGTGGTTTTTGGGAGTCGGTTTAATTTTTTAGTAAAAAGTTTTTATTTCACTCTTTTTAGTTGGTTGATTTTTAATTTACCTAGTTACAAGAGCCTAAATGTCAACTACTTATAACCTCTTACAACATATTGCTTTTCCCAATGCTGGGCCGTTAATTTTTGAGGAGTTCTCCTGGTACTTCACCATCAGCTATACATCACCATATACATTTTGACGAGCATAAAGTGCTTAACATCCATATTCAAGTAATCGAATCGCAATCCACGAAATACTTATTATTGAGTAGTTTCGGCGGCCATCTGTGGTCTTCATCATCAGTTCCACTTCCCCAAATGGTACTTTTTGAGAGCAACTGCACAAGTTACTATAAGAAATACCCAAAACGCCATAGGTGTGCCTATAATATTTGAAGAATTCCCTCGATTTCTCCAGGATCCCATCATCAGATCCTGACTTTTATGAAAATGGGACCAATTTCGAAGTATACCCTTTCAATCAAAAAAAGAATTTTCCAAATCGGTTCAGCCGTCATCGAGTAGTCGGTGATCACGGCGTACTCACCGTCGCGCGACGAGACTCAGTGCGGTACTCTCAGTACTGAGAGCACCGCGACCCGCGTTTAGGAGTCTCGTCGGTGCGCATGTTTGTGTGAGTGTGCCGCTTCGAGCGTTTGTAGGTAGTTTCCGTACTGTCTGTCCATATTTTTATGCTGTGGTAATAGTGTTATACAAGAAGCGACTGAATATCTGGCTCCACAACCCAGTACCAGGGTAACACGATATCCCTTGACACGACTAATGTTAGATTTTCTGACTTCTGACTGCCGGGCCGTACCAACTGTTAAAGATGTACGAATACCGTCCGGGACCAACGGCTTAGCGTACTTTCCGAGGTACGGAAGAATCTCGAATATGTCAAGATGGTCCCGGGTCGGCATGCGGTGTAACCTTGGAGATCGACACGTGTGGCTGTTATCATTTAGCCACGAGCTCCTTTATATCTATCTCTTGCCCTTATCCAAATTAATTTAGCTTCTGTGAAATAGTACATTTTGATACAAGTGAAGACAGTTGTTATTGCGGCCGAGGCGGAGTTACGCCCGACCGCATGGCGAGGGGTTATGGAGCCGAGTACTGCAGTAACAAATGTCCACGTGTATCAAACGACGTTTTTCAATACACTTTCGAAGAAATAAAATAATAGAACGAAAAGTATTTTGTCATTACAATATTTAATTTTCCCCGCGCTTTACCTTCGCGGGTTAAAGGAGAAGCAAAGGTATGAAGACGCAAAACAGCCTGATATTAAAACAAAACAAAAAAAAATATTTAGAACACAAATAAATGTTAATATCTGATATTCTGTTCATAAACACAATAATTTTAATTTTCATTAATTATAAGGCCTTAAAAACATGCACCTCTATGCTGTAAAAAAAAAACAATCACTGCCGAATATAGGGAATTGAATGGTTGTTTAATATCATCTGTGGCAAAATCTGGGACGGTAAACCCTCGTGTGTGAAAAATGAAAAAAATTACATGTTGAACCCAATCGTAGTGCGATAAGAGCCAGTTTTCGAGAAAGTGTATTGAAAAATATTTAGCTCTTCTATTCGTCATTTTTTGTTCACGCTTTATCTGTTAATTATCGTAGTCTACCCTAATCCGAATTAATGCCTAAACTCTAGACCTAAAATCTTTTCACGCTAGCCAATCGTGGACATAAGCTAGACACGTATAAAACGTCGTAAGTGCTACATTGGAATTGTGTCGGTGTGAAGTCCATGGCCGAATTTGTTGATAAATAAACAATAAATAGTGACCCTAGCAGAACATCCCACGCGGTCAGGAATAGCTTCCCGACAGGATCTCGTCAATTCGGCCGGCGGCAGCGACGTGCGTCCGCGCAGCTATTCTTAGCATGCTGACATACTTCCTTTCATTATCCAATCTGAGAGCCGCACAGATAAAATGTTGCTTCTATCCGATGTATTCTATCCGATGTCTTTAGTTTTGTATTTTTGTTTTTGGCACCGACTTCCGAAATTAAAGTTATTTTTCATTTTACAGTGGTTTTTGGGAGTCGGTTTAATTTTTTGGTAAAAAGTTTTTATTTCACTCTTTTTAGTTGGTTGATTTTTAATTTACCTAGTTACAAGAGCCTAAATGTCAACTACTTATAACCTCTTACAAAATATTGCTTTTCCCAATGCTGGGCCGTTAATTTTTGAGGAGTTTTCCTGGTACTTCACCATCAGCTATACATCACCATATACATTTTGACGAGCATAAAGTGCTTAACATCCATATTCAAGTAATCGAATCGCAATCCACGAAATACTTATTATTGAGTAGTTTTGGCGGCCATCTGTGGTCTTCATCATCAGTTCCACTTCCCCAAATGGTACTTTTTGAGAGCAACTGCACAAGTTACTATAAGAAATACCCAAAACGCCATAGGTGTGCCTATAATATTTGAAGAGTTCCCTCGATTTCTCCAGGATCCCATCATCAGATCCTGACTTTTATGAAAATGGGACCAATTTCGAAGTATACCCTTTCAATCAAATAAAGAATTTTCTAGATCGGTTCAGCCGTCATCGTACATCATACATTAAAAAAAAAAAAAAAAACTATACGCGTCGAATTGATAACCTCCACTTTTTGTCGTCGGTTGAAAAACACTACGAAGTGAAAAATAACTTTAATTTCGGTAGTCGGTGTCTTTAGTTTGGTATTTTCGTTTTTGGCACCGACTTCGGAAATTAAAAATTTATTTATAACAACATAAAATATCATTTATTCTTATAACTTAGGAGAATATATTGTAGCCTAAGGTTTGACCTGGCTAGTTCTTATATACGAATAAATATATTTCAGATAAATTTCAGGACTGACCATTGAACTTGGCACCCATTTAGATTCACTTCTTTTGTCGTTGATGTCAACAACCTAGGCGTTTATGATAATATTGAACTTGGCTCTCATTTCACATTTATGTTTTTCATGGGATCATTACTTCCGGAGTTCCCCTTACACCTTACACTTACAAACTAATTTTACCTCTTTATTATATACCGTAGTTTATTAGCTATGTATTGTAGATAACTACATCACGGACTGTAATGACTTTCTATGTATTTGATCAAAGATTGTCTGTAAAAGATTGCTTTTGTCAGTACAAATGCTTATTAAAATAAATTAATAGTTTAAAAATCACTAGAAAAACACGCTTCTATAAATGCACGTAAAAACAAAAAAATCGTACGCGCTTTTCCTTTTTTTGTAGTCTCCGTTTTCTTTGGGTTGCTGTTTCTTTTTTTGTAGTTTTTGCCATATTATTCCCACGAGTAGTGAACAATTAAACGTTAGATCCCCCCAGAGGATTTGAAAGTGACATTATAAAAAAATAAATCTATGGATTACGCGGTAATTCAAAAAGGTTAAGAAAACCGATAACAGATTTTCTTTAGGTTTGTTATAACCTTGAAACCTGATCGTGTTCAAAGTCCATTGCGTGGCCTTTCTCACAAGTGCAAACACGACTATGATACGATATTCCATCATGGAATCCCAGTACCTATCTTCCGGCTTCATCATCAGACTTTGAAACCTAATCGTGGTCAAAGTTCATTACAAGATTTTTCTAAGAAATCCAAAACAGCTATGATACGATTTTCCATAATGAAGTTCCAGTTCATATCTTCCGGCTCCATCATCAGATCAGTTCGACAGTACCATATTATTCTATTGTCATCAGAACTACATACAGCTGCTAATTTTCATTACGCTACGACCCTTGGAAGAGGGTTAAATTAGTTACCTTAGATTTCATTACATAGTTAGTTACATACAGGTCGACCTAATAAAAGCGTGTTAAAAATGTATCTCTAGCTTCTAACAACGTAGGCACGTGACGGCTGAAATACTAAGATATTATCCTAAGTGACTTCAGCTGAAACCAGTCATTACGCCACGAGACATTACCTACTGACCAGTGGTCGCTGTACACGTGCACGTGCGCCGGCGCCGGTGCGTGCGCGGTAGTGCGCAGGTGAGCGCCAATTACAGTCATTTTATGAACATTGTGTGATCTTCCGGTACTTGAGTTCTTTAGAAGATTCTTATTCTCAATTTAACTTCTTGGTTACATAAAATCCAGTGTCGATAGCTAATTATAATAAAACTACAGCATCCAATCATACACACTGCCTCTGAAAAATAAGCATCAGTACAACGATACAAGTAGGTAGTGTCAAAGCAGAACACTAGGTAACATGTCCATTGTCCAGACTTTAAAATATTCCACAGTTTAGCGACAAACAGTTAGGTCCAATTGACATGGGAGCGTTCGAGCGCGGTCGCCCTCTGCCCGGGGAGCCGATCTTCCAGCCCACTTATCTGTGGCATTGCTGTATTTATAGACACATGCACATCACATGTGAGACGTTTATCGTATCAAGGGCACATTCCATGAAATATCTGCGAATCCGGCTGCATTATCAGCGCTCGGTAGACATGGTCTTTACTTTGTCAGTAGCAGAGAGGATGACTCCGCAGTAATCGAACCTTACACGGCATTCGCTCTCTCCAGGCATTCTTACCAGTTGAGTCTGATCTCCATTTGGTAAGACTGATGGCCCATTTTCTGTCCTCTGGCTTCTCGTAACAACTGTAACTTATACACGTCAATGCAGATTATTAGGTATTCATAGTTCACCTGAAATATGAATCACGATCAGATATGTTAATGCGTGTGAATCATGTGCCACGTCATAAACCTTACTGCTACCAAGATTTTCATGTCTTGGATGCAAGGATGCAAGTCATTAAGCCGATAGAGTTTTCAGAATTCAATGGCTGAAATTAATTCGTAAATCGGTTTGACTTTCCTACCGCTAGGAGAGGTCATGTATACCATTTTTTGCCTTGTGATTAGTCATGGTGTTGACTTTGGCGGGTGTGAAGGTGGCTAAGAATGTTTAATGAAGATAATATTTCATCAGAACAGTTAATTTTTCGCCTATGCAAAAGAAAAATAAACTAAATTTAGCGGTGTAACATCAAAATCAATATAAACAAGTTTTACGGTCGAATCCAATGCATAAAGCTGACAGATCACATGAGTCGCGGCGTTACGGACGTCAACGTGATATATGATGCAATTAATTCCAGTTTTATAGTTCGGCTCATGTGGGAGGCGTATGTTTGGCAAGTAATTCCTTTTGTATTGAGTAAATCAAAATAGAAGAAGATTTGCATTGTATTAAAACAAATTATATCTACATACTAATTTCTACGCACGACTTCGCATTTCGTTCGTTCGCGTGGGACGGTTCGCCCGCGTAAATCCCGATCTCTTGGAAATTCCAGGATAAAAAATAGCCTATGTATTATTCCATAATTTCAAATATCTATTTATTTATTTTGAATCTCCAACAAAGAATACACCTTACAACCTAAAACAATAAATATACAGATTTTTTAAACATTGTGCTTCTTCATTTACAGGAGATCACATCACATCGTGCATTGAAAATTTAAAATAACTTATTTAAAAATTGCAGTAATTATAGCTAATAGGCATTTAAAAATTAGATTAAAAATTACATTATTACATTTTGTTATTTAATTATTTAACAATGATTTATTTAATAATAATAAATAAATTATTTAACAATTCTATTATTTAACAAATATATAATTTAAATTTAGCAAAAAAAAGAGAAACAGATATAAAAAACAGGTATAAAAATAAAAAATAAGATAAAAATTGATTAGAAATTTCAACATTAGTGACCTAAATTTTATACAGATAAATACTGGCTAAATTTCATTCAGATCCATTCAGTAGTTTTGCGTGAAAGAGCCCAAACTTTTGCATTAAATAATAATAGTCAAAATCAAAAATTATTTATTTGCGCAAATATGGTACAGAAAGTTCTTACAGGGTTAATAAAGAATCTCTTATTCTGCCTTTAATATCGGCGTGCAAAAATGGTATGGTGTACAAGATGATAACACAAGCCTACAAACATACAAATTAATTGATAATATAATTAGATTAATGAAATGCTTACAATTATTACAAACTAGCTTGTGCCAGCGGCTTCGCCCGCGTGTGAAGTTTTCCCGTGTAAATCCCGATCCCGTAGGAATTTCGCAAAATCCTTTCTTAGCGGTTGCCTACGTTATAACATCTATCTGCATGCCAAATTTTAGCCCGATCCGTCCAGTGCTTTGGGCTGTGCGTTGATAGATCACTATGTCAGTCAGTCAGTCACCTTTGAGTTATATATATTTAGATATCATAAAATTATTATTAATAAAATTATTACAAATTTCATAAAATATGTCATAAGATAATTAACAAAGGAGAAAAAATATGCATGCACACAGTCCCAATTAAAAACAAAAATACAATAAGTCTACAACTTATAATCTAAAAACTCAAGAACACTATAAAAACATTTGTCAATGAGTAAATTTGTCAAATTGTGTTTGAGTTATAAAAATGGTACATAGTGCTGTTATGGTACTTAGAACTTTATTAAATAATTTGATGCACATATTGTAACTATTATTGGATGTGAGTGTAAGTTTTGTTTTTGGTCGATGCAGCTTATTAATATTATATGACCGTAGTAAGAAGAAATAAGATTTAGACTCATTTATACAAAACTTTTATCGTTAAAATAATATGTAATATCCTAGGAGTTTAGAGTTTATTTTACTTCACTTGAGTGTTTTGTTTTCAGTCAGACTCAGGCTATGTGTAATTACCCCACTGCAAAGGAAGGGATATGTTTTTTGCGCGTATCTTGTATGTATGTTTGCATGTATGTAATATTATTTATTACCTCATATCTCCAGAACCGCTGAACGGATTTACGCAATTAAGGTATCGTTAGATTTTTCTTAGCAGCCCAACTGTTCTTAGATAGGTGACGTTAAAAAAATCAAACATGGCGGCTGTGCGATGCCATTTAACTAAAAGATTTTTTTTTACAAATACTATAATATAATAATTAAAGGGCTCAACACAAGGATTTCAAAAAGGTATATCATAATTATCATTAGCGTAATACTAATAAAATAATACAATGAGAAAGTTTAAAATATGGACTTAGGTCTTTCACTTTCTGAATCCCATTTAAAAAATATATACAGGGTGTGGCGGAAATAATGGATAACCCTGTAACTGCCAGTAGGTCATATAATGGTCTATCATATATCCCAATTTCAAACTCAGGTGGTCAGGCATTTCAAAGTTATTTTTATTTGTTTATTTTTTTGAAAATATTGTACCTATTTTATAAAATCAGAAAAAAAAAACAGAATAAAAAAACTCCGTTAAATGTTGAAACGGCAGCTGATTTTATAAAATAGGTACAATATTTAAAAAAAAAAATAAACAAATAAAAATAACTTTGAAATGCCTGACCAACTGAGTTTGAAATTGGGATATATGATAGACCATTATATGACCTACTGGCAGTTACAGGGTTATCCATTATTTCCGCCACACCCTGTATATTATGTTCAATTGGGTCTCACCTGCTTGTCACTTTTAAAAATAAAAATGTGCTTGTTTCTTGCATTACAGTTGAGCAGTCGGGTTTTTTAGACTTTTTACATAACTCTTTTTATTTACATCTTGAAAATTACTCTCAAATCGGTGAAGGTCTGTGTCCTAGGGGTGGGAACGTACCAGGCTGAATTATTGTTCAATTACATCTACTTTTGAATAGTCTAGAACAGTGTTTCCCATTTGCCGGGTCGCGACTCGGTACCGGGCCATTAAAATAAAATACCGGGTCGCAACATTCCCGCTTTGTTCTAAAAATATTACCTACGATCGACGCATCGTAAATATTCGTAAGCAACTAAAACTCACCGTTAAAATTTAGTGACTAAATAGTCGATAACAAAGTATGTAGTACTAATAAAACCTTTTTATCCGACTGCAAAGGAAGGGTTATGTTTTTAATATTAATAAATATGTATTATTTTAATGGAACCAGCTTGGGTTTAAAAGTGTTAAGTGGGTCGCGAAGTGTGAAAATGACCGGGCCATGGCAGAACGATGTTTGGGAAACACTGGTCTAGAAGATTAAGTATTCTTATTTGAGCTGATATACGCCAATAAACACGTTATAAAAGGACGGAAGGCGGACAGCGTTAGATATAAATGATTGTTGAACTGTTAATAAAGATCACTTACCGTTGAACGGACGAGGATAATTATTTGCAGTGCATTAGCAGGCTCGTAAAGAAGCTGGTTAGCAGTAATAACGCAGACATTAAACTATTATGTATCAATTATTTTACTCATCAATCGTTGACTGATATGCTTATATGGAACTTGTAGTAGTTCCAAATCAAACCCGTTACACGCAGTGCAGCAGCAGATTTTCCAAACACCGCGTTAACCATCTCAATTTAAAAAATATAATCTTGTAGAATACAATTAAATGATGACTTCATTCGCGAGGAAATTTCACACATTTCCTTCCTCCACGTCTTTCTCCGTGGCTAATTTCATCCGGCTCCGTTAACCGATTTTACCACAACTAAACCTCCGCATTATTTGTACAATATATCTCAGTTTATGATTATTTTTGCCATAGGAAAATGTTCAGATGACAACAAGAATATAAATAGGCATTTATTTTTTATTCACCGATTCAACTTTACCTCATCATAGTCATTAGTAGCCAAGTTTCTTTACTACATCGGTGGGTCAACTCCGCCATATTGAAAGTCAAGGAGCACACCAGTCGTACATTTAGACAGTAACACAGACAGTGCACGCGTGTATGTGTGAATGAGTGCTACGTTCACCTTCACCCTGATACGGGATGAACGAATGAGGTCGTTGCTTTTGAAATAGTTCGCGAATTGATGATGTGGCGAGTGAGGTAAGTCATTGCCCTGATATTTGTGTTGTTCTTTATTTGAATATACTATGTGTGTGTTAGTAGTGTAGTTGATGAGTAGTGTGTACTACCCGCGATTTTGTTCGCTTGAGAAGCTCTTTCCGTAAATCCCGATCCCATGGAAATACCGGCAAAGAAAGTACTCTATATGTAGCCTAATATCCTCATCTATCTTCAAGTGAAGGTCCTATTCAAATCTGTTCAGCTGTTCTAGAGATTAGCCCGGACGAACAGGTTGACAGCTTTTGTGTGTTAGTATCTTGAAAATAACTATATAAGCACTTGAGAAAACAGTTATTTAAAAATCACAGACGGACAATTCAATTTTATTTATATGAAGATATTTTAGTTGTACAGTGTTGTTACAATCATTAGGAATAACTAGAGTAAGTAACAGTTTAGTTTCTGATGTCCTACATAGTTGGTAATCTGTATTAAGGACCGCCAGCCTATTTCCACAGTGTAAGAGAGAATCATTGCAAATCCGTAGGATTGTTACAAAAGAAAGTAAATACAAACTAAACAATCTTAAAAATAAAAATAATAAGTCATTACAATCTAAAATTAAAATTAAACTGAGACTAAAAAAAAGTTATTTAATAAAAATGTAAATAAATAAAAATAAAAATGTGCTTGTTTCTTGCATTTCAGTTGAGCAGTCGGATATTTTAGATTTTTTAAATAACTTTTTTTTTCAATTTTTCAGTTAAAATATGAATTTAAAAAATTTCAATTTTCCCGGTCATGTCACATCGGCACCCCACCGGATTAAGAAGGTGAAAGAGCTCTAAGTCCATATTTTTAAACTTTCTCTTTGTATTATTTTTGCTAGTATTACACTAATGATAAATATGATATGCCTTTTTGAAATCCTTGCAATAAGCCCTTTAATTTGATACCCATATTGTGGTATTCGAAACAAATCATTTTTTTTTTCACTATGTATAATGGCTTCGCACAGCCGCCATGTTTGATTTTTTCAAATGTCACCTACCTAAGAACACTTGGGCAGCTAAGACGAATCTAACGATGCCTCAATTATGTGAATCCGTTCAGCGGTTCTGGAGATATGAGGTAATAAAGAATATTACATACATACAAGATACGCGCGAAAAACATAACCCTTCCTTTGCAGTCGGGTAAAAATACTGAAAGCATGATTTATGTACTTACGCGCGTGTGTGTGTGCGCATGTGTGTGCGTGAGAGTGTATTGAGTTTGAAAGGTGTATGCGAAAGATACAGTAGTAGTTAAAACAAGTTTAAATAAAAGACAACTTAATTTTCGTTGTCATCGTAGTTTCTTTATAGTAGAAATTGTGTTGTATGTGTTTTTAATCGACTTAAAAAAAAAAAAAAATACCAAAAAATAGAACCGATTTCCATATAAAAACACTGCAAAGGCAAAAATAACTTTAATTTCGGAAGGCGGTGTCAAAAACGAAAATATATACAAAATTAAAGACACCGCCTTCCGAAATTAAAGTTATTTTTGCCTTTGCAGTGTTTTTATATGGAAGTCGGTTCTATTTTTTGCTAAAATTTTGTTTTTCACGCTTTTTAGTGGGTGGGTTTGTAATTTATCTAGTTACAAAAGCCAAAATGTCAACTACTTATCACCTTTTACAAAATATTGCTTTTCCCGGCGCAGAGCCGTTAATTTTTGAGGAGTTCTCCTGGTACATCACTATCAGCTCTACTTCACCATATGCATTGTGACGAGCATAAAGTGCTTAACATCCATATTCAAGTAATCTAATCGCAATCCACGAAATACTTATTATTGAGTAGTTTCGGTGGCCATCTGGGGTCTTCATCATCAGTTCCACTTCCTCAAATGGTGCTTTTCGAGAGCAACTGCACAAGGTACTATAAGAAATACCCAAAACGCTATAGGTGTGCCTATAATATTTGAAGAGTTCCCTCGATTTCTCCATGATCTCATCATCAGATCCAAACGTGACGACAATGGGACCAACTAGAAAGTATACCCTTTCAAACAAAAAAAGATTTTTTCAAATCGGTCTAGCCATCTCCGAGTTATGAGGTAACACACATAAAAAAAAAAAAAAAAGTTCAAGATGAATTGTAAACCTCCTTTTTTTGAAGTTGGTTAAAAAGGAGGAGGTTCTCAATTCATATTGAACTTTTTTTATGTATATTACCTCATAACTCGTTGATGGCTGGACCGATTTGGAAAATTCTTTTTTTGTTTGAAAGGGTATACTTTCTAGTTGGTCCCATTGTCATCACGTTTGAATTTGATGATGGAATCACGGAGAAATCGATGGAACTCTTCAAATATTATAGGTACACCTATAGCGTTTTGGGTATTTCTTATAGAAACTTGTGCAGTTGCTCTTGATAAGCACCATTTGAAGAAGTGGAACTGATGATGAAGACCCCAGATGGCCACCGAAACTACTCAATAATAAGTATTTCGTGGATTGCGATTAGATTACTTGAATATGGATGTTAAGCACTTTATGCTCGTCACAATGCATATGGTGAAGTAGAACTGATGGTGATGTACCAGGAGAACTCCTCAAAAACTAACGGCTCTGCACCGGGAAAAGCAATATTTTGTAAAAGGTGATAAGTAGTTGACATTTTGGCTTTTGTAACTAGATAAATTACAAACAGACCCACAAAAAGCGTGAAAAAAAATTTTAGCAAAAACTAGAACCGACTTCTATATAAAAACACTGCAAAGGCAAAAATAACTTTAATTTCGGAAGACGGTGTCAAAAAAAAAAGAAAATACGAAACAAATGACACCGACTACCGAAATTAAAGTTATTTTTGGCTTTGTAGTGTTTTGATATGGAAGTCGGTTTTATTTTTTTTGCAAAAATTTTTTTTACAAATAGCATTGGAAGATCTATAGATAGGGAGTAATTTGTTTATTTTGTTGTATCGGGAAGGTGCAAGGTAAGATTGTTGAAGATTTGATATGAATATCAGATTATGAAGAGTCGCGGTCACCGGTGGATGTTACTGACAATGGTACTATGCAGTTTACTTGCATCCTTGTTTGTGGGATAACAAAAGTTCCGATTTTAAAGATCGCTCGTTGAATTACTGAATTGCTCGTGTAGGAAAGTATTGCCTAAGTAGTTTCTTGAATTTGCTCCTTATCGCTCAATATTGTTGTTGCAAAATATTTTGCCAAGTTGATGCTTGTTGCCATTGCCCTAAGCTGTTTGATGTAGTCGTGACATCACAGTTGACGAATATTGACTTGAATTGAGAATTGAATTTTAGTTGCCCGTGTAAGTGCACCTTAACTACAGATTGGTGCAACTGTGTTGCGATACTTAAAAGATTTTATGAACATTCCATGTGAAAACGCATTGTGACGTGCATCGCGCTTTCACATTTTAGATAACGCTATAGAAGTAGTTAGACCAGTGATGGCCCAGTGGTGACGCGAATGCCTAAATAGTTGTAGGCCGTGGGTTCGAACTAGGCAGGCACATTACTTTGTTTACAACGTGTAACGGAAACCCCATATCTATCCAAAAGGGCTGAAGACAACATCTGGTATGGAGTCTCTATGCACAGTTTCAGCACAAAATAACTGACTCAAAGAATTGATACCAAATTATTGGTTTCATATATTTCTTGAATACCAATCATAACAAACGTGTCACAGCACTACGAGGGTCAATAACTTTCCACGTCACTTGCCAATAACACGATAATTCGTTTCGTTCTTCTTAATTTGAAAAATTCGGTCTCTGGTATCAATGTATTGGAATTTGTAATAAGTTCTACACACGTAGACATAGGATTACAAAACCCTTGCCATATTGTTTAAATTACACTTTGTATAATTTGCATCATAACGACTGCCCCCAAAACGATGAAAACCGCATAGCCTAGGGCCGAAACTCCGATGACATGTAGGGACACGGTATCGATAAGAAAGTATCGATATTGTACTCATGAGTAATATTGAAAAAAAAATTATCGTACTCATAAATGTATCGAAACAAAAGTATCGATACTTCAAAGTATCGAGTACTTTTTTAGGGCCTAATGCGCATACGTCACGCCGTCAATGTCAGTCAGTAACGTCAATTTAGCTTCAGTACAGTAGGACAGAAGAACAGAACATCACCACTATAATGGTATTGGTACACTAGTTAATAATAGTACTATAAAAAAGACAACTGAGACTTTACAAATGATTTAAACGATTATATTATTTATTCCTTTAGAACATATTATAGTACCCATTCCTCCTCCGTACAATCGTTTATAGATACACAGCACGGAACAATAGGTACTTTTACATGGCACACATTCACATTTATTAAGTCAAATAATAGTCAACAATGTCGTATTATAATAGACGCGTCATATTCCCACAAAACACCTCTCAAAAACGGCACGAAACACAACACATAGAGAATTACTATCTAATACGTGTAAAGAAAGGGACAGAAAATAAATGCCATCTTTAGGTACCTACACCTGATGTTAGAGAGAGATGAATATACATTTTTAGTTAACAACCTCCCTTAACGTCACGTGACTGACTTCATTCATACGCTAGCCGACATTAGCCGAGTAGAAAAATTAAAATAAAAAATGTATTTCTGTTGATATATACCTATAAAATGACACATTTTGACCTCTCACGGAAGCAGTATAATTAGTGTAACGTATGAAAACACACAAAGGCATGCTTTTTTCCTAATTTTCTTTTAAAACACATTTTTTCTTAAGATGTGTAGTGTAGCGATCGCGACACAGGTTCGTGCGTAACTAAACAGACACAAGGCACTTACCTTGATTTCAACTTGCCATTTTAGAGCGCGGACAACGTATCTATAGTTTATTATATATCTTTGATAGTCAAGCATAATAACGACCAACCGGAGAAAAACAAATAGCGAGACGAACACGAAGAATAATACAAATAATACGGTTTTGTGGGATATCGTTGTACATTATAAGAACTACATTGTACCTTATAAATAATAATAACTAAACAATTTAACGGCGAACGATTGAGTGATTGATTAGTGAAGGAAAGGATCTGAACTGTGAACAGAAAGACTGAAGGAACGATTTTAAGCTCAATGTAATGATTTAGAAGCTTCAGTCTAATTAAATCAGATAGCGTTGCCGTCCAAGATTTATTCGATACGATACCTGTCAAAGAGTACTCATTGTGTAAAAATATCAAATACAAAGTATCGAGTACAAAAGTATCGGTATCAAAACGAAACGTACTCGATACCACAAAGTATCGATACTTTTTTCGTGTCCCTAATGACATGCGACATCCACTAACTCGGACTGGACCCACGTGGTGACAGGCACCCATTCCCTCTCATCGACAGCAGACTTGTGCCTAACGCTGGGAACGTTATGGGCTGATTATGAAATATAATGATTAGTAGTAAGGCGGCCTTCTGTTTCTTGCCCTGTTCAAACGATTGCAAAGGCTGTGGAAGCTTAGATTGTCATGAGTGCAGCTAATAAAAACTTTTTAACAAAAAATTGAACCGACTCGAAAACAAACAAATACACTACTGCACTACAAAGCGAAAAATAACCGAAACGCGATCAAAATCGGATCAGTAGTTCTTGAGAAAATCGCGGATATTAAACTTCCTTTTTTGAAGTCGGTTAAAACAGATTTAATTGAGAAAGGAAAAAATATTATGATATGATGACGCACTTATTGATGTTGTTACTGAGAATTTATTTAATATGTAACGGTTGCTTATTTAAAAATCAAATAAAAGTGTGTTCACTTCAAATAGACGTCATGTTCCTCTGAGATCATTTTGATTTATTCATTGAACTGTTCAACAGCTTCGATGATCTGCCGTGACCTACGATCACCTTGAAATGGTCGTAAAAGTTGAAGAAAACATCAGGTTTACATCACATTTATTGCTGATTTTACGCTAAAAATCTCCCAAGGTCGAGTTGGATTCGCGCACTTAGGATTCCGTACATACTTATCCAAGTATGTTCGTTCAATAGTGTCACATATTTATAATATAATTACATATTTAAGCGGCAAAAGCCTAATGGCTAAGTCGTCGGCTTTGTAACCGAGAGGTCGCAGGTTCGAACCACACTCATTATACTATTGCTGCGAACCCATTCCGGACACAAGTATATTTAGCTCAGTTGGAGGGGTTAACAAGATTGTTAGTAATTTGACGTGTCGATGTCTCATTGCTAGCTCTCTTTAAAAAAAATAGGAATTGAGATTGATTCCATTACATGTGCTGTAAAAAATTGCTTCTTGCCAAAATTCATGATCCTCGGTCAATTTGACCTGTAGGTCCCCTATGAAATCGCAAAATATACGACATAAACGGTCGGGCTGATCCCGTTGACTTTCACTTTTTGGGTTTCGTAGCCGAATGGCAAAAAACGGAACTCTTATAGTTTCGTCCTCATACATGGAACTGATTTTTTTTTCATGAAACCTATGCGTGTGTTGTATCTGTAGAAAGGTACTTAAAAATGACATTGAGGTTTCTAAAACCACTTTTTCATAAAGTCAATTGAAAAATGATAGTGATGATGATAGTGGTAAAATGTGTCCCCCCTCTAATTTCTATAATAATGAAGGGAAAAATCTAAAAAAATAAACGCTGTAGATCTTAATGTAAACTTTCAAAGAAAATTGGTTTGAATGAGACCGGGTCAGCAGTTTTTGAGATATAGCATATATTCTAAAACCGCAAATATAACTTTGTAATTCATACAAACACTGTGGAAAACAAAGGTCTTTGGTGTAGTTACTAGGAAACCCTTCATGGACGAGTCTGACTCGCTCTTGGCCAATTTCTCACAGCTGAAAGAGACCCGGGTACCGGATATAAATTTCAGTTTGATATCTCTACTCGTTCCTGAGTAAAAGGATCTTGACCGTCAAACCAACGGACGGACAGACGAACAAAGGAATCCAATATGAGTTCAGTTTTCATTTTGGATTACGGAACCCTAAAACTGGCTATAAAAGAATCAATACATTGAAAAAGATTTGTTTTGTGTTATATATTAATTCACGCCAATATTAGTAGGTATCTAGACTTTGAACATCAGGGCAGCTAATCAGTTGAATAAAACTCTTCCAAATCAATGGGCATACAAAGTTTTTAAGTAAATTAAAACTTGAGGGTCGGCGACCAACTGGTGCGGGCACAAATTGATGAAAATCGTTTGTTTACCAATCGTGTTTGAACATTTTGATTAGATCTTTGAACCATATTAGTTTGATAACATTTTGGTGGTACCAAATCAAGTCAACCAAGACTAATAGGATCAATACTATGCAATCTCCACAGATATTACCACAAGGGTGAACCCTTTTCTTTTTTTTCTGGGTGGCAAAATCATCGAATGACTTCCTCCGGTCTGGGTGAAGCGGACGTGAGTTTCAGACTTTTACTGACTAAAACCCTACACTGTGCCGTCACTTGCGTTAGTTAGAATATCAATTCAATTCAATTACATTTATTTCGGATTTTGACTCCATATTTGTTTGTTAGTAACATGTGAACTAATAACCTAGTTAGTAAATCCTCGCAACCACGGAACGCAATGGTGGTGGTGATGATGGTCTTTGTGGCGCATGTGGAACACGAGACGCCGTCACCTTAGTCCGTTGACTTAATAAATGATGGAAATCTAAATTAAAAGTGAATCCGTGTTCCGAGATAGTGATAAGACCCCCATTGTAACCATAGAATAAGCAATATTGTTAAATAGGTGTGTTTAAATTTCGGTATACAATAAAGTATATTCTATCTATCTATTTATACATATATCTAGTACAAGTTAAGAAAAGGTAGTGTGAGTGGGTCTATAGTGACAATACCTACGTACCTACGTGGAACACGGGGCTCGCCTCGTGATGATGACGTCACGCCGCCCGTGCATATGTATGTCGGAACGCTGACGTGCGAAAAATTGATAATTACCGTGCATCAAGTACCGTGCAGTCGTTTTGTATGGTCGCGGAGACATGTTTAGATTCCTTCACACTCGACTATCATTACAGGTATAATAACCTAATGCGACAGCGTAGCAATACAATAAAAATATACCTATTCTTTTTACGGTTTCGTAGCCGAAAACCAAAAAACAGAACACTTATAGTTTCGTCATGTCTGTCTGTCTGTCTGTCCGTCCGTCCGTAAGTCACAGCATTTTATTCCGAAACTATTAGGACTATACTGGACTATACACATGAAACTTGCTAGGTAGATGTATTCTGTGAACTGCTTTCTGATTTTAAAACCACTTTTTCATAAAATCAATCGTATGAAAGATATACGCTTCCAAAGTGGTAAAATGTGTTCCCTCCCTCTAACTTCTACAATAATGGAGTGAAAAATCTAAAAAAATATATGTTGTAGATTTTAATGTAAACATTCAAAGAAAATTAGTTTGAACGAGACCGGGTCAGCGGTTTTTGAGATACAGCATATTTTCTAAAACCGCAAATATAACTTTGTAATTCATACAAATACTATGAAAATCAAAGTTATTTGGCGTAGTTACTACGGAAGCCTTCATGGGCGAGTCTGACTCATACTTGGCCAATTTTTTTTAAAGAATACTAGCAATTTGGGTAGAATTCACATTACTAGCAATCTTGTTAACCCCTCCAACTAAGCTAAATATGCTTGTGTCTGAAGGGAGTTTACGGCAATAGAGTTACAACCCGCGACCTTTCGATCACAAGCCCGACATGTTAGCCATTAGGCTATGGCATGTGTGTGTGTGTACGTGTGAAATCTTAAACAATACAGTTCCGTCTTTAGCTGCCAATATATAGGTCACTGTGTGGCCTAGTTACCTGTTTCAATCTATTAGCGATAGTGACTTGCAAATAGTTTTATTTATTACTGAAGAAGAATCTGTTTTAGTGCTCTAATTGTAGATAGAACATCGCTAAGTGTACCTACGCCCTTCGACAAAGTAAGTCGTTTTTTTTTTAAGTTATTTACGAGATTCTTGGAATTATTATTCAAAGCATAAAATTGGATACAAAAAAGCACATTAACTGCCATCGGCCAACAAATTATCGAGTAAAAGTTAATTCCACGAACAATATAATGGCTCCATTATTTAGCGACGGCAATAGGTAATCGGAGCACGTCTGACTTCTATCTGATGCTAGAAAGAAAATGATATGAAAAATATCGACAAACTACTCGTACGCGCTCGTGATTGGCTGGAGATCATCTTGTCATCTTAGATTCAGAGGTTTTGTTTAGTGATTGTAGTTGAAATTCTTTATTATTTTATAGTTACATATAAATCAAGCAAACAAAGCAAGGTTAAGGTAAAACATGTTATGGGCCTATACTATCTCAGCGTTTCTCACTCTTGGCCGCAGTTACGCGAGCAAGCGAGACAGGGTGGCAGGGAAAAGACTCCAAGACACCGATAATTTAGTTTATTTCTTTTTACGGTGAAAATAATCATAAGACCTGCTTTATAGTTAGTTCAATTGATATGCAAAGTTTCATTATCTAATTTGAAGTTATTTTTGAATACCAGCGGTTTATTGTTCGGTTTGGAGGTAACATTTGGATTTTTTTTCGATCAAGAAAATTTTATGGAATCGTGTTTTCGTCAAACATAGTACCTAAAACTAATCCTCAACTTCACCATATATTTATTTCAAAATTATTGCCGCAGTATTTTCGACAAAACAGAGGATCATGCTAAGCCATTTGAGGTAGTATAGGCCCTTAAGCGGTTGGTCACGGCTGTCGTTTGTCGCTCAATCTTTGACAGTCGGGTTGTCAGAAGTCAGAAAACCTGACACCAGTAATGCCACGGGGTATCGTGTTACCCAGTTACTGGGTGTGAAGGTGATGCACGGCGCATTTTTATCGACAGTGAGTTACCATTAGTAGCAAGCTCTCGATTTAAGTGTGTGTAATTTATTTGTGTGCGTAATTCGCATACGTAACGGGCCTCTTGCTTGTAGTAGAGCTGTGGGAGTGGGAGACAAGCGGCGACACGCGTTCTCATACAAATCAGGAACTATTTCCTTTCTAACCTTTTTTATCTATTCTGTGGATTTACCAACTGGATCTGTTTACTGAGACGGGCTGCTTTTCACGAAGCCGTACTTTTCTCTGATCGTGTATTCTATTTCTGGTGTCACTGTAACAATATTCGAAATAAAACAACATCAAACAATAAATAAATTGGCTTTGATTTAACGACACTTTGTGAAGAACAACGAATTTGACTAAGTAAATAAACAGGTATTTTTTTTTATCTTGTCTGGTTGTAACTAAAAATTATTTATTTCAGTAAATATACATAATTATGTACTAAAATACTTGAAATACAAACTAGAATAAAGCATCAAAAATTTGATCCACAACACTGTCGGCTGGCAACGTACCCAAGATACTGGCGGCATTGCCTCGTTGTATGACAATGCTTAGCTGTTGACCAAAAAAATAGCCAGTCCTTGGGTCGCGAGAAGCGTCAACGAGCCTATTCGATATGTCTTTAAAAAAGCTGTGAGCACACGGGCCCCATGGTCCGAGAGTTTCGACCCCAAAAGGCTCAAAAATATAGTTATCACCGAGATGACTATATTTATATAGCGGGAGCGCCAGCACAACATAATAAACTGGGAACATGGGATGGCAAATAAGCAAGTAAATAAATTTGAATATTTGGGATGTCATAGTTATCAATTAAGTGCTATTTTACTTTACGTTACTATCACATTGGTCGACCGAGAGCGAGATGGGCAGACAACATTGTTGTCATCGCGGGTATTCCTTGGATGAGACTGGTACATGAACGCGGAGCTTGGCACAAGCATGAAATTATTACACCTAAATGGAGATCAGCCAAGACAACAAGTCATTCCTCATAAATAGCATACGCTTTTATAACAAGTTGCCAAAGTCTGTTATAGAACTTAGCGAGGGAAAATTTAAAACCCACGTCAAACGTGTCCTTATCAAAAAAGCGTATTATAATATTCGGGACTACGTTGAAGACATGACTGCTGGCGATGATTCCTTCCTTCTGCGCTTGTGGCTTCCTTGGCTTATTATAATTGCGTTATCGACTAGTGTATTAACAACTCCACTTTCGTGAGTGTGTCTTTGTATTTTTCCTACGACAATCCATCCGATTTGACAGATTTTTTTTGTTTCATTTTTATTATTAATTTATCCTTTATTATTGAAGTCTAATGTTGACGCTTCTCAAGTTTATTTTATTATAATATAAAGCTTTTCTTGTGAATGGGAGAACACTGTAGACTCTTAGATTTGTTTTACAATTTTTTTTGCAATTCCTTTGTGATGTATTAATTGGTCTATAGTGTCCTCTCATACCTAATTAACCTGTATTATGGATACATTGTAAAAATGATATGTTGATTTGAAAAGAGTAACTGTGGAGTTTCTTGCCGGTTCTTCTCCGTAGAAAACGACCAATTTCGAACCGTGCACTAACTGCTGACGTTTTGTAAGTGCCTACGTGAAATAAAACATTTTGAGTTTGAGTTTGAAGTGAAGAGAGGCTGTACCCGGCAGCGGGTGAAGTCAGGCTGTGGATGACGATTATGATTACCAGCATAGCTCTATTGTCAAGTCACGTGGAGTTGGCACAGCATGATGTTCTTCTATTTTTCTATATCATTCTACAAAAAACACATGCGTATTTGTTTTAGTCTCCCATCTTATCTCTATCTATCCCATCACTTTTGCAGTCTCAAGTAAACTTCATTGCGTAACAACAGTTAGGTAGAGATCCTGAGTTATATACAAAATTGTAATAGAAGTATTTTCGTGGCAATCTTGTTTGACCAAGAAAGTAATGGTATTGAAACTTTGAAAGGTCTTGTTTAGTCGAAACTTGCTGCAAATACGATTAGTTTTCTTTAAGTTTCCTCCGCATAAATAAACTACTATAACTACTAAGTGTTTGTTGAAAATAGCATAAAATATATTTGAATCTTGAAGTTTGTTTAGTTTTTAAACTTAACAAAGAGTACCTACAGTAAATTCTATGGGTCGATAGGTTTTCGTAAAGTTCTTCATTGAAATTATAATTATTTTCAAATCTAAAAAGGTTATAAATAAAACTTTTACATTTTCTTTAATTTTCAGTTGAAAAGAGATGAGACCGATGTGTCTTCCTAACTGATTACACTAAGAAGATACACTGAAATAAACTTAGAGGTCAATGTCGTAATCATAGGAGAAGCATGAAAAAAAGAACATTTGAATGGACAAAATCTTCTCTCACATTATTGCTTGGATTTTAATTTTCGTTTGTCTTATAGTGTGTTCTTCTAGAAGCTCACCTAGATATTAACAAACTTCTCGTAATTTTCTGTTGATCCAGAAAATTCGACAATTGTTCTGAATCTGTCAGATAACTTTTGTTTTCGGGCATCACTGACAAGTCTCTGAACTTTGGAGGGCGAGGAGGGGGAAGGGGGGGGAAGTGCCAATCCAGAGGCCGGGATTATCTGGAAGAAGTATTAGATCTATGATTCGGTAAATTAGACAGGTCTAGTATTGAAGATTACGAAGAAATGCTTTAGTACTAGTTTTATTCGTTTTCATAGATTTCTTTATTGTAAGCATTTATAATATATTTATTTGTTTAGGATTGCCAAAAAGGTGAAAACAATTTAACGTGCTACATTAACATCCTACAAAGAATGCATACATGCAGCCCTAAATTATATATATAATAATATAGACAGCCACAATATGCCTAAAAATTTGACACCTATTAAAACGAAAACTAGAAAACCAACAAAATTATTCAAATAAACGATCAAGGTGCAACAAAAAATCATTCATTTTATAGGTTTTAGGTACGGTGAGAATCGCTAAATATTTTCCAGTTGTTTCAGCATTCCCAAGATGGTTCTACAAAAAGAACGTAGAATGAGACAAAAGATCTGCAAGAATTACTTCTTCTTCACAAAGTCTTTGAGAATTGGTAGCGAATCTATAATATTAAATTATTCTTATTAATTTTATAAAAAGATATGAAAGATAATTATACTAAGGATGGTTCTTCTATTGTTTAATTCCATTTATAATGGACTCTCAATATAAAGTGAGAGCATCTCAATGATCCCAATCAGTTTTTCTCACACTTTACAAAAAGGGCATATTACTTATGTACTCACGCATTATCCTTTTACCGGGCCGATTTAGCAAAATATGTGATCGTTTTTTCAAAAGGTTTACTCCGAGGCGTAATGGAAGAGGGAGTGCAAACCTCCTCCTTCCTCCAAACGGCTACCTACCTCCATTACCTAATGTACTGCAATAATAACTGTATCTGACGGTTACAGAGGTCTGAGCGCGTTCTTATTTCACGTTAATATAAAACAAAAACATGGTTAGTCGTGATATAAGATGCCATTTTCCTTATCCAGTTATTCGTTTACAAATGGTGTAAGTATATTAATTATGTAACTAAGGTTTACAGCATACCATAACCCAAACAAACTAACAGTACCCAGTTATACATAGTTTTGGTCTTTATTAAATATCTCTTTCAAGTAATAAATACATGTAATTTAATCAAATGGAATTAATTTAATTTAATTTCCTTGGAAGATAGGTAGGCCTTTAGTGTGGGACGCAACTTGTGTAGATACTGTCGCGCCATCCCATCTTCCCAGTTCATGTTGTGCTAGCACTCCCGCTGCGGCTGCGGAAAATCTCAAGCGGCGTCAATATAGTCATCTCGGTGATAACTCTATTTTCGTGTCTTTTGAGGTCGTAACTCTCGGACCATGGGGCCCGTGTGCTCACAGCCTTTTTAAAGAAATATCGAAAAGGCTCGTTGACGCTTCCCGTGATCCAAGGGTTGACTATTTCTTTGGTCAACGGCTAAGCATTGCCATACAATGAGGCAATGCTGCCGTGATTCTTTAAAAGTGTTATGTGGGTACCTATACATTTATTATGTGTAACGTATGTAGGTAGTCTAAGTAACTAGATTAAGTTTAGCGACTGCTGCGCCAGTCGAATATACGAGCTTGAAAGTACCGGTTGTATTATTATTATCTCGACACCCCCCCGTACATAACAGTTGGCGACGAGGACAAAGTACGATTATCGCGATCTTTTAACTTCGGAAGATGACGAACGTGTCTGCTACAATTTCGGTCGGCACTTTGACGGTGTTTAGCCACGAAACTCAAGAGTGGCAACTGTACAAAGAAAGACTCGAACAGTGGTTTCTTGCAAACGGAATTGGGGTGGAGGTAGATAAAGCCGGTGCTAGACGTCGAGCTATTCTGCTCAGTAACTGCTCGGAATCAAGCTACAAATTGATTCGCGATCTAGCTTTACCGCGTCAAGTCGGTACCTTGAGCTATGATGAAGTAGTTTCATTACTGGATGGACATTTCCAGCTGAAGAGATGCACGTTCGCGGAAAGATATAAGTTCCACAGTGCCACGCAACATGTCGGCGAGAAGCTGCCAGAGTGGGCGGCACGCGTACGTGGTCTGGCGATATACTGCGGGTTTGCGGCGCTAAACCTTGATGAACAGCTTCGCGACCGGTTTGTGCTCGGCATGGCACCGGGACCGGAACGAGAAAAATTGTTTTCCAAGGCCATGTCGGAATTGTCGCTGAGCAAAGCGTTGGAAATAGCTGAAGGGGTTCGCAGTGCTCGCATGGGGGCACAAGAAACATCATGGCAGGCGGATGAGGGAACAACATTTCAAGTGTTGGAGATGGACACGGCAGCACAGCAAGGCGCAGCGCGCGGGAGCAGCGCGCCACGGCGCGAACGGCCCGCGGCCGCCGCTGGTGACACCGAGAGCGCTCACGGCGTTAGCAGCGTCGGGAGGTGCACAGCTTGCGGCTACGCGGGTCATCAAGCATCATCGTGTCGGTTTGTGCGCTATAAGTGCAAAAAGTGCGGTGTTAAAGGGCATCTTAAGCGAATGTGTAAACAAACAGTAAATAGGCAACACTATGTCGAGGGCTGTGGGGAAGCTGGCGATGATGGTAAGTATGCGTGTTGTAACATTCCCACCATTCGCGGTGAACCGATGCGGGAATCTGTTTGTGTCAATGGTATCAATTTAACTTTTGAGATAGATACGGGTTCATCTGTAACCGTGATTTCTGAGCAAATGTATTTTAAACACTTCGGAAACTTAACCTTGGAAGCAAGTGATATTATTTTGCATAGTTATAACGGTGATAAATTACATATACTGGGCAAAATAAAATTGGTTTTTACGTATAACTATAACTCATTGTCATTAGCCGTATACGTGGTTCGGAATGGCGGTCCTCCCTTGTTAGGCAGAGATTTTTTTTCGCGGTTTAATTTGCAAATTTGTTCTATAAATAACTGTAACGACTTTTTATCTAGTAGTATTTCGAAATACCCACAGTTGTTTGGGATGAAACTAGGTTGTTTATAAGGCGTCAAGGTAGATTTAGCATTAAAACCAGACGCCAAACCGATTTTTTTCAAGGCCAGACCACTACCTTTTGCGCTTCGGGATAGAGTTGAAAAAGAACTCGACTGTTTGGTTGAATTAGGGGTGTTAGTACCCGTGAAATATGCTGAGTATGCTAGTCCAGTAGTACCCGTTTTAAAGCGAGACGGTTCCATACGCCTTTGTGCCGACTACGCCGTGACTATCAATAAACAGTTACTAGTTGATAAATATCCATTACCGAGGTATGACGAGCTGTTTTCTAAGCTACATGGCGGTAAGTATTTCAGTAAGCTGGATCTTTCCCATGCATATTTTCAACTGGGTTTAAATGACAGTTCACAAATGCTCACTTGTATAAACACACATAAAGGGTTATATAAGTTTACTCGTCTGGTATTTGGTTTAGCTAGTGCGCCAGCAATTTTTCAACGAACTATGGAAACGCTGCTGTCTGGGTTGGATGGTACTCTCTTGTTTTTGGATGACATTTTAGTGTCTGGAGCTACAAAAGGCCAAATGTTGAGTAGATTAGATCAAGTTTTCCAGAGGTTGCAAGAAGCGGGCCTAGTTTTAAATATAGATAAATGTTCATTTTTCCAAGAATCCGTATCGTACTTAGGTTTTGTTATAGACCGTAACGGATTGCATAAATCACCGGAAAAGGTAAAAGCTATTTTGCAAAGTCGACTTCCAACCAATACGTCTGAATTAAAATCATTCTTAGGTATGGTTAATTATTACCGGAATTTTATTAAAAATGCATCATCGATATTGAGTCCGCTGCATAATTTACTTAAGAAAAATGAGCCTTGGTCATGGAGTAAGAAACATGACGATGCGGTAGCACATATTAAATCCGAATTAGTTTCTGAGAAAACTTTAGCACATTTTAATCCAGAAGCTTTGCTGATTGTAACGGTTGATGCGTCACCGAGCGGGTTAGGTGCCGTGTTATCGCAAGTTGAAGGTGGCATAGAAAAGCCGATCTCATACATTTCTCGGTCCCTCAACGCAGCTGAAAAGCGCTATAGCCAAATTCAAAAAGAGGCTACAGCTATTATTTTTGGAATAAGGAAATTTCACCAGTATTTATACGGTCGAACCAAACCTTTTATTTTAAGAACAGACCATAAACCCTTGGTATCAATTTTTAATCCGGACAAGGGTATTCCTGAGATATCAGCTAACCGGTTACAGCGCTACGCTTTGTTTTTGTCAGCATATAATTATAAAATAGAATATGTAAGCAGTGCTCATAATAGTGCAGATTTCTTAAGTCGATCAGTAGCGGACGATTTAAAAACAATGGACATGCGCTCGGAGTGCGATGAGTCATTAGTTGATAAGGCTAGTTATGTGCATTTTGTTTACGAAGGGGAGAGATTTTTATCGCTAACGGATATAAGAGATGCGGTAAATTCAGATCATGTTATTAAAACCGTTATCAGATACTTGACGAATGGCTGGCCGAGTAAAATTTGTGAACCGTTACTGAGGGTTTATTATAGTCACCGTTTAGAGTTATCTGTTGAAAATGGATGCCTCATGCGAGGTCACCGCTTAGTGATTCCTCAATGTCTACGATATAAAGTGTTAAATGAGTTACACTTATCACACTTAGGAATCACTAAAGTGAAAGAAGAAGCACGCAACAGATTTTGGTGGCCGGGTATGTCTGCGGCCATCGAGCAGCACATCGGTGCGTGCGCTGTGTGTGTGTCACAGCGCGCCGCACCCCCGCGCTCCCGGCTCACTCCCTGGCCGTTTCCAGCCCAGCCATGGCATCGGGTGCACATCGACTTTTTAGGGCCGATTAGCGGCAAGACTTTTTTAATTATAGTTGATGCGTATTCTAAATGGGTGGAATGTTATGATGTTTCCTCCGGGTTCACTTCGCGAGTGGTAATTGAAAAAATATGCGAAGTAATGTCACGTTTTGGCTTATTTCATACAATTTGCTCAGATAACGGTACTTCTTTTGTTTCGCATGAATTCAAACAATTTTGTTCGCGTAACAACATTACTCATTTAACGTCACCAACGTATAATCCAGCTAGTAATGGACAAGCTGAGAGTTACGTAAAAATTATTAAAAAAACAATCAAATCATACTTGTTATCAGGCACATGGTTGAGAGATCTTAATGTTAAAATATCGGAATTCTTGCTAAGATACCGGAATTCGAAACATTCAACCACAAACAGATCACCGGCGGAAATATTGTTTGGTCATAATTTGAGATGTAGATTAGATCTATTGTTACCAAACATCACGTCACCATCCGACACAGCTCTCGACACAGTGGTTAAAGAAAAACAGTGTTCACAGATTAAAAATCATCGTGGCAAACGTAAAGTTTTGTTCAGTGTGGGTGACCAAGTCTTAGTGAAACGTTATAATCAGCAAAAACATTATTGGTCACGTGGCGTGATTGTAAGGAAGTTAGGAACAACAGTGTATTTAGTAAAACTGACTGAATCAGAACAATTGCTAAAACGGCACACTGATCAGCTGCTCAAATATAGAGGGAGGAGTGATGGGTCATGCGAAGAGATGGTTCCAGCATTCGTAATACCAGTGCAGGCAGAACAGCCAAGTGACTCCGAGCAGCAGCTACCCGAAGAGCCTGTAGAGGAACCACCGGTGGAGTCTGAATCGCCTTCAGCACTGGCTGAAGATAACTGTGCAGCCCAACAGGAAGCGAGTTCGGTAACTCCGTCTATAGAGCCTGAACCAGACACTCGGTCAAAACGCAAAAGAACTATCGTAGATTATAAGAAGTTCTTCTAATTAAAGGTGGAGGGATGTTATGTGGGTACCTATACATTTATTATGTGTAACGTATGTAGGTAGTCTAAGTAACTAGATTAAGTTTAGCGACTGCTGCGCCAGTCGAATATACGAGCTTGAAAGTACCGGTTGTATTATTATTATCTCGACACCCCCCCGTACATAACAAAAAGGCAGTCATCTGACAATTTACCAATTTTGAGTTAAACATTGAGCGACATCAGGAAAAAAAGGCGCGTCGACCTATGTAACCCCTTTTTCTGAAACGTATTTAGCTTTTGAGATATTTTGTCACAAAAAGCTGCTTACCACATATTTATGTGGTAGTGGTAAATAAAATAGTATATAATACATTTGTTTCCAAAATTAAGTATTCACCCTATTTCGTCATTAGCATTCAGGTGTTCGTGATTCTTGACCGCGCGTATTTGAGGCCAAGGGTGTAACTCTGCGTGTGACCGCTGACTGCAGTACAACCTACTAGGAAACTACTACGACATAACTTGTGTTTTCCTTCAAAGCGTATTGACCTATTTATTTATTTATAGGTACTTAAGAACGAGTTGTAATGTTTACCTTCTTGATAATACTGTTATATTTGCTTTTTTTTTTTCTGCGTGGGCAAATCATCAAATGACGTCTCCCGCTGTGTGGGTGGAGCGGAAGGGAGTATCAGACTTCTGCTGACTAAAAAATCCACTCTGCTCCTTCGGTTGCCGTTGCGTTCCGGGGCCGCGGTAACTCGTTAGAACATTTCCGCAACCCCGGCAGGAAATAATACTGGCCTGGCTATCCTGACAAAATTACAATTATATTTTTTTCATATTTCCCTCTCTACCCATTTTGTAATTCATACTTTAAGCCTTCAAATGTAACATTTTTTTACCGAATAAAAAAAATGTCTGAGACAAGGAAAAAAATATGATATCAAGGTCCAGAATTTCAATGATTGCTTTCGTAGTGAAGTGGCGGCGCAGACTAAAAACCATAATTACAGAGCTCATATTAAGGTATGAAAATCATAATATTCCACACAACTTTCACACAACGCCATCTAGTCCCAAACTAAGCAGAGCTTGTGGTATGAGTACTAGACAACTGATAAACATACATATATATTTCTAAATACATACATATTATAGATAAATTACACCCAGACAAAGAACAAATGATCGTGCTCATCACACAAACATTGGTCCTGGGTGGGAATCGAACCCACGACCTTGCGCATAGCAGTCAGGGCCACTGACCACTATACCAACAGGCCTGTCAAAATTGTTGCGGAGTCCTCCTTGTTTCGGAGTCCCACATTGTGACGAGCATATTGTGCTTGGTAACCATATTTAAGTACCTAATCGAAGAATTAAGTAGTACCGGTGGCCACCTGTGGTCATCATCATCATTTCCACTTCACCTACATCTAATTTTCGTTGATATTTAACCATAGAAAATATATCATACACTAGCATTTGGCACCCGACTCTCGAAATAATTTATACCCTATACTTTCACAAGTAATGCACCTTACTATCAATGAAAAACAATTAAGAATTGTATCATTACTTCCGAAGTTCCCCTTACACCTTACACTTACAAACAAATCTCCTCTTTATTATATTAGTTATGTATTGTAGATAACTAGATAACTACACCACGGACTGTAATGACTTTCTATGTATTTGATCAAAGATTGTCTGTAAAAGATTGCTTTTGTCAGTACAAACGCTTATTAAAATGTATCTCTAGCTTCTAGCTACGTAGGCACGTGACGGCTGAAATACTAAGATAATATCCTAAGTGACTTCAGCTGAAATCCTTCATTACGCCACGAGACATTACCCACTGACCTGTGGTCGCTGTACACGAGCACGTGCGCCGGCGCGTCCTGGGTGGGAATTGAACCCACGACCTTGCGCATAGCAGTCAGGGCCACTGACCACTATACCAACAGGCCTGTCATAGTTTATGCATATTTTGCGGGCAGGAGCTGCTGCATTCTGTATACACACTTTTAAATAAATTTATTTTATTTTATTTATACCGAAATGTTGTAGTTATATAAGCTCGGGACAACTTTTTGTAGGACATAAAAATATTGTTACGATGCGGGAAGCGAACCGGCGACACGCAGCATCTAATCGCTCAACGGCTGTGCCAATCGTCTCATCAATTACCTAACTTCCCTTCACACAACCAACTTTTATCCGTTCTGTGCAACTAACCCTACCGCGACGTTTATGTTATTTGCTCAGCAAATGTTTCCACCCTAATAATTTGCGGAACATATGTGTACATAAGGGATGTTCTAGAGTAAATAACGCTGGTTTCTTATGAAAACAAAGGAGAATGGCATTGTTGACGCCGGGGGCAACGTGCTCAGGAGCGTAATTGATTTCAAGATACATTGTCAATATTATCATTAGAACTGAAAACGGAATATTTACCACGTGTATTTATTGTTTCGAGTTTCCGATATTTCGGCACTGTTGTAAGCGCTATGATCACGGATGAACTGATGATTAAATATCCCGTTTTAGGTTCTAATGATACTGTTAGTGACTATGTTAGCTTAAAAACTTGTATGAATATTATCATTAGAACTTAAAACGGGACATTGAATGTGTATATTTATTGTTTTGAGAAAAAAAAAAAATATTCAGTCCTCAAGATCAATAGTTTTGTTAGTATTTATACATGACTTATAAACTATGTTAATAACAAACGCCTATACATTTAAATATTGTTAGTAGGTACACGATACTTACATACTATGTTAGTAACAATAAAATACACATCACTTCCTATACCGACCGCGCTCACCTGTCACCCCGGGCACATGCACGTGTACAAGCACCCAGTGAGCAATGATGTCGCAACACGGCTTATCACTGATGACCCTCAGAATGCTGTTAGCGCTCCCACGCACTCTACGCATCATGGACGCCATCCGTTTTCGTAGGATGGTGTTGAAACCATCCACACGTGCTTCGGCAAACATCCCTGAGGCGCTGCAGTAACGTGGGAGCCCCAACAACCTCCTGAAGGTGTTATTATACTGAACTCTGAGGGCGTTGTATGCTCTTTGCGTATACCGAACCCACAGAGTGCACGTGTACACCGATTGGTAAAAAGCCTTAAAAAGCGTTAATTTCACCTCTGGTGTACAACGCGCAAACCTGCGGGCCAACATATTGCATCGGACAGCCAACGCCCTCCGTTCTCTTTCCATATCAGCATCATCTTTTAAATCCTCAGTTACAATGTGGCCAAGGTATTTAAAATCTGATACACGTTCAAGGGCCACCCCACTTAACATAACCGGGGGTACATGTGCCGGTTTTTTTTGGTTTACCCCAAAAACAAGTAGTTTGCTTTTTTGAACGTTATACCTAAGACCATGTTCCTCCGCATACGCCTCGCAGACGGCCAACAACCTTCTGAGTGCACTAACTGACGGACTGAGCAGGACCATATCGTCCGCATAGCTGATGCTATTGACATAGAGACCGTCAATAGAACAGCCAACCTGTGTGCTACTAAGCCCGACAATCAGCTGGTTTACATACAGGTTGAAAAGCGCTGGCGAGGTCAATCCACCCTGTCTCACCCCGCATTCCAACCTGTACTCGTCAGACAAATCATTGGCCCATCTGACTTGGTTGGTTTGGTGGCCATACCAATACTGAAACATATTTGTAATGGCGTCGGGCACTCCCGCTTCGCGCAACTTACTCCACAATAAGTCGTACCTAACTAGGTCGAACGCCCTGGAAAGATCTAGAAACGCTGCATATACTGGCGTATTTCTCTTTGTATAATAGCTGACAGTATGCTTGAGGGCAAAGATAGCACTTTCAGTGGATAGCTGAGGCCTAAAGCCGAATTGCGCGTCGTGTATTTGAAGGTGTTTACTAAGTTGTCCCTCGAACACACTGTCAAGTACCTTAGCCGTTATAGTCGCTAGCGAGATCGGTCGGTAATTATCCACGTCACTAACGTCACCCGTTTTATTTTTCAGTATTGGTACAACCACTGTTCTCATTAAATCAGCGGGTAGGTAGGAGTTTCGGATACAGAAAGTAAACAGTAATGCTAACAGCCGAGGGAGATGTTCCAAATGTTCTATGCTGAGGCTGTCGTGTCCCGGCGACTAAATAAAAAATATGAATTAAGAATATTCCGTGAGTAAATGGGAGTCGGGCCTTTAGCTACAAGCATTACCTTCTCTTAATATAGGTACTATGTTAAGTGATAACACTTTCCGGATCGCTACATGTAGTACATCCGTTTGCTCCCAGCGGTGCTCCACATCGCTGACATCATGGCCTTTCCTGCAGCAGAAGCTCTGGTCGGATAGCACGGCATGCCAGCATAAATGACATCATCCGTCGGGCTCTTGTCACCGCTGGAGTACCGTCTGTTTCAGAACCCAATGGCTTGGCACGGGACGATGGGAAGAGACCAGACGGGATGACTATAATGCCTTGGAAGTTGGGTAAGCCTTTGGTGTGGGATGCTACTTGTGTTGACACCCTTGCGCCATCCCATCTTTTCAGTACGGCGGGCTGTGCTGGGGCGGCAGCTGCAGATGCAGAAAATCTCAAACGACGCAAATACAACAATCTAATTGGGTGCTATATGTTTGAGCCGTTTGGGGTTGAAACGTTAGGACCATGGGGTCCGAGTGCGCATCGACTCTTTCGTGACATCGGCAAATGATTAGTTGACTCCACAAGTGACCAGAGAGCTGGCCTTTTCTTTGGACAGAGAATCAGCATTGCTATTCAACGTGGCAATGCGGCCAGTGTTCTGGGCACTTTTCCCATTGATAGCGATGTTGACGAATTTTTCGATGCCTTATAATTCCTTTTTATTTTCGCCTGTATATATGTACTTAATGAATAAATTCTATAATTTTCCCTTCCGTGAGTTAGTGACCTTGTCAGTTTAAAAAGTTATGTTGTTAATATTGTATTTCTTGTACCATAACAGTAAAACAATAAGGACTCAAAGGAAGGAGCGGCATTCAAACGAAAAACCTTCCACAGAGTGTTGGTAAAATGTAAGTGGAAGTCTAGGGAAAGTTTAAACGGAGAGAAAATATAATAATTCAGTTTGTTGTAAACTATTACTAATAAAGAAATGCGAAAGTACCGCTATCTATCCGTCTGTTACAATTTCACGTATAAACGACTTAACCGATTTTGATCAAATTTGGTACAGAGATAGATTACACTTTAACCTCTCAAGAACCGCCATTATTTACGTCAACCATCCGTCAAGCACCGCGGGCGGGCTCTTATCGTAAGCGTAATCTGACCCCGGTCACAAACGATTTTAAGACATATCTTTACTACAAATACAGTTTTAAATCGGTCGGGGTTTGGTGGCACAAATTTGTGCCAGCGGGGCTCAACTAATACTAGTTTACTGGCACGTTTTTGTTCAACAAAAATGTTAACGTTAAAGGTTAAGGAAGGATATCGAATGGACATAAAACTTTTCACGCGAGCGAAGACGCAGACAGAAGATAGTATTTTAAATGAATATTTCAAAGAACTGTCTCCCAACTGTAACCGCTCGACATGACGAAAATGTATACTTATCAAAAAAGAAAACTAACGTCACTCATATTAACAGAAACACAATGATATCACTAGAATATGTTTATTCACAGAATCAGTGATGTGACATTGCTCCCGACGCGTCACAGCATGTGGTGGGCCAAAAGGAATAAGTAATATACAACCACGCTTTGAATTCTTATCGCATCTCGACCCATAACAACACTGCTTTTTTTGCGTATTCATTGCTCTAAATTGTTGCCGGACGACTGGGGGCCATCACAGTCCCGCCGGGAACAAACTAACATTTTTGTTAACTTCCCATTCGCAGTCAGACCTTTTCATTTGTGACCTCTGACATGTAATGTGCTCACAATACAATGTGTAACGGAAAGGGTATATACATACCAAGGGCACGGCTTCTTTGGATGATATCAAACGATATTTATTGGAAGGGTATCAAAATAAAATACTCAAAATAAAATACTCTAAAAATTGATACCAAATTTTCGGTGTCGTAAGTTTCTTAAATTGAAATCATAACAATCGTGTCACCGCACTGCGTAGGTCAATAACTTTCCACGTTACTTGCAAATATCACGATAAATCTCTTCCGTAACTCTGTGCGCCTAGTACTGTAGTAGCCTAGCGTATAGGCGGTGTTCTATTGTCGGCGCGAGAAAGGAGATAGGATTAAAAGACCCTTCCAATATCGTTTGATATCACCCAAAGAAGCCGTGCCCTTGGTATGTATATACCCTTTCCGTTACACGTTGTATATTCCTCATTCTGTGTGCCTCGTAGTTTTAGAAAGGAGCAATGATAATCAATTTCCTCTCGATCACTTACATTTCCTGCAACTATTTTGTTACTCACAAGGTTAAGCGACGCTTGCGTATTACGGTCTGTGGATGGGTGAGTATCTCGACATATCGAGAATCCTCTGTGCATTGGAATGCACTTTAAGCCGTTCACACTTCCGTCCCCACATCTTTGACTGTCGTTTCGGGGAGTCAGAAGCCAGAAAATATGAGACTGGTTAGGCCAGTGGGTATTGTGTTACCCAGTTACTGGGTTGTGCTGGTCAGACAGGCAGACGCTCCATGTACAACACTAATACTCAGCTGCCTCAACATATTTATTTATTACTAGCTGTGCCCGCGACTTCGTCCGCGCAGAATAGTGACTTTCAGCAGCATTTTTAATTTTTTATGCTAATTATTTTGAAAATAAAACTCATACTTAATTTGAATGTCCTATTTATTAATATCTAATCAAAAGTCTAAAAAATAAGTTTCAAGCTTCTAGATTTAAAAATGACGTAATTTCCATACAAACTTTCATCCCCTATTTCAACCCCTTACAGCCTTCTTTTCGTATTAAAAAGCAGCAGCCTATGTCCTTTCTCAGGCTCTAGACTATGTCCGTACCAAATTTCATTAAAATCGGTTCAGTAGTTTAGGCGTCATTGCGTAACACACAGACAGACAGAGTTACTTTCGCATTTATAATATAAGTAAGGATTATTATTATTTATTATATACTTTATTGTACACCTTACAATATTTATATGGATACAAAAAAATTAAACAAGTGAACAATGGGCGGTCTTATCGCACAGGGCGATCTCTTACAGACAACCTTTGGATGGACAAACTTAAAGGAGACAGATTAAGGGTTGTCAGTGTACAAACATCATAATATTAAATGAACATAATAATATAAAATAAACACAATACCAAAATCATATACTAATAAATATTACATGTATAATTGAGATAGGTGGGGAAAGTTATAGGGAAAGGTAATGCTCCTTCACCATTCTTTTGAACGCTGGTTGCGTTTGAGCACGTCTCACTTCTATGGGTAATGCATTCCACAAACGAGCTACATGTTTAGTAAACGATTTGACAACGAAAGAAGTGGAATGCATGCGAATACTTAACTCTAGATTTTCCGATGATCTCAAGGATCTAGAATGTGAATGTGTCACAGAGAAACTGAAAACGTTCCTGAAGATAAAAAGGGGTAAAAGGATTAAAGAGCACATTATAAAGTAGAGAAAGTGAGTGAAGATTCTGGCGAAACCTAATGGGAAGCCATTTGAGCTGAGCACGGAAATCAGAAACGTGGTCATACTTTCGCAAGCCAAATATAAACCTGATACACAGATTTTGAAGTCTAAACAGATGATGTTATTCTGTTACGCGCGCGTCGTAGATCCAGATATTAAATCTACGTACATTCAGTGTGATCTGTAAAGTGTTGAAAGCTAGTCAAAGATCATTACCTATCTAACATCCCGTAATTTTATATATTTGTTATAGGTATATATTTTTATAGCATTAATATAAATATGTATTTTAACTCTATGTATGTATATATTTGTTTATTATATCATTATAGTTTAATTTATTAGCTAAGTATGTTTTATTAATCGTAATTAGTATTTATACACACTGTGTCTATCATCTCCTCTTGAACTCTCCTGTCGCAGGTCTGCTGGAAGAAATTTCTTAGGAAATAAGCAGCAACTTTGTGCTCTTTTGTCTGTATTTATATGTTTTTTCTTTTGTAAGTGTCATGTGTGTACATACATAAATAAATAAAGCCAAAACATACAAAAACTCAGTTGATGGAGTCTAACACTGCGTGATTGGTTTTTAATATTCTCCTGACCCAGGTGTTTTACCTCTTTGAAATAAAATAAAATAGATAGCACCATATGATAGTGACACCAGCAAGTATCTTATTCTGGGAAATAATAAGAAAAGGCAAACTAAACTACCGACTTAGTATTATTAAACCTAAGCCGGTTTATTTATTAAATATTTAACGAAGCAATTGCAAAGCAATAAATGAAGCGCTGTTTGTACATTTAATTTAAAAAATGTTTTTGGAAAATGTTCCAATGGCCCTACACTAAGATTATCTCCTGTATCGTGGCTGCATTTTTACAGACACTCAGACCCGGAACAAATATTTACATACAAACATTTGTCTCGGTATGGGAATGGAACCTACGACACGCAGCGCAGCAATCAATTGCTCAACCACTGCGCTAATTGGGTCGTGTATGTACGCGCATCACTTTAGTGCGGGTGTACTTTTGTTTTTTTTAAGTAATAGTTTGTAATAATCGATGGGGGAGGAGTAAAGTAGAGAGAGGAGGAGGAGGAGGAGGGGTGACGATGAGGAGAGGAGGCAAGTAAACAGCAACTTGCTTTTTTATTTTTTATTACGAATGAGCCCGCTCTTGACCTCGATCACACCTGATGGTAAGTGCAAGACGAGGTCTACGATCGAACGAGCGAGCCCAGAAAATGCCTATTCACTCTTGCTTTAAAGACGACGGGTCATATGTGGCAGGGAACACAGAAGCCGGCAGAGAGTTCCACACCTTGGCTGTGCGCACAATGAATGTTGAAGAAAAGCGCTTTTTTAATTCGGCTAATATTTCTTAAAATACACACTGTGGAATTAATAAAATAGAAAAGAAAACCTACACATGTATTTATTTATATGTTATATCAACTAGTTTAATATCTCAAAGAAGAATCATTGTTAATATTCTCAAACTTGTTCATGTCTGTTTGCTGCCTGTCTAATAAAGAACGTGACAACCATGAATAAAAATGTACCTTTTTGTATTCCTTCTGAGATAAAATATGTAATAGTATAAAAACGAAAAAGATTTCATATCATTCCCAAATATAAATTCTTATATTTATTCATCCATTCATTGGCACCGCTGTTATTTGCTGGGCGGGACAAGAAACATGTACATACGTACGTACCTCCGAAAGTATGTATATTCTCAAAGTCAATGTCGACCGCTCACGTATTCACTGAGAATATTATTACTTTCCGTCCGATATTGTTTAAAAACAATATAATTTACTAGCGCTCGATGCATAAATTATTGGAACCGACGTGTTTGTTAGTACAGCGGGAGAAAACATGGATACGCGTCATTGCGTCACTCTTCATAAAATAAGTCTAAAATAACTTGCACCGGTATCTCACGTTATTTTTAAATGCTATGTGAAACGATAATATCTTCAAAAGTTCAAGGAGGATTCTAAATAATCAGATTATATTGGTATTATACTCGAAAGTATTTGATTGTACAAATGAATGAAGAACAGGAATGCGAGGAATTAATTAAGCTGTCTCACCCGCGTGGTATGCAAGTATTTGTGTTGAGTTAATGGAATAACGAAAGATATTTATTGTTTCGGTTGCAGGACCTTGAACTATTCGGAGTTGCGGGAATAACCGTTTCTCCGGAACGTAAGTGCAACTGAACAGGGTAGCTGTTTTAGTCAGTAGAAGTCGTACACTCTCTTCCAATCATTTGAAGATTTTCACCTCGAAAAAACAAAAATAGAGCTGGGTCTGGGAGTGAGGAGGTACGATACATCGCATATATCAGCCGCTGAAAGTATCATGGTGATCAGGAATCGTGCTGCTCTCGATGTGACGTGTCCGTGTCATCACGATGCCACTGTGAATTTATATAAATGACATGCATTTTGCCATAATAGGTCATAAAAAACTCTTAGTGTTATTTATACGCACTTCTTTTCGTAAATTGAAACTAGATTATGTCGGTGTTTCTTAGCTGTCCTAAAAGGAACAGTGAAACGAACTTGGAGGTCATACAAAGGTAAATTGAGTTATAGAGGACAAAATGGCACTATCTCTTTTTCGCAACGAAATCTTGATGGCATAAAGGGGGCTGATGACATGACATTTTTAAGAACTCACCATTTCCCCGCTCAATCTAGCTATACTAAGATGGGGCTAGCATGTATTCTTATTAATTAGTTTTGTTAATCTCATGTGTTTTGTTCCTGTAGCAAATATTATGTATAGTTACTAAATTGGAAATCCGTAATTTATTTATTTATTTTATTTATTTATTTTAGGGAAAAACAAACAGTAACATATTACATAGTTATACATAGGCTTACATACAAAAATATGGTAAATATGCTACCCACAACGTTTTCCACGGATTACTATATAAAAACTAGAGCGACATAATTATAATACGGTGTGATTTACTTTATAAACTAAAAGAAAAGCAACAGTTAATAAAGTGCGGTGCAGAAAATGTAAAATGCAAATGATTTCATAAACAGGGCAGACGAAATTACACGTCAATCACAAAGTCAACTGCCAATCCTTAATAATTGCTCGAATTTGTTTCCTGAATAAATTTTTGCTGAGGAAAAATATGTCGACTGTGCCAAACTCATTATTGTAAGTCTCAACTAAACGATGAAGAGGTGAGCGTGAACCAGCATTGGATTTACAACAGCTAGTAGCAAATAAGTGTCGTGTGCGTACCTCACGTACATGTACTGTTCGGGGAACAAGGTAACTTAAATTCTTCACTAGGTCAGGACAATCAAATTTATTCCGACATACATTAAACAGAGTCATAACATCCAGGAGCTTCCGTCTCGACTGCAAGGTAAGGAGATCGTATTTTTTTAGAAGTAGGCTGTATGAGACTCTCTTTCGAAAACATCAGTAGTTTACAGCACGAAGGTATTTACGTTGTACCAACTCCAAACTCTCATTATATTTCTTGTACAGTGGGTTCCATATAGGTACCGCAAACTCTAATTGTGGCCTTATTATAGATTTGTATAAATGCAAAAAGGTGGAAGGGCGACGAAATTCCCTACATGCTCTCATTACGAAACCAAACATTTGGTAAGCCTTACTAACTATTTTGTCTATATGAGCATCTAGATGCAGCTTCGAATCAAGCTGAACCCCAAGATCACGGAGGGAAGTAACTTTATCTAAAAGTGTATTAGCAAGGCAGTAGTTGAACTCTGTTTTATTTTTCTTTTTGGTAAATGTTATAACGTGACACTTTGGAATACTAAGATATAGCTTATTAGAAGAACAATAGTCAGAAAAACGGTCCAGATCTTGCTGGAAATCAATACAATCTTGTTGATTTGATATTTTTTTATAAACCTTCAAATCGTCCGCATATAAAAGAAATTTAGAATGTTGGAAACAGATTTTTATATCATTAATGAATAAGATAAATAATAAGGGACCCAGGATGGAACCTTGAGGAACGCCAGATGTGACCTGAATAGCGCTGGACTCGAAGCCATCAACCACCACTTTTTGAGTTCTGTTAGTTATGTAAGATGTAAACCACCGCAAAAGGTCACCTCTGATTCCGTTATACGCAATTTTATTAAGTAGCAGTGTATGATCAATTTTATCGAATGCTTTCTGGAAATCAGTATAAACCGCATCGATTTGTTCTCTATTGTCTATACTTTCAAAGAGCTGAGATGTGAAAGTAAGGAGATTGCTAATACACGATCTACCCTTAACAAAACCATGCTGTTCATTTATTAAAGCACTGTGAATAGCCGGATATACCTCATTATGTACTAGCTTCTCAAAGAGCTTGGAAAAAGCAGATAGCATAGAGATAGGTCGATAAGTAGCTACATCATGCTTGGATCCACTTTTATGAACTGGCACAATATTTGCATGTTTCCAGACATCGGGAAAGACACCAAAAGATAAGCATTTATCAAATATGATAAATAAGGGATAGCAAAGTGTATCACACGTATTTTTTAGAAAAACTGATGGAATCCCGTCCGGACCTGGACCTTTAGATGAATCGAGTGACTTCAATTCTCTTCGTATAGCATCAAGAGAAAGCTGCAGCTTACACAAATTGAGATCATTGTCAGCACTGTTAAGGGGTGGTGTCCAAGAGTGATTGTCAAAAGTTGTCGGCTCATATACAGAACGGAAAAATGTAGCGAATAAGTTACAGGTAGTTACAGGATCATTAGAGGAGATTTGATTGTAGTGAACCGTTGATGGGATTTTATTTGTAATTTTGCGTCTGGCAACGTATGTCCAGAACGTTTTAATATTGGTAGAAACACTATCTTCAACAGCATTGATGTAACTTTTATAGCATCTATCGGCTTCTTTTTTAAACTTTGTCCTGTTGATAGAGAATATCTCATAATCGCTCAAATTGCCATACTTCTTCCACCTAACCCAAGCCCGATTTTTACTTTTAAAAATATTTATAAGTGACTTGGAGAACCAACTTGGGAAATTCATATTTTTGGGTTTACAATATGGCGTGTGTGATCTTATAATTTCATAAAGTTTTTCATAGAATTTAGAAACAGATTCATTTGGTGATATGTTGTCAAGTACGAAATTCCATTCAACGTTTCCTATATCGGTATTTATTTTGTGATAATTAGCTTTATGATAATTAAGTTTGTTATGAACACTTCTTTTGGAGATAATATGTGTAGGACAACTGAAAGAAATATGTACATAGAAAGCCGGATGATAGTTGTCAATGGGTAAAAGGGAGGTATCAGGAGAAAACGTTAAGGTATGTGCGTTACAAAAGAATAAGTCTAAGATGCGACCAACAGAGTTGGATATATGGTTATATTGTTTCATACCTTGTTGTGAGCAGAAGTTTGCTAAATAGCGATGAACGTTTGTGAGTTTATTATTTGTGGCATAATCCATGTATGATGATTTTTTTACCCAGTTAATTAAAGGCAAGTTGAAATCACCTGTTAGAATAATATTATCTATGCACGGGTCATCACATAAAGTTGATAGAGAATCAAGAAAAGTAATGTATACATCAGCCATAGTGTTTGGCGGTATGTACGTAGCACATATTAAATGATACTTATTTTTGTTGGAGGGAACTTTTACAATAACATGTTCTGGTAACGTTAACGGGGGCGAAAATGCAAGGTAATTGGTAGTAAAAGAAGTTACTAGGTATTGAAAACAAATATTTAAGAGCTGTGGATTTATTAATCAATAAAATAAGACCTAGTAGATAGCTCCCGAATTCAGAACTAACAATCACAAAAATATTGATATACAACTTTTTGTTATCAGTATCATTAGAACTTTATTTAGCTTAGCTGGAGGGGTTAACAAGATTACTAGTAATGTGAATCCTACCCACATTAAAAACCGATCGAAAGGAACTGAAAAAATAATATGTGACAGTGGTAGCGGTGTCGATCACAAAAACGAACGAGAAAGAGGGTAGACCGATTCGCCGGCTCATAAACGTCTACCCGCAATTACTTCAGTTCATCCCGTTATAAAAAAAGATAACTAGTATCTTTTTTTATAACGGGATATTTTTTAATTTATTTTTTATTCGTCTTTGTTTCGAGTTTCCGATATTTCGGTACTGTTGCAAGCGCCATGATCACGGATGAACTGAAGTAATTGAGGGTAGACGTTTATGAGCAGACGAATCAGTCTACTCTCTTTATCGTTCGTTTTTGTGATGACACCGCTACCACTGTCACATGTTATTTTTATCAGTTCCTTTCGATCGGATTTTGGTATGTCCTAAATCGGATAAAACTCTGAGTGAGTGGTATCTGATCTTCGCTTGACAGCAATCCGACTACTGATCAAAAATCCAAGTTCTACACTTTAGCCTAAGTTTTTTATACCTAGCTAGTTAGCTATCAGACGGATCTATCCTTGAAAGGCTTAGGACAAGAAAAATCTAGGACAGAAAAGGCCGAACTGACCCTATTAAAGTCTATAAATTGTATTAACTGAAGATTATGCGCTGGCATTGACCTGGCAATGTTTCACGAACATAATTCTAATTATTGCGTACGAAGTTATGACGTTATAAATTATGTGATTAAATGGCGTCTGTTTGTAGGAAAAAATAAATAAGGGATATTAATTATTTTTACATCACCTGGGTAGGGAGTCCTCCTGCCGTGGTTTTCAATTAGTTTTATTCATATTTATAGAGGTGTTACTTAAATTTAATCTCTCCAAACCATTACGTTTGATGACGAGAGGCGCTCTTCATACAGCAATGAACCACCTTATGTACACCCAAATATTAGTTGCAATTAAAAACAATCGTATAATACTGCAATATAAACCTAATATATGACTAGCAATCCTGTATAATATATTTTAATTTTGTTTTAAGTGATCCTTTACTAATTGTTTGAATATAATAATCAATAATAATAAAATAATCAGCCTGTGACGATGCTACTACTGGAATACAGCTCCCTCTCTATAATATCCCTATTATCCGTAATTCACCACGTGTGCCTGGCACAAGTTACACGTCTTCGGATTTTTGACCCTGGCACATGTCGGCTTCCTTATTGACCTTCGCTAGTCTAAGAGACGTAGCGATGATATAAATTACACTAAATGTACAAATAAATAAAACTTACTTCTTCACATTCCTTCTCACCGCACCAGGTTTCTATCTAATTCTTACGTTATTTCTACTATTAAACTCTGGAATTTGCTACCCCTTGACATCAAGAAGGCTGAGTCAAAATTTTCATTTAAGCGTAAAATTAAAATCCACTACTTAAGGGGCTGTTATTCTTAGTTTGGTCTTCGTCATAATTATTATGAGCTCTCTTAATCAGAAAGAATATTATAAAGCACCGTATCTATTAGTTTGTCATTTTAGCATATATGTGTATTTTATTAGTATTATTTCCTTTATTTCTTATTATACACATATAAATTACATTTTTAAATATTTCTATAAAACACAAAAAACATTTAAAAATATAAAAAATAGTAGCCCACCGGTATCGGGAACAGGGTCCAAGCTACCGGTGGTCAGGGCTCTAGAGAGAGGAACCTCCTAACGATACGCGCCGTGTCCAGGAGTACCGCTTTCTGAAGCAAGCCCTTGATCCAGCCGCCTAACGAGAGCCTCCTAAGGTGTTGGTCGAGGCTCTTGGCTATTAAGCCATTGGCTGAGATGACTATCGGTACAATGACTGCCGAGTTCACATCCCACATGTCGACAATCTCATGCGCCAAGTCAAGATATTTGATTTGCTTATCTTTCTCGGCTTTCACGAGGTTCTCGTCATGCGGGATGGTTATATCGACAATCATGGCACGCCTCTCGTTTCGGTCCACCTGGCTACAATAGTCCTATCAGTGAGGATGGACCGATCCCAGTATAATGTGATAAGGCCATTATCGAGAACTGGGTCGGGCACATACCTATAGTACGGCACTTCCGATTCCACAAGAGAATATTTCAGAGCAAGTTGCTGATGTATAATCTTGGCTGCAAGGTTGTGCCTATGCAAGTATTCTCCATTAGCAAGACGAGAACAACCAGAGACAATATGACGGATTGATTCACCTGGACGGTGACATGCCCGACACATGTCAACCGTGCCATCCTTCACAATAAATTTCCGGTGGTTGTTCGTCATGATAACTTCGTCCATAATTGCACAGACAAAACCTTCGGTTTCCCCAAAGAGGTCACCGAAGCGCAACCAAGCTACGGACGCTAATTGATCTACATCGGGCCCATGAAGGGCCCGGAAAAAACGTCCGTGTAGCTCCTTACTCTGCCATATCCCCCTTCGATCGTTAGTGTCTAGCACTGCAGGTTTGCACCAGTTCTCATTAGCCAAGGAGAGCGGGGTGAGTCCCTTGTCCACTGCTACTACATCTCGATGCATACCCACTTCAGAAGCAAGGAAATGTTCCCTGAGACTGTATACCTCGCGGTTGTGGAGAGTTTTAGCATTCAAAAAGCCTCGACCTCTTTAGTATTATATTTATTAGTATTAAATATATTATTTCATTCCATTTTCTCGTACACCTACCACAATGTGTTTTTTTAACCCACAGGTTGACTGGTAGAGAATGCCTTGCTGCATTAAGTCCGCCCATGTAACACTATTGTACATAAAGTTTAAAAAAAATGACACTGTTTGAACCCACAACCAGCAATTTGCAAACCAAACCCGTAACCTCTGGACCATTACTGCTCCTAAAGATTATACAAATAAAATACATTACATAAAGAAAAGTGACTGCCCGAGCACAAGCTTTAACTTTAAGTTGGCGTCGCAACCAGGCTTGTCTTATCGCAAGATGAATTTATTTCAGTCCTGAATGCTTTTAAATGACATCAAACGATTTCATCATTTCTCATCAGTATAGGTAGTACAAACGTAGAATACTGATTTTTATAATATTCATAATCAAACATAGACAATAAGACTCCGAGGCATTGTCTGTTCAAAACAAAAGTTAATAAACATTTTTTATCTTCAAATTGGAATTGCGAGTGACTTGAAAGCTAAGGTTTTGTGTAATAGGGGATTGAAAACACTGATTATATTGATATGAAGCTAGCTGTACGTCTGTCTGCTTGTCTGACAATTTAACGTGTTTGAATAAAAATTGGCACACAGGTAAACCGTATTTTTAATTAGGGCATGGAGTAGTTTTTTTCTGGGGTATACGTTAGATATATATTTCCTTTATTGTACACCAAAACAGTAAAACAAATATGGACTTAACAACTAAAAAGGGTGATACAATGGGCGGTCTTATCACTAAAAGCGATCTTTTACAGACAACCTTTGGATGGATTTGACACAGAAGGAGAAAATAAATACGCGGGTAGTCCACTGTGTATTATTTATCTATATAAAATACAAAAACAATAAATAACGTTCTCAAAACATATATATACATAAATATTAAAAAAAGAAATAAAGACATACATAATAACAACAATTTAAGGAGAGAGATAAAGATCTTTTACTAAGTTTTTGAAAGAAGATAGGGTTTGTGCCGTACTGACGTACTTACCATAGAAATCGGTGGCGTGACTCGGCACCACAAGCCTTAAGTTTTCTGATGACCTTAGAGATTTTGCATGTGTGTCATGAAGGAACTTGAATCGTTCTTTAAGATAAGTTTTAGGATTAAACAGCACACTGTAAAGCAGAGACAAAATATATGTGTTAGGTCCAGTTGAAAAGTAGCGCCGGGCACTAGTGGTCCGGCACTTTGCTGAACTGGGCCTATTTGTTGGAGCCGTGAGTCACACGTCGTGTTAGAAGTTGTTTGTTGTTGTTTTAGTGCTTACCTGTGGTATGTTGTCAATAAACGTCTTTTCTTTTCTTTCTTTCATGTTTGGACGACGCCACTAGCCGAAACTAGTTATTTATATTGGTTTATGCCGATGTATACTCATTAGGCGATTATTTACTTCAAACAAGTAGCGTCAATAGCAGATCGTGGCGTGCTACTAAACTTTGAACTTTACCGAGTCAGTTTTCATGCCATTGACAGAGGCAACTAAGGTTTTACTGAAAATATATCTTTAACAATCAGGTCAGCAAAAAAGGAATTTTACGTTATCGTTTCTTTTTGTTATTTATTTTCTGCCAATATTATTCCGTTTGTTATTGTTACATTCATGTAATACAGTCTCCTAATATAAACTTTATTTGCTTAACGGGAGGCTCCAATCACTGCATGCTATATTACCTTTGTAAACTAATAAAATATTTTGGTTTGATTTGATATAAATTATATTTTTAAATATTACAATTGAAAAATAGGCATATACATACTTGTTAATCATTTCGTTCAAAAATACGTAGAAAATCTTACTTTGGCTACATATTCTGCTTGATGAAACTTATGTAACACTTAAAGTACATTCTCTTACAAGTTACACTAATGGCTGGTTATGTTTTGTTACTTAACCAGCCATAAGTGCAACGTCCGTCGTACGACGAACCATCTAATTAATGTCTCGTCTAAGTACCTAAAATTATAGCATCGACCGCGAATATAATCAATTTATTATATGCCACTACTAACGTACTATAATGAGCTTCTAACTCGAATACGTAAAACTTTCTAAGTGCACACTTCTACCATGGTATACGGAAAGATTTAAGTACAACACCAAATTCGTTTTTCGATTTTCACAGTCTAAATACTCGTAAAGTTCTGTAACAACACTTTTACAGTCGGTCCAATGAAAATTATATTACAAATCGGAGACACGGCAATGACCCAATTACACAGTGCTTTGAATTAAGAAAGCAAAGTTTCGATCATTAAAATAATAATTAGAAACGCTTGTATTTTAATACTTGGGTCACGCATGAAAGCTTCGTAGCGCGGCAAGTCAGTCTATCGTAGGCACGCGCGCCGCCCGCCCGTGCTACGCCGCTACGACGCTACGCCGTAGCTGTGTTTAAAGTTTGTGAGGCGAACTTTCATGAGTTTCCTTGGAGAAGGGTGAGTTCTATAATTATTGTCTTTACTAAAATAATTTAGATTGCAGCGAATGCCTGTAATAACAACATACGAAAGTATTTACATTCACGCACTTTAAATTAATTATTATTTGGAGAAACAATTGAAATTTCTAAAAACTTTGCTTTTTATAATTTGTTTGTTAATTTATTCAGTTAACAAACTCTTGTTTGTCAGTCAGTATCTGTGAAACACACAATGTTTATTGAGCTTTAAAAAAACGCGAAATTATTTGATAACCTCGCTTATTAATTACATTGCATGTTTTAACGAGTACAAAAGAAAAATAAGGTATTTATTGTTAGAGAATTTTCTTCAAATTTGGTTTATTTAAACAAACCTCTTGACTTATGACTGAGTTTTCCGTTTCCAATCCGATTGGATTTAGTTTTATACGAATTTTATAATATATATGATTATATAATACATATATATATATATATAATCATATATTAGGTGGGTTTTATTTGTATTGTTAAAAGTATTTTGGTTTGTATTTAATGGTAATTTTCACGGCCAGCTTCATGATACAGGTAATAATTGGTCTATGTATGTTAACTCCAATAAGCTTTTTGTCGGGATGGAAAAGCATTAAAATTAAATTGACGTTTTTGAAATGTTAAATTGTTAGTCCTTAATGAAATTATGAACTAACATTATTATTCAATTACTTATTTTAACACATTAGGTATTTCAAATTATAAAGCTTCAAAAGTGAGGTGTGTCGGACTGTCTGTAGAGTCACGTACTGTAATAACTTGTCTATTTAAAGCATAATTACGTAGCCAGGTTACTGACCTGCAACCATTAATGTATTAATATAACTGTAATGCGACAGTATCATTACAACTTATAACGGGACATTTACCGTGTGTATTTATTGTTTCAAGTTTCCGATATCTCGGCATTGGACGGATGGATGACCCCTATAACACAGGTACCACCTAGCATAGGGGTCATTTTTTTTTTTTTTTTTTTTTTTTTTTTTTTAGAATAGGTTCGCGTCATTGATCAAATATAATATGCACCTATAAATCCTTCACTGTAAACAGATATGCATAATCTGTACTTTACTTTGGATAAAAAAATAAATTATTGTATTGTAAATTATTGTATTGTTGCAAGCGACATGATCACGGATGAACTGATGCCGAAATAATAAATAAACATGGTAAATATCGCGTTTTAAGTTTTAATGATACCGTTGTTGAGCATGTTAGCTTAAAAATTGTTATGCGACATTTTGTTTAAAAAGAGTTCTATTAAAACAGTGATTGCAATGTGACACATTTTATTCGTAGAATTTCAAGCATATTGAAAATATTGATGCTGCGAGCTTATTCTCCTTAACTGAATTATAAGCCTGAAGAAAGTGACATTTTGCAGATATACAAAAATATATCAATTATTATGTATGTTTTTAACGTTTAGACTATATAACTATTCCGATAAGAAGAAAAAAATTCTGCGCTCTGGGTCAGAAGCTTTTACCTCAATGAATGTGTTATTTAAATCCAAATGATCTGTACTGGTCATATCATATGGGATACACATAACATAACATAGCATTCAGCCTGCGTACCGCCTCTCTCACGTCTACCTTGGTCAACTCCAGAACATCGATGTCGCCGACGTTAGTGGGGCCCGCATTGGGCACTGCAGGTGGCAGAGCTATTGCCCTAGGAGTATGCTCTCCTCGCGAAGGGAACAGGGCTCTCACCACGTCCTCTACCAGCTGGGACCGGAGACTCTGTGTAAGCGGGGGAGCCCCTCACATACAGTCTTTATTTATGTTTTATTCGTGATGAGCCTACGCTTGACCTCAATCTCGCCTGATGGTAAGCGATAGATGAGGTCTATGATGGAACGAGCGAGCCCAGAAGATGCCTATTCACTCTTGCTTTAAAGGCTGAAAGGTCATATGTGTCAGGAAACAAAGGTACAACATAGGTTTACAGAATATAAGTCACAACAAGATATAGACCTTAGTGAGAGCTGGGGTCTGTACTGAGTTCGGATGAAGAATTTAATCAAATAGAGAGAGACCTCAATTGTCGCTCTTACTGATGACCAAAGAAGGTCTCGTAAAGGCGCTATCAACATTGCCAATAATCTTCAGTCCCCAACCTGTTATCAACCGAAGTACTTAAAAATACTCTATGGAGACGGGCATTTGCAGGGGGCAAATGCCCGTCTCCATAGAGTATTTTTAAAGGGGCATAACCACATTAGATAGATAGCTAAACGGCTTTGTCGTTTAATGGGTAGGTAGTTCTATCTGTTATTCCCAACGCGATGAACGTTACCTGTCGCCTGTCGCTTGTTTGGGGCAATAAACCCATTGCCTTTTATTATGGAAATGTGGGATTTATGTCTGATACTCCGTGAGTGGTGGCTGACAAATGTGCCAATTGTACGCGGAAACAATTGATTGCTTTTCGGATATTACTGATTGTTAATATTTTGTTATCAATCTTTGCTTCCTAAAATCCCCCGACAACCTGTGATACTGTATATACTATCCTAGTAAAATCATGTCGTGAAAAGTTTAGTGAAGCGAACTTTCTTTCTAGCAAGAAATTTGCAATCAATATGTGACTGGATTATCCTTTTAAGCAAAGAATGCCTGTATAAAGTGTTTCAGAAACCTCAATGTCATTTTTAAAGACCTTTCTGTAGATACCACACACGTATAGGTTTCATGAAAAAAAAATACATTTTCAGTTTCATTTCCATGTATGGAGAGCCGTCCTTAATTTTTCAATATATTTTAATATTTTTCTTTAAATTGGAAAGCGGTTTACAGAATACATTTACTTACCAAGTTTAACATGTATAGTCTTAATAGTTTCGGAATAAAAGGGCTGTGACATACGGACGGACGGACAGACAGACAGACATGACGAAACTATAAGGGTTCCGTTTTTTGCCATTCGGCTACGGAACACTAAACATTAAGTAAACGTTAGAGTGATAGTTTAGATGTTCGCGAGATGTTCACAAAATAGTATGCAAACTATTTGTTGAGCTAACCATAACTTCAAAGTAAAGTTATGCAAAACTTTATCTCCACGTGTAAGTAATGCTTAGCCCTTTCATTAGTAAATGTTCCATATTAAGTTTCTTTGACGTGTAAGGTTTTCAAGATGGATGTGTCACTTTACTATGAAAGTTCAGTTATTAATAATAATGTTTTAACGAATACTTGTAACACAATAATGTATTAACAATTTTGATATCGTAGCACTTGACTACACTAGACCACAGACCTAGGTAACAAGAGAGAGGTTCCATCGTCTGTTGCGCGGCGACTTCATTCATTCACGTGTGAGTGAGTGAATGTCCTGGTCCTTCGAACCTCATAAAAACGCATATCTACTATAGATTACGCCAAATAACTTGGCAAGGTTTTGGCGTAGTGGGGGTAAGTTCGCGCATCATGCACTTAGTGGAAAAAAAGTGGTCACTTTTACTGCTTGTCATTATTCTATGGTTATTGCCATCATTTATTTTTAATCATATCTGTTCAGAAGAATATTAAAAACAGAAGAGGAATTCATTCGTTAATTCGGTATTATAAATAAAATAGATATAATACATAAATACATTTGAAAGTGAAAAAAATATATTTAAAGAAACATTAAAAATAATATGTTCTCGTCGGCACAATTAGTTAATAAAACCGCTACCCCTTTTATTCTTCTTTTTTCCCGGCGTCCTAAAGACAGTGACGAATTCGGAATTTCAACCTTCCTTAACTATAGTGTCTAACTTTTCTTTCGGACGTTTTAATAGTCTGCGTAAAACGGTATTTGATCCTGGCATTGTAATCAAGGTAACAAAAAATAAATTGTAAACAACAACTCGTAACAAAAACAAAGGGTACAACTTTCGTGTACGTAAATGTATTCGGGAGCAAATTGAACGAGAACTACTGACGCACCAATGGCGCGCTCGGAGCGGCGCTACGTCATACCCCGCGTCCCGCTGATAACCGCTGACACCTAAAAATCGACTTCTGCGCATTGAACGACTCTTGCCAAGTTATTTGGCGTTACCTATTATACGCATCTACGCTACACTCATCCATCATACACATCATATTTATCGCATTTATCTATTTATTCGCATAAAAACGCTCCATTACGCATCCGCCATTACACTACACGACACGCGTTTCCCGCTCAATCTTTTAACAATGCTAAGTTGTTTTTATAAAAACGCATCTTATTTCAATACAATGTGTAACGAAAACCCCATATCTATCCAAAAGGGCTGAAGACAACATCTGGTATTGGAGTCTCTATGCACAGTTTCAGCTCAAAATAACTGACTCAAAGTATTGATACCAAATTACGGGTTCCATATATTTCTTGAATAGCAATCATAACAAACGTGTCACATCACTACGAGGGTCAATAACTTTCCACGTCACTTGTCAATAACACGATAATTCTCTTCGTTCTTGTTAATTTGAAAAATTCAGTCTCTGGTATCAGTGTGTCGATTGAAATTGATTTCTAATAAGTTCCACACATGTAGACTTAGGATTATAAAACCCTTACCATATCATTTGTTATCATCCAAAGAAGCTATACACTTGGTATGTATAACTATATTTTATTCATCTCACGCATATTTTCGCATATTTCTCAAAACGTAACGCACACAGACGAGTTCATTTTGTTTGCATAAAGCTTCCCGCATAGTTAAAATAGTCAATCTGATAAAGAATCCTATGATTGTACCGAGGAAGACCCTAAAGTTCTTTTATTTAAGTCGAAAAAGAAAGTTTATTCCAAATCTTGCAATCCAGTTTAGATCTCGGCCTACAAGTTTCCGTTTAATAATTCATTAAAATCTCAATTCCTAGCTAGAATTAGCTCCCTCGAGCTAATTAGAACAAACTTTATGGAAACTCTTGACGCTTACAATCTAGCTTTATTAGAAAGTGGTTCAACGACAAAGCCAAACTACGCCCCACTATCCGCATTTGATGAAATCTATTGTCAAATCGAAGCAATAGAATCTAACATTCTTAGGTCTCAGAATACGAGTAGTGATAATAATAAATTCGAGTTTTTAAATTGTAAACTACCGCCTTTAAAACTTGTTTCATTTGATGGCACGCCCAGCAAAAGCACAATTTTTCATGAAAACTTCAAAAGTCTTATTCATGATAATTCGCATCTAACTGACGCCGAAAAGGTTCAGTATTTAATAAGTTATCTCTCGGGCAAAGCATTTACTCTTTGCTCAGGTATCATACCTACCGCTAATAATTACCCACTCATTTGGAACGCTTTCATAGAAAAATATCAAGATACGCGCGTACAAGCTTCCATGTATTTGATGTAAGTAATGTGTTTGATGTAAATGGTTCAATTTAAACCTTATCAGTCTATTGATACGTTCCTTGAGCAGTTTCATTCGGCACAAGCCGCTTTACGTCGCTTAAACTTAAAAGATTTGTTAGATTTTCTAGTAACTGATATTGAATTAAGTAAACTCGATAAAGAGGTCGTTAACCTTTTCGAACAATCGCATAGTCAAATCGCAATACCTACTTTCAACCATCTTTCACCATTTTTAAAAGAACAAAATAAAATAATAACGCTTCGTAATCACTGTAATCCCTCTAAAGTTCGTAATAATAAATCCTCATATGACTCTAAAAATAGCCAAGCCTGCGTGAATGCTACCCAGGATACTCCAGTGCGTTCCTGCAAGATATGTGCGTCCCCTGATTCACATCCACTTTATAAATGTTTTCATTTTATGAATCAAAACGCTAAAGATAGATTAGATCTTGTAAACAAACATAAGTTTTGTCGTAATTGTTTAGGATTTCATGATATTAAAAAGTGCAGGTCAACAAATACATGTTCGATTTGCCACCGTAAACATCATTCGCTAATACATTGTAACGTTACAATTTCCCTGGGTAGACAGGGCAATGTAAGGTTGCAATAAGGTGCTTTCCTAATTAGGAGGAAGCACGCTTTTATGAGGAACTAGTACTCACGCGGGGCTTCGCTCCCGTGGATTCTATCACGGTAAAAACATAACTCTCCTTTTTTGCAGTCGCGTAAAAACCCTATAAGCCTATAACCTTCCTCTAGCTTCAAGCTACTTCCATACCAAATTGCATCCAAATCCACCCAGTACTTTCGAAGATTAGCGCGTTCAAGCAAACAAACAAACAAACTTTTCCGCTTTATAATATTATAGTAAGGGAAAGAAATCAAAGGGGAAATAAGATGAACAGGATTAATAAAAGGAATAATTAATTATATAAAATTTTACTGGAGTCCCGGAACCCTAACAGTACTGGAGATGACGGAGAACGGAGTTGATGCTAAACTGAGCTGATAGTTCAAGTAAAACGAAGAGGTCATGTAGAGGTGGCTGCAGGACGGCTGTTGGGCTGATGGTTCAAGTAAAATGGCAGTAGCCGAAGGAAGACTGAGGCCAGCCATCCTTGAAGAACATTACTGACGACTTGCCCAACATATCCGTAGATATGACAAACCTCGCTCCATTACGTAATTTACCTGTGGCTGGTGACGCGTTTCACCATCCTGGTGAGATAGATTGCCTCCTCGGCAATGAACTTTTTCCGCTTTTGTTGGGAAGTGGAAAGGTAACTTTACCTGGCTCCTCGGTCGTCGCTGTAGAAACCACCCTTGGCTACATAGCCATGGGTTGGGCTGATTGTCAATCTCGCAAACACGCTCGCTTCCCAACAACACGTATAAACGTGCGCTCGCACCGCCCGCTAAAACTATAAAAGTGACCACCAAATAATAGTGCTGTGTAGTGACTCCTCAAACTCACTCTCTCTACTCTAGTGATCTTGGAGGAAATATCGTCTGTACCAGCGCGCTGGATACTCATATCGAAGGGACTCATAACCTACATCTTCCCGTAAGTACCTTACCCTTCAAGTCCTGGTCCAGTCCTGGAGTGAAGTCATAGGGCGCAGTATTACAACCACTAAAAGCGACTAATATTATTTACTGTCTACGAGTTCATCTACAGCTACACCAATAGATAGAGGATAGTTCCTTTGCTTAATAGGCAATTATGTGATTTTTCCTTTAGACATGGCTAGCATAGTCACCACCCATCTCCCTCACAGAGAGAAGAGGCATAAGCCCCAGTGGTGAACATATTTTAGGTTAATTTTATGTATTCATATTTTTTTATTTATTTGGTATACATACAATTGTTGCATATAGGATTATAAATATATGCAGCAGTAGTTTAGGATAAATATACCTATTAGGCAGTAAACACAGCCAGCGTTGCCTGAATATTCTAAAGAGATACCACTACCCCGGGACGTAAGGCTAGTGAAAGGAGTTTTTAGTCAGTAGAAGTCAGACACTCCCTTCCTTTTACCCAGAGCGGGAAGAATCATTAGATGATTTTTCCACCGAAAAAAAGGCGCTAAAGATAACTCGCAAAACAATATTTAAATTGTTTACAAGTGAATAAGCGCTTTATTTATTATTTATTATATACTTTATTGTACACCTTACAATATTACTATGGATACGAAAAATTTTAACTAGTGTACAATGGGCGGTCTTATCGCACAGGGCGATCTCTTACAGACAACCTTTGGATGGACAAACTTAAAGGAGACCGTTTAAGAGCTGTCAGTGTACAAACATCATAATATTAATTGAACATAATAATATAAAATACGTACAATACCAAAATCACATACTAATAAATATTACATGTATAATTGAGAAAGAACGGGAAAAGTTACAGGGAGAGGTAATGCTCCTTCACCATTCTTTTGAACGCTGGTAGCGTTTGAGCACGCCTCACTTCTATGGGTAATGCATTCCACAAAAGAGCTGCTTGTATAGTAAAAGATTTGTCAAAGAAAGAAGTGGAATGCATACGAATACTTACTCTAGATTTTCCGACGATCTCAAGGACCTAGAATGTGTGTCATAGAGGAACTGAAAACGTTCCTTAAGATAAAAAGGAGTAAAAGGATTAAAGAGCACATTATAAAGTAAATAAAGTAAGTGAAGATTCCGGTGAAATCTAATAGGAAGCCATTTGAGCTGAGCGCGGAAATCAGAAACGTGGTCATAATTTTTTTGTTAAACTTCATTAACTTTTAAGAAAATCAAAACTTAAATTGGAGAAAGTTTTTTTTTTTTTACAATATATGTTTTGGAGGAATAGTGTGTGCAGCTCCAATTAAAATTAAAAACAACATTATTTTAGAATGAAAATATAAACGAGCAACAGTTGTAATTATTATATTTATTTATCAGATTGTTAGGAGAACTTGACACTTTAACTCCTGTAGTGAAGTGCATTAAATATCAATCCGATTACCAAAATTATTCAGATGTCTGTTTATTCTAGGTATAGGGGAATTTAACCCGGACACAGTTTTAGGAAATGGGGTTAATAAAGCTTATATTTCTGCATTTAGCTATCATCGTTCTATAGCCATTACTAAAAGGAAACATTGACGTTGCCACCGCTACGCAATACGACATCGCGTCGTGGCACGTTGCGTCGTCGTGTTATAGGGACATACTACATCGCATCGTATCGTTGTATCGTATGTTTAGCCCTAGTAATTCTCTGTATTAAAAACAAGACAATACAATGACATCTCATGTGGCAATGATACTGACCTTCCATTGAAACATGCCACTGACGGTATGACATCACGATGTGTGCTATACTCAATACTGCAGGCAATCCGACGCGACACGATACTCACGAGCCGACACGAAACTGACGTTGTTATGTGCTTATGGATATTACCTACATGATATTTAACGACTACTAATTATGTTGGACAGAGTTAATTATTATACAATACAATCTTTTTATTTCGGACCATAGATCCATAAAATGTTAGTAACTTATACCTAATAGCTTATTATCTACTGTTAGTACACATCACCCTCCGCACAAACTGTTTATTAGGTTTCCGTAGCCGAATGGCAATAATTTAATAGTTTAAAAATCACTAGAAAATAGCATATTTTCTAAACGCAAATATAACTTTGTAATTCATACAAATACTATGAAAAACAAAGTTATTTGGCATAGTTACTACGGAACCCCGGCCAATTTTTTAAAAGCATAAAGTAGAAAAGTTTGTTCGTTTGAACGGGCAAATCTTTGAAAGTAGTGGGTGGATTTGTTTAAAATTCTGTATGAAAGTATCTTGAAGCTTAGGGAAGATTATAGGCTTCTTTTTATCCGACTGCAAACAAGGAGTATTCTGTAAATATTAAGTTTTTATTGTGATAAAAACTACAGTAGTGAAGCCTCGAGTGACAGCAAGTTTAATATAAAAATCTTTACCTAATACATGGAATATCCTTCTCTAGATACGCTTATCGTAAATGGGAAATGATCTTAAAATTAACTCGCGTAAAATTTCTCCCTTATGTGATATCTAACTTTTAAGATGCTAACTTAGAATGTGACTTTTTAGTTATTACTCTTGGAAATAGATTAGATTTTTTTTCGAAACCAATTTTCTCTAAAAAGAGTTCAGATAGAAAAAGGGCTATTTTAAGATTTCTTTTATGATGTGTAACATATCTCTCTTTCCTTCAGAAAACTAACCTCTTTCTTCAAAAAAGTAATATCCCACCAAAAACATCCTGTAAAAAACTAGCCAAGTTTCGATGAAGCTATTTGTTTCTCTATAAAAAGTAATGAAATCTCTAAGCAAAGCCAAGCCAAGTCTAAGGTTCTTTACAGCGATTTATTTATAAATATAGTTAGATTTTATGTGATCGGCCGTTGAACATTCTTTATGCACATTTATTTGTTGACACATCCAAGTCACTACTAAACTCTACCTCTATGCCAAATTTCAGCTCTCTATGTTTATGGGAAGTACCAGTTCTATTTTCATGATCAATGAGTGTCGAATTAGCATAAATTTGATTTTGCATAACTTAGCAAAAAAATAAGCTAAACATGAAATTTTGTGGTTCAAGTGTGCTTATAGTTTACTAAATGATGATAATTTCAGCGTCCTAAATCTATCCAGATGTTCTCAAATAGGAGCATGAAAATACGCCGAAATAGTTCCAGAAAAGGATGGTACGACATTGTTTGATTCCCGCTCGACTCGGTGGGACACTGCCGTGCCCCCAGATCCTTACATTAAGATCTGATATCTTGCAATTGAAGTACTTATACATATTGAAAATACATATATTGCTTTGGTATATTAAAAATCGGATAATTATTTTTACAGAAATATTTGTAAGAAACGCAATAACTCTAAGCTTCTTATATTCCGAACTTTTACGATTACTTATTCACCCATCATCAGAGATCAAAATGAACCATTTAAGCTATTGATTCACGTGTCAGTCATCCACACACATAGTCGCTTAGTATTCTTGACTGAGTAATATCTTGGTCCTGTGGTCTTGGCCTTGCCGACAGTGCATGACACCATACACCCATACAACTTACAATATAGACGTGACATTACTTTAACGAGCTGTAAAACTGACGTTATTGTACCTATCATAACATTTTATTTCTAGTTTCACGTATTACGAGCGTCGTAAACATATTCGGTGAGATAGTACCATTAGACGGATTTCCAGAGTATTTGTTTTGATTCAGTTGTTAAATAACATTATTGTGATAATGTTGTCGCCAGATTAACGCAAACAGAATTGATTGGTGTATTTATGGTGCTAATCAATCAATCATCTGAGTTCATTTGTTTGGGGAGCACCGCGTCATCTGATGACGTCACAATCGGCGGCACACACACACAGTCAAGGTCTGACGTACGTAATATGGCCGTTGTGTCTGATGAAGGTCTCGGATGCAGCAGTTAACTAGGTCCTTGGACAGGAAACATAACTCTTGTGTTTAATTTTGCTGCTAAGTTTTTATGTAAACCGATGGCTGGCAGATAATATTTTACATTTTGCGCAGAGCAAGAATACATGGGAGAAGTTGTGGCCCAGCGCTTAAGGGTCTGACTTGCAGAATGTAGGTCGTGGGGTTCGAACTCAGTTAGGCACATTGCGTAATTTATTTTATGATCAATGCTCTAATCTCTTGGGACTAAAAATATCCTAGCTGGACACTAACAACTCGTGCAGGGCCCGCGTGTGGATAAAGGCCCATTTATATCATAGAGAGGAGATGGTTCCAGCAGCGGGAAATTAATAAGCTGGATTATGAAAAATATATTAGAAAAATTGGTCAAATGCGAGTCAGACTCGCTCATGAAGGGTTCCGTAGTAACTATAATAATATAATATGTATATTTATTTGACAAAAAAAAACCTCACTAATTTCTTAAAAATTTTCATAATCATCATCAAAATATAATAAAAGGTGCTAATGTTTTGCGTTACGTAACTCCAGAGACTATAAAGGTTATAATACTCTCTGCGTAACTCTGTGATCTAGATAACATTAACCCTGCTTAGGTTCCTGGAGGACTTGCGTCATGGTACTACGCATAGTTTGCTGTCCATTCCATACTCATATCTACATGAAGTGAACTCTCTGGGACCACAAATCTGCGAGTCCAATGAACCGGCCTAATTAATTGTTATTTATCTATCTTAAGATTTCTACTGACCATTCTAAATTGTAATTAATCGGTCTTCTTTCTTCTAATAAAGATAGTCGTGGGGATCGTGAAACTAGAACAAATACACAAACAGGCTAAGTACTTATCTGCTCCATTTAAACAAATTAACGTGGGTAGGGATTAAGGCTTCCTTAACTTTTAGGTCGGCAATTAGGTACGCTTAGACCGATCGAGCCCTGACTAGGCCTTTAATAAGCAATAAAAAATCTGCTCGCTTCCTACGGGTCCAATATAATAATTGGTTTAGAATAGTAATGGGAGTTTTTCTGCAGTGCATTAGGTATGTTAGCACAAGCACACGTTGCTGGCTTCCATGCCATCGTCAGACATAAATCTGCCTCTTTTTTCAGCAGAGTATGGGTCAGTTCCAACTCCATCCTGAAGACCATTGCGGGGAGGTACGATTCTTCTTTGTTAGGTGATGTTGTTAGGAGATGCATGCTCAATATCAGCCGAGTCTCCTAATAGATTATTAATTTACTAACATAGGAATAAGTCATCTTTTTGGTTTACTAACCCATATGAATCCCAATTTATGCTTTTTTATGAGCGTAACCCGCTATTTCGTTCGCGTGGTAAGATTTTTTCCGCGTAAATCTCAATCCCGTGGGAATATCAAGATAAAAACATGTTGCCCTATAACTTCTTCCATCTTATGGTGAAAGTCCCATTAAAGTCGGTTCAGACATTCCAGAGATTGGCCCGGAGAAAAACGAAGACAGACAGTGAATTTTTTATGTTTGTGTTTTTATTTAAATAACTGTGTTTCTTAAGTATACGATATTTCGTGTACCTAAGAATTACAGATTATTATTATTCAGTTATTTCGAAATTACAGACAGACACTTCATTTCTATTTATTTATATGCATTACATAGATTGACGTATTGTTGTTGTATTGATTACACATAGCAAGCAGGGACTGTAAGCAAAACAGTAAGCCCCTTGTAACTGTGCCGAGCCAGTGTCACAGTACAATCAAAAGCTTTAATTAATCTCTCGTTTAGTGATAAATATCCTCTAACACGATTTTTTTTATTTATTCAACTATTTTGTGTTATCTTATTCCTCTCGGTGTTCAAAACATACTCCTTAATCTTTATTCTTGGAAATGATTAACCCAATTTTAGACATACGCAGAATGTACCCGAACCTGGTCTTAAAAGATAGTTATCAATTTATCTGAAAATTTGGAGGAAGAGAAATTTATAGCTTTTTATGTAAAACTTAATATTGTTCTCTCTTGATATATGTATTTAATCAAACAGTGCTTAGGCTTTTTAGCTGAATATGTATCCCAACAAAAACGTTTTCCTGTAAAATGTTGCCAAGACGAGACCGTATGTCTCGCAGTCGCACTGTCAAAAAGTTTTCAGATATCATGTAGAGCCAAGCTTCTAATTCTACAAGCCCTAACTCCTTATAAACTCTACACTTTAGTAAAAATATGTAGCTAGGCCGTTTTGCTACCGTTACAAGGACGTAAGGTAGTTGTTGATTTTTTAATTTATTTTTTAATTAAATTTATACTTACTATTGAATACTTTTAGACCACGATCTCACCTGATGATGTGGTCGAAGATGGAGCACGCTTATCTAAAAGTAACTTATTCTCTCTTGACTTAATGACCCCTAGGTTATAGCTATCAGGAAACACAGACTCCGGCAGGGTATTCCACTCCTTAGCCGTACGCACAATGAAAGTATTCCCAAAACGTTTTGTGCGTATGGGTCCACAATGTAACGATGGCTATAACTTTTCTGTGATATTACGGTTCTTGTTGTAAAAAGAATAAAGTTAATAAGTCCGCTATTGACATCATATCTTAAGAATTTTGTTTTTCTTGTATAATCCGAACGAGTTATGAGGGTTCAAAAATATGACGTAGCGCTTCGAGAATGGTAGGTAGTAAGTACCCTTGCTTTGCGCTTGTATTTCAATTTTCCATATGTGTACTAAGTTTTAATTTGTATAAAACACCATGACAAACGCTCCCAAAAGCCAAAGTCCCAAAAGCACTTCAACAAAGAATAAGATTATACTGAGACATACCTACAACGATGTATTTTTATACCTACAACGATATATTTTTTCAAATACAAATTTTAATTGGTCCTTTAATTATTTTTACTTATCGTCAGAATAACATTTGGCGCTTTACATTACGTAGTTTGTGCCCCGATACATACTAATGTTATGAACGCGAAAGTATCTGTCTGTATCTAAGAAATGTTTTCAAACTGACATGATCACTAACAGTATCATTAGAACTAAAAACGGGGTATTTACCATGTTTACTTTTTGTTTCGAGTTTCAGATATTTCGGCACTGTTACAAGCGCGAATCACGAATGAACACAAAAGTACACATGCTAAATATACCGTTTTAAGTTTTAATAATGTTTTCAAACCTTTGCCGCTGAACGAATTTGGAATGTTAGTATAGTGGTTGATTAGAGTTTAGACCTTTAAATAAGATATACAATATACATAATACTTTCTGTCGGCGTGAGAATGTCCCCTTCAGATAATTTATACTTTTTAACAGGCGAAGCCACTGGCTAGTAGCCAGATCAGATTAGAGTATTCTATCTTTTCTCAAAGCCAATTCATCGTAATTGTCCCTTTTTCTGCCGATCAGACCGACTACTATCTTAATTTAGTGGTCGGCCCATCTTGCCATTTATCTTCTTTATTTAGGCCTGTTGAAAAGAGCGAAATATTGAAAATATAGAACTTTCTTAAGATTTAGTGAAGTATGCAGACAATGTTAGCTTAAAAAAACCAAGGTATCTGTTCAGCTTATCTTAAAGAACGAATAATTCCTGTATTATGTTATTATTAGTTCCGGTTGAAAATCAACGGCAGGCACTAATTATTTGGCATTCTTGCCGTGAGATACACAAACATTTACACACATTACGGCTTCTCGTTTTGATAGTATGGATAATAGATTACAATTAAATAACAGATAACAATTATAAAAACAATTCACGTTAAAATTAATTTATTTTCTAAAGTTGTAATTTGCTTTCTGTTTAATATTTTTTGAATTATTGTATGCCCTTTAGCTGCAAAATTAAACATTATTTCTTCCTTTCTATCAAAAAGCCTTGGTTTGAAAAATACGCCCATCTCCAGTCCGTCCACATGGAGGTATAATAGATACACAGTATCGCGCTCACTAACGAGCAGCTATTGTGTTAGGTACACAAACATGTGTGTTCATTACGATGACCAACAAAGACAGTAAGTGATCAAATCATCATTCAGACGTAATTCAGTAATGATACTACAATTTGCCTGTATGACGAGCGGTCATTGAAAGGAGCGTGTTGCAGTCGTGGAAGATAACAGGCATCGTAGGTATGTCGCGTTATTTTATGACGATTATCGTGTATAATGTACTTATATAAACTTTTTCTACAAAAAAATTGAACTGAGTTCAAAACTTCCAAAAAAGACTTACACTACAAAGAGAGAAATAACCTTAAGTATTGTTTAATTGGATGTCTAATTCCGTTAAAAATAAGGGCTAGGTTAGGGTTAGGGTAGCCGGTGCCAGGCCAATGAATAGTTTTGATAGGCAAAGAAAGCCGCATTCTGGGGCAGACCCGAGGTGATCAAACCTATTAATTTATTGTTATATTTTGGTGTACAATAAAGTATACTCTATCTATCTATCTACGTATATACTATTATTTATTATTATACTTTTTTGAAGTCGGTTAATACTATCGAGATTTTTCTGTGCCTTAGAAAGTACGCTAAGTGGTTGGTCCCACACACTGCATTATACTACAGCTACTGTACTCCAAGCCACTGTACTGTACTGTATCGCTCCATGTAAAACACTTATCCCATAAAAAACAATACTTGTCAAAAAAACCAAGTCTCGTAACTCAATTCTTCTACCGTAAAAAGTTGTGAGATCCATGTAATACCAAGACGGTTATTAATTTATTCAGTCCCTACTTAAGGGACCTTCAGTCTTAAGTTGTTACGTGATTATGTAACCTAACAACATCTTATAGTGACCATATAAATATTAAAAATCTTTAACGTTTTAAATAAATAGACTGACTCGGCTATCGCATGAAAACACAATATATCTCACAAGTAATACATAATTAATTATATAAATTACATTGTTTAGTGCGATTGTCAAGTCAATCTATTTATTTAAAACGTTAAAGATTTTTAATATCGATATACCACTAAACACTAATTGTATTCTAAATTTGAAGCTTCTATGTCTGCTAGAAATGCCTTAGACTTTTGATGATCGGTCAGTCAGTGTGTGACAAAATTAAAAAACTTTGACTCGTTATAATTCTTAAACTACTAGTTCAAATTGAATAAAATTTGAAATATACCGTGTCTATACAATGCCTGCTTGGTTACTGAAAATTCAGGCTTCTAGTTTTATCCACAACGAAGTTATAGGGGGTAGAAAATGTCCTGAACTGTTTCGAGAAAAGGATGGTACGGCCGTGCCGCTTTTTTGCTCGACTTAGCAGGGCACTGACGTGCCTCCAGATACTCAGCTGCATCCAGTTAGATTGGAAATCGTGGCTAAATACTAATAGATGCAATCAATCTTCAAGATTAAGCAAAGCTGGCGAGGTCTATTCGAGGATGGGGAACATCTAAACAACATATCGAAATCTTTCCGTCTCTCGGAAAACACATAAAGGGGCAGATTACGGTTGTCTTTCGAAATTTTTAACAGCCGTTACGGAAGTCTGAAGCCAGTAAATCTGACTCTAGTCTTGCCAAGGGCAAGGCATCTGCACGATAGCTCAGCCAGCCTGATCGTCGTCGACATCAGGTTGAATAGTCCAATAATGTGGCACTGGATGACGACTCACAGAGCGTCATTCCCATACATTAAATAATTACTTATTTAAATGTATTTTATAATACCTATTTTGTCCAATTTGTCTTATTATTATTGTATTTGTACGTTTTGGGAATACCTTCATTGTGCGTACGGCTAAGGAGTGGAATTCCCTGCCGGAGTCTGTGTTTCCCGATAGCTATAATCTAGTGAATAGGTTACTTCTAGGCAAGCGTGCTTCATCTTCGACTACATCGTCACTTACCATCAGGTGAGATGGTGGTCAAACGCGAGCCTATTATCAATAATAATAAAATATAATACCTAAATAATTTCATATTTATTTTGAATTGGTGTGTTTATTTTTTGTTTGCATGTAAATGTGTTTCTATATGGAATTTGGTCTGAAAATAAAGTCTTTTATTATTATTAAACCTCATTACATTAGTTCTCAACTGTATCTAGTGAGTTTGGAAACTGACCCAGACACAGTTGGAAAAGACTAAGCAGATAATGGTTATAGCATAGGTAGAGGTACACAATATGCAAAAAAGGCAAAGTAAATACTTAAACGTGAGTTTCCAACAAACAAATTATTGAAATGAAATGAAATTAAATTTTTATTTTGTAAATTGGTTATGAATAACACTTTTACACGTCATGTTTTTTTGCGTGTTATGTTTAGCTAGATGAGTCCGGTGTTTCCTAACTGACGATTCTGAGAAGAAACACCGAAACGTCGTCGTTTAAAGTCCATACAATTCTCATCGGTCCAATAATATGAGAAGCATGTAGGTTCATGTCTGTGGTGCTCTTTTGAGGAAATAACTACACAAATTTGAGTGGACCTGTCCAGACAGTGCAAGCATTTGTCAGTTATCGTGTAGCTCATCTTAAAACTTAAGGAGCTCAACGATTTGACGAACAATACCAAAGTAAGGACATTTGGGTAGGCCACACAAGTATTCAGACTGCTTGACATAATTAAAATAAATTATAATGAAAATAATACAAAGAAGAAACAATAACCTACATAGTCCTCACAACTACAATAATGAACGATAAAAAAAAATAGGAATACACATTACTTTAGACTGCAAATATTAGTCAGTAAAAAAAATCAGCAATCAAAAATACACCCACGTATATCACTGGAGCCGCTCATTCCTAAGCCTTTTAGAACTCAATATAATCTTTGACCGTGTAAAAATCTTTCTGACATAGCTTACGTTACATAAATAATTTTAATTTATTAATGCTTAGTTCTTGAATGTGGCTAGGAATTTTATTATGAAAACGTATACATTAGCATCTAAACGAACCACTTATTTTTTAACCATGTTCCTTTTACTTACATTACATTTTTGTGCGCATACAAGAGATTCTCATAAATATACTGAGATGGCACAGTCATAAATTAATCTCTTTAAATTTGTTCCTTAATGAGTGTTTAGGACTTAATTTATAAATTGCACGAATAAGTCTTTTTTGTAATACAAATCCCATAAAAACAATACTTGTCAAAAAACCAAGTCTCGCAACTCAGTTATTCTATCATAAGAAGTTGTGAGATCCAAGTCGGTTATTCGATTATTCAGTCCCTACTTAAGGGACCTTACGTCTTAAGTTGTTACGTAATTATCTAACCTAAGAACATCTTATTGTGACCATATCAATATTAAAAATCTTTCACGTTTTAAATAAATAGATTGACTGGGCCATCGCATGAAAACACAATATATCTCACAAGTAATACAAACATATATAAATTACATTATTTTTGCGATTGCCAAGTCAATCTATTTATTTAAAACGTTAAAGATTTTTAATATTGATATGGTCACTATAAGATGTTGTTAGGTTAGATAATTACGACCTGAATGCGGTCTTGCTGGATAAGCTTGACCGTATTCTTAATAACTGCATTCGGTTCATATTTAATTTAAGGAAATATGACCATGTCTCAAGTTTCAGGTCTGAGCTTAAATGGATGACCATTCGTCAGAGGAGAAGTTTGCGCGCTTTGACAACGCTTTTCTCACTACTCAACTCTCCCAGCCCACCTTCTTATCTAATATCTCACTTTCAATTTCTATGTTCTTCACACAATAAGAATCTACGTTCATCCAATAATCTTCTCTTACTCTGTCCTTCTCATACTTCTGACTTTGTTCATTCTTCTTTTCATATCCAGTCCATTCTCCTCTGGAATGCGCTTCCTCTCGAGATCAGGACGGCTGACAATCGCTAAGCATTTAAAAATAAATTGCGGATCCACTTTCTTCATCAATAAGCAGAATTTCCATATTTAATTTTCATTTGCTTCTTAAGTATATATGTATGTATATGTATTTATATAAGTATTTATTCATATATATTATTTATGTAGATTTCTATTTTATGATATTTCGATTTTATGATATTAGATTTTTTTGTTTTATCATTATTATTATAATTATTTTTCCAATATAATGTTCACGTACATATTGCACCTTCCACTCTATCTCTTCACCACTCATAGTTGACTGGTAGAGAATGCCTACGGCATTAAGTCCGCCTTTGTACCTATGTGCATAAAGTGTAAATAAATAAATAAATTACGTAACAACTTAAGACAGAAGGTCCCTTAAGTAGGGACTGAATAATCGAATAACCGACTTGGTATTACATGGATCTCACAACTTTTTACGGTAGAAGAACTGAGTTGCGAGACTTGGTTTTTTGACAAGTATTGTTTTTTATGGGATCTCATTTCTTTTTGTAGATAGTCCTACTTTTTTCCTTTCCGGCGCCTTCTACTTTTTGCATACCAACAACGAATTTTCTTAAAGCCCTCTCTCTGGCTTTTTTATTCCGTTGACCATTTTACAAGTTACCTTTGAACATAATTATATCTAGATACCTATCTATACATATTATTCCATTATACCTATTATACATAATTATATACAGATACACTGATTAATTAACTGTAAATGTAACTTTGTCATCCCATATAAATATATGGGATTACAAAGTTATTTATGCAGTTGGTGTATCTAGAAAACTGAACCGAAATTGAAAAATATTTTAGTTTTTCCTTGATTCATACACTAAACACTAATTGTATTCTAAATTTGAAGCTTCTAAGTCTGCTAGAAGTGCCATAGACTTTTGATGATCGGTCAGTCAGTGAGTGACAAAATTAAGGAACTTTGAGTCGTTATAATTCTTAAACTACTGGTTCAAATTGAATGAAATTTGAAATATACCGTTTTTATACAATGCCTGCTTGGTTACTGAAAATTCAGGTTTCTGGTTTTATCCGCAACGAAGTTATACGGGGTCGAAAATGGCCTGAATTGCTTCGAGAAAAGTATGGTACGGCCGTGCCGCTTTTTGCTCGACTTGGCGGGGGCACTGCCGTGCCCCCAGATATTGTGTGAATATTGGCGGCATTTCCCCAAAGTAAAATGATGTATCACATCATACTGTGAAAGTATCTAAAGTGGACTAAATGTGCTGTTTCGATATCAGTTAATCCACGAATTTTTCTAACGACATGCTGCAGAACTAAGCTTTTTGACAATTTATCTATATGGTGGTCCCACTGAAGCTTCGCATCCAAAGTTATGCCCAAGAAAACTGTGGTATCTTTGGGTTTCAACTTTTCGCCCTTTATTATTACACTAGTATTCACTTGTCTAACATGAGATAACGTAAATTTGAGATATTTGGTTTTTTCTCATTTGTTATTTGCGTTATAATTACTCGAGCTAAAAATACAAAGTTTGACGTTTTCCTTTTCGAACAAAAAATAAGGAACGTGTATGGTTCGACATGTTATAAAAACGTTGCAAGTCAATCGGTTTTCTATCGGTTACATTTCGGGGAGTGTGCGATAGAATTACACAGTCTAATTCCGCCAAGCCCGTTCCATCATCGGACTACGAGACAAACGGCAAAGCGCCATCGTTACATGGTGGATATCCCACCCATACGCACAAAACGTTTTGGGAATACCTTCATTGTGAGTACGGCTAAGGAGTGGAATTCCCTGCCGGAGTCTGTGTTTCCCGGTAGCTAGAACCTAGGAGTCTTTAAGTCAAGAGTGAATAGGTTACCTTTAGGTAAGCGTGTTCCATCTTCGACCACATCATCACTTACCATCGGGTGAGATGGTGGTCAAATGCGAACCTGTTTTTTAATAAAAAAAAAACGTATGAAATTCAGTTATGTGCGAGACGTAAATAACAGTGGATAGCTGTTGAAGTAGTGCGGGCTCCACGAAATATTGTGTGCGCGGTACAATAATTGTAAAAAACTTTTTTGCAAAAAATAAAACCGACTTCCATATCGAAACACTACAAAGCCAAAAATAATTTTAATTTCGGTAGTCGGTGTTATTGGTTTTGTATTTTCTTTTTTTTTCACACCGCCTTCCGAAATTAAAATTATTTTTGGCTTTGTAGTGTTTCGATATGGAAGTCGGTTTAATTTTTTGCAAAAAAGTTTTTATTTTCGCGCTTTTTAGTGGGTCAGTGAATTTTCCAAATCGATTCGTAAATGACGGAGTTATGCGCGAACAAAAAACGCAATGCAGAGTAAACGAAAAGATCATCAAGGTAAATTATTTTTTTCGACTTTTTTTGATTTTTCAGAAACGGCTCGTCCGATTTCGATAAAATTTTCATGGGACCATTTGGGAAGTATACCCTTTCCAACAAAAAAAGAATTTTTCAAATCGGTTGGCAAGCGACGGAGTTATGCGTGGACAAACATAAAAAAAAAAAAAAAAAAATACAAACATCCGAATTGAGAACCTCCTCCTTTTTTAGAAGTCGGTTAAAAATGGAGAGATTTCGCCCTGGCTCGGGATGCACGGCAATAATGCAGTTGTAGGGAGGCGAGTCCTGTTGTAAAGCGTAAGTGTCATTTTGTAATTGGGGGTACAAATTGCTGTACCACCAATTACTGGGGTCAATGACCGTTTGGCATATACCTATGTGACGCATATTTTTCCCTTTATTTTAAAATAATTTTGAGAAAAATAAACTAAAATATCCAGTGTTGAACACAACATCTAGTTTTAAGCGGAAGTAACAGAAGATATTCTACTGAAGTATTAGTTTGAAATGTATTTTCGCAAGTAACGTTTTCATTTTATGTTTTCTTCTTAAGCGTCAAGTGACTGCGGAAATAATTTTATTTCCTTTATCTCTTTCAAATTATAGCGAAGATAAATATTGTGTTGCGACCAAGTTGCGACAGAATTCATAAATTCCTAAGAGTTCCGGAGGTATTTCCTATCAGTCCAAAAAAATTATGAAAATCTATAAGATTAGAGTACTTTCTCTAAAGAAATTCTGTTGCCCTCATCTGATTATCTCAAGAAAACCCGTTAATGTTAATAAATTTTTTATCTACTTATGATAGCCCATAAGTAGAAAGTCGTTGTGGTTGGCTATAGACACATGTCACGAGTAGTACATTACTCTCTGTAATGGTCATCATCAGCACTGTGCTTATAAAACGGTGAAGGCAAACTGCGTGAGGAATCTGGGCCTATCCCAGGGCGTGCGCCCGCGTACTGGATTATGAATCTGGGCCTATCCCAGGGCGTGCGCCCGCGTACTGGATTATGAATCTGGGCCTATCCCAGGGCGTGCGCCCGCGTACTGGATTATGAATCTGGGCCTATCCCAGGGCGTGCGCCCGCGTACTGGATTATGAATCTGGGCCTATCCCAGGGCGTGCGCCCGCGTACTGGATTATGAATCTGGGCCTATCCCAGGGCGTGCGCCCGCGTACTGGATTATGAATCTGGGCCTATCCCAGGGCGTGCGCCCGCGTACTGGATTATGAATCTGGGCCTATCCCAGGGCGTGCGCCCGCGTACTGGATTATGAATCTGGGCCTATCCCAGGGCGTGCGCCCGCGTACTGGATTATGGCCCATAGTGAGTCACGGAGCGGGAGCCTGTGGCAAAGTAGTGAGAAAATTTATGTAGATGAATACGTGTCCTCGGTTTCATTAATTGAGTTTTATTCACAATACACTTTTGCAGCTCAGACTGTTATAACATAAGTTCACCGCCACCAACTTTTCATGTTTTAAGCTACCGCACAACACACTCTAAGTTCATCTATGTCTTTTCCACGGTGTTTTCTCTGTGGAAGCCCCTCGTAACTATAACTTAATTGGAAGCGGTTCACGTAATTCTGTGCACATTGCCCTCACTCTCACCCACCTGCTCCGGACCGTTCCGGGGAGGTACAGCACTGCTAACTGTTATGAGATTGCTTCGCCAGTTACGATAATTACGGCGTACCAAACTACGTCTTTTATTCTTTGTAACTCGATTTTAAGTGAAATTATGACTAGATACGTTTTGAATTTCTACTTAGATTCATTATTATGAGATTTAATCCATGTTCATCATGTCAATGTTCTTTAAACCAAATCTTTAGGGAACAATCTCTTTGTCGATAAAATTCAGCCTAAAGTAAATGTTCACCATAAACTCAACTTACGTAGAATAAACACTGAGCGTAAATCAATGTTTATGGCACCCAGTCTACCCTTTGATATATTAAAAATAATGAATATTTCTGATTAAAAGTGCGTCGTAAAATTAAATCAAAGTGATTAATCTTAAATTGTATAGTGGATGGCTAGAAAAGGTCAAGTTGTGACCTGAACCATAAATTACTCGTTCAGTGAGCGATCTCAGCAGTTCGCAAATGGTCGGCGCGTAGTAATAGCTGCGGCCAACTTTGCCAATATCTTCCCTCTGTCCGACACTCCGTGCTTACGTAAGTCTAAGTCTTAATTACATGTCTTGAGTCTCTCGTGCTCGCGCGCTACTAAAAACTTTACCTATTTTCCTATACAGTCTTAGGTATCTAGACATTACGTATCGTTTTCTCTTGTCGGGATTACGGGATTGTTCTAATGATATCTCATTAGAACAATCCCGTAAAATCCCGCGGCCTAAGTACTAAAGAGCAACAGAAGGTACAGGATGGGTTTTTAGTGAGTAGAAATCTTCCATTCCCTTCCGCTCCGAGAGTTACGTGTTATAATTATAAAGCAACCAAAAAGGAGATTTTTTTTCTGTCAAATAAAAATTATGATGACAATCTCTCCCTGTATCACTTTTTAGCAACTCTTATTCTTTCCGCTCCGTTCACATACAATAGCTTAGCTAGCGCCCAAAGATACTTCACATGCATTACTACAAATATTACACTCATACTCAGAACATACGGTAAACACACAAACATATCACCCTTCACATTCAATTATAAAATAGATTCGAATAAAATACAAATGTGGTTTTTTTTTTTATTGATCCACCATTTCACCTGATGGTAAGTGATGATGTGGTCGAAAATGGAGCACGCTTACCCAAAAGTAACCCATTCACTCTTGACTTAAAGACCTCTGGGTTATAGCTATCGGGAAACACATACTCCGGCAGGGAATTCTACTCCTTAGCCGTACGTACAATGAATGTATTCCCAAAACGTTCAGTGCGTATGGGTGGGATGTCCACCATGTAACGATGGCACATCGCCGTTTGTCTTGTAGTCCGATGGTGGAAGATATCTAGTCTTTATGAAAATGGAAAATGGAGTCTTTAATTGTTATACTTCTTTGTGGGAATTAGGGGCAGGCGGATCTTAATACAGGTTACTACGTAACCTAGCTAGGCTGCAAGAGCCACGTATAAATTATAATAGTTAGCTATAGATTCTCAAATACTTATTATAAATTCTATTCTGTAACAGACTGTACTAAACTTTTGAAATAAATACATTGATTGATTGATTAACATACTCCGTTATTCAACCGCTAGATTATTTACTTGATTATTTCTTCTCATCTCAGTCGCGTTCTTCAAGTATTATGTAGTTATTCTCACTGAATAACGTCCGCAATTATTCAATTTACTCTTGCTCTTTAAAGAGAAGTGTTTCCTAGAAAATCTAGTCGTTTTAAGCTCTGTGCATCAAATTATGATGCTGGGCGAGCGAGTCACCTGAATATTTTAGTGCAAACTTCATGGAAGCCAGCAAAGCGAAGCGGTGATGAATTATTTAACTGCTGTAATACATTTGTTACTCAGTGCCATTGTTATATCCTATTATCCTGAGCTTTCCACATTTTACTATAAGCAAAGTTTGTTTCAGCTACTTATAAATAAAAGTCTGATGGATGGAGAGGTTAGAGGAAGGCCAAGAAAAAGATGGATGGAGTGTGTGGGGAATGACATGCAAGAGAAAGGAGTAAATTACGCTGTGACGTCTGACAGGGGAGAATAGAAGAAGAAAACGTATTGCGCCGACTCGAAGTAAACGGCAGGAAGATGACAATGATGACAGTCACTACGTACGCTAGTAAATCTTTTTACGATTCCTATAAGGTAGTTCTATTGTATCAAATCTTCCCGATATTTTCAGATGTTTGCACCGTTCCATGATATTTCTATTAACAGAGGCTTTGCTTTTGGCACGAAACCCGGATTCAATCAAATCTTGTTCCGTTCTTATTGCTTAGTAATCAGTGTCTGAAACAGCGAAGCAAAGTAAATATTTCTGACGCAAATCAGTGTTCACGACATTCAGTCTGCTTATTGATTTCTTGATGAAAACGGTACGAAAGACTTTCGGATAAAAGATATCATAATCTGCTTTGACTTTCGGATAAAAGATATCATGATCTGCTTAGACTATTTAAACCTTTGCCTCTTAAACTAACCACAACCACTAATGAAATTAGTGGTTGTGGTTAGTTTAAGAGGCTGGGTTCACCGACTTTGAGTACAAATGTTGTATTATATAGGTAACTAGCAGTTGCTCGCGACTTCGTTCGCGTGGGAAGTTTTTCCCGTGTAAATCCCGATCCCGTGGGAATTTCGCAAAATCCCGTCTTAGCGAGCATCTACGTACTAAAAGGATCCCCATGCAAAATTTGAGCCCTATCCGTCCAGTGGTTTGGGCTGTGCGTTGATAGATCACTATGTCAGTCAGTCAGCTTTGAATTATATATATTTAGATAGCCATGTATTGATGAACTGACCATGTATCAACAATATGTATGTATAACGTGACCATACGTCCCGCTTTGGGCGGGATTGTCCCGCTTTCAGGCTGTCTGTCCCGCTGTCCCCAACGAGAACACAAATGTCCCGCTTTTACAAACAAACCTTTAAAACCTACTTACTTGTCTACATTAAAATATCACTAAAATCGTGCGGTAGACGGCAGCTTAGACGCGGGGTTGGGAGTCAGGACCAAGCGAGAGTGAGCGACTGACATGCAAGAAATTTACTGAATACTTACTAATCCTAACTCCTTTACTATATTATAAATCCAAAAGTAACTCTTTATGTTTCACGCCTAAACCGTTTAACCGATTTTGCTGTAGTAAAGTAGTTTTTTGTCGCGAAATTATTTATAAATATTAATTTTAGGGTAAGTTGGTGTAAGAATTAAAATGCCAGTGAGGTTAAGATACCACAATTATTTTAAACCATAATTTGTATTTTTCTCTTAAATATGGCACCTTACACCGACTTATATTTATTTATATACAAAATTCAATAGGCGTCCCGCTTTGACACGAAAAAAGTGGTCGTATTATGTTTGTATCAACCATGTACTGTTTTCAACCGACGACAAAAAGAGGAGGTTATCAATTCGACGCGTAAAAAAAAAATATATATATTTTTTTTTATGTATGATCATCGATTACTCGAAGACGGCTGAACCGATTTGGAAAATTATTTTTTTTGATTGAAAGGGTATACTTCGAAATTGGTCCCATTTTCATAAACGTCAGGATCTGATGATGGAATCCTGGAGAAATCGAGGAAACTCTTCAAATATTATAGGCACACCTATGACGTTTTGGGTATTTATTATAGTTACTTGTGCAGTTGCTCTCAAAAAGTACCATTTCAGGAAGTGGAACTGATGATGAAGACCACAGATGGCCGCCGAAACTACTCAATAATAAGTATTGAGTGGATTGCGATTCGATTACTTGAATATGGATGTTAAGCACTTTATGCTCGTCACAATGCATATGGTGATGTAGAGCTGATGGTGAAGTACCAGGAGAGCTCCTCAACAATTAACGGCCCAGCATTGGGAAAAGCAATATTATGTAAAAGGTTATAAGTAGTTGACATTTAGGCTCTTGTAACTAGGTAAATTAAAAATAGACCAACTAAAAAGAGTGAAATAAAAACTTTTTACCAAAAAATTAAACCGACTCCCAAAAAACACTGCAAAGTGAAAAATAACTTTAATTTCGGAAGTCGGTGCCAAAAACGAAAATACAAAACTAAAGACACCGACTACCGAAATTAAAGTTATTTTTCACTTTGCAGTGTATTTTGGGAGTCGGTTTAATTTTTTGGTAAAAAGTTTTTATTATGATAAATAATAGTTTATTATTATTATAAAAAAAAATGATATTTATTTTGCAAATAAGTATATGTAAACTAGATGAGGCCAGTGTTTCCTAAATGACTACTCTGAGAAGAAACACTGAAACAAACTCAGAGGTCAACGTCTCTGTTAAAGTCCACACAATCTGTAGTGATCATATCATATGAGAGCCATGTAGGTTTATGGAGGTATTCCTCGAAGCGCTACCATTTTGAAGCGCACCTAATGAAGCGCTCCTTTTTTATTCCTCGGAGCGCTCCTTTTAGTAGCGCTCCCGATACCATGTTATACTTAAAGGAGCGCTCCGAGGAATAAAAAAGGAGCGCAGCGCTTCAAAATGGTATCGCTTAGAGGAATACCTCGGTTTATGTCTATGGCGCCCTTTAGAGGACAGAATCACACAGATTTGAGCAGGCCTGTTCAAACAGTCAAAATAACAATCAGGACCAACGACTCTGGATGCTTTCCGAGACACGGAATAATAATGATGTGTTAAGATTACCCATCCACCGATCGACTTCCACTAGCTATGTTTAACCTTGAAGATTGACGACCCGTGCTGTTATAATTTAGCCACGACCTCCGCCAATTCCAGACAGGCATCCAATAACAGTACCTGTAAGGTGTGATCTAGAACTGATGTGTATCTACATTACCTGGCCGCACGCCACACATAGCGATGTTTAAATGAATAGGTATATGTATATAACACGTCATCATTGGTTATACCTGTATATTCTCTCTCACTACCAATTAAACCTTAGCGCCTCAGAGATGTTTCCGCAAGCTCGTACGGACATATTTCACGCGGTTATACGCAAGATCATGGCATAGCTTCTGAGCAGAGTAAGGGACAGTCGCAATAGCATCCTGAGAACGGTAGGTGAGAGTTTATGCCCTTCGATTATGAAGCTGTTTCGCGGAGGGTGATGGTACTACTTGATTATAAGCTATTCTTCTTCCCAGTTTCACTCTTGGCAGAGTGGTCGTGGTCATTTATTTCTGTTGAGTGAACCGCCTCACAATGCGCCGCCACTCGTCTCTTGCAGCCGCCTTCCTGGTACATTCGTGCACTGGGTCACCGATAGCAGCTCTTATCTGATCTGTCCATTTCATCGGTGACGTGCCGCGCGGCCTCGTGCCTTCCACTCGACCCTTTACGTCTAGGCGCATAAGCTATTAGGTATAACTTATTCATACTATGTAAGCTATGGTCCGAAATTTATATTTTTTTATTATTCGCATTTATTAATAACTAGCTTACCCGCAACGACTTCGTTCGCGTGGAATCCTACCCCTACCCATACCCATACCATACTCTACCCCTACCTTACCCAAACCCTACACTACCCCTACCCTATCAATACCCTACCTCTACCCCTACTCCTACCCTACCCCTACCCTTGAGACCTTTCCCACTTTTTTTTCATAAGAACCTTCTCCTGACAAAACCAAATACAACAAAAACAGAATCAGCCAAATCGGTCGAGCCGTTTTCGTGTTTTACGCTTACACATTTAGCGATTCATTTTTATTATATAGATAATTCTACGTATAACGTTTCCACTGCCGGGGCACTGGCCTCTTCTTAATGATAAGGAAAAAATCCGTAATCCACCACGTGGACGGGTTGATGGAGGTCGAATGTCCTCGGAATTTTAGATCTAGGACTTGCTGGTTTTTTCAAAATGTATATAATAATGAAGTTAAAAGAAAACCTATAACGTTGAGAAGTCTTAACGTTAGGTAAGGTAATAATCATTTTTGACAGGCCTGTTGGTCTAGTGGTCAGTGGCCCTGACTGCTATGCACAAGGTCGTGGGTTCAATTCTCACCCGGGACAAATGTTTGTGTGATGAGCACGATAATTTTTGTTCTTCGTCGGGGTGTAATTTATCTATAATATGTATGTATTTAGAAATATATAATTATGTAAGTTTATCAGTTGTCTAGTACTCATAGCACAAACTCTGCTTAGTTTGGGACTAGATGGCGTTGTGTGAAAATTGTGGAATATTATTATTTTCAATTTAGACACGCGGTAGCATGTCAAGCCAAGTTCTGGCGCGCAGCTCACCGTGTGTAATATTACACGAACCATTTGGAGCCACTTTTAAGCCCCTCATAACTCAATAACTATTTCACCTAAACTTGTCAAATTTGGCTCATATATTGAGACTGGTGAGATACATATGTGTTCCTATAAACATATCTCAAACAGTTATTTAGATATTAACGTCCAAAAATCGTCATTTTTATGACTGACCTATACATCAAAACTATAACCCAGTTCCAGATGACCTAGAAAGTTCAAATTTGGCACGCAGATAGGTAATTAGGTACAAGGGAAAAAATCAGAAACTGGTAATTTTTAATCATTTTATTATAATTTTCACTTAACTTATAATTAGTGCCTGTAAATCTCTAAATGTGGATTTTAAGATCTTTACGTGAATATATAACGAGTTGAATACCACCCTTAATTTTTTTTAATCCAAATATTTCTATTTTTGTACTTATAAATAAGAATAGGGTAGATTTTCGTATTTATTACGCGTAACTAACCGTATTCTACAACCACTAGCGCCACCTATTATCTCAGAGGGTCACCACACCATGCCTCCTCCATTGATTTATTTAAAAGTGACACTAGATGGCGTTGTGCAATTACGTTACAATCCTAATTAAGTATGGAGGAACCAGAAATTAAATTAAATTCGATAGACGAAACAGATTGTCCACGGTATCTAAAAAAAAGAGCAAATTAAGTACTCAAAAAGAACGAGGATGATTCGTCGCTAACTGCTGGCTTAGAAAATGTCATCACGATAATGTTACTAAGAAACGTAGATGTCAGTAAAGGACTGGTAATCGGATCCATTGGAAAAATAGAGAAGGTACATTGGGACGTCGACAACAGCAATAACGTATTTAAAATTACAATACAATTTAAACATAATTTAATTTACGAACTAGAACGAGTCAAGACCAAGTTTCAGATATTAAGTAATGTATATGTTCACAGGGAACAATTCCCTATTTGCTTAGCATATGCTTATATTACTACCCACAAATCACAAGGCCTTAGCCTTGAAAGTGCTCTTCTCGACATAGGCTCCTCTATATTTAGTAAAGGGCAAGCTTACGTTGGACTCTCTAGAGTTAAAATCTTAGATGGAGTACATCTTATCAATTTAGATACAAGTCAAATCAAGCCACAAGAGAGCTATATTGTAGAGTACAACCGTCTGCGCACGTTATACCGCCCCGACTTGGCCAAATCACTACATAGTATAAAACAAAGTCGCTTCCCGCTGTCCGTCCCTATGTATGCTTAGATCTTTAAAACTACGTGACAGATTTTGATGCGGTATTTTTTAATAGATAGAATGATTCAAGAGAAAGGTTTAGGTGTATAATTTATTAAGGTATGCGGACGAAGTCGCGGGCAGGAAGCTAGTTAACTATAAACAGAAAATGCGTAAAAAGAATTCCGCATACTGAATGGGTACTTCACTCGAATATTTCAAAGGTACAAGAAAATATAGAAAATAACACAAAAAGGACAATTATACCCCGTAAACGTAGGAAAATACAGTAGTTTAACAAAAAACCATTTAGTATTAATTTTGTTATAAATAAGTACCTACTACTAATTTATGTACAAAAAGTAATGATATCCCATCAAAAACATAAATGTGAAATGAGAGCCAAGTTCAATATTATGATATATGCCTTGGTTGTTGACTTCAACGACAAAAGAAGTGAAATCTAAATGGGTGCCAAGTTCAATGGTCAGTCCTGAAATTTATTTATAACAACTTAATTTTTTTTTTTTTCTTATAACTTAGGAGATTATATTGTAGTCTAAGGTCTGACTTGGCTAATTTTCATATACGAATTATATTATAGCCTTCGCAAGGTCTTCGCTAAACCTGTTACTTGTCGGTTCTTATTTTATTATTCCGAAAATGTGGCTTCCTGGTAGAAGCTAACCATCGAACAAAATAATTCGTATATGAGAACTAGCCAGGTCAGACCTTAGGCTACAATATATTCTCCTAAGTTATAAGAAAAAATGGTACTTATTTTATGTTGCTATAAATAAATTTCAGGACTGACCGTTGAACTTGGCGCCCATTCAGATTTCACTTCTTTTGTCGTTGAAGTCAACAACCAAGGCATATATCATATTTAATATTGAACTTGGCTCTCGTTTCACATTTATGTTTTTGATGGGATTAATTATAACAAGGTAATTAATACGACCCTCCCACGCAATAACACGGTAATGTGCTATTATGGGTTTTATGCTGTTATGTCAAATTCGGCATCTATGTACTAGAATACACCTTAGCAATTTTTTTCAAATTTTTCCTAATGATATTTACATGCTTATAGTGACACACGTGTTTATTGTTGGGAATTTAGACAGAAATATATATCGGCAAATAACCTGTTATAAACTTTACGAAAAAAAAAAAATTATTTTGGTAAGTTGCGTTTACCGGGTTATTGGCGTAAATAATTTTCATGAAGTTTTTGGTAAACGTGAGTACGTAGTTTTAGTTGAATTCATTTTAATATGTGTATTCCGTAATACACAATAACAATGTTATTTAAGATTGGTATTGGCTCATTAATGTACGTAATATTTCAATGATTATGTTATTTATCAATACCGTCTCTAAAATTATTGGATATTACCACAATAACTCCGTAAAAGCACGTTATGTATCAGCCCTTCGATAAAAAGTTAACACCTTAAAAGTCCATAATATAATGTTACAAAATATTTTATGTGATAAAATTACTGCAATAACCCCGTAAGTACTATTACTGTAATATTTTATGTATTTTTTTAAGTATTATTTATTTTCATAAATTACCAGGTTTTTAATAAAAGGAATTTCATTTTAACGTCACAGTCATATTCCGCCTAAAAATAGCTTTCATTTAATACACCAATGACTTCAATAGTCCTACTCGTTGAAAAGATATTTGATAAAATCAGTAAATCTTTTCTCCTTTAAAATTTAGATTTTTGTGTTTACCGAGTTATTGCTTGGGAGGGTCGAATTATATCCAACAAATCTATAAAATGAAAAAAAGGCTTACAACTGCCAAAAGTAACTTTGTAGTTTTATATTAAACTATAAGCTTTAGAGTACGGATAGCTACGGAACTCTGCTCTGTACATAATCCGACACGGACATATCCAACTTTTTTCATTATCTTTTCATTATAATTGAATAATTGCCGTTTTCAAGGAGCTCCAATAAATTGCTTATCCGTTATCTGCTTATAATGAAGAGTTTGCCTCTTCAAATAATTTTATCGAGGATCCAACGACTGTTAAACATTGTTTAGAAGTTGTTGGACAGATATTAAATTGATTGGTTCGATTCCTGTTCGTTAAGTAAGTTTGTATGATTGATATTGCTTGCTGGCTTCCGATTAATTCAAGTAGGAGTTTTTTTGGTGGTAGGATGAATCTTATTTATCGATTTCTGTAAAATGTAGAATTGGCGTGATAAATATAGTTTTTTTTTTTTTATTTATTTAATTAAAAACTTACAATAACACACTGATATCGGGAGCAGAGTCTAAGCTACCGGTGTTTAGTATCGAGGAGTATCAGTCAGCCTTCTGTATCAGGCCCTTTATTCAGCTGTGCAATGCCAGCTTCGACAAATGGTTGTCTGAACTTTTTGAATTCAATTTACTTAAAAAAAAATGTTTAGCAAAAAATAGAACCGACTTCCATATCAAAACACTACAAAGCCTAAAATAACTTCAATTTCGGAAGTCGGTGTTATTGGTTTTGGATTTTCTTTCTTCTTTCACACCGCCTTCCGAAATTAAAGTTATTTTTGGCTTTGTAGTGTTTTGATATGGAAGTCGGTTCTATTTTTTGCTAAACATTTTTTTTCACGCTTTTTAGTGGGTCGGTTTGTAATTTATCTAGCTACAAAAGCCATAATGTCAACAACTTATCACCTTTTACAAAATATTGCTTTTCCCGATGCATAGCCGTTAATTTTTGAGGAGTTCTCCTGGTACTTGACCATCAGCTCTACATCACCATATGTATTGTGACGAGCATAAAGTGTTTAACATCCGTACTCAAGTAATCGAATCACAATCCACGAAATACTTATTATTGAGGAGTTTCAGTGGCCATCTGTGGTCTTCATCATCAGTTCAACTTCCCCAAATAGTACTTTTCGGAAGCAACTGCTCAAGGTACTATAAGAAATACCCAAAACGCTATAGGTGTGCCTATAATATTTGAAGAGTTCCTTCGATTTCTCCAGGATCCCATCATCAGATCCTGATTTCGTAGCAATGGAACCAACTAGAAAGTATACCTATTCAAACGCCAAAAGAATTTTTCAATTCGGTCTAGCCGTCTCCGAGTTATGAGGTTACATACATACATAAAAAAAAGTTCAAGACGAATTGAGAACCTCCTTTCTTTGAAGTCGGTTAAAAAGTAAGTTGAGTTCAAAAATTACGAAAAGCTGACGTGTACTGAAAATACATAATCAAACATTTCCTGAACGTGATTACTTTTTACAAACTTACTACTGTTATCGTGCCAAAAATTGTGCAAAATTAGGTATAAAAGGTTTAAAGCAAACGGTTTTTATTTTGACCCATTGTGATAAATTCACACTCATTTTGAGATGTGCACATTTTCAGAAGTGCTTATTTTGAGAAGTGCTCATTTTGAGAAGTGCCCTTTTGAGAAGTGCATATTTTGCGTCAAGTGCACAATTTGCGAAGTGGACCAACTGCGTCAAACCGAAGTAACTATTTAGTAATCTGTGGTCAAACCCGATGATGTTGTCGAAGATGAAGCACGCTTTTCCAGAAGCAACCTAATCACTCTTGACTTAAATACCCCCAGGTTATATAGCTATCAGGAAATACAGACTCCGGCAGGGAATTGCACTCCATAGCTGTACGCACAATTAAAGTATTCCCGAAACATTTAGTGCGTATGGGTGGGATGTCCACCATGTAACGATGACGCATCGCCGTTCGTCTTGTAGTCCAATACACTTATAAAAAAAATACTTTGTTTCTAGATCTTATAAATAGGGCTTTTGCCTAATCTTACTGTTTTAGCTTTATCGTTGGTCCAGTACCAAATCTGTAAGACTTCATACGATATTTTATGGGTTATTGCTGTCTCCTTCATGGCGGTAGCTTTCAAAACAAATAAAAATATTACAACGCTTGCGAACAATAACTTTCGGTAGTAAAAAATCTAAATTGTGATGGTTGGCACAGAAGAAATGAAATCAGTAATAAAAGTAATAACCTTTTTGTGTAAGTATAGGCAGACAGGATGGGTTGTGCTGACGAGTTGTGCACATTCTTATTGCTTTTAAATATCTTATCTGTGGATATTTGTGACTTCTACTGTCAGAAAACCTTGTTCGAGTCATTTATCTGATGTGAATGTATGATCAGAAACTCGTTCTGTGAGTTGAAGTAATTGCTGTAGATACGTATAGACGTAAGGTATGTCGAGCATACGCATCAATGAACAATTTCCATCAGATCGTCTTTCGTAAGTATACGGGAAAAATATTTTATTCATCATTTTTTTATATAGGATCTTCAACGAAATAAAAACCCCCAGTAAAACTATGTTAACGGTTTTGTGGGGTATTCTTCAATAAAGTTTTTTTTTGTACAACTTCTTCTTCTTCAAAATGTGAATCGAATACTTTATATATCGCTGTCCCCACCGAATAAAACCGTAATCGACTATTACGATAGAAGTGCTTTTATTTAAAATAATTATTCTAGTGGTCCGATTACACCTTGTGAATTTTTCTCAGCTAATTTGTACGAGTACTTTCCGAGTTAGACTTTTTTGTAATGGATTTAGCTGTACTGTAAGCCTAAAAATGAAAATATATTTTTGCCTCGAATATCCTTGCAACAGATTAATACTGACTACAAGTTCACTCATTTTTTCCAGTACACAGCTATTACAATCTTATTCGAGTAAAAAAATAAATCCGAATTTCGGTAATGTATATTACCATTTTATTCTATGGAAAGTTTCAAATTGCTTTTCTAGTAAAGTTATTTGCGATATATCTTTATAGAACTCAAGAATGGTTACATTGAATACTGTATTCTGTATTTTAACCAAAAAATCGTAATCTATTTTACGATAAAGGATTCAAGCCGACAATATTTATCAGAGCAGCTTAACATTTCAAAAATGTATCGATTGTACAAATCTTGGTTTGTGCATCAAGATAAATCAGCGTAATACATGGCTACGAAGTGGCAATATGAATCAATTTTTAACACAGAGTACAACTACTCATTTTTCAAACCGAAAAAAGATTTATGTGCAATTTGCTCTCTGTACGAACAAGCTGAAGAAACAAAAAAAGCTTCTTTGGAGGAAAATTACAGGGCACATTTAAAGAAGACGAATAGAGTTCGGGAAATAAAAACAGAAGAAAAAGCTGCGGTAGACTCAACACATACCATTTTTGATCTGGAAAAAGTCCTCAACGTGCCTCAATCTGAAGTAGGTATTTTCCACTACAAGCGAAAATACCCTATTTACAGGGTCTTTCATTAAGCGTGTCCTATCTTTAAATTTAAATAAAACAAAGTGTGTGTGAGATATTATCGAAATTATTTATTTATGTGAAAGATGTAGTGATGCCATTATGTGTGGAATATGACATCATTCAAGTGTCCGCCACGGCTTCTCTGGGTGGAGCGCATGCGAGATATCCAATTTTCCATTACTTTTGCGCATAAATCAGGCTGAATTCCTATGGCATAGGTTATGTTGGCTTTGAGGGCCGCTGTGGTTTGTGGTTTATTCGCATAGACCTGCGACTTAAGAAAACCCCACAAGAAAAAGTCTAGCGGGGTTAAGTCACAAGATCTCGGTGGCTAGTTCACATCAGCTCCACGTGAGATGACCATGCCCTCAAATCTCTCATGCAGAATATTCAATGTGGCATGAGCTGTGTGGCACGTAGCGCCGTCTTGTTGAAACCACATGTCGTTGGTGTTCAGATGATCCAGTTCATGCCAAAAAAAGTTGGTAATCATCGACCTATAGCGCTCGCCGTTGACAGTGATGGCCTGGCCAACGTTGTTCTCAAAGAAATATGGCCCGATGACGCCGCCAGCCCATAATCCACACCAAACTGTAACTTTTTCGGGATGCATTGGACGCTCTTGGATCTCATGTGGATTGGTATCGTCCCAAATTCGACAATTTTGTTTGTTTACGTACCCATTCATCCAGAAATGGGCCTCATCGCTGAAGATAATTTTTCTGTGAAAATTACGGTCAGTTGCTAACTGCTCCAGTGCCCATTCAGCGAACACACGTCGTTGTCTATGGTCGTTTACCTTCAATTCCTGGGTGAGTTGAATTTTATACGGGTGCAGGCCCAAGTCACAACGCCAAATTCGCCAAGTTGTGGTCTGTGAAAGGCCGAGTTCTTGTGAGCGACGCGAAATCGACTGCCTCGGATTCTCCTGCACACTCTCACGGACAGCGGCGATGTTTCCGGCAGACCTTGCGTTTCGTTGACGTACGGGTGTTGATCGATCATTTACCGAACCAGTGGACTCAAATTTATCCACCACACGACGAATAGTGCTCTCGGTAGGACGATTATGGCGACCGTAAAATGGGCGAAGCGCGCGGTGCGTTGCCCGAACACTCATTTTGATAAAACAATTTTATCATTTGCACGTGTTGTTGAATGCTATAGCTATCCATGATGATTTGGCAAAACAGAATGAATAAATGACAACCAATTTGACAGATGTAGCTTCAACAAGATGGCCGCTACTAACTGTCAAAGTTCAGACGTGCCTATTGGAAGACCCGTTATAATTTCACAGTGTTCGACACTGTAAATAAATCAGGATACTGCTATGTTCGGCACCTCTCTGTTGCGAAAAGAGGGTCGGTAGAAATAGGGAGTTGCTTATTGCAATTTATACAGCACGAAGCTAAAAAAGGTATCAGAAATATATCATTTTACTCTGATGGCTGCGCTGGACAAAATAAAAATAGATTTATTTTTGCCATGTTTCTCTACGCCTTAAAAACGTACGGGCTAGAAAGCATAACACACCGTTTCTTTGAGACTCGCCATAGTCAGAGTGAGGGTGATAGCATGCACTCATGTGTTGAACGGGCACTGAAGAATAAGGTATTATATACTCCCGACCAAGTCTACAGCGTTATATTAAATGCTAAGGTAACAGGTGAGAAGTATAATTTAAAAGAGATGGAGCAAAGTGACTTTTACAATTTGAAAAGTCTTATTTCAGGGAAAAACTGGCTAAAGGATACCAAAGGCAGAAAAATTTCTTGGTCGAAGGTAATGGAAGTTCAAGTGACCTTTGTTAGACCTCATATTTTGCTTTTGAAGTATGATTTCGAGGATGAAAATTTTGAGTTAGATACTGAACAGGATATTACTAAACCCAAACGTGAGCGGCGTGCCAAAAATTCTGAGACAATAAGTACTGCAATGGAGATTTTAAAACCAATTTATAATCAACCGCTCGCTATAAATAAACCACTGCTTGATGATTTGCTTGGGTTGTGTGCCAGTGAAACTATACCCAAACACTATCATGGCTTTTATGAGTCTCTTATATGCTGTGAGAACCCTCAACAGCAAAACCCAGATGAGCTCGATGGGTCAAACTTAGAAAATACTGAATACTAATATAAATGTGTGTCTGTTGTATCTGTTATTCTTGATAATTTTAAATCGTGTCCGTGTTGATCTATGTTTGCTTGTTTTTATTAAATACCTATTAACAACTTATAAAAACAGTGTTTTTTTTATATTTTGTTTCTATAAGTTCACATTTGCGGTAAGGTATAATAAACTGTATTAGGTTTTTACATTTACCGAACTACTTCTTCTTGCCATGGAAAACTAACGTAATGCATTTTTTCTGTAATTGCTATAGTTTGATTAGGCACCGAATAATATCGCAACATTGCATTACCGATATAGTGAACATCGTTTTTCTGTAGGCAATAGGATCGCGATCGACTATTACTGTATAGGTCATTATAGACAGTTCCCGCGAATAAAATGGTATTGTTGCTTTACCGTTCAAAATTGTGTTTACAATTATGATTATATGCATTTTTAGTCATAACTTTAATTTTATTCACAAGGTTTTATTGCTTTAATTATTCATTATTTAAAAAAAAAATAGCATTTTTTTAGTATTTAAACTATCTTGTTACGTAAACGTACTACGAAGTTATTGTTCAAAAACGGTTTTTTAATTCTCCTGAACAATTTGGTTTTTTCGATTACGATTTTATTCGGTGGGGACGGCGATATGTTGGCGTTTATTAGATCTTTAAATCTACATGTGTTTCGCACTGGTTGTTAATATGTTCTATAATCCCCCATTTGGCAACATCGTGCTTGCAGCAGTCTAGGTAATTGGGTATGCAGTCGATTGATAACTTTCCAATCTGGCCACTGCAAGTCACATCGGGCAGGCAGATGCCCCTGGAGCTAAATGAAATTAAATGTTTTTTTTTTTTGTTAAACTTGTTTTTTATTGTTGCTGCAACAACCTTTATAGATGCTGTGGCCAATGATGATGATAAATAAAATGAATTGAATGCAGTGTAATTAGTACTTCTATTAGGTATAGATACGATGCATCTTTAGAATTGACTTCTATTTCAGTCGTTAAGTAGATACATAAACAAGAGCGCCTATTCCCTTTTGTTTCGCCGCTCCGGGGTGTGAGCTCGTAAGACGATCTCAGTGATCCGCCGCCGCGGCTTTAAGTTATGCTCCACGAGGCTTGACCTTCTCTGTGGTGCCTACACATTGTATATTAGTTTCAATAGTTTCAGCTATGTAGGTTGTGTGAAATGGGGATTTATATTTTGGGGTACCTACAGGAATATGAGGACTGATTGATGTTATACAAAAAAAGAAAAGAAAAAAGTAAATTGTAAATAACGCTTTACGTTAAACTAGTTAGTTAAACTAGATGAGGCCAATGTTTCCTAACTGAGAAGAAACAACGAAACAAACGCAAAGGTCAACGTCTCTTTTGAAGTCCATATATATCGACCCCCCCCCCCCCCCCCCCAACCAAGAACTCGGTAATGTGCTATTATGGGCTTTATGCTGTTATGTCAAATTTGGCATCTATAGACTGGAATACACCTATGCAATTTTTTTTAGATTTGTCCCAATGATATTTACAAAGTTAGCATGACACACATGATATTTTATGTATGTATAGAATTTTAGGTATTTTGTTTTCTTAAATAACAAGGTTTTGAATTAAAGGAATTTCATATTAATGACACAGTGAAGATTCCCCAAAAATTGCTTCAATTTAATACATCAATAATTTCAATAATCCCACTAGTTAAAACATATTTGATAAAATTAATAAATCTTTTCTCCTGTAAAATTTAGATTTTTTGATTACCGAGTTATTGCTTGGGAGGATCGATATGCACTTTAAAAGTGTATACACTTCGTACTGGCGTATTCATATGAGAATCATGTAGGATGCAGCTGAATTACAGTAGTTTATTCAGTACATGAAGTGTCTCCTGATCTCCACACCCAGTAGCTAAATATAACGATACCCTTGGTGTACCCATCTGTGATCTGGTGTCACATTTTCTAGCTTTTGACTACCCTTAATTACTGTCAATAATGTATTTAAATGACAGCTGGGACAATGCTTAGGTACTTGATTTCCGAGTCGTTGCATGCATGCTTTTGCGTGTATTGATAAGTGAACAAATAAATATCATAATTATTTTTCTTCAAATTATCGGAACCTACTTACCTATACATATCATATTCGTACTATACGTATACATGCTATTACTAATACGTGTAATTATTAATTGCTGAGAACCAAGTATAACGATAAAATATATACATGATACAAAAAACTTCCTTTAGTAAGATCTCAATGTCTGTATCCTTGAAAGTCTTCGACAAAACATAATTTCAATGTAAGTAAAATGAAAAGTTAAATGTTTCAACTAGCGAACAATACCCGAGTCTCGTACCTCACAAGCCAAAGTTTCCAGAATAATCCAGTTAAAGGGGGTTTTCCGTTTCCCTGTAGAATGCTGAGTAGTTCCTTATACTTCTTAGCGGACATTTGTATGCATTACAGGAGTGCCGTCGTTCGCACGGACTACTGGGGGCACGCTGTCAAGAGGGTGGGGTACTGGAGGCACTCATTCACTAATATACTGTTATTGTAAAATGTTGCTTTGGCTATTTAATTTGCGGTTGCAGTCTAATTCTTGTTTTTTGATCGAGTAGTCCGGAGGGAAGAGCTCGTAGCAAATAATTAATTAACACTTTGTGATATTGCGTATCCATATATCATTCTGTTGTAGACTACCAAATATGAAACACGCTTATGAAAAGATTAACTTGGTAAACATTGCTTAACCTTGAAATTAGGGTAGTTTCCTAAAATATTTTATTTAGTCCGTCATGTAGTTTAACAAAAAACATTAGACACGTATTTTTTATTTTTTCACGTAATTAAAAAATTAAGACGATACAGTGAGTTGAAATTTCACTTGACGTCACACCTCGGTACAATTTTTAGCAATGTGTGACGTCCGCAGCCCCCACTCCTGTACTTTGAAGCTTTCCATCTTTTTGAATTTTTCTTGACTTGAAAAAGCAAAAAATACATGACCAATATTTTTTGAAAATCTATCTAATGGACCAAATAAAATAATTATTTTGTAACACAGGAAACTGCCCTAATGCTCAGCGTTTCGGAATAAAGATAAAAACTAAAAGATGCATGATGATGAATTAAAATCAATTTGACCGAAAAAAGTTAGTTGCTCAATGTACTTCGGATCGCTTGGGACACGTTTCAAAGGCTAGACCATTCCAAGTGCTCTTTTCAGCCTTTATGCTAAAATGTACCTTTTTGGAGCCTGAACCCCTGAGACAATATTCATGGAGTGGCGAATGTATCTCTTATCAGTGTCGTCCTTGGCCCAGAAACTAAAGTATCAAGAACTTTAGTATCTCAATTTTTTCAAAGGTATCTATTTGGTATATTTTGTCCCAAATAACTAGTTTATTTGTTTTTATATTAATACTGCTTTTCTGTAGTAAAATCTATCACCTTTAATTTCTGTGAATCCAAAGGTTGTCTGTAAGAGATTGCCCTGTGCGATAAGACCGCCCATTGTACACTATAGTTTTATTATTTGTATCCTTAGGTGTATTGTAAGGTGTACAATAAATTATATCATAAATAATATAATTAAAATTGATATGGACAAACTTATACAGTATGTTAGTTTAAACGAGGGACATATTCAAACCTACAATAGTGTATGCTTACATGATACTTATAAAAATATGAACAAAAAAAAAACACTGATAAATAACAGACAGAACCATACCAAAAGTCCTCGGCTTCCTTTTTTTGGCAGGATCGGCGCGTGTTTTGCCACGTGATTACTTTACAAGTTCATTCACTTCTTGCGCCTCAGTATACATGATAAATGTATTGTATTGAATAATTACGTCAAAAATTTAAGTTACACTCACTCACTCACTCAATAAGTCCCTCATTTAACCTAACACGCTGTATATAACAATGTTGACATCGGTTTCCGATCGGACCGGATGCTGCTGAGTACTAGTGTATAGTGAACATGGAGCGACTGCCCAATTAACCCCCACAACCCAGTAACTGGGTAACACAATACCGCTTGGCAAGACTGATGTCAGATTTTCTGGCTACCCTAACGAATGTATGCTATAATGCTGGAACCAACGGCTTAATATGATTTCCGAGGCACAGAAGAATGTCGATATGTTCAGATGGTCACCATCCACGGACAGACCTTGAACCTTGAAGATCACCATCACTTGAGACCCGCGTGGTTGTTGTTAACCATGATCTCCTCAGTGTTCACCTCCTCTCCCTGCGTATCATTGTTATCGAGCAAAAATCCTATTATAGATTGTTATAAAATAGTACATTGCTCATCGAGGGGAGATAGTGACCGATTACCAACGAGGGTGAAGTTTGAGGCCCGAAGCGCAGCTGAGGGCCTTAATACACACGAGTTGCGAATCGCACTTTCTTCCGAGTTATACATAGTGCTTTATACTATAGCTACGAGGAAAATAAAAGTAATTTTTTTAAAAATTGAATTTTTATTAAAATTGTTACAGTTATTAAAACTCAATGTAATACTTTTTCCAGGGAGATTAATATTGGTTTGAGCCGTTTGAGACAATGCAGAAGAGATTACGTGCTGTGCCTGTGCTATTGGCACTGCGCTAGTGGAAGGCTGTGGTGACAAAAGGGCAACTGGTTCCCGAAGTGCCACTGAATTATCATCATCATGTACATCCTGAATTTGTTCAGCAGCGTGTTGGAGTAATTTTAAATCAATGTTGAGCAATACTATGTGGCCAGTATCATTTTATCTTGGTGATAAAAACTTTTTGTCTTTTGGAACTATAAGTGTACGTTTAAGTTAGCTACTGAATTGGTCTAAATAAAAAAAAAAACAGCGCGTTAGTAATGGATTTTTATACACTTTTGCGACCCGCACATTTGTACTCCAGTAATGACGTCCTTTCTGTCAAACTTTTTAAAAAGTAATAAGGCACTTTCCGAGCAGCTATAGTATAAAAACAATTTATACCCTGAATATCATTACAATTAACAGCGTAAAGAAACAATTTGCATGTTTTAACAGAATCAAGCTTCAAAACGATACTGTGTAGCGAGAATGGAGTGTTTAATTGCATATCAGATTCGGCGCACGTCCCTCGAACTATGTACTACATACATTCAACAGTATGTACTAACTCAGACCATTTATTTCAACACAAATTGAATTTAATGATGTATCAAATTGACTTGGTACAAACAGGTTTTGTTTCCAATGGTTAGAGAGGTGCCTTTTCCTGCTCAAATGTACCTGGGCTCTGCTTGAACATCAAGCAAAACTGTTTCTTAATTCTTTTTTGACTGACTAGCTTGTGCCTGCGACCTCGTTCGCGGTTTACCCGCGTAAATTACGAGCCTGTGGGAATTCTGGGATATACTTATGTTTTATTCCAGGATGTCAACTATCTACTTACCAAATATCATTCAGATCCGTTCAGTAGTTTTTGCGTAAAAGAGTAACAAACACTATACATCCGTCCTCTCAAACACGTGGTTAAAAAGATTAACTGCTTACCCTATTCTTCTTAATGTAAAATTTAACTGTGCCAAATATCATAAATACTACCCGCGTAATTTTGGTAAAAAAGGGTACAACTATGTACAGAAAACAATTTGATCTCTCTAAGGAAACTTCCTCAAGGAAACTCACAGACAGGTACCTAATTGAAAACGCAATTCCAAGCACATCCCTAAACAGAAAAGGTTGGCACAATCTCGGCGCCATCTTATTACAGTCGTCACGGATTAGTACACAAATGAAGTGAAAACCAAGGAACTTGTACCTAAAAAGAGCACGCTATTCTAATGTACTATGAGATCTGACTAATTGAATATTAGAAAGAAAGACGTCATGTGTCACTCCGGGATGTCAGACAACCAGTGCTGGGTGTCTGACATCCAGTAAATGTTGAGCTGGTAGCTAAGCCTCTGATTAGGATAACGGTATGCGCAATTTTAATGTTTTATTATTTATTGGACACCCTATATATTTCAGGCAACTTGGTCATACAAATAAAATACATTCTGTTACAATAAATAACTACAAATAAACTACTTAATATTATTTACTAGTACCTGCGTCTGGCTGTGCCTGTAACTTTGTTTGCTTATGAGTCAATATTCTCTATGCAGTTTTTGCCTCGTTAATCACAATCCCTTGAGTCGAGATATGAAGTAGCCTATTTGTTGCCCTTAAACCTTCTCTATCTTCCAGTGAAAGTCCCACTAATATCGGTTCAGCCATTACAGAGATTAGCCCGGACAAATAAACAGACGGACAACAATTTAAAAAAGTTTGGGTTTTAGTATCGTGAAAATAAATATAAGCACTTGTGAAAACACAGTTATTTTGAAATCGTACCCAGCCACTTCAATTTATTTATAGGTATGTATGTATATAGATAATTCTGGTTTTATCTGTGTTTGTTGCTCCCGTGTCTTTGTCGAACGAATATTTTGTATTCTATTCACATTGTAGTCTTTGTAATCATACATCTTCGACGGTTTCTTTCTTGTTTATACCTTCTTGATGTCACACTTTTATTATTAGTGACGCGTTCAGTTTCTTACTTTCTTACTATTTCTAACACTATCATTCGATCTTTTATTTTGTTGTTATGACTAGTTATTTTTTCAATAAACACAATATCAGCTGATAGTCAAACCAAAACCTAAACTTTATATGCTAACAATTAATTAATTTAGATTGAAATTCAGTCATGAGTAAAACAACAATGTCAACTTTCGTTCTATTTATCTGTGTTTTGTGTGATTGAATTTTTTAAAACTATATCAGTTAAGCACTTTAATAATTTTGTGTTTGTTGCAAAATTTTATTGGGTCATAGGAGTAGGAGACGCCCCGGGCGTCGGGGATCACGAGCCGATTTCCGGCCACCGTAGGCGCGGGCCTGCGGACGGCGAGCAGGGGTCGCTCACCGTCCGGTAAGGAGCAGGCGCGGGTCGGCGGCGCACGGTGGGCTGAAAATCGGCTTTCATAGACTTAGGCATTTTATTTTGCAAGTGCGAGTTTTTTTGCCGGATATCACTTCTATTAGTTATAACAATATACAAAAATGACACCAGAATTGATTCTGCACAGAAACGAAGGAATTATAATTTTTTTACGAAAATTTTGTATGGAGCTAGTATGAAAAATCGAAATATCTCTAAAACGGCAGCGATAACCGTAATATCCTTATAGGGCGTTATAGTACTAATTATTTATGATTTTTTGACATACGTTACATAATGGTTGTAGATGCCTTTTTTTTTAAAAAATCGTCAAAATATTTTTATTTATTTTTACATATTTAAACGTTCCTTTTAGTGTTTAAGTTGAAGAATTCAGAGCTTTAACAACTCTTATCATAAAATAGCATCACCCCTATAGACCTGAAGGACTAGACAGAGGTGTGTAGTGTCTTGTTGATCTTGTAAGATTTCCAACAATACCAAATAGTTGAATATCAGTGTCAAAGTGCCCATGCTGTCGCTTCTTTTTGAAAGATAGGGGAATGAAATTGTTAATTGATCATACCCTAAAAGTATGATTACAACATAACCGGACACATAATAATAATAATATCCTTATAGGGAATTATAGTAATAACATTATTTATTTTAACATATGAAACTGTTCAAAACGATCCATGAACTGTGTCAAAGTTAAGAACATCGTTAGGAAGCATGCTTTTTCCCCAAATATTAAGAATATGTGAAAAAAAAAAGACTGTATATAAACTTTTTATTGATAGGTAATTTAAATAAAACAGAAGTAACAAAAATAATATCTAATAAATTCAATTATACAAAATACATATTTGAAACTATAATTTATGAAATTATTAACTAAACATATTGGTACAATAAACTAACATAAATAACAAAAGAACATAAAGAAAAATAATTAAATTTTACAAATTTTCTTTACAACTTTCGTTGCCGGACTCCAATTCCGAGTCAGAATCCAGATCGGATATACCTACAAACTCGAACTCAGTTTCCGGAAACTGTATTAGGTCGAGAGTTTCAGCAAAAAAGGTTGTCTTCCTTTTGGCATCTAACTTCGGCCTTTGTGCACTTAGAAAAGGATCCGAAGAAACAACAAGCATATTTAGGATATCTTGATTAGAATCTTGCCTGCTTCTTTTCCGCGAATGATGTTCCCGGAACCTCCTAAAATCTTTGTTTCGAGACTCTGAGGCTTCTTCCGAGAGAGTCCCAATCGGGACAATATCATTTTTTTCGATTATGTCAGCTCCGTGTATTAATAGTTTATGTACGGTTGATGACATGTAGTACCAGTCGTATAATTCCACGTACTTTTCTGCTGTTTTGCGAGCAAAATCTTTAAATTTGATGACATCGATCTTCTCACCAGATGTTATTGCTTGCAAAATAACAGCAAATCTTTTTATCAGGTTTTGATCCAACCCAGTAATAGCTGCAGTTTTATTGGGAAACTCGAAAAACTTCCTTGCGGTATTCCCGTCATTGGTAGTTCCCGAGCCTTGTTTTACTATATCAATTAACAGATTGAGCTCCTCTTTAAATTTATTTTGAATGTTTTTTTTTCTGTTTTGTAACATATCTTTATGCTCATTACTTCTTGCTGCCCACTGTTTGAAGTCAAGTCTGTACGCAATGTGTAACAGACATTCCATGCAATTTATACGGGCATGTAGGGATGATAGGCCAAATTCATATATGTCAGAACACACAGTTTTTGATGTTACAGCATCTAAGTGGTTCATTTCTGTTGGTTTTGCTAAGCACAGGTAGCATGATGCATTTGATCTAGCTTCAGAAAGGTACGTGCAGACTTTTGCGTCGATCATTGTCATCATTAGTTTATGAGTCACCCTGTTACTATTAATGCACTCTGTGGGGTTAAGGGCCTCAATTTCCTCATCCATTTTTCTTTTGTTATCAATGACAACTGCATGGCTTTCTTTTACAAAAGTGAACTGAACCGGACGACAATAAAAAGTTGAGCATGGTTTCGGGTTTGTCCATATAGTATTATCTCCATCTGTCAGTTTCAGTGGCACCAAGGAGGTCATGAAAATGCTTGAATCATCATGCTCGCCGTCCATTTTCTGCTTGTATCGGCTTTGATTGGAAGCACCATCAAATCCCCACTTCGATATCAGCTTTAACTGCTTATTTTCCACATTATCAGAAAGACTTTGAAGAATCCGCTTCACCGCGATGTCAAGTAAAGCTTGAAGTGTAATTCTAGCTGATGAATCCGTAACTGATACTGATTGATTAGGAGGGTAGCATGCAAGCTTAGTTTGTTGCAGTTTATAGTAGGATGGGTAAATATCCTTAGCACCTTCCCGAATGGCAGTCTCTCGCAACGTAATATATTGCCACTTTGAAAGCTTAAGTGAAAGAAGCAATCCAAGTGCTTTCTCTGGTGTAAATATTACTGTTTTCTTAATGCTTTCCTTGATTTTAACGGCAGCTTCTGGATTTTTGATCATATAATTGATTACAGATGCGATATCTTCATAACCTTCTTCTTTTAAACGTGCTGCAGCTGCATATGCCAATTCACAGGAATCCTCGCCTATGTGCTCACTAGATCTTCTCTTTTTCTGTTTGCTTCCCAGATCTTTGAATGGTTTTCGGGACCTTTTTGTCATTGTTCCAACAGTCGATGATGTCGAAGGTTCTGGAGAGACTGAGCGTGCTCTTGGTATCTCATCAACAGTTGGTTCTTGATTTATTAAAGTTTGCACGCAACTCGGCCAATCAATATTTGCTTGCAACCACTCTCCGTACGTATTTCTAAACTTATCAAAGAATCGTTTAGATTTCTGCCACCTGTTTAAAGCAGCTCGCGTGAATCTCCGGCAAAATTCTTTGAGAGTTACTTGATCTTCGGCAGAAAGGCAATCGCCTATGCGGGACACAATTGCACTAAACAATACTTCATGATTAAATGAAGGACACTCACTTTTTAGAAGAACAAACAAATCTAAGTTGGTGATTAAACTTTCCATTCTAAGATTTTGTAGTCGCAAAGCAAATAGTTTTAGTGTTAGCAGTTACACGGTTGTGAACAATCTAAATTATGGAACAAAATTATAGCCCTTTTATTGTATAAAGTCAATAATTAGTTAACTACCCTCATTAAAGTTATAAAAGATATGATAATAAAAATTTATAATCGTCAAAAACATTTCGTAGAACTCATAGTAGAACTAATCAACATTAGCAAATCACATTAGCTCACTAATTATAAAAAGGTGAATGCAGTTCTTAGTTGGTATTGTTGCGAGATATTTCAAATCATTTAATCACTTAATAGGCTCATTAGAATCAGAAGACTACAACCATCATTCTAATTACTTAATTACTTGTCATCAGACTCATTAGATGACTACACAATATGTTATTTTGTATTTTGAACGTATGCAAGGTTTTAAAATTCCTTTTGTGTCGATATTATTATGTGTCCAGTTATGTTGTAATCATACTTTTAGGGTATGATCAATTAACAATTTCATTCCCCTATCTTTCTAATAGAAGCGACAGCATGGGCACTTTGACACTGATATTCAACTATTTGGTATTGTTGGAAATCTTACAAGATCAACAAGATACTACACACCTCTGTCTAGTCCTTCAGGTCTATAGGGGTGATGCTATTTTATGTTAAGAGTTGTTAAAGCTCTGAATTCTTCAACTTAAACACTAAAAGGAACGTTTAATATGTAAAAATAAATAAAAATATTTTGACGATTTAAAAAAAAAAAGGCATCTACAACCATTATGTAACGTATGTCAAAAAATCATAAATAATTAGTACTAAAACCTCCTATAAGGATATTACGGTTATCGCTGCCGTTTCAGAGATATTTCGATTTTTCATACTAGCTCCATACAAAATTTTCGTAAAAAAATTATAATTCCTTCGTTTTTGTGCAGAATCAATTCTGGTGTCATTTTTGTATATTGTTATAACAAATAGAAGTGATATCCGGCACAAAAACTGGCACTTGCAAAATAAAATGCCTAAGTCTATGAAAGCCGTTTTTCAGCCCACCGTGCGGCGCGTCGTGTTCCACGCGCGCCTCAAGGAGCTGTCAACACCAGTGACGGGGCCTCATAGGGCCATTGCCTGCTGGGGTTTGCGGGAAAGTTCTACCGAGTTACCGCGGCCCCGGAAATTTAGGGCATCCGAAGGAACAGGGTGGGTTTTTAGTCAGTAGAAATCTGACACACCCTTTCGCTTGACCCAGAGCGGAAGAAGTCATTCGATGATTTTCCCAAACATAAACAAAAGGTCATAGGGAGTAGAGACATGTTTACTGGTAACTATATTGTAAATAAAGAGCTGCCTTACAGTAAGGACTTTGCAAATCTCAAAAAGTGTTTTAGTGGGGAATCTATACGGCTTACGAGTCGTAGTTATGAGCAGGGATCGTTGAGCTCTCTCTAAAATGATGTGCGTTTTACATGCGCCTCCCCATACACCGATGCAATAACCAATAACCGACTGAACCAGTGCATAATATACAGAACGAAGAAGATCTAAATTAGCCACGTCCCTAAGGTTTTTAACGCCCAGATTAGCTTTCTTACTCTTGACGCTATTATGTCTATATGCAGCTTCCAGGTTAACTTCTCGTCTAATAATACTCCAAGGTATTTTACTGTAAGGGTTTTAGTAATGGTTTGGCAAAACACTGTTAGTTTGTTGAGAATTCGCATGTGAGAATACAAATCTCACAGTTCGGCTGATTTATACGAGAATTACTAAATTGCAGTAACGATGTCTTAGCCACATTTAGGGTCAATAAATTAAATCTTAGCCACTGTTGAGCCCTGTGAAGTTCCTTTTCCGCATTTTGTAGTACTTCGACGTGTTAATTCGCGGTAAAACATGTTTTTTGTCAGAATGGCTCCGTAAAATACTAACTTGCTGCATTTGACTCTTTTGGCTTGTCACCTATAGGTGACAAGGCGCTGGTGGACAAGCTTCTCAGCCTAACTTATTGGCGAAACGTTGCTTGCAACCTACCATCTCCCTTTCACACGTCACCACCATTTCACTTCATCCAAACTTGATTGATATACCGTTTGTCGTACGAAAAGCTTATCCTCCACTTTTATTGAACGCATAGCCAAGGCATATGACCCGTCAACCTGTAAAGCAAGAATGAAAGGCAGCTTCTGAACTCGCTCATCCCATCATAGACCTCATCTACGCTGAACCGATTTTGATGGGACTTTCACTGGAAGATAGAAGAGTTCATAGGTCAAAATACTTATAGGTTTTTATCTCGGTATACCTCCCTACAGGATCGTGATTTACGCGGGAAAAACCTCCCAGCTAGTCCTTCCTACTAATATCATAAATGCGAAAGTTTGTGAGGATGTCTCTTTCACGCAAAAACTACTAAAAGGATCTCAATAAAATTTGGTAAGTAGATAGTTGACATCCTGGAATAACACAATAGGCTAATTTTAACCCGAAAAAAAACGCGAACGAAGTCGCGGGCATAAGGTAGTCTCTCATAAATTGAGTACTAAGTATCTACGTAGGACTTTTACGATAGATATCGGTTTCCAGTCGAACCATTCGTTGGAGTAGTATAAGTCATATCATACCCACAGCGATTGCAATCTGATCTCCGCAAACCAATTAGGTACTACGATATACCGATATATTCAATTTGCATGACACCAGTAAAAAGTTTGTGGAAAAGGAGTAACTATCCATTCATTAATATTATTTTTGTAATGTTTTCTTGCATGCACGTTTCTTTATTCTTGTAAGTATACATATGTTTAAGCAAATAAATCTCTAATCCAATCTAATATCAAATATTCATAATCAGCTTATAAGCCTCTCGGTTAGTTGGAACATACCGTCCGAACCGTCTCCGAACTTTTGAGCCTAGGAAATGCCGATTATCAATGTTTTAAATTACCCAAAGTAATATTTATTTATTATTTAACATTTATTTATCTTTACAGACTTTTCCAAAGAGATAGTGTAGAAGAAAACATACTTAAATCTAAATAAAAAATCTGTTCATTAGCACATTAAATCAACTCAATACAATTAAAATATTACTGCCTGGGTTCGATATCACGACCATAAGTCAGACTCATAACCACTGGCCAACCTGCTCTTGGAATATTAAACTACTAATATCCATATAGACGAAGTCGATAAAAACAAAATGTCTATTAGTCTAGAAAGCTAATCACATTTTCAACTTTACCATTAAACAAATTATATTACAGAATACCTACTGCATACAGTCTAGCATTAAACAGCTGTCATCAAGACTAAGTAATAACCTTTATTAGTAATACTAATAATCTATATTAGTAAGCTATAATCTACAATGGACCGTTAATAGTAATGACAGTCTGTCTGTACCAATACAGTTCATTGGCCTGATAAGTATTGTTTGTCTGTTTGTCACGGTTGTCGGCTCGTGTGGGAGGACTCTATGACATTTCTGATACAATTTCATGAATCATAGATTACAAGATTCTTTTTCTTCTTATCGTGTGGGTAGTAAGGTCTAACGACTCCATACACCCTAGTGTCAGAGTTTCTAGACCGCCTCAAGGGCCTCTGATGTGCTCTATTTTGACGACCGCCATTTGGCGACCGGGACCACCGGCTTATACGTGCCTTCCGAAGCACAGAACCATCTTTTTATCAGACAATCAGGTGATTCAGGCCTGCAATGTCCAAACTGGAAACAACTTTACAGAGTATGCTTCCTGCGGGAATTGAACCTATGACCAACGGGTCACAAGGCAGACGCATAAACCACTCGACCATGGAGGCAGTTTAAAGATTCAAGATTTTAAATTCATAGATTGGTAAGTCGAGATGTAGAGGAACTGTCCGCTACATCATCATCTGGTTAAATTTTTCCCAACTGTTTTACAAGGAGCGTCTGACTATCTGACCTCTAAAACCCAGTAACTGGGAAACACGATACCCCTTGACCAGACCAGCGACACAATTCTGGCTTCTTATTCCCAGTAACGGCTTCCAAATATGTCCAAATAATAGACAGGACCAACGACCTTAGGTACTTTCTGAACACGGGGTATCACACTGCCAACTCTCAAACTCCAGGCTACTACTGAGAAATTTCTTATAGAAAAATCCAATAGTACTTTTTACCCGACCCGGGAATCGGAATGAGTAGTCGAGCTTGCGGCTACTAGACCAACAAGTCACTCCGCCGTTATATTAGCAGACTGAATAATTAGATGTGTAGAAACAGGACATTGGGTAAGTCGATCCACACAGCGGAGAGCGCTGTAACTCGGTGCAAACAGACAAGCATATTTTGTATTATTCTTAATTCACCACCTCTTAGTACTTGGGGATGCTATGTTTGTATTTTTTTGTACCTGACTGCAATTAAATTTACAATTTTAATGGGAGTGAGCCTGGAGATCTGTCATACAGGTCCCCAGTACAAACTCCAGCTCTCACTAAGGTATATATCTCGCTGTGACTTATATTTTATAAACCAATGTCGTACCTTTTTGATAGAAATAAATAAAAAAAGACTAATAATAAGATACTTGAGTGGAATACACCGAATACGTAGCTATCTGAAAACACAGTTATGTCGGTATGTTTAACGCTTACTTTACTAAAATTTTGAGATCAATGGTAGGCGTAGCATATGGATGATTTTCAGTATTATCTACCTTTTAGTTAACATACAGCTCTCATGCCTCAAAACAATTATTTTCATTATAAAACTTTTCTGCATTAGCATTAGCTACAATTTCCACAGTACAGATAAAATAAGTTCTGTAATAATTTCAAAGAGCAATGAAGACCATTCAACAAGAAGTTATCAAGAAAAAAAAAGTTGTGACAAAATCTCGGAAAAACAATCAATAAAGGTTCAATTCTGTTCGTGCGAAATCGACGAATTCGCCGAGAATTACCCGTTAGCAAACTGATTACAATTTTGCGTACTGTCGGAATTGCTAAAAACGCGTTTGGGTAATTGGTACTGGAAATTAAACCTGCCGATATCGTGTTTCTGTGAACATTAGACATAACGTTGCCACTGCTGAGAGACAGGCCTTCTCTATAATGAGAAGCAATAGGCGGTAATACACGACAAAAGCCCAGTGAGTGAGTTGGCGGATAATGCATTTCTTTGGATTTTCGATCCTAGGACATTTCCGGTCGGGCACGCCGCAATTGCGGCGGTAAGACCCCTCTTTGAGACTCCTCAGCCACTCTTTGAGCCACTCGGCTAGATCGGCGTCACGGCGTCCTGACCTACCGCATGACGCAGGTCCTCACCGGACATGGAAGTTTCGGGAGGTACCTGTGTCTGATGGGTAAGGAAGAGACGCCTGGGTGTCACCACTGCGAGGGTCGCCCTGAGGACACAGTCGAGCACACGGTGCAGGACTGCCCAGCTTGGGCAGAGCACCGACGTGTCCTCACGGCGGCAATAGGCGGACACCTCTCGCGCCCGGCCTTGGTCGAGGCCATGCTGCGGGGCGAGAGGGAGTGGGAAGCGGTCGCCTCCTTCTGCGAAGCAGTCATGCTTTCGAAGGAGGAGGCGGGCTGCGTGAGGGAGAGGATGGCGTCCTCCCTCCAGCCCAGCCGCAGTGGTAGACGCCCACGGCGTCGGACGTCGGCCGACGATCTCCGGCCACCGTAGGCGCGGGCATGCGGACAGCGAGTAAAGGGCAACTCGCTGTCCGACCATGGACCATGCCCGGGTCGACGGCGCGTCGTGTTCCACGCGCGCCTCAAAGAGCGTCAGCAATATGACGAGGCCCCCCCGTAGAGGGCCGAAGCCTGCCGTGGTCGTGGGACTCATCCCGTTACCGTGACCCCGGTACGTAAAGGGTTATTGAAGGAACACCGTGGATTTTAGTCAGTAAAAGTCTGACAGTCCCTCCCACCCTGCCCGGGGGGGGGAGGACTTATTTGATAATTTTACCACGCTAAAAAAAAAAAAAAAAAAGGACAGTTCCGGTCGGTTTCATCACGGTGTTTTCCTTTACCATTTTGTGAGCAGTGGTGATGATGAATATTTACAAAAAGTAAAACAAAAAAGTTGACATACCACCTATACGCACAAAACATTTTGGGAATACTTTCATTGCGCGTACGGCTAAGGAGTGGATACCCAGCCGGAGTCTGTGTTTCCCACCCCACCAGGTTATAGCATCACTTACCATCAGGTGAGATGGTGGTCAAACGCGAGCCTGTTATCAATAAAAAAAAACCTAGGTTAGAACTCGTAAGTTGTACCAGTAACCACTGAGCCACAAATATGACTCTGAAGCAACCGTAAAGTCCCAAGTCAACGGCGTGTCGTGTACCACGTAATTAAGTAAGCGACGACGGAAAAGTTTAAAAAATAAACTTTATTTATACTCAGTTACACCAAGGCAGTCATTAATTCAATTCTATAGAATATTGATCATTTATAATAATCTTATTGCTAACCAATCTATGTTAGTGACACACAGATATACGATAGCATGAATTATACTTGTTATTCTAAAATAATATAATTATTAGCTAATGAAGCTAATATTGGGGATTGGGGATTTTTAACTCGCGCCTCTAGGAGCAATTAGCAGCAATGACAGACGGATAGGGTAAATACCTACCGGGGTTGCGGAGATGTTCTTAAGAAAAAAAAAAATACCACGGCAGGAACATAGTGGGTTTTCAATCAGTAGAAGTCTGACACCTAGTTCCACTCCACGCAGCGGGAGGAGTCAATTGATGATTTTCCCCTGAAAAAATAGCCATTACCGTCTTGACCAAATAAAATAACGTTACCATATTTTCGCATAATTATTATGTTTGTGCGTATCAAACTTTTAATATTAGTTTAGAAACCGACTTTTCAATTATTATTTTAGTGCATGTCGAACAACGAATTAGTACACGAACTCCGCTCAAAAATGGTTCCACGCAAAACACAATCAAGTAGGCGGGGTGAAAAAAATACAATCAAAGCGCCTCTCAGTCTGACGTGCGCTCAGTAACAGACGCTAGAATCGTGTTTATCAGTGAAAAATCCAAGAAAAATCTCGTTTCTGAGGGATAAAAATGACCTCCTGCGTAGTAAGGTGGTGTAAAAGACGGAAAGAAGGAAGTAAAAAGCTAACTGGGATAACTTATCACTCGTAAGTAAAATAATTTTGTGTTTTATTTTCGTATAGACAACCACGAGTTGTCAGTATTATGCAACAGGTAGCCAGCCAGTTTTTAATACCTAACTATTATATATTTTATATTAGTTTGCCTGTGTGTTTCTTATTTTAGTTTCCCCAAAAAAGAGTTTCGACGACTACAGTGGATTGCAGCAGTCCGCTTAGAAAAAAGAGAGGATGACTGGTTACCAACTGATGCCAGTAGGGTTTGCTACATACATTTTGGTATCGAAGACATATATTCGTCACGCACTGGCTATCGTATGCTAAAAAAATCAGCTATACCTATTTGTACGGTTAGTGCTGTTGCACAGCATTTTGTGAAAAATTCGGGTAAATCCTGATAACTTTATTTAAGGATTGCTTAAGAATACAAATTTTAAATCACTTCTAATGTGTTTTATGTTATCAGAAGATATTACACCACGTTGAAACAATGCAGGTAATTAAATCGGTACTCCGTATATTATTATGAGCTGATAAATAGAGCGAGCCAATATTTGGAGACGTTTCTGTCCATTTTACTAAACAACAAAGTTTTGTTTTGAGTACCTCGATTACCCTTAATTCCCTTTTATGAAGCTTTACACTTTTTGTAAACTTAAGGTAAAGAGGTTTAATATTAATTTATAATAGGTATTTGAGTTCATAATAAATGACTGACTCCTACTGCATACTGCATCACACCATCCTCGCCGCTCGATGTCACGAAACAATCTATCTCGTTCCCACTCGCTTGATTCGATATTTCAGTTTCACTCTAACATTATTTTACTAAATAAAATAGCGCCCCAAATGAATGAATTGACGGATCCATGTGCAGAAAATAAATTTAAAAAAGTGTTTTGTTTGTGCGCGTGTTGCATTCGTATTATCAGTTTAGTGGTATAAGTTTGGAACCATGTTTTAGCGGGCTTCGTTAGAGAGTTATGATTCTATATCATTCCTAATTCGTTGATGTCGAAGTTTCTAATCAATGAATTGTTTGTTCTGTCGACGAAATCAGATTTTTGTTTATTAATGAAACTGCTAAATTTCAGGGTATTTTTATTGGTATTGAAGATTGTAAAGTACTGTATATAACACAATTTAATCATTTTTTCGCAATTCAATTTATAAGGAGGTACAAAGCCTGATAACATCTCATTCATTTCCATTCATCTCATCTCCCGGCTTCACTCACGCGAGACATTTCTTTTTGAATAAAATTTCATTAAATTGGTCTTTCTCCGGTTCCAGGCGCCTCGCCTGCGAAATGTAATCGAAACTGGTTCAGTACTTTAGTCCAAAACGTACAAAGAGCCTTGTTATAGGTAGTCATAGTTCTACTTACAACAGACTAGCTCTATAGCGGAGCTGAGAAGTGCGACTGGGCCGGTGTGGAGTCCCATTACCAGATATACTCCATCTCTTGTCATTGCTGTGAAACCACTCCAGACACAAGCATATTTAGCTTAGTGGGAGGGGTTAACAAGATTGTTAGTAACGTGTATTCTACCCATATTGCTAGTTCTCTTTTAAAAACATTAAACAAAATGTCCACCGTGCACAACCATTTGCACGTTGTTTAATCTAGGGCTTGCAATCCTGCAGCCTGAATTCAATCTCGGTATTTGCGGGACTACGAATTTTCAATCCCGTGGGATCTTGTATTTGCGGGATCCCGCATATTGAAAATATTGACATTTATATAAGGCAAATAAAACAATGAATTAATCAACTAACTCCACATTTATTTTAGTATTACTACTAGTATGAGATCAATCAAATTACATCGTTTATTTATCACAAAAAAACAATGAATTAATCAACTATCTCCACATTTATTTACGTATTACTGTTAGTATGAGATCGCATGCATGCTTTTTTTCAGCCTCGCAAATCCCGCGGATCCCGCGCCCGTAATCCCGCATCACGCGGGATCCTGCAATACCGAGATCTCAGTATTCCGGGATTGCAAGCCCTAGTTTGATCATAGTAAGGTACCTAACTGCATATTGGTCCGAAGATGTTTGAGCATCAATTCGTAAAGAAGAAGACTTTATTACAGACTCTTTCTATAATAGAAAAACAAAAGATGTTAAACTTACTTTAGAAAAATATTTATTATTAATTCCGTCAAGAAATTTGTCAAAGATTGTAAGATATTTTCTCTGCAAAATTATCTATAAAAAATATCTCTTTTTCTAAAGTATGACTTTGGTTTGGATTTCCGCAAAGTAACACCTGATTCTATTCGTTACTATAGTATTAGTAATAAAAAAATAATGTAAATAGATTGTTAGTAATTAGCTAGTAAACAAGTTACAACATTTTTTTATACATAAGTAGTAAGGAAGTTCAATTCCTATTAGGAATCGGGTTTACAGCCCAGTGCGCAGCAGTCTTCCAAGGACAGTAATCTTTAAAAACAGATAGTTGTTCTTGTTATGTTAGTCCTAAATACTTGTTGTGTGACTTTTAAAGTTTGTGTCAAATAAATGTGTTTTTTCTAGTACAGGCTATGGCTGCAAGCGTTCCAATAACTCAACCAATAAATGAAATACATTAGATATTTTAGGAAGGTAGAAAGCAGGATTTTAATAACTTTTGACTACAAAGATTTTCGTGTCTTTTCAAGTATTCACTTTCAGCTAGCGGTATGAAGTGCGCGGGGGGAAGCTCAAGTTATAAAATTGTTTCGTTAAAGGAATGCCAAGATTATATCGCAAAAACTGCCTTTTATTTTTAGTTTTTAGAAGATTGTACGAAGAGATTACCCTAAATGGTATTTTATTTGTGATTATATTTTTGTGTGTAATTTCAATGAGCTTTAGGCGAAGTTATAACAGGAGCTTGGCTTATCAAGATTAAGCATGCTTTCCATCTTGAGATTTTTCCGAGCCTCGAAAAGAACGTTAACCTGTTCCGATTTACATCTGTAGATTCAGTGTCGTTCTGGCAGTAAGAAGCCAGCTCTCTGATGAGAATCTGATAACAGTTTTGCAAAATGCACTGTTTCACCCAGTTACTCACATAGATAGTCCCATGGGCCCTGTTTCTGGACTACTTAAATCATACTTATTTGTGCTAGTAAATCGACGTCGGAGTAATTTATTAATATTCAGTTACGGGATTGTGTGAGACGTGGGATTGCGGTGTTTGGGCTTCTGCTTGCCCCCAAAGGGACAATACATATGTAGATTTTAAATGTATGACTAAAGTATAGCTATAGTGTGTTGTCGTATAGCATATGACTCCAACACAATTAGGTCCATTTTATTAGATTACTAAATGGTTTACTTTCTTCTGTCTGGTCGTCGTAAATTATCTCAAGGGAAATAATTACGAAACTGAATGATATTAGCTATGATATATGCTGCGTTCGTCTAAATCCCTTGAGCCGTGGCTAATTAATAAACATCTATCTATTAAAACAGCCAGATTTTCGCATAAATTGTAACTATAAAGTATTCGATGGGCCTGAAAATTCAATCTTACTCCCTTTTGATCATTTAGGACCTCACAATCTTTGGCCTTACATTATTACTGAGGTTTAAACTTGATAAAGCAGGCAATTTCCCGGCATTTCACCCGCGGCGTAATACCACGGCTCACGCGTTCCTTTATGACTCAATTTGTTGGTAACAGAACTTTAAGCTTCTAAATAGCCATTTCTGATAGGTCTTTACTTCGAATATGAAGTTTTTTCAATGTTATAAGGCAGTAAATAAGAACTTTTTTTATTCAAAGGCGCTTATGTATTAACAATGTTCATGTTGTACCTACATGAAATCAAATTAGGTAAGTTTCACATTTAACTGACATAATTAACTAATTTTATATTCAATTTTAAGCAAACCGGTCCGAAAACGCATGTGTGTTTAAAAAAATATTGCTTTGTTTCCGACACGTTAACGATTCGGTGCTTTTAGTTTTAACAATATCCAATTATCGATTTTAATTACAGGCAAACATACGTTGAATACGCATTAGAAATTTTAAGCTAGTTTAGTTTAGATTTCAATATTTATTCAGGTGTGAGTTTGTTATTGTTCTCAAGTATGGAATTACTTTATTTGCTTATAAATGAGTACCTGTACATCGATGTAACAGATGGATTTCTTTTTATATCGATATGATCAGAAGTCCAGGGAAAAGCTTGCGGGAATATTCTAACGAGATACCGCAGTGCTGGAACGTAAGGACAGTGAAGGAATACGGTGGGTTTTTAGTCAACAGAAGTCTGACACTTCCCTCCGCTCCACCCAGAGCGAGAGGAGTCATTCGATAATTTTCCCACCGAAAAACGGGACCAATCTCTAATGCCATGGAATCGGTATTGGATCGACCTATAGGGACGGTGTAAGACAGGTTTTGTTAAAAAAACTTTTTAGCAGAAAATAAAACCGACTTCCATATAAAAACACTACATAGGCAAAAATAACTTAAATTTCGGTGGTCGGTGTCATTTGTTTCGTATTTTCTTTTTTTTTTATCGACACCGCCTTCCGAAATTTAAGTTATTTTTGCCTTTGTCGTGTTTTTATATGGAAGTCGGTTTTATTTTTTGCTAAAAAGTTTTTTTTCACGCTTTTTAGTGGGTCGGTTTGTAATTTATCTAGTTACAAAAGCCAATATGTCAACTACTTATCACCTTTTACAAAATATTGCATTTCCCAGTGAAGAGCCGTTAATTTTTGAGGAGTTCTCCTGGTACATCACCATCAGCTCTACATCACCATATGCATTGTGACAAGCATAAAGGCTTAACATCTACATTCAAGTAATCTAACCGCAATCCACGAAATACTTATTATTGAGTAGTTTCAGTGGCCATCTGTGGTCTTCATCATCAATTCAACTTCCCCAAATGGTACTTTTCGAAAGCAACTGCTCAAGGTACTCTAAGAAATACTCAAAACGCTATAGGTGTGCCTATAATATTTGAAGAGTTCCCTCGATTTCTCCAGGATCCCATCATCAGATCATGATTTCGTAACAATGGGACCAACTAGAACGTATACCCTTTTAAACGCAAAAAGAATTTTTCAAATCGGTTCAGCCGTCTCCGAGTTATGAGGTAACATACATAAAAAAAAAAAAAAAAAAAAAAAAAATTCAAGACGAATTGTAAACCTCCTTTTTTTGAAGTCGGTTAAAAAATAATAGCATTTTTTTACAAAACCTCTGGTTGTATGTCTGCCGTGTTAAAGATTAAGAGCTATTCTTTATTCGAAAATCAAAAAATTAAAAAAAACTACCTATGTGTTCGAAAATCATCGACCTATAAAAAAAAAACCGAAACTCTCGCTTCTAAAAGCAACTGGCCATTACGCTCGCAAATACTTAGGTATTTAATTTCCCGTCTTTCCACTCATTGAGTAAACATTCCTCTGTACATTGAAACCTCCGTAATCGCCTCGCTATAAAAATTCAGGAACTGTGTATTACTCGTTACAGTCGAATCACGTCGTTCCCCACTCCCCGGGGAGATTCAAGCTTTCAAAGTTTACACATACATTTTTATTAAGGGTCGATGTGAAGTAAAACTTTTATATCCGTTGTATCGTCAATAGAGCTTTAAGTGGTGATAAATAATATACCGAAATCGTATTTTATGTAGACACGCAAAACTTCACACAGGCAAATTGGGGGCGAAGGTTTTTCTATTAATTTCCGGGTTGTTTAGCTCGCTGCACATAATTATACCTCTGCTTTTTTTTGTGAGGAGAGTATTGACGGCAAATGTCTCTTAGCCAATCTATGGTTCAATCAAGACATGGCACTGTATCATTGAAATAGCAAGCAACAACAAACTGTTAAGAACCTCTATATACATATATTTATTTTTCATTGTTGGTAGGCTCACATTTTGACCATCATCTCATCTGATGATGTGGTCGCAGATGAAGATTGCTTACGTAGAAAAACCTATTCACTCTTGATTTAAATACTTCAGGATTAGCGCTATCAGAAAGCACAGACTCTGGCAGGGAATTCCACTCCTTAGTTAACAATGAAAGTTTTCCCGAAATATTTTGATTAAATAAAATCTAACTATAACCTGGGGGTCTTTATCTTTAAGGCAAGAGTGAATAGGTTACTTCTAGGTAAGCGTGCTTCATCTTCGACCACATCATCGCTTACCATAAGGTATTTAGGTGAGATGGTGGTCAAACGCAAGCCTATAAACTATGTTAAAAAAACCAAGCTACAATTAAAAGTACAATCCGTACCTGCTGTACGCACTACCCACTCAGCCCATTGCTGCTATGGGTGGTATAAGCCTTACTTTAGTTTGTAAGCTCGACATTAATTAATGCTAATTGCTTTGACATCTCCGGCAGACACGTGTCTCCTGACTAGTGCTGCCAGACGTCCCGTATTTCACGGGAGGTACCGTATTTCAGGCAGAAATTCAATTGTCCCGCCGGAACCGACTCTGTCCCGTATTTCAATTCGATTTCGCATGTATCATCCGCTCATGAAACTCTATACTGCTTATATCCAATTGGCTCGGCTGCGCGCAAGCGACTGAGGTTTGAGTTGAGTCTGTTTATACCGATGTGCTCGACTTTTTAAATAAGTCAAATACGACAAAAATATGTTAAAACATGCGCATTCCTCTGAAAAATATTAAAAAAAAAACAACTTAGTAAATAATTGGGTTTATATTTTTCCCGGAAAAAAATAATTAAATCCCGTATTTTAATAATTAATTCCCGTATTTCCCGTAATTAAATGCCTATTTAATCATTTGTCCCTTACAGGCTCAAAAAAAATCTGGCAACCCTACCCCGAGCTCAGGTCGTGACGCGGCTAACGTCACTACTGGAGTAAAAGGTCGGAAGGTCAAGGGTTGCATTGATGAGTTAGTCACCGTGTAGGAGCCAAATAAGGTTTCCTGCCCTAGTGAAATATTAACGGAAACGGAATAATGTTTTTGTGAAGATTATAGTAAGATTAGGTAGTAATCATCTATAATAATATATGTGATATCCTCCGATCTGAACTGATGTGCACACAGACGCAGAAAGTTCTCAAGTTTGATTTTTTGCAAAAAAGTGAAACGAAGTTGTATGTGAACTACTAGCAGTCGTGCGGGGTCACTACTGTGGAATTTATCCCGTTAAAACGATAATCCTCCTTTTTCGCAGTCGGGTAAAAAGTCTATACCTTCCTCAAGCTTCAAGCTACTTCCATTGCAAATTTTATCCAAATCCAATCAGTACAGTAGTACTGATTGGATTTGGAAAACTTTGTTTGTTTGAACGCTCTAATCTTCAGTAGAAGATTAGAGCGTTCAAACAAACAAAGTTTTCCACTTTATAATTGTATAGAGAGAAGCTTTGCCCGCACTCCTAAATAGTAACATAAAAACATGACATACCTTACAAAAACAGAATCTTTAAAATCCATTCCTTATTGGCAGAAACAAAAAAACACACAACATCGAATAGAGAACCTCCCTTTTTGAAGTCTGTTAAAAAGAGGGTAATTACCGCAACATTACCGCACGCGCGCGTATACGTAGCTATCTTGCTACTGATTGGGCAGCAGCAGTTAGTTATGTCTTAAAAGACATGCTCAATACACACACTTATTGTGTATAACTAAATAGACTATCAGCGTATTTATTTTCTCATTCTATGTCAAATCCATTCAAAGGTTGTCTGTCTAAGATAAAATTGTTTTTATTAGAGTTGTTAATTTTGTTATGGGTGAAGTACATTAAAGAGTAAATCTATCTATCTGTTTGTAGAGCTATGTTAATGGTACATGGCGCGTCTATATTAAGTGACTTCTTTTATATAATATGTCTATAGGGCAGACCAGATTGTTTAGGTATTGATCAAATCTTTGCCTTTTGCAACAAAGATGAAATGATGTTACAGCCGATTAAGCAAAATTTATTCACATTCATTCATTAGGTTGTTTTCATAGGGTTGAAATCATTATGCAAATACATTGTGGTAAAATTAAAAGCAAACAAAAGGGCATTACTATTAGTTATTACAAAACTCTACGCTGTAGATGCACTATCGATTCGCTATCGTCTTCTAAACGAGGAATCATCAGTCGTGTACCATATACTAAACCAAAACTACTCTACTTTTCACAGTACCCACAACAAAGTAGTTGAGCTTCTTAAAGTTCTAAGTTGAGCTATACGCTATCTGACAAATGTCTGGACAGCTGCGCACTCTGTGAGTATCTTTCCTCAAAAGATGGCCTCAGACTGTAACCTACAAGGTTCACATATAATTTAACCAATATAGATTGTATGGACTTCAAAAGAGACGGACCTCTGTGTTTATTCTCAGGGTAGTCAGTTAGGGAACATCGGCCTCAACTAGTTTAAATAAAAAAAAAATGGTGAGACAGTCTTGCAAAATAAAGATCATTTATCAAAATCACGCAAACCATACTGATTAGATTGATCAATTTCAACATCATAACACTGCGTAGCTTCTCCATGCTCGAGTAGCCCTCAGTGGAAAGCCGGGAAACTCAGTGGAAAACAGGAAGCGATGCATGCAGGGTTACACGGTGTTTACCCAGTTGTAACCCGGTGGTTATGGGCGGTCGCGGTCGAACGATCCCCGGAGAAATTATGATTGTACCCAGCCGAGCAGTCGGCCGTGAAGGGGTTGGTATGGCTATCATTGTATGCGATAAGATATTTATTGGAACAAAACACAGTTTACAAAAGTTTGTGTACGTTAACAACAGCATTTGAATGGAATACTGTGTCGCGGCCATTGACGCAAGAGGGGAGACTACAGCATTTACAAAAATAAGAAAAAGAACCAGAAATGTTTTATTGATTAGATTTTGTAATGTGTGAGTCTGTGTATAATGGCGTGAAATATAATTGTAGGGTGTGTATGTGTAATACAAGTTGCACACATAGGGTAGGCGAGTATGTGGAAGACAAAGCTGACGATATTAGTAGTAAAAAGGCGTAACACACACACCGTAATAGTCTTTATTTTGCTGCCATGTCTATACAACGTACCATCACTGTGGAAGAAAGCAGGTAAAGCCCAAGGACGCGTTATAATAACGTATGAGATCCCGTGAGTAGAGGAGAGAGTTCAGTTTACAGTTTGCACCCATTCGTGCCGCTATCTTTGGTTAAAATAGCCAACCTCCTAAAAAATCTTATATCGTCTGGAAGCACGGGAGACGGAGAGAAGATGAGGAGCGATCTCATTGTTCTGAGGATTTCATTACCTTAAGAATTCATGGCACCTAAGTAACCTCCGCAAACGTGGAAGTTATTGACCTAAGTAGTGCGGTGACATGATTGTTATGATTTCATCAATTTTTGGAGTACTTTATTTTGAGTTGAAACCCTTCCAATATCGTTTGATATCATCCAAAGAAGCCGTGCCCTTGGTATGTATACAATGTGTAACGGAAACCCATATCTATCCAAAAGAGCTGAAGACAACACCTGGTATGGAGTCTCAATGCACAGTTTCAGCTCAAAATAACTGACTCAAAGAATTGATAACAAATTATCGGTTTCATATGTTTCTTGAATACCAATCATAACAAACGTGTCACAGCACTACGAGGGTCAATAACTTTTCACGTCACTTGCCAATAACACGATAATTCTCTTCGTTCTACTTAATTTGAAAAATTCGGTCTCTGGTATCAGTGTATTGGTATTTGTAATAAGTTCTACACACATAGGATTACAAAACCCTTGCCATATCGTTTGTTATCATCCAAAGAAGCCGTGCACTTGGTATGTATATACCCTTTAAATTACACCTTGTATACCCTTTCCGTTACACGTTGTAAAACAAAAATTAGCAATATTATTATTCTAAGTTTATTTCGTTATTTAGACAGAGAATTCATTTTGCTAATCGCGTGTGTGAACCCAATAAAGCCATTTTGACTGCTGTCTAACCCATGGCCATTGTAATATGTACAAGTCTTGATAATTTTTCAAAACGCACGTAATCCAAGTAAATTAATAATTAAAATACAAGAAATTTTGTAAATTTTGCAAAATACTTAATAGCACATTATTTCATGATCAAACGTCGCGTCGTTTAAAAGCTTCAAATATATGTTTTTACACTCGTAAAATACATAATTTTGCTGAGAAGCAATAATTTTAATAGTTCTCTATTATAAAACTGTCTGTAATGTCAACTTCGTTTGCGTGGGAGCATTTTCCCGCGTTAATCCCGATACCACGGGATTTCTGGGAGAAAAGCCTATTTGTCGTCCAATTACCTCCTCTATTTTCCAGTGAAAGTCCCATAAAAATCGGTTCAGCCGTTCCAGAGATTAGCCCGGAACAACAGAAATACAGACCGGTAAAAGATCGTTTTAGTATCGTGTTAATAACTACAAGCACTTGAGAAAACACAGTTACGTACTTGAAATCACAGACAAATGCTTCAATTTTGTTAAATACGTCGACGCCCCCAAGCAATAACTTGGTAATCGAAAAATCAAAATTTTACAGGAGAAAAGATTTACTGATTATATCAAATATTTTTCAAAGAATGGGACTATTGAAGTCATTGATGTATGAAATGAAAGCTATTTTTTTGCGAAACATAACTGTGCCGTTAATATGAATTTACTTTTATTTGAAACCTAGTGATTTATGAATATAAATAATACCTAAAATTCTGCAAAAAAATCATTAATATATCAGTAATAGTGCTACGGGATTATTGCAGTAAGCTTATCAAATAAAATATTTCGTAACATTATATTATGGACTTCTACTGCGTTATTATTTATCGTAGGGATGATACGTAAACTATTTTACGGAGTTATTATGGTAATATCATATCATTTTAGAAACGGTATTTACCCGTTCACCAAAAACTTCATGAAAATTATTTAAGCCATTGTGCGCACAGCCAAGCTGTGGAACTCTCTGCCGGCTTCTGTGTTCCCTGCCACATATGACCCGTCAGCCTTTAAAGCAAGAGTGAATAGGCATTTTCTGTGCTCGCTCGTTCGATCGTAGACCTCATCTTACACTTACCATCAGGTGTGATCGAGGTCAAGAGCGGGCTCATTCGTAATAATAATAAAAAAAAAACAATAAACCAGTAAACGCTACTTACGAAAATAAATTAATCTATAATAAGTTTTTGCCGACATATGTTTGTGTCTAAATTCTGAACAATAAACATGTGTGTTGTGATATCTTTATACATATCATTAGGAAAAATCTGAAAAAAAATTGCTTAGGTGTAGTCCATAGATGTCGAATTAGTGATAATAAATAGCATAAATCACATATAAGCACATTACCAGGTTATTTCTTGGGGGCGTCGATGTATAGAAGATGTGTAGATAAGTCGTAGCTTCCGTGCCGTGTGCTAATGCAAAATATGTAGAGGAAATCAGAGAAAGTGGAACAAATGTTTTACATGCTTCGAAATAAAATAATAAATCTGTTAGTTAAGTAATAAAACTGTTTTCTGCTAGAAATGAATATAAATTAAGGGCAAAACTATTTGATTGTATTTTTGATTTATCCTTGTTCTTAGGGTTTCTTCAGACAAAACTTTCTTCTGAGTATATTACGTTTTGGTATAGCATGCATAACGTCTTTACAGCAAGAACACTTCAATATAAACGAGCTCGTGGCTAATTAAAAAAATTGGCCAAGTGCGAATCGGACTCGCCCATGAAGCGTTCCGTAGTAACTACAATAAATATAATATACTTACAATATTTTTTTGAAAAAAAAAAAAAACAAAAAACCTTACAAATTTCTTAAAACTAGCTTATTTACAATTTTCACAACTACGCCAAATAACTTTGTTTTTCATAGTATTTGTATGAATTACAAAGTTATATTTGCGGTTTTAGAATATTTTCTAAAACCGCAAATCAGCAGTTTTTGAGATACAGTATATTTACTGTATCTCAAAAACTGCTGACTCGATCTCGTTCAAACCAATTTTGGTTGAAAGTTTACATTAAGATCTACAACAACATATATTGTTTTTAGATTTTTCACTCCATTATTATAGAAGTTAGGGGACACACATTTTACCACTTTTATATCTTTTAAACGATTGACTTTATGAAAAAGTGGTTTTAGAAACCCTTATTTCATTTTAAAAGATCTGTCTATAGATACCACACACGCATAGGTTTCATGAAAAATATATTTTCATTTCTAGTTCCATGTATGGGGACCCCCCTTTATTTTAAATATTTTTTAATTTTTTTCTTAAAATCGGAAAGCGGTTCACAGAATACATCTACCTCCTAAGTTTCACATGTATAGTCTTAATAGTTTCGGAATAAAATGGCTGTGACATACGGATGGACGGACAGACAGACAGACAGACGGATAGACATATCGAAACTATAAGGGTTCCGTTTTTTGCCATTCGGCTACGGAACACTAAAAAAAATCACGAGTCGAACTTGGAAAGGTTAGATAGAACCTGTGTTATGGATACATTGTAAAAATTATATATTGATTTGAAAAGAGTAACTGTGGAGTTTCTTGCCGGTTTTTCTCCATAGAAAACGACCAATTTCGAATCGCGCCCTAACTGCTCACGTTTTGTAAGTGCCCTTGTAGGCTTATGTGAAATAAAACATTTTGAGTTTTGAGTTTTTTGAAGTGAAAACTTCTTTAGCGGCGTTGTGCACTTTTTTGTAATGGGTAAAAATGTTAAACTCGCATCAGTACACGTGACCTGATCGAAAATTCGTAAGACGGACGGAAAGTAGACAGCCGGCGCGGCGTAGGAGAGAAAGTATCCCCCTCTCTTTCTACGGCGCGGCGAAAATGTATGCCTGCGCAAACTTTTTAATTTAATATAAATTGTCATGTTTGTGTACGATAGCGCAATAAATAACTATTGTATTCTACCACATAAATGATAGTACTTTTATACTGATAATTAAAGCAATTCGTGAAAAAGTATTCTCTAATCATTCCAAAATATCAAATATGCACAACGTTAATATTCAAGTTTTCACTTCTGCCGGCACTCCCGGAGTGCAACCCGTCGTTTTTTTTTTAAGATAGATATACTGTATTGTACACCAATAATTGAATCACACTTAAATAACAATATTGTAAAAAAAAATTGGTTACAATAGCGGTCTTATCGCTGGGAGCGATATCTTCCAGACAACCTTTGGAAGGATTTTACGAGCCTTAATTAAAATGGGGAGGGCTATATTAGTGTCGGTCTGTCGATGGGTAATCATGTTAACATGTCGGGATTCCTCCCTGTCCCGGAAAACACGTTAAATAGTTGATTCCGGCTGTCACTTGGACATGTTTGACAGCTGACAAGGGTAGAAGTCAGAAAATCCGAAAATCTTTTTTGCCAAGTAGTACCATGTAACCCAGCTGCATTGTGAAGGTGAGACAGGTAGTTGCTCTATTTAAAACACTAGTACTCAATAGTCTACTGGCTACGGTATTGGACTTCTGATCAAAAGGTCTCGGGTTCGAACCCCACCCATTACATTGCCATGAACTCACTTCTGTTTTTTAGGGTTCCGTAGCCGAATGGCAAAAAGTGGAACCTTTATAGTTTCGTCATGTCTGTCTGTCTGTCTGTCCGTTGGTACATCAAAGCCATTTTATTCCGAAACTATTAGGACTATACATGTGAAACTTGGTAGGTAGATGTATTCTGTAAACCGCTTTCCGATTTTAAGATAAAAAAAAATTAAAATACATGGAACTGAAATTGAGATTTTTTTTCATGAAACCTATGCGTGTGTAGTATCCATAGACAGGTCTTTAAAAATGACACTGACGTTTTTAAAACCACTTTTTCATAAAATTAATCATTTAAAAATATACGCTTCCAAAGTGGTAAAATGTGCCCCTCTAACTTCTATAATAATGGAGTGAAAAATTAAAAAAAAATGTATGCTGTAGATCTTAATGTAAACTTTCAACGAAAATTGGTTTGAACGAGCTCCGGTTGAACGAGCTATGAAAAACAAAGTTATTTGGCGTAGTTACTACGGAACCTTTCATGAGTGAGTCTGACTCGCACTTGGCCAATTTTTTTGTGTGTATCTTCTCGCAGGTCAACCTCTGAGGTTGTCGGCTGCTTAACCGGGCTTGTCTGTGGTTGGCTTAATTAATAAATTAATTAAAGCCTCCAGCCTTTTTTTTTAAAGATTAGTAGCAATGTAGGTAGAATTCACATTACTAGCAATCTTGTTAATCGCTCCAACTAAGCAAAATATGCTTGTGACTGGAGTGGGTGCCCTTAGCGTGTAGTCGCCTAAGCCCTTTAAAGGGCTTATTATAAAACTTAAAAACTAGGCGACTACACGCTAAGTGCACCCCACTCCAGTCACAAGCATATTTAGCTTAATTGGAGCGGTTAACAAGATTGCTAGTAATGTAAATTCTACCTACATTGCTAGTAATCTTTAAAAAAAAATACAAGTATACAACTCGCAACCACAGCATACGGTCAGATCTGGACCCGACCCCAACATAATTGGGGAAAAGTTAAGCAGATGATAATTTGTACTTGATTTCATTACTGTAAATACAAGGCAGATTATAGGTACCCCTTGATTCTCATAAGGACAGATTCTTAAAAGGACAGATTCTCAAAAGGACAGATTCTCAAAAGGACAGATTCTCAAGAACCTGAAAATGGTACAGTTGCACACACAAATTAATAGAAGGAAATATCTTCGACACTGTATAAGGACAGACTGCATAACCATCCGGACGATTTAATATTATTATTTTGTTAACTGTCCCTAAAACTATTATATATTCGCGTCGCGAACAGTAAGCCGTCAGAAGTCTACATATTCTAAATTGAACTTGGCTTGGAGTTACAGTTCTACTTGATCCGAGTTTCCCCTACAAACAGTGTTTTCGAGAGCATTTGAATACACGATTGTGACATTTTATTCAATTACATTTTCTTCCCACGCTTCTCCATTTTTATACACTTTTCTTATACTGTCCCAGAAAGATTTCAAATGTATTGTTAAGAAATTTAAATTAAATAAGAATATGTTGTTGCTATTAGATCTCTGTTGTTATTAATGATGCATATTCTTAGCGTGTACATTAGGTTCGATTTCTGGGTCGGGTAAAGTGTTATTGGGTTTTCTTTAAGGGGTCTTTGGTCATTTATTTATACTTTTTTTTTATTCAGAATGAGCTCACTCTTGACCTCGATCTCGCCTGATGGTAAGCGATAGATGAGGTCTACGATGTGACGAGCGAGCCCAGAAGACGTCGATCGAAGATTAGCGCTTTTAAACAAACAGACTTTTCTGCTTTGTAATATTATGTAACAGTATCTAGATGTGTACTAGGGCTTCCAATCTCGGAATACCGAGATCTCTGTATTGCGCGATCCCGCGTCATTTTCCAATCCCGCGTGATGCCGTCTTGTCATACCAAGCGCTTCTCCTCCACATTTATGCGCACAGCCAAGATTTATGGAATTCTCTGCCGGCTTCTGTGTTCCCTGCCACTTATGACCTTTCAACGTTTAAAGCAAGAGTAAACAGGCGTCTTCTGGGCTCGCTCTTCACATCGTAGACCTCATCTATCGCTTACCATCAGGCGAGATCGAAGTCAAGAGTGAGCTCATCAGTAACAAAAAAATATTCTAAACACTCGAATAGAAATATTATATTTACAAGCGAATATATTTTTATTGGATATTGAAAAGTGCCTTCTTTTTTCTGTGTGGGAAACTCATAGAATGACTTCCTGATCTGGGTGGAGCGAAACGAAATGTCAGACTTCTACTTTCTAAAACCCACCCTGTTTCTTCAGCTGCCCTTAAATTCCGGGGCTGCGGTTTCTCGTTAGAACATTCCCGCAACCCTGGCAAGGAATGGCCTTATAGGGCCTCGTCACTAATGCTGACAACTATGAGGCGCGCATGGAACACGACGCGCCGCCGACCCTAATTTGTCGACCTATGACCTCCTCTAGCTCAGCTGCCCTTAAGTTCCGGGGCCGTGCCTAGCGTAGGAATATTACAAATTATTACAAATGTAAAATAATTACAAACTAGCTTCATATAAGTTTTTAAGCTAACATGCTCACTAACACTATCATTAGAACTTAAAACGGGATATTTACCATGTGTATTTATTGTTTTGAGTTTCCGATATTTCGGCACTGTTGCAAGCGCCATGATCACGGATGAACTGAAGTAATTGCGGGTGGAAGTTTATGAGCAGACAAATCGATCTACCCTCTTTCTCATTCGTTTTCTGTTAGCGACACCGCTACCACTGTCACATGTATCACTAAACACTCGATTCTGTTCCCGACACACAAAACTCACCGTGTCGACTCGCGAACTTTCTATGGAACTTTTTCGGTTTTTACACATTTGAACCACTGGATTTCGGAAACTCAAAACAATAAATACACATGGTAAATATCCCGTATTAAGAAGCTAGCTTCAGCCCACGACTCCCTTCGCGTGTAAGGGTTTTCCCAAGTAAATCTCGATCCCATGGGAATTCCAGGATACAAAGTAGCCTGTGTGTTATTCCACGACTTTAACTATATAAATACCAAATTTCATTCAGATCCAATCACTAGTTTTTGCGTAAAAGAGTAACAAATATCCATAACATATATCGAAAGTTGGATGGATGAAGATTGGATATCTTCATCCATCCAACTTTCGCATTTATAATACTAGCTTCTGCCCGCAACTTCATTCGCGTGCGAGGGTTTTTCCAAGTAAATCTTGATCCCGTGGGAATTCCAGGATACAAAGTAGTATTGTTATTCCAATATTTCTACTGTCTACATACCAGATACATTGAGTAATTTTTGTGTAAAAGAGTGACAAACATCCAATTTCCATCCATCCAACTTTCGCATTTATGATATTAGTATGACTTAGTGCAAGAATACAATAACTACAGTTCAGATAAAGGAGGAAAGGAGTACAAGCTGACTCAATGTTTTATCTACATATATTTGAGACTTTAGAGGATTTACAATGTTTACGTATCTCTGCGGTTATTATGGGCCTACTAAGTGCCAAATAGAGCCATGTCCCTGTAGGTATACAGCCATATATATAACCATTATAATGTTATCGTGTTTGTAAACATTAATACTTGGCCTTGTGCTCTGTGCTTAAGGAAAATGTGGGCTATTTTGAATATATAAATTTTATTAAATGTGTTTTATTCAATTATTTTTGTAGTTTAAACCAATTTCTGTTCATCATTCTGGTTTAGAATTAAAAACCACTAGTTTTAATAATAGGTGATCTAGGGGATGACATTTTTACAGGAAACCCAGCATTAATTCATTAGAAGGGATATGAAAATTAGAATTTTTGCTAGGATATAAAGAAATATGTGGTACAGCGATTTTGAAAAATCGGGGTTGATTTTAAAATTCACAATTATTATTAAAATGTTTACTCTTTTTAAGAGATTTAAGGCATCGGAAATGTAGGTAATCACTAATCACAGATCGTATCTTGAGGTAACATTTAGTCTGTATGTATCACAGACCCTGATTAACTATTTATTTTCCGGTGCAGAAATCGAACCCACACAGCGGCCAATCACTCAACGACTGTGCGAACCGTGTCGCATGAGGTACTAAAACTGCTTGTTTTGTTGTAGCCCTCTGGTTATTATGAGTAAACTACAATATAAATAAATATTACTTAGATAAATATATCACAGAATGATATTAACCTTCTTGTGTTGTTCAGGACAGAGGTCTTTTCTCATGTAAATGTTAGATAGGTCTAGGCGGGAGGAAGCTTGCAGTATATTAATATTATACCAACGTTTTTATAGCCCTTTTTACATTTTTCTTATAACATGTGTGTGACCGCCATATTTCTTGAAAGTTTATGATAGGGTACGCATGATAAAAATGAACGTTACGGGTTTATATGGTGCTTATCTTTATATACAAGCCCTTTCCATACCAAAAGCGAAAGGAGTGACATTTTTTTATTAACTTTGAAAACAAGTAGACTCATTCCTAATTCTTTTTTATTAGTGGAAGGCCCGCGTTTGACACCTATCTCACCTAATGGTAAGCGATGATGTGGTCTAAGATGAAGCACGCTTGCCTGGAAGTAACCTATGCACTCTTGACTTAAAGACCCACAGGTTATAGCTATCAGAAAACACAGACTCTGGCAGGGAATTCCACTCCATAGCTGTACGCATAATGACAGTATTCCCAAAATATATTACAAAAAATTATTAGGAATGAGTCTAATTGTTTTCAAAGTTAATAAAAATAAATATATTATTAATTTGTAGGTCAGCTCAGAATACTTTGATTATTAATTTAATATGGATGATTCGACCCAGGTGTGTTGCCTGTAGTGTTTCTCACGACCTGAAATTGTTTTTATCTATGTATATAGTTGTAAATAGATTGTCTGGTAGTTTATCTTCTGGTAGTTTATCTTTTACATGTATATTTCGTTGATGAGATATGAGATCTTTGAACGTATTCTTGCAATGTTGTGTTGCCAAGCTCCAAAATATCCATGCTTACGGGAATGTCCGGGGTTGTGGTTGTATTCGAAATGAAACGGAAACTGAGGGAACAGATAGAGTTTTTAGTAGAAGTCTGAGCCTCCCTTCCGCTTCACCGAAAGGAGCCGTTTGATGATTTTCTCCCCAAAAAGGCAACAACAATGATATACCTAGCATTAGGGTAGTGAACAAAGCAAAGAATCGCTCTGACACCTCAAGGCACTTAGCCAGTTTTTATACTTTTTATGTTCCTACATAATTATTCTTTATATAATTCTGGCAGTTTGAGTGCTTTATAGGGCCCACTCAAATGTCCTTACTTTGGTATTGTTCGTCAAATCGTTCCAGCTCCTTAAGGTTCCAAGTTGAGCTACGCGATATTTGACAAATGCTTGCACTGTTTGGACGGGCCTGCTCAAATCTGTGTGATTCTGTCCTCTAAAGGGCGCCACAGACATTAACCTACATGGCTCTCATATAATTTGATCACTACAGATTACCTCTGAGTTTGTTTCAGTGTTTCTTCTCAGAGTAGTCAGTTAGGAAACACTGGCCTCATCTAGTTTACATTTACGAAAAAAAAAGACGTGTGAAAGTGTCATTTATAACCTATTTGCACCTATTTGCAAAATAAACATCATTTTTTCATTCAACAAAAATCGAACGAAGGCAATGTTTACCAAAAAGGTACCAAGTTCGCTAACAAAAGCTCGCAAAAAGAAAGAAATTTACATACATACTGCATGAGAAGTGAGAGGTAATGGTTGGGACTTTTCAAAGTTGGTCCTTATTTAAAAGTTTTCTGACGTCAAGTCGGATCCAATTGAGTTTCCGTAAGTTTGAATCGAATAGGATATTAATATCGTTCGTCGACTGTACTTTCTGATTTCCTGCGCAGTGTGCAGGATATTGATAACACTATCTACTTGCCTAGCACAAAGACATTAACGCTCACTGGTTTTAACAATCGCTAAAGGAAATTTAATAAGGAAACTATTCATTTGGAACTCACACAGAACAAACAAACAAAAAATCTACCTACCTACATATCTATTTTACTGAGCTTCGAAGATCTTTATCACAGCTTCATCCAATTCATAAGGGACCAGTCCGGTAAAATAAACTGACAAATAAAAATGATCTTAGATAAGATAAGATAAGATGTATTTATTTGCGTAAAACATGGTATAAATAGGTCTTACAGTACAAGAATAGAGCAGACATGTTTTGCCAAGATTAAACATAGCATGCAAATGTTTTTGTAATAACAATTTTCTTAGTAAACTAAATTATTATTATATTTTAAGAACACCACTTTTGTTCTAGGTATTGTTTTATACTATAGAAGTTGCTATTAATTAACCATTCATACAATTTTGATTTAAATGCATATCTCGAGTTAAAATTTTCAGGTGACTCGGTAAGCTGTTATAAATACATACACACATACTTAAGCAGTTTTTGCCCATAGTGTGGCTCCTACAACATTTAGCGAACATCATTCATTCCTTATCATCATCAAACGATAGACAGAAACAGAACTATGATTTAAAATTCGTATAGAATTACCTGCACATTAGTATTTCTTTTAGCTTTTATAAAACGTGACAAGCGCAAGACGTTTAAAATATCAGAATATAACAACCGTTACTTGGATCAATAGACAATCCTCTATGCTCTACTGTCCAGCTAAATGGATTCGGCAATTTTCTGTAATTTATTTTCAAAATTTGCACGTAACACTACACGTGTTACGTGCAAATTAATATATATCACGTTGTATGCACAAAGTGACATAATTTGCACGTAATAGTCAGACGAGCCGCCATTATCTAAAGGTGACCTATTTGACCTGTAGGAAAACCGATTTCTATCCACGATATGAATATAAATAGTTATCTTTGTCATCATTTATTTTTGCCACTAACGAGGTTCTAGACTTTTCCCATTTTTTGCACTTGGCTTCCACGCAGTTGAACACTAATCCTTATCCTTACATATGATAAGACAGTCTCCCACCACATCTGTCTGTATGTATATTTACGATAAATTCAAAAACTACGGAACAGATTTTCATTCGGTTTTCACCAATGGATAGAGTGATTCATGGGTAAGGTTTTAGTGTATAATTTATATGGATGAGTTAGTGGAGCATGAGGAAGGTTTTGTGTGAATTAGCAGAATGCGACCATGCGAAGTCGGGCCGGTTCGCTAGTCTAACCTATACGCAAATATAACTTCGCATTTATATGTACAAACAATATGAAAAACAGAGTCATTGAGCGTAGCCACTATAGAACTCTTGGAACCCAAGTCCGACTCGCACTTGGCTAATTTTGTTTCACGTATATTTATTTACTACCCGATGCAGTTCCTGTTATAAAATAAAATAAAATTTTCGGGCTTTGCACCCATAAAAACCACTCTATACATTAATAACTCTTTTATTATAAAACCAACAAAATATCTTGGATATTATTTCTATAAGGAAATAATGATGTTCATTTTGCAAATAGTTTATAAATAACACGTCATTTAATTTGTAAATTTAAACTAGATGAGGCCAGTGTTTCGTAACTGACTACCCTGAGAAGAAACACCGAAACAAACGCAGAGGCCAACGTTTCGTTTGAAGTTCATACAATCTATAGTGATCAAATCATATATTTTCTCATCCTGGAACTGCAGTCACAAACATTCCTTTCTATGCAACGAGTAGTATTGTACATTCTACTATTGCTCGTTGTCAAATGTTTTTCTGCAGTTTTTCATGTTCCGTCGCTCAATACAAATTGCTCTAACAACTTTGAATTATGTGAATTCTAATGGGAACCGGAAAATCACAAGAACATTGCTTTGTCTGGTTTATTTTTTTTTCTTAACTTCTTAAGACTCTCGCAGATAGGAGCGATGCCACAAAGCGACATATTTTTTAAACTAGTCTAGCTTCGGCCCACTGCTTCACTTGATTAAAACATTTTTTTTTTAATGTTCCTCAAGATCGAATCTATTTTCGTACCAAATTTCATGAAAATCGGTTAAGTGTTTGAGAAATTAAAGTGTAACAAACAGAAAGACTTTTGCATTTATTACGTTAGTAGGGATTTCCAAAGAGGTTGTCATATCTGTCTATGGTTGCCATAATTAGCGATAGACAATATAGACATCCATACAGGTTTGTTATTTTGAACATCGTATTACTTTATATGACGATGTAGAAAAATACATTCCATCCAACATTACCAGTATTTTTTAAACTTCACAAACTAAAGTCTTTAAATTTTGAAGGCCATAAGGTCATTGGACTTGATAATAAGTGCTCTGTTACAGGATCCTGATGCAGCAATGTTTTTATATTGACGCTTTTTCTTCCGTTAAAGAAATAACCCAACAAAAAGCACCACGAGTAACTCAAAAAGGGGGATTTTGTATTCGAGCTTAATCTTTTAAGAAGTGAAAATAAAAAACTTTGAAATTTAACCGTTCTCTACACAATAGTTTGCGAAAGTAATTGTTGAATTCAAACAGTTATTTTTTTCCAATATCTACAAATACATAATTATATAAATTAAATTGAATTGTCTGTACATGATTTGAAAATATCTTATAGTTATAATTTATAGTATACTACAAAAAGAACATTTTTTAAATTTTTTGTCTGTCTTTCTGTTTGTCCGGGCGAATCTCTGGAACGGCTGAACTGATTGTAATTGGACTCTCAAATGAGGTTGTAGGTACTGTTGTTGTTGTTCGCGGTTGCAGGCTACTTTTAAACTCGGAATTCGCACGAGATTTGGATTTGCACAGGAAATACCTCTCACGCAAAATTAATAAAAGTGGTCCTAACTACCAGGATATTGAACCTTGATCTTTCTAGTCCCTGGAAATCCAGATATGCGGTGAAACCATACATCAATATTGCAGTCGCGCATTTTTATCTTATATTACTCATTAATATCAGTCGACTATTCAGTACACGATTAGCGGTCATCGCGTGTGCTCCCTCGCTCCTTTGTAAACCTTTGGTCCGAAAATATATTCAGCTTGTTTTAAATCATCCGCCATCTTTCTAACTTCTACGTCAGACTTCCACCCATACGCGCAAAACGTTTTGCTAATACTTGCGTACAGTTAAGGAGTGAAATTCCCTGCCGGAGTCTGTGTTTCCTGACAGCCTGGAGGTTTTTAAGTCAAGAGTGAATAAGTTACTTCTCGGCAAGCGTGCTTCGTCTCCGACCACATCATCGCTTACCATCAGATGAACAAACGCGAACCTACCAATAAAGAATAAAAAAAATTAAATAAAAAATCTAAAATAAATAGGTAGGTATTTAAATACCCGGATGAACATTAATGCTCTATTCTCTATTTAATACATAGGTACCTACAAAAACGCACATCATGTTATGATGTTCGTATTTCCTCAAACACAGTATTATATAAAAGGACATTAGTTATGCAAGCGATTCTCAGAACATGTAAGTACATTATAACGTGCTCTGCCGTCAGAAGTTAAAGCCATAATGATGATATCTCTATTACCCACATATTAAAACTTTACTAGCTTTGCACGCGGCTTTCTCCACATGGAACTTCAGTAATACAAGGGAACTTACTAATGGGGTGAAAATTATAATTTAATGTCCTCGTCATGCAGAGTAAAACAGTACTCATTGCGAGATTTACGATGTCAAGCAGATTGGGCCCGATATGGCCAGAGTCTACCCGGGGTGCGGGAATTTTCTAATGAGATACCGCAACCCCTGATCGCAAGAGCAACTGAAGGACAGGATGGGTAGTAAGTAGAAGTCAATCTGACTAGGTAGGGGAGAGGTGGCATGAAAGGGACATTTTTGATTTTGAGGTCCTAGTAAGTGATTGAGAAAATATTTGGAAGAGATTGGAGTCGAATAGAAAACAATAAAATGCAAAAAATTAAATGCAATAATTGCCATTAATCAACTCTTAGTTGTTTAATTTCGTATCTTTAAAAAATGTGTATCTTGTCCCTTTCATAAATGAACTGTATTGAAAGGGACGCAGTAATTTAACCAAATTTCAAGGAAATATGTATACAAGAATTACTTAGGTATGTTAAAAATCGAATATAAAAGTGACTGGAACTCTTGTCATGATTAAATGTTGCCGTTTTTATCTTAAAGATTTACATTTATTTTATAATTAAACACTTTTAGGTTACTTAAACAGAAATCAACAATATTAAAATGTTTTTCTCAGATATTTTGAACGTAATAATTATTAATATCTTTCCTTAAGACACATAATCAGTCTCCTTATATTTAACAAGAAATGAAACACTTATAACAAACACACTTAAGACAAATGAACAATTCTCTTTTTAGATTTGACTGACTTGGACTGCACTTGAAAAATAACTATTTTTTTTAATAGAATTATGATCAACAACCTCCATAAACTTTGATTTACAGTCTTAAAAAAGTAAACTTAGATTTTTAGAGATAGGTAAAAAAGTAAACACAGGTTTGGTGGCTCATTTCGTGCAAATTTTACATTAAAACCAATCTTTATTGCTTTCTGAATATTTTTTCTTACAAACATTACATTGGTAACTGCCTTTTCAGTTTTGTGTGTATCGACACGCGTTCTCTTCTTAAGTGGCATTTTTAATCTGAAAAAGAAGTAAAAATGTATTAGAAACTTAGTACAAAATAGCAGTCTTGAAAGAGACAGTTATGAAGGGGACGTCCCATTCATAACCGTTTGTTGTATCCCTTTCATAAATATCTGCATAAATTGAAAACATGACCACAAAATCTACAATATTAAGTTAAAGTTTACTGACCTTATAATATCATATCTGTGGATGTCCAGCCTATCTTAAACAGTGATTCACACATACATAAGTAACTTGCGGCACTCGGTAAAACCCTATTTGAAATGACAGGAGTATGAAGTTACCCGCGAACGAACTTCCGTCAAGGTTGCCATACGACAAAAATAATGTTGTCTCGAAATTCTTTTAATTTTACCGGTTATTTGAATTGTCCCTTTCAATACGTGTCCCTTTCATGCCACTCTTCCCCTACTGAATAATTCACCTTTAAATATGAAAACCTAACAAACAAATATTCTTATTTATATTGTACTATAATTATGTATGGACTATTATTAATATAATGAGGATCACAAGGGCTTGTTAAACCAAATGTATAGTGATATTGTACAAATACTTAGTAAGGCGGCGACAGACAGCTATGTTGGTCCTGTGTTCGGGAAACATAAATATATGCCAGGGTGGAACAAACACGTCAGCGATGCTCACAGAGAGGCTCGATTATGTTATCAAAACTGGTTACTGAGTGGGAAACAAAAAAGCGGATCTATTTACGATAGTATGTGCCAAACGAGGCGACTTTTTAAATCTCGGGTAAAATTTTGTCAAGATAATGAAAAACAAATTAAGTTAGATATAATTGCACAGCATCATTCGAATAAACAATTTAGTAAATTTTGGAAAAAGACAAATAAATTGAACCTAAAATCGAGCCTACCTGTGAGGGTTGCGGGCGTGCATGTGCCTCGTGATATAGCCAACCTGTTTCAGCGTCATTTTAGGGTGGAATCTCCTCTTGTAAGCTAGACTGACCTGACACGGGGTACTGAGACCATGGCAGGGGACGCTACTGTTCGATTTTGTGCCAAGGAAGTTGCCTCCGTAATTCATAAAATGGTGCGAGGTAAGTCCCCTGGTCATGATGGTCTCAGCATTGAGCATTTGAAATATGCTGGTTTCCATTTGTCTCGAGTACTTGCTATGTTTTTCAGCTTATGTATGAGTCATTGTTACCTACCCGATGAACTTATACATACCGTGGTTGTTCCGGTTATAAAAAACAAGACCGGGAATGTTTCAGACCTGGCAAACTATAGGCCCATCTTGCTGGCTACTGTAATAGCAAAAGTGCTGGACAGTCTGCTTGACAAACACCTGGATAGGCACACAGAACTCCATGATGCTCAATTTGGGTTTAGACCTGGCCTTTCGACCGAGAGTGCCATCCTGTGCCTCAAGCAGACTGTGCAGTATTATACAACCAGGAAAACGCCGGTCTATGCCTGTTACCTGGACTTGTCCAGGGCTTTCGATTTGGTATCATATGATGTATTGTGGCAAAAGATGAAAAATGAAACAGATGTGCCACGTGATATTATTGCAATGTTAAGATATTGGTACTCGAGTCAAAGGAATGTTGTGCGTTGGGCAGGCGCACACTCGGACATGTATGGGTTGGAAAGCGGGGTGAGGCAGGGGGGGTTAACCTCTCCTCGTCTCTTTAACTTGTACATGAACGAGCTGATCGGCGAGCTCAGCAGAACAAGCATTGGGTGCCATATAGATGGACAGTGCGTCAATAATATCAGCTACGCGGACGATATGGTGTTGCTGAGCCCGTCGATCAGTGCCATGCGCAGACTGCTAGATATTTGTGAAAAGTATGCACGAACCCGTGGACTCAGATATAATGTAAATAAGAGTGAGATGATGGTGTTTAAGGCTGGTAATAAATCATTTGCTAATGTGCCTCCCTTGTATCTTTGCGGTGCCAGCTTAAACAGAGTGTGTAATTTGAAATATCTGGGTCACTGGGTGTCTGAGGATTTATGTGACAACATTGATTTGGAGAGGGAGCGCAGGGCACTGTCTGTACGCAGTAACGTCTGGCCCGCAGGTTTGCACGGTGTACCCAGCAAGTCAAAGTGCCATTATTTAAGGCCTTCTGTCAATCTTTCTACACCTGCAGCCTGTGGACTAAGTACACGCAGCGTACATACAGTGCTCTGCAAGTACAGTATAATAACGCGTTCAGGGTACTGTTCGGGCTGCCTCGCCACTGCAGCGCTTCAGCAATGTTTGCGGTGAAAAGCGTGGATGATTTTCATGCCATCATGCGGAAGCGTTGTGCATCCCTAATGAAGCGCATGCGGGCCAGCTCGAACAGCCTTCTGAGAGTGTTCGTGGGCCGCTGGGACTCGCCGATGTGGCGGCACTGGATGCGACTACACACTACGGGTGGTCGTGTCCAGGGTTTGCCATAAACTGGCACCCCTGTGCGTTACCACCTTACGGTTACTTTTATTTTATGTTATTTTTTTTTTTGTGTACTAACAATAGCTTTATAAGATTTGTGTTACTAACAGAATATGGACAACTCGTCTGAAATAAATGTCTTATTATTATTATTAATATTATTTATATTACATGTCAATCTTTGTTGTATTTGGATAAAGACATAACATTAAGTTTTTTATTTCGTTTATATTTTAAGAACTGAAACTCAAAAAAGAAAAATAATTTAGGTATGATTGCTTTGTTGCGAGTATTGTTGTGGGATAAAAAACGCTTTAGAATTATAATATGATACTAGTTTTGCCTGCGGCTTTGCTCACGTGATTTTTTGGCTAAGGTTAAGGCCTAGTCTGTCACTGTCCCAGATTTCATCCAAATTGGTTAAGTGGTTTAGACGTGAAAGTATGAAAAACGGACAGACTGAGTTACTTTTGCATTTAAAATATTGGTAGGGGTAAATTTAGAAAATGTCTGGCTACTAAGAAGGCTTCAAACATGTGCAGGGTATGTACTTTTCTTTTTCTATGACTTTGTATTACCGTGAACAGATTGACTATGTTCCGTGTTTTTCTATGACCACTCGATATAGTACATTTAGAGGCTTTGATCTTGAACAATTCACTTGTATTCGAGCCTTAGAAGGTATCTGCGGGCTTTTAGTCAGACTCCGTCATAAACCACCGGACTTAGGAGAGCATCTAAGAGAATTTCTACACAAAGAGAAGTCAGTACACATAAATACATACATATCTACAACGTGTAATTTAAAGGGTATATAAATACCAAGTGTATGTGTGTATTCTTTGGATGATAACAAACGATATGGCAAGGGTTTTGTAATCCTAAGTCTACGTGTGTAGAACTTATTACAAATTCCAATACACTGATACCAGAGACCGAATTTTTCAAATTAAGAAGAACGAAAAGAATTATCGTGTTATTGGCAAGTGACATGGAAAGTTATTGACCCTCGTAGTGCTGTGACACGTATGTTATGATTGGTATTCAAGAAACATATGAAACCGATAATTTCGTATCAATTCTTTGAGTCACTTATTTTGTGCTGAAACTGTGCATCCTGAAACTGATCCATAACTCTCCTCCTCCAACTGACTCCATACCAGATGTTGTCTTCAGCCCTTTTGGATAGATATGGGGTTTCCGTTACACGTTGTATACAGACAGACCTTTTATTATTAGAGTACATCTGGTTAGATTTAACGTGGACCCTACTTGAACGCGCTTGTAGTTAAATAATAATAGCCGCACGGATCCATCTTCAAAGTTAAGCAACGCTTGCTGAGGTCTCGCATTGGATGAGTGATCATCTCCATCGGGAGAGCATGCTAAGCCGTTGGTCCCAACTGTTGATGACTGTCAAAGATGAGCAAATGGCATGCTCATCTTTTACAGTCGTTATTAAGTCAGAAACCTGACAAAAATCTGACCAGTTTTGCCAAGGGGTACCTACCGTATTTCACAGTGGAACGACTGCATTATCTTACCTCCTCAACCCGCCCTGGGTAGAGGAGGTAAGATAATGCAGTCATTCCACATAAAGTAAGTACTGTTACTCAGCTGAATCCGGTTAGACATAGTTTGAAAAAGACTGTGATGATGATAATGATGTTATGATAGAAAAAATTGGTCAAGGGCGAGTCAGACTCGCCTATGAAGGGTTCCGTAGTAACTACGCCAAATAGCTTTGTTTTTCATAGTATGTATCTATATGAATTAAAAAGTTATATTTGCGGTTTTAGAAAATATGCTATATCTCAAAAACTGCTGACCCGATCTCGTTCAGACCAATTTTTGTAAGTTAACATTAAGATCTACAGCATACATTTTTTTAGATTATTTCCTCCATTATTATAGAAGTTAGAAGACACACACTTTGCCACTTTGGAAGCGTATGTCTTTTAAACGATTGACTTTTTGAAAAAGTGGTTTTACAAACCTCAATGTCATTTTTAAAGACCTTTCTATAGATACCGCACACGCATGCTTCATGAAAAAAATAATAATTTCAGTTTCAGTTCCATGTATGAGGAGCCCCCCCTTAATTTTAAATATTAATTATTAAAATCGGAAAGCGGTTCACAGGATACATCTACCTACCAAGTTTCATGTGTATAGTCCTAATAGTTTTGGAATAAAACGGCTGTGACATACACAGACAGACAGACATAATGACGAAACTATAAGGGTTCCGTTTTTTGCCATTTGGCTACGGAACCCTAAAACACTGGTTCTGGTCATAAAGTACCAAAGTTCACTTGTATCATTAAAACTCGTTGTGTTTCCATGTAAACTTATCACATAGCTGCAATGCCTACAGCTAATGTTATTCATATAATAAACCACAGATATTGTAAACAGTTGAAATAATAATTCTCGCGATCAGAAATATTTTCCTCAATAAATAAATACACGCAAGAACTAAGCTCAAGTACTGTAGTGTTGAAAAATTAAAATAATCCATGCATACATGCAGACAAGTCGGAAAGATCATGCATTCTGAGTACGAATAAAAATAAAAACGAAATGTAACCATAAATATTAATAGTTTCAGTAATATAGCAAACATAAGTATAAACAAAGGGTTATTTGATTCAATAACGATTTTACTAAAACTAATTGAGTTTTTACCTTCATTTCAGATTAAGTTCATAGTTCAAAATTAAGTTTTCTGATATTATAAAAAATAATATATATAATAAAAATATAATAATATATTTTGATAATACAATAAATTTCAAATTTGTCACGTTATCGAAGTAAAGGAATCATTATCGTCGTTATCCGCCAAGCTAGAACAGAGCCTGTGCTTTGGCCAATAGTGCAGCCGCTCAGCCGAATCACTGGAAGTTTGTTTTTTTTTAATGGAAATGGTGAAGCATTTGTTTTTTGGGGATTAAATTAGTCAGTTCATTGCAGAATGTAATGGAAATTGTAACAAGGGAAATGTTTTTTTGTTTTACATGTGAGGTATTACATTCTCTGCATTACTACTGTACCGCAGAGGATGTATAATAGTAGGTATAGTACGGCCGTTCTAACTTGGCGAGTGTGAAGTTAAGCTCTGCGAACTTTAGCGCTTGTGCACTCGTACAAAAATAAAAGTTTAAAAAAAATAAATGCCAATAACAGTTGTTAACAGGAATAACATAACATGACTCATGAGACCCAGGAACCTACACTATACATGTACTTGTACTCACCCATCTCACACACACTACAAACTCACACACATACTCAGGGTGAGTGGCACACTCTAAACTTACGTTTTTTTTTTTCATTTTCAACGTTTGTTTTCACATACTGTAACTAATTAAGGTGTTTTATTGTTTTTCCCTAAAACGTTGTTTAGTTTGTCATGTTGAAATTACGTCATGAATTCTGCGAGGTTTAGCTCTTGTGATACATAATCTCCTGGTACAAGAGCTAAGGCAAAACTAATATTTTGAGCTGTGTGAAATAAAATTACTCTTATTCGTATAACGTTGCGATACACTAGCTCGTTGAGGTGGTGACGAAGAAATTAGTACTTTTGATACGCAAAATACGCGCTTGGTCGTGGAGTTGCGGACTCCTGCCCGACATTCATACATATAAAGTACTGTGAACTGTAGCAGACGACCTTGACTTGTGAAGGGCACCACAGGAATCACTTCCAAGTTGAACGTGTTTAATAAAGGATCGGCTGGGAGCTATCGGGGTCGGCTCGGGCGACAGCGTGACGTCAAAACTAATATACGAATGGAAAGAGGTAGATTTGTGATCTGTATACCATAGAAGGAAAGATAGTCGATTTGAAAAGATAGATTGCAAAAGAAAATTCAGAGAAAAGATAGATTGCAAAAGAAAATTCAGAGATCATTGCCTCTCTACCATCCCGTAATTTTATATATTAGGTATATATGAATGTATTATGTATATATTTGTTTATGATTGTGTCTATCATTTCTTCTTCAACTCTCCTGTCGCAGGTCTGCTGGAAGAAATTTCTTATGAAATAAGCAGTACCTTTGTGCTCTATTGTCTGTTTTTTTCCTCTTGTAAATGTTATGTGTGTACATTAATAATATTTAGGTGTCATCTTAACACCAAGTTCTCACTGGTCTTTGTAAAATGAGCTTTGTTGATCTATGCAGTGAGATATGGGATAAAGAGGGTCGTGGATGGCTCCGCTCGAGAAGGAAGTCTGGAATGCCTCAAAAAGCATGTTGAGCTGAAGTCTCGGCTGAAGTTTGTACAGTGTACATCTTTCATAGTAGTTATTTTTTTATTACGGATGAGTCCACTCTTGATTTCGATCTCGCCTAAAGCAGGCGTCCGTCACTCGCTCAAGGCCACGCGTTATATGCCTACTGTTTCGCGTATCGTCGTCGGTACATCCGACAGTGGGCTGCCGCACGCCTGCCTGAGCTATATTAAATAATTTTGACAACGTCATAATGGATCGACTTAAAAACAATTGATTTTCCTCCGCTTTGCTCCTGTTTTCCTTTTGAGTATTTATTTGCGCGGGATTTTATTAAAATTTAAATTATTTACGCGGTTTCGGATATTTTCGACACTAAAATTTAATAATCGGGAATTCAGGGAAGGAAAAAATGCATATATCATTTTATTAAACTGAAACATATTAAACCAACAAATAAAAATAATTGTTTTTCTATATTCGTTTTATTACCAATATCATCATAATTATACAACCCTAGGACATTAGCTCGATGACGTGGGTCGCGCGGTGGGCAAAACAATCTCAACTCTCTGTGTGCGTACTTATGGTACATTTCTTCTCGCTGCAAACAGCTGGTATTATTATTAAGATTTTGTAGGCTATTAAAGCGTAGGTATTTTTGCTTTTGTATGAGAGTGATGTATCTGTTACGAAGTAACTATTTAGTAATCTGTGCCTAAAGTTAAGCGATAGATGAGGTCTACGATGTGACGAGCGAGCCCAGAAAATGCCTATTTACTCTTGCTTTAAAAGCTGTAAGGTCATAAGTGGCAGGGAACACAGAAGCTGGCAGAGAATTCCACAACTTGGCCGTGCGCACAATAAATGTGGAGGAGAAGCGCTTGGTACGACAGGACGGTAGCTTTGCTGATCTGTTTACCGATGGTGGATAACGATTTGGGAATACCTTCATTGTGCGTACGGCTAAGGAGTGGAATTCCCTGCCGGAGTCTGTGTTTCTCGATATCTATAACCTAGGGGTCTTTAAGTCAAGAGTGAATAGGTTACTTCTAGGCAAGCGTGCTCCATCTTCGACCACATCATCGCTTTCCATCAGGTGTGATGGTGGTTAAGCGCGAACCTATTTCCAATAAAAAAAAAGAAAGAGGTTGGAGGGTTCGGCTCACATAATAACTATACTAACCTAGTAGTATATGGTAGCGAGTCTATAGATCAGCCGTCAACACATGTATATGTCTTGGACCTTGGTCAAGACGATTTACTTCCAAGAATTGAAGAATAAAAGTACCTTATCAAGTAGTATCTTATATTTGCAACACTTCGTATTGCGAATATTCGCAAATCACTGTGTCCTGCTTGAATACTAATCAAGTTTCTGACGTAACTACAGCGTTTGGTGCTACTGATTTTAAGTTAAGGATTGCACACACATGCACTGATGCTTATATTATTATTAATTCTATCACTGCTTTTATTGTGAATATGGAGACGGAGCGAATCGTGGCTAAATAATAACGTTTCAGGGGGCGATCTTCATAATTGAGCATCGTTTGCCGAAGTAGGTTCCTGAATTGGTCTGGATGTGTATTTTTACCGATATTCCTCGGTCCCTTGGAAAACGTGTAAATCCGATGGTCCTGAATGGTACTTGAGTAATTTGCATCTTTGACGGTTGTGGAAGTCAGATACATGGAAATATATATATACCTCGAGCATGCACCTGTTCGGGGTCTGTGTTTCCCAGTAGTTATAACCTAGGGGTATTTAAGTCAAGAGTGAATAGGTTACTTTTAGGTAAGCGTGCTCCATCTTCGACCACATCATCACTTACCATCAGGTGAGAAAGTGGTCAAATGCGAACCTATAATAAAAAATAAAAAATCAACTTTTTCGGACGAACATACATGTAAATTATAATAGTTATCTATCTATATCTGTATATACATACATAAAAATAAATTCGAAGGATCAGTCAGTGATTTCAGAATAAATATGTTTTACCTGATGATACTAAAACTAACTTAAAAAAACTATAATTTGTCTGGCTTTCTGTTTGCCCGGGCTAATGTCTCGAACAACTAAACTGATTGGAATGAGACTTTAACTGGAAGATAGAGGCGGTTACAGGACAACGCAAAGGCTATTTTGTTATCCCAGAATCCTCACACAATCAGAATTTACACGGGAAAAATCTGCCACGCGATCGAAGTCACGGTCACAGGAATTCGCGAGTATATAGTTTATAATAGCACTCAGCCATGATGTGTGTGTTCTCTCTAAGTTCATACAATATTCCGTATATGTACTGTTCCTCGTAGCGTTTGCGAGTGGTTACTTAGCTTGTGTGTGATGCATATGCATTCATATTGGGCGAATAAGTACTCAGTGCAGTTGACGTCCGTTATACTAAATTTTGCGGTCTTATGTCGTGTCGTGTCGCGTAGTCGGTGTTACTTGCTCTGTTTATATCCTAGGAGTAAAGTACACTGAATTTGTTAGTTGATTTATATACTTCAGATGATAATTCCTTTGTTTTGGTCTTTGATACGTTTCTAAGATTTATTTAATTCTTGACTTAAAAGAGATATAATTTCTTTCTTTATCGTACTTTTTATTGTAGGTACTATTATATACGTAAGAATAATTTAGCTATTGCTTTACATCAGAATATCATAAACTATAGTGAATAAAAGGTGTGGTACTCCGTCCAAACGGAGACATCTCTACCGTGTCCTCTGGGTCGGGTTCCAGTTTATGTGTTACTTTATTTGTTTCTTGATTATTACCTACATGACCTACCTCAGTACTGATCTTAATGGTAACGTTAATTACGAACTGTAGACTTTGATTGCTGGACAAATAACCACCTACATAGATGGACACAAGGAAAAAAATCGTAGGAAATAGGAGCGGATACGTAATGTTATTGGGTTACTTGGAGAGGCTTCTATTATATAGATAAATACATTCTTTTAGTTAGCTCCCACCTTTCCTCTCACAGCCACACACGTTACGTAATGAAATCTTCCATTGTTGTCAGCCTGTATTACTGCGACCCTAAGGGAAAACCACCTTTAATTGTTTTCCTTATGAAATCCCTTAGGTACTTCCATAAAAGATTGTCTTAGAAACATTAAACAACTTACTTAATCGACATTGAATTTCGTACCTACCAATTGATCCATTCTACATATACCTATGTGGTGCTACTCCGCAAATCGTGGCGCACTTGATGTCCTGCCCTGCGTGTCCTGCCCTGCGTGTCCTGCCCTGCGTGTCCTGCCCATTGCTCACTGCAGGAATTACTGGACGCTTCCGACGCGACGGTACCAAACTCTTCCAAATAGATTACCATCGACACCCTCAGAAGGACTTACACGGTTTTTTCTGTTTAAATTCCAATCCCGTGAGATTTCAGGCAAAAGCCTACAATATACCTTACTGTAATTTATCTAAATCTTTCAGTGAAAATCCCATTAAAATCGGTTCAACTGTTCCAGAGATTATCTCAGACAAATACAAAACCCTCGAATCAGAAAAAACTAACACTTAACATCAGGTGTGATCGGGACCAAGAACGGGCTCATTCGTAATTTAAAAAAAAACAGTTACTTAAACATTTGTTTAACCATCCTTGTAAGTTAGGTTAAGTACTAACATACCCCGAGGTGACGCAAGCAGAGATGAGAGCGGCCGTGTCGCGACTCCGGGCTAAGAACACAGCGCCCGGACCCGACGGAGTGCCTGGTCGAGCTCTCGTCCTGGCTCTGAAGGAGCTAGAGCCCCAGCTGAGGAGGCTTCTCACGGCATGCCTCGAGCAGGGTCAGTTTCCCAGTGTGTGGAAGGAGGGGAGGCTGGTCCTCCTCAGGAAGGAGGGGCGCCCCGCGGACTCGCCGTCCGCGTATCGGCCCATTGTGCTGCTTGACGAGGCGGGCAAACTTTTTGAGCGTGTCATCGCAGATCGCCTCGTCAGCCACTTGTGCAGGGAGGGGCCGAACCTGGACGACAATCAATTCGGTTTTCGTCGGGGGCGCTCCACCATAGACGCCATCATGCGCGTGAGGGCCCTGGCGGAGGAGACGGTGTCCCGGGGTGGGGTGGTGGTGGCGGTGTCTTTAGACATCTCCAACGCATTCAACACCCTACCCTGGAGTTGTATTCGGGAGGCCCTGAAATACCATCGCGTGCCTCCCTACCTCCGCCGTACAGTAGGGGCTTACCTGGAGGGTAGATGCGTCACCTATCGGGGACGTGACGGTGCTGGTCGGCACCTCACGTCGTGCGGTGTTCCGCAGGGATCGGTCTTGGGACCGCCCCTGTGGAACATCGGCTACGACTGGGTGCTGAGAGGCGAACTCCCGCCGGGCGCCGACGTGACGTGTTATGCGGATGACACGCTCGTAACTGCCCGGGGGAGCTCGCACAGGGAAGCGACGTTGTTAGCCACGGCTGCGGTGTCACAGGTGGTGAACCGCATCCGGCGCCTGGGCCTGGAGGTGGCCCTAAACAAGTCGGAGGCCATGTTGTTTCATGGCCCTCGACGGGCGCCGCCGCCGGGATCACACATCGTGGTCAGCGGGACCCGGATAGCTGTCGAGTCCACCATGAAGTATCTGGGATTGGTGCTCGACAGCCGCTGGGAATTCGGGCCCCACTTCCGGCGACTGGTGCCCAAGTTGATGGGCGCAGCGGGCGCGCTTTCAACGTTGCTTCCCAACTTGGGGGGCCCGAGCGCCGCCTGTAGGCGGTTGTACGTGGGAATCGTGCGGTCCATGGCCCTGTATGCGGCCCCTGTGTGGGCGCTGGACATGACGGCCGGCACTCTCGCCATTCTGCGCAAACCGCAGAGGGTGATGGCCGTCAGAGTCGTCCGCGGGTACCGCACGATTTCCTACGAGGCGGCTTGCGTCCTGGCCGGATCCCCGCCCTGGGACCTAGAGGCGAAAGTACTCGCGTCGTTGTATCGATGGCGCGAGGAAGAGCGGGCACGGGGCTCGAGGCCGGTGCAGCGGCAGATCGCGCTGCGCCGAGAGGAGCTCCGTCAGGTCTTGGTGGCGGAATGGCGGCAGAGGCTTCTGCGCCCTACCGCCGGCCTCGCTACTGTCGAGGCGATCCGGCCAGTACTCGACGACTGGCTCGGGAGAAGGCACGGCTCCCTGTCGTTTAGAGTGACACAGGTGCTGTCGGGGCACGGCTGCTTCGGCAAGTACCTGTGCCGCATAGACAGAGAGCCGGACGCTCGGTGCCACCACTGCGTCCATTGCGGGGAGGACACGGCGCAACACACGCTTGCCGAGTGTGTAGCTTGGGAGGAGCAGCGCCGTGTCCTCACAAATGAAGTAGGAGGCGATCTGTCGCTGCCGGCCGTAGTGCAGAGTATGGTCGGCAGGGCAGAGTCGTGGGACGCGGTGGTTTCCTTCTGCGAGGACGTGATGTCGCGGAAGGAAACTGCGGAAAGGGAGAGGGAGATCTCCACTCCCTTCCCTGGCCGCAGAAGGCGCACCGGGCGCAGGGGAAGGGCGGATAACGCCCTTTTCCAGCCCCCATGAATGGGTCCAGGGGCGAGGGACTTGGGGAAGTCCCCCGCCCCCTATTCGATGGACCCGAGTCGCAGGCGCGCGCGGGTGTCGGCGCGCGCCTCTGAGGCGATGCACGGGGTAGTTCAACACCTCACTACCCCGTGCAGGAGGCGAGGCCGGGACAGACCTGGCCAGCACTAGTGCGGGGCTGCGGAAGAATTAGGTTTCCCGCGGCCCCCCGCGCACGTGTGAGGAGACACCGGGGTGGTTTTAGCCGGTAAGAATCCGGCACGCCCCTCCGCCATTCCCCAGGCGGAGGTAGTCCATGAGGATTTCCCCCCGTAAAAAAAAAAAAAAAAAAAAAAAGTACTAACATAAGATTAAGAAAGATTGTTACTAACCAATTGAGTTTTGTTAATCGTATTAATAAAATGAATTGAAAACTATAAAAACTAGATTTTTTTAAAGTTATTAATATCTGTAATTACTGCTATGTATACAACGTGTAACGGAAACCACATATCTATCCGAAAGGGCTGAAGACAACATCTGATATGGAGTCTCTATGCACAGTTTCAGCACAAAATAACTGACTCAAAGAATTGATACCAAATTATCGGTTTCATATATTTCTTGAACACCAATTATAACAAACGGGTTACAGCACTACGAGGGTCAATAACTTTCCACGTCGCTTGCCAATAAAACGATATTCTCTGCGTTCTTCTTAATTTGAAAAATTCGACCTCTGGTATCAATGTATTGAAATTTCTAATAAGCTCCACACATGTAGACATAGGATTACAAAACCCTTGCTATATCGTTTGTTATCAGCCAAAGAAGCCGTGCACTCGGTATGTATATACCCTTTAAAGTACACATTGTATACATAGCAGTAATTACAGGTATTAATAACTTTTGAAAAAATCAAGTTTTTATAGTTTTCAATTCAATTCATTTCATTAATACGAGTAAAAAAACTCAATTGGTTAGTAACAATCTTTCTTAATCCAATGTTAGTACTTAACCTAACTTACAAGGTTGGTTAAACAAATTTTTAAGTAAATGTTTTTTTTTTATTATGAATGAGCCCGTTCTTGGCCCCGACCACGCCTGATGTTAAGTGTTAGATTGTTTCTGATTAGAAGGTTTTCTGTTTGGATTTTAATGGGACTTTCACTGAAAGATAGACATAAATTACAGCAAGTTATATGCTAGGCTTTCTATCCCTAAAATCTCACGGGATCGGAATTTAAACGGATAAAACCATGTAAGTACTTCTTCGTCTTAGCGTGGCTTCTTCTGGAAGAGTTTGGTACCGTTGGAAACGTCCATTAATTCCTGCAGTGAGCAATGGGCAGGACACGCAGGGCAGGACATCAAGTGCACTACGATTTGCGGAGCAGCACCACATATATACTCCAGGTGGTCCAGGATATGTATAGAATATACTTTATTGTACACCAAAATTATTAACAAAGAGTCATTAACAAATCTTCCAAATGCGTAAGCTCTATAGAATCTCAAGTGACCAAGTTGTGGTCACAGCTAGGCATAAACAAGAAACTTTAAAATTTATTCTCACGTCGTATTCTGTTGGTAAAGACGTCATGACGTCACTGATCAAGCTGTCAGCAATAAAATGTAAATTCGTATCAATAGCGACAAAAGCCACGCAGACACACATCGCGGCCATTCCGATCACGTCGACCAGACCAAACAACTTGGGTAACATCGTTCACTGGGTTGCCAGATGACGGCAACATTAAATAATAAACTTTAGAGCATTTGTATCTAGAAGCTAGTTTTAAGTGTCATTGAAACGGTTTTAAATAAAACTTGACTGTAATTGACTGAAATAAATATTTAGATTTTTATATTGAGAAAGGTTTTATAGTTTATTTATTTTTTCTCTTCGATTTTTACAATTTTCTCTTAACCTATATGTAACAACAACTATGAGAACACAAAACAGCATAAAAAGATTACGTTGCCGACTGAACTACATATTATGAACTGTTACACAGTCGACAGACTTAGACACTAATGCTAAGAGATACTTAAACACTAATGCGTCCTAAATGAATATCGCACCCGGGGAACGCTCTGATCATTCTATCTCGTTACCGATCAAAGAAGAAAAGCAAATAAATTATTTGACAAGACCTGTAGAAATGTTGTCTGTGACTTTGCTCGTCTAAACTTTTTTCAGCCGAAAACCTATCCTTTGTTCTTTCTTACGGTCTAAACGGTGATCCAGCTAAAGTCTGGAAATTTCTTAAATCAATGGGAGTTGGAAAATCACGCCAAGAATCGATTCCTAAAGACCTAGACGTTGATCTATTGAATCAACACTTTTCATCCTCGTCCTACTGCAATGGGACATTGAAGGCAGCTACTATAAATTATCTTTCTAACCTTCCAAATCCGGATCACTCCGCATTTAATTTTAGTCAATTTTCTGATTGTGATGTTAAGAAGAGCATACTTTCAATTACATCTAACGCGGTTGGCAGCGACTGTGTCAGTCGGAAGATGATACTCCCTGTCCTCAATGAAATCCTTCCTATCCTGACCTATATCCTTAACTATTCTATTTCCAATGGTGTCTTTCCATCTGTATGGAAAGAGGCCAAAATTACTCCTTTACCCAAAAAATCAAATCCTGCCTCTTTTTCAGAATATCGACCTATTTCCATCCTACCTTTTCTCTCTAAAGTCCTTGAACGCCTTGTCCACAATCAGCTAAATGCTTTTCTTTGCAAGAATAGTCTGCTGAATCCTTTCCAATCCGGATTTCGTCCTGGACACTACTACTACTACTACCGCGTTAGTTAATGTAACTGATGACATATGGATGGGCATGGATAAAGGAAATATGACGGTTCTCTGCTTGCTTGATTTTAGTAACGCTTTTAATACCGTCGATTTCGATATTATGCTCAGCATACTTCACTCTATTAACATATCACCAACAGCGATTGACTGGTTTCGTAGTTACCTGTATGGCCGCCGGCAACGTATTTGCATAGATGAGTCCTGCTCTTCTTGGTGTAGTACTGTAGCCGGTGTTCCTCAGGGTGGCGTGTTATCTCCTTTACTTTTCGCAATTTTCATAAATTCTATTTCCAAAAAACTTCAATCCTCCTACCACCTTTATGCTGATGACTTGCAAATTTACAGACAAGCGCCTTATACTGATTTAGATGCTACAATAAATATGATAAACCAAGACTTGGCTTCAGTTTGCTAATGGAGTGAGGCACATGGTTTGCAGGTTAACCCGTTAAAGACCCAGGTCATTGTCGTCGGCAGCTCTAGGTTAGCATCTAAGGTAAACTGGTCTCAGCTTCCTCAGGTTATTTTCAACGGCACAGCTATTCCACTAAGCGAGAAAGTTAAGAACCTTGGGGTCTGGTTGGACAAATATCTTTCGTGGGGTCCCCAATTACAAGAGATGAGTCGATCAAGTCAAAAAAATCGAGTCAAATTATTTGCTTCTGCCAGTTCCCTAAGGCGGTTGCGTAACTTTCTGCCAACTGCCACTAAAATTGCGCTAGCACAGTCTCTTTTACATCCCATCCTAGACTACGCTGATGTCAGTTATCTTGATCTCACAGAGGCACAACTTGATAAACTTGAGCGACTTCAAAATTTTTGCATAAGATTTATATTTGGTTTGCGCAAATATGATCACGTATCTGAATTTCGTACGAAACTCAAGTGGCTTTCTATACGTCTTCGCCGGAACTTACACATATTGTCACTGCTTTATAGTATTCTGTTCAATCCTAAGACCCCCTTTTATCTTAAAGAACGTTTTAAGTTCCTCCATGACACACATGCCAAATTTCTGAGGTCATCGGAAAACTTGAGGCTAGAGGTACCGAGTCACTCCACCAATTTTTTTGGTTAGTCGTTCGCAGCTCAAGCACTACGACTGTGGAATACTCTTCCCGTGTCAGTAAGACAAGCACAAACCCTTCCTTCTTTCAAAAACATGGTAAAAGATCTCTATCTCTCTCTTTAATATGTTACTATTTTTATATATCTCAGCTTTGTTATTTTTATGTATGTATATGTATATGTGTATTGAGTATGTAGGTTATTACTTATTTATTGTATATAAGTAAATAGTACACCATGGACTACCCGCGAATTTATTTTCTCCTGCTGTGTCAAATCCATCTAAAGGTTGTCTGTAAAAGATCGCTTTTAGCGATACGACCGCCCATTGTAACACCCTTAGTATTTTTTAAGTCCTTATTTAATTCTGTTATGGTGTACAATAAAGAGTATATCTATCTATCTAAATCTATCTCTATACCTTTCATCTAAATCTGTTTAGTGGTTTAGACGTGAAAATGTTACAGACAGATAGAGCTGCTGATTGACAATATTTGTACAAATCCGTTATATAAAAACCTAATACAGTGCCCTCTAAAAGTTAGTTGAAATAAACTGTAATTCAGTTTAAAGAAGACTGTCCACAAAAATATTTCTCCATTTGACTTAAAAAGCACTCTTTTTCAACCGACGACAAAAAGAGGAGGTTATCAATTCGACGCGTATATATATATTTTTTTTTTTTTCAACCGACGACAAAAAGAGGAGTTTATCAATTCGACGCGTATATTTTTTTTTTTTTTTTTTTATGTATGATCATCGATTACTCGAAGACGGCTGAACCGATTTGGAAAATTCTTTTTTTGATTGAAAGGGTATACTTCGATACTGGTCCCATTTTCATAAACGTCAGGATCTGATGATGGGATCCTGGAGAAATCGAGGGAACTCTTCAAATATTATAGGCACACCTATGTCGTTTTGGGTATTTATTATAGTAACTTGTGCAGTTGCTCTCAAAAAGTACCATTTGAGGAAGTGGAACTGATGATGAAGACCACAGATGGCCGCCGAAACTACTCAATAATAAGTATTGAGTGGATTGCGATTCGATTACTTGAATATGGATGTTACGCACTTTATGCTCGTCACAATGCATATGGTGATGTAGAGCTGATGGTGAAGTACCAGGAGAACTCCTCAACAAGTGACGGCCCAGCATTGGGAAAAGCAATATTTTGTAAAAGGTTATAAGTAGTTGATAATTAGGCTCTTGTAACTAGGTAAATTAAAAATAGACCAACTAAAAAGAGTGAAATAAAAACTTTTTACCAAAAAATTAAACCGACTCCCAAAAAACACTGCAAAGTGAAAAATAACTTTAATTTCGGAAGTCGGTGCCAAAAACGAAAATACAAAACTAAAGACACCGACTACCGAAATTAAAGTTATTTTTCACTTTGCAGTGTTTTTTGGGAGTCGGTTTAATTTTTTGGTAAAAAGTTTTTTATTTCAACTTACTGTCCTTTATAATGCCCCATAAGAGAGAAAGAGAGATCCTTATCGCTTATGCTGCCCAAATGTAAACAATGATTTTGTATACTAAAGTACGATGCCAAAAGTTAGTTGACACATGTTATCATAGCGAACTACACGCGTGTTTCTGCCTCAAAACAAATAGCTTTTGCAGGTTTTATTAGAAGATATTACGAGTGTATAATTAAATATTTATTTCAATATTTACTGTTTATTAAACCAAAAAATTATCGTTACATGGCTTCAAGACGTAGACTGGGTATAGAAGAAAGACAAAAAGTGGTTTGTGAATATGATCGACTTAAAAACTATAGTCAAGTAGCAAAATTATTTCAAACTAGTGTTGAAGGAGTGAGGAAAATAATAAAAAAAAGTATAGAAACCCGGACATTAGCTGATAGACCTCGATCTGGACGTCCAAGAGTTACTACAACAAAGGAAAATCGACTTATTGTGCGTCTTTGCAAAAAAAAATCCTGAAATACTAGTGAAGGAAATTCAAGAACAATTTCAAAATGCTGGTTCTATGGTCTCTCAAACTACTATACGAAGACGTCTTCATGATGCAAAATTAAGAGGATATGTCGCTTGAAAGAAACCGTTGCTATCCAATGTTCACAAAAAAAGACGACTCGAGTTTGCGTTAAAATATGAAAATAAATCTCTAGATTTTTGGAAAAATGTTATTTTTAGTGACGAATCAAAGTTCGAAGTGTATGGAAATAATTGACGTAAAACAATATGGCGATTTAATTCAGATAATCCATATGATAAAAAATATTTGAGACCAACTGTGAAATACGGAGGTGGTCGAGTGATAGTGTGGGGATGTTTTCCGTGGTTCGGTACGGGACAATTACATGTGATTAATAATATAATGACTGCTCCTGTGTACTGCGATATCTTAAGGAATAATTTACTAAATTCTGCTAGAGCTATGGGATTAAATCAGGATTTCATATTCCAACAAGATAATGATCCTAAGCACTCAGCTAAAATAACTATGCAATATTTAAAAAAAAAAAATAAGATCAAACTGTTAGATTGGCCGTCTATGTCACCGGATCTTAATCCTATAGAGAATTTGTGGGATGAAATAAAACGTAGGATTCCTTCAACTTCAAGGCGCAACGTTGCTATGCTCGAAAATGAGATCTTAAATGTATGGTTGAATATGCCTAAACAAATTTTGCAAAAACTGGTAGAATCGATGCCGCGAAGACTTAGGGCAGTAATCCAGAATAATGGTGGACACTCGAAATACTAAAACAATAACAGTTTACTAATTAAAAATTTTCTTACATAGAAAAAAGATTAGAAATACACATATTTCAACTAAGTTTTGGCGGTAAAAATTTGGAGGAATAACTACATAATTTTTTTTATATAAGAAATGAGGTTGATTATAATGGTAATGTTCATGTTATATATTAATTTAAATATTGTTCTTTTAAATAAAATACATATGTTTATAAAGAATTAAGTGTATTTATTATATTGGGTTGATTAACTTTTTACCTGAATATTTCAACTAACTTTTGGCTGGGAGTGTATATCATGTACCATAAAATAACCTTTTCAATCAAATAAAGTTTATTAGGTACAATTATATTTCACAAATTATCCAATTTGCTTTTATTAAGTTCAAGAAATATTTGTATTAACTTAAGGAAAATACTGATGAATATCAGGTTCTGGTTATTCCCCCTTTAAAACTCGACTAATAGATTTCTGGTTGGAGAGTTAATACGTATTTAGAATGGTTACAACATTGTGACTATGACCTTAGAAAAAAAATAGTGTGATGATTTTGTAGCGACATCTATCTCGCTACATACAACCTAAAAACTATAGAAATCCTGTATCGCGCAAGCAGAGTTTACCGCACGACTAGCCTACATACAAATCTTCCCGATCACAATCATCGGGCAGTTGCCCACCAGACAAAAACACCTGTCTGGTCGGAGGATCCTCCCTTTTCAATGGGAATGCGGGACTTTACACCCTGTTCCGCATACCCTACATCTTTTGAGCAATAATCAATGGGTAACATCAAACATTATTCCTCCTATTATATAATATGCGAAAGTAATTCTGTCTGTTATACTTTCACGTCCAAACTAAAGTGATTTTAATTTAGTTTGGTACAGAGATAGATTAATACAGGAACGAGGTTCAGATTATTTGGACTACCTGTCTGACCTTCTCAACCCGTTAGGTTAAGATAGCAGATAATTACGACCCTGTCCTAAAGAGATGCGTTGGTAAGGTTCATAGATTATCTTATTCCTTAATTTCATCAATATAGTATACAAGTTTAATGGCTTCTCTACATTTAAACCTATCGATTACAATTTTCAGTTCTATCGGGGGTGTGTGCGATTGAATTTCGCAATGTAATTCCACCAAGCTCGTTTCATCATCGGATTACAAGAAGAACCGCGCCATCATTACATGGTGGACATCCCACTTATACGAGTACGCACAAAACGTTTTAGGACCACTTTCATATGCGTACGGCTAATGAATGGAATTAACTGATTAAGTCTGTGTTTCCTGATAGCTATAACCTGGGGGTCTTTAAGTCAAGAGTGAATAGGTTACTTCTAGGCAAGTGTGCTTCATCTTCGACCACATCATCGCTTACCAGGTGAGATGATGATCAAACGCGAGCCCATACTCAAAAAAGAGGCTCAGAACGAATTTGACAAAAGGCGCTTGTACATTTTGTCACCTCGGAACATCTCGTACTCAGTATCCTGACATACACTGTATAGTGTATACCTACTTGTCGGTCACGTCGGTCACGTAATGGCACACTCCGAGACTACATTGTGATTCTCCCGGAGTTTCCCGTCATGACGACAATGCTTTGCGAAGTGCAGGTATGTTACTGGCATTGTCAATTAATTCTTTTGTTACTTCGATACAATGTGGTTTATCCCATAAGCAGGTAGATCGATATTTTGGGCTGCGAGATTATTGAAGCAAGATACATTCAATTAAAAAACATCTTTTATTCGACTGCCCTAACAGTTTTGTTTATTGTTTTTTTTTATTTATTTATTATTACATACATACAACTATCTTTACAATCAATCATATCCGACAGTACTGACAGACAACTGACACTTTCCAAATTCCACGCATTAGCCCCAGAAATCCAAATTGTGGATAAAAGTTCTCTTCGTCTTCTTGGGTCTCCAATTTTTGAGAATTCCTTTCCCGATTTTGTCGAGGAAAAAATACAAAATTTTAACGACATTTCGGACAGATTATACCAAATTAACATGCATTCGGCTATCACATTAATTCGTTACTGTTGCTTTGGACCTAAATTAACTTACTTTCTTCGTGCTTTGCATCTTTGGCATCATCCTCACCTTTTGGAAAAAATGGACCAAATTATCCGGCATACTCTGACAGCAACTTTAAATGTGGCTATGGACGACCGAACTTGGGCACAAGCTACTCTTCCGATTTTGAAATTTTGCGGACGCCGAGACCTCCCATACGAACGGTATGGGAGGTCTCGGCGTCCGCAAAATTTCTAGCATTAGTCTCCCGGCTTTTATATCTTCGGTCCACGGTACTGAGAAATTAATCAGGAATATTCTAGCTCCGTCACTGGTTGATTTCAATGTGCCGTGCTTCACCGAGGCTATGGACACCTGGAGAATCGCTTGCCCGAATCTAAATCCACCCGACAACCCATCATCTCAGAGGCAGTGGGATGAGCCGCTCTGTAAGGCAGTTCAGAGTGACCTTATTGCCACATCTGCTTCGGCTGCAGAGCGTGCGCGCTTGCTGGCTGTGAGTGAATGGGAGTCGGGTCTCTGGCTTCATGCACTACCGTCGTCGAACATAGGCACCTTGTTCGATGATACTACTTTCCGCCTCGCTGCTTCCCTTCGATTAGGTGCTCCTTGTTGTTCTGCTCATCGCTGCCACTGCGGCGAAGTTGTCAACAGCCTCGGTCACCACGGCCTTTCATGCGGCCGCAGTGCGGGTCGCATAGCACGGCACGCGAATATTAACGACATCATCCGACGAGCTCTTGTCACCGTCGGCATTCCAGCTGTATTAGAACCCAATGGCCTGGCACGCGACGATGGCAAAAGACCGGACGGCATGTCTTTATTTCCTTGGAAGATGGGTAGGCCTTTAGTGTGGGACGCAACTTGTGTCGATACTCTTGCGCCATCCCATCTTCCTAGCTCGTCTTGCTGTGCTGGCGCTACCGCTGCGGCTGCTGAAAACCTCAAGCGGCGGAAATATAATAACCTTGTTGGTAGTTATATTTTCGAGCCGTTTGGGGTTGAAACCTTGGGGTCGTGGGGTCCGAGTGCTCACAGATTATTTAAAGATCTATCCAAACGCCTAGTTGACACTTCGCGTGACCCAAAGGCTGGCTTCTACCTTGGACAGCGGTTAAGCATTGCCATACAGCGTGGCAATGCCGCCAGTCTTTTGGGCACATTACCAGTGGGCAGCGATGCGTACGAATTTCTGGACGCCATATTTTATTTTTAGATGTATATGATTATGTGGTTTAGGGTTTTTATTTAAGTGTATATTCCATTATTGTTTAAAATAAATATACTTCCCCTAACTATCTTTACAGGAATTCCCAATTCCCAGTCAAGGATAAAAAAGACATTAATTATAACAACAAAAAATTGATCAATTGGCTCAATAAATTAACACATTACAAAACAATTTAATCAACTTAATAAATACTACAAAAAATAAATCACTATAAATAACAAAAACTAATCAATAAAAAGTAATCATCAAAAGAATAATCAACAAATATGATAAATGTTGTTTGTCGTTAGAGTTTTATGACATGACTAATATCTGAAAAAATAACACTACCTTGACGACTTTTAAAACTGCTCATCAGTGGAGTTTTTGTTCACAATTATTTTAAGACTAATTTGAAAATAACCTCTGGGACCTGCCTAAAAGCCATTAGATTACTCTGAAGTAAAAAAATGTTATTAAAAAAGTAAATTTTTGTACAGTCTAACACACAGGTATCAGCAGTGAAAAAGTCTTTTGAATTCTTGAGTGAATCTTAACACACTCTCATTACATCATTCATACTAATACGTCTACGATTAGTAATTTGAATTGCTTATAATTATAGGATGGAAGATTTTTCACAGAAGCATTTATTTAGGAAATAGCAATTTAGTTTTTTTGCGTTCTTCGTCTCTTTGTCTATCTCGTATCTTTATCTGGATTGTACTCCATTTCATTATTTTTGACGTATATTCAAAACTTTGTTGGTCTACTGGTCAGTGGCCCTGACTGCTATGCTCAAGGTCGTGGGTTCGATTCCCACCCAGGACAAATGTTTGTGTGAAGAGCACGATAATTTGTTCTTTGTCTGGGTGTAATTTATCTATAATATGTATGTATTTAGAAACATATATGTATGTTTATCAGTTGTCTAATACTCATAGCACAAGCTCTGCTTAGTTTGGGACTAGATGGCGTTGTGTGAAAGTTGTGGAATATTATTATTATTAATTAACTTCGTGTAAAATCTTTATTTTTATACACTAATATTATAAAGAGATAGGTTTGATGTTTTGTGTAGCTTAACTCAAAAACTCGAAGTATTCCTCGAAGCGCTACCATTTTGAAGCGCACCTAATGAAGCGCTCCTTTTTATTCCTCGGAGCGCTCCTTTTTAGTAGCGCTCCCGATACCATATTATCGGAAAAGGAGCGCTCCGAGGAATAAAAAAGGAGAGCTTCATTAGGTGCGCTTCAAAATGGTAGCGCTTCGAGGAATACCTCAAAAACTCCTCAACTAATTTCAAAAATTCCTTTACCAATAGAAAGCTACATTATCAATAAATATCATGGATACTTTAATTGAGCTGAAAAAAAACCTTTTCAGCAGGAACGCGCAGGAGCTAGATTCAAATGAAAGACATTACTTTCATTCGAATATAATTATCGCTCAGTTTCACTAAACTGAACGATGTTGGAGATTTACCGACGTTTAACGAACACATCATTTGTCCCTCAATGTTAAAACTGTTAAAGACATTGACACAGACCCACTGATTTACAGGCATATATTATGAGGCATGACACTATCCACTTTTCTAGACAATGGTAGCGTCATCTCTATACATAGTTATATTTCTGAAACAATACAATATCATTAAATGTTTTCTTCACAATTAGAGATACCTTTACTTTCAAACGTTGACAAAATTACAACAAATTGTTTGATTTTCTCATCATTGTCTAGTTTCATTGTCATTGGTAATTCGATATTTTCCCTTATTCACAGATCTGCGATACAATGATTTATATGAAAACATCAAATAAGAACTGTCAGCCATTCATTCGTTGCTCTCTGAGAGTTACATTTGGTTCGAACTTTAAAAAAAAACTAAAAACATTGTTATCGATTGTACCTACCTTGTTTTGTACCTGGCTGTTCATCTTTTCAAATTCTGACTAACTAAAGCTGAGAAGAATCTTCGACTTTATCCTTGCTATAATAACGATCTTGATTTTACCTTCAGACATTTCGCGTTATGCAATGTCTTTTACAATTATCGTCATTTTCCTATTCGTCTTATTACTTCGTGCCGACGCAAACTCTCTCCTCAATCATTTATGTTTTCATTATATTATTTTCTTTTATTTAATTTCCCACACAATTCTTTCATCCATTATCTGTTGACCATAACATCAAGATATTATGTAAATATTCCACTTCTGCTTATAACTCAAAGCATGTATGAATATAGAAGGTATGTACAACAAACCACCGTTCAGTTCACACCGTAATACAACTAGAGTGTAAGACGAACAGATACACGTCGCGAATGCTCGCACGATCTCTCGATCTCATAAAGTCATAATACACACAGGTCTATTATTAGCAGCAAATACTTATGACATGCAGTGCAAGTGTTTGCTTAGCAACAGTCGGACTGAGGTCAGGGTTGGGCTGACGATCTTGTTTGCTGACTACTCGAGACTGGAGTGCTGACGCATGCACTTGAAAAGTAAGTCTAGAATATTACCAAAGAAAAGTTGACTAAAGAAGGATGCAATGTAGAAAACACGAGAAGTCCTGTCATACCTGAAAAATCAGGCGTTAATTTGCTGTTCAATCTTGCATGCAGTATGGACATCTCTAAAGCGTTTGCAGCGCAGCGGTCGGCGAGTCAACATCTCTGGAGGATGCTCCAAAGAGGGGATGTTCGAAACACGTGTCGAGTAGGATTCGCTCGCATATCGACGCCTTAGAGTGAAAACCTCGTAAGTGAAAAAGGAGTAACTTTTCAGGAGGAAGAAAAATCTGCGTGCTATAAAATTTTGTACGGTTTTTTTTTGTTTTTTTTTTTATTAATTTATATGTAAATTTAACCCGTTTTTATATCCAGAACTGTTCGATTGCTCAGCCAAAAGCTAGACAGCCCCCTTCTGGGACACTGGGTTCAAACACAAGTGCGCGTGCCCGGTGCCCCAGAGGGAGGCAAATACTTAAATTAAATTAATGTGTATATAGATTAAGTTAAATTAAATTAAATTAATAGAATAAATTAAATTAATAGATTAAATTAAATTAATAAATTAAATTAAATTAAATTACGTCATAATTTATTTATTATTAAAATTGATGATTTTGAAAATGTATGGACCCAATGTCTGAAATAAAAAGATTTATTTTTTATTTTTATTTATTATGTATAATATGAAGAATATTATACATAATATCGAACAGTTCGGCCTGATTACGCTAAACTGATGACGCGATGCGAGTGTTTACGAGGTTCTCACTTACTTTCATAGATAGCGTTTCGAGTATCGAATGAACATATTAGTGAGATCAGGACGTGCGTTGCTAGGATTGCTTTCTGGAAACACAATAAAAAAAATTGGACAAAAATGTAGGTACTCCCGAGGTTTTCACTATAAGGCGACGATATTGCATTGCATCACTTTCTGCATGTGCAAAATTTTTGTGGGTTTGAGGGCGGTGCTGCATACTGCATACAAGAATCAACAACTGGTTTTTAGTAGAATTGACACTAAATTTGTTTTGTAGTAGGTTCTAACTGACTTTAAAAAATAACGAATTTTAAATATAAGTTGGGTACCTATATAACTATCAATCATTTCGTTAATTCTTTTTGTTCAGACCTGCAAGAAGCCCAGTGCAACGATAACTGGGGTGTCCGAACTGTCCACGATACGTGGAGCCCTAGCGTTGCTTTTCAAACAAAGTTCTTACAAAGGCCTACCTCTACTAGGCTTCGGCCTACAACCATTTGATCAGATAGTTACAAATAACACTCACCTGAGCTGTAGACGACAACCCGGATCTGTTTGATCACGTCCAAAGTGTGTATGTATGTAATATGAGGTGAGTAATTGAAACGTGTGATGTAAGTTACGTGTTCCAGGACGGTCACAAGGCGTCGATCTCCAGATGGCGCGGTCCTGACCAGCATCACACCTAACTCGTTTCCAGCAAGCGCGCGCTACGCGTGGTAGGCAATAAGGCGATGTGTTCCAAGAAATATCCCTGGATTCTCGTCAATCCGGAATTACAAAGTTCAATTAAACACTGTTCACAATCAATCTGCTCATATCTCGTGAGATCCAATTCGATTTCCAACAAATTCCGCGTGTCAGCCCGACTGACGACAATACGGCGTATGATCCAACAATATCCCGGGGTTTTCGACAAATGGGGATTTCAACTTCAAACAACAAATAATTCGCGACCCAATTATCGGTCTCAAAAGGCGAATCCAACGATATTTTACCAATTATAATTAACTCAAAGTCCCATGACCGCCATTTTCAACAACGGAACCAAAGTCTATCTGTCAAGTCAGAGTAATGTCAAGATCAAATTCTTTATGTCAAAAGGGTGCGTTCTGTTTCACGTCGGACCGAACACTTTTTTAATTATCTTTACTTTAAATAAAAGTCAAGCGTTCCGCAGCAGAGCTATAATTTGACTGACAAGTGTCCAACTTAGGTCTACCTACATACTTACAAACTAACTAATATAAACTATTATAAACTACCTACATTACAGTAGTTATAATATTATTTTCTATAGGTAAGTATTTTGAAGCCACCTTATGTTTTTATACCTAAAGTTCTCAAGGCGTAGGTAATAACAAATGATGAATAATGCACGTGCAGGAAGTTAAAAATTAAACCATAAAAATAATTGTGCTATGCTTGTACTATGTAGTTACACCTTCTTGTAACGTAGAGACAATGTCTAACTATATTTTAGACTAGAAGTCGCGCAAGACTTTGCTCTCGTGGACTTTGTCACGATAAAAACACAACCCTCTTTTTTGCAGTCGGGTAAAAAGTAGCCTTTAACCATCCTCAAGCTTCAAGCTACTTAAGACCAAATTTCATTCTAATCCACGCGGTACTTTCCAAGATTACCGCGTTCAAATAAACAAACAAACTTTTTCGCTTTATAGTATCTATAGATTTTTGCTTGTAGATAGAAGCTGTATGTAATTGTATACTTAGTGTATATATACAATGTGTAACGGAAACCCCATATCTATCCAAAAGGGCTGAAGACAACATCTGGTATGGAGTCTCTATGCACAGTTTCAGCACAAAATAACTGACTCAAAGAATTGATACCAAATTATCGGTTTCATATATTTCTTGAATACCAATCATAACAAACGTATATTGGAATTTGTAATAAGTTCTACACTCGTAGACTTAGGATTACAAAACCCTTGCCATATCGTTTGTTATCATCCATAGAAGCCATGCACTTGGTATCTATATACCCTTTAATTACACGTTGTATACAGGTGTTTAAAAAGAGCGTGGTCATAATAATGTAAGCGCTTTGATATGATACAGTAGGTGGCAATTTAATTCAATTACAAATAGTACCGCCTGAAAAGTGATTTGTTTGAAACCATTTTGTCGTTTTTGTAGTTTAGATGTTTTTTGCAACATTTCTTTACGTGTTGCCCTTGAATTCCCCTATATAAATAAGATTGAAGTGTCTCTTTGTACTGCTACTGTCTGTGCTGATCTCTGAAACGGCTGAATTGATTTTATGGAACTTTCATTGTAAGATAGAGGAGATACTTTAAAGAATTAAAGATTCTCTTTATATTCCCGGTATTCCCACGAGATAGAGATTTACGTGGCAAAATCCGCCTGGGTAAAATCGCCTTCCATACTAAGGACTTCGCGGGTAAAGCCAACTATCTTAAGGAATATCTTAAACATCATCATTACCATGTATAGTGTTATCGCTAGCACCATCTTCGATATAATCAAACTGTGATTTTAATTCAACCACTTTTACCAAATTTTTGTATGCGATTGTGATTTTGAAATATGATTACAAAATATCAAGTTGTAACTGTTTTATTTTCATTAAACTCTTTTCTACTCGACTGTACATACAAACTTTGGAATTAGCTTGTACTTAAACATAGTGGTTCGAATCGCCCCATTCCTAAGAGCTATATTTATTTATTTATTTATTCATTGCACAATGTAACGCAGTTACAGGCATGGCTTATAACTAATGTATACATTACCCTGTTAGGGCGCAGCAAATTAACTTAAAACTAACATGTTGCAAAATAAGGTACTTACAATTTATATATTATTAAATAAAATTAATCCTATGGCTAGTTTGACAATGCTAAATTTTATATAGAATAAGAGTATATATATATATTATAAGTAACATTAATTTAGAGGTTTTTATCTTCCATAAATTCTAGAATACTATAGTAACATTTTTCTATTAGTAATGATTTTAATTTAGTTTTAAATATACATAATGTTTTGGTGGTCCTTATACATTTAGGTAGTTTATTGTAAATTTGGTTGGCTATTGGTCGATTTACACCGCTCGGCGCTCCAAGTACCGCCGCGGTGCGAAACAGCCCATCTTCTGCGTTTCAAACCGCGGTCCGAACCACTCGTGGTCCAAAATGACGAAAAACCCTAACCTACTACTGTTACACTATATCTCTCTGTACTAATTATATAGGTATACACACACACATAAAACGCATCGGCGTTTTATGTGTGTGTGTCGTTAGATAGTTATCGAACTATCTTTACTGACCCATGTCTAATAATGGAGTGTGCTTGTCAAGTAGTAGGAAGTGATACCTATTGTAGCTGAATAAGGAATGTAGTGTTCCGTGAGCTAGTTGTTTCCAAACAGAGGTCAAGGTCAGTGTCACGATATTGTTAGACTGCGCCGACACAGGCGACTCGTTCACTCTACGAATCTAGTCTATTCTAGAAATATCATGGAATCGTGACGTTTCTTTTGTGGAACCAGCTTTTAAAACGGTCTCGATTTCTTAGTTAAATGGTGATGAATTTAGAATTGCTGGGTTTTAAGAGTTTACTAGAATGATGACGTCATTCTGAAGCATTATTTTGTGCTGTTCAAAATGTGCTCATCGCGAACAACAATGTTATCAATGCCTTTGCCAAACTATCAGAGACTCTAGCGGGTCTTCTTCGGAAATTTTTCGCTTTAAAATATTGGTATAGATTTGACAACGTGTTATTGCAGTCACATTGTCGTGACATGCCTGTCTGCGGGATTTTATACCGTTAATTTCTTATTCTCATTATTTTTAGCAGTAAGTACTGGTTGTTCCTCATATATACGAAGTTTTGGGCTTTATTGTCACTTTCAATACTAAATAGGTACATCAATGATTCACCTTTGTATACAACTATTCTGATTTAATAAAACCACAAGCTATTTGGCTTAGTTTGAAAATCAGAATCAGTGCGTTTTTTAAATCACATTTGATCTGTCTGCATATTTTTTCATACTCCTTGCGAATACCTTCTTTTTATTACGAACGAATGAGCTCTTGACCTCGATCACACCTGATAGTAAGTGTAAGATGAGGTCTACGAACGAACGAGCGAGCACAGAAAATGCCTATTCACTCTTGCTTTAAAGGGTCATATGTGGCAGGGAATACAGAAGCCGGCAGAGAGTTCCACACCTTGGCTGTGCACACAATGAACAAAAAAAAACACTTTTTTTACTGTAAATCAAGAATTTTCTTACAAACACAAATACCTCGAAAAAATAGTTATTTAGATGTTGTTTTATTTGATAACTTTAGACAAAACAGAGAATAAATATAACAAATTAGGGAACTAAAGCGAAGAGTTGCTTTAAAGGTTTTCTAACACCAAAAACATAATTAATTATGAGTTGCCAAACACTGCTTAGAAAAATCGTGTTTCATACATTAGCCGCACAGTTCTTTGTAAAGCGCTATTAAGGCTGCTGTCTCGAAAAAAGCTTGAAAAAAGCATTCAGATGAAGCAACTTTTCGTCGGCAATTACAGAGAAATTACATCTGAAAAAAATTGTTAGTAATCTACATGGTATGAACCGTAATTTGGTTTAGCCACAATTTTTCTATCGGTATCACATAATAAGAAAAAAAAATGCCAAATCACCTCCAAATCATTGAGATGAAACCATTTTACTCCTTAATTTCTTATCAAAAGAGTATAAAAAATATACTACTGCTTTGCAATACAAATGAAAATAATTTGGTTTAGTTACTTTTTACAAACATGTATTATTTTTATTACAATAAATTAAAAATGCGTCCAATTAAAGACTGCGTTTACATCACCCCCGCACTCGTCCACAAATTCAGTGCGGGGCGCATTGTGTTGCTAGGTGGACGTACGTCGCGTTGCGAGAGCTCAAGCACTACGAAATAATATCGTAAAATATTACTGCAAAAATTAATTTTGTAAATAGTGGAATAGCTTTTTAACCGACTTTAGAAAAAGGAGGAGGTTCTCAATTCGTCTTGAACTTTTTTTTATGATGTTACTCATTACTCGCAGATGGCTGGACCGATTTGGAAAATTCTTTTTTTGTTTGAAAGAATATACATTCTAGTTAGTTCTATTGTCGTCACGTTTGGATCTGATGATGAAATCATGGAGAAATCGAGGGAACTCTTCAAATATTATAGGCATAACTATAGCGTTTTGGGTATTTCTTATAGTACCTTGTTTAGTTTCTCTCGAAAAGCACCATTTGAGGAAGTGGAACTGATGACGAAGACCCCAGATGGCCATCGAAACTACTCAATAATAAGTATTTCGTGGATTGCGATTAGATTACTTGAATATAGATGTTAAGCACTTTATGCTCGTCACAATGCATATAGTGAAGTAGAGCTGATAGTGATGTACCAGGAGAACTCCTCAAAAATTAACGGCTCTGCACCGGGAAAAGCGATATTTTGTAAAAGGTGATAAGTAGTTGACATTTTGGCTTTTGTAACTAGATAAGTTACAAACCGACCCACTAAAAAGCGTGAAATAAAACTTATTATCAAAAAATAGAACCGACTTTCGATTCGTCAAAAAGTTTTATTTCTGATTCTTGTTTATAAGTTAAAAAGTATTCTATGTATCTACAAGTAGTGTTAGTGTTATAAACTCATAGTATTTTACAGTTTTAGTAGTGTTTAAATTTAGTTTGTAAAACATGGGAATAAGCAGAAACGAATGAAGAGAGGTCTAAAAAAATATTACAAACAAAAGGTTATACATTTATTATCAAGGTAAGTTTAAAGTTTTATCTACATATTTCATTATAAACTATCGCTTTACTTACCTCGCATAAAAGTAGATAGCACAGAGTAAACGGACAGAGGGTAAGCTTCATACAACTGCGCTATGATAGGTACACTACTACAAGCAAGGCGCGTGTGTGCGCTTCGTCTGAGCGAGGCCTGGCTTGAGCCGATATGCACCGGTTTCTCTTCGTACGGACGAAGCCGCCAGTTGAGGTAGAGAGATAGAGTTAAGATAATGTACAAGAGAAAGAAGAAAACGACAAAGAGAAGGAAATAGAACTAAGGAAAGAAAAATAGATTGATGAGAAAAATGAAGAAAACGAGAACGAAGAAGGACGAAAAGAAAACATAGAACAAGATTTTATATGGCTATCAATATTTCTAAAAATAAATATATGTGAACACGGAGAAATAAGTGAGGACGAAGAAGTACAACCAACCAAAAGAATAAAAATACTTGGTGAAAGAAAGTTAAATTTCAGTGAATTTTAGTTAAAATCTATTTGTTTATAAAAAATGAAACAAATAATATGACATACACTAGTAATAATTATACTACCTATCTACCTTACTCTAAGTTCCTACCTACATACCTACCTTACCTACCTACCTACCATTTTTCTCTTAATAGAAACCTTCCTCAGACTATAACGAATATTCGAAAAAAAATCCGTATTGGTCCAGCCATTCCTGAGTTTTGCGCTTAGCAACACATTTAGCCATTAATTTTTATTTATATATAATTAAGTTAAAAAGATACATCAAGTTGTTTACCTCATGTTTCGAGCCAGGCTGATCTATAATAGAGGTATAGTTTCTACAGTACATACTCAAAGTGCATCTATATCAATAGATAATAAATAAAAACAAAATTTGACCACTTTTGATGAGGTACAAATAAAAATGAATTTAACTTTCACGATGACTTGACCTTCTGTGATTTCGATACTCTGTGCCGAGACTAGGCGAAGCGACGACGCATGCCGGCGGCGGCGCAGGCGCGGACCGAGCGCGCCTCTCTTTTCTGTTGCATGCGGGTAGCGGAGAGCTGCGCGGAGTGACGCGCGGAGAGGGGTCGTTAGCTCCTCCCAAATGGTCAAGGTTATTGGCATGAATACAAGCCTTAAGAGATGAAGATGTGTTGCGACAGACTTGCTCCACGACGTGAATGAAGGAATTGTAACACACGCGGGTTATACAGCCCTTGAGGATTGCAATACAGACAGTCAGGCTTGTAGATAGTCGTGATGTAATGTTACAAAACTGGTAGGAACGTTAGTTTTTTTCAACCGACGACAAAAAGAGGAGGTTATCAATTCGACGCGCATATATATATATATATATATATTTTTGTATGATCTTCAATTACTCGAAGACGGCTGAACCGATTTGGAAAATTCTTTTTTTGATTGAAAGGGTATACTTCGAAATTGGTCCCATTTTCATAAACGCCATTTTCACAACATCTGATCATGGGATCCTGGAGAAATCGAGGGAACTCTTCAAATATTATAGGCACACCTATGACGTTTTGGGTATTTATTATAGTACTACTTGTGCAGTTGCTCTCAAAAAGTACCATTTGAGGAAGTGGAACTGATGATGAAGACCACAGATGGCCGCCGAAACTACTCAATAATAAGTATTGAGTGGATTGCGATTCGATTACTTGAATATGGATGTTAAGCACTTTATGCTCGTCACAATGCATATGGTGATGTAGAGCTGATGGTGAAGTACCAGGAGAACTGCTCAACAATTAACGGCCCTGACATTTAGGCTCTTGTAACTAGGTAAATTAAAAATAGACCAACTAAAAAGAGTGAAATAAAAACATTTTATCAAAAAATTAAACCGACTCCCAAAAAACACTGCAAAGTGAAAAATAACTTTAATTTCGGAAGTCGGTGCCAAAAACGAAAATACAAAACTAAAGACACCGACTACCGAAATTAAAGTTATTTTTCACTTTGCAGTGTTTTTTGGGAGTCGGTTTAATTTTTTGGTAAAAACTTTATATTATATTTTAGTTTTATAAGTTTTTAAGCTAACATGGTCACTATAACAGTATCATTAGAGCTTAAAACGCCTTACATAGACTGGTAAGGGAAGCGATTAAGATTACCAAATGCGACAACTTCAACCGGGACGATAGGTTTGAACAGTCGAGGGCCTGAAATCCAGTGGTTCAAATGTGTATAAACCGAAAAAGTACCCTAAAAAGTTCGCGAGTGGTCTCGGTGAGTTTTGTGTGCCGAGAACAGAATCGACTTTTGAGTGATATATGTGACCGTGGTAGCGGTGTCGATAAAAAAACACGAACGAAAAAGAGGGCAGACTGATTCGTCAGTTCATAAACGTCGTAATGACTTTAGTTCATCCGTGATCATGGCGCTTGCAACAATGCCGACATATCGGAAACTCGAAACAATAAATGCATGTTCTAATGATACTTTGGTATTTATTGATCGCGGGTCGCGTTTGACCAACATCTCACCTGATGGTAAGCGATGATATGGTCGAAGATGAAGCAAGCTTACCTAAAAATAACCTACTAAGTTCGTAAACTACGGCAAGCGAGAAGATTTTGCTAATCAAATAAAATTTCACGAGATTCATAAACTTTCAAACGAGAAAGGTAAATTGATGCCCTCTCATAGATAGCAGGCATGTATTCCAGCGGTAAAAATATGATAATGACAGGTTATGATAATTATTATATCCTTTAGTCTCATGTGTAACACGTCCAGATATAATATGATATTGACTTATAAAGCCAAGGCTCTACAAGGTACCAAGACTCGAGTAGAAACTAGAAAGATGCAGCCAAACAAGGCTACATACGTCGAAATGTTCGACACTTAGTTTTTGCAATGTTGAGTGGTCTTAACCGCAAGAAGTGCCATCTATTAATCATAGATCATAGTTGAGTAACACTACACTCCTATACCTATACTATACCAGTGCCAGTAACACAAGCACAAACCCTATCGTCTTTCAAAAACTTGGTAAAGGATCTTTATCTCTCTTCTTAAATTGTTATTATGTATGTCTTTGTTTCTTTTCTTATATTAATTTAGTATATACATGTTTTGAGAATGTTATTTATTGTTTTTATATATTATATACATAAATAGTACACCGTGGACTACCCACCTATTTATTTTCTCATATGTGTCAAATCCATCTAAAGGTTGTCTGTAAAAGATCGTTTTTAGCGATAAGACCGCCCATTGTATCACCCATTTTAGTTGTAAAGTCCTTAATATTTTACTGTTATGGTGTACAATAACGGGCACGCCGCAATTGCGGCGGTAAGACCCCTCTTTGAGGAGTGGCTAGATCGGCGTCACGGCGTCCTGACCTACCGCATGACACAGGTCCTCACCGGACACGGAAGTTTCGGGAGGTACCTGTGTCTGATGGGGAAGGAAGAAACGCCTGGGTGTCACCACTGCGAGGATCGCCCTGAGGACACAGTGGAGCATACAGTGCAAGACTGCCGCGCTTGGGCAGAGCACCGACGTGTCCTCAGGGCGGCGATAGGCGGAGACCTCTCGCGCCCGACACTGGTCGAGGCCATGCTGCGTTGCGAGACGGAATGGGAAGCGGTCGCCTCCTTCTGCGAAGCAGTCATGCTATCGAAGGAGGAGGCGGGCCGCGTGAGGGAGAGGATGGCGTCCTCCCTCCAGCCCAGCCGCAGTGGTAGACGCCCACGGCGTCGGACGTCGGCCGACGATCTGCGGCCACCGTAGGCGCGGGCATGCGGACAGCGAGTAAAGGGCAACTCGCTGTCCGACCATGGACCATGCCCGGGTCGACGGCGCGTTGTCAGCAATATGACGAGGCCGCCCCTGTAGAGGGCCGAATTATAATATATGTAATATAATTTTAGTCAGTACAAGTCTGACAGTCCCTCCAGCCCTGCCCGGGGTGGGAGGACTTATTTGATAATTTACACAGTTAAAAAAAAAAATGGTGTACAATAATACACTTCTGGACACATCTATTGGCCCACCTTAGAGTTTAGGTTTCGATGGCCCCTACCGAAATATGATTGCTAGATTGAACAAAAACTGTTGATGCAGTTTTAAACCTGATACATTTTACCATCTTTTTCGATCGTATAGTTTTAAATTTGAATTCAGAATACCATACGACATGGACCTACGCCTAACAAGTCGGATATGCGCCTTGTTAAAGGCAATTAATTTTTGAATAAAAAACATGTTTTATCAAATAAAGGTTTAATTTAATAACGCGTGTTGCCTCCATGGGCATCTACCACAGCTCTCATATGATTAGGCATAGAGTTTATCAACCGCTCTATGAAATTTTGAGGGATCATCTCCCATTCCTCTTCTATGGCAGTTTTCAACTCCTGCATCGTCTGGGCAACTGGCTGACGAGCCCTAACACGCCTTTTTAGCTCGTCCCACATGTGCTCAATGGGGTTCATGTCTGGGCTTCTGGCTGGCCAGTCCATAACTGTGATGTTCACATCCCGAAGATATTCCCTGACGATGCCGGCCGCATGGGCTCTTGCATTATCATGCATAAAAAGGAAATTTGGGCCCACATAGTCCGCGTATGGTATCACGTGAGGTTCTAAGCACTCACGAATGTATCTTTCAGCATTTAATGTTGGCAGCCGTGGTCCTGTAACAACCTCAAGTTGAGTTTTGCCGCTCGCGGATATACCGCCCCAGACAGTCCATGAGCCACCGCCATAAGCAACCCTCTCTTCAAAGCAGCATTGTGCGAAACGCTCTCCCTTACGCCGGTAGACCTTCTTCCTTCCATCATTGCCATGTAACACAATTTTAGACTCATCAGAAAAGAGTACACGGCTCCAATCTTGCTGTGTCCAATTTAAATGACTGCGTGCGAAATGAAGGCGCGCTGTTCGGTGGGCTCGCTTTAGTTTGGGCCCATTAGCTGGCTTGTGTGGTACCATATCGCGTTCTTTTAACCTTCTCCGAACAGTTCGAGCGCTCACAGATACTCCGTGGAAGTCGCGAAGTTGGTTTTGTATCTCAATGGAGGTAAGGTGACGATTTCTCAAGCTGGTCGTCACGATGAATCGATCCTGCCTTTCAGTTGTGACCCGAGATCGTGGCCTTCCTTGGCGACGAACAAAGCCGCCAGTCTCTAGGTACCTCCGATAAACATTTCGGACCGCAGATCGACTTAAATTAAGTTGAGCACTCACGTTTCTTTGGCTGTGTCCGGCCTGAATAAGTGCCACAGCTTGGGCGGCGACTTCAGGTGAAGTATCCATAGATTATTGATAGAACCTCACCTTAATGTTAAGAATAAGTAATGTTTGTTGCAAAAGCAAAGATATCAATCACTTTTTCAAGAATTAAATCCAAGTAAACCAATAAAAACAAGTTTTCTTAGTATTCGATTGTTTGATATCAACAAACAGGCTCCAAATTGTCTTTTGTTTCTTTAAATTCTGTGTTCGAAATTCAAAAAAAGACTATTGAATGAAATTGTGAATGTGCCAGGTTCAAAACTGCATAAAAACTTTTTGCTCGACCTAATATAAAATTTTAGCTAGGACCAAACGAAACTGAAAATACAAGGTGGGCCAATAGATGTGTCCAGAAGTGTAGTACATTGTTCACCGAGAGGAGAAAGTGACCGATTACCGTCGAGGGTGTCGTTTGAACACCCGAGATCGGGAATCGCACTTTCTCTCGAGTGATACATAGTGCTTTATACTACACCTATGAGGAAAATAAAAAACTAAATCTTTACTAATTGAAATTTATATTGAAATTGTTGCAGTTAGTGAAGCTTAATGTAACACTGTTTTCACAAATGGCGCCAATGGCGTCTGCAATTTTCACATGTTCTTTTTTCAAATTGTTTATCCTGCCGCCGCCGCAAGGTCGCACTGCCAGCCCGACACCATCCAACACCAACACACAGCTAGTGGCCAGTGTCATTTTGCGAACTTGGAGATAAAAACTCACTGTAAAAACTTTTTGGCTTTTGATATTTAGGTTACCGGCGCATAGTCTTACCCAAAATCAAAAAAGAAAAACCACGTAAGAAATGGATTTTCATACACTTTTCTCTCCCGCTCAGATGCGTTTTCTCCCCGCATATTTGTTCGATATACAATGACGTACTTTCTACCGTAAATTTGATAAAGTATCAAGGTACTTTCTAAGCAGGTGTAGTATAATAGTACATTGTTCATCGAGAGGAGAAAGTGACCGATTACCGTCGAGGGTGTCGTTTGAAGCCCGAGCCGTAGGCGAGGGCTTTAAAACACCCGAGATTGGAAATCGCACTTTCTCTCGAGTGATACATAGTGCTTTATACTACACCTACGAGGAAAATAAAAAACTAAATCTTTACTAATTGAAATTTATATTGAAATTGTTGCAGTTAGTAAAGCTTAATGTAACACTTTTTCCATTAATATTTGTTTGAGATGTTTGCGACAATGTAGGAGGAATAACTGGCTGTGCTATCGGCACTGCGCTCGTAGAAGGCTGTGGTGCCAAAGGGGCAACTGGCTGCTGAGGGGCATTTGGCATCGCCGCGCTCGTTGATGGTTGAGGAGATGAGTCTTGATGCACATTAATCGATCCCGATATTTAGTTATTTATTCGTGTTTTGTTTTCAACGGAATTCTCTATGTAAACTTCTGCAACGGCGGACGATTTCCAACCACCGTGGCGTTTTATTGTGGTTAAATCAGCACCAGTATCAGCAAGAATAGTCGCTGAAGTTCTGCGAAAGCAGTGGCCAGTGTATTCTAGTGGATTGAGTAAATTAAGGTAGGAAGCTATTTCTCTTGGTACAGTACTTATTTTGTTTTTCCCAATTACTTGTTTCGTACATTTTTTGTTTTTATATTGTAGTAAAAACCAATTGGTTTTGGGGTCACTGGGGCGAATTTCGTTATATTTGTTCATTATCTCATAAAATAAGCCCGATATAACTAATGATCGCTGAATTTTGGTTTTTGTGTTAGGAATATTGACAATTATTCCATTTTCAAGGATTTCGATATCGTCTGTTGTCATATCCACAAGTTCTTGCGAACGACAGGCCCCATTTACTCCTAAAATCAAAATAACTTGTAAAAAAAAATATCAAACATGAAAACCTAGTAGATTTCTACTCATAAATAGGTACGTAATAAATCATAAACCAGTGCATTTTGTTCATAAACTTACCTTCATCAACAAATATTTGTCATCTGGAGCATTCTGCAAAAAGGAATAAACATCTTTTGTAGTAAGCACTTTTGATTTCTTACTACGGAATCCCTCCGACTTTCTTTTCAGAAATGCTGTAAGTTTTTTGTATTCTTGAACATTTATGTCGTTTCTTGTCAATATAGTACTTTTCAACATTGAGTACATAGACCATAACGTACTTGGTTTGTATTTTTGCGCTTTTTCACTGAAATAAGCTAGCAAAACAGTTTCAGAAAAAGATGCCGCATTTTTTTGACTTTTCCATTGCAAAAAATCGTCATAAGTTTTATTATATTTTTTAATTGATTTCTGTGGTAAAAGGTTATCAATCAGTATTTTTGCTGTTTCCTTCAACTGCGGCGGAGTTAAAATATCTTCATCATCACTATCACTACTTATCATTTTGATAGTTTTACTTTACTTTCTACGAAAACTGAATCCTCAAACAACACACAAATTGAAAATGGCGCCAATGGCGTCTGCAATTTTCACATGTTTTTTTTTCAAATTGTTTATCCTGCCGCCGCAGGGTCGCACTGCCAGCCCGACACCATCCAACACACAGCTAGTGGCCAGTGTCATTTTGCGAACTTGGAGATAAAAACTCACTGTAAAAACTTTTTGGCTTTTGATATTTAGGTTACCGGCGCATAGTCTTACCCAAAATTAAAAAAGAAAAACCACGTAAGAAGTGGATTTTCATACACTTTTCTCTCCTGCTCAGATGCGTTTTCTCCCCGCATATTTGTTCGATATGCAATGACGTACTTTCTACCGTAAATTTGATAAAGTATCAAGGTACTTTCCAAGCATGTGTAGTATAAAGAATATATCTATCTATCTACTCCTTGGCAAAATTGTTGTAAGATTTACTGGCTTCTGTGTGACTATCCGTCACGACTGTCAAATACATTTATGTACAAATGGAAGCTGGGACCGATTTTAACATGATTTTCGAAACACAGTGGAATCTCAATATATTCAGATAGATAATTTTCTAAGACACCTCGTGGCTCACTCCTCTCGACTAACGATGATTTCTGTGTTCATCTAATTAAACAATATTGAATTCCTTTGTTTCTGTTACACGTGCTACCTTCATTACCTTAATTATTAATGTATATTTACTTACTAGGTAAAGAATCAATATAAATTAATATCGCAAGAACGGATATGTGAAAGATTTACAAAGTAAATGTTTGTGTATTTGATTTATTAGGGTCCATATTTGCTCATCTAAAGTTCTTTACCCGAAATTGTTCTTCCTAATGATTTGTAATCCGAATGATCGTTCCTAAAATTTTTCATCCTAAAGTTTTCATTCATACTATTTGTAGTGCTACCGGCGATGTGAATAACACTCATGTTTCCGAAAATTGTATCCGAAATTTATTTATTTAAAAAATATATTTAAACTCCTACTGTTTTTTATCATAACGCTTTTATCCCTAAACATAATTACCATAATATTTTCACTCATACTCAGAAAGAAACATTTACCAAGTGTAATAAAAAATATTTGTCGAAGTAGCGCTCAGTCACAGTTCTAACCTAACCTAACCTATGGATATCTTTGCAGGTACACACCGCTATAAATAAAATTAAAGAAGACGAAAGAAATCTACACAAAAAAGATATGACTTCGAATAATAGTGTAAAAGATGGTTATGTTGAGAAAATATAGGAAAACAAATAAAAGTCTAAGAGATGTTTATTGCTACTGACATTATGAAGTTGAATGCTTCGGAATTATGAACATTAGAGACAGAGTAGTTAGGAATTGTGATTGTTAGGATGAAAAATGTTAGGAAGAACATTTTCGGATTTCCAATCATCGGAGTTGAAGGTGAACTTTGGCGCACCCGATTTATTATTGTATTAATTTTTGTTCACTTCGGTGCTGTTAAGCTTCTACTCTACAATCTCGTGGCTAGGTTACACGACAACCCTTCGCAAGAATGTTTTCAGATTTCAAAGACTGACTGTCAAAGATGTAGAAATGACAACCGGGACCAACGACTTGACATGCTTTTCGAGGCACGGAGGAAATTAACATGTTAAGACGGTCACCCATCGAAGGCCGTACCTCAGCAAGCGCTGCTTTCCTTATCTTATCTATTGCTTTGCTTGCCTTCTATATCGACCCGTGCGTTTGTTATTATCAGAGGTCAGAATTAGGTAGAGTCATTTATGTACGCATCGAAATGTTGATATTAATATGGATCTTCCCGGGATTTCTAATAGACAATCCCGTGTGACTTAAAATTTGAAATTTGGCAACGTCGCGCGTGCAGTGCTTTAAATTGTGTAAAAGTAAATAACTTTTTATTTAATAAATCACGGGATTTTTCTACTCTTCAAAATAAATCCCGAGATTTGGGGCATATCCGCTTTATTCTTTCGTTGTACGAAATCAGTGTAAGTCAACGAATTAGGAATTAAGTCAATGAATTAGGATTCCTAATTCGTTGGTGTAAGTACCAAATTCCGACCTCTGGTTATTATGCAACGAGCTGATTTTGATAAACTTATATTTTTATTGTCTCCCCCGTAACGTTCCGTCGCGGCTCGGCTCCGGGTACCTACGTTGTTTTGGATACTGTAGCGTAAAACCGCTACGGTTAAAACTTCCTCCAATTCTAATCCAAACTTTTCAATAAAATTTTTTCTTCATAGCTGTTATTCACATTTGAACAAGGAATCGTGAAAAATATCCTCGGATGTTTTGCCTTTTGACGGCGTCATTACATTTTTGGGACCCGATATGTGATGGTCGACCTTATTTTTTGATTCATATCGAAATTATGAAGTGAAAGTTTTTTTTTTTTGTTGGTGTTAAGCCAATAAAAAATATAAAATGTCCTAGCGAAAGGATAGTCTGTGGGTGATTGTCTGGTTAATTTGATCCCGTTACAAGCCAATTTTTGGCTCCACCCTACGGGCAAGCGACGTCGGTTATCGACGACGGAGGTCGGGGCGCTCTCGCCCGGTATCCGAGCACATCCTGTGCCTGAGACGTCCATCTCAAAGGCCTGAAGCGAGTACGAGGTAGATGCGGACTCCGCAGCGCAGTGGCTCCGTGATTTCTACGTTACTTCCCACAGTCGTGTTCAGCCGTCCAGGAATTACCGAGTTTTCGCAGCAGGAGTTTTATTTTAAATAGTGCACCTAATTTGTATATTTCTAATCTAAAATTCTCACGTCAAAAACTCTTTCTAACCTAAGGCCTATCAAGACGCGTTGGATGCTCTTAGTGTTTTTGTAATTAAAATTACTAATAATGCGTATTCGCCTAGCTATAACCGATTGCAATCGATTTTTTTGTTAGGTAAGTTAAAAATATTTGCATAATACTTTCGATAACATTTTTTTCTTTCCGCTAAGTTAACCCACGCCATCACTGAAAGGTTCCCAATAATAACTAATATTTAACTTTTTTATATTTTTTAATTAAGTACTTGTTTTCTATCTTTTTCCTTTTAATCAAAATTAAACGTGTAAAGTAGCGGTTTGTGTTTTACTGTGCACTTAATCTTATTTACGCTACAATATGGCGCCCGAATTAAAGTAAGTTTGCATATTAATTATTACTAAATTACCTTTTTTTTGTTATCTCGTGTGTGGTTGCTCTTGAGAGCAATCTTTAATTTTCACCTTTCTTATTGTGAGTTTCAGGTTTTAGAATTGGTCAGATACCCGTATGGAAGTTAAAAGGATTACCTGTCTTGAATGTTTTCCCGATTCATACGACTGGACTACGGAATTGCTAACTGAATTTATGTTCTTTGCTTAATTGTGTGATGTTTGTGAAATTCAATTTTAAAGATTAACTTTGTAACTATACCCAATTTCCAATTCTTTTATTTTCTCCCAAAATATACGTATCTATCCCGAGTTTTATTTTATCCCAGTAGGTAGCGGTAGTTAGTTTCCCGTAGAGTGTGTTTGATGTGTGGATGGTTAGGCATCGTGACCCTATAAGTTGGGATGATGCCGCCGATCAAGCATTCCTAAAATTAAAGGATGCGCTCATCAATACTCCCGTTATGGCTTGTCCAGATTTCTCGAAGCCCTTCATTTTGCAATGTGATGCGTCAGCTGTCGGTCTTGGTTCGGTTCTTTCTCAAAAGTTCGATGGTGTCGAACATCCTATCGCTTATTATTCACGCTTATTCTCAAAAGCAGAACGCAATTATAGTACAACCGAACGTGAACTTTTATCCGTTCTTGATTCCATTAAGCATTTTCGCTGTTATTTAGATGGAATGAAGTTTTCTGTTATAACTGATCATATGGCCTTGAAATGGCTCCTCACACTAAGTAATCCCTCAGGGCGTTTGGCGCGATGGGCTACTGTGATTTCCCAATACACGTTTGATATCATTCATCGCAAAGGGTCGCAACACGTCGTTCCAGACGCTTTATCTAGAATGTACGCGAGTCCGGTTACATTCGATCAAGGACCTGACCATACCAATGATAGATGGTATAAAAAGGTGTATTTAGGGGCTCGTGACTCCCCTCAAACGTTTCCAGCTTACGCCATTCGGAACGGTGTTCTGTTAAGACGCATGCCAATCACTAACCCATTGTGCTCTGATCCTTGGCGCATAGTTTTACCCGTTGAAAAGGTTAAAACCGCTATATGGGAAGCTCATAATAATCCTCTCTCTATACATCCTGGAGTTTCAAAGACTTATTTTAAGCTCAAGGATAACTTTTACTGGCCAAATATGTTTCGAGATGTTTCTGAGACTTTAAGGCAATGTGAGGTGTGTAAAGCTTATAAGATCGCGAATTCCCAACCACGTGGTCATATGTGTTATCCAAAGGAAGTTTCTTTACCTTTACAAATGATTTCTATCGACGTTATTGGACCGCTTCCAATCGCTTATTATGGGTTCAAATACATTTTATCTATGGTCGATGTTTTTTCTAAATATGTTTGGTTAGTCCCCCTTAAAAGGATTGACGCCAATTCAGTTATAAAAGCTTTGGAATCTGAAATATTTTTTAACTTCGGAGTTCCACGGTCTATTCTCTGTGATAATGCTACCGTTTTTCGTAGTAATCAGTTTTTAAACTTTCTTAGATCGTTTCGCATTGAATCCCCTACGTATACCCCTTATTACACTCCACAAGCAAACACGGTAGAACGTTATAACCAAAGTGTCGTTACTTGTTTGAGCATATTGGTTGGCGAGAACCAAAGGAATTGGGCTAAATTGTTACCCAAGGTCAAACTTTACCTCAATTCATGTATTAATTTAGCCACAGGGTTTACGCCAAACTTTCTCATATTCGGTAGAGAAGTCTGTATGGATTCATCGCGTGCGAATATCCAGACTCTAAGCACTAATTTAGCTGAAAGTCGGGAACAACACGCGAGTAATCTAACTTCGCTCGCCGAGATTTACGCAAAAGTAGCGGACAATCTTTCTTCTGCTTTTCTCCGTAATTCACGAAATTACAATACGAACCGCACGGCTATTACACTCAATGCCGGCGACATTGTATGGAGGCGTAATTTTTCAAAATCGTCAGCTGCTGAATACTTTACAGGAAAGCTTGCTCCTCGTTTCATTAAATGTCGTGTGATCAGAGTCATCTCCATGACTACATATGTCCTACAAGACTGTGATTCTCATCATATTGGACAATATCATATAAAAGACATACTTAAATGAATTAATTTGTTCCATATTCTTAACTTAATCAGCATTACTTATGTTAGGCCATTAGTTTTCAATTAACGACACCTCTTTTATTATTTCGACCCTCATTCCTCCCTGGAGTTAATATTTATTCATAACCATTTCCTCTCATTAAGCGTCGTATTTTTGATTTTGATTTAAGGTCCACCCTCTTCAACTTAACCCTCTCTCTTTAACTTAACCTTCTAACTTATCCCTCTATAACTTAAGCTCTTGACTTTGAGTCGTGTTAGACTTTGAGTCGTGTTTCACTTTGAGTCGTGTTGGACTTTGTGTCGTGTCTCACTTCGAGTTATTATCTGACTTCGAGCTTTTGTGTTCGACTTCGAGTTTTTGTTTGACTTCCTTTGAAGTTATTTTTAGGTTATTTCTTAATCTCAACTCTCATTTGTTTCGTCTTGAATATTGTTCTTTGTTCCTATATATTTAAGAATATTATTCTAGTTCTATCGTTTGTTTTTCTATTCTAATGTAGGTTTAGGAGACGCATCTGAAGCTCGCACTGTTAACGTCTAAACTGGAGGCCGGCTTTCAATTTTATTCAGTATCAGCTGCACTTCGATGTCGTTGATTTGATGTATTTAGTTTAAAGTTAGTTAGGCTAGTTTATTTAATTTGTATATATATTGGTTTTCACTCTTGGTTGATGCTATCCCTTTTGTGTTGTCAATCTGTTATTGTGTTTTCAATCTGTTATTGTGTTTTCAATCTGTTGTTGTGATCTCAATCTGTTATAGCGTTGTCACCCTCCCACTGGGTTGATACTTTCACTTGGGTTGATCTCTCACCTTTCTTTTAGGGTTGTCAACCACCTTTCTTTTAGGGTTGTCAACCACCTTTCTTTTAGGGTTGTCAACCACCTTTCTTTTAGGGTTGTCAACCACCTTTTTTTTAGGGTTGTCAACCACCTTTCTTTTAGGGTTGTCACTCACCTTTCCTTTAGGGTTGCCACTCACCTTTAGGGTTGCTACTCTCATTTTTTTTTTTTACTGGAAATGGGGTACTGTAGCGTAAAACCGCTACGGTTAAAACTTCCTCCAATTCTAATCCAAACTTTTCAATAAAATTTTTTCTTCATAGCTGTTATTCACATTTGAACAAGGAATCGTGAAAAATATCCTCGGATGTTTTGCCTTTTGACGGCGTCATTACATTTTTGGGACCCGATATGTGATGGTCGACCTTATTTTTTGATTCATATCGAAATTATGAAGTGAAAGTTTTTTTTTTTTGTTGGTGTTAAGCCAATAAAAAATATAAAGTGTCCTAGCGAAAGGATAGTCTGTGGGTGATTGTCTGGTTAATTTGATCCCGTTACAAGCCAATTTTTGGCTCCACCCTACGGGCAAGCGACGTCGGTTATCGACGACGGAGGTCGGGGCGCTCTCGCCCGGTATCCGAGCACATCCTGTGCCTGAGACGTCCATCTCAAAGGCCTGAAGCGAGTACGAGGTAGATGCGGACTCCGCAGCGCAGTGGCTCCGTGATTTCTACGTTACTTCCCACAGTCGTGTTCAGCCGTCCAGGAATTACCGAGTTTTCGCAGCAGGAGTTTTATTTTAAATAGTGCACCTAATTTGTATATTTCTAATCTAAAATTCTCACGTCAAAAACTCTTTCTAACCTAAGGCCTATCAAGACGCGTTGGATGCTCTTAGTGTTTTTGTAATTAAAATTACTAATAATGCGTATTCGCCTAGCTATAACCGATTGCAATCGATTTTTTTGTTAGGTAAGTTAAAAATATTTGCATAATACTTTCGATAACATTTTTTTCTTTCCGCTAAGTTAACCCACGCCATCACTGAAAGGTTCCCAATAATAACTAATATTTAACTTTTTTATATTTTTTAATTAAGTACTTGTTTTCTATCTTTTTCCTTTTAATCAAAATTAAACGTGTAAAGTAGCGGTTTGTGTTTTACTGTGCACTTAATCTTATTTACGCTACAATACCCACAAGTTCCACAGTACACTGTACAGTTTCAAGTTTTCAACAACTGGTCTTATGCAACTTTTATGTCACAGTAATAAAGACCATACTAGTATCTTATGTGATGCTCGGGAAGATTACCATCACGCCATTTTGTCAAGACGATTGCGTTAACCGTGAGACACTTTAGGTAAAACTCGTACACTAAAGGATCGGGATATAAGACCTTGATACATAGAAGTGCAAACCATGTCGTAAAGACATGGTTTGCACTTCTATGAAAGCCAATACTGCTCTAGCAAGTCGACACTTTCCGAACTTGAGTGGTCGCCTTTATAATGCGCTCAATAAAGTTTGCAAAATATATTCCTTGCCGAAATATAAATGTAAGAGAGTTGTAAGAGAATATCTTCAGGGTCTTACATACGACGAAACTGAAAGACTATTCAACAGAAATATATAATGTACTATGTGCTATTTCAAAATAAATATTATAAACTCACCTTCACTTAAAAGTATTTCCTTGCATGCCTTTAACTTATCCTTAATTTTATTTTTTTAATGTTATATAATAATTGTTATCAAATTAATTAAATCTAATTCTATTTTATATAATTATTGTTATCAATTTCATTAAATCAAATTCTATTTTAAACAATTATTATTATCAATTTCATTAAATCAAATTATATTTAAAAATATTATTACTATCAATTTCAATAAATCAAATAATGTTATATTGAAGTATAAGTATTGTGCAGATTTTTATTATGGTAAATTTATATTCTACTCATTTTTAATCAACACGCATCAGAATCTTGTAGTTATTTATATTGCAAATAATTATGTTAATTTTTGTTGTTTTAATCTGTAAGAGGAAGGCGCTGATGTCCGTCACACAGTTTATACTAGCACGGACATCATCGTTTACTCTATCTTTTAAGGGACTAACATTTTTATACTGTTTTTGAATAAGATAGATGATTTTGTACCCACCTTTCTGATAATAAACTTATTACTATTATTACTATTACTATTATACACTTAAATCATATTTAAATTAAGGTAAGCAGTGTTTACCTACTCCCAAAGGTTTAAATGTCGACAGGCTTTACTCAATTCCCAACACTATGTCTTTTCGATTTTTTGTCTAAATAAATGATATGCTTACTAGAAAATACAATTATCTTAGTTTGATTTATGTAAGTCTTAAAGAATAAGATAGTATTCTGTACAATTATAGAGTAATTTCTTAGGTTAGCTTACCTTTACAAACATTTTACACTGACTTAAGTGGGATATTCTTTGATAAGTTCATTAGAACGTAATAATTATTATATAAGAGCACAAGTTTCAACTCAATAACATAACATTTAAAAGGCATTAATTAAGTCCCAAAAATAAATTATAAGAATAAATTGTTGGTAATTTTTGTGCAAAAATAATTCTTAAGGCTGCTGTCTCGAAAAAAGCTTGAAAAAAGCATTCAGATGAAGCAACTTTTCGTCGGCAATTACAGAGAAATTACATCTGAAAAAAATTGTTAGTAATCTACATGGTATGAACCGTAATTTGGTTTAGCCACAATTTTTCTATCGGTATCACATAATAAGAAAAAAAAATGCCAAATCACCTCCAAATCATTGAGATGAAACCATTTTACTCCTTAATTTCTTATCAAAAGAGTATAAAAAATATACTACTGCTTTGCAATACAAATGAAAATAATTTGGTTTAGTTACTTTTTACAAACATGTATTATTTTTATTACAATAAATTAAAAATGCGTCCAATTAAAGACTGCGTTTACATCACCCCCGCACTCGTCCACAAATTCAGTGCGGGGCGCATTGTGTTGCTAGGTGGACGTACGTCGCGTTGCGAGAGCTCAAGCACTACGAAATAATATCGTAAAATATTACTGCAAAAATTAATTTTGTAAATAGTGGAATAGCTTTTTAACCGACTTTAGAAAAAGGAGGAGGTTCTCAATTCGTCTTGAACTTTTTTTTATGATGTTACTCATTACTCGCAGATGGCTGGACCGATTTGGAAAATTCTTTTTTTGTTTGAAAGAATATACATTCTAGTTAGTTCTATTGTCGTCACGTTTGGATCTGATGATGAAATCATGGAGAAATCGAGGGAACTCTTCAAATATTATAGGCATAACTATAGCGTTTTGGGTATTTCTTATAGTACCTTGTTTAGTTTCTCTCGAAAAGCACCATTTGAGGAAGTGGAACTGATGACGAAGACCCCAGATGGCCATCGAAACTACTCAATAATAAGTATTTCGTGGATTGCGATTAGATTACTTGAATATAGATGTTAAGCACTTTATGCTCGTCACAATGCATATAGTGAAGTAGAGCTGATAGTGATGTACCAGGAGAACTCCTCAAAAATTAACGGCTCTGCACCGGGAAAAGCGATATTTTGTAAAAGGTGATAAGTAGTTGACATTTTGGCTTTTGTAACTAGATAAGTTACAAACCGACCCACTAAAAAGCGTGAAATAAAACTTATTATCAAAAAATAGAACCGACTTTCGATTCGTCAAAAAGTTTTATTTCTGATTCTTGTTTATAAGTTAAAAAGTATTCTATGTATCTACAAGTAGTGTTAGTGTTATAAACTCATAGTATTTTACAGTTTTAGTAGTGTTTAAATTTAGTTTGTAAAACATGGGAATAAGCAGAAACGAATGAAGAGAGGTCTAAAAAAATATTACAAACAAAAGGTTATACATTTATTATCAAGGTAAGTTTAAAGTTTTATCTACATATTTCATTATAAACTATCGCTTTACTTACCTCGCATAAAAGTAGATAGCACAGAGTAAACGGACAGAGGGTAAGCTTCATACAACTGCGCTATGATAGGTACACTACTACAAGCAAGGCGCGTGTGTGCGCTTCGTCTGAGCGAGGCCTGGCTTGAGCCGATATGCACCGGTTTCTCTTCGTACGGACGAAGCCGCCAGTTGAGGTAGAGAGATAGAGTTAAGATAATGTACAAGAGAAAGAAGAAAACGACAAAGAGAAGGAAATAGAACTAAGGAAAGAAAAATAGATTGATGAGAAAAATGAAGAAAACGAGAACGAAGAAGGACGAAAAGAAAACATAGAACAAGATTTTATATGGCTATCAATATTTCTAAAAATAAATATATGTGAACACGGAGAAATAAGTGAGGACGAAGAAGTACAACCAACCAAAAGAATAAAAATACTTGGTGAAAGAAAGTTAAATTTCAGTGAATTTTAGTTAAAATCTATTTGTTTATAAAAAATGAAACAAATAATATGACATACACTAGTAATAATTATACTACCTATCTACCTTACTCTAAGTTCCTACCTACATACCTACCTTACCTACCTACCTACCATTTTTCTCTTAATAGAAACCTTCCTCAGACTATAACGAATATTCGAAAAAAAATCCGTATTGGTCCAGCCATTCCTGAGTTTTGCGCTTAGCAACACATTTAGCCATTAATTTTTATTTATATATAATTAAGTTAAAAAGATACATCAAGTTGTTTACCTCATGTTTCGAGCCAGGCTGATCTATAATAGAGGTATAGTTTCTACAGTACATACTCAAAGTGCATCTATATCAATAGATAATAAATAAAAACAAAATTTGACCACTTTTGATGAGGTACAAATAAAAATGAATTTAACTTTCACGATGACTTGACCTTCTGTGATTTCGATACTCTGTGCCGAGACTAGGCGAAGCGACGACGCATGCCGGCGGCGGCGCAGGCGCGGACCGAGCGCGCCTCTCTTTTCTGTTGCATGCGGGTAGCGGAGAGCTGCGCGGAGTGACGCGCGGAGAGGGGTCGTTAGCTCCTCCCAAATGGTCAAGGTTATTGGCATGAATACAAGCCTTAATGCGACCGGTTTGGTGGTAGATAGGTATTTGTTATTCACTCAGGAAATAGTGATGTCGTAAGTGATATCGATTATCATGTTATTGAATATGATTAATTATTAGTTCTACTTTATCCAAGGTTGAGACTTAAGAGATGATAATCTTACTTAATATTATAAATGCAAAAGTTTGTGACGATGGATGTATGTATGTTTGTTACTCTTTCACGCGAGAACTACTGAACAAATCTGAATGAAATTCACTAAGTAGATAACTGACATGTTGGAATATCACATAGCGTCGCCTTAGAGTGAAAACCTCGGGAGTACATTTTTGTCCAATTTTTTTTTTGCGTTTTCGGAAAGCAATCCTAGCAACGCACATCCTAATCTCACTAATATGTTCATTCGATACTCGAAACGCTATCTATGAAAGTAAGTGAGAACCTCGTAAACACTCGCATCGCGTCGTCAGTTTAGCATAATCAGGCCATGGATTGTGCATGTGATTGTGCTGGATATAAAAACGGGTTCAATTTACATATAAATTAATAAAAAAAATTCGGGCTACACTCCGGGAGTGCCGGCAGAAGTGAATACTTGAATATTAACGTTGTGCATTTTTGATATTTTGGAATGGTTAGGGAATAATTTTGCACGAATTGCTTTAATTATCAGTATAAAAGTACTATCATTTATGTGGTAGAATACAATTTTTATTTATTGCGCTATCGTACACAAACATGACAATTTATATTACATTAAAAACATTATCTCTTAGAAAAATCCACTTTCATGTTAACACACACGAACATTCGCGCAAGCGTCCTGCGCCGCCTAAACGAAACAGCAGGTGCAGGCACGGAATAGATGAATAAGGTTGGAATGGTAATGTGGGCGGGTTGAGCGCGCCACATTTATGATACGACAATCATAGCGCGACCGATTAATTCATTCACCGCGTTTAGTGTGCTTCAGATTACTTCGGAACACAGAGCTCTGCTTTAGAATGCCGTGTTGTGCAATTATAACCTGTAAAACAAAAAAATAGACCGCAAGTATAGAGCGAGGAGGTATATCTTTCCATCGGTAAGTCGAAAATAACATTTAATTACAATTTTATTTGTAAAAAACATAAAAATATTCTGATCACTATGAAATTCCGAACATTAACAACATTATTGCAACAAGTTACAAAAAGTATACATTGCCCGTAGTGTACTCGCTTAATCAACGCAATGACTAAGTCCGCTCACAGTGTACTGCATGCGCCACACTTCAACCATTGACGTTTTGTCCTTTGCCCTGATTGGCCGTGATACACGGCGCGTGTTTATCAACAGTGAGTTACAATCAGTAGCAAGCTCCCGATTTAAGTGTGTGTAATTTATTTGTGTGCGTAATTCGCATACGTAACGGGCCTCTTGTAGAGCTAAAGAGTGGGAGACAAGCGGCGATACGCGTTCTCATACAAATCAGGAACTATTTCCTTTCTAACCTCTTTTATCTGTTCTGTGGGCGCAGGCATACATTTTTGCCGCGCCGTAGAAAGAGAGGGTGATACTTCCTCTCCTACGCCGCGCCGGCTGTCTACTCTCCGTCCGTCTTACGAATTTTCGATCATTTTCGGTGCAAGAAGCTGAAATTTGGCATTTATGTTCCTTGGGGTGTGTAGGGGAGCACTAAGAAAGGATTTTTGGCTTTTTTTATTACTGATGACTCGAGCACTCTTGACCTCTATCTCGCCTGATGGTAAGCGATAGATGAGGTCTAAGATGGGACGAGCGAGCCCAAAAGATGCCTATTTACTCGTGCTTTAAAGGCTGAAAGGTCATAAGTGGCAGGAAACACAGAAGCTGGCAGAGAATTCCACAGCTTGGCTGTGCGCACAATAAATGTGGAGGAGAAGCGCTTGGTACGACAAGACGGTATATCAACCAAGTGCGGGTGGTACCCAGCCGTGCGTCTGGTAGACCGGTAGTGAAAGGGAGATGGAGGAATCAGGTCATGGAGCTCCTGCGCACACTCCCCGAAGTACAATCTGTAGAAAACCGACAGGCAAGCAACGGTTCGCCGATGAGCCAGGCTATGAAGCTTGTCCACCAGCACCTCGTCGCCTATAAGCCTTTTAGCTCTGCGCTCGATCGAGTCCAATGCAGCAAGTTGCTACTATGTAGAGCCATCACACAAGTGGCTGCATTTCTCCACGCAGGAACGGACCTGCGCTTTATACAGATTAAGAAGCTGTCCAGGCGTGAAGTACCGCCTCACCTTGTGTAGGATTTCCAGCTTTTTTGCTGCAGTCTGAGCTCTGGACTCGATGGTTGAGCTGAAATTGAGCGGAATTTCCCACGGGATCGGGAAAGACCACCCACGCGATCGAATTCGCGGGCAACAGCTAGTTTAATATAAAAGTAAACACATGTATAGTCACAAAATCTTAACAACTTTATTCAGCTCTATCTTAGTAACACAGATCACTATTCATAAGAGTTACTATTTTTGATAAACCAATATAAATAAATGAATCAGTTCCAAAACTGGTGTAAGGCAAACAACTTGGTACTACCTGAACAAAAATTGGTCAAGTGCGAGTCAGACTCGCCCATGAAGGGTTCCGTAGTAACTATAATAATATAATATAATATGTATATTTATTTGACGAAAAAAAAGACCTTACAAATTTCATAAAACTAGCTTATTTACATTTTTACAACTACGCCAAATAACTTTGTTTTTCATAGTGTTAGTATCAATTACAAAGTTATATTTGCGGTTTTAGAAAATAAGCTGTATCTCAAAAACTGCTGAACCGATTTCGTTCAAACTAATTTTGGTTGAAAGTTTACATTAAGGTCTACAGAATTTTTATTTTTTTATTTTTCACTTCATTATTATAGAAGTTAAGGGGGGACACACATTTTACCAATTTGGAAGCTTATATCTTTTAAACAATTGACTTTATGAAAAACTGGTTTTAGAAACCCCGATGCCATTTTTAAAGAACTGTCTATAGATACCATACATGCATAGATTTCATGAAAAAAAAAAATCAGTTTTAGTTCCATGTATGGGGAGCCCCCCTTTATTTTAAATATGTTTCAATTTTTTTCTTAAAATCGGAAAGCGGTTCACAGAATACATCTACCTACCAATGCATCACATGTATAGTCCTAATAGTTTCGTATCGTCCTAATAGTATCGTAATAAAGTGGCAATAAACATACGGACGGACGGACGGACAGACAGACAGACAGATAGACAGAAGAACAGACATGACGAAACTATAAGGGTTCCGTTTTTGCCATTCGGCTATGGAACCCTAAAAACAAATGTTGGAAGCAGCTAATATGACGCAAAGAATTATAATGAAATAATGATGTTTATTTCGGAAATAGGTTATAAATAACACTTCTACATGTAATTTTTTTCGTAAATGGAAACTAGATGTGGCCAGTGTTTCCTAACTGACTACTCTGAGAAGAAACACTGAAACAAACTCAGAGTTCAACGTCTCTTTTAAAGTCCATACAATCTGTAGTTTATTAACGAAACGGTTTACCTAGGAACCACCACCATTTCTTGCGGGCAAGCTGAATTCCTGATACTGTTAGAAACACAATTTATGTTATCAATTTTTAAGATACAACTGTGGACTCTGTCGGGTACAACAAAATTCAGTTTAAGGCAATAGAGACTACTAATTACATCTTACTCTCTAACTTATTTTAATACTAGCTTCTGCTCGCAACTTCGTTCGCGTGGAGTATTCCCGCGTAATTCCCGATCCCATGGGAAAAAGTAGCCATGAAATTCCAGAATGTCAACTATCTAAAGAAAAAGAAAAGTTTTTGTATCTTCTAGATATTCATTTACGCTATACTTAATAAAAAATTAATCAGTAGCAAAAGTTATGTTAAAAGAAAATGTAGGATATTAGGAATTATCTTGGGAATTAATTGGGGTTACGTTAACATTCAACCTTAATTTTGGTCCGTTTATCGAGGCTTTTTTTTTTTTTAGCTTGGTAAAATTATCAAATAAGTCCTCCCAACCCGGGCAGGGTGGGAGGGACTGTCAGACTTTTACTGACTAAAATCCACGGTGTTCCTTCAATAACCCTTTACGTACCGGGGTCACGGTAACGGGATGAGTCCCACGACCCCGGCAGGCTTCGGCCCTCTACGGGGGGGCCTCGTCATATTGCTGACGCTCTTTGAGGCGCGCATGGAACACGACGCGCTGTCGACCCGGGCATGGTCTATGGTCGGACAGCGAGTTGCCCTTTACTCGCTGTCCGCATGCCCGCGCCTACGGTGGCCGGAGATCGTCGGCCGACGTCCGACGCCGTGGGCGTCTACCACTGCGGTTTATCGAGGCTAAGGCTCAATTGGCTGCCAAAAAGTTGGGAATCCTAGCAAAGGTGAGACGGTACTTCACACCGGAATAGCTGCTCAACCTCTATCAAGCGCAAGTTCGGTCGTGTATGGACTTATATTCTCATACTTATGTTCTCATCTCTGAGATGGATCTGCCAAATACCAGCTTGGTGCACTTGAGTCTATAGCGAAATGGGCCAAAAGACTCATCGACAACGAGAAACTGGTCGCGACAAAGCACCAGAGTCTAGAGCATCGGTGACGTGTTGCAAGCCTATTAGCTTTCTATCGGTTACATTTCGGAGAGTGTGCGATGGAATTACACAATCTAATTCCGCCAAGTTCGTTCCATCATCGGACTACAAGATAAACGGCGATGCGCCATCGTTACATGGTGGACATCCCACACATACGCACGAAAAGTTTTGGGAATACTTTCATTGTGCGTACGGCTAAGGAGTGAAATGAAATGAAATGAAATATTTATTCTGTAAATTGGTTATAAATAACACTTTTACACGTCATGTTTTTTTGCGTGTTTAGTTTAGCTAGATGAGGCCGGTATTTCCTAACTGACTACTCTGAGAAGAAACACCGAAACAAACTCAGAGGTCAAAGTCTCTTTTAAAGTCCAGACAATTTGTATTTGTATATGAGAAGCATGTAGGTTCATGTCTGTGGTATTCTTTTGAGGAAATAACCACGCAAATTTGAGCGGACCTGTCCAGACAGTGCAAGCATTTGTCAGTTATCGTGTAGCTCAACTTAGAACTTAAGGAGCTCAACAATTTGACGAACAATACCAAAGTAAGGACCTTTGGGTAGGCCACACAAGTACTCAAACTGCTTGACATCATTAAATAAATTATAGTGAAAGCAAAAACAATGAAGAAAGAATAACCTACATCGTCCTCACATTTACAATAATGAAATAATTATATATATATATAAAAAAAACAACAATATAAAAAAAAACAACAAACAAAAACAAAAATTAATAGGTATATACAATACTTGAGAAAGCAAAATTTTAATTAATCAAAAATAAATCATCAATCATAATTTTAAAAAGAAAGAAATAAAAAAAGGCACACGTATATCACTGGAGCATCTCATTCCCAAGCCTTCTTGTCCTCAATATAATCTTTAACACTGTAAAAAGCTTTCTGACATAGCTTACGTTTTATCAATAATTTGAATTTATTAATACTTAGTTTTTGAATATGGCTAGGAATTTTATTATAAAAACGTATACATTGGCATCTAAACGAACCACCTATTTTTTTTAACCTTGTTTTAGGAATGACATATGTGTCTTTGTTCCTTGTATTTACACTATGAATATCACTGTATTTTTTAAACAGATTAAAATTTTTGTGTGCATACAAGAGGTTGTCATAAATATACTGAGATGGCACAGTCATAATATTAATCTCCTTAAATTTGTCTCTTAAGGAGTGCTTAGGACTTAATTTATAAATTGCACGAATGGCCCTTTTTTGTAATACAAATATTGTGTGAATGTCGGCGGCATTTCCCCAAAGTAAAATGCCGTATGACATCACACTGTGAAAGTAACTAAAGTAGACTAAACGTGCTGTTTCGATATCAGTTAATCCACGTATTTTTCTAACGGCATATGCTGCAGAACTTAGCTTTTTTGACAATTTATCTATATGGGGGCCCCACTGAAGCTTCGCATCCAAAGTTATGCCCAAGAATACTGTGGTATCTTCGGGTTTCAATATTTCGCCCTTTATTGATACACTAGTATTCACTTGTCTAACATGAGGTAACGTAAATTTTAGGAATTTGGTTTTTTTCTCATTAAGAAGAAGATTATTAACATTGAACCAGCTAACTACAGTTGCAAGGGCTTTGTTAACTTCTTCAGTAACCTGCTGTTGACGTTTGATTTTAAATAAAAGAGAAGTATCGTCAGCAAATAGCACTATGTCATGATTTTTGATCAGGTACGGCAAATCATTTATATAAATAAGAAACAAAAAGGGACCTAAAATTGAGCCTTGGGGGACCCCCATTTTGACCACAGATCCCGGCGATCTTTTGCCGTTCACATCGACTCTCTGAATCCTTTCACTCAAGTAAGAGGACAAAAGATTCAGAGAGGTGTCCCGGAATCCGTAGTAGTGCAGTTTCCTGATTAATGTCTCATGGGGAACACAGTCAAATGTCTTGGACAAATCACAAAAAATGCCCAACGCATCGCACTTATCTTCCCATGCATTATAAATGTGTCCTAAAAGTTCAACACCGGCATCAGTTGTTGAACGACCCTTTGTAAAACCAAATTGTTTATTATGTAGCAATTTGTGTTTAGTAAAATATCTTTGCATCTGCATTAAAATAATTTACTCAAAAATTTTACTGCTAGTGGGCAGTACAGAAATAGGTCTATAATTAGTAGGGTCAGATGTACTACCCGATTTAAATAGTGGGATTATTTTACTATATTTCATTAAATCAGGAAACTCACCGCAATCAATACAATTATTAAATATAACAGCTAATGTAGGAGCAATAATGTGTATAATGGACTTAGTAACATCAACAGAATTACCCCACAGGTCTGCAGTCTTTTTAACATTCAAAGAATTAAAAGTTTTAATGATGTCATTAGAAGTAACATATTGGAATTTAAACTCTGAACTACAAACTGGAACATTTTTTTTAAGTAGTGTTTCTGCAGCAATGGTAGATGATTTTAGCGACTTGGTTGTCGATACAGGAATGTCAGTGAAAAAATTTTCAAATTCTGTGGCGACTTGTGAATCTAATGTTATTATATTATCATCAATAGTGAGGGTGTAATCACTATTTCGGTTGCAAGACCTTCCCGTTTCGCTTTTTATAATATCCCAAGTCGTTTTAATTACATTACTACTATTTTTAATTTTAGAACTCAAGTAGCGAGACTTGGCAATATAACAGGCCTTTTTAAAAAATTTAGAATAGTTCTTAACATATAAATGAAATTCTGCCGAGTTAGTGTAAGACCGCTCCTCATAGAGTTCATAAAGCCGATTTCTACTTTTATAAATACCAGTGGTGGCCCAGTCACTGAAAGAAGTGTTAGTATTTACTGAAGCAATTTTGGGAATAAATGTGTTATCGAATTGTTGGCAATATATTTTGAAAAAATCATTATAATGTTTATTAGGGTCCTCATTAGTTAACAAACAGGGCATTTTATTTAAGAGTTTAGTTTTGAATGCTTCCAGGCGATATTTAGTTTTTGGATTTACAGTGATATTCTTTTTTAACATTTTATTGACTTTTTTTGGTAAAGTAATTAATTGCCCACAATGATCAGAGTCTATTAAATTAATGATTTTTTTGTGAGTCGGTACAACATCCGTAAAAATATTATCTAAACAAGTGGCACTAGTAGGAGTTATTCTAGTGGGCTCCATAAATAGGTTTACAAGATTGTATGATTGGAATAAACTAATAATGTTAGTGCTCAAACCAGAATTTTCTAATAAATTAATATTAAAATCACCACAAACAATGACATATTTACTCGAGTTACAGATTTTATGCAAAACTTCATCCATTACTTTTTCAAAGCAATCGTACAATCCTGAAGGTGGTCTGTACACACTTAATATAATAAACTGCTCCAATTCAATACACGCTATTTCAATAGATCGTTCAACAGAGAGGCTCACAATATCCATTCGGTTCCTGAATTTAAGATTATTACTTATTAAAATTAAAGAGCCACCATGTATAGCATTCACTCTGCTGAAAGAACTACCAACCTGGTAATTATTATAATTGAAAATAAATTGATGGCTTTGAAGCCAATGTTCAGTTAGGCAAAGAATATCAATATTGTTAAAATTAAGAAAAAACTCTACTTCTAAGTCTTTGTTTAAAAATCCTTGAATATTTTGATGTACCAGGTTAATAGTATTTCTTGATTTTAAAACTATATTTGTGTCCTCTTTGCAGTTTAAAAGTTCATTACTGCTAGAGATTCCCTCTGTTGTCAAAATTTCTAATTTAAATTCTCAGTAGTAAAATTATTTGCAACCAAGCAATTGGTTGAGTTATGTAAACTGTCAATGCAATAATTAATTTCAGTATTATTAGATACCCTAGATAATACTGAATATTCACTTAACCTAGGATCAGTAAAATTATCAATAAATGAGTGTATATTGTACGCTAACAAAGTAGCCAATAAATGTCGACTTTTTTTGGGAAGATACATATATTCCCGAATCAAAACAAAATCTCTAACAAAATTGTTAGTATCAAAATACAATAAATGGTCACTATGACGGCATACTAACATATGCATCAAATTATTAAGGCTATAAATATATTCATTTTCTATACATGTCAAATTATTAGAATAAGGCAATGCACATAAAATTAATTTGCCTAATTTTAGTTTAAGGAGGGTGCCAATACCATTAACAATGTCCTTTTTTGTCACATTAAGGCTGTTTCCAAATAAAAGAATGACTGTGGTCTGCTCATTCAATTTTATTGTTTGATTTTATGAATGAGCTCAGTGAAATGCAGGTTATGGTAACAATGACTTACTACGGTATGATCACAATAATTATTTAATAGTGAGCCAAAACCTGTGCCTAATCTATCTGAATACACTAAAATGTTACTTTGAGCTGGGTTTGTGGTTTCCAAAGTATGAGGCAAAATGGGTGAGGATGCAGGAGTAATCTGTGGTAACATGATGGCCGGGTGGTTTGAAGGACAACTACAAGTGAGGTCATTTGTCAATGACTCATACCTCTCCGCATTAAACTTTACCAAGTCCATCAAGTCACAGGCCTCCTGCATGCGCTCACTTAACATTTTCTGGCTCGACTCATACTTACAAAAAATATCCCTAAGTGTATTTTCCTTACTAAATAATTCCTGCTCTAGATTTTGTATATCAAAATCATACACCTTTCTCTGATTATCTAACTTTAAATTACATTCTTTTAATTGGCTATTTAGGATAACACGTTGCTTTCTAAGTTCAGTATTATATTTATAAACACTTTTTGATTTTAAAAGTTTCTTGTACTTTTGAATGTTTCTATTAATTTTAATGTATTTCTTTATTTTATTGTGGCTACCTAAAACAGGACAGTTTGTTAATGTATCGTCCCCAGTTAAGTCTATGGTATAGGTGGGCTTCTTACATACAATTCTCAGCCGGAGTCTGTGTTTAATATTTCACAACTTTTCACACAACCTGATAGCTATAACCTGGGAGTCTTTAAGTCAAGAGTGAATAGGTTACTTCTAGGCAAGCGAGCTTCACCTTCGACCACATAACATCAGGTGAAATTATGTTCAAACATAAGCCTATCGACTATAAAAAAAAAAACTGTTAAATGTCCATTCGGTATAATATTAAAATGCAGAGGACGGCATGATTGTCGCAATTGGCTGCTGTGTGCGTGTCGCGGGTTCGCCTTACTCATCCTACTCATTAGGCTCGTCAAACAATTGCCTAACGATATAAAATAATTTCTTAAAATGTCAGTGGTTAGTCTCCGGCCTCCCTGGGGAAATCAAGCCGTCCGTAGTAACATAGAGGCCTATCATTATGATAAAGCCTTATTCTGAGAACCTTTTTTTGAGACCTCAGACTAAGGTACACAAAATATTTTATTGAGTTATACAACGTGTAACAGAATAAACGCAATTCCTGAAAGTAGTTGGTTCAGAATCGGCTTCTGAATCGATTTCCGTCATAAAAAAGAGGTGTTCAATTTTGATGGAAAAAAACGTTCATTTAACTTAAAATGGAAACAGTATCATGACATAGGTATTAATACAATCCTTAATTCAAAGAAATGCGCTCGTGTGCGTGTCAGCCGCTAAAATTGCATGAGTGTATGCGTCTGCGTAAGGATATTGTATGACGCACTTTGAGTTTAGTAAGTACATCCGATTTATTTAGTTACGGATGTTATTTTAGACTTATAATTTAATATTCTAATTGGGGTGTCTGAGGTATTGCGCTTAATCTGTTAAAACTTTACTGATGACTGATATTTAAAATACATGAAATAATGAATAATGAAATAGTATGCTCTTTAAAGCGTAACGCATTACGCGGCCAGAAGAAAAAACATCTCCGAAGCCTACAATAGAATTCCCTGTGTCGTCAAATTCTGACTCTTTCCAATGTTTACAAGAAAATTCGTGAACGGCACAAACACTCACAAGGTGACAATGATTCTTTGTTTGATAATAATAAAACACATTTTCGCAAAAGATTGTTGTATTTGAAAAGTTGAAAAACTTTACTAAAGACTGATATTCAAAATACATAATATAAATATGAATTAGTAATGAAATAGTATGCTCTTTAAAGCGTAACGCATTACGCAGTTCAAACGTGATGTCACACACATGACACAACACATCGTTCAAAATAACTTTAAAGAATCCAAAGAAAATTGTTAAAAATTTAGTAAATTGTTGTAAAATTGCTACGTACGCACTTTTTTGTGCTAGCTCTAATAGTTTGTAAGTACATACTGGCGTCCATTTTACAATTTTTTGCTCGGCAAGAAAAATGCACACGACAAAAACACCAGATCTCTTCTGAATACAAATTGTGATTAGATATTTTTTTGTTTTGTGTGAATTCATTAACTTTTCGTGGTTGCTATAAAAATGAAAAACTTGCGTATAAAGATTGTATGTAAATTAAATAGATTTCGTTCTTAATAAAAACTACCGTTCGCATAATTAAGTTAGGTCAAGATAAAATCTTTAAAAGACTAGTTCAACCAGACCAGTTAGATGATTGTCATTAAAATATCGACATCTTTAATATAAGCGTGTCTAAGTTGAAGAAGGCTCTATGTAGGTATTTCTGTGATAATATTTAAAAGTTATTTATTTTTAATTTTTTTTTTCACTTTCTCTGTACCTATATCAGCCAACCTGACTGTAGGTATTATTATAATGGTCAAATAATTATTATCCGTATTATTCTCAGCTGTAAGTTTTCCAAGCATAATAAACTAAAATAAAATCAAGCTATATCACCAAGTGGTAAGAAAATAGTCTGTTGTTTTTCCTTAAATCCTCAGCAACAGTATCGCAGCGGGACACAATAGTAACGTGGTGGAAATGGCGCGTCTATCTAAAACTGTAAACAAATAAATCAATTTCATCAATTCGTGGAGGGAACACTATTGTGCTGTGACATACTTGTAAGACAATACTAAGCACAAGTCAATAGAACATCCAGTCTTTGTTTTATGTATGTACTCGTATGAGTACAGTATTCAATGAAAAGGTCGTTTGTGGACATTACTCATAGGTATATGATTGGCTAGATAAGACCCTAAAACAGAACAAGAAACATTGTTTTGTTTCCTTGCTCTGTTTTATCTTTTATTTAACTATTATCTTAGAATCCTCCATAAATAAATGTGAAAATATGTTTGTGTTTCAATCATGGGATTTGGACGAAACTTGGCAAATAAGATATAAAATTTTCTATCTGGAATAACACACCTTTGTACTCAGATATTATAATTATGTTTATCTTAATGTATTTTACTGTGTGTACATAAATAATAAAATAAATAAATAAATAAATAAATAATCTACTTTGTATCCCGGCAAAGTATCCACGCGTAAAAAGACGCGGAAAAAATCTTATATTTATGTCTTGACAAGCTTCATAGCCTTGCTCATCGGCGAACCGTTGCTTGCCTGTCGGTTTTCTACAGATTGTACTTCGGGGTGTGTGCGCAGGAGCTCCATGACCTGATTCCTCCATCTCCCTTTCACTACCGGTCTACCAGACGCACGGCTGGGTACCACCCACACTTGGTTGATATACCGTCTTGTCGTACCAAGCGCTTCTCCTCCACATTTATTGTGCGCACAGCCAAGCTGTGGAATTCTCTGCCGGCTTCTGTGTTCCCTGCCACTTATGACCTTTTAGCCTCTAAAGCAAGAGTAAATAGGCATATTCTGGGCTCGCTCATCCCATCTTAGACCTCATCTATCGCTTACCATCAGGCGAGATCGAGGTCAAAAGTGGGCCCACCAGTAATAAAAAAAATATATATCAGTTCCCATACAATATTTTGCTTTATTAGAGGCATAGTACTTTCTATCTCATAGCGGCTTTCCTAATTAGCTTCATAAGAAAATCTCAAGATGCTTGGGGTTTTCTAATAGAAAAATCATCGAAAAATTTACAACTCTGTTCTCCAAGGTACAGACAACCGTCTAGTTTAGGAATGTGTAATATTTGAATATCGAAATATATATAACTCAAAGGTGACTGATTGATTGACTGACTGACATAGTGATCTATCAACGCACAGCCCAAACCACTGGACGGATCTGGCTGAAATTTGGCATGGAGGTAGATGTTATGACGTAGGCATCCGCTAAGAAAGGATTTTGCGAAATTCCCACGGGATCGGGATTTACACGGGAAAAACTTCCCACGCGAGTGAAGCCGCTGGCACAAGCTAGTTAATAAATAAATCTTATAGCAGAATTCGGGACTATATTTATGTCCGAATGATGACAGTACTCCACCTTTATCTACAGTTTGCTAACTACAATGTCAATCAAGTAATCGGGAACTTTTGTCGATTCTGAAGACGGAAAACACTTTTTACACACCAAGTTAGGAAAAGTTTAGCATCATGTACTTGGCCAGGAACTTGCTAGAACATTTGTGACTAACGGAAAGAAGACTGATAATGTTGTCTCAACTCAATTAGTCATAGTTGTGTTTTTATTGCAAGCTAACAAAATGTAGACGCAAGCAGTGAGGCGACGAAACTAACACTTGATTGAAGGTAAACTATTATCTAAGTCAGAAAAGTAAGTGACGTAATAAAGAAAAAGGTGTTTTTATATTCTTGGAAATTTTGGTGTTTTTCGTGATATCTAAGCTGTCTTTTGCTATAATAGCAAAAGACAGTTTAGATATCACGAAAAACAACAAACATTTTGTTTTCCAATGGTAATATTGTTTTTAGAATGTATGGATGCTATAATACTATTGCGGGTTAACGGGAACGCCCTCTGTTAACATACTGTATATTATAATTTCTTAAAAGTTATATACTAATTACTAATTTCTATCGCGTCAGATCAGAAGATTACGTACACCTGATAAAAACCAAGATGTTAAACGAATCATTACTGATTACTTATTACAATGTAAGGTAAACATCCAACATACATGTAGAACAGGTGCAAAGGTTACTAGATGGGACAGACGACAGAAAAAAACTGCTGATCTTATGGATATTTTTTTTTATTTATATATTTAATTCAGACAACATAAATCCATGATTTGATAAAGCTGTATCGATATAGGTAGTAGAGAAAATACTAAGTGCGATTGTGACTAAACGTTCAATCAAGAAAGACGATAAAATAATAAAACTCGCAAATGCAATAAATAGAGAAATGTCTCTTAGAGAGATGCATGAAGAGAAGTTTATAATAATAACAATAGTTAAAATTATATAATTTATTTAATAACATAACATGCATAAAATTTATAGGTAGTGCCTTTACTGAGTGCATGTGCCATGAAATTGCAATAAATGCAAACCTACTAACCTGCATTTAATGTACAAATACAGGTTACTCGTAGTAGGTAATAGATGGACTATTTGTCAGGCACTAGGCTGGCAGGCATGTGCGCATAAGGCGTTCCCGTTAACCCGCAATAGTATAGCATCCATACATTCTAAAAACAATATTACCATTCGAAAACAAAATATTTTTATTTTATTATTAAAATATTCACTAAAAATGTTTAAAAGTACTTGAAGGACGGCAACGTCGCAATTTATTTTTGAATGACGGGCCGCGTGTGCGGCGATCTAATTGATGTGCTTAAATCATAATCCAATATGCAGGTCTATACAGATTTTTTAATAATTATGAATGTTGGTACACACTGAGAGTTTCTACTGTATCGTGGGTTAGTGTACAGACATTACAATTCACTTGTACAAACAGCCATGTCCGGAACAAATATGTGTAGGCCATACAAATATTCATTCCGGTGCGGAATCGAACCCGCGACACACAGCGCAGAGGCCAATCGCTCAACTTCTGCCAATAGTGTACTATAAATTCATACCTGTTGACATAATCAGCATAGAAGTTATGTACCTACTGAATTTGAATGGAATGAATTAGATAAATAGATAGATATACTCTTTATTGTACACCATAACAGAATTAAATGAGGACTTAGAAACTACAAAGGGTGTTACAATGGCCGGTCTTATCGCTAAAAGCAATCTTTTACAGACAACCTTTGGATGGATTTGACATAGCAGGAGAACGACGATGGTCTTATCTACAAGGTTTAGGATATGCGAATCGATTTCCACTGCCAAAGCCATTCAATTTGCGCCCCTTTGATTCATCTAAACTGATTTTTTATTTGTTTCAGATTGCCGGTGCGGATAGCGATGCGTTAACGCGACGATACAAGTAGTCGGATCATTAAAATCAAAGCCGGGATCAAGTGACCGCAGGCCGCCGGCGCCCGCGCCGCCCGCGCCACAACGTCGCCGCGACCCACCGCATGCGCACGCGTCGCGCTCTCGCGACTCTCGCTCCGATACTATATCCAAAAGTGACCGATTAGTGTAATAAACTAAATCACTTACTGATTACAGAAGTCTTCATTAAGTTAAGCGACTGGCATTTTAATTGATACGCCTTTTTGTTAACATTTTCTCCTATAAACGGACAAGTGCATTGAGTAAGTGGAGAAGGCTACATTCCAAACCGGTGTCGTTCTTTAATGGACGAGGTGTGTACTACTCTGTGTGTGTCTTGGTAGTTATCGGGTGGTGACTGGTTCGGTTATCGGGGTGTACAGCTTTTCTTTGCCGTAATAAGTGATATACAGTAAGAAACGTTAACTGAAAACTTGTGGACTCTCCTCAGCGTAGAGCTCGCTAGCCATAATGTAATAGTGCCAACAAAAAGTGAGAAGCATTCAAAAGAAAAATGGCTCGCGGAACGCTGAGTGAAAACGAGCGCCAATGTTTAGAGGCAGGTGCAAAAAATCAATCAGAACGTCTCCAAGAGTCGGAAAAAACACTTAGTGATTGCAAACCGAATGGACTTAGAGTGCGCTTCCTGGATGAGGAAGGTAAAACGGAAAGGATGGTCAGTGCCGATGAGGTCGACTGTGCTGTCACACGAGTCAAGAAGATACACATTCTTAAGAACAGAAGCTCGAGCGAAACGAGCATTCTGCTGAGAAACCCGTCTCTCATGAAGAGGCGCTCCAGTTCCGAACGCCGGTTCAGTGACGGACTCACAGACAGTCTAAACAACAACAATCTGAACGAAAACCTGAATGGTAGAATAAAAACGACAGAGTTTGATAAATCCGATAAGACTGATGAAGCTGATCAAACCAAAGAAGTAAACGGTCAGAGCTTTAAGAAGAACTGCAACGTCTACAGTGTGAACCAAGCTAAGACCCTGACGCCGGAGAGGAAGAAGTCGATACCGCTCACGATGCCCAGGCTCATCGGCCACAAAATTCAGGAAAACGGACAAAGCAAGTCGATCTTGCCGGCTGAAGTATGCTTGGCGGATGGTGCGTCAGGGAAGGATTTCACGGCTCGTGCGATCGGGAGGCTCTCCAGGGGCATCGGCAAGCTGCTGCGCCGCACTAACAGCGTGCGTATTAGTGATCCCGATCCGGTGTACAAAGTGGCGTATCTCGGGAATGTACTCACCGGCTGGGCTAGAGGTATGTTGTATTTACTCACTACTTAAAATATTGTATTATATAAAGATGAACTCAATGTGGCCACTTAGGTAAATGTGTATAAAATATAAATTTCACATAAAAAGTGAATTTCGGAAATTATTGATCGTTTTACAAGCGAGACGGTTACCCTAGGTTCGGTTAACAGACGAATCTCGTCACGCTCTGTCTCTCACCAGCCGGCACAACGGCCTGTTAGATAATATTATTATCAATTACGGTATTTCCTAATATAAGTGTTGTTCAATCTTATAGTTATCAAATAAGAAATATGGGTCAGTTTATTGATAAGTAATTTCGCAAAACACTGAAAAAAGACGTTGCTTTACGCCCTGTGGAACACGCAGATTATGGACTATTCCAATGGCAAACTTATCGATTGGGTTTCAACACAAATAATACAAATTACATACATATACTGCTGTTAATAAAATAATGATGGCTGTTGTAAAAAAATTTGTTTATGTAGGAAGTTATCAAGCAAACGTTCAGAGTAATCTCAGGACTTGTTATTAATATTGCATTAAAGCCAAAGTAAACGTAAGAAGCTAATAGTGATAAAGGTATTGTTAGAGAACGTATATATTCTGATTCAATAATACGTAATGGTAATGGTGTATAGTTTTTAAAAGTCATATCAATAGAATCGTCTGTTACTGCGGTTGCGTAAGTGGTCCAAGGCGAATCGGCCGAGCAAAACGGTCGGATCTCCAAATTAGTAAATTAACTCCAAATAGCGAATATTAAACATTCATAATGCACAGTTTAAAGCAATATCCGAAATTGGAACGTCCATTACAAGCACGAAGCGACGCAAGAAGTTTATTTATTATCAATATATCGATATAGGTAGAATATTTAAGCAGTTGCTGCATTAATGTTTTGATAGACTTAAAAATAATAATAATCAGAATGATGATTTTATTGTGATTACTGAATGAGCGAAGCTGCACTGGGAAGATTTCAGTAGGTATGTTACTCATATCTGTTCTTCACAATTATTAAAAAAAAATCCATTTTTTGCAGCAATCAGAGCTATCTGCAAAATTACACACTACTCTAATTCTAAACAATTCATAACCAATATATATTCTAAATACAAAGCTTTTATAAATATATCTGTAGACATAACAACGGAATCTTACAACACATACGAAAATATGTAAAACATCTAAGCGTCATTTATCTCCTTCGCAGAATGGCAATGTAAATTATATTTAAAATGTAGGAGTACCATGCAAACATGAGACGTAAATATTTCAATTTAAATAAATGTATTGAACAAAGCGAAAGGAATGTAGATGTTAATCAGTGAGAGACTTTCGTTTTAGACGCATCTATCATGCGTCGTTGTGTGCGCTAATTGGCGAGATATCCGAAACGCTCCGAGAGAAACCGAACGTTTGAACAAGCGTTATCACATGATGATGATCAGAATGCTAGAGCTGTTTATAGAATGATAAATGTGTACTTGAAAAAAGTAGGTTAAGATCACGCACTATTTGGACAAGTGTTGATATTTACATTAAAAAATGTAAATGCGACTAAATAGGAATTGTTTCTAGATTAAGATAAAATATATTCGTCCAAATCACGCTCTGTCCATGTTTTTGCACGCGGTATTTGGATGTCACATCTGGTTTTAATAACATGCATGTATTTAATAGCCATCTTAAATTATTTTATTAAAAAAACGTTTTACAAGACTTTTTGTAAATCTTTCAACTGAGATTTGCCGTATCGTGATGATTCAGAATTTAATTCTTACTTTTGTATAAAGATCTACATTATGGCTATGTATCGGCTTAGTTTCACTCAGTGAGAGAAGTATTTCGTCAATCGAGTACATCTCAATATAATTATCGATACACCTAATTATGAATGAGGTTTTAAGGCAGAATAGGGAATAATGGTTTTTCATTAGCATATGAAATTCAGTAGTCCATCGCCGTACCTACTTGAATTTAGTATAATTATAAAAGTGAAGAAAGTAAACATACAAATTGGCGTGATCTAAAGAAAGTTGTTGTAGTCAATGAAGTGGGCATAAAAGATTGTGATCAGAATTGGTGTCAACCTGGACGCGGACTTCACGAGTGAAAGTCTACAGCATCTGCGTAGTGCATCCTAATGTACTTTTACTTGATCCGAGTACACAGCGATTTACATTCTTAACATACGTGACGCGCCGGCTCTTATCTCAGCTTAACTGCGCAGAATGTTAAGATCATGGCTAAACCTATTATGGTCATTAGTCAACACTTGACGAGTTTCTTGTGATTTATGGTGTTAATTGCACCTTTTTCACATGTTCTTAACGTGTTCTTCATGTTTTTGTTAATTTTACCTTTCACACAAACGCGAAACCAAGATTGTCCAATTATTGAGAAGATGTGAATAATTATAATGGATTGACGTACCTACCATATTTATGACACCTGTTTTGTGTCCAAATAGAATAGGTATAACAACTCTTTTTCTATCAAATTGTCCTCTCATATACATAGTTTTTATTTATAAAGTAGGTAGCAACATTCAGTTTACTTTGAAATTCAGATTCTGATATTAAAAGGCATTACAAACTCAGAGGTATTATTGCTGTTATTGGTATTTTCTAATTCTATTTGTTATGAGCGTGGACCGAGGGAAATGCATGAAAGCCACCATAGACCTTTCACTGCTATTACAATCTCAGCAGCGAGCATGGTACTGCCGGCCACAACAGATACCGGTTGCAAAAACGCGACCTATTATTTAATTTAATTTACCCCTATTACTAATATTTATTGGTCATTCCGTGTTATTAAACCTTCTGTAATACATTGACCTTTTTCAATGCTAAATTTAAGTTAATGTATAAAGATGCAGTAAACACAACATGGGTAAACAAGTTATCATCTATTGTGCACAAACTTATTGTTTCTTGTCACTTAAAGTTGTTTACGTTCAGGAATTACTTGATCTGTAATTCATTTTTATTTGCTATCAAATTAGTGTTATCTGTAATTGTAAATTTGTTTGTGCTCGTCCATGAGAACTGTTTCTATCTGGTTGAATTTTTCGTTTTTATCTTATCAATGTCTTTAACCCACTAACTGCATACTATGCCTGTTAATTGCTTTAGCGTATAAATGTTTATTCGATACTTACACGATGGAAATACTAATCAAATATGAAACAACATTTCAATATTTATTTCTGAGTACATTAAATGCATGGGGAATGTAAAGTTGTATCGTTGTGATGTTATTTCGACATACCTTTAAGAATCTTGAATAATGTATAGCACAATGTTAGCTTCCAAAAGTTTAGCAATGATCGTCAAGGCTAACTCTAAATGAGGATAATGTATCTACAGACATATGGGCAGCGTCCGCTGCTTGCAATCCTTCTAATTTTATCTTTATTATTGCTATGATGTGATATTTATTTATAATCATTATAATCGTATTAATACAAATCGTTCCATTGTTCTAAGATATTATGTCTGGTTGTTTTAATCGTTTATAATATAACTCACATGTCCCATGAGAATAAAAAAGATAACAAAAGAAATATGAGTAACGTGTGCTGACACGTGAAACTAGCAGTCCTCACCGTATAAACTTCTCAACGTGGAAACCTAGCTAAGAAGCTTACTTGCTACAATGTTCGTCCATCGAATCATTGAATAGACCGATTGACAGCTCACTTCAACTAATTTGTCATGGTACCTACATATATTTACAGAATCAAACTATAATAAACTAGCTTACGCCCGCAACTTCGATCGTGTGAATAGTTATTTCTTCTTAAGTTCCTACTTTCTGAATACATACAATTTACATGTATATATCTTTAGTTTTACAACCGTGATCATTATCTTTAATTACACTGAACTCTAGGCTGGCTTAAAATTTATTAGCATGAGAACATTTTTGATATGTAGGTATATGTATAACGTATTCAAGAAACGTTTGCATTCCAAAAATCCAAACAACCGAGCGATGCCTTATCAACTTATTGTGTACAAGTTCATGTTGATAGTTGGTATCTCCCCTCGGCGCACCTGACGTACTGTGGGTTCCACTAACACCTGAGTCTGCGCTTGCTCCCCATGCCTCAACGGAAGCGCATGATTGCTTTCTGTCTCGTTTGCACCCAGCCTCTCGCTTGCACTCATTTTTCGTATCGCATTCCAAGCATCATTGTTTGGTCGGTCGCTCCCACAGACACGCTCTGCGGCGTCTACTAAGCCGTCCGTCGTTACATCTACCATCCATATATGCTCTATCGATTAAGTATTAAAGTCTAATTTTCTTTGTATCATTACCCTCGTGATTGTCCCTAGTCTACTGGTTTTGTAGCATTTGTTAACGCTATTCTTCATTATGAATGTACTAGTAAATTGTAATGAAACGTTCACCGTTCCTTTGCTTTGATATTCTAAAAGGAGCTCTATTATTGTGGGTGCCATCAATCTTCTGAGGTTTAAGAATATTTGTTATGAAAAGTATGAAGTTATATTTATTACTTTTATTATTTATTTATTATATACTTTATTGTACACCTTACAATATTTCTATGGATACAAAAAAAAAAAAATAGAGTACAATGGGCGGTCTTATCGCACAAGGCGATCTCTTACAGACAACCTTTGGATGGACAATTTTAAAGGAGACAGATTAAGGGCTGTCAGCGTACAAAGATCATAATATTAACTGAACATAATAATATAAAATACATACAATACCAAAATCATATACTAATAAATATTACATGTATAATTGAGAAAGAAGGGAAAAGTTATAGGGAGAGGTAAAGCTCATTCAAGATTCTTTTGAACGCCGCTGGTAGCGTTTGAGCACGCCTCACTTTATACTTTGCCTTTTATTTACATTTATTATAATTGTTTGTTGGTTAAATTACATTTGATATTTCTTATATATCGGTAGTTCTTTAACAAACTGACATCATTGTTAGTCAATAGAATGTTGTAAATAAATTATAAATAAATGATCCTTATTTTGCAAATTAGTTATTAAATAACACTTTTACACGTCATTTTTTTTCCGTAAATATTAACTAGATGAGGCCGGTGTTTCCTAACTGACTACCCTGAGAAGAAACACCGAAACAAACTCAGGGGTCCGTCTCTTTTAAAGTCCATACAATCTACACTGATTTAAGTGTAAGCGAAGGAGATCATTGTTGATATGATAATTTCAGTTTTTAATTTTACGCGTTATTGATAACCATTTTTTTTCTGTAATATAATATTATTCGTTTTTACTATGGCACGTGTTAAATTCGAAAGAATGCTAAGCTGACAGTAAATAAAATCACGTGTTTTTACAGGTAATAGATTTTTTGTTGGAATTAATTGTAGGTAATTATTCTAATGAAGAGCTAGATTAGCATTTCACGATTTTTGGTATTGATAAAAAGTAATGGTTGAAATAAGTGTCTCTACTTACATAATGACACAAAATTTTCGTATATTCAACGAAAATAAATATGGTAGAGATTTTTTATTATCAAGAATTTGTATTTGGTTTTTAATTGTAGCAAAACTTTATATTTATATTCCAAAAAATCATTTTAATATAGTTCAATTGTAATGGCTGGAAATATAGTCTAAGGCAGGGCTTCCCAAACTTATTTTAACTGTGACGCCCGCGCCCTTGGGAAGTTGCCATATTTTTGCGACACCCTGGCCTTCTTGTCATATATTTACCTGCTAGTTGTAGTTATAGCTTAATAACAATTTGATTTTTGAAAATAAAGAACAAAAAATAAAAACAAAACATAAATATCGGCTCACGACGCCCCTGGGATAATACCGCGGAGCCCCAAGGCGTCGATACGCACAATTAGGGAAGCCCTAGTCTAAGGAGTAATTTCTATTGTCTATCAAATGTTTAAAAAAAATCGTTACTCAATTAAAGACGTTTTTTTGTAAGCTCGGTCACATTCGAGCTGGTTTTATGTGGAAAGAAACAAAACGACATGAATTAACTATCATTTTGGTAATCACACCGTGACTGACATCACGTAGCCATTTTTTATGACCTCCGTTAATACTCTTGGCAACGTGACTACCAAAAAACTCAATCCCCATAAAAATTACAACACAAAATAAGTTTTGGAAAATATTTAAAATGTAAATGAACCAGTAGGTACTAACATAATTCTTAATGAAATAAACGCATGATGTCAAATGATTTGAATAAGTAATTAAAACGACAAAGAATCTTAATATGGAACGACTTTGGAAAGGAACAACTAAAATTCAAAAAGAACACCACATTTATTTTTAATCGCAATAATCATCTTATGTGAACTTTTAAAAATATAATTTGAGGCTGCCAGTAATGCAGTTATAATACCCCCGTACTAGTTGATACTGTAATACGGTATTCTATTATTTATTTTAACTATTTTGTGTACAGAACTGCTTGTAGTATTATCAGTGCTCTATGGTGTTGCGGCACCCTTGGCCAAAATGTTCGCGACTTGAGTTGAGTCTAGAACTTTTTACTCGATAGCCTTGAGCTACACGTTAAACGACCAATATTGATAGAGTTGGTACTGTAATTGGAACAAAAAAGTGGCATTCATAAGATGAAAAACTCAACCAATTATTTGTGACTTGATTATTCATTAGGTAATAAAAAATACGAGTTTCAAAGGTAATCATCAATGACACTTGACTACAATAAACATACCCTGTCCAATTTAAACATAAAAAATACTGAATAAAGCTTGTTGTTTACGTCAGTCATTACTGAACTGACGCAAAATAATTTAACTTCGCTGTTTTTCATTATTTGATAATTAAATATTTTTTTTTATTAACATAACCCGTCAGTTAACTTAAATCACCATTATGTGACTGGCTTACCTTCACATCCTTGTAAGGTGCCCACTTTTTTGCCAAGGATCCAGTTTCAAAAGATCTGTCTCCAGTTTTTCATGTTAAATTTAAAATATCATTTTATGTTGTACAGTTGAGATTCTTTAAACACTAAACACATACGATGTTTTTTGTAAACGGATCAATGAAAAGTGGTGCAGAAAATCAGAGGTATTCCTCGAAGCGCTACCATTTTGAAGCGCACCTAATGAAGCGCTCCTTTTATTAGCGCTCCCGATACCATGTTATCGGGAGCGCTACTAAAAGGATGGAGGAATAAAAAAGGAGCGCTTCATTAGGTGCGCTTCAAAATGGTAGCGCTTCGAGGAATACCTCGAAAATCATTGTGAAGAATCTGACGTTATATCCTAGGCTAGGACCGAACCAACCAACCAAACCACACTAGACTCGCGTTGTGGATTACATCCTAGTCCCTCTCAAGCCTCTCATACAGTGGAGGCCTATATCCCAGCAGTCCTAACGTGTACCTGCATAGGTTGATTATATTATAGATAAGTTTTTTATAAACGTACTTTTACAACAGAAATAAACACTTTATTTAATTTAAAATGTAAATTGTTAGTATTGTTGCTGTACTTTTCATACACTCCTACCGCACAACTTTACTCAATACATGCATTACATAACACATACATAAACATGCACTACACACATAAAAACACACACGAATACACACATACATTTAAGACACTTATACACATTAAGATTAAGATTTTATTTGATTAATTGTAAAATATATTAAAAGATAGATATTAATCCTTAATTTAATTGCTAGAAAGTCAATTATATTCAATAATGGGGCGGGCACTGCTTCTCCTAAACACAGGCTGTATCGTAGCTTACCTAGGAGAGCAGAACCACACCCACAAAGTACTACTACTTCACATTTTAGATTTAGTACCCATTAATGTATTACAAATATCTTTTTTTATGAATGATTATATTATATTATAATTAATCTGTTTAGATAATAATAATCGTGACTGGTTACCTGCCTCTCACACAAGACCATCTGATTAACATTCACGCCATAATTGATATGCTAAACACGTTTCAATTACTTCATAATTGTTATCCTGATGTGCCTTAGTGGTACTTACATACATACATACCAACTACAGTCTTAGATCAGATCATTCATACAGAACAAATGATTGATGAAGAGATTGAATTAGATGAATCAGAGTACGAGTATGCTTGATTTGGTGTAGGTGTTTATATAAATCAGTATTGTTACATTGACGATCAAATACGTATTTAGAATTTATAAGCCATCGCGAATGGGTATTTAATTTTGAACGTTATTGATTTACAAGAAAACGGTTTAATTGAATAATCTGTATTTTTTAGTTTAGTAGTTCATATTAAACTACAAAATAAGACAGATCAACGTAAAAAATGTCTTCAATGCTGTCAACTGGTAATACGTCTAAGAGACTGGCTGTATTGCCAAGTTGTATGCAAAAAACCAATTCATGGATCACGGGAAATGTCAACCAGCCTTTTTAAAGACCTCATGTCAAGGAGGAGGGGCACTTGTGCTCACTGCCTTTAAAAAAATGTAAAGGCTGTGAAATGTGAGCACAAGAGCCTTAAGAGCATTGAATTACTGTTTGAAAAATAAACACAATTGATGAAATATAAGCATTAAAGTCATGCCTTTTTGCAGTGGTGCATAAAATTTCATTCAGAGCTATACAGTTCCTAACTCGTTCACATTCCCGAGCATCATACTACAACTAGGTATCTACGATACCAGCCCCGGTGTTAAGCGTGCGAGCGACTCGATCGGTTACCGTTGATAACCGCACAGTTATCGTAGCTCCGCAACAGGTGTAACCATTACTCGCTTACCTACATCTTTTTATTTTATTTCCAACATTACTGGCCGGAAGAATTTCACTTTATAATTATTTATTCTCAATAGCCGCAACTTTCATCAGCAATTATCTATTCTATAGAATGGCTTTTGTTTCTATGTAGGCATCTATTTGCACATTAGGTACACAGTTTGGCCGCAGTGCGTGAAATTATGAAAAATAAAATTTACGCATTAGCGATGGACTTCACTGATGAAACGCAAGCACGGTGTTACAGTACACGCTAGTAAAGTAGCAGGCCATTACTTGGCAGCTGATTAAAATGCCTTCTCTGGACAAGTACTTACACACATAAGTACCTCGTGAAATGGTGTAATACTTACTTCCTATAATAAGCCATTACGGGCATATTACAGTACCTATCGTGTAAGCGCTGATCGCTTACGCCGCCGTCACAAGATTATTGGTCAGCTATAAACATGTAGTAGTGGCGAATGCTCCATACGACTCGATTCCTACCGGCTTCCCTTTTGAAATATGGCAAATATTAGTCTATTATTAACCGACTTCTAAAAAAGGAGGAGGTTCTCAATTCGGATGTTTGTATTTTTTTTTATGTTTGTCCGCGCATAACTCCGTCGCTTGCCAACCGATTTGAAAAATTCTTATCTTGTTAGAAAGGGTATACTTCCCAAATGGTCCCATGAAAATTCTATCGAAATCGGATAAGCCGTTTCTGAAAAATCAACAAAAGTCTAAAAAAATGTTTACGTTGATGATCTTTTCGTTTACGCTGCATTGCGTTTTTTGTTCGCGCATAACTCCGTCATTTACGAACCGATTTGGAAAATTCACTGACCCACTAAAAAGCACGAAAAAAAAATTTTTTTGCAATAAATAAAATCGACTTCCATATCAAAACACTACGAAGCCAATAATAATTTTAATTTCGGAAGGCGGTGTGAAAAAAAAAAAGAAAATACAAAACCAATAACACCGACTACCGAAATTAAAATTATTTTTGGCTTTGTAGTGTTTTGATATGGAAGTCGGTTTTATTTTTTGCAAAAAAGTTTTTTTTATATATGAATATATAAATAGTAATATATTATTTTCAATTAAACAAATAATTATTTACGAACACACTTGAGCAAGGTAAGCATTTTTTGGTCCAGCTTCCCTTTTATGAAAATTCACCCTTCGCCACTGACATGTAGTACAGCAGAGGAGCTCGTGGCTTAACAATACCACCCTCACGAGTCGTTCTGCAAGGTTAAGCAACACTTGCCAACTCCGGTCCGTGGATGGGTGGCTATTTTAACATTTCGAGATGCGCTCGTGCCTTGAAAAGATCCTTAAGCCGTTGGTGTTGGCTGTTATTTGTACATCGTTGTAAATCGTAACGGGTAGTCAAAAGCTAGTTAGAACACTACTAACCAGAGTGACACCCGTATTGTCTAAGGATAGATAGATAGATTATATTTTATTGTACACCAAAGTTTAAACACAGCTATTTAACATAATTTCTTAATTAAATGGTTACAATGGCGGTCTTATCGCTAAAAGTGATATCTTCCAGCCAACCTTTGGAAGGACTTTCAAAACTTTAATTAAAGTGGGGAGCGCTAAATTAGTGTACCACATAAATATACTCATAAAACAGAATATAATATATCATATATAAATACAATACAATACATAAGTAATTATATATTAATATAATGTGTTCTTTAACATCATGTTGAGTAACAAAGGAATAATCATAAATTTGAAAGAAAATGATTAGCAACCGAGCTCTTAAAAGTAGCGAGTGACTGAGCTTGTCTTACTGACACCGGCAATGCATTCCACAAATGAACAGCTTGTACCGTAAACGAAGAGTCAAAAAATTTAGTCGAATGTGCAGGCATTGAAAGTCTATATCGTTTTACCTACGCGAGTCGCTCCATGTAAAGCAGTGGTACTTAATTGTATCTGGTTCTCTCCCAATTTAGTTGAGAAAAAGCTAAGCAGAGGTTGATATGAACATGTAGCATGTTCTTCATTGCCTCACAGGTGAGTCGTAAAACTGGGTTAATTTAAATAGCTCCTAGTTTTATTACATTTGGGTGCATCGTGCACGGCTCGTTCCGCTTTCGAAACTTCCTTTTACAGTTCAGTGATCTTGATCAAGGAACCCTTTTTTAACGTGTCTGTTCCTGCGAATCCCCTGAAGTGTAACTAACGGACTAATATCAAATAGTTTGGTATCAGCTATAACTTTCAATTTACCTGTAGATCTTGAGTAATGTTTGCATTAATTTGACCTCTTATTAAACAAATGTCAAATATTTCTTGTCTCAAAGTCAAAGTAGCCGTGACTCGGTGTGGATTTAATATACCATATCTATACTAATCTTTCTTACGAATGCTCTTCACGTCTTACCGGCTGTACAGTTTATGGCTAAACTGAATTGATAGATGGACCATGTTTTAAAATATGACATAGGATACAGTAAGTGTTCCCCTTTTCGTAAGATTTTTAACGTTTGCGACGCGAGTGAAACCGCTAACTGAAGCTAGAGATAAGGCTGTATGATCAAGCCATTTCATCCTGCTGATAATCGCCAAGTAATAAGACGAAATAAATCCCACTATTATTATAAACGTTTACTCTACATACTATAAAACATTTTCATCGTATTTTCTTACACATGTATAACGGCCCCTCGCATACTGTCACGGCTGGCTGCCCCTAGAAAGTACAGCTGAAGGTCGCCACACACTGGACCGGGCTGAGGTAACACTAATGTATTGCAGCTTCGAAATAGCACGTGCCTAGAATATATGCATCATTTGAGAAGGTGCCTCTGAGTATGGCCGCCAAAAATTGTACATTCAAGAAAAAAAAAATGTCCTTGTCATTTTATATAACACCAGGTTTTTTTATATAGTAATTATGGTAGTTTTTAAATAGTTTCAGCTTCACTGTGTTATATTTATCATTATATTAATAATTTAAATTAATTTTGAGTGCCTTTAACAAGCTCAATATTTTTTTTTTGAAATGCTTATTTTACTTTCCATACTAGAGTCATGTGTCCCACTTAGTCATCTCACACTTTGAAGTCACATAATTATGCACAAATCTATTGATACCTGTAAAATTTTGGTATTTCTAAATTATTCTGTAAACTTGTGGATACTTTTAACAAGTTCTAATAAAAATAACATAAAAAATTAATATAAAACTCACTTAAAACAATAGTCACACTTTTTTTCACGAATGATACTTCACGCAAGTTACCATAAAATAACACCCTAAATAACTAGATATCCAAGCCATAAAAATATTTTTAAGTAATGGCAACACCAATTCCATGTTGGCCAACCTTTAGAAAAAAAATCGCCATTTTGTTTCTGTCAAAGTTGATCGATAAGGTAGTCGGCATTTTTGTCTCGGAACATTTTAATAATTTTGAGTGAGAATTATGCAAGGTAAGAATACAAATTTACTATATTATTAAAATTATGTGTGTAGCTTTAGTGTTCTAGTAACAAATCAAACTATGCGGCGTCTTATTACTACAAAACTTTGACGAATAAAGGCTTTTTAGGTTATGTCCAACCATATTTTGATTCACGAATGATACCATGTGTTACTATTGTGTTACGTAACATTCGTGATCGGCTGTTAGGGGTAGTACTCACTAGAGAATCTAAAGTTAAAAATTTACTTTTTTACATAAAGAGAACCCACTTCAAAAACTATCATGTTTCGGAAGTTAGTGCTTTGGTTGTGTTGATATTTTGTAGTGCCGTGCCACCGACTTCCGAAATTTTAAAGTTATTTTTCACTTTGTGGTTTATGAAGTCTGTTCCCTTTTTGTGAAAAAAATAATATCAAGCTTTTTAGTTTCTACATACACACATGCGGGTCGAACATAGAACCTCTCTTTTTGAAGTCGGTTAAAAAGCTTCATAACTTATATTTTTTGTAAGAAATAAGTATTGTCGTGTATTTGTGTCCGCATTAGCTTACGAACCAGAGATCCTGCGTTCAAATCCCGGGGGACAATAACTTGCTAAAACAGACATTTATACAATAGGCGTTGTTTACTTGAGTGTTATAGAAATATTTTATTTTTAGATGGTTTTGACGGCGGCAGAAAAGCAAAAACGATACAGAGAGCGAATGCGTGCTAACAACCCAGACAAATTTGAAGAAGCTAAGCGTAAAAATGCTGCGCGTAATAAAGAAAGAAAAAAAATTAGCGAATGTACGGAAAGTGAAAAAGCTACCTTAAGGAAACAGTGGAGAAATAGAAAAAATAGACAAAAAAATAAACTAAAAGAAAATGTTGCAGAAAATAATAGTAACGATCAGACTGACAATAGAGCACGATTAGCAGAAAGAAAAAAGTTTCAAAGACATTTGGCCATTGTGAAAAATAATTACGAGACCAAAATCAGCAAAATGACAAAAAATATATTAGCACTTAAAAAAAAAAAATTATCGTTCAATAAAAAAACAAAAATCTTTAATGGCACGTATTGAAGAGTTGGAAGCAGAAAATGCAGAATTGCTCATAAATAATGTTCCTACGAATACAGTTCAAGATGATATTGAAATGACGCCACTTACAAAAACCGATAGCTTTATAGAAGAAAATATTCCCAATATATCTACACCAGAAAAACAAAAAGTGAAAAGACAGCTTCTTAATTATAACGTTCTAACTAATGCTCTACAAAATACTTACAAAAACTCTGAAGATAATAAAGACCGAAATGTTCTTAAAAGAGTAGTTGAGAATGATATAGTCAAAAAGTACAAGGTAAAAAGCGTAACTGCAGCTGTATTGGGATTGAGAGGAAGAGTTCGTCACAGAAAAACTATTTTGAGAAAAAATCAGATGCTTATAGAAGAAATTAGGCAATTCTATGTAAAAGATGATGTTAGTCGGGCAACAGCCGGGAAGAATGAAGTCAAAACTTTGAAAAAAAACAAGCAACAGCGACGCTATTTATTGAAAAGTCTAAAGGATCTTTACAAAAAGTATAGGTTGGAAGGAGGCAAAGCAAAGTATACTGCATTTAAAAAGTACCGGCCTTTCTACGTTTTGCGTCCTAAACTCTCAAACAGAGAAACGTGTGGATGTATTAAACATGAAAACATGATGCTCAAGATTGAAAAATTAAAAAAAATCGGACTGATAGAGAGCAAGGATTTAGATAGAATTTTATCTATAATACAATGTGACTTGAATTCGAAAGAATGTGCGTATGGGGAATGCTCTGATTGTAAAGATAATTTTATTTCCTTTAACTGGGGTACTCATAATCAAAGTGAAATAGTTACTTACGAAGAATTTAAACTAGATAATTACGAGTATATAAATAAAAAAGATAATCAAATAGCAGTTACTAAGAAGATGGAAAAGAAACAAATAAGTGAGACATTGGAAAATTTTGTAGAGAAATTTAACAAAGAACTTAATATCGTAAAAAAACATGTTTATAATATAAAACACCAATATCACCAGTACTCATCGTGCATCAAAAACTTAAAAACCAGTGAAGTTGCAGTACATATAGATTTTAGTGAAAATTATACATGCAAATTTTCAATAGAAGTTCAATCTATGCACTTCGGTGCTTCGAAACAACAGATAACGATTCATACCGGTGTCTTATACACAAGTGGAAACAAGCCACAAGCGTTTGCTTCTATATCGCCCAGCAACGAACATGGTCCAGAGGCCATATGGGCCCATCTTGAACCTATTCTTAACCATATTAGAACAGAATTCCCGACTGTGTCAGTACATTTTTTTTCTGATGGCCCTACCAGCCAATACAAACAAAAAAAGATTTTTTTTTTGTTTTCAAAGTACACAAAATTGTTGGGATTCCCACACTCTACGTGGAATTTCAGTGAGTCTTCTCATGGGAAAGGAGCAGCTGATGGGGTTGGTGGCGCGATAAAACGCAGACTGGATGGCTATGTCTCACAGGGCACAGATATACCAAATGCCGAAACAGCATTTAAAATTCTCAAGGACTCTGATACTTCCGTAATGACCTTTTATATTTCAGAGGCTGATATTGCCAAATACACAATATCAGAAACTCTGACGCCAGTACCACAGACAATGACTCTACATCAAATTACGAACACAGAGACAGTCAATGTCATTAAATTCAGATGTTTGAGCTGTTTTTGTTGTGATGCCCTGTTCCCGAAACGTCATTGTGAATGTTTAGATGTTAAAAACCACCTACTTGTTCAAAACAAAGAATCTGACAAAGAAAGTGATACAGAAAATAACCCTGTTCGGAATAAAACAAACCGAGCCATTAAGAGAAAAAAGAAAATATCAGAATTAAGTGAAATATCTGATTCGGAAGAAGAGAAAGAAAATAGAAATAAAATAGAGAAGATTTGTAGAACAGGAAAAAACACAAAAGGAAAAATAACAACATTATCAGACGTGAAGTATAGACCGGAAAATAGTGCCTTCTGTATCAAAGCATTTGGAAATAGTCAACCGAAGCTCAAAAAAATTGATAAATCTGATCCATTACATTTATCACATAAAAAAAATATAAATTTATATGATAATCCAATTCCATCCACTTCGACTATGTCAGAACTAAGTGGGAAACAAAATATTTTACTCAAAAAGTTAGCAAAAACTAATACTCAAAAAAACATATTTCGTAAGACGCAAAAAATTATTGATTCTGACGCAAGCAGCACAGAAAATGACGATGATTTTTCTGTACATGATACCTCAGATGACGAGTTATTTATACCCGATTCTGACTCTGATTCAACGTATATAGAAAATCAAGAAGAAAGCAATGTAACGAAAAAATTCATGGAATCAAAGACAGTACAAAGCGATGGCGACAGCGCACGTGAAAAAGTTGAAGAAAAATCAGGACATCAGAGCAAAGCACAATTTGAAAAGACTGGAATAACCACAAATACTGACAAAAATCGAGAGCTTCCAGGTGCCGAAGAAGAAAGACTTCTTAGTACAGCCGACATCGGAGAAGTACCCGGTTACGATTATTTTTCAGAACCTAAGGAAGAAAATTGCGGTGAGGATAAAAAAGGTATGGAATTAAAGAAAGTGAAAAGCAGCAGAGGTGGCGCATATGAAACAGTAGAAGAAGAAACAGGAAATTGTAACAATATACAAATTGAAAAGACTGAGATAAACAAAATCACTGACAAAGACTGTGAGCTCCCAAATATCAAAGAAGTTTTATGTGTAGGTGATAGTGTATTAGTGAGATATTTTCAAAGACAATCTTGGAAATATTATGTAGGGTTTATAGAAAGTGTAGAAGTTGATGAAACCGTACGTTATGCTGTGCGGTTTTTAAAAACAATTTATAAACCCACGTTAAAATTTGTACCTACAAAAATAGATCGTGATGTTGTTCCCGAATTAAGTGTGGTAAAAAGGATAGAAGTAGAGTTAAATGGGAAAGCATATTTCTTAAAAGATACTTCTGACGAAATTTTTTTTTAGCTCTCTGAGTTAGATTTATTCTTACGTTTCGTAACCAAAGATGACGAACGTTTCGTGTGTGGCGGACAGCGAACGGGCTGTGTTGTATTTTGTAAAAGTTAGTTTCACAATTATTTTTTTCATTGTTATGTTAATATTGTTATACTATATTGTAAGTTTAGTATTTTTGACCTGATATCCACTATATAGAAAAAAAGTCGTTTAGGACGATATGAGGTCAAGAATATTTACTTTTTAAAGTATACCTACTTCTAATTTTTTTTAATTTCTATGTTAAGGTGGAAACGCCAGGGTTGCCCGCGAAATTCAAATATTTTTATGTTTTTTGCAATTTGCCGGTCAGTGTGAAGCTGTATGTTAAACAAAATACGAATCGTGACCGTAATGCGTATTAATATCTAAAGAATTATAACAATTAGAATCATCAAAACAACCCTCTAAGGTCATGCATTTCGATCGAGTGACTTTTTCGTGAAATAACCATTAAGAATAACCATGAAGGTCGCGATTCGTATTTTGTTCAACATACAGCTTCACACTGACCGGCAAATTGCAAAAACCATAAAAATATTTGAATTTCGCGGGTTAGCCTGGCGCATTCACCAGTAAAGATATTTTTGATATGTAAACTTGTTATTGTTTTTTTTTTTATAATTTCTAATTTGCGTTCGTTAAACAAAGACGTTTATATTTGAGTTTATTTTTTTAATGAAGACTGATAATGCCATTTTTATAATAACTGTTTTTTACTATAATAATTCGTATTCGTAATTAATATCATAAGTTTATATTGAATGATTCTTGCTTTTGTAAGTATTATAGAAATACAAAATTTGAGAAATAAAACTTTTTCTTTAATATTTAAATTTGTTTTATTGAGTTTTAAAGTAATTTAATCAAATAATTTAATTAACAATAAAATAAAATAAATAATACAGAAATGTAAAAAAAATCTCCTGCATTATTATTGTAATGTACACTAGGCTTAACAAAATCACGTATGTTACTATCAGTCACGTATGTTACGGTGTGTTACGATTTCACGACTGTTATTGTACAATATTTGGCGGCCATACTCCTCTCTGAGATTTGCGACGAAACATTTCGGTTGCGCGGCGTTCAACATAAATTTTTGGTGGAATATATCGAGTCTTACTAAAGGTTGTGGATGAAATGAATACGCTTTATAAATGTTAGGTAGGTGGACCTTTAAGCAAACAACGTGTGAAGAAAAATAAGTTTAAGGATTCCTAGTAAAATGGCTGTATATTGGGCTACCTTAGTAAATTACTGATAATTCCCATTCCTTCTCTGCTTAATAAGATTACCATTTAGTTTGGTGTTTGGTAAATAACTCACCGTCTGTAGGCGACGAAATGTACTTACCTAACTTTACTTTTGCAAACATGGGTAATTTAAGGAGTCGGTAAACTTTTAATGTCCTTCGCTTATTAAACATTTCCCATTGTTTTCTAAAGTGCTCCCTCCGAGCTGCCTTTGTTTCTGTAAAACGTTGCAACAATGGGCTCATAAAAACCTGAGCCCTAATGCACGCCCACTGTGACATGTGTCACTGTGTCATAGAGTTTTTGTGAAGGAGGCGCGACACACTCGGCGATTTATGTTGCTGCAGTGTGTGTGTAGCTTTATCCTTGAACTTACTTTAGTGGTTTTTGTAAAAGATTTCGATATACAAACAGGTAAATGTCTCGCACTAAGTATTAAATTCGTATATTTTTTATTAGTTTTGAAACGTAATATTTTTGTTTGGTTTGGGATTGGGAAAGGTATTTTTAGTGAATCTTTTAATGCATGATTCAATTCATTCAAAACCTGTTTTGTTAAAGATAAATTAAGTGGAGATGAGTTTCTATTTTGCTTTATTTTTGATTGGTTAAAACGGCATGTGTTTTAGTGTGAGGCTCCCCGAGCGTAGGGTTACCATATGTAAATGGAGGGCTGCCGGTCTATGGTACCTAAAATGCCTGAATTATCAGAAAAATGCCTGTCTAAAGCAAAACGCTGTAGGTAAAAGCCAACAGATAATAATGAAGAAGGATATTTATTACTGATATTTGTCAGAGGACATTATTTTTTTTTAATAGTTCTTTCTTTTCTAATACATAAACGTAAAAATCTTCACAAGATACGCTCACCACCGCCGCCCACCGGTGTCATTCAAATGCAAGCGTAAATCGCGCACGGGCGCGAAATTTAAAAATGCCTGTTTCAGACCAATGCCGGCCGCACGCCTGTCTAAACCTTAAAATGCCTGTCAAATGCGGCAAACGCCTGTCATATGGTAACCCTACCCGAGCGGATTCTTTTTACTAATAAGAACCTACGTCACACCTTAATTATTTGCCATGAAAACAAATAATCCTACATAATTACATATGTACATATATTTAGGTCGCTCGATCATAACACACATTCCTAAGCGACTAGAAAAACAACGTAACTACTTATTAAAAAATATATCTGCGCGCACGCAACATTGCATTCCTTGCAAAAAATACTGACACAGATTCTAAATACATAGTTTGTAATGCAAATTCTGTCATAATCTGAATCTGCCTCATTTCTATTTTTATTTGCGACATCATTAATAAGTTAATACCTATAAATTCTACGAGATTCGGCTCGGTTTTATGTGATCAGAAATTTTCATGCATATACTCGTACGTAAACAGTATACGGTATAGCGTGGCCAGTGACGGTAGATATCAGTGGAAGTAGGCTAAGCAATTAACAGGTGAACGTGAAAACTTATACAAACAAAATATCTATTATCATTTAGCTAGTATAGTCAATTTAAGCATTAATATCACCGATTCATCTAAAGGCATTAAATATACCAGCATCGTGATCGTTGATTAATGTAGCTGGTGATTGTGGAGAACATCTATACCTTTTTAGCGTAAATCGTGGTCTCTAATAATCAATCTCCAATTCATTTTAATTTCGCATACAACTTCGTAATAGAATCTGCCGGCAAGCGTGAAATACTGCGGCATTCCGACTGCGAGCGATTAATACAATCGTTGACAAATACGATACAAATGCTAGCGTTAACACCGCTATGAGAAATTAAAGGAATTTTCGAGAAGAGATTGGACATTTTAACATGTTTTATTATTGCAGATTGCGCTTGCCTAATGTAGGTAGGTATCTAAAGTTGGTGTTTAAGTTTAGGTAGATAAATGCGTGGCCACGGAAATGCAGCATGGACTCGTGCCAACAGTCGACTAAACGGTTGTTAGTGCATAATGTAGGCAGTTTAGGGAAACCACTCGTATACTGACATCAATCCAGTTTTTGTGTGTTTAGTCTCACAGGTCTAAAAAACTAATTTTGTATTTAATACGACTTAAATTACGGGTTTGTAGGTCGTAGATTACAACCTATACAGGCACATTACTTTGTATATTTTTATCATCACAAATGGTGAAAGAATGAGTGAGGACCAAAAATCGGAATTTATATCTACCAATCCGCACTGCGCCTGCGTGATGGATTTTGGCCCATAGACAACAGGAACCTTACTGGTCTATTTACATATACATAATTATATTATGAATCAAGCGCCAATACTCACAACAATAACTTCCTTAATTCGATTTAGTTAATTATTGCATGGTTTATGTGTCAATAGTGACACTCAGTTGCAACAATAAGTGCAAGGAGACATATCGCAACCGTTGACACAACTTATTCGCACCATTGTACAATGTGTATAAAATGATGCAGGAAAAAACATGGCTGCTGTGAATTAAATAGTAATTGGTTAAATTACATGGATATTGTTTTTCCTTATCGATTTATTGTTCCTAGTATTTTGTTATTGTTTTATTGAGAATATATGATCCTTGGGCTCGTTTGGTTCAGGTATTTTGAGATTCCTCTGAAAAATAAAGTTATTATTGTATAAAAATCTGCCGATACGTCTATTATGTTGATTGAAAAGTTTTTGTGTATGCTAACAAAAGTAATGAAAAGGCAATGTTATGCTATGCAACATAGCATTGCCTTTTCAATATAAATATTTGTTCGCCGACACTTTAGCAAAATAATGAAATAGAAGCCTTTCCATCTGTACAAATGTTATGTTTTCTAGAAAACAGCAACCAAACGTTATTCAACGAGCCGTGTGATTAAAACAAATTGTTTTAACCTTTTAATTAAAAACTAAAGAACAAAATCAAGAAACCACGCAGGTACACACACTTCCGATAAGTACTTAGCGGTTAAATCATTTTGTTGTCATTCCGCTTCCGACGCTCGCCCGCGACGGTCGTACCGCTCCGCGCTCTCGATCGTTCTGTGTCTGTGTCATCGCTTCGTCGCGCTCGCCGTGACGTCATTCGTAGTCGCCGACTACGACGCCTGGTCCGGATCCGCCTTTTTCGAGGTGGTGAAGGATTTCCTGTTTCTCTAACAGAGTATCGTCAAAAACAATTTGGTTTGGCCCCTTCAGGGTAAAACCACAGTTTCGTGGTCCTTGGTGGAAACCTCACGGTGTCAACAAAACCAAGGGGGTGCTGACCCGACGCACCCGCTGATCCCCTTCAGGGTGAAGCAGTCAATTGGAGTCGAGTGCTAGGTTTTGGCCTTGGGGGATCTCCTAGTCAAACCTAGTTACTGAGTTTCCTTTTCAGCTACTCACCTAGTGTCGGTTGGGTGTGTCTACCCCTTCGCACTAGACCCAATAGGGCCCGGTTCGCACAATAAGACTGGCGACCGGTTACAAGCTTAGGGCTCACCATTAGGTACTCACCTCCCAGTCTCTACCCGACTGGGAGGGTTACACATCCCCGGACCCATCCATCCGGGGAGTTAGGCCAGTTAGGCTTTAAATAGGCCCCCCGCGGGAGAGAAATCTCCAAAATTTCCCCATTAAATTTTTGATCCATTCGCCAATCATGGCGAACTCCAATATTTTGGAGATATTGTTAGAGATCCTTAGGGAAAACCCTGCTATTTCCGCCAAATATGGCGGAAAAATCCAGCGTGAAATTGCTAATAGTCCTCCGGCTACCGAAGCCAACGTCGCTGATTTTAGTGACGCGCTTGACAGCCCATTATCTCCCCCGCTTGCCGATCAAGGCATCCCAGTTGGTCAATTCACGGAAGTGTTTATTAACTCCGATCCCATTGTTCATCAAACAACGAACGACTTCCAGGTAGATAGCCCTCTATTGCCCCCGCCCGCCGACAAAGTCGTGCCGATCGCCCGATTCCCGAAATCACCCATTGTTTCCGGCCCACCTACTAATCCCATTGTTCATAAAACAATGGACGCCGCGCAGGTGTGCGCTGCACCTGAATTCCGTGAAATGGACATCACCGAACCTATGTCCAATAACAACTCCGACAATGATTTGTCATCATGCCCCTCATCCTCGGAAGACGACTTTCAAGTCGTCACCGGCGGCAAGAGGAAGAAAGGGAAAACCTCCCAGGCCAGCAAGGCCAAAAAGACCACCGCGTCACCCCCGTCCCCAACTCAAACGCCCGTACGACCCGCTAGCCCCGTCCCAACGACCTCCACTCGCGCGCAGGATAGTCGTCCCCCCAGCCCGATAGCCCAAACTTCCTCAACCCAAAGGAAGCAACGCCCTCCGCCCCCCTTTTACATCCAGGACAAGGGGAAATGGACTGATGTGTCTAAGATGTGTGTTGATCGAAAGATCAACTACACAAACGCCCGTGCCTGCCAAAATGGCATTAAAGTCACCGTCCCTACGTCGAACGACTATAGGGAATTATATCGCGCCCTCCGTGAAAGGAATATTTCCTTTCACACTTTCTCCTTCCCCGAGGACACGCCCACTCGTGTTATTATTAAACGTGTCCCTAAAGAAATCCTAGTACAGGATATTAAAGACGACCTTGCTGATCAAGGTATACCAGTGATCGCCGTCCATCGCTTACATAAAGCGAGAGGCGGTGAGTTGTACGACATGGTTCTTGTCATTTGTGAACCAACTGAAGGTCATCACCCAATATTTAAGATTAAGTCTATTTGCTCCCTATCCGGTATCTCAATAGAAAAGCCCTACAAAACCGCAACAGTAGGACAATGCCACCGTTGCCAACTGTATGGCCATGCGCAGAGCAACTGCTATGCGACTCCCAGATGCGTCAAGTGTCTGGGCGAGCATAGCACTGCGGACTGCCCACGGCCTAAAGACCGAACCCTCTGTTCGGAACCACCCAGCTGCGTTCTCTGTGGCCAGACCGGTCACCCGGCAAACTACCGCGGCTGTCCCAAAGCCCCCAAACTCGCTCCTAAATTAGCGAAGCGCGCCAACGCCCGCCAACAGAGAGAGGCACCTTCTTCTCAAATTCCCCAACGTCTCGCTCCTCAGAGACCGTCCCCGTGGAACAGGCTAAACCACGAAAAAGCCTTTCCCTCCTTGGCCCCTGCCAAACCTTTGCAGGCACTGATGGATATACCCATCGCAGCGCAGATCCTGCCTATAGCCGTGGCTACAGAGCCCACAGCCAGTCACAAACCCGCGCCTCAAACCACTGCTGCTCCTGCAGTCAAACAACCGCCCAATCCCTCACACGTCGCGCACGGCGAGGCTTGCGCCCAGACTATACTGCGCCATTATAGGTTATTTATGACCCGCCAAGCCAGATCTCTCCGCGATGCCCTTCTGGCTGCCGAACAGCAGAATAACGGCAAAATTACGACGGCAATGTACAGCCAAATATTCAGCACACACAGTGATGTGGTGCTAGGTCTCGACCAGATGGATGCGATGGACTGATCCAATGGATTCCCAACGCACAAACCACACTAGGCCTCGATCCCTCAAATTAGGTTTTTTCAACGCCAATGGCATTTTCAACCAACGCGCCGAAATAACTAAATTCCTCCGCGACCACCAATTAGACGTCCTCCTTATACAGGAGACCCTTTTGAAACCCCACCGCGCTGATCCCAAAATTGCGAATTACCGTCTAGTTCGCAATGACAGAACACGCTGCCACGGCGGCGGTACCCTTATTTATTATAGAAAGGAGTTATACTGCATCCCTCTGACCCCACCCGCGCCTCGCTCTCACCTAGAATACTCTGCCTGTCGACTAGGCATGACTGGTCATCCTCCGATAACCATCATCTCTGCCTACCATCCCCCACCATCGGTCGCGTCTCTTGCTTCAGACGATCCTATCGCGCTCACCAGCGATCTCACGACTCTCTTCGGCCTGAGCGACTCCGTCTTACTAGCGGGCGATCTTAACGCCAAACACCCCGCTTGGAACAGCAACACGACAAATGCCAGAGGCAGAATCGTGTATAACCTAGGCGCGACCCTAAACTACGACGTCATCGCTCCGATGACTCCCACCCACTACCCACACGACCCCAACCATAACCCCGATGTCCTCGATGTGGCGCTCCTAAAGAATGTAAACCTCCGTTTACACTCCATAGAAGCGCTTCACGAGCTCAACTCGGATCACCGTCCCGTTATCCTACACCTAGGTTCCCGCTCGGGTAACCATGATCCTACCCAACCTCCTCCGACCCAATTGATCACTGACTGGAGGAAAGTAAGTGAAAAACTGAAATCCACCACGTCGCCTCAATTGGACACCATTCCTGACCACATAGTCTCAGTCGCTGACACGACGGCGGCGATCGACTCGCTTACAAATCACGTACAATCCGTCCTGAACGATTGTTCAAGGGAAGTTCCTGTAGTGGAAGACCACCGCTGGAAACTCCCGGACGATGTACGGAATCTGATAACCGAGAAGAACGCAGCCATCCGTGCGTACAGCGCTTTTCCCTGCGCCGCAAACAAAGCTCACATGCGCAACTTACAGCGTGCTGTAAGGAAACGCATTACCGAGCAGCGTAATGCGAGCTGGGACAAGATGCTGAGCGAACTTGAGCCCACCCATCTTGCCTTCTGGCAGCTTCAGAGGAAGTTACGATCCACTGAAGAGGCCACAATGCCTCCTCTCATTCGTCCCGATAAGAGTGTCGCCTTTGATAACTCTGAAAAAGCAGAATGCCTAGCCGACAGCCTAGAGTCCCAGTGTTCTCCCAGCTCTCAACCAGTAGACCAAGCCCACCTCGATATGGTGAACGCCGAAGTCGAACGTAGAACTTCCCTTCCGCCCGTCGAAGATCCCGATAATCCACTGGCCCCCATCACTCCTGATGAGGTCCAGGATATCATTAAAAGTCTCCAACCGCGAAAAGCCCCTGGCTCCGACGGCATCACCAATAAGGTTTTCAAACTTTTCCCCGCCCAGCTTATAGTGCTAATGACTGCCATCTTCAATGGTGCATTGAGCAATAATATGTTCCCCGCAACCTGGAAACAGGCCACCGTCATAGGTATTCCCAAACCAGGCAAGCCCAAGTCTGACCCGTCTAGCTACCGTCCCATTAGCTTACTCAACGTCCTTGGTAAAATCTATGAAAGGCTTATATATAAGCGGCTCAAAGATTTTGCCGAAGCAAAGAGTCTTATACCCAATGAGCAGTTTGGATTTAGAACCGAACACTCATGTATCCAACAAGTCCACCGCATCATAGAACACGTCAGCGCCGGCTTCCAACGGGGCGCAATAACGGGAGCCTTATTCTTCGACATAGCGAAAGCGTTCGACAAAGTCTGGCACAATGGCTTAATCTATAAGCTATACCAACTCGGCGTGCCTGACCGTCTCGTGCTCATCCTACGGGACTTTTTATCGAATCGCACCTTTCGTTACCGAATTGAGGGGGAGCTTTCCTCCCCCCATCCCATTCGCTCAGGAGTTCCTCAAGGCTCCGTACTATCCCCCCTCGTTTTCACGCTATTCACTAGCGATATCCCCAAGCATAAAAATACTCAGCTAGCCCTATTTGCCGACGATACGGCTATCTATTATACCGGTCTTAAACCCGATGCCATCGCTCGCACTCTCCAAACTTCCGCAAACACTCTGGCCAAGTGGTTCCGGAAATGGAGAATCGAAGTCAATCCAGACAAAAGCCAGGCAGTCCTCTTTTCTAAGCCGCGGATAAACCCACCCTCCCCCCGTCCGATTACCATGTACGGCAAGCCGATCCCCTGGGAAAAGCAAGCCAAATACTTAGGCGTGGTCCTCGATAAACACCTTTCCTTCGCTGAGCACATAAAGCAGGCACGTTCGCGCGCCGCTTTCGCTCTAGGTAGGCTCCACTTCATTCTTAGCTCCCGCAGCAAGTTATCACTCAGGTGCAAGCTGCGTATTTTCACCGCGGTCATCCGTCCCATCATGACCTACGCCTGCGTTGTTTTCGCACACGCAAAGCCCTACCTCCTCCACAAGATGCAGACCCTTCAAAACCGATTCCTCCGTAGAGTCACGGGAGCCCCCTTTTATGTTCGAAATGAGCTTCTTCACGTAGACCTCAAGATGCCCACCATACAGCAGTTCATGAAACGTGTCTCCAAGCGTTTCTTTGATACTGCAATCCAACATAGGAATCCCCTTATCGTATCGGCCGCCCAATACGAACCCTCGCGTATCTCTAAGATTCGCCGACCAAGGCATACCCTTGTCACTCCCGATGACGCAATCACCCTGCTCCAAGAGAGCCGTAGGGAAACAAGTACAGTGGCACACAAAAACAAAAACCGACCGTCCTTCCGTCCTCGCCGCCGAGGCCCGCCGCGACGTCCCCGTAATAGTCCGCCCCGACCCTTGCCAGAGCCAGCTCGCGACGCTGAGCCAGTAGCTTTAAATTCCTTTATTAATAATAAAAATGATATGATCCAGCCTGTCCCCAGCTGCCCTCCCACTGCGACGCCCTAAGCCGAGGTCCGTACCCCACAGGGGGTGCCCTTAGCGTGTAGTCGCCTAGTTTGTAAGTTTTCTAATAAGCCCTGGCTGGAGGCTTTAATTAATTTATTAATTAAGGCAACCACAGGCAAGCCCGGTTAAGCAGCCGACAACCTCAGAGGTTGACCTGCGAGACGCCACACACAAAAAAAAAAAAAAAAAAAAAAAAAAATCATTTTGTTGTAAGTACGTACGAACACACGTATTTGCTGTAATTAAAGAAATCGATGATATTATTTGTTTTTGTGCATGCAGCAATTCTGAGTTTCGTAATATTATATACTTGTACGATCGGTTTCTTAACCTGAATAATATGTATTAAGTAGACGTTTTTCATTGTTGTGTACGCTCAGTATTCATGTAATAATGTATGATTATGAACTAGTTTATGATACGAAAATCTGCACGCGATTCAATTTAACGTAGAGATTATAAAAGTTGGATATTGTTAAGGATTCCTAAGGGTTGGGACTCATTAGTCATTATGTTTTAATAGTTTCCTCTTGTGTGCGAGCGTTGTATCATCATCATATTTTGTCAATGAAAAATTTTGTGCTTTGTAAATATTGAATGGTGTATATGAAAATAATCCTAACGTTTGGTAATTTTATTTGATCGCACTTTACGCGCAGTGTTTGAGCGATTAGCTGCTGCCCTGCGTATCGTGGGTTCGATGTCCGCACTGGGACGAATGTTTGTACGTGTTTTCCGAGTTTGTGTGTTTCTAAAAATCAGCCTTTGAAGCAAGAGTGAACAGGCATCTTCTGGGCTCGCTCGTTCTATCTTAGACCTCATCTATCGCTTACCATCAGGCGAGATCGAGGTCAAGAGTGGGCTCAACTGGAATTTAAAAAAAATGCATGCACGAAACAGATGCAACTCCCAGCGTGAGGAAATATTTAAAAAATAATTCAAAACGTTTGTTACCACGACTTGAAAACTATTCGAATAGAAACATACCTTTACAATTATGAAACACACCTTTTTTTTTTTTTTAACGTGGTAAAATTATCAAATAAGTCCTCCCACTCCGGGCAGGGTGGGAGGGACTGTCAGACTTTTACTGACTAAAATCCACGGTGTGCCTTCAATAACCCTTTACATACCGGGGCCACGGTAACGGGATGAGTCCCACGACCCCGGCGGGCTTCGGCCCTCTGCAGAGGGGGCCTCGTCATGTTGCTGACGCTCTTTGAGGCGCGCGTGGAACACGACGCGCCGTCGACCCGGGCATGGTCCATGGTCGGACAGCGAGTTGCCCTTTACTCGCTGTCCGCATGCCCGCGCCTACGGTGGCCGGAGATCGTCGGCCGACGTCCGACGCCGTGGGCGTCTACCACTGCGGCTGGGCTGGAGGGAGGACGCCATCCTCTCCCTCAAACACACCCTAAGGCATTATTTCTCAGCGATTTAAGAGCACAGAGATACAATCTGTGCAAACTGGCAACAAGCGCAGCCTGTGCAGTGTGCACATTAAACGCGCCATCTCGCGTTAAATTCTGGTACTACTGTTACTTAGCCGCGATGCTTGTCGACTTTAGCTTTGACGATTAAGATATAGAAGATTCGTTAACGAAGTGAGCGTTTCGAAGTAAAATACGCGCCACGAAAGATGAGACTTGACTTTTATCTTAAACTTTATTATTTCGTAATAAATATTATGATATTGTTAAGAATTTTAATCTAAATTTCGTTGAAAAATACCTGAATAGATACACAAATTATGGATAACTATTTCGTACATGACTGACTACCTGCGCAAGCTCCCCGCTATTGCTGTCAAGTCTCATCTTTCGTGGCGCGTATTTTGTACCTAGTAGTTCATGCCTCCTTTCAATCATTCCGTCTCATTGGAAGGAGGCTTGTATCGGCCTATAACATAATTTGTTATACATGTAATAATAGGCCGGTTGTCATGTCTTCCTTCAGATACGTTAGGATATAAATGTTAAGCTAATAGGCCGGTTGTCATGTCTTCCTTCAGATACGTTAGGATATAAATGTTAAGCTAGCCTAGCTTAGTACAGTCAGTTGAACACTAGGCTTATTTTCAAGTACCTATTAGACACGTGCGGCCTATTGATCTATAATTAGAGCTAATTAATAATTGGAGACGTTTATTTAAATTTTCAATAAATTTATTAAATAATTCAATGATACGTATCATTTACGCACTTTCCAATGTTATATAAAATTATTAAACCAAATGTGACAGAACTATTTTTAACTTTCACTATCTTTTCTAAATCTATACTAATATTATAAAGCGGAAAAGTTTGTTTGTTTGTTTGCTTGAACGCGCTAATCTTCGAAAGTACTGGGTGGATTTGGATGCAATTTGGTATGGAAGTAGCTTGAAGCTTGAGGAAGGTTATAGGCTACTTTTTACGCGACTGCAAAAAAGAAGAGTTATGTTTTTACCGTGATAGAGTCCACGGGAGCGAAGCCCCGCGTGAGTACTAGTATAGTAATAAATTAGTGATAAATATATTTTTTTAAAAATGCACTGTTAAAAAGGTGAAGTAATCTATTAGGGAAATAATCTGCCTATATTGCTAGGTTCATACAATTCAATTCATCTGAATGTTGGAGGTTTCTTTTTCTTTTGTCACGAGGTCCTCTACCGCACGCATTAATTTTATTCAGATAACAAAATACCTACAAATAAATATCTAAAGCTGGCCCCAGCGACTACAGAGCGGGGCTCCATTATCTTATCTAATTCAACCTCTCACCCAGCCACTGGTACTTAATTGTTGCCGTCCACTCGAGTAATTGTAACTAAAGTAATTACGATTGTTCTGATTGTGTTCACACTCACGCAGATCCGTTTCATCTCAATTAAACTGTTATTAAACCCTAGCAGAAAGCCCCTTATAGAGAAAACTCCCCGGCCGGGATTGTGGGTATACTCTAACGAAATACTAAGGCCCCGAATCGTAAGGGCAGCTGTAGGAACAGATTGGGCCTATGTCAGTAGAAGTCTGATACTCCCGCTCTACCCAGAGTTGGTGGAGTCATTTGGTAATTTCCCGCCGAAAAAATATATTTACTGATAACTTTTAAGTCCCTAAGGCTGTATCTGTCAGGGAGTGCTGTATCCTGTTTGGAAGTAATCTGTTTCACATCGAGTGAGAGAGCTAGAATTATTGTTACGAACATCCGGCAGTTTACGCCCTTAATTCGCTACACAATAATTAACACAGTCAAACGACTCTGCTCAACGCGCAGCCGTGAATACGGCGTTATTCTCCTGCGCAAACGGTCACACTTAAAACGATGTTATGCCGACTACCACTCGATGTATTCGGTTAACAGTTACTGATAAGCTACGGAATGTTAATGTGAGGAATGAATGATTCAAGGTGAAAGTTTTATTGTTCAAATATCTACTAGCATAGTATGTTGTGATGTTACTATGCTTGATAGCTAAGCCTTTTTTGAAACCCGTTTTATCTCATGTGACTTGGTATCAATAATAATATGTATGTCATTATTTTTTGAGTGAAACCTAATTACAAAGTTGGTACATAAATCGAATCTTCACGCGCTACACTAAGTGGAGAGCTTGCAGCAGCAATTCATGAACACGCATTCGAGCCTGCTCGCCACGCAACGTAGGATTATGATAGGGCTGGCACGCAGCCACAAAATCATCCCAATCTCCGCTTTCAGTATTATTCATCATTTACACAATCTGTACAACATTTATTTTGTTTCTAGTCTATCGTTAAGCAACTTAGCTATAGGATCAGTATCGCTTTTGAGGCAAATGGGTGTTAAAAAATAACTGACATATAAGACACAGTCATGCTTAGTTTTGTCCTTCAGTGCTCAAGAACGCGCGGCCAATGCATGATGACTTCCATGATTATAAAATCTTTATCGATGGTCATTGTTACGTTTCTTACCTGTACAGGTAAATAAAACCATAAAAAAGGAACTGATACTGACCCCTTTATTTTGTACGAAGTGAGTGTTTTTATTACGTTTTTGATCAACTAATTAGCTGCAAAGATGAATTATAAAAACCTCAAAAAACAATACACATGTAATCCCTAAAGGGTGAACCAGACAGGTATTGCGGGTCGTACACCTTCGTATCTGTCAATGGTCCTTATACCTGAATATTTACGAGATAAAAAAGGTTTGTTTCATGTTTGAATAAAATAACGGTGCATATTAGGTCAATTATATCACACACATAATTACTTTCAATTTCATTTTAGGCAATCCAATTAAAACCATCCTACCATTTTGTTTGTCAGGACAAATCTCTGGATCGACTGAACTGATTTTTCATGGGACTTTCACTGTAAGGCTCTACCTTACAGTGAAAGTCCTATGGACGAATGAATTCGAACATCCTGGAATTCCCAATTTTCGCTTTCGATTCGAAATTCGTGTAACATTGTTACATGCGCACATATTCGCGGACTCAACAAATATAATAAATACCTTTACATATTGTAGATGGTAGAGCAATTTGGTGATTTAAAACCAAATGGCTAATAAATTCCAAATTTAAAATATAATTATTGAAAATGGCTAGTGTGTGTGCTACTTTTTGAGCAAAAACATAACCGAGTCTACTATGCAGGTACTCGTACAGTGAGACAACCGTTTTCTCACCGTTTCCAAATAAAACAAGTTTGTATTGTTCGGAATAACTATGAAATGAATTTTTTGTCCCATGTTTTTTCTTAATACATTATTATACAGATAAAACTATATTTTTTACAAATCTTGAAAAACTTGTATATATTTCATTGATATTTTAAAAAATACTCTTGTATTATTACAATAGAAAGAAAGAAAGAAAATTGCGTTTATTGGCACATAAAAATAAGAAACATACATTATATACAACATTAAAAATAAAATCAATATTTTGCCAAAAGGGCCTCAGCTCAGCACAATGTCAGGTAGCAACCCTAAGTATTACCCACCTAACGCTGATTTTCAATTGCAGCCCCCGGGTGCCACACGCTCGAATGTGCAATACACACGTGTAAACGTTCTAGTCAAAAGTTAAAGAGAAATAACTGAAGAATGCCGTAATAATATACAGGATGACCCGTTTACAGTGGTCCAAAGATTTTTTTCAGCTTGAGAGCATCATAAGTGATCATTTAAAACATACTTTAGTTAAGCGAAAACTTATGGTTTCGAAAATATGTTTTTTTTTTAATAATCTAATCTAGTTATTTACACTAGATGAGCCTATAGCGCGATAGGTAGATTATTGCACTATGCTTATACCAAATTTCATTCGATTCAGTCCAGTACTTTTCATAACAGAGTGGTTTTGTGTCAAAAATATTGAAATTTCGGGTTATTTAAAAAAAAAACATAATTTCTAAACCATAAGTTATCGTTTGATTAAAGTATGTTTTAAATGATCACTTATGATGCTCTCAAGCTGAAAAAAATCTTTGGACCACTGTAAACGGGCCACCCTGTATATACATAATAATTTGGAATATGACTCATTAAAGAATTGAAAAAAAAATTATGAAATAATTAAATAAATGATCCGCATGTTCCACAATAATGAAGTAAGATAATTTGTGACACAGTGACAAATTACATATTCAGCCTAGTACATTCCCAGCTGGGACAAAGATCCTCTCTATGAGAGGAAAGAGGCCCTAATCCACAACGTGTAGTACGGGCTGGTGGATCTCGCGGTTTCCACACGATGTTTTCCTTAATAATTTTAAAAGCAGTGGTGATAATGAAACTAATACAAAGTAATGTGCCTTCATGGTTTCGAAAACACGACCTACAATGTTCCTGTAACCATGGGCCACAACTGCACACAATCAGGAGATTGTGTAGGTATGTAGGAACATATATATACACTTTTTGCATTAGCCAAGTTGGTAAAAGATCTTCTTCAGTGATATTAATCACATTGCCTCGCAACGTGAATATGTTATAGGAAAAATTTTATGTGAGAAAACACGTTTCGTACAAATAAAGGCGACATAATTTATGGATGCACATAACAGACTTACAGGCTGTGAGGTTACACTAGAATTAAATAAGTATACAAAATGAACTGATATAATTAATAGGGTATTCACTTGGATAGAAAAATATAATTAAGCGTCATTAGCGTAATGGTTAAGGTGTCGGATTTGTGATTGAGAGGGGGCGGGTTCGAATCCCACCCATTACAGTATTGCCGTGAACCCACTCCAGATACAAGCATATTTAGCTTAGGGGTTAGTAATGTGAATTCTACCCACATACTAGTTCTCTTTAAAAAAAATCTATTTGGGCGTCCCTTACATTTGTCAAATATTGTCGAAATACTTTGGCAAGGATAAAAAACTTCAAAGTTCAGGAGTGGGGTCTGATGATGACACTTGTGGATAAAAATAGTATAACATCGTGTGACGTGAAATTTCAATGTTACACGTGTCTTTTTATTTCTTGATCATATGATTTGTGTGTGTGTTTCATCACATATGACAGATTTTATTTTATAAAGCTTATAGATTTTTAGTTTCGTTTATGATTTGTAATTACAATTTCATATGTTAATTGGTATATAGCTAAAGTGTGAAAATCACTATAGTCGATTCTTGCCGGTAACCGCGGAGTTTCTTGCCGGTTATTCTTCATAGGAAACGACCTATCCGAATCGGAGTGTTCCTTTCATTCCTTCCATTCCTTCTGAAGTTCAGACGTGCATATTACATGGGCACTTATATGAAACATTTTATTTTTATTTTGATAGAGACAAAATAAGAGATATAATAGCCTTTTCACTAAAAATCAATCTATACTAATATTATAAAGCGGAAAAGTTTGTTAGTTTGTTTGTTTGTTTGTTTGTTTGCTTGAACGCGCTAATCTTCGAAAGTACTGGGTGGATCTGGATGAAATTTGGTATGGAAGTAGCTTGAAGCTTGAGGAAGGTTATAGGCTACTTTTTACCCGACTGCAAAAAAGGAGAGTTATGTTTTTACCGTGATAGAATCCACGCGAGCGAAGCCCCGCGAGAGTACTAGTACAAATATATTCTGGTTTGAGGTTTCCTTCACTTTGGCTTAATAATTAAATTTAAAACAGAAATTTAGATTGATGTGTAGGTATACGATAATATACTCTACCCATTTTTCTCTAGTGCCATAAACGTGCCTAGACGAAACAAGCAAAACTTGTTATATAATTATGTATCTGAGCCAGTCTTACATTCAGTTTTGGACAAGTTTTTAAAGCTTTTTTTTCTCGGATAGGTACTAGGAACATATAAATATTTATGTAGTAGACGATTATGGCTATTCGTATTATGATCATCAAAGATTAATAAATAATGCCTTGATATTCTCGATGGATAATTATATGTATCGAGAATAGATAAATATAGGCCCAGGGAAAAAAGGTGGACCATTTTCTGTGGCGATACGTAGGACACGCTGCGTAAATACTTGAGATCAGAGCCGTCCGTGAATCCCCATCAGTGGAGATTATTTTGACTACAGCCGTCTTGTCTATGCCTTTTTATTGAGGAAATAGTACATTTTGATACAAGTGGAGAAAGTTTGTTATTGCGGCCGAGGCAGAGCTACTCCCGAGCCACAAGGCGAAGCGAAGGGATTATGGAGCCGAGTACTGCAGTAAAAAAATGTTCACCTGTATCAAACGACGGTTTTCAATACACTTTCGAAGAAATAAAATAATAGAACGAAAAGTATTTTAATTTACTTTTTCCCCGCGCTTTACCTTCGCGTAAGTAGAAGCAAAGGTATGCAGAACGAAAAACAGCCTGATATTAAAATAATAGTTATTTGTTATACAAGAGTGCAAAGTTGCGTTAGCGAGGGAATCAAAAGAGCACGAGGTGAAAAATCTTTGCACTCGAGTGCAACACGTAATTTTTCATCCCACCTCAGCGAGGAATATACTAAATGCAAAAAAAATGGCGCGCAAAGCAAATTAAAAAAAAGTAAGTACACCAAGAAGGTTCCAGAGTCTGAGTTTTTAACAAATTAAAAAAAGTTGTATGATAAATTCGGCCCCATGGAGGTAGAAGCAAATAGGTTTAATGATGTTTTGAATTCACAAACTTAGTACACACGATGTTCTAAATTCAATTTACTTTATCCTCTAGCGGATAAAAACGGCTTTTGCACTCAGATATTGAAGAGCAAAAATACTCTTTCCGAGATGGGGGGATGAAAAATATTTTTGTTTTATTTAGAACACAAACAAATGTTAATTTGTTGATAAAAGCAAAATTATTTTATAAATAATAATGTTTATTTCTGATATTCTATTCATAAACACAATTTAAATTTTCATAAAATATAAGGACTTAAATTAAAAACATGCGCCTATTTAATGTGAAAAAAAAAACAATCTCCGCCGAATATAGGGAATTGAATAGTTGTTTAATGTTATCTGTGGCAAAATCTGGAATGATAAACGTGTGTGAAAAATTAAAAAATCCACGAGTGTCAAATACATTGCATATTGAACTTAATCGTAGTGCGATACGAGCCAGTTTTCGAGGAAGTGTATTGAAAAATCATTATCATCATCTGCTTAGCCTTTTCTCAATTCAATTCAATATCCGTTGGCGGAGCTAGTGTTACCTTTCTGGTTTGTGACCACGTGGAACGACTGTCAAATATGTACAGACGCCATCAGAACATCAAGCTACAACAATCTGTCAAATTTCTATAATAGATTTTCAACTTTATTTTTAAAGAAATTAGGTTCAAGGTTAATTGGGAAAATTTGACAGTTTCGGGTAGCTTCATGTGCTGGCGTCTGTAAAAATTACAGGCAGGACCGACGGTTCAAAGTGCTTTCAGAAGCATGAAATTTTATTATTTTATTAAGATAAAAAATATCATTCAAACAAAGAGGCGTTTAAAGTGTATAGTCTCGAGTGATTTAATTATCTTATCAACATTTCCCACGGTAATCACTGAGCTCCTTACACACCAATGTCCACAAAACTATGACAGAGGCAGATATGATAAGAAAAGAATTAACTACATTATTTATCATTGAACTTGAAAAAATAAAACTCGTTATAAAACTGACTCCCAAACTGATGAACAAAAAGTCGATTTGAATTCATCGTATCGACGCTAAAGACACTTTTTCACTTCAAAGGACGTATTCGTATTGAAATGTGGCACTTACACATTGTTTATTTACGTTAAAAACGAACCAATCGAACGGTTGAAAACAATGTTTCCATCGTAAACAGTACAACCGCGGTAACAAGTTGTTACGTCAGCAACACGACACTGGTATTATTTGTTTGCAAAACTTATTGCCGTGAGTATACTTGTGACATGCTAACTGATGCTCCTTGCGATGATATTAATCCTATTATTGTTGATGATGTTAAAACTTCGGAAGAAAAGAATGAAGGAACAATTATTAATACTATAAAAATAATAATTGACTGTACCATCAAAAAAAAAACCTAAGTATGTGATCAAGCAAAAATTATAAACAATTATTTCAAATGGTTCACTATCGGCAAATGACAAATCATCATACTTGTCACATAACATAAAATTTATATTCTGCGATGTTTACTTTATGTTATCTCTAATAACTTGCCATTAGTACATTTTCAGTAATTAGACACTGATAATGCTAACGTAGTTACTAACGACTGTAAGTTATTCATTGTATGAACCATCATTTCCAATGCTTATGAATTAAAGTCAAAATAAAACGAGTTTGTTAAATGTATATCTGTAGGTGGTACATCATCATCCGTGCCGTAATACCTGAACGTTAGGTCATCAAAGTAAATCTTTATTTATATTGGAAATAGTATTCGTCGAGCCGCCATCCGCACTTTAATCCTCGGATTACATAACAGCTAGAGGCACTCAAACTCGTTACACATTCATGATGCAACGCTCACCGCGCGATGTACCAGGAGCCCATACGTTATAACCACATAGTTGTATGCCGTAACGGCATTTAGTTACACGTGATGGGCGAAGTTCACACGATTGCATCCAATCAGTCGCAGCTCAGGTTAGAATCATGCTGGATCGCGTTACGTGTGATATTGACTCGCATTAAACGCGTGACTGGAGGCTGTAAATGAGTTTTGAGACTGGGAGTCGAGGGCTCGACTATAGTCCCGAGTCGACGGCGCGTCTTGATCCAAGCGCGCTTCAAAGATCAGTAAGCGATATTTAAGGGCCTCTATAGGGCCAATGCCTGCCAGGGTCCTGGAAATGTTCTACCGAGGTATTGCAGCCCGGTACGCAAGGGTAACGGAATCTAGTAGAAAACTGATACTCCCTTCTAAATGACTCCTAAGTCATTTGATAATATTCCCCCCGGAAAAAAAAATACCCGAATATTGTGGACGTTTTCATTTGAACCTAAAATACAAAAGAAGATCAAATTCGCAGTCCATCATATTCCATGGCAGTCGTCTGACTAATGTCGTTCAACTACGCCGTATATTTTTCGAGCCTTAGAATTCCTTTTTATCTCTAATACCTTTTTGCAAAGAAAATAAAATAAAGCGCTCTGTCTCGTCAACCTTTTGCGAACAATAACTTAAGACTCGCACAATTGTTGGGAACAAACACGTTTTTCGAATAAAACTGTCACGTACATATTCTAGAAGTGTAATTAAGTGGGGTATGTTGAACTGGCTCACCTTATAAAGGGCACGGTGATAATACTCCCTCGTGACAGGTCGACGTACCGGGTCAAACAGACCACATCTGCGATAACCGAAATTGTAGGATTATTATACCTAAACATACATACATTTGTTTTCAATACAATAGGAACTGACTTGCTAAATAATTACTACGTAACATTATTACCTTAAAAATCAAGTTTATAAAAACGTGACTAAAAATAATACTCAGATACACATTCAAGCATCAAAACAATATAATTTGAATTACTTTTAATGATATACAAGATCTTATAAGAAACATTGCATCGTATTTAAATTAGTAAAGGAAGATTAAAAATCTATATTGTATCAAACATCATTCAAATCGTGTGATTTCTTTTTTCTTTTGTTAAAATGAAAAAAGGCATGTAATATACACATAGATGTATAACGGTATTTAACACAAACAAAAGAAAATCTTAGAAAAATATCATTACGTAACATAATCAGCATGTAAGATTTACAAGCCTCTCTATGAGAGAGAATAGGTCGTAGGCAATGATATTTTATAGTACAGATATGTTATAGGCGCGCGCGTTGTGAAGACTCGAACACGAGCTAATTGGAACGTCTTGCAACTAGTCTGCGTCGAACGCAACCACAAGCATGCCGCACCGTAATACCCGTGTCCTTAGATTTTATTTATCAAAAATGCCATCGTGTGAGTTTCGGAAGTGTACGAATTATACTTCCAAAGTAAACAAAATACAAAGGATCTCATACCACATGTGAGAATGCAAATATATTAAGAATATTTTTTATATTTCATTTGTTTTCCAAACTTGCCAATAAATTATGCTTAGGAGCCATATCTAGGTGAAGACAGAGAGAGCAAACTTGTTCTGTCGCGAGAGCGATAAGGATGCGTGCGTGCGGACATAGATTAGTTAAAAGTTTACAAGTGTAGAAGCGATATTGATTGAGTTGTTTTAATTTGTTTTGTGTTACAATTTTTTTGACTAAAGTTCATTTGACTAATTATTGAGGATTATAACTGTTTTTTTTTTATTGAATTAGGTTTCCGAGGGATCAGGTTCGACTTCAAGATTGGATCGCAATTGTTCGTGAACAAAACAGCGAATCAGACTGGATAACATAAAAAGAGCAGGTTTTTTTTTTTAGCAATCACTTCCAAAATACTAACAAATATGTTTCGAAATGTGGTCGAACAATGCATAAAAAAATGCAGTTCCAATTATAGAGGTAGGTAACTAAAACATTTTATAAAACATAATGCTGCCTGCATAATGTTTTATAAAATGTCAGCTACCTGTTGCTTGCATTTTCGCCAACGTTGAATTTGTTTGGCCAGTATAGGTACCTACAAAGAAACTGCTACATGACATTTCATTATGAAACCTATAGTTGTGTCATGAAATTGATTATTTATTGATTACTAGCTTTCCACCTGCTTCAACCAAGATGAAGTTCCGATTTGACGAAGTTCTCGAATCATACAATTATTGTTATGACTGATCATAAATTATTTCATTAACATAATGACTATTAATTTCTACTTTACTTGTGAATATAATGGGCTAAGCTGAATACAAACATTAGTGGTAATACTTGATCCGTAATTAACCATTATGATGTTTAATTTCTTACCTACGTACTTACTCTTCAATCGAGTGTCCACTCTACGGCTATAAAAATGTTATCCTATGGCACAAGGACTCATTTGAAGCGCAATTGTTAGAATTATAGCTATCTCTTTCACTTGCGTGTTGTTTCGTATCTTTTGTTCTACTTATCAGTAAAACTTGTCAATGTGTGTTATAGATATCCGTGATGTGTGCAGTTTTTACTACGCGGAACAAATTTCAACGCAAATTACTATGAACGTAACATATCTGTACTTTATAATATCATTGGTCGTAGGCCTTTTCTACACCGTTCAAAGCTAACTGAAACAAAAATAAGTTTATATTTTAGACATAAATACAAATGCTGAAACTGAGGCAGGCAATTTTCAAGGTATTTAAGCGCTTTTATAATTTAATAACTTTATGGATTACTCTTCAAAACAAATATAAATCTTATCAAGAACGAAGTTTATGGTTTATTAATTTATTCACTGTCAGAGTAGCTGTTAAACTCTCACTCACCTATAATAGTACAAAATATTTTAGGAATTACTACTTTTTATTACCATTGACACTAATTTATAGAAACTCACATTATTATTTTTGGGATGGGAATGGGTATCTTAAAACATCATAAAACAATGTCTCCAGACGCGTATGTCTGTGAGTTCGCGATAAACTCCAATACTGCTGAGCAGCTCTTCATGTGGTTTTAACTACTATGGATAGAGTAATTCACGAGGAAGGTTTTAGTATATTTGTTGGAATTGGTTAAACTATTTAGATGATAATATTTGCCATCAATTTTAAATCTCATTCCATTATACAATATGTATCGTAATTAACGCACACCCTCAAACACCCCAATTAGAAATTTATGTTATTATCATAATACATACTCTGAATTTTTAGTTTTACTAGTTTAAACAGTTTTTTTATGACTTTAACTTCCTTTAAATGAGTTTAATTTTTCTGTAATGTGTACTGAATGACGGAATTTATATAAATCTGCATTTAAAAAGTTACTACTTTAATTTACGGTACATAGTTTGTTTTTGCTAACAGCGAAAGTGTAATTTGTAATTTACGTACATTTAATAGCTTTGTAAAAAAAAAAATATTAGGAGTACAAATAAGTTTCCGCCGTTTTATTGTAGATGGCGCGGCACGGAGTTTCGGTTAGCTTTCGCAGATGATAACCGGCTTAAAAAATAGTTTGGACATTCAAGAACAACATAACCTATTAATATCATTGATTTTATATTGGTAAAATATAATTTTTATAAGTTGAAAATGTCAAAATTTGAGCCAAGTAAGCGTCATTTGCGGGAAATATTAGTTTACTTCTTTAATTTAAAGAAATCGGCTGCTAAGGCGCATCAATTGCTCGTAGAAGCATATGGTGAGGGTGCTTTGAGTGAGAGAACGTGTCGAGAGTGGTTTCAAAAGTTTAAAAACGGTGATTTCGACGTAGAAGACAAAGATCGCAGTGGAAGGCCAAAAATTTACGAGGATGCAGAATTGGAGGAATTATTGGAGGAAGATTCATCTCAAACACAAAAAGAACTTGCTCTAACATTAGAAGTCACTCAGCAAGCAGTCTCACATCGTTTAAAATCATTATGAATGATTCATAAACAAGGAAATTGGGTTCCGTACGAATTAAAGCCGAGAGATATTGAACGCCGATTATGCTTAAGTGAAAAAAAGGGTTTAATTGGGAAGTATTACCCCACCCGCCGTATTCACCAGACATTGCACCGTCCGATTATCACCTGTTCCGGTCTATGGCACATGCTCTGATGGCGCAGCGGATCTTATGAGGATACCAAAAATTGGGTTGATTTGTGGATAGCCTAAAAAGACAAGGAGTTCTTCAGACGTGGGATTCGAATGCTGCCTGAGAGATGGAAAAAAGTGGTTGCAAGTGATGGGCAATATTATGAATAAATTTATATTACCGTTCTTCTACAATAAATATTTAATTTGTGTTAAAAAACGGCGGAAACTTATTTGTACTCCTGAATATTAAAAACGATAAAAATCGATTCAGTAAAAGATTCTGAACAAACTAATTTCAGGATGTTCATTAATTATGTTACATGTTGTATACATATAAAAGTGGAGGAAATGATTGTGAGTACCTTATCACTCATATTAGCCTATCTACGTGTGTCAATCTGAACTAAAAACCCAAATATTTAAGTACGTATATCATCAATTTTCAATCCAAGTTTCATTTGTTTCGGGCACGCCGCAATTGCGGCGGTAAGACCCCTCTTTGAGGAGTGGCTAGATCGGCGTCACGGCGTCCTGACCTACCGCATGACGCAGGTCCTCACCGGACACGGAAGTTTCGGGAGGTACCTGTGTCTGATGGGTAAGGAAGAGACGCCTGGGTGTCACCACTGCGAGGGTCGCCCTGAGGACACAGTCGAGCACACGGTGCAGGACTGCCCAGCTTGGGCAGAGCACCGACGTGTCCTCACGGCGACAATAGGCGGAGACCTCTCGCGCCCGGCCTTGGTCGAGGCCATGCTGCGGGGCGAGAGGGAGTGGGAAGCGGTCGCCTCCTTCTGCGAAGCAGTCATGCTTTCGAAGGAGGAGGCGGGCCGCGTGAGGGAGAGGATGGCGTCCTCCCTCCAGCCCAGCCGCAGTGGTAGACGCCCACGGCGTCGGACGTCGGCCGACGATCTCCGGCCACCGTAGGCGCGGGCATGCGGACAGCGAGTAAAGGGCAACTCGCTGTCCGACCATGGACCATGCCCGGGTCGACGGCGCGTCGTGTTCCACGCGCGCCTCAAAGAGCGTCAGCAACATGACGAGGCCCCCTCTGCAGAGGGCCGAAGCCTGCCGGGGTCGTGGGACTCATCCCGTTACCGTGGCCCCGGTATGTAAAGGGTTATTGAAGGAACACCGTGGATTTTAGTCAGTAAAAGTCTGACAGTCCCTCCCACCCTGCCCGGAGTGGGAGGACTTATTTGATAATTTTACCACGTTAAAAAAAAAAAAACAAAAAAGTTTCATTTGTTTGCGATTACACTATAATCTAAAAGATTACCTTGTTATTTGGCACATGATCCTCAGTCAATGCTGACTACGGCTGATATATTTATATGGTATTGTACTAAATGAGTATCGATTCCATTAGGAAGGCTATTTGATCGAATTTATCATTTTCTTCTGTTAATTTTTGTAACCTCTTTGCGCCTTCTGTGTCCCCTTACATATATTTGCTCGTTTTATCGTAGACCTATCGCTTACCATCAGGCGTGATCATGATCAGGGTTTTTCTTAATTTCATGAGCGGGGTTTTCCGTAATTAAAAAACTCTTACTATTCTATTTTTTGTATCAGCATCATAGATAGCCCAACTTCACTGAACTGCATTCACAAGCCTTCCTTTCTTGTATCAATCGTATACTTCAGTAATGTATAATTCAGTGGCATATTATATCACATTGCATACAATACTAACGGGCCAAGAGGCTCATCGGCAACGAGAAACTGGTCGAGTCAAAGCTCCAGAGCCTAGAACATCGGCGACGTGTTGCAAGCCTATCAGTTTTCTATCGGTTACATTTCGAGGAGTGTGCGATGGAATTGCACAGTCTTATTCCACCAAGCCCGTTCCATCATCGGACTACAAGACAAAAGATGATGCGCCATCATTACATGGTGGACATTCCACCCATACGCATGAAACGTTTTGGGAATACTTTCATTGTGCGTTCGGCTAAGGAGTGGAATTCCCTATCGGAGTCTGTTTTTACTGATAGCTATAACCTGGGAGTCTTTAATTCAAGAGTGAATAGGTTACTTCTAGGCAAGCGTGCTTCATTTTCGACCACATCATCGCTTAACATCAGGTGAGATTATGGTCAAACGCAACTCTATCAACTATAAAAAAAAAGACATTGGCATAATTTGGCCCTTTAACGCCGCCTTTATGTTTGTTGAGAATCTTTTACTGTTGACTAAAATGGTCAACTTCAAGAATAGCTAATGAGAATTATAACTTCACATTGTTTTGCAAAAAAAATGGTAATGGTATTCCATAAGTATTGTTTTTTACTTGGTATTAGGTAAAAAATAAAAATTCTATAATAACCTGGGTGGAAAAATAATGATAAAAAGTGCAAAGTTCTGTAAGCTGATCATTATTTGGATAATGTTGAAATAATTGTTTGATACAAAAAATGTAACATCAGAATGATGCGTTACGCCGGTCACAATGACAATACAAATGATTCGACTTATGTTCACACATTGTCATGATTCTACTCACACACTTATAATAACAGGGCTTAATGCTCTCGGTGATTCGCAAGAAGCACGACTCTTTTTATTAAAATAAGTTTCTTTGAAACGTTTTACATACATTATTTTATTTTGGGATGCTTGTCTTGGTGCAGCATCATAAAGATACCGCGAGAATATATTTACTACTGCTTGTGTACTGCTTACAGAATGTTAACAGATTATTTACGTTTGCCTTGGTGAAGTATCAGTGTTATTATTTGTAAAGATAATGCCAATCCTTTATTTTACATTCCGTAACAGTCATATATGAGCAATTGAATTTAAAAATAGATCTCTCAAGGATGCAGTCGATGTTTTATGGCAAATGTGTAATTTTTCAATAATAACAGCAGCCACATAATTTGCGACAGCCTGTCATTACTTTAAACTTAGAGTTATGTTTGCAAGTCATCTAAAATCTTGATTTATTACATATTTGTTGGATTTCCTGTTGCCGATTTTTTATGAGAATAATTAAATTCTTATTACTATTTAAAGTTGTGCTTTGATAACATGGTCTTTCATGGTAATTTTCATAGCCACGGTTAATATAACAGTATAGGATTACTACTGAGTTTATGCACTTGATGTTGTGATGAAAAAATTCCTAGAATTTCTCGGCCAAACTTTAATATTATGATTCATTATTTTGGAAGTCAAACAGCGAATTAACAAAGTAATTATCACGCTATCTCAATTTCTATATAAAGAGCTTGTGATGTGGGTTCTACGTCAACGACTGAGCTTACCCATTATCCAGATAAAGTGTAATCTTGTCTTAAGAATTGTTCCAAAGCTGTTATGATACCCTATTTATATTGGTATTGACTGTGACGTCATTAAATACGTCTCTCTGATGACTATGAGAGCATCGCTTCATATTATAGAATGTATGATTTCATGATTTTAAAAGTCCCGCTATTTTCTATCCTTTCGATAATTCCACTCATCACAAAGTGTACATATTTTAATGATTTCTCAAGTATTTCAAACTAGACACTTAACATAACAGGAAGTCTTTTTTTGTTTCTAGTAATAAGATAATTATATAATCATTTTAAAATGGTTTTGAATAAAAAAAATACTAGTATTTATAAGCATTTATTTCCTTCGCCTGAGAAAGAATTTTTATGATTATTTTATACGTACTGTCTTGTTTTGTTGCGTTTTTAAGTTATGAATTGGACTTTAAAATCCAAACCGACTAACTGTGGTAACTTTATTTAAACTTATTCACACACTATGATAGATTTATATCTTACTAGTACTCACGCGGGGCTTCGCTCCCGTGGATTCTATCACGGTAAAAACATAACTCTCCTTTTTTGCAGTCGCGTAAAAAGTAGCCTATAACCTTCCTCAAGATTCAAGCTACTTCCATAACAAATTGCATCCAAATCCACCCAGTACTTTTGAAGATTAGCGCTTTCAAGCAAACAAACAAACAAACTTTTCCGCTTTATAATATTAGTATAGATACAAATTGCAAAAATCATTAATTGAAGAAGTATTATTTTATAGCGGAGCCACACTATCACTATTATCATCACTTTGTATAAAAAAGTAACAATAGAGATACAACTAACAATTGTTAATCGTACTCGATATACCCGATAAGAGCTACTCTTGCTGAACAAGTCAATGTGGAGCTTGTGACCAAAGAAGTAATGTACCCAAAAAATATAATTCGTTGGGCTTAATTTATGTGCAATCTGTACCTAAAGTACCTGAAATTCTTACTCAAGGCAAAATCAAAAATGCCAGTGAAACAAGGAAGCGATCGCAGGAATAATAAATTTTAATAAGCGATGCCCTTTTCATCGGCAAAAATGTCGATAATTTCTTCTGTTCACGGCAAACGACATGCACTAGTGAAAGTGGACGAACTTGACAGGAGACGTGGTGACGCGCAGATCTGATACCTGTTGGGGAAAAGGCAGTAGAGAGTACAGGACCTTGAGTGTTGGAAGTCTCGGCAGACATGACGATGGCAAAGAGCAAGGATAACTTTCTTAAATAATCCTTTTAAATGGCAGGTTTAAATCCGCTTCCCGTTGTGTATCGTCCATAATTACATGTGCCACACGAGCGCACTGCGTCTTAACGCTTATTATGTGGAGTGTAACTCACATAGTATTAAGTTTCTATTTACCAACAAAATTTGTATTATTGAAGTATGCATATTTATTTGTAAGGTTTTATGTGTGAGTCACAGATGCCTTATACATACACATAATTTATTATTATGACTACGGCAAAATTTTGGCCTGTTATGAAACAATTGATAGTTGACCTCATTTTACCGATACGTGTTGATAAAATGCTTCTAAGGAAAAAATGTGCTCGTGTAATATTTGTGCTATTAAATATTTTAGTTCCAATGTAGGACTTAATTAACGCGTAAAGTGTTTCAAAGAACATAATTAGAGAGAAGTAAATTAAAGTACTAACATAGACCGTTCGGTAGCTGTTTAATAAGATTTTGATACTGAAAATAAATGTTGTCATGCCAAAATATAACCTGTCAGCTATACAGCTGTAGGATTATAAAGTTGATTGATTTTTTGTTGTATGAATTAATGTAAATTAAATTCTCTTCAAATTATTAAAATTATATGTTGAATGATTTATCTTCAATTTATTGTTATTAAACTATGTTTATATAATAGCGTTATTAACGACAAAAAAAGCTTTGAGAGATTACCATGTTTTATAAAAATTTGATGCTATTAAACTTTTTACGTTCTTTTCAATGGGAGATATGAATTACTTCAAAGATCATAAAGAATTTAATATAGCATCTTTCATTCGATTTAGACATTTGGAACGTATTAAAGTATTACATAGAAAAATGTTGAGAAAATTATACCTTCTACACTTAACTACATATTAAATAGAATAGAATAAGTCTTTATTCAAATTAAATATCATCTTACTATAATTATAAATGCAAAAGTAACTCTGTCTGTATGTTATACATTCAGGTCTAAACCACTTGACCAATGTTGATGAAATTTGGTACCACGGTTGCAATTTTTTTCGCTGAAAAATATTTTTTTACGTGAGAGACAAACCGGTTTTAAATAAATATTTACATGTTTATAAAACTTAAAACATTTTTGAGGACACAAGCTTTTACGTGAATATATCACGCTTACGAGTCATAGGAGACGGCACACTGCGTCACATCAGATTTAATTTCTGTAATGGACTCAATATCAGCGATGGGAAAGACAATAGCTTCACTGAATGGACGCATATGATACGCCATTAAAGTAATGTTGTCATATCAGATATTGGTGCTGTGCATTATTATATCTAGTTCACACAGATTAATACCATTATCATTCTAATAACAGGTCCATCAGCTGTACCTTTACCATCTACCTTTGAGTAGACGAGTGCCTTTAGCTATGCATACATGAAATTAATTTAAAGAATCTGTATGTGATTACAAAATAACTATATTTTCTCAAGTGCAATAGTTAATTTGCACGATTCTAAAATATAAATAGGTTTTGTTTAAACATCAGTCTGTTTGTCGAAACTGATCTCTGGAATGGCTTAACCGATTTTAGTAAGACCTTTACCTGAAGATACAAGAAGTTATAGGGCAATATACAGTATATCGGAGGAAGAAGTGTACATCGGCTACTCTCTATCCCGAATCGGGATCCTATCGAGAAATACCTTCCACGAGTCGTGGGCATAGCTAGCTAAAATAATAAAAATAATAAAATTTTCTTGCATATTCATGAACAACATACGGTATATGTAACTTACGACAGCAAAAAAATGGTTTGCCAAAAACTGATTTCGCATACGCAATGCTGCGTAAACAAGTTACATATTAAAGATATGTCAGACTGAAAATTTAAATCGAAATTGGTTACTTGACAGCTCCCAACATCGCATGTATAATTGATAATCAATATTACATTTTATTTTATATCTTGACTTTTTAAATACTTATACTGATTCTTTTATGTTAGTTTTTTTTTTGATATTCGTAATTTTGATTTATTTATTTTTTGGAAACCAATAGCAACAGTGACATTTGTGTTATTTAATATGTATTATTTTATATAGGTCTTGGACATAAACGCATTTTGTTTTTTTTTTCGTTAAGATCGCACGACATGGCATATCAGAAGAAAATATTAATATAGTCATTTGTAAAAGCAAACTAGTCGATATATTACATTTCACACACACACACAACTTTAATTTACTATCAACATATTGCTTATTGGCCCTGTGGTAAACAATATACAACACTGTTCGTATCAGGAGTTTACACTATCTTAAAATAATCAAATCGAAACCCTACTTCTTGGGGTTAAAGCGATAGTATTAAGACTATCAACTACTTGAGTAGTATTTTACTCGTAAGTAATAATAGTTAGCTATGATCGCATAATAGGTAGGTGTGCAGAGCCGGCTTCGAACCCGTTACGTTTAGCGGCCGGGAGCACCGCCCACCGTGCACCGCTTTATCGATTCAACATCGAACTGATTGCACGCGCTATATCATCGACTTATTATTTTTTAAGTTAATATTAAAAGTAGCGAGTTTTGTATATTTTCCCGGTATAAAAAATAGTCTGTTTTATTCTGATATATAAGCTATATTATTGTAAAGACTTATCAAAGTCCGTTCTGTAGTTTTTGCGTGAAAGAGTTACAAACACCCATTCATCCTTCAATTCTTATGAACTTCCGCATTTATAAAATTAGTAGGAAGTAGTTAAGGATTATTAATTAATAACTAAGTAACTAGAGGATATTTTTTGGTACGTGTTACACGTATAAATTTGGACTTCTTGAATTAACACGTTGAACGCCAACGCGGTCAGTGCCGACACGACAGTGAGCTTTCCCTTTAGGCCAAGCAAAAATCACAGTTCTATCCAAACTTAGACCAAATGTTTTTTTGATTGTTGGTTTGACGGGAAGCGAACCTCAAAAAATTAGATACTTATATCTAATGTCCAAATGTATGTTTTCATTAACAAAAGTCAACATTAGTCATTAATTAATTAATTATGGAGATATTAAACGCCGGGCAGCAGTGACCGACGCGGCCCGAACGGCAAGTCTAGTTGTCGGCCATCACTGACCGACGCAGCCTGGACGGGAAGATGCATTTTTTTTTCTTGGCATTCAACGTGTTCAACGTTCACAATCTCCATCTACCTGCCTTTCTGCCAGCTTTTTGGATCGGAATCTAGTCAAACCTATTGAAATCTAACCTCCACAATTTAAAACTACGATACCTTTTAGCAAGACATGGTAGGTAAAATGTGATATTCTGACTTTGGACTAATCGTAACACTTTCGAAGGCACAGAGGACTATCGATATGGATGGATGGATGGTGGACCTTGAAGATCGAACCCTAAGGCTCTTATTATTTAGGCACAGTATCCTTCCTATGATTTGACGGTGAAGTTAAGGATATATTTAATAGGAAATAGATTTCTAAATGTAAAGCACTATTTCTATACCTTAGGGCCTGTGCACACCACGTTTTTTAAACGCGCCGGTTTGTTGTCGTTTGTATCGATTCAAACGCGCGGCACGGCGCGTCTGTATCGCTACAAACGCGCGTTTAAAAAACGTGGTGTGCATAGGCCCTTAAAGTTCACTGCCAATTGTAGACCAACTTTCCTTTAGCTTCATTTCGCCAAAGACGTGTGCCAACAGCTTTCCATCAGATATTCCGCAAATCACACCTCAGCTGCGTTCAGATTCTTTTCGCATTCAGTACACGTTCTTGTGTACTAAATGTGTGTGTGGGTGACTTGATTGTTTTTGACATCACTAAGAATGTAAACAGAGGTTTCTTCGAACGTTCTATATTTACTTTATTGCCAACTGTTACAGAATTGCGGTTGTTGTTATCTTTTACTATTACTCTATTAACTTTTGTTATATTGCGGTGACATGGTCCTTTTTATATTTTTCTATACAATACAATACAATGATATTTATTTGCAATAACCATGTTTTTATAAAAATATGTAACAAAATTGTGAGCATAATAATGGTGTGGTACCACTAACACTCTTGTTAAGTTGTTAAGAACAATTTGTGTCAAAAATGCTAGGTATTGCTTAGCTCTTAGTTTTTTGGTATTATACAATAATTGTATTATACAATAAAAAACACATGTTTGGAATTCTATGTCTATTTTCAACATTCTTGTGATTATGTAGGGAATGTAATTCGACTGCAGTAAGTTCAGTGGCCAATATACATGTAATTTTGGTTTAATTTGTACTGAGATGTTATTGAAAAAAGCAGTTTATGTGATTAAAAGGCTCCTCATGTAGCCTTTTTGAACTATTGATGCATTAAAATACGAATTCCTTTTTATACAAACTAAAATAATACTACATTTTAGGACCTTGGGATCCATAGAAACCTTAGCATGAAATAGCATAAAAACGTTAACGAACCTAAAATACTTGATCTTAACGTTTGGGTTCTAACGCAGGTAACGGTGATATGAAGGTCACATTACATTTGAAGTTCAATGACTTTATTTGACAGCATATTAGTAAACACTGAATATTGATCAGTTTACCGTCATTTCCTAACATTTGTGAAAGCGTACATTGCTAAATTGTGACCATTTTCTGCATTGCTGTCCACTTCGACTTGTATTCGTTTAATTATCTAACTCTATGTCTAATTCTTTGTAACTAGTTGGTCTTGATTAATAACCTGTTACAGCATTTATTATATGTATTTGACTTTAATTACCTCTAATATTTTTATATTTCTACATCCAATAGCATGGTGAGAACACCAGAAACTCCACACTGGTTGCCGCATTCATTAGAGATGCTTTTATGACCGCAGTAATATTCTTGACCGATTAACCGTTAAACATTCCTGTTTAAAATATAATTCTACTGTCAAATCTGCAACCAATTTTAATTTTATATCTTGCAGCAGTGATATTATAATATTTTCAATCAGCTCTTTTCCCAAGTCATTCACCTCATTGAGAAGTCACTTTGATAAAAATAGTGAGGTAATATATTTATTCCACATGAATTTTGTGTTCATTGCATGCATTGGTTACCTAAATATTCTTGATCGATTAACCGTTAAAGATTCCTGTTTATAATATGTATAATTCTACAGTCAAATCTGCAACCAATTTTAATTTTATATCTTGCAGCAGTGATATTATAATATTTTCAGCCAGCTCTTTTCCCAAGTCATTCACCTCTTTGAGAAGTCACTTTGATTAAAATAGTGAGGTAATATAATAAATATACACACATCAAAAGTGTCTAGGGATCAAGCATTTTTATGCGGATTTCTTGAGATTGAGATGTGGCTTTGTAATAAATTTATTATTTTATAAATTTATATGGATCCTTTTTGGTGCATTTCATAATTTGAAACAGGAACTGTTAATCAAATTCGAGTCAAAGATGATAATCAGCTGTCAATATTTTCCCTATAAAAACATACAACGCATTGAAGACATTATTAGTGCTACTGTTTCCCTACTACTGATTAAAACCAACGTTATTATGGAGCGGCGACGTCATTTAAGCAGGGAAGAAATGCTCAGAGCCGTGGGAATGATAGAAGCTGGTTCCCGAGTGTTATCAGTCGACTTTGGACACGTTACCGAAGCACTGGTACCGTGGCTGAGCGCCATGGAGGACGGTATCGCTGCACCACACGGAGATAAGACCGATACATTCAAATCTTAACTCGAAGAGCTCCAACAATAACCGCCATGATGTTAGCCGTGAGGCTTCATCACTCTTCAGGGAACTTAATTAGCGACCAAACAGTCAGAAACCGCTTGCATGAAGTGAACCTTCATTCCCGAAGACCGCTACGGGTACCACCTATAGCAATGCACAATCGTAGGATTCGATATCAATGGGTTCTTGAACACAGAAATTGGGCAGAAGAACAATGGCGTTTCGTGTGCTTTTCTGATGAGTCTCGTTTTGGTATGAGACCGGATACAAGACGTATACGACACTGGAGAACCCCTGGACGCCAACAGCGATTAAAATCCTGCCAGAAAGTCCACCCTTATAGTGGTGGAACCATCATGGTATGGGCGGGTATTTGGATCGGCGGAAGAACTGAGTTGATTTGGATCAGAGGCAACCTCAACGCTCAAATTTATGCTGAGACGATTGTATCTGACGTCATCGTTCCTCTACAAGTGCAAATCGGTCCCTTATTTCAGTTAATGCATGATAATGCACGACCGCACACCGCAAGAGTTGTAAGACAGACTCTCGCCGCAGCTAACATCAAGCTAGCTTCCGCCCGCGACTTCGTCCCCGTGGAAAAAAAAATCCCCCGATTTTGAAACATTCTTCATTACTGCTCCGCTCCTATTGGTGTTAGCGTGATGATATATAGCCTATAGCCTTCCTCGATAAATGGGCTATCTAACACTGAAAGAATTTTTCAAATCAGAACGGTAGTTCCTGAGATTAGCGCGTTCAAGCAAACAAACAAACAAACAAACAAACTCTTCAGCTTTATAATATTAGTATAGATGCGTACGCGTGTACAGAGTGTTTCTTTTACGTATCAATTTAACATTTTTAGTGAATATTTTAATACAACAAAAAAAACATTTTATTTTCGAATGGTAATATTTTTTTTAGCATGAATGGATGCTATACTATTGCGAGTTAACGGGAACGCCCTCTGTTAGTTAACATACATAGTTGATATTGAGAATAGACTAAGCAGTTGATGATGGAAGAACTAAAATGTTTGATTTTTTTTATTTTTATTTTTTTTGTTCGCGTTTGACCACCATCTTACCTGATGGTAAGTGATGATGTGGTCGAAGATGGAGCACGTTTACCTAGATGTAACCAATTCACTCTTGACTTAAAGACCCCTAGGTTATAGCTATCGGGAAACACAGACTCCGGCAGGGAATTCCACTCCTTAGCCGTCGTACGCACAATGAAGATACTCCCAAAACGTTTTGTGCGTATGGGTGGAATGTCCACCATGTAACGATGGCGCATTGCCGTTTGTCTTGTAGTCCGATGATGGAACGGGCTCGGAGGAATTAGATTGTGTAATTCCATGGCACACTCCCCGAAATGTAACCGATAGAAAACCAATAGACTAGCAACTCGTCGTCGATGTTCATGGCTCTGGAGCTTTGACTCGACCAGTGCACCGTTGCCAATGAGTCTCTTGGTCCGTTTATCGATAGACTCAAGCGCGTCCAGTTGGTATTTGTTCAGATTACCGTCAACAAATAAACACACTGGCTACTATTGCGCAATCATTCAGAGTAATAGTCAGTAACGTAAATACATAACAATATACAAGTAATGGAATTCTGAATAGTAGAAACAGATAAAGCACACAGGCCACATACCTAATGTGCTCTATCTGTGTTCTACATACAAAATGGCTTTATGTGGTGATATTTAGGTGACTTACTAACTTGGCTTAGTAAAGTATAGGCGCCAATGCTATGTAAACACATTTTGTGTAGTTATTTATACGGGCGAAACACATGTCGAATAGGTTTGGGTTGCATAACGACAGTCACAACTCTTGCATGTTAATATTTTTAAGGATGAGAGCGGTGCTGGATACTGCACCCCCAATCGCACAATTAGTTTTTAGCGATTTATCTACTAAATGTTTCTTTCTCAACTAAGAATTCTATCAGATCAGTCATCGATTCAGTATCATCTAAACCAAATTCCCGTGTAGTCGTAGTCAGATGTTTTGATTTCTTTGCCTTCACTTCTGTCTGCTATCATATCATGTCTGCTTTTTACTTACCATAATCATCTTTTATCAAATCCATCCATCGTTTTCAATCGGCAGGTACGCCAACAAATATTCAAAATTTACCTCTGTATTTAAACATTTACCTACTTTAAAGTTGAATTGTACCAAGCGCATTGAACAACGTAGTTAATACAATTTGCTGTAGATACCGTTCCAATGAAATCCGAATTGTGTGTATGTTGGGGCGTCAAAAATAGATCTTGCTTGACGGACTTGTGAAACTGGTCCGCAGACGTAATGGCCAAACCTGTTCCTTGCTTAAATGAATTAATGTCCGCTAAAATTGTTGTTTGCTAAGCTTTGAGTGTGGCTTGGGAACTTGGATTTGTGGAAAAATATGGTTATATTACGTTCATAATGGTGGAAGAAAATGTGTTATCTCTAATCTAAATTATCGACTTCTGAATAGACGCCAACACGGAACGATGTTTACAAGCGTTTTTTTTAGTTTATTAGTGGTATCTTACTGATTAGCTTAATGGCTCCACTATTATAATAACTTAAATTGCAAACAAATAGAAAACTTCTAGAAAGAGGCACGTTGCTATTACGACAACATCCGTACGTTTTTGTTTGTTTATTAATAACACATTTTCTAGAAACAGATTTACAACAGTATCTACATAACTTTTAAAATGTATCAAAGAACGTACATGCAGTTTATAACTGGCCGTGATAGAATGCAAGCAATGATCAGGCAGACATAACACCGATGCCATCAACTACCAATATCCTGCTTGTAGGGAGCTAACTGGCCATCGCCCTACTTTTGCGATCTCTAAACTCTTTGAGCTAAGGCCTTATCCAGACGATGCGCTCCGCATGAGTCTCTCATCGAGTCAGTCGAGGCGCCAATGCATTCCATCATGTGACTGCGAATTCAAAACGTAGGTGGTGAATAGTTGTGTAGAATTTTGATGTTGTATAATGGAATAATGATTTGAGAAGCCATTCTAAGACCTCGATAATAGAGACGATAGGGAAAGATGTGTTTATTGAGAAATCATTACATCAGCAAATCAAACACGTTAGTCCTAGATGCCATTTGGAGATATTTGACATTCATAACGGGTCGAATGTTAGGTAACCTCAGCAATATTTGGAAAAGGCAAAGCATGAGCTTAGTTTCAAAATGAAACCTTTGTGTGTTGACCTACTCGGCTGAACTAGCTCTTCGGCCTAATGTAGTGTACCAGTCTAAAGCACCTCGCAACTTGTACCAGGGCTAGTATGCGGCCGCATCAGATTTATTAGAATTCTCCTTCAATAGATACGCGATAGCAGCAACTATTTACTGTATACAGGTGAACATTAAAGAGCAAAGTTTACGATCTGATTTCATTTGAAACTGTGTTCGGCCAATATTAAAAATGTATCGCTATTCTGAATGCTGCAAATTATAAATTTATGGTTATGTAATTTATTTGGTTATATGGAGGACTAACAGCTATAATAAAACAGGATAATTATTAAATAGAGTTTAAACGTTTGTGGGTAATTATTTCACTGTCGTCTGCTTAACCGAACACACGTGTAGGTAATGTCTAAATTACTTTTTATGAACATGACATAAATTAATATTTAACACTATAATATATGTACCTACGTGCGGATATATGATGTCAGGCAGGTGTAATGAGGATTTGATTATTGAGTCAGTAGCTTGGTTTCGACACCACATATGTTTTGTGTAGGCTTTGTGTGTATCTAGGTCAAAACATAATATTGTGAAGACGCAGCGAGAAATACACGATAGAGAATAAAAATTGTGAGTAGGTTATTTAATTAAGACTCACATTTTTATGTGAAGTAAATTTAATTACAATGATTGGAGACCAATTACATTAATTAACAAACAATAACGAAAAATATCATACAAAACAAAAAAGGAGCAACTTAGGTTATAAAAAATAGAAAAAGAAATGGTTTCTCGTACCTAATCTATGTCTAAAAGCATAGACAATGGATGATTAAATGTAAAATAAAGTACTTGCGGTATGTTGGTCTCACTAACAACGTGTTGATGTTCTAACTTCATAACTTGTATCTCATTCTCACCTTATTACATACAACACACACATCGGTAATAAAAAAAAAAACAACCTGATTTCTCCCGGTAAACTGTAAAATAAAATAAATCTCGCTCCGATTTCTAAGCCACGTGCCTCTCAGGAAACTTGTAACTCAATAAAAAGCGGGGGCACTACAATGCCACGTTACGCGGCAATACAATCACAACTGTGGCACTATTTCATGTGAATTGTGCCACTGATGTGATTTATGCTGTAGAGCAACCTTTACACTCAATCTATTGCTAACCTTATCGCTATCCGCATCGCTCCTCATTTAAGTGTAGGTAGTCTGGATGTAGGAGTCATAGGATTTCATTAGGAAATATCAATTAATGAACAAGGCTTTTGATATTACTACGCACATAAACACAAGCATTCTTCTCATGGAAATCCCACTGAGATCCTCACATGTTTCTTTTGATCTAATTATATATACAGTATGTTAACTAACAGACAGCGTTCCCGTTAACCCGCAATAGTATAGCATACATGCTAAAAAATATTATCATTCGAAAACAAAATGTATCTTTTTAATATTAAAATATTCACTAAAAATGTTAAATTGATACGTAAAATAAATAAATAAATAAAATAAATAAAATTCATTTATTGCAGGTCCATGACCCATATAAAATTAAATTAAAATCATGTTACTGTTGCTTACAGTCATAAATTCCAAATGTCAAAATAACATAACATAACAAAGAAACACTCTGTACACGCGTACTTGAAGGACGGCAACGTCACAATTTATTTATGAATGCGTACGCGTGTACAGAGTGTTTCTTTTACGTATCATTTTGTGTAAAAACATTTTGTTTTCGAATGGTAATAATTTTTTTAGCATGTATGGATGCTATACTATTGCGGGTTAACGGGAACGCCCTCTGTTAGTTAACATACTGAATATATGTATACATACGGTGAGTCATATATGGTGGAAAGAGCTACTTCTCTGATCTCTCCGTCCGTGACCTGCTGCTTAGTGAGAGTACTAAAGCAATAGTGATAAGATTCCACTGAGTTTCCACCATATATGACCCGTCAGACCTCCAAGTGAGAGTGAACAGGCATTCTCTGGGCTCGCTCCTTTCGCTTTCGCTCGTCTATTGCTTACCATCTGTCGAGATCGAGGACAAATGCGGGCTCCTCCGAAAAAAGGAGCAATATGAAATAAATATAACTACAAACGTAAAGATCCCAGTGCAAATAAAAACGCACAGATTGCGTTTATGTTTCATTGAAGTCATAAATTACTTTGGAGTAGCGAATAAACAAACTTGAAATACGTAAAAAGGCAGCCGACACTGAATTAATGTCATGTTTCTTCAAATGCTATTTGCATAATGGCGATTTCGAGGAATTGTTGTTAATCTGAGTACAGAATATATACCTACTGTATAGGGCATGTTACTTGTGCAATTCTTTCACTCAAAAGATTTACTCTCAAACCAGACTTCGCAAATAGACTATACTACTGTTATCATCTTCATCTAATTTACCTTGTCCCAACTTTTTTTTAAATATAATAATTATAACATCTTTATCTGAAACACAGCCAGAAAAATACATGTCTTAATAGCCACTGAGTATGAGTACATGAATTTGACAGTAATAAACAGTAGACAGCCTGCTGTCTCCCAAACTAGGCAAAAACCTGTATCTTGGGAGGCAGTATAAAAGTGAAATTTTTATATTCTTTATTCATAGCCCGTGTAAGACGGTGTGGAGTTCAAACATATTAGGTACAAATAAAAACAAATAAAAAAAAAAAAAAACAAACTACAAAAAAGACTACAGAGAAATGATAACAAAGAAAAATCCCAAGAAATAAATCATTGTTAAATAAATTCATAATATAGAATGCCATTTATCTACTTATATGCTACTAGCTTCTGCCCGCGACTTCGTACGCGTGGGAAGGTTTTCCCGCGTAAATCCCGATCCCGTGGGAATTTCGGGATAAAAAGTAGCCTATGTGTTATTCCAGAATGACAACTATCTACTTACCAAATTTCATTCATATCTGTTCAGTAGTTTTTGCGTGAAAGAGTAACAAACATCCATCCATCCTCACAAACATTCGCATTTATAATATTAGTAGGATAGTAGGAAGTAGGAAGTAGGAATAGTAGGATAGTAGGATTGGATAGGATACAAGTGTATGCATGGGTGTAGTTGTGAGTGTGTGTGTGGGGACTGGACTTTGTCAATATCGGCTTTCAGTCTGACCGAAAGCAGCTGATTACTAATGTTTTACAGGGAGTTTCTGCCTATCTGACCTCCACAACCCAGTAGCCGGGTAAGATACCCTTTGGTAAGACTGGTGTCAGATATTCTAGCATCTGACTACTCGTAACGAATGTCCAAGAAGTACAAATGACAGCCGGGACGCTGACCACGGCACGAAAGAATCCTGATGTTAAGAGGAGGCTACCTAAATTGTATGTAACTTTGCATTAATATTCTGAAACAATCACGCATACAATCAAAATGGAACTTTAGTATATAATTTATTGTATTTATATAGATAGTTTGTAAATGTAACTTGTATTTCATTATTAACACTTAAAAACTTAAATAAAAACCGTAAAGTACGTATATACATCTAAAAATAAACTAAAATATGGCGTCCAAAAATTCGTGCGCATCTTTTGGGCACATTACCCGTGGACAGCGGTCCACGGGTAATGTGCCCAAAAGACTGGCGGCATTGCTTAAACTCTGTCCAATGTAAAAGCCAGCCTTTGGGTCACGCGAAGAGTCAACTAGGCGTGTGGCTAGATCTTTAAATAATATGTGAGCACTCGGACCCCATGACTCCAATGTTTCAACCCCAAACGGCTCGGCTGATTTATTGGATCTTTTTCTTTACATTTCTAAGACCAATTATGTAATTGGACCATTTTCGCTCGATATATTTATTAATCGAAAATCATGTCTTTTTTAGAGATTATTCAAAATTTAATCAAGATTACTCGGCTTTTATGTCTAAAATTAGTATTGACAGTAAGAAAATATAGTTTATTATCCAAATATAAGATATTTCTTCTCTAGACCAATTTATTACTTTAGTTATAAACGAAATAAGATTTGAGACTTACGACATTTAGTTTCGAACCCGAACATGGTGAAAGAGCGCACGCGACATTCAACTTTATTTACTGCTGCATTAGCGTTTAGCACACAAAGGCCTGACCGGGGGTGCATGGGGGTGGAGCTTGCGTGAAAATGATTTTAAAGTGCCTGGTCTTAAGACTATCACACATCTACAGATGGACCTAGACAAGCGATGCCTAACATTGATATTCCAACACGGCTAGCTGACGATACCACTATTATATCATTGCGAATACAAACATGTGAATCACGTAACATCGATATTTATATCCCATAAACATTGCGTGAAATGTATGGAGACCTTCGATCTATCTACACAGATCAGACGGATGTAGATAGATTGATAGATATTTTCTTTATTGTACACCATAACAGTAAAACAATAAGGACTTAACAACTAAAAGGGTGATACAATGGGCGGTCTTATCGCTAAAAGCGATCTTTCACAGTGAACCCTTGGACGGATTTGACACATAGGAGAAAATAAATAACTACGTGGGTAGTCCACGGTGTACTATTTATCTATATAAAATATAAAACAATAAATAACATTCTCAAAACATAATATACATATAAATATAAAAAAAGAAACAAAGACGTACATAATAACAACAATATAAAAAGAGGGATGAGTGCGATGGAATTACACAATCTAATACCGCCAAGCCCGTTCCATCATCGGACTACAAGACAAACGGCGGAGGCGTTTCGCCATCGTTCCATGGTGGACATCCCACCTATACGCACTAAACGTTTTGGGAATACTTTCATTGTGCGTACGGCTAAGGAGTGGAATTCCCTGCCGGACTCTGTTTTCTGATCGCTATAACCTGGGAGTCTTTAAGTCAAGAGTGAATAGGTTACATCTAGGCTAGCGTGCTCCATCTTCGATCACTTACCATCAGGTGAGATGGTGACTAAACGCGAGCCTATTCTGAATTTAAAAAAAGATAAAGATTCTTTACCAAGTCGCGGCTGAATTATTAGGCGCGGCTAAATATCTGGTGCATATTGCTATCACTTGGGTGGTCAAAATAAAAAATTGTTGTTTAAAAACCATCAGAAGTTTGAGCACTTGGTTAAGCTACGAGGTCAGAATGGTGGTGGTTCACTATTGATTTCGGAAAACCATTTCAGAGATCGAGATTTAACTGTTTCGTAAAGTTTTGAATCTGAAAACGATAGGTATTAGGATAACGCGCAAAATATTCTTAAGGTTCTAACGGGATACCACAGCCACAGTTTAAAAATATGGACAAGGAAGAGTGGGTTTTTGGTCAGTAAAAGTCTGACACTCCCTTCCGCTCTACCCAGAGCAGGAGAAGACATTAGATGATTTCGCACCGAAAAAAATATTGGTGTTTAATTGACCATATTTTTTAATCTTTATTAAAATAATTTGGGGTTTTTATCCCAATATATAAGTCAGCCGCATCATGCCATACACATGCTTCTACAAAAAAGAAATCTTAATTAAATTTAAAGGAGAATCCTAATCAATATAGTACACCAACTCGTTTAATCTTTTTGCCACATCTGACTTCGGTTGACCTAAACTTGATTGTATTAAACCTACCTGTAAAATATTTAAACTAAACACATTGATTAGCCTTCTCCTTTCCTTTTGGTTGTTGACACACTCCATCAACAAATTATGTACATCCTCTTAACACTGCATGCGTTGCAGTTGGGAGAACTTACTTTCTTCATGAGAAATGCAAACTTTGCTAATGGATAGTGTTAATTGACCATAAAATACATATATATGCTATCTGATGTACATTAAAAACGGCTTACTAAATTATAATTTCAGATGTAATTGAGTGATGCCGATTTAATGTTGATGAAACTTTCATAAATAACAATAATTTTCACTGATATTTGTTCGTTTTTATTAGATGAATCATATAACAGGTATGATTGAAATCACCATTGTTTTAATGAGTGTTTTTTTTTTGTTACAGGTATGTGCATATTTTGGAGTGTCCTGTTTTTTCATAGAAGGTAGGCTGAACAAGAAGTAGATAAAAATAAATTTATAAAATTCTCATCATTTAGATTAAGTTAGTATAACAAAATTTTACATATTAATTTTTATTTTAAAGGAAATATACTTATTAAATTTGGATACAAATTACCAAACCTTTTATTGCGAAAATTGTAAAACATTATACTACGGTCAAGTAGGCCATATTAATGACAAAATACAGTGTATTGGTACCGATTCAAGTATAATAATTTCAACTACGTATTATGGAGTTCAAGTTTGAAGATATAAATTTAAAAAAAAAACAGTTGTGCTGTCACGAATTTTGAAGCATCAAGTAATTTACATGTCATAAAAAGATATGTAGCTAGCAATTATAATATCACTCAGCTAAAAATAAACACATTAAATTTGACAATCATTGACGTCTTAAAAAATAATTTATTCACAGTTTGTTACGTGGAAAAATAATTACACATTATATTTAAATTTAAAAGGCTTATTATATACGATGATTTTATCCAATTATGTTTAGCTTAAACACTAGCATATTCGAAATTAAAATTGCCTTGAGACAATTCAATAAGGAATCTGTATTTAAACTATACATTTATGGTTATGAAGTTTTTATGAAAAAAGCTGATAATGTCTTATAATTCTACCTCAGTCTAATCACCCCAACGCAAGATAGGTCCATGCGTAATTTAAACATGCGTTCGTGTAATATCAATGAAAGCAACCGATTTATCGATATAGCTGATTAATACTAGGCTAGAATATTTTGACTAATAGTGTAACTGTCACAGATGGGGCAATGACCCATGCCTGAGTGCGTTACATGGCTTAGAAAAACTGTACTTATTATTTATTTATTAAATTGTTACTTAATTAGTAAAATTCTTGTTCTTCGTCGAATCGATAGGTTAAATATTATGTTGTGCCCAGGAGGTAGCGACGCTAGTCTGTAATTGGGAAGTAAAAAGCTAATGTTTATTACGTTCTACGTACCTTTAAAGTAGGTTTCTTGATAATTGATATTTAATTTAATAACACTTTTACACGTCATTTTGAGGTCAGAGAACTGACTACCCTAAGAACAAACTCGAGGTCAAAGTCTCTTTTGAAATCCATACAATCTGTACTAGCCAAATTATATGCGAACATTGTAGGTTACATTCTCAGGCGATATTTTTAGGAAAGATGCTCACAGATTTGAGTGAGCCTGTCCAGACAGTGCAAGCATTTTGTCAGATAACGTATAGCTCAACTTAGAATTTTAAGGAGCTCTTGAACTAAAAGTACAGTTATAAATTATTTAAAATTTAAAACCATTGTAGATGCTTGTAGGTATGTTGGTAGAAATCAAGACCATCAAACCGCAGTTGTGAAAATTCACACCTTAGTGACAAAATGTATGCTTACAAACTGCCGTACGGTGAAAGGCAACGCTTTCTGACACATGTAGCATTATTGCCTTCAAATAATAATAAATTTAAACCGTAATAATATAAAACAATAATTTAAAAAATCTTTCAACTATTTAATTAATTAAAACTAACAGCGAATGACGTCAGAACTCTGGCCCCATCTGGTTTGTTATTTATCTATGCAAATAAAATACCAAAATATTCCGGAGTGTGGAATTTAACAGTAAACAATTCCAAGTACTCCTAGATTTGTTTGTTATGTGTAAAGTTTAAATTTGAGACAAGTTACATGAAGTGTTCATGTACTCATAAATATCAATGTAATTATACATGGTGTAATATGTATGTATGACATACGTTTGCTTGTTGGTCCAATATTGAATAAGCTTGAAATATAAATTGTATGCGAAATACCGAGAACATAACATTGATAATTTAATAGTACCTACTTAAATGAATCTGCCATTATATCAATACAGCGCATCACTTGACTTTTTTTTTTGTAAAATAAGTAATAAGCCGTATTTTCCAAAGATACCAACGAACAAAAAAATTGCGTCTCAATAGTATTCGCAAATTATAAGAAAAGGTAAATAAACTTGAGATTTTTTCCTCAAAATATCTTGAAGCTGTGCACAAAGTAAAAGATGATATAATAGGCGATAATTTTAATTTTTAACATAATTAAGGCTTATCGATCCAAAAGGTCGAATCACCAAAAATGGCAGTAATAATGAATGACCATTAGTTTCCGCAAAAGTGACGTCCAAGCCGATCACTTCCTTATATATTTTTTTTATATTTTGGTAAAATACAACACGAGCTTAATTTTATTGACTTCCGAGTTTCATCAGTAATTTTCTCCAATTCTGTAGGATAACATAGTTATTTATAGATTTGTACTTTTTGGTGTTTAGAGTGGGGATTCTGCCAACAGAGTGGCCCCAGAAAAGACGTGCACAGCAAGACTCAGGAGAGACTACAGTCCCTCCAGGGTCGCCCAAAAGAGGTTTAGAGTAGTTTTTAGGGTTATTCCTAGTCGTGTACCCTTCTGATGTTTTAGTGCGGTAAAATTTAAAATTTAAAAAGATCTGCAGATATTAACTGTCCCTTGCCTATATTTGTTAATTATACTTACCGACCTCATGAAAAAGCTTAACACGGTTGAAACTACCGAAGTACGGAAAAAGCGAGAAGCCACAAGGCGTAAGGATTTGCAGTATGACATTCATCCACACATTAAAGTAGTAAGTCATGCTGCAGGATTTCAAGCTGTCAAGTGTTTTAATAAACTCCCTGTTGAATTTAAGACCTTATATAATATTACTCAATTTAAACAACAACTGAAATCGTTTCTTGTAGAAAAATGCTATTACACACTTGAAGAGTTTCTCTGTGACACATACAACTAGACTGTATTAACTAATTATTGTCCCTATTTAATTGAAGTATTTTTTATTTTTATTTTGACATTTTCAATGGTTGATCTGTAGGTAAACCTTTTGGTGTCCGTTTTACAATATCTATTTGACATAATTTGGACATCGTAATATAGTGGACTTGCTAATTTAATTGATATTATTATTTAAATTTTGATTATTATTATTAGTTTTTACTTCTGACTTGTAATGGTTGAATTTGTATTTATTTTTAATTTTTACTTTGTTTATATTTGTGTAACAATGTTATTCTTTTTTTTTTTTTTTTTTTTTAGCGTGGTAAAATTATCAAATAAGTCCTCCCACTCCGGGCGGGGTGGGAGGGACTGTCAGACTTTTACTGACTAAAATCCACGGTGTTCCTTCAATAACCCTTTACATACCGGGGCCACGGTAACGGGATGAGTCCCACGACCCCGGCGGGCTTCGGCCCTCTGCAGAGGGGGCCTCGTCATGTTGCTGACGCTCTTTGAGGCGCGCGTGGAACACGACGCGCCGTCGACCCGGGCATGGTCCATGGTCGGACAGCGAGTTGCCCTTTACTCGCTGTCCGCATGCCCGCGCCTACGGTGGCCGGAGATCGTCGGCCGACGTCCGACGCCGTGGGCGTCTACCACTGCGGCTGGGCTGGAGGGAGGACGCCATCCTCTCCCTCACGCGGCCCGCCTCCTCCTTCGGAAGCATGACTGCTTCGCAGAAGGAGGCGACCGCTTCCCACTCCCTCTCGCCCCGCAGCATGGCCTCGACCAAGGCCGGGCGCGAGAGGTCTCCGCCTATTGTCGCCGTGAGGACACGTCGGTGCTCTGCCCAAGCTGGGCAGTCCTGCACCGTGTGCTCGACTGTGTCCTCAGGGCGACCCTCGCAGTGGTGACACCCAGGCGTCTCTTCCTTACCCATCAGACACAGGTACCTCCCGAAACTTCCGTGTCCGGTGAGGACCTGCGTCATGCGGTAGGTCAGGACGCCGTGACGCCGATCTAGCCACTCCTCAAAGAGGGGTCTTACCGCCGCAATTGCGGCGTGCCCGGCCGTCGGTTGCGACAGTCGTTCCCTCCATACTGCCCTGAGATCGCGCCGGAGCTCTTCCCGCCGCGCCTCGACTTCTCGAGGCAGCGGGGATACGCCCCGGCGCTGCGCCTCCACGCGCCATTCATAGACGCGCTGGAGGGCAGTCGCCTCCAGATCCCAGGGCAGCAATCCGGCAAGGAGGTTGGCCGATTCGCCGGCGATCGTGCGGTATCCCCGGATCATTCGGATAGCCATGACCCTCTGGCATGCGACCAACTTTAGTGGTCGCGTCCGGATGCACAGGGCCCACACTGGGGACCCGTAGAGGGCCATGGACCGCACGACGCCGGCGTACAGCCTTCGGCAGGAGGCGTTTGGCCCGCTGAGATTAGGCAGGAGTCGCCTGAAGGCGGCTGCTGCCCGGTTCAGCTTTGGGGCCAAACTCAGGAAGTGCTCCCTGAAGTTCCACCGGCTGTCGAGGACGAGTCCCAGGTACTTTATTCTAGGAATATTATTTGAAATGGTATATTGTAATTTATTTTATTTTGATTAGTTTTTGCTGTATTGTAATAATGCCTACCTGTCAATTTTATTTTGTTTTTATGTTTGTGTGTATTTAGAGAGATAATTTCAACACAATGTTAAAATTGTTTATGAAATAAATAAATGAGTAAATAAATGAATTCTCACACTCCCTGTATTTCCACTAAAAGACCATGAGTCTTTTGATGATATCTGCTCGAAAAAATTAGAGGTATCCAACTATCCACACCGGTGCAATGTTAGCAAAACAATCAGTCGGCAATTTAGCGCTTATGCAATGTCTACCAATACTGTCCATCAAATTGATGCCACTTTCTACAAAAGAAATGGAACATGAAATATGCATCTAATAGTAGGCACATCACTGAAACACCAGCCATCATTTGTTATGCGAACACTAAGCATATTTACACAACACTTATACAATGCTTACATAACGACATCACTCTCAGAACATGACGTAGTTATATAAAAACACGTCGTCAACTGTTTGTTTATTCTCCTAAATCTTGAACACCACGTGTTGACCACAGTTTTTACTAGCATACGATTTCTAAACTGTTCTTAAGATAAGTAATTTGTTAAAACAAAAAACTGGTGCCGATCCGGGGTCGTTTGAAGTTCAAAAGTGTTTAGTGGTCACTTTGTGGTTGATTTATAATTTTGATTATTAGTATGAACTGTGTTTAGACTGATGAATGATTGATCATAATTATAACCAATTTATCTATTTTAGCAAGCTGACTGAAACTGGTTTCTCGCTAAGTATGTCTGATGATAACGTCTCTTTTTTTCTGGTGGGAAAATCATCAAATGTCTCTTTCTGCTCTGGGTGGAGCGGAAGGGAGTGTCAGACTTCTACTGACTAAAAACCCATCATGTTTCTTCAGTTACCCTTGTGGTCCTCCCGCTATATCCCAAACAGTCATATCGACGATAATGTCTAACAAGGCATGTTGACAATTTAAGAAAAATGAGAAATATGAAATATGATCCATAATAATATGGAGATATAGCAAAACAGGGTAAAGTCAGTCTATGAATGGATGATCGTCTTCACATGTCCAGATTCATCCGTGCCTCCTAAAGCACGCTTAACCGTTTGGATGTGATTTGTTACATCTACGAATATTTCCGGTGACAAAGTAATTACACAATCCTCATCAAAATTTTACTCCCGTATGATTGGATTATTATAATTAGGTCCATCCCATCATTAATCATGTGTAATTGTGTATGATGGTCGTAAATCCTGGGAGGTGGCGTATGGCGTGTGCCGGAAGGTGCGGCGGCGCCTAGCCTCGCCACGTGACTTCCTTTGCTTTCACCATTATACCTGTGGTGGACGTGTCTGTGTAAGGTTTTTCCGATATTTGAACACCGACACCGATTTAGAAAAACATTTTGTTGTAAAGTGCAGTACAGTGGGATATGCCTTATTAAATACTTTTCAGTACTTTCGGGACAAACCATGTTCAGTTGTAAATATACATTTCAAAACATATTTAAAAAAAATGCGAAGTGATCATTCATAAGTAACAAGAAGTAGTTGCATCTGTTTAAAAAACCATGATATTATTTAATTTCTCTCAACATATAAAACACTACCATAATAAAGTTAGCAATTGAAAAGCATAGTATAACGCGTAAGCCACGATGTTGATACTATAAAACATTTTATCAAAAGCCTTTTGATTATATAAATAATGTGCACGTAATTTTAAAGAGATAAATTTTATACAAAAACAAGTTGAGCGTTATTTGAATATTACGCATATTAAGAATTAATTATATTATAATATTTTTATTACCAACATTATTTTTTCTTATATCGCAATTGTTTTTTGTTCAGATCTCATCTTTATTATTACAACTATTATCTACCATAACTTAGGTCTCCAAGATACAGGCATAGCCTAGTTTGGGGATCATCGACAAATATTTTTTGTTTTTTAACATTAGTTCAATAAACTCTATTCTATTCTATTAGTTATTTATTACAAGACAAACAATTATACAGTCACCACTTTTTTAAATCATGTTTGAAACCAGACACTATGTCTGTCAAGATGACCACAATCTGCCATGGTTCACTGTTCCAGACCACGGTCTGACTCAATAGTTTGCATCCGTGTGGTCAATATGTCATGCACTGCATCGGGAGGAATTATGGTATGATTAATATAATATGAACTATGATTGTATGAATCATAGTGGTAGACATTTATAATTGTGTTGGTAATTCTAAGTAAAATAAATAGATTAGAAGACTTGTGTTCGTTCTCTACTGTTGTTGGTTATTACATTTCGGATATTGAGGTCGAAGCTATCTGACTATCCCATACACCAAATAAAATCAGAAGTTTTTCATTATTATTTTTTCCGACTGAACATAATTAGTCAGAAAAATTAATTGTGAAAGTAAACTTTACTTTCCGAGAGGATCCGTACGGTTACTTTGAATCTATATTGTGATTTTTTATTTTCTACTGTCATATACTTAAATAATTAGTCCGGAAATTATTATGTATTTCATCAATTATGCACACAGTATTTACAACGGTAATACTGAAATGATTAAGGCCACAATGACTCGCACTTTATGTTTTGTTATTAAACTTTAAAGATACATTGAAAATATCGAACATATGGTGTTACGTCATAATAACATTATTTCCTGAACACGTAACATAATCAAATTCTTCACAAAAGGTTTGAATGTCATAATATCTTGTAAAAACGCCTTTGATAAACGTGTTAAATGAAATTGTATTTAGCGAAGCGCACTCAAAGCAGCGTGCCCTTTAGTTAAAGCCTCGAATTACGAATTTGCAGGTCGTGGTTTCGAACATGGTCAGGCACGTTACTTTGTGTAATTTATATTATCCGTACTGCTCTTAAACCGGTAATGGCAAACATCTTGAGAGAGCCGGTATGTTCAAGGACCAAACATTTGAAGATAGGTAATATCCACCAACCTGCACTAGCTCCGCGTGGCAGATTAAGGGCAAGGCCCATTACCTGTCATATAAAGATTCCCATGTAGTAATATATAATAAATTACCACCACAAATAAGAGTACTGCCCGCTTATAAATTTATGAAAACAATATTTGCTTGGCTTCTTGACGAATGTTTCTACTCATTAATGAATTTTTTTATCATAAATTTTTATGTTATTTGACATATATGAATAAATTTTGACATTATTTTACACAATTTTGATATGTACCTATTTTTATTATGATTTTTTTTTACTCAATACGATTTTTTAAGGCGTTTCCTTCTTTTTTTACTTTATTTAATAATAAATATATTGACATCTCAATTTATTTTAAGTTTTGTATAAATGAAAATTCAACATTTTTAAATGTAATTCGCTGAATATTTCTACACCGGTAACGGTAGTGTATATGAAACTATGTCAATATTAAGATCTCAATGTATACTATATGCTTAGAAATAAATGATATTTTATTTTTCTATTCTAATAGTGAGAACATTTTAGACTTAATTAATAAATTATATTATTGTTATTTTTGAGGAAGCACGGCCTAACTGAGCTTTAATTTGAATTACATAAAAAATGCGTAGTATTTAAAAACTTGTAAACATGTATTACGTTTTAATTTATTCGGAATATTAGATTAATGCTACTTAATCATCATTCTTATCATAGCAGTAAATATTGATTATTATCACGTAGGCTAGCGGTTCATCTTTGAAGGAAATCTCGTAATATCGTGATGAGTTACTTGCTCTATGAAAAGATTAGTTAACAGTAACAGTTAGTTCAAGATGATGTAATGGCAGTATCATTAGAACTTTAAACGGGCTATTTACCATGTGTATTTATTATTATTATATTATTACGATATTTCGGCACTGTTGCAAGCGCCATGATTACGTACACCCGCAATTACTTCAGTTCATCCGTGATCATGGCGCTTGCAACAGTGCCGAAATATCGGAAACTCAAAACAATAAATATACATGTAAATATCCTGTTTAAAGTTCTAATGATACTGTTAGTGATCATGTTAGTTTAAAAACTTAGATGTAATGGCATTTTATATTTAGTTAAAGTAACATTAAGAAAACAGTACTCGCTCTTCACTAAGTGAACAATGCTTATATTTTTTTTTTCATTAAATAAAGAATCTATAAAGCCATATACCCTCTACTCAGGGATGATTTTTCAATAGTCATATAACATTCATTCTTTTACATAATTATGTTACTTACAAAATCATCCAACCAATATTTTTATTACTCAGCTGAAACTTATCAGCTCGTAAAAGACCAAACTGCCTCACAGAATACCACTGGCAGACTGCAGACTCGATACACACTAGCACAGTATCCTCATTTTGAATTGCTAAAATGAGGAGGAATGATTTAAGAAATTCTATGTAACCAGGCTAAACATCCAAGTAATAACACCTATCATTACAGCCAATAAGCCTACTTTAGCCTCCACACACTTTCTGAGAAGTTCGACCCAATCGAAGGCTTCACAGAAAACAATTTATATAATTTGATGTTACATCATTTGCGTCGACGCCGACCGACTGAAGGTATGTAGGTTACTCCGTATTTGTGCTAAAGAGCCCAGGTTTTTTGTAAAAACTTATGTAATACTTGAGTCACCTTTTCCAAACAGCCTCCAAATATAGACAGGGGGCTAAAAGTTGAATGACACGCTCTACGATCAAATATACTTCCGATATAAGGCTATTGTCCTTTCTGTAGGCGTTATAAGCCGCAGAGGTGTCTCTGGCGGACTATCACCGCGTTTTATGATTATAGCCTTAAAGTAATATAATACACTCAAGAGAAAACAGATAGACCCTACTTAAATTGGTACTATAATATAATTATCAACATTTTGGGAGTGTGCGCAGGAACTCCATGAAATGATTCCTCCATCTCCCTTTCACTACCGGTCTACCACGACTGGGTACCATCCACACTTGGTTGATATACCGTCTTGTCGTACCAAGCGCTTCTCCTCCACATTTATTGTGCGCACGGCCAAGTTGTGGAATTCTCTGCCGGCTTCTGTGTTCCCTGCCATTTATGACCTTTCAGCCTTTAAAGCAAGAGTAAATAGGCATCTTCTGGGCTCGCTCGTCACAACGTAGACCTCATCTATCGCTTCGCGAAGTCAAGAGAGGGCTCATGCGTCATAAAAAAAATATCTGTACTTTAAACGTCAATGCTAACTAAACTGTACCAATTTAAAGCTGAGGTTTTAAGCTTTTAAATCATGTATGTTATTTATAAATTAGTTATGTATTTTTGTTTAAATACTACTTGTATGTATTTACATTCGCGCTAATAAGTTGAGTTGATTATTATTAGTAACTAGAAGTCGCACTATGATTCAGTCTCATGGACTTTTTCATGATAAAAACATTACCCTCTTTCTTTTATAGTCGAATACGTAAATCCTTTCTCAAGCTGCAAGCTACTTCTATACTAAATTTCATCCAAATCCATCCAGTACTTTCGAAGATTAGCGCGTTTAGACAAACAAACTTTTCCGCTTTGTAATATTAGTACATAGATGTGTACATAGTAATAACGTAAAGTGAGTCGCTTAAGACCAGGCAGTCTAAAATAATTTTCACGCAAGCTCTGCCCCCATGCACCCCGGTTAGGCCGTTGTATACTAAATGCTAACGCAGTAGTAATAAAGTTGAATATCGCGTGCGCTCTTTCACTATGTTCGGTTTCGAAACTGCCGTTGTGTGCTAAACGCTAACGCAGCAGTAATAAAGTTGAATATCGCGTGCGCTCTTTTACCATATTCGGGTTTGAAACTAAATGTCGTAAGTCTCAATTCTTATTTCGTTTATAACTAAAGTAATAATTGATCGAGAGAAATAATGTCCTATATTTGGATAATAAACTAGATTTTCTTACTGTCAATATTAATTTTAGACATAAAAACCTAGTAATCTTGATTAAATTTTGAATAATCTTTAAAAAAGACACGATTTTCGATTAAAAAATTAATCAAGCGAAAATGTTCCAATTACGAAACTGGTCTAGACATGTAAAAAAAAGATCCAATAAATCATATACTAAAGATCCATTTCGATTGTATGCGTGATTGTTTCAGAATATTAATGCAAAGTGACATACAATTTAGGGAGTTGCCTCTTAATGATGATGACGACTGTTCTGGATCTGTTAAATAACTTAACATATGTTCAGTACTCGCAGTAACGGTCATCAGGGCAGCAATAGTTACGAAGTCGAAGAATGCGATATGTTATAGATGAAGTACTTAACATTCATAAGGTCGGTTCACACGTGACCAGCACGATTTATAGAGTCAACAACCTTTAGCTCTAATTTATTCTATTGGGAACGAAAATGTTTTTCATTTAGTTTGGATTTGTTTCCAAGAAAAGTATAAAAGACAAGACGCAGGTAAACGACGTGTTTGACCAAGTTTTGCTTCAAATATTAGTTTTGTTTCGGAAAAGAAAAATTACAGAAAAGATAAAACATTTCGAAAAAAAAACACGTAAAGAAATTACTTATATGAACATACTCGTAGATCCTTCTGGACAACGGTAGCCTAGTGATTACTGGTATGGCTTACGAGCTGTAGATGGCGGGTTCAAACCTAGGTATCCATATTAGCAAATGTTATCTAAACAACGTGTAATTTAAAGGGTATATACATACCGAGTGCACGGCTTCTTTGGATGATAATAAACGATATGGCAAGGGTTTTCTAATCCTATGTGTACATGTGTGGAGCATATTAGAAATTTCAATACATCGATACCAAAGCCTGAATTTTTAAAATTACGAAGAACGAAGAGAATTATCGTTTTATTGGCAAGTGACGTGAAAAGTGATGACCCTCATAGTGTTGTGACACGGTTGTTATTACTGGTATTCAAGAAACATATGAAACCAATAATTTGGGGTCATGTGAGTCACTTATTTTGAGCTGAAACTTTGCATAGACTCCATACCAGATGTTGTCTTCAGTCCTTATGGATAGATATGGGGTTTCCGTTACACGTTGTATATGCACTAATATTCTCGTCATCGTGAGGAAACCGGCTCTGAATTACTTCAGTGATTGATGTAGATAATTCTGTTTCCTAACTGGTTTTTGCCATGTTTGGCAGAACACATGTTATTATAATGCTTAGATTAAAAATAAATCGTAACTTATAGCTGTGGTACAGATAATTTATTAGTTGTGGATATTAAGACGATAATATTATTTAATTACCTTGTTTAAAATAAGTAAAAAATTGGCTAAGTGCGAGTCAGACTCGCCCATGGAGGGTTCCGTAGTAACTATAATTATACAATTGAATATGTATTTGACAAAAAAAAAACCTTACAAATTTCCTAAAACTAGCTTATTTACATTTTTCACAACTACGCCAAATAACTTTGTTTTTCATAGCGTTTGTATGAATTAAAAAGTTGTATTTGCGGTGTTATAAAATATGCTGTATCTCCAAAACTGCTTACCGGTGGTAAAATGTGTGTTCCCCATGGACACACATTTTACCGCTTTGGAAGCATATATCTTTTAAAGGATTAACTTTATGAAAGAGTGGTTTAAGAAACCTCAATGTCGTTTTTAAAGACCTGTCTATAAATACCATACACGCATAGGTCTCATGAAAAAAAAAAACATATTTTCAGTTTTAGTTCCATGTCTGGCCCCTCAAACCCTCAACATAGGCCCCTCTTTATTTTAATTTTTTTTTTCTTAAAATCTGAAAGCAGTTTACAGAATACATCTACTTACCAAGATTCACATGTATAGTCATAATAGTTTCTGAATAAATTGGCTGTGACATACGGATGGACGGACGGACAGACGGACAGACAGACAGACGGACAGATAGACGTGACAAAACTATAAGGGTTCCGTTTTTTGCCACTCGGCTACGGAACCCTAAAAACAAGTCTTTTAAATGATGTTCAGGCGAATACAAAAATAATTTATAAACGATAATAATATAGTGAGGTTATTGTTATGTAATAAAATATAAATGGTGATAATGGTGATGGTGGTGGTGGTATAATGTGATCGACTTTGCATAAAATTGTATTTTTACGCCCGGAGCTGAATTTGCAAACAGAGTAGTTTGTCTTTAGAGTAGTTTAGAGTAAACAATTTGATGCAAAACAGGTCTCTTCTGAATAATTTCACAACAACATGTAATATAGATTTATCTTGCTTATCTGTTGTGCTACATAGTTTTACTTACGAGTGATTTGGAATGGAATGTAACATTGCTTAAACAGTCATGTTGCGTTCAAATAAAATCTTGTAAGAGAAAATTAACAGATCAATGGAACTTGCGTGTATACATATCAAATAGGTAAGTACTATTAAAAAAAGCATAGGCAGTGAGATGGGCAGAAAACATTGCTGCCATCGCAGTTATGCCCTCAATGAGACTGGCACAGGAACGAGGAGCTTGGCACAAGCGAAGAGAGGCCTGTACCCAGAAGTGGGTGTAGTCAGGTTCCTGTGTTCTAGCGGAGGATACCTTAAAAGTAGGCTCATCATAATTAAATAAAATCTAAGATATTGGCGGAGAAACAAACGTGAAAAAGACTTGAACAAACAATGCCTTTAACGTTTGGTATGACCTCGAGACATAACTTACTTCTTCACATTCCTTCTCATCGCACCGGGTTTTTATCTAATTCTTACGTTATTTCTATTATTAAACTCTGGAATTTGCTACCCCTTGACATCAAGAAGGCTGAGTCAAAATTTTCTTTTAAGCGTAAAACCACTACTTAACGGGCTGTTATTCTTAGTTTGGTCTTCGTCATAATTATTATGAGCTCTCTTAATCAGCAATAATATTATAAAACACCGTATCTCTCACCGTATCTACGTGTGTAGAACTTATTACAAATTCCAATACACTGATACCAGATACCGATTTTTTCAAATTGAGAAGAACGAAAAGAATTATCGTGTTATTGGCAAGTGACATGGAAAGTTATTGACCCTCGTAGTGCTGTGATACGTTTGTTATGATTGGTATTCAAGAAATATATGAAACCAATAATTTGGTATCAATTCTTTGAGTCAGTTATTTTGTGCTGAAACTGTGCATAGAGACTCCATACTAGATGTTGTCTTCAGCTCTTTTGGATAGATATGGGGTTTCCGTTACACGCTGTATATGTATTTTAATAGTATTATATATTAGTATTATATTTATTAGTATTAAATATACACATTTATTACATTGCATTTTCTCGTACACCTACCACAATGTGTTTTTTTTTTAACCCAAAGGTTGACTGGTAGAGATTGCCTTGCTGCATTAAGTCCGCCCATGTAACACTATTGTGCATAAAGTTTAAATAAATAAATAACAAGTTAGTCACCACCAGTTTAACATTGCTGATGGATTATAATTTTGGACAAAAGAATATGAGTGATAGTTAAGAGGAAAATATTAATGCACTAAGAGTTACTCCATAACATGGCCATAGCAGGCAATCCGCAGCTACTGAGGTAAGCTCCGGCGCGGTGTGCGCCCGCGGCCTCGATCCGAGCGCCACTTTCTACAGCCGACGAGTTTTTACGTATACATGCGCTTGCGCATGTTGCGACATCACCCGATTATCTGCGTATCAGTTATCTATCTGAACCTTTTAGATAACAGGTTTCTTATGGATGGATTTGTCGAATAAAAGGGGGCCTACTATTTAAACCCCATTTAAGGTCCTCATACAAAGGCGTGGTGCCGCGAAACGCGTTTTTATGGAATAAGTGTCGCATTGTAATCATGTTACCGCGTTGTAACTGTCTGTGGAAACGTTTGATAGAAAAACATTACACTAGGTATACGAAGTTTAGTTACATAGCTCCACCATCATAATTATGTGTAGCTTTTTATGCGTGTGTGTCGTAAACATCTACTAAACTGCTGTAACTCGTTATTAAAGGATAAACAGTAAAGAAACTCAAACAATCTGTAATTTACATACTAGATAAATCGTGATCTCTTCTGGTCACGCTCCCGAACTTGTGCTCGAGAAGATAGTGTCCGTTTTACTAACACGTTTCAACCAAATTAGTAGCAATTTAAATAATATCTAAGACGCTATAAGGCTGTAAACGTGGACATTAGTTTTAGCAACCGGTATGGAAGCGAAAATAAATTAATAAGAAAACCATTAAATCAGTATGGGTGAATTAATTATTATTAACAAAATATTCAGCATATCTTGATAAGTAATTCAGATAGATACCATTATTATATCAAGCAAATAATATGTTAAATGGCTTTTGATATTTTTTCCGAGCTTGGAGAATTATTTGTATTAATCAAATCTAATTTTAAAGAACTTACGCAATTTAAAATGCAAATTAACAATCTGATATATAGCCTAGACATTTTTGATTGAATACTTTTTACTTTAACCCGGACATAAACATAACTTACCTATGAGTGATGTATTTTCACTGACTTTCAAAATCTTTGATCATTTTATATTAAATATAATCGTTAGTGTGCTTTGCCTGATAAATAAATTAAAAGGTCGTAGATCTTTTCCTGAAGTAATCATGCCTCTATGTACCCCCACCTCTTGTACTAATTACTTATGAATATTTTCCTTAACACTAATTGATTTTAATTAATTCTATACGTACGTTTCCGCTTAATTGGATATAAACCGGTTTTTTTTAATAAAAGTACAAAAAAAACGAACAGGAAGAAAACGTTTTATTTTTAAAGTTACCATTTTTGTTTGCTTCTAGAACAACGTAATAGAATCGTTTTAAACTACATAAATGATCTATTTATAATTAATATCATCGTTTCCGTGATAGACGGGTTTAGTCATTATAACTTATATGTTATATATATTATTATGCTTTTAATAAAAACCTTAACCCGACTTACTGAAAATTAATGATTTACATAAAACATATCTCTAGGAATTAATTAGGGCATTAGGTATTCAGTATATAAGTTTTTGTTCGCGAATGGCATGGACTTGATGCAGAGAGTAGTAGTCTATAGTCTTTGACTTGATGGCAACCCGGCGTAGAGGTACAGGTTACTAAATAGTTACTTCGTAACAGATACATCATTCTCATACAAAAGCGAAAATACCTACGCTATAATAGCCTACAAAATAATAATACCAGCTGTTTGCAGCGAGAAGAAATGTACCATAAGTACGCACACAGAGAGTTGAGATTGTTTTGCTCGCCGCGCGACTCACGTCATCGAGCGAATGTCCTAGGGTTTTATATGATGACTAGTATTTGCGTGTTGCGCGAGGTGCAAGCACCTCGCGTGCTTGTGAAAAAAACTAAAGCATTGCCCCTCTAAATCAAGTATTTGCGTGTTGCGCGAGGTGCAAGCACCTCGTGTGCTTGTGAAAAAAAAAAAAGGGGGGGGTGATGGGGGGGTTTAGTATTAGCGTGTTGCGCGAGGTGCAAGCACCTCGCGTGCTTGAGAAAAAAAAAAAAAAAAAGGGGGGGTGATAGGGGGGGGGGGTTTTGCACAAGTATTTCGACTAAAGCATTGCCCCTCTAAATGAATCTGAAAAAAAAAAAGATCCAAGTCTCTTAGATTCCAAGATCCGTCTAAAGGGGGGGGGGAGAAGGGGGGCGGGGGGGGACTTTGAAAAATGGTTTTTACTTTACCGAGCCTCCTCTATACGAATCCGTAAAAAGAAAAAAATACGGGTCTCGTAGTTTCCAAGATACGATAGGGAGGGGGGAGAAGGGGGGGGAAAAGGGGAGGTTTGGCACTTTTCCCGTAGGTTTGAGAGTTACTTGTTTACGAATCTGTCAAAATATACCCACCTCCCCATCCACCATCTGGGAGAACAATTATGTCAGTGAGTCAGTGAGTGAGTGGTAATCTAGCTTTATATAATATAACTAGTATTTGCGTGTTGCGCGAGATGCAAGCACCTCGCGTGCTTGTGAAATAAACTAAAGCATTGCCCCTCTAAATCAAGTATTTGCGTGTTGCGCGAGGTGCAAGCACCTAGCGTGCTTGTAAAAAAAAAAAAAAAAAGTGGGGGGGATATGGGGGGGGGGGGGTTGCAGAAGTATTTTGACTAAAGCATTGCCCCTCTAAATGAATCTGAAAAAAAAAAATGTTACGAGTCTCTTAGATTCCAAGATCCGCCTAAAGGTGGAGAAGGGGGAGAAGGGGGGCGGGGGGGACTTTGAAAAATGGTTTTTACTTTACCGAGCCTCCTCTATACGAATCCGTAAAAAGAAAAAAATACGGGTCTCGTAGTTTCCGAGATACGATGGGGGGGGGGGAGAAGGGGGGGAAAAGGGGGGGTTTGGCACTTTTCCCGTAGGTTTGAGAGTTACTTGTTTACGAATCTGTCAAAATATACCCACCTCCCCATCCACCATCTGGGAGAACAATTATGTCAATGAGTGAGTCAGTGAGTGGTAATTTAGCTTTATATAGTATAACTAGTATTTGCGTGTTGCGCGAGGTGCAAGCACCTCGCGTGCTTGTGAAAAAAACTAAAGCATTGCCCCTCTAAATCAAGTATTTGCGTGTTGCGCGAGGTGCAAGCACCTCGCGTGCTTGTGAAAAAAAAAAAAAAAAAAAAAAGTGGGGGGGGGGGGAATGGGGGGGGGGGTTGCACAATTATTTCGACTAAAGCATTGCCCCTCTAAATGAATCTGAAAAAAAAAATGTTCCAAGTCTCTTAGATTCCGAGATCCGCCTAAAGGGGGGGAGAAGGGGGGCGGGGGGGGGACTTTGAAAAATGGTTTTTACTTTACCGAGCCTCCTCTATACGAATCCGTAAAAAAAAAAAATACGGGTCTCGTAGTTTCCGAGATACGATAGGGAGGGGGGAGAAGGGGGGGGAAAAGGGGAGGTTTGGCACTTTTTCCGTAGGTTTCAGAGTTACTTGTTTACGAATCTGTCAAAATATACCCACCTCCCCATCCACCATCTGGGAGAACAATTATGTCAGTGAGTCAGTGAGTGGTAATTTAGCTTTATATAGTATAACTAGTATTTGCGTGTTGCGCGAGGTGCAAGCACCTCGCGTGCTTGTGAAAAAAAAAAAGTGGGGGGGTGATGGGGGAGATGGGGGGGTTTAGTATTTGCGTGTTGCGCGAGGTGCAAGCACCTCGCGTGCTTGTGAAAAATAAAAAAAACAATTGGGGGGGGGGGGGCTGCACAATTTTTTGGACTAAAACATTGCCCCTCTAAATGAATCTGAAAAAAAAAATGTTCCAAGTCTCTTAATTTCCGATTTCCGCCTAAAGGGGGTGAAAAGGGGGGCGGGGGGGGGACTTTGAAAAATGGTTTTTACTTTACAGAGCCTCCTCTACACGAATCCTTAAAAAAAAAAAATACGGGTCTCGTACTTTCCGAGATACGATAGGGAGGGGGGAGAAGAGGGGGGGAAAGGGGAGGTTTGGCACTTTTCCCGTAGGTTTGAGAGTTACTTGTTTACGAATCTGTCAAAATATACCCACCTCCCCATCCACCATCTGGGAGAACAATTATGTCAATGAGTGAGTCAGTGAGTGGTAATCTAGCTTTATATAGTATAATATTGGTAATAAAACGAATATAGAAATACAATTATTTTTTCATTTGTTGATCAAATATGTTTCAGTTTAATAAAATGATAGATGCATTTTTTCCTTCCCTGAATTCTTGATTATTAAATTTTAGTGTCGAAAATATCCGAAACAGCGTAAATAATTTTAATTTTAATAAAATTCCGCGCAAATAAATAAACAAAAAGGAAACAGGAACAAAGCGGAGGAAAATCATTTGTTTTTAGGTCGATCCATTATGACGTCAAAATTATTTAAAAAGGCTCAGGCGGGCGTGCGGCAGCCCACTGTCAGATGTACCGACGGCGATACGCGAAGCGGTAGGCATATAACGCGTGGCCTTGAGCGAGTGACGGACGCCTGGTTGAGATCCACCACCTATCTACTTATTCGTGGGTATAGCCTTGTAGTCCCGACAATTATACTTAAACCATAATAAAAAATAATCTTTATTACATAGTATAAAACAAAGTCGCTCCCGCTGTCTGTACGCTTAGATCTTTTAAAATACGCACTAGTGATTCAAGAAGGAAACGCCTGGGTATCGCCACTGCGAGGGTCGCCCTGAGGACACAGTCGAGCACACGGTGCAGGACTGCCCCGCTTGGGCAGAGCACCGACGTGTCCTCACGGCGGCAATAGGCGGAGACCTCTCGCGCCCGGCATTGGTCGAGGCCATGCTGCGGGGCGAGAGGGAGTGGGAAGCGGTCGCCTCCTTCTGCGAAGCAGTCATGCTTCCGAAGGAGGAGGCGGGCCGCGAGAGGGAGAGGATGGCGTCCTCCCTCCAGCCCAGCCGCAGTGGTAGACGCCCACGGCGCCGGACGTCGGCCGACGATCTCCGGCCACCGTAGGCGCGGGCATGCGGACAGCGAGTAAAGGGCAACTCGCTGTCCGACCATGGACCATGCCCGGGTCGACGGCGCGTCGTGTTCCACGCGCGCCTCAAAGAGCGTCAGCAATATGACGAGGCCCCCCCGTAGAGGGCCGAAGCCTGCCGGGGTCGTGGGACTCATCCCGTTACCGTGACCCCGGTACGTAAAGGGTAATTGAAGGAACACCGTGGATTTTAGTCAGTAAAAGTCTGACAGTCCCTCCCACCCTGCCCGGGGTGGGAGGACTTATTTGATAATTTTACCACGATAAAAAAAAAAGTGATTCAAGAAGATGGTTTATATCTATACTAATATTATAAAGCGAAAAAGTTTGTTTGTTTGAACGCGCTAGTATTAGAAAGTACTGGGTGGATTTAGATGAAACTTGGTACGGAAGTAGCTTGAAGCTTGAGGAAGGAGCAAACTGCCAAAGAAGAAGGTTATTTTTATCGAAATAAATTCCACGGGAGCGAAGTGTGCCAACTGGTGGAGTGAATTTTACCCTAACCCTCTTTTAGGGGAGCTACAACCTAGGGGTCTTTAAATCAAGAGTGAATATATTACTTCTAGGTAAGCGTGCTCCATCTTCGACCACATCATCGCTTACCATCAGGTGAGATGGTGGTCAAACGCGAGCCTATTCTGAATTTAAATAAAAATCTTAGTCTCGCTACAAGACATCTTTCTATAAATGTATGTATTTGTATACCGACTCAGATTGGAAAACATAGTTTTCCTTATTAGCTTATGCTGTCCCACTGCTGCGCAAAGGCCTCCCCTAAATCTTCTCCGGCCAGTCCGTAAGGAATGAGTCCAGATCGTCTCGTCATCGCTTCTTCAGCCTGCCTCGGCTATGTCGTCTGTCTTGAGGCACACATAGTCTTGAGGAAAATATATTTAACATAATAAAAAGCCAATGAAATCGTACGATCAAAATATGTTTTTCTTTCCTGCATTCGAATTTCTGTAAGGATAGTTGTAATAATAAATAAAAATTACAGGTACTTCGAAAAGTCGATTTTTTGCATCGATATCCGATATCGCTAGAGATATTTAATCTGAGCAAATTATACCAACCAAGCTCTAGGAACCGGTAAAAGGTTTAGCGATACTAAACCGATACAGGCTATCATTACATAATTTAATTATATTCTATTGTATTAGTTATTGCCTCTTAAGAGGAGGCTCCCTAAATTGTATGTAACTTTGTATATAATATTCTGAAACAATCACGCGTAAAATCAAAATGTAACTTTAGTATATGATTTATTGGATCTTTTTCTTTACATGTCTTACCTGACCAGTTACGTAATTGGAACATTTTGGCTCGATTTATTTTTTAATCGAAATGCATGTCTTTTTTAAAGATTATTCAAAATTTAATTAAGATTACTCGGCTTTTATGTCTAAAATTAGAATTGACAGTAAGAAAATATAGTTTATTATCCAAATATAAGATATGTTTTCTCTAGATCAATTACTACTTTAGTTATAAACGAAATAAGAATTGATACTTACGACATTTAGTTTCGAACCCGAACATGGTGAAAGAGCGCACGTGATATTCAACATTATTACTGCCGCGTTAGCGTTTAGCACACAACGGCCCAACCGGGGGTGCAGGGGGGTGGAGCTTGCGTGAAAATGATTTTAGAGTGCCTGGTCTTAACACGATATTGGCAGTTTGCGGTCTAACAATGCCTCAGAACTAATCACGCATACTATCAGAGATGTCGGTTATTAAGTGTAGGTGTAGATAGATACAGGAATCTAATTAGTTAGTTATGGTCGGCTTCTAGTTAGTTCAACCGGGTATAGTTGAGTAGTTACTAGTATTTTACGTGGAACGAGTCAGATTTTCACAGCAAAAGTGTTCCCCGGGATCAACGGTGTAACCTGGTTTCCGTCAAATCTGTATATTTTTATGGTAACCCATGAACATCGACTCGCTGGGCACTCCTCGAGAATCAACATCATTATTGATTTTTAAAACATAGGTGAATACATGTAAAGTACATAATTATAGTAGTGTAGCTTATTTTAAAGTTTGTAAACATAAATTATGTGTAATAAAACAACACGTGTGGGTACTAAAAGTAGGTACATACCTACATAAATTAATATCTAACTATGAATAAATTAATAAATACTTCATCATGTATTACATTTTGAATATTCTATCATAACAAATGTGGCAAGTACTACTTATTACTTTACGAATAAATTATTGCCATTACAATTCACAGCAACGTACATAGAGGAGTCAACAACCGTATATACTCATATGTCCATGTAGTCTGAGGACCTCAAACTGCGCAATAGTTTGCGTAAAGCTTATGTCATGTGAGAAATGCGCTAAGTTTTTGCGCACTAAAATTCTCCGCAAAAAGGCCTCACTTCTGAGAAGAATAAGAGGAAGTCCCAACACTATCCTGAATGCTATTGCAGGTGATAGTTCCTTCCGTATGTTGAGGCAGTTTGTACGGAGCCTAATTACCTAGTTCCATGCATTTGAAAGAAACAAAAGAAACAAAGAAAATAAACTTTATTTGGCCCAGATGTGAAGGCATACAATGAAATACAAAAAAAACCTAAACGTAAAAAAAGAATTGAATAAAACTAAAACAAACAATTAAATAAAACCGCGTTGCGTGTGCCTTACGGCTGTGCCAAATAGGCCCAGTAAAGCAAAATGCCAGACAACTGAAAATTGCCTGACGCTGGTTTTCAACTGGACCTTTTTTTATAGTTGATAGGCTTACCTCATGTAGTGAGGACGTGCTACAAATGTAAATCAGCTTTAAAGTGACTTAAGTGTGTGTGTGTGTGTAAGCGTGTGTGAATGTGAGTGAAATACGAAGGATAAAATTAAATACGAGTAGCAAATAAAAATATAGTAGAAATAATAGTACTTATTATATATATTAGTTAGTAGATAAATAGTGGAAAATAACGTCTGTTAGTATAGAAAGATAATAAGATGGAACAGTTGCCCGAGACATCTCTTGCAAGCGACATGTTCTGGTCTGCAATGTCTAGATTTCGTTGTGCGTCCATGAGGTACTGTCGTAGGCGTTTTCCAGAAGTGAAAATAGTGTTTTTAGTTATAATTATAATACTATTTATTTAGGTTTAAGTAACTAACAATAGCATTTTAAGTTAAAGTCGGCTACTTACAAAATATGGGTCTTATAGTTATCCGAAATTAAACGATTGAATTGAATCACCACCGGTTCTATAACTAATTTCGATAACTACGGATCTTAATCTTGACGGATTGAAGTGTATATCGTAGCGAATATATGAGATGCTTGGCAGAGTATTCCACAATTTGTTATATAGAATAGAATATTTCTTGAAACGAAACATAACATAACAAAATATTGAAAACATACATATTATTATAAACTAAGTTGTAAGTGTGTAAGTTAAACACTGGTACCCAAAGTAAGTTTTAACTTGTGTCTAGGAGCCCGAGCTCTCGCAATTTAACAGAACATTTATCAATATGGCTACGGAGTGAAATTCCATGCCGGTGTCTTTGTTTCCCGATAGCTATAACCTAGGGGTTTTTAATGCTCTGCGAGTCCAATACAATAATGCTTTCAGGGTAATGTTGGGGCTACCGCGCTTTTGCAGTGCGTCGGGGATGTTTGCGAAGGCAGGTGTGCCTGATTTTTTTGCATTAATACGGTCGCGTATAGCATCCTTGATGCGGCGAGTGCGCGATAGCTCCAACAGCCTGATAGCTGTCGTCGCCGACAGGATGAATAGTCCAATAATGTGGCACTGGATGACGACTCACAGAGCGTCATTCACATACATTAAATAATTACTTTTTTAAGTGTATTTTATAATATTTCTTCTAATTTGTCTTGTTATTATTGTATTTTATATTTATTTTAAATTTGTGTGTTTATTTTTTTGTTTTTGTGTAAATGTGTCTCCATATGGACTTTGGTCTGAAAATAAAGTATTTTATTATATTATATTATTATTTTAAATCAAGAGTGAATAGGTTACTTTTAGGTAAGCGTGCTCCATCTTCGACCACATCATCCCTTACCATCAGGTGAGGTGGTGGTCAAACGCGAAGCTATTATCAATAAAAAAAAGGTCTTCCGAGCTATTTATTTTTTATTTTACTTACACCACATAAAATTATGTTAATGTTAAAGTTATATTACTTACATCATCGACACATAATCCCGGTTTCATTCATTATAGGTAGTTAAACCCTCAAAGGATCAAACCCTTAAACAATATCAAGTGAGGCCTTTTTTACCCAAACAGAATATTAGGACATCGGTCGCAAAAACCCGAATCTGTTTGTAATATAATAAGCTTGAATTTAGCCACTTTACCTTTGAGAATTGTTAGCACGCAAAATTTGCCATTATTCTCTATATACATGGTAAACATTACTCGTACTTTAACATAGCATGACCTATTTGCTTTGTTTTACGCACTCACCTAGAGAGCCGGGTTTGTTTACAAGCATTCTACTTTTTACCCTTATAAGTGTTTGTGATGGAGGTAAACAGATCTAGATTCTTGTTGAGTACTTTTATGTGGTATGATCTCGCTATTATAATCGGTAAAAGCAAATCAAAACAAAGCTTTAGTTACATCGAGGCCGATCAGTCAAAATGATTTAACCTTTCAAAACTTTCATACTGAAAAGGTATGTGTCACTATGTGTTTAGCCTTTTACAATTATGTCCGAGTACTAGTTTTTTTTTACACGGAATGACTGCCTACCTCAACTCCACAATCCAATAACTGGGTATCACGATATCGTGATACCCAGTTACCCAGGTACCCTTTGGCAAGTTTGATATCAGGTCTTCTTCTAGTTAGTAAGGTCTAATGACCCCATACGCCCTAGTGTCAGAGTTTTTAGACCGGCTCAAGGCCTCTGACGTAGTCTATTTTAACGACCGCCATTTGGCGATCGGGACCACCGGCTTATACGTGCCTTCCGAAGCACGGAACCATCTTTTTATCAGACAATTTCTATTCAGGCCTGCAATGTTCTAGCCAAACTGGAAACAACTTTACAAAGTATGCTTTTCCGTGGGAATCGAATCCACGACCACCGGGTCACAAGGCAAACGAAGGTTATGGTTCATGACCGTAAATACTGTTAAATATGTACAAGTAACAGCCAGGACATACGGCTTTACGCTTTCTGAAGCACGGAGTACTTTTGATATGTTAACAGTGACCCATCCACGGACCAGCAAGCATTGCTTTACCTTGAAAATGTTATTATTCAGCCACAAATTCCTTTCACTAATATAAACATTATACAGTATGTTAACTAACAGAGGGCGTTCCCGTTAACCCGCAATAGTATAGCATCCATACATGCTAAAAATATTACCATTCGAAAACAAAATGTTGTTATTTTTTTAATATTAAAATATTCACTAAAAATGTTAAATTGATACGTAAAAGAAACTCTGTACACGCGTACTTGAAGGACGGCAACGCCGCAATTTATTTATGAATGACGGGCCCCGTGTGGCGCGATCTAATTGATGTGCTTATACTATTGCGGGTTAACGGGAACGCCCTCTGTTAGTTAACATACTGTAGATACAAAGAAATTTATTTGAAAACAGCTGAATTCCATTTCTGCATCCAACGGATCCTAAATATGAATGAAGTTGCACCGGAACGAGCCTGCCAGTGCTTACATTTTTGCTCAGTCCATATAAAACACAAAAGTTTGCGCTACCGTTTTTTTTTTTTTTTTTTTTTTTTTTGTGTGGCATCTCGCAGGTCAACCTCTGAGGTTGTCGGCTGCTTAACCGGGCTTGCCTGTGGTTGCCTTAATTAATAAATTAATTAAAGCCTCCAGCCAGGGCTTATTAGAAAACTTACAAACTAGGCGACTACACGCTAAGGGCACCCCCTGTGGGGTACGGACCTCGGCTTAGGGCGTCGCAGTGGGAGGGCAGCTAGGGACAGGCTGGATCATATCATTTTTATTATTAATAAGGGAATTTAAAGCTACTGGCTCAGCGTCGCGGGCTGGCTCTGGCAAGGGTCGGGGCGGACTATTACGGGGACGTCGCGGCGGGCCTCGGCGGCGAGGACGGAAGGACGGTCGGTTTTTGTTTTTGTGTGCCACTGTACTTGTTTCCCTACGGCTCTCTTGGAGCAGGGTGATTGCGTCATCGGGAGTGACAAGGGTATGCCTTGGTCGGCGAATCTTAGAGATACGCGAGGGTTCGTATTGGGCGGCCGATACGATAAGGGGATTCCTATGTTGGATTGCAGTATCAAAGAAACGCTTGGAGACACGTTTCATGAACTGCTGGATGGTGGGCATCTTGAGGTCTACGTGAAGAAGCTCATTTCGAACATAAAAGGGGGCTCCCGTGACTCTACGGAGGAATCGGTTTTGAAGGGTCTGCATCTTGTGGAGGAGGTAGGGCTTTGCGTGTGCGAAAACGACGCAGGCGTAGGTCATGATGGGACGGATGACCGCGGTGAAAATACGCAGCTTGCACCTGAGTGATAACTTGCTGCGGGAGCTAAGAATGAAGTGGAGCCTACCTAGAGCGAAAGCGGCGCGCGAACGTGCCTGCTTTATGTGCTCAGCGAAGGAAAGGTGTTTATCGAGGACCACGCCTAAGTATTTGGCTTGCTTTTCCCAGGGGATCGGCTTGCCGTACATGGTAATCGGACGGGGGGAGGGTGGGTTTATCCGCGGCTTAGAAAAGAGGACTGCCTGGCTTTTGTCTGGATTGACTTCGATTCTCCATTTCCGGAACCACTTGGCCAGAGTGTTTGCGGAAGTTTGGAGAGTGCGAGCGATGGCATCGGGTTTAAGACCGGTATAATAGATAGCCGTATCGTCGGCAAATAGGGCTAGCTGAGTATTTTTATGCTTGGGGATATCGCTAGTGAATAGCGTGAAAACGAGGGGGGATAGTACGGAGCCTTGAGGAACTCCTGCGCGAATGGGATGGGGGGAGGAAAGCTCCCCCTCAATTCGGTAACGAAAGGTGCGATTCGATAAAAAGTCCCGTAGGATGAGCACGAGACGGTCAGGCACGCCGAGTTGGTATAGCTTATAGATTAAGCCATTGTGCCAGACTTTGTCGAACGCTTTCGCTATGTCGAAGAATAAGGCACCCGTTATTGCGCCCCGTTGGAAGCCGGCGCTGACGTGTTCTATGATGCGGTGGACTTGTTGGATACATGAGTGTTCGGTTCTAAATCCAAACTGCTCATTGGGTATAAGACTCTTTGCTTCGGCAAAATCTTTGAGCCGCTTATATATAAGCCTTTCATAGATTTTACCAAGGACGTTGAGTAAGCTAATGGGACGGTAGCTAGACGGGTCAGACTTGGGCTTGCCTGGTTTGGGAATACCTATGACGGTGGCCTGTTTCCAGGTTGCGGGGAACATATTATTGCTCAATGCACCATTGAAGATGGCAGTCATTAGCACTATAAGCTGGGCGGGGAAAAGTTTGAAAACCCTATTGGTGATGCCGTCGGAGCCAGGGGCTTTTCGCGGTTGGAGACTTTTAATGATATCCTGGACCTCATCAGGAGTGATGGGGGCCAGTGGATTATCGGGATCTTCGACGGGCGGAAGGGAAGTTCTACGTTCGACTTCGGCGTTCACCATATCGAGGTGGGCTTGGTCTACTGGTTGAGAGCTGGGAGAACACTGGGACTCTAGGCTGTCGGCTAGGCATTCTGCTTTTTCAGAGTTATCGAAGGCGACACTCTTATCGGGACGAATGAGAGGAGGCATTGTGGCCTCTTCAGTGGATCGTAACTTCCTCTGAAGCTGCCAGAAGGCAAGATGGGTGGGCTCAAGTTCGCTCAGCATCTTGTCCCAGCTCGCATTACGCTGCTCGGTAATGCGTTTCCTTACAGCACGCTGTAAGTTGCGCATGTGAGCTTTGTTTGCGGCGCAGGGAAAAGCGCTGTACGCACGGATGGCTGCGTTCTTCTCGGTTATCAGATTCCGTACATCGTCCGGGAGTTTCCAGCGGTGGTCTTCCACTACAGGAACTTCCCTTGAACAATCGTTCAGGACGGATTGTACGTGATTTGTAAGCGAGTCGATCGCCGCCGTCGTGTCAGCGACTGAGACTATGTGGTCAGGAATGGTGTCCAATTGAGGCGACGTGGTGGATTTCAGTTTTTCACTTACTTTCCTCCAGTCAGTGATCAATTGGTTCGGAGGAGGTTGGGTAGGATCATGGTTACTCGAGCGGGAACCTAGGTGTAGGATAACGGGACGGTGATCCGAGTTGAGCTCGTAAAGCGCTTCTATGGAGTGTAAACGGAGGTTTACATTCTTTAGGAGCGCCACATCGAGGACATCGGGGTTATGGTTGGGGTCGTGTGGGTAGTGGGTGGGAGTCATCGGAGCGATGACGTCGTAGTTTAGGGTCGCGCCTAGGTTATACACGATTCTGCCCCTGGCATTTGTCGTGTTGCTGTTCCAAGCGGGGTGTTTGGCGTTGAGATCGCCCGCTAGTAAGACGGAGTCACTCAGGCCGAAGAGAGTCGTGAGATCGCTGGTGAGCGCGATAGGATCGTCTGAAGCAAGAGACGCGACCGATGGTGGGGGATGGTAGGCAGAGATGATGGTTATCGGAGGATGACCAGTCATGCCTAGTCGACAGGCAGAGTACTCTAGGTGAGAGAGAGGCGCAGGTGGGGTCAGAGAGATGCAGTATAACTCCTTTCTATAATAAATAAGGGTACCGCCGCCGTGGCAACGTGTTCTGTCATTGCGAACTAGACGGTAATTCGCAATTTTGGGATCAGCGCGGTGGGGTTTCAAAAGGGTCTCCTGTATAAGGAGGACGTCTAATTGGTGGTCGCGGAGGAATTTAGTTATTTCGGCGCGTTGGTTGAAAATGCCATTGGCGTTGAAAAAACCTAATTTGAGGGATCGAGGCCTAGTGTGGTTTGTGCGTTGGGAATCCATTGGATCAGTCCATCGCATCCATCTGGTCGAGACCTAGCACCACATCACTGTGTGTGCTGAATATTTGGCTGTACATTGCCGTCGTAATTTTGCCGTTATTCTGCTGTTCGGCAGCCAGAAGGGCATCGCGGAGAGATCTGGCTTGGCGGGTCATAAATAACCTATAATGGCGCAGTATAGTCTGGGCGCAAGCCTCACCGTGCGCGACGGGTGAGGGATTGGGCGGTTGTTTGACTGCAGGAGCAGCAGTGGTTTGAGGCGCGGGTTTGTGACTGGCTGTGGGCTCTGTAGCCACGGCTATAGGCAGGATCTGCGCTGCGATGGGTATATCCATCAGTGCCTGCAAAGGTTTGGCAGGGGCCAAGGAGGGAAAGGCTTGTTCGTGGTTTAGCCTGTTCCACGGGGACGGTCTCTGAGGAGCGAGACGTTGGGGAATTTGAGAAGATTTGCGCTACCGCCAACAGCGCCACTCGAAAAGGTAATTTTGTAGTCTGAGCTTTTTTTCCTCGTGTAATTTAGCTGCAAACTTCCTAGAACGTAGGAGATAAACTGACTTCAATTTTAATTTTAGTAATCTCTTCATAACATCGTCTAACAGATTCTTTATTTAACATTATATGTATAACATTGCATTCTTTAAAAGAGTTGTGTACAAACTTGCCGGTTCTTCTTCGTAGGAAACGACCAATTTTATGTGATATAATTCGAAAGCTAAATTCTAAATTCAATGTTTGGTATCTTGACGACGGAACCTTGGGAGGTGATGTAGAAAATATTTTAGCAGACCTAAATTTCTTAAAAAATGAACTACATTCTATTGGCCTTGACCTCAACCTTTCAAAATGTGAATTATTTTTAACAGATAACACTGACAGACTACTGACTCTCTCTAAATTTAACGAAATAGCTCCTGGAATTCAAATTATTGAGAAAAGTTCTCTCCGTCTCCTTGGTTCTCCAATCTTTGATACTTCCTTTCCCGACTTTATTGCAGAACAAATTAATAAATTCAATGACGTTTCGGAAAGATTGCTCCAAATCAATATGCACTCGGCCATCACAATAATTCGTTTCTGCTGTTTGGGCCCTAAATTAACATACTCTCTTCGTGCTTCCCATCTGTGGAAGCACCATCAACTTTTAGTTCAAATGGATCAAATTATCAGACGAACTTTGTCCTTAATTCTGAATGTGGCTTTGGATGACCGAGCTTGGGCCCAAGCCTCTCTTCCCATCCGCATGGGAGGGCTCGGAATCCGCAAAATTTCTAGTATTAGTTTACCGGCTTTCATTTCCTCGGTCCACAGTACTGAGAAATTAATCAGGAATATCCTGGCTTCCACACTGATTGATTTCAATGTGTCGTGCTTCACTGAGGCTATTGATGCCTGGAATCTCGCTTGTCCGAATTCTGACCTACCTGTTATACCATCTTCCCAGAGGCGGTGGGACGAGCCGCTCTGCAGAGTAGTTCTGAATAATTTACTAACCACGTCTGCTACTTCTGCTGAGTGTGCTCGTCTGCTGGCTGTGGGAAAGTGGGAATCAGGTCTTTGGTTACATGCTCTACCGTCCTCAAATCTTGGCACTTTGTTCGACGACACCACTTTCCGCATCGCTGTTTCACTACGCCTAGGAGCCCCTTGTTGTTCCCCTCATCGCTGTAATTGTGGGGAAGCGGTCAACAGCCTCGGGCACCATGGTCTCTCTTGCAGCCGTAGTGCGGGTCGTTTTGCACGACATGCCAACTTAAATGACATTATCCGACGAGCCCTTGTCACCGTCGGCGTTCCAGCCGTATTGGAACCCATTGGACTTGCGCGTGACGATGGCAAGAGACCGGACGGCATGTCATTGTTTCCTTGGAAGATGGGTAGGCCTTTAGTGTGGGACGCAACTTGTGTCGATACTGTCGCGCCATCCCATCTTCCCAGTTCATCATGTTGTGCTGGCGCTCCCGCTGCGGCTGCGGAAAACCTCAAGCGGCGTAAATATAGTCATCTCGGTGATAACTATATTTTCGAGCCATTTGGGGTCGAAACTCTCGGACCATGGGGCCCGTGTGCTCACAGCCCAGAGAGTATTTAACCTTGAGAGCTTATAGGCCGATTTCTTTGAAGAACACAACTCACCAATACGGGTTGGGAGGCGAGGAAAAAATGCGCTACTGCAATTGGTCAGTTCAAAGTCAAGCTTCATAGATATGCCGAGTTAGGGATTGCTCTACTTGATTGAGGGAAAGTTATCGATATCGATAAAATGAAGTTTAACATTATAAAATTACTCAATAAAATCACATAATAATATTTAATCATTATCAGTCTCAATTACAAAAAGAAAAACAAGTATGCTGTTATTATTGATTTTTAAATGGAATTAATTTGGTAAATGTTTTTCGAATTAAAGTTTTAGGGTCCTGATTGTTTTTGCTAAAAAATGATAACCGAGCGTCTACATATTTCTGAATTATGCATCTTGCTAATTCAATCAAATGATTGGTAGTTTCTATTTCATATTGATGAAAATTAATATCCGGGAATAAATTATACCCAATCAGTGATTTTAAAACCGATCTCATAAAATAATTGGAATTATATTTCTGAGACAGCACTTTCGAACCACTCTCGTTGATTGCCCTTTTAATATTTCACAACGACGATAAATTTCTATTACTGTGGTGGATCCGTACAATAACTTGTTTTAATGTCTTTTTGAAATTGTAAGGCGTTTTGATTTGTAACACCAATCAACGCTCCAATACAAGTTAGGCATTTTATTTGCTTTATCAGAGCATGGACAATGTAGCCGGCCATATATTATTTTATATTTTATTTTTTTATATTAATTTTATATTCCATAATAAATATATTTTCATTAAAATCAGATGTGTCAACAACTGTAGCTTCAGCAGGCACTAGGTAATAATTATTTTTTGGTGGTACTCACCACCATTAGACGATTTATCTAATGACTCCTCCCTCCTACATACACTTAAACCGTGGACTCGACATCGAAACAAAGGAACCTGTTTCTTTTTTCTGAGTGGGAAAATCATCGAATGACTTCTCCCGCTCTGGGTAAAGTGGAAGGGAGTGTTAGACTTCTACTGACTAAAAACCCACCCTGTTCCTTCAGCTGCCCTTAAGTTCCGGGGCCGCGTAATCTCATAGAGACCATTACCGCATCCCCGGAACCAAAGTACCTAACGAGGGCGATATTGTAATGCAAAGGTCCAAGTTAATTAATATTAGACTCCGTCATACTATTTGAAGCCTAGAAAGATTGGATATAGGTATCTTATATTATTTTGACTTTTCTCAACATTATATCAATAAAAACCAAACTAGAAACCAATATTGCCTAGTAACCTTATCCATCCACTTTTCTTTTTAATATGGAATCTTGGGAAATCTAAAATGAAAACATGCATGTCACACAGAAGAAAAAATATCAGAACTTTCTCCTTTTTAGGGTTCCGTAGCCGAATGGCAAAACACGGAACCCTTATAGTTTCGATATGTCTGTCCGTCTGTCCGTCTGTCTGTCTGTCTGTCTGTCTGTCTGTCTGTCTGTCTGTCCGTCCGTCCGTATGTCACAGCCATTTTATTCCGAAACTATTAAAACTATACATGTGAAACTTGGTAGATAGATGTATTCTGTAAACCGCTTTTTTATTTTAAAGAAAAAAAATAAAAATATTTAAAATAAAGGGGGTCCCCGTACATGGAACTAGAACTGAAAATATTTTTTTACATGAAACCTATGCGTGTGTAGTATTTATAGACAGATCTTTAAAAATGATATAAGGGTTTCTAGAACCACTTTTTCATAAAGTCAATCGTTTAAAAGATAAAGTCCAAAAAGTCAAGTCTTCCAAAGTGGTAAAATGTGTGTCCCCCCCCCCCTAACTTCTATAATAATGGAGTGAAAAATCTAAAAAAGATGTCTAAGAAATATGTCTGTAGATCTTAATGTAAACTTTCAACCAAAATTGGTTTGAACGAAATCGGCTCAGCAGTTTTTGAGATACAGCATATTTTCTAAAACCACAAATATAACTTTGTAATTCATACAAACACTATGACAAACAAAGTTTTTTAGCGTTGTTGTAAAAATGTAAATAAATAAGCTAGTTTTAAGAAATTTTTATATTATATTATTATAGTTACTACGGAACCCTTCATGGGCGAGTCTGACTCGCACTGGGCCATTTTTTTTTAAAGTCGGTTAATGTAGATAGGTATTTTATGACAACTATCTGAATTGAATTACAAAAAAATAAGTTTAATTTTATAATTATCGATATCGTATCCAGCCGTTATAGGTAACAGCACAGATTTTTACGATAAAAATACAGATGAAAAGACAGGGATAAAAGAATTAGAATTTCTTCATGTAAGAAAGAGACATTTCCAAAAGACATCAACGCGCGACACAATTTTGTCCTTGACTACCCAAACCACCATTTTAAATGGACCTCTGCGGTAGCTTATAATCGGATTAAATGATAAATAATTTTCATATTATTTCATTACTGATGAATAGTTATGTCATCCATTTGATATCTAGATGTCTGGGAATGTTTTCCACACCACTTCAACGTGCATGAAAGCATTATTATGCGTTATAAATTGGATACAAAAATTTAAAATTTGTAATTGTTTAGCATGCACACAGGCCTAATACTTGGTCACAACTAAAATGGTTCGTGTATCGTAGCCAATATATAGGAGCAAAAACTCGCATAGTTTTCGTGCGTCGGAGCAATGTATGTGCAATCAAGTGGTTTTCAAATCAGTGTCACAGCCTTTTTAAAGAAATATCGAAAAGGCTCGTTGACGCTTCCCGCGACCCAAGGGCTGGCTATTTCTTTGGTCAACGGCTAAGCATTGCCATACAACGAGGCAATGCCGCCAGTATCTTAGGTACGTTGCCAGCCGACGGCGTTGAGGATGAATTTTTTGATGCTTTATTGTAGTTTGTATTTTAGTACATAATTTTGTATATTTGTTGTAATTAATTGTTTAAATATATTACTTTTGGTTAAAATAAATAAGTTGGCCTATTCTGTGTGGAATGAAAATATTTTTGATTTGATTAATTTTACAAAAATGGTGTAAGCAGTGGCGAAGAAACTTCAAAAGTAAAAATAGACATTACTTATGGACTTTATTACGGGATGACAAAGGTTTTAAACATATTATTTCAAATAATGCATTTCATGTATTTTAGTTAGTAGACAATGTAAAAACAATGAAATGACATTCAGGAGACTGAGCTGCCACGGACTCGCACAGCCACAGAAGCGAAGCGGCACGCTCACGTCGAATTTCTGCAAAGCCATCAGCTTGTGCATAAGCAAACATTCCCAATGCACTGCAAAAGCGTGCAGCACCAACAGCATCCTGAATGCATTATTATACTGAACACAAAGAGCATTGAGATCTAGATTCAAAAAAGCTGTGAGACAGATGCACTACATTATAAACAATGAAAATAATCGACATCAGAACTCGTCCTGTATGGCCTTAAAAGATACTAGTGTTCAAACAAGGGAAGATTTATTTATTTATTTATTTATTTAGGGACAAATAACAGTTACATAATAAAAAAAAAACATATTAACTAAAAAAAAAAGTGTTCAAACAAGGGAAGATAGTTACCATAACAGCAAACAAGTGAAGCGTCTTAATTCATTCCTAACTAACGACCGTTCAAACGAATCACGAGTACATCAAAATACTAAATAATGCGGTGCACAGGGCAAGTTAATTATTCGTAGACACATAGCTGAGCCGTCACGACTGGGTTAACGAATGTTAATGAGTAGAGTCGTGGATTCACGAACGGGCGTGACGGATCGACGCTGTGTCGTGAAAGTAGGGAAAATGTAGGAAAGATGTTCCGTTGGAAAATGCACACTAGGTACTAACTAGTATCACTAAGATCAATTAAAAACTGGAAACCAATTTCAATAAGACCTAAAAATAAAACACAGTTATTTTGTTGTCAAAATAACTGTGTTTTCTCAAGCGCTTATACATAGTTATTTACACTATTCTGTAACAAAAACATTTTTTTTAATTAGTGTAATTCATGTATTTTTGTTTGGTCCGTGCTTATCTCTGGAACATTTTGGAACAATGGGGCTTTGACTAGAAAATAGAGGAGGTTATAGTAAAACATAACCTTCCATCAGGTGAGATGGTGGTCAAACGCGAATTATCAATAAAAAAACATTTATACGTTTTTTACTCCGGAATTCCCGCGGGATCAGGATTTGTACGGGAAAACCTCCCATGTGAACGTTATTACGGACACATCTAGTCTTAGATAATTATGCCTTGATTGAAGTCCTAATACCTATGAGTCCTTTTTCGGAAGACAAAACAAACAGAGACGTTCAGTTATTTTGGCTTAGTAACCGCCTAGAATTAAATATAAATCAAGGAATTTATAAGCGAAAAAAACGACTCGCTAGCAGCTAAGCGCGAATACAATCAAATCTTTCTACGAGTATTGTGTTTATGGAAATATTTGTATTTTAATTGGGACATCACAGATATGTTACAGTAACTTCTGCATACAGCTTCACTCGCGTGAAAAGCTTATGTTTCAGGAATAAATAATTTTCTAAATCGATTCAGTAGATCCAGAGATTACTCTCTACAACTTCGATCAATTATAGTACTGTTGATCGAAACCCTACAAAGTTACTCTCTTAGACTCTACCTCTTTATTAACCCATTGAATGCAGAAGTTAACCGTCAAATGACAATCAGTGGCCACAGTCTAATTTTTAACGAAAAGGGCCCTTGAAAATGTGTGAATTTAAATAATTAGAATAAATAAATTTACTACTTTTTTATGTCGTGTTTTATTTGAGATGCCAAAGAGTATAAAAAGTCCATTCATGGAGGCCAAATAACACAGATTACAATATAATCGGTAGGGAAGACGTACGTAATATTACGTAGTCGGCATCTGCCATTCTTACCACATACGTAATATTGCGTAGTTGGCATTCAGTGGGTTATCCTGATACATCGAGTTCTAGCTAGCTTGAGCTTGCCTATGGAGAAATGCAAGCTCTAATTAATATTGAATGTAATTGGGACGCGGGAGGCCAGTAGAACGCAGATGAAGATCGTGTGTCGCGGTGTCACGAGTATCAACGTATGTGAACAATGTAGAGCGCGCAGGACTTGGAACATGAACATGAGATAGTAGGAAGAGGGCTTCTTACATTGTTCTGTGCACTATTAATTGGTTTACTGGTACTTTCATAGATTCTCACAGTTTCTACACTTGGCAAATCTATAATATAAAAATGAATTGCTGAATGTGTTGCTAAGTGCAAATCTCGAGAGCAGCTGAACCGATTTCGCTAATTCTTTTTTTATAATATTCCTTGAAGAACGAGGATGGTTCTAACGGAGCGAAAAAACTTAAAAAATACGAGGAAAACAGTGAAAGCAATAATTTTCTTTTCCCTTACAAACCACTCTGTCCCCAGCTATCAAACTTTTGACGTCAATCAAAGCAAAACAAAGGCGTGTTTGGATTATCTTTGGTATGCCTTCAATTTTATTAGAGGTTGAATGTCATAAATGAAAATAATATAACGAGTTCCCTCAAATTTGTTTTATAGTCATTTTTATTGTGTAAAAAATTGTGTTATTTTACTTAATGATGATCAGTAATCGTGAATAATATTAAGGAAAATAAGTGATAACAACATAAGCGTTGTTGCAGTCATTTGAATGGAAAGAGGCTGCATGGACTTAAATTATCAGTTTAAAGTACGTAAGTCACTTAAAGTATCAGTTTTGACAGAACGAAATCTGTCGAGGCAGCTATTTACATAAAGAAAAAACAAAATTACTTTGTTTTAGAGAAATAAGGCAGAACAAGGTCTGCCGGGACGGGACAGCTAGTAACTAATAAAATGACAACAAAAATACTTTTTTTCTTATAAGGGATCTAGCAAAGTGGATAGAAGTCACATCACTAGCAATCTTGTTAACCCCTCCAACTAAGGTGCTTGTGTCTGGAGTGAGTTCTATTTCTAATGACTAACTTTATTTACATGCCCATGTGTAGAACACACACTCACGCAAACACACACCCACACACCATGACAGTTTGAAACACTCCAATTGAATGGTAATAATTTACATGCTATTTTAGACTGGCAATTATCGTACTATTATTTACTCAACCGTCATCGAGACATTCCCTGTCTTCTAAGAGGTCGTCCTCTTAGTTTAGGAAACAGCTTTGTATATTTCTGTTTACATAGATCTTTTGTACCACTCATGTAATAATATGTGCTGGCTATTTGTTTGTCTTTACTCCCCTTATGTTATTATTTTCGTTAGACTTTTATACTCAGTGTATCCTTTCTTAGGTGACGGAGCATTAACACTGTATTGTTGTATCTTTTGTTGCATCAAATAAACGTATTCGTATTATTTTCTTCTTCGTACCGATTTTATTTACATTCAGACTGAGTCAGTATAGCAAAGGTTTTCTGTAAAAGATCGCTTTTAGCGATAAGACCGCCCATTGTATCACCCTTTTTAGTTGTAAAGTTCTTATTGTTTTACTGTTATGGCGTACAATAACGAATATATCTATCTATCTATCTATACTGGCTTCTGCCCGTGAAATGATTCGCATGGGAGGGTTTTCCGCCTTATAACCCGATCCGAAAATTCCGATATAAAACTCAGATTTGTTCAGCAGTTTTTGCTTTTGAAAGAAAATGTGATTTATATTTAATTTTCGAGTGTTATTTTATAAGTCAGCACATTTTACTTTCGACTGTTATTTATAAGTTTACACTAGTAGTATATAACCTTACTGTGTATTACTGTAGCTGTATAGCTCTGTATATAAATATTTGCACGGCATGCACTGAATTTCTTGTAACATCTCTACCTACCACATTTTATGCAAATAAATGATTTATGATTATGATATGATAGCAAATATCCATTCATACAACTATACATCCATTCTCACAAACTTTCGCATTTATGATATCAGTAAGATATGTACCACCACTGATTTGAAAACCACTCTCTGTGTACCACTGACTTGTTGTAATCGTATAAGACGCAGGTGGCTTGCCACGCTGAGCAGGAACTGAGATGACGCATGTCCGGTGGAGAGGCTACAGAGTCGACACAATTTATGACGAGTCAAGGGTACCTCAATTGGCCAGATTATTTCTAGAGCGACCAACCCGGACCAACAATTGGTTAAGCGATTTTAAAATGATTTGTTTAAGAACGTCATGTCATATTTTGCGTGAACCAGATTATGCAAAAAGCTAAAAAAGAAGGTCTATTTGTATGCAGCGTACTAACTTACTAAGGTAATAATTCTGGAATTTTACTCAGGAAAAAGGTCGCATGACAATACGTTATAGTTTTTTTTTGTTCTAATAACTAAATGTTTAATAACTAAACTAAACTAAATGCTTCTCAAACATTTCAGTAAAGTTCTGTGAAAGTGAAACCTTTGCTAAAAAATTCTATAACATCCCCACTTCAATATCAGAATATTCTAGAAGATAATCTGTATAAAGTCGGTCTTGAAACCTAATTCCCTTACTACAGCCGCATCTGATCCATATTAACCTTTTAACTCGCTTAGACACATCAATTACTTTTAATTAAGTGTGCATGAGTCATAATAGTGTTTGTCTGTCAAACGAGGCCTAACGAGGTTGTCTAAATAAGTAATAACAAGAATACTGCCTCCTTGGCCGAGTGGTTTATGCGTCTGCCTTGTGACCCAGTGGGTTCGATTCCCGCGGGAAGCATACTTTGTAAAGTTGTTTCCAGTTTGGCTAGGACATTGTAGGCCTGAATCACCTAATTGTCTGAATAAAAGGTGGTTCCGTGCTTCGGAAGGCACGTATAAGCCGGTGGTCCCGGTCGCCAAATGGCGGTCGTCAATAGAGCACGTCAGAGACCCTTGAGGCGGTCTAGAAACTCTGACACTAAGGTGAATGGGATCGTTAGACCTTACTACCCACACGATATGAAGGACAAGAATATTGCTGAGGTATTAACATACAGACATATTAAGATACTTCCGAGCTTCGAAAAGCACGTTAGCTCGTTGGTGTCGACGGCTATTTTTAGGGTTCCGTAGCCGTATGGCAATAAACGGAACCCTTATATTTTCGTTATGTCTGTCTGTCTGTCCGTCCGTTCGTATGTCACAGCCATTTTATCCGAAACTATTAGGACTATACATGTGAAACTTGGTAAGTAAATGTATTCTGTGTGAACCGCTTTCCGATTATATGAAAAATAATTTAAAATATTTAAAATAAAGGGGGCTCCCCATACATGGAACTGAAACTGATTTTTTTTTTCATGTAACCTATGCGTGTGTGGTATTTATAAACAAGTCTTTAAAAATGACATTGAGGTTTATAAAACCACTTTTTCATAAAGTTAATCGTTTAAAAGATATACGCTTCCAAAGTGGTAAAATGTCCCCTCCCCCTCTAACTTCAATAATAATGGAGTGAAAATGTATGCTGTAGATCTTAATGTAAACTTTCAACCAAAATTGGTTTGAACGAGATCGCGTCAGCAGTTTTTGAGATACAGCATATTTTCAAAAACTGCAAATATAACTTTGTAATCCATACAAACACTATGAAAAACCGAGTTATTTGGCGTAGTTACTACGAAACCCTTCATGGGCGAGTCTGACCCGCACTTGGCCAATTTTTACATCTTAGACAGTCGTAGCGGGTTGTCAGAGGCCTCAAAATCTGATACCCTTGTTGCCAAGGCTATTGTGTTACCCAGCAACTGGGTAACACAATAGCGCTTGATGATGCAGTGAGATTTAGACTACTCGTATTTAAATCTGACAGTTCTAGCTAAAACACGCGATAGCTGCCTAAACTAGCCAAGTACGCGCAGCACCAGTAAGCTAACAGCAGTTGGAATAGAACAGAAATAGTGCAAGTATTAAGAAAATTCCTGATGTAATAAAAATATGCCATTATTAAAATTTAAGAAATGTCTCTACTAGCTATTAATAGATAAATGTTATTATAATGTTGAAGATTTTATGCATGATAATATTTAATTGTAATTTTTGTCTCTCTTTGTTTTTTTCTTTCTATTGTTGATTTTGTTTATTTTTTAATTTAGCTTAAAATAGTATGTTGTTAATTTTGTAAGTTTTTTTTTTCTTTTTGTTACTTTTTTGTTTAGATTTTTAAGTACATATTTGGAATTACGTTCCATACTAAATTTGTACTGTGTATACCAAAGACCTTTATGTTACCTATGTTTCACAAATGAATATTCTGATTCTGATTCAACGGATTACTCTTGTGTCTGTCTCCTTGATAAGTAGACCGATAAGCGAAAACAATGGGGCTACGTGTTAAACCTATCCCCTATTCTAGGTGAACTTAAATTAGGTAGCTAGCCGCTGATGCGACCAGTAGTCACTTTTATTTCTCGGGGCGGATATCCTCTTGGATAACCTAGAGATTGAACTAGGCTGTCTAGACCTTAACTGAATAAAACCCTCGCATACTTTCGCCGGGAGCTGCGGGAACACATAAGTATATCAACATGACCCCCGTCGGCCGGCCCCGTCAGGGCCAGCGCGGGGTATGAGGTGTTTGACTCCTTAACAAATGACAATTCTATTATTACAAAAACAAAAAGTCGTTACCTAACTACCGCTGACAACGGGGTCAATGGTCGATGACGCCTAATTACCTGTTTGAAATTATAATTACAATTGACCCTGTATTCAACACAGTGCAAAAGATAATTAGAAATAGATAATTCCTTGGTCAATCCTAACGACAGATGCGGTCACACGCAGGCGATAAATTATCTATTTTTATCTGTAGCACAAAGTAACGGAAAAGCAGTTTTCTTAGCTAGAAATACCTTACACACAGAGTAACGCGGATGAGTAATCTTTCTACTGCTGCTAAGCAGTATGTAATGGATAAACTGCATTTATGTACACTGTGATGGTGCATTGATTACAAATTTACACTTACAGTTGGCACAAGAATTAATGCACTTCTCAGAGTAAATAGTTAGTATAGTTTATCAGTTCTGTTGAGTCACTGAGTCCCAGGTATGTGAGTCAACAGTTAATTGTAACTAACTTGAACGTGTTGCAAGCACTGGAATCATTTCAGACATTAGGAAAAATGTCTTGACAATTTGTTTCTATTCAATTATGTCGTGGCTTGATAAACCTTCCGGTGATTGTGAGTTGTTTGTTTTGTTCTTTAGAATTGTCTGTGTTTGCCTAATTGTTCTTACTAACATAGTTTTAAGTCTCTAGGGTTGGCCCTTGGTAGAATAATAAAAATAAAAAAAATTCGTTAAGAATCCAAACCTCTAATAAAACCAGAATTCTAAATAAAGGAACATTTAGGCTTAGATTATAAGATAAACAAACATAATAAATTCAATAATGGTAATTAAATGTTAGCCTTGGCTTAATTAAAACAAGAATCCAGATTTGCTGATCATATAGCTGAAATGATTAAAGTCGAGTTGTTTGGCAAGGAAGTAAAACTAAGTCGTTAGTTACTAAATATTCTTATATCATAAATAAATAAGAGCAAAGAGGCCCGCATCCCAGTAGTGCTTACATTATAAGTTGACTATGTATGGTGTTAAGATTTTCTTATTTATAATGGTGCTACTACTGTTAAAATATATATGACACTAGCTTTTGCCCGTGACTTTGTTCGCTCGGGAGGTTTTTCTAAAAAGTACCCTATGTGTGATTCCAGGATGTCTACTATTTACTTACCAAATTTCATTCAGATTCGTTCAGTAATTTTTGCGTGAAAGAGTAACAAACATACAGCCATCCATCCTCACAAACTTTCACATTTATAATATTAGTGAATAAACTTAGGTCTAAGATAACAGACTTGTTACAAACCATTGTATGATTAAAATGGTAGAGCAGTGCAAACGCTCACCTAAATACCTCTGTATCCACTGCCTCACAATAAAGATCTTTGATTGAAAAAGATATCGCCGCTTACTTAAAATAATTGATGTGTGATATAAATAATAATAATAAGTGATGATAAATAACAGAAATTATAAAAAAAATTGTTTATAATTTCTATCATTATTCTCTATTTAAGAAAAGGGTGACCTGCCTAGAAACTAAACAGATTGACAAACCGCTCATCTGACTTACCTGACATAACAAAAAGTATATTAATAGTTTAGTCATTTAGTCACCTCACAGCATTTTTACTTCACAGAAATTACTCGGTATTTACTGCATCCATATACTAAACTTATTTCCAATGTGTTGCAGTCGGCATTGAGAAGGCCGCTACGGAACAAAACGTGGACAAACAAAAAATACCGATTCAATGTACTGGTAAAAATGTAAAATATACCGGTATTTGGATATGTAAGAGGAAAAACTTATTGAGCATAATTGCGTATGATAAATCTATCAAAGTATTAACTAATTAGGTATATTTTGTACAAACATATTATACCTACGGTGATCAAGTCTCAAACAATAATTGGGCTATTTGGAAAACTTTAGGTTTGTTCAACACAACTACACTTAAATTGTATTAGCATTCTTTTGCTTCAAGAAACTATATGTTATACAAAACCGAAGTCATAATATAATTATGTGAAAGTCTTATGTGAAAATCAATTTAAGATGCTATACCTATTTAAAAAAAAAGCAATATGAACGTTTTATAAAAACTCAAAATCTGAACAGTACAACAACCCAAGCAATAGTCCGGGACGGACACAATCGCGTGCGGGCCGCGTTGTACCGAATGCATTGCAAACAACATCGGACGGTAAAGCAGGACAGCCGTTGTGAAACAGGATATGTATAACGAACTTAATTGTTCTAAAAAACGCCGCCGCCGTGTCCGTACTCCTGCTTGCTCAATTGACTTCGGGCAGTTTTTTTGCCAATTTTATCAATTTTAATTGAAGGAAATTAATTTGAATACTGCTTAAAAAGCGTTTATCGATTGCAATTAATGAATTCCGTCTCCGTTTAGGCATGATTGGTACAAGATGAGAATTGAAGATTTAGTAAACTTGACTCTTTTTACAGAACATTCGATTGGACAGTTCTTATATAATTATTTACTGCAATTTGAATATTATATCAAACTTATCAAAACGAATATGCATTTATGTACGTATTCAGGTGAAACTACCTACTACTTAGGTACTTACTCTAAACTTAAAATAAACTCTTTTGCCCGCAAACTTTATGACATAATCTTTACTTGACACTTTTTTCCATTACAATTTTTTTTTCTTGTACCCCAATTTGTAAAATTTGTACTTTTAAAATGGATAATTATTTATGTCAGATATTATTATTTATTTGTTTTTTTTTGTGTCTTTAATGATAACACTTTTTTTTCTCTCTCTTTTTGTTGTCTGGCTGTGCAGTCACTCTGAACCGAGTTACGAGTAGATTTTGTCAACCTCTGTTTTAATATGGGGCCACCAAGATACAGGCTGTGCCTAGCTTGGGGTCCATTGCTAAGTGTGTTGTGTTCTGTAACTATGTTCGTATTGTATTTACTGTCTGTATCATTGTAACTTGTGTGCGTTAAATAAATAAATATAAATAGAATAGTGGATGGCTACCGTTTATCACATGATATAAATATAGGTATTTCTAATTCTATTTCCACTATGCGGGAGAATACAGCACGGTATGGGTTGTATTGAATTTATCAATAGTCATTTAGGTACTTAGGCCAGTAGTGACATTTGTCTGTAGAGTTTTATTTTGTTACTTTTTTAATAATAAGCTCGTTAGACCACCATCTCCTGATGGCAAGCGATGATGTGGTCGAAGATGAAGCACGCTTGCCTAGAAGTAACCTATTCACTCATGATTTAAAGACCCCTAGGTTACTTATCTTTTCTTATGGAAGATAGTGACATTACAATAACCAAAAACATTCGGCTTCAGCGAATATTAGTATTCCCAGCCATTTTATTATCTAAAGAACAAATTAGTATTCTTTTCGCCTCTTAAACAGTATCATTGCCACTACAATATGGGTTAATTCTTAATTATTCATTCAGATAGCTCTTTGAATGACTAAAATATAATTCTTGAATTTTTAGTAAGAATCTTGACGCCAGACCAGTTGACTGGCCGGATTGGAAATGTCAATGACGAGTGGTTTTATGTACATTTCTTTAAGAGTTTTCTGGTCGATTTGTAGATTTTTGGAGTAATCTACTGACTTAATTTGTCTTATCAAGGATGGATTATGCTTTTAAGTGTTTTTATTATAACGAATGGCCGCCCAGTGTTCGAAATTCAAGCATAATTTAAATTATTTTGAGCGAAAGCTATTTTTATATTTCGAAAGCATTATTGTATAATATTGGTTCCGAAATATAAAAATAGATTTGTGCGCGTTGATTTTGTGCCGAATTTTATACTCCTCTGTCATCGTCCTTTTTGTAAAAAGGCGTTCTTTCTTATTTATAAAACAACTAGCTTTTGCCCGCGGCTTCGCTCGCGTTAATTTACACTTTGTCAATAATTCTTGTTGCCAAAAAGGTGTACCGTATCTTTTTGGGTGGTTAAAAAACGCATATAATATTTAAAAAACCATCACCAGGGTCCATCCATCCCCAAAAACAGACAGACAGTTAGTATTTAAAATTTATCTTTTTAAAACCAAAAATGTAGTGTACAATACATTTTTGTAAACTACGTTTCTGGTTTTCCCGTCCTTGGCGTGTTGATTTTGTACGCTTGATACTATGTGAGCACGCCACATACAATTGCCCATGGGAAAACAGTCGTTTTCTAAATGTACACCTGCGACTTTCAGTGTCTGTCCTTGAGCTTCGTTTATGGTCATTGCGAATGCCGCTTTTAGGGGAAATTTGAGTTTTTCGAACTGAATGTGAGGAATAAATACGTTTTCACTGCTTGCTGTTCCTGTCATAATTATTGCTTGAAAACATTGCATCCAAGGTATGTAATTTGTAGTCGCATGCCATTGCAGAGCCGTGGTGCGCCCTGATTACGCATCAACAGGACTGGGACACCAAGTTAAAGCCTCAAATAATGTGATGGGGTACCCTGACAATTCCAGAGAGTTGATAAACTCTACAGAGTACGACGTCACTTGCTTTGTATCCATGACAATGTCGACGGACAGATACTCAACAACATCACAATCCACATCTATACTAATATTATAAAGCTGAAGAGTTTGTTTGTTTGTTTGTTTGTTTGTTTGTTTGCTTGAACGCGCTAATCTCAGGAACTACGGTTCTGATTCGAAAAATTCTTTCAGTGTTAGATAGCCCATTTATCGAGGAAGGCTATAGGCTATATATCATCACGCTAAGACCAATAGGAGCGGAGCACTAATGAAGAATGTTTCAAAATCGGGGGATTTTTTACCACGCGGACGAAGTCGCGGGCGGAAGCTAGTGAGACATAATCTTTTCGTTGATCTGCCCTACAATTTCGTTAGTTGGTGCCAAAATTACTCTTTCACGCAGCCATTCTTTATCCCTCATATTTGTTTTCAAATCAGAATAAACGTGGTTTATTAAATTATCTGTATCTTGGACTACATTCACTATGTATGTTAATAGTTTTAGTTAGTTTCAGCTTCAGTTTCAGCTTCAGCTTCAGCTTCAGTTTTGGTTTCAGCATCAGTTTCAGTTTCAGCTTCAGTTTGGTTTCAGTTTCAGCTTCAGTTTCAGTTTCAATTTCCGTTTCAGCTTCAGTTTTGGTTTCAGTTTCAGATTCAGCTACAGTTTCAGCTTAATTTTCAGCTTCAGCTTCAGTTCCAGCTTCAGCTTCAGTTTTGGTTCAAGCATCAGTTTCAGCTTCAGCTTTAGTTTCAGTTTCAGCTTCAGTTTGGTTTCAGCGTCGGTTTCAGCTACAGTTCCAGTTTTAGTTTCAGCTTCAGTTTGGTTTCAGCGTCAGTTTCAGCTACAGTTCCAGTTTCAGCTTCACTTTCAGCTTCAGCTTCAGTTTTGGTTTTAGCATCAGTTTCAGTTTCAGCTTCAGTTTGGTTTCAGTTTGAGCTTCAGTTTGGTTTCAGCGCCAGTTTCAGCTACAGTTCCAGTTTCAGCTTGAGCTTCAGTTTTGGTTTCAGTTTCAGCTTCAGCTTCAGTTTTGATTGCAGCATCAGTTTCAGTTTCAGCTTCAGTTTGGTTTCAGTTTCAGCTTCAGTTTGGTTTCAGCGTCAGTTTTAGCTGCAGTTCCAGTCTCAGCTTCAGTTTCAGCTTCAGTTTCAGCTTCAGCTTCAGTTTTGGTTTCAGCACCAGTTTCAGTTTCAGTTTGGTTTGAGTTTCAGCTTCAGTTTGTTTGGTTTCAGCGCCAGTTTCAGCTACAGTTCCAGTTTCAGCTTCAGCTTCAGTTTCAGATTCAGTTTCAGCTTCAGCTTCAGCTTCAGTTGTGGTTCCAGTTTCAGATTCAGCTACAATTTCAGCTTCAGTTTCAGCTTCAGCTTCAGTTTTGGTTTCAGCATAAGTTTCAGCTTCAGCTTTAGTTTCAGTTTCAGCTTCAGTTTGGTTTCAGCGTTAGTTTCAGCTACAGTTCCAGTTTCAGTTTCAGCTTCAGCTTCAGTTTTGGTTTTAGCATCAGTTTCAGTTTCAGCTTCAGTTTGGTTTCAGTTTCAGCTTCAGTTTCAGTTTTGTTTCAGCGCCAGTTTCAGCTACAGTTCCGGTTTCAGCTTCAGCTTTGGTTTTAGTTTCAGATTCAGTTTCAGATTCAGTTTCAGCTTCAGCTTCAGTTTTGGTTTCAGCATCAGTTTCAGCTTCAGCTTTAGTTTCAGTTTCAGCTTCAGTTTTGGTTTCAGCATCAGTTTCAGCTACAGTTCCAGTTTCAGCTTCAGCTTCAGTTTAGGTTTCAGTTTCAGTTTCTGCTTTAGTTTTGGTTTTAGTTTCAGATTCAGCTACAGCTTCAGTTTCAGTTTCAGATTCAGTTCAGCTCAAATAAATCATCCCGTTGATATCTGTTGCCACACGATCTTCTCCTATTTTCAAAAGGGCAAACGCATATTGCCCCGATTTTGAAATAGAAATGATTCGTATATTAACTTGATTGGTTAAAATTTAAGCGACACGGTTGGCGTAACTGTTAACTGGTGCATGACGTGGGTTCGACCCCAGCTCTATACAAAGATTTGTATAGCAGTTGTGTAGTTTAAAAAAAATGTTATGAGTGGTTCTTGAATACGCGATTTGAATGAATTGAGAGGGGGAATACAAAGTCCCAACACCCCTTTACATCATTAAGGGATGATTTCCAGGATAAAAACTATCCTATGTCTTTTCCAGGGTCTAAAACTATCTCCATAGCAAACTTCATCCAAATCGGTTTAGCTTTCAAGTGTATTATGTGGGTGGGGAAGGCGAGGACATCATTGTTTCCCTATACAAAATTCCAACACCATTTTTACATCTTTAAGGAATGATTTCCGGGAATAAAACTATGCTATGTCTTTTCCAGGGTCTAAAACTATCTCCATACCAAATTTCATCCAAATCGGTTTAGCGGTCTAAGTGTATTATGTGTGTGGGTAGGGTGGGGACATTATTGATTCCCTATACGAAATTCTAACTTCCCTTTTACATCCTTTAGGAATGATTTCCGGGACGAAACCTATGCTATGTCTTTCCCAGGGACCTAAACTATTCCCTTGCCAAATTTCATCTAAATCGGTTCAGCAGTTTAGGCGTGAAAAGGTAACAGACAGACAGTTACTTTCGTATTATTATAATATTAACTTGGAAGTATTGATGGATATGGAAGTATGGAGTTATATTATTAGTATTAAAGTATGGATAGCTTTTGTCCGCGACTTCGTTCGAGTGGGAGGTTTTCCCCGCGTAAATCCCAAGCCCGTGGGAATTCCGGGATAAAAAGTAGCTTATGTGTTTTTACAGGATGTCAACTGTCTCCTTACCAAATTTCATTGGGATCCGTTCAGTAGTTTTTGCGTGAAAGAGAAACAAATATACAATTCGAAAACTATCCTGCGGGAACCTTACATCGGGATAAAAACTATCCTATGTCCTTCCCACGGTCCTCAACTATCCCCATGCCAAAGTTCATGTAAATCGGTTCAGCGGTTAAGGCGTGAAAAGGTAACAGACAGACAGACAGACAGACAGACAGACAGAGTTACTTTCGCATTTATAATATTAGTATGGAAGTACACAAATACGTCAGTTTTCGAGATAACATAGAATTTTTCATTTTATCATATTTTAATAAGAGAACTAGAAGCGTGGCGTTAGTGCGTAAAATTCGCATTTCTAGCAATCTTGTCAACCTCTACATCTAAGCTAAATATGCTTTTTCTTTTTTTTTATCGTGGTAAAATTATCAAATAAGTCCTCCCACCCCGGGCAGGGTGGGAGGGACTGTCAGACTTTTACTGACTAAAATCCACGGTGTTCCTTCAATAACCCTTTACGTACCGGGGTCACGGTAACGGGATGAGTCCCACGACCCCGGCAGGCTTCGGCCCTCTACGGGGGGGGCCTCGTCATATTGCTGATGCTCTTTGAGGCGCGCGTGGAACACGACGCGCCGTCGACCCGGGCATGGTCCATGGTCGGACAGCGAGTTGCCCTTTACTCGCTGTCCGCATGCCCGCGCCTACGGTGGCCGGAGATCGTCGGCCGACGTCCGACGCCGTGGGCGTCTACCACTGCGGCTGGGCTGGAGGGAGGACGCCATCCTCTCCCTCTCGCGGCCCGCCTCCTCCTTCGGAAGCATGACTGCTTCGCAGAAGGAGGCGACCGCTTCCCACTTCCTCTCGCCCCGCAGCATGGCCTCGACCAATGCCGGGCGCAAGAGGTCTCCGCCTATTGCCGCCGTGAGGACACGTCGGTGCTCTGCCCAAGCGGGGCAGTCCTGCACCGTGTGCTCGACTGTGTCCTCAGGGCGACCCTCGCAGTGGTGACACCCAGGCGTTTCCTCCTTTCCCATCAGACACAGGTACCTCCCGAAACTTCCGTGTCCGGTGAGGACCTGCGTCATACGGTGGGTCAGGACGCCGTGACGCCGATCTAGCCACTCCTCAAAGAGGGGTCTTACCGCCGCAATTGCGGCGTGCCCGAAGCTAAATATGCTTGGAGTGGGTTAGATACTACATAATTATATTTTAAAACTTATCCAACGATAAGCGAAGGAATTGGAGACAAAAAAACCCATTTACCTGTATAGGAGGGATATCAAGTAAAAAGATCTTTTAAGTTTTGATAAAACAACTTTCTAGACATGATAAATATTTAAATTCGTTCTAAAATTCAGCTCCACATCATTTATAGTCTAAAAGCAAAACCGCGGACGGACGTAAACTAAAAGGGTTCCTTATTTTTACTACGGATCCTTAAAATTTAACTCAGTAATGGCACCTGCAATCTATGAACTGATGAATATTCAAATAACATTCCTCAATGGCTAGTGATTGCAAACTGTAAATTGCAAAATATATTAATTGCAAACAATCTTGACAAGCACTCAACAAATTGCTCTTTCTAGATTTTAAAATTATAATATGAAATGCTCGCGCTGTAAGAAACTTGACATTTTGTAGTGCAGAACGAAAATATTAAATACAAATAAAATAGAAATGCTAACGAGAAATGGAGTTTGATTTTCTTTGCTTTGATAATAAATTACTAGCTACCTTATTTTTAACTTTTACGAGTTTGTAATTGTCACACTTTGTGCCGACTATGGGCTGAACAATTTGACAAAAGTCACTGCGTTTATTATAATTATTTTAATGTACTATTATATTTATTAAAAATATATGTATAATGGTGAAGAGGCTTGTGTCTCAGCAGGCTGTGGTAACATTGTGCGCTGATTATGTTGTTTATTAAAACAACATAATCAGCGCACAACTTACTTTATTCAAACTAATTATCACTCAATTACACAACTTTTTTACACATTACACAAATTTTTGCAGAGAAATTCATCCACTTTGAATAGAGGTGAATAAAACATAAACTTTTTCTGATCTAAAACTCGAGCGTTCCAGGGTCACGGTATCTAGTTAGAACATTTCCGATACCCGGCTTTCAACGACACGACTAAGAATAATTTCTGACTTAGCTTTTAGAAGTGTGTATAATCCCTCCTTGAGACAGAATCATCCGAAACAAAAGACGCTCGCTAGTTTATAATTGATTAAAAAAATCTCTTAATTGAGTAGCTCTGCTGGGCACTGACAATATAAACAAGATTCAAGCATAATTGGCAGCAGAGTTCATTGAATCAATTTGTTAGTGATTTTATGTGTCAGGCTTAGTGTGTATATTAACCTCTCATACAGTACGGCCGTTCTAACTTGGCGAGTGTGAAGTTAGGCTCTGCGAACTTTAGCGCTTGTGCACTCGTACAAAAATAAAGGTTTTAAAAAAATAAATGCCAATAACAGTTGTTAACAGGAATAACAACTGCTAATGGCATTTATTTTTTTAAAACCTTTATTTTTGTACGAGCGCACAAGCGCTAAAGTTCGCAGAGCTTAACTTCACACTGGCCAAGTTAGAACGGCCGCATTGTACCTTGAGGTAATTTTTTAGTGTAGATATTTTTATTAAAAGAAAAAATATAACACACTAAATGGTGGACGATGTGGACACACATAAGCCCAAAACGTTTATGGCCCCACAGATTAGTCTGGGGCGTCTTTAAGTCAAGAAAGCTTACCTACTAGTAAGCATGCATGCTTCATCTTCGACCACATCAATGCTTACAACTGTGAGGTCAAAAGCACAGTATAAAAATATCAAAAGCAAGTCTCATAAGAATAATAAAAACAAACATAAAATTGCGATTACTGCTGTGGTCGCAAAAGGGAGCAATCTATTTATTTATTTCACCTTAAAAGTGACACAATTTGCCAAATGCTGCTTATTTATTCTTAAGAAAACAGTAACAACAAGGAGATCGTATGTCTCGAGAAGCTTTTGCGACTTTTCAAATTCAAAACATGCTTATACCAATGCAATTATTACACACTGTATTAAATGTCTTCTTCTTTTATTTACAGGTAAACGCGACGTCATTTTAATTATATTTCCAACACTGAGTCAGGTAAGGTAAATTTTATTTTAGTTCTAATTTTAGACGACCTGACACTGCCCACTACAGTTTATAACAAGCAAGATACAATTATAATATAAGCGAACATCGTACGGAGGAGATTTTATATCCGTGAAAATCAGTACTTAACTATTAACTTAATTATGTACGGGTATTATGTCCTCCTGGCCGTAATAGTTGAACAAAATTAAATCAAAATATATCAATTGATCAACCAATCAATCATTTATTTGCACGAATGTACATTCAAAATACAGCTGGCAAATACAATTGTGAAATACATACGTAAGCTCATCACTAGAACACTATAGACCCACAACAACGTCCCAATACGTCGCAATACGAAGCTGATTACCAAACAATCAGACAAAACACATGACAAGTGCACACGAATAACAAAATAATATCAAGGCGAACTATCAGACCGGCTTGGTATGCATGAATGGACCGAACCTACGCAACTATACTACTGAACCCATGACATGCAAAAACAAACCCTATCTTTCAACAATTAAAGTGCTATCTCCAATGATTAATCAACGAATCTAAGTTACGATAAACAGCATTGAAAATTAGACTTTATTTATTATTGTATGAGGTTCTAGATCTAACAATGGGGGTTTAGATTCTGTTCTAAGCTATTTCGTGGTCATTGTACCTTTATAAGGCTCGGTTCTGCAGGCTTGTGGCCTTATTCGGAGCTCATGCACGCGATATGGTGCTAGTGCGTTATTCTTCGATGAAATCATGTCATTGGCCCACATTGCCTGGAGCAAGGCTTTTGTTTCGTTTTGTAAGATTTTTGAATATGGGTCTACCATTGGTGGTTGTTGTGATTGGAGTTCAATGATGATCCAGTTATCTGAAATCGTATAAATGTTGCGATTAAGACAGCCAACAGAGCAAAAATTATCGTAGGAATTATTGATTGGATGATTGAATCCTCAACGGTCATTTGCATTAGTTGTCCTCGTTTTAATGCCCGATACGCCTAAAAAATTGAAAAGTTCTGTGGAAATAAATACTTGTTCTTTATAAGTGTTTAACGAGACTCACGCGCAATTAATGATGACATCGTAAAAATAATTAGCAACAATTAAGAGTACATTAACCCCTAATAGATTTCCTTGCCACTCTGTATAAGAACATAGATCAGCGTAATTACCCCTTCACTAGATTCGCTCTTATTTATCGCTTCACTGGTTTATTAGTGAACCATGTACTGGAACATTGGTCTGGGTTCAACCGACACTTAATTAGAAGTTTCATTTAAGGCTTCTGTTTGACTGGAAATAGGTGCGGAGAGCTCGTGGCTGCATAACAGCCATATGGGTCGATCTTAAAGCTCCTTTAGCTTCATGGCCACGTTTAAACACATAGGCCATATTTGGAGCATATCACTTAAACCAGATCTAACCAGAGACGTCACTACAAAATATTTTTTTCAAAAGCAATACAAACCAATCGATACGATTGCAAAAATCCTTTGTGACAAGTGTTATTAACGTGACGTGGCGCCCACCACACAAACCGTGCACCCATTGTGTGGGAGTGGGAGAAACATTTGGCAACATGGTATAACGCGGTACATTAATCTGAGATTATACCGCCGCAGGTGACCGGAACACGTTTCATGTTCGTACGAATTAATGACGTAATATCGAGATGAGGATTAATTTTTATGTAGTAATAGATTTGGGTGGATTACGGTTCGTCAACTGGTTTAACAGGTGCTCTTTAGAAGGAAATAGTTATCAAAGTTTGAGTAACATAAAGCCGTCAAGAATATTTGTGTAGTTGATACAGATTCTATTCGCAATGTATTGCCATCACCTGGATATTATTTAGACCTTGAGTCTAAGTTGCTACTGAAATATTCCAAATTATCATCATAATTGTGTTTGGTTTAAATAAAGTATCTGAAATGTAATGAATTGATATTTATTTTGCAAATCGGTTATAAATAACACTTTTATACGTCAGTTTTGGTCTGTATGATGACGTATATTTTAGCTCCCATCAGCTGCACGGGTCTTGTTACTGGATATCTTGTTACCCATGAAAATACTCAACTTCTTAAGTTAGTCTGTAATTAATAAAATAATTTCGTTTACAATCGGTCATAAACGCTAATGATACTAACTGCCTATGCTAATATTTTCACCAAAAGTTATTAATATTCTAATTGTTTCCTTCCTACGTATCTACTGAACAATATTAGATTAAAACAAAGCATGCTAATTAATGAGTTAATCTAATCTGAGATTACTTCGTCAGTGTTGACAGTAGATGTTGGTAATCTTTAATCTGAAGCGATGTAATAATTATAATCTTGATTACAATGTACAACGTAATAGGATTATAATAAAGCATTTATTACTGGTTAGTTGTTTTGCTTGACTTAGTGAATAACGGTGGAACTCGTGGCTAAAGAATAATAGCCGCACGGGTCGATGTTAGAGGTTAAGCAACACGTGTCGAGGTCGTCTGTGGGTGGGTGGCCATCTTTACTTATCGTGCAGTCGTTACGGGTAGTCAAAGGCGTTACGGATAGTCAAAGTCGTTACGGGTAGTCAAATTCGTTACGGGAAGTCAAATTCGTTACGGGAAGCCAGAAAATCTGACACTGGTCTTGCCTCTTGGCAAGATACGATACCTCTTGGTATCGTGTTACCTCTTGGTATCGTGTTACCTCTTGGTATCGTGTTACTTTTTGGTATCGTGTTACCTCTTGGTATCATGTTACCTCTTGGTATCGTGTTATTTCTTGGTATCGTGTTACCTCTTGGTATCATGTTACCTCTTGGTATCGTGTTACCTCTTGGTATCGTGTTACCTCTTGGTATCATGTTACCTCTTGGTGTCGTGTTACCTCTTGGTATCGTGTTACCTCTTGGTATCGTGTTACCTCTAGGTGTCGTGTTACCTCTTGGTATCGTGTTACCCGACTACTGGGAATTGGAGGTCAGGTAAGATAAGCAGTAAATGTAAAACACGAACGCTTAGCTGCATCATGTAATTCCGACAATGATAATATTGTCGAAATTACAATATTTAATGCGACTAAAACCTTTCAATTATCGAGTGACGTTAACCCACTAAAAGTGTTCGTACGTACCTATTATTATTAATCTCTTTATTTTTCCTCACAAAATAACAAAAATAATACATAAAACTAATTACAATTCAAAGCTATACATTTCTTAATTTGTGAGGAACTGGTGTTTGAATTGGGCTAAAATTGCATTTTGGTACTTTCAGTATGCGTATAGTTGACTTCATCGGCGACAGGTGAGAGTATAGTCAAACACGACCTATTATAAATATTAAACAAACCTACTTGGCTCATTATCTTTAGATGGAAATTTTCAGCTGCATTCACGAGTTTTATATACAAAACTAAAAACACATTTCGACCCAATTTCTCATCAGACACGGTTCAGGAAACGCTTGCTTTGCGCATAAAGCCCACATGTGAATCACTTCGCAGTCGGTTATACAAAGCAATTAGGTAGGAACACGTGTAGCCTCAGTTAGCTTTGATAAACTACGAAAACATACAAATACTGAACAGTGTAGTTAGCCTAAATACCAAGGCGTCAGTAGCCTCACACTATTGTTTTTTTTTTTTTCAGTTGCCTTTATTTCCGGGCCGTGGTATCTCGTTAGAATAACCTAACACCTAAGGTGTGGGATTGTGATCCAGAGGCCGTGGATTCGAACCCTACCCACTCCAGACACCAGCATAATTGGAAGCTTAGTCGGAGGGGTTAACAAAGGTTTCTAGTAATGTGGATTCTACCCAAATTGCTAGTTCTTTTCTTAAAAGAAAAAAAAAATCGTCCATATATTTTTCATCTTTCATTGTGCGTACAGCTATGGAATGGAAAACTCTATCGAGTCTATTTTTCCTGATAGCTATAACCTAGGGGTCTTTAAATCAAGAGCGAAAGGTTATTTCTTGGTAAGCGTGCTTCATCTTCGACCACATCTTCGCTTACTCTCAGTAGAGATGGTGGTGAAAAGAGTTGACTCTGCAACCTCGTGAATTATTTTACTGTTACTTCGATCATATTTGGGAAATAAAATACCTCGTATAAACATTATTTTGACCTGGTTTCTGGAGCGAAAATAATTATTAAACGAATGTGACAAATTGATAATCGCTCATTAGTTACTATAATTGGTACACTGAATTTTCAGCGAACTGCCTCATTGGACTTGTATTTAATTTGTGACGCATCGATAATTTATTGTCTATTTAGTTTCAGTTACACTCTACTCGTACACATAAAAAGTTTCGAGTAGGTATTTAGCACAATGCTGGGGTTGCGGGAATGTTCTAGCGAGAAACTGTGTCCCCGAAAAGTAAGGGCAGTTGAAAGTTCAGGATGGATTTTTAATCAGTAGAAGTCTGACACTCTCACCCCGCCCAGAGCAAGAATCATTAAATGATTACGCCAAAGAAAAAAAAAAGTTAGAATTCGGCTTCGGAATTTTTATACAAAAGAGTTAAATTTATTTAACCAAGAAGGATCGTTTATTTTATAATATTTGTAGTATAATCATAGTCTCAAGATAATGTATTACTATAATTATATTAAATAACAGATGCTAAGAATGTTAGGTTAGTTAGTTATGTTTATCCTAACTTGTACTTCAGATCATCACTTAATAACGCTTTTTAAATAGTTAAGCGGATATAACATACATAATACAAGTTATAGATATTAATAACTATGAGAATAAGGATGAATATAAGTAAGACATGCCTATTTTAATATTGCAAGTACGTGCACTTACTAAACATTACAATCAAATCAAATATTCTCGCAGTTTTCTGTATCTGGGTAATTCTGAAAACTCTTTTTCTGCAACTTATACTATATATAGCCGTCTGAGAACTTATTAAGTTTAATATATGTTATACAGTATGTTAACTAACAGAGGGCGTTCCCGTTAAGCCGCAATTATATATTAGTATGTATTATTATATGTAACTATAGGAAAGTACCTAAACAAAGCATGTAAGTACTTTGTGTCAATCACTTACTATCCAACTTGGAGCTACGTAACTTTCTATTGCAATAATCTGTTGCTAACAGTTGGAAAATATTTTTAAACACAATTTGCTTCGTAAGTTTTCCATGCATACAAATATTGAACTGACCAATTCAGTAGTTTTCCCAGCACGCTTCAACAAACAGATCGAACGAAAGTACTGCTCCTGTTTTAATTTAAACACTGTTAGAAGTTTGCAGGTTATTTTACACATATGTAACGAGGAAGTATGTACTCCTAGGTTTATTCCACTATGTTCAACCGGGTTAACAAATCAGATGTTTTGGTGTCCTCATTTCACCTCACACATAAACATAGAAGACTAAAAAAAATAAAACCATTCGAGTTAGTGTTTAGTGATGATAATGCAAAGTGCAAAAATGCTACCAAATAAACACAAGAACCAATCCTTTTAATAAACACAATAGGAAAAGTGCCATTAGACAAATTCTTAGAAAAGACAATTTAATAGTTTAAGTTAAAATTTAATTACTTATAAGCCTATATATAGAAGTTATTGAATTACTTTCTACGTTTATGGACTGAAGTAGTGTTTTTTAGGTATTCATTTATAATTCGGTTCCCTATTACAGTGGGGGATTCAGAGTAGTAATTAAGATCAATTTAAAATATCAAAATCAGAAATTACAGGAATTTCTAGTTTGGTCATTTTCATTTTAAAAGCGCGATTTATTTCATTAGCCAAGAGTGGCGCGAACGTACACTAAAGTAAACACATAAAACAGTTACATAGAGATTTAAAGTGAACTGCGATGATAGAATTATAACTTGTTTGAAAATAGTACAGCAATTTAGAGGTATGTAGGTACGTGAACACATAAAATATAGCGAAATCTAAATGTGGTTCTGACGGTCACGGATCTATCGAAGTGAAGTTCACTAATATTGTTGTATATATTTATTTCAGACACAAATGATCCATATAGAAACATATACACACAATAAAAATGACAAACATACATTACACAAATGTAGCGAAATACCACTTACTGATTAATCACAAAATCTCAGAAACTACAAGTAGTAAGGCTCTGAAATTTTGCATGCGTGTTCCCTTTAGTACGTAAATACTTGCTAAGATGAGATTTTTCGAAATTCCCACGGGATCGTGATTTACACGGGAAAAACTTCCCACGCGAACGAAGTCGCGAACAACTGCTAGTCATCTATAATCAGTACCCTATCTGGAATATTGCCGCTCTGAGTGGCTTGGAACAGAGTGTCAGACTTCTTCCGACTCAAAACCCGCCTCTTCCTTCAGTTGCCATAATTATGAGCCGCGGTATCTACATAGTTAGAACATTCTCTAAACTCCGGCAGGTCACACTCATGGTCAATATTCAGAGCCAACATCAATAGGTATGAAACTATCTACTTACAGCTACACCTGTATCTACCAATAAATTAATTCGAGGAACGGGCAACAGCTACTTATGAATGAAAACCATTGTATCTTCGAATTTCTCGATAGTGTAAATGTTTCGCACGTGTGAAAGCTTTCGAGGAAAACTCTTTTCCTGTCGCACGGGTTCCTGACGCATTGAGTATCTACTACGCCGCTTCTGTTAGGTATTCCAGCTGAGTGTTAGGTATTCAGAGACGCAAATGAATTTTTTGATCAGTTGCCAGGTGCGACGGCAATGTTTTATTTATTTTTATTATTAAGAACTGCAGCATCGTAGTTGTTGGTACTGTTGCTAGCAGAATTTTCTATATAAATATTTATTGATTTATATTTCTTATGCATATCTGCAAATACCTCTAAAGGGTTGACGTGTTAAGAGAAAATTGACGCACAAGTTTCTTTAATGAATATTATACCTACATTTTATGATCAATTTGAAACTGGTGTAACACAAAATGAATTTATGACGTAAATCAAAACATAGCAGAATGACACGGGGACTGCATGACATGAGTGTTTTGCATTTTTGGCATCAGTATCGATCCCTAATCACCCCCTGATAGTTATTTTGGAAATATATTTCATGTACAGAATTGACCTCTCTACAGAATTATTATAAGTATAGAAGAAGATAGTGGTACCTACGTGGGCGGAATTTATGCAGCAAGACATTTTCTACCAGTCAACCTTTGGGTTAAAAAAAACAACATTTAACTATAACGTGTGGACGTGAGGTGTACTGCTCAATGCTGTGTAGGTGTTTGTTTATGTGAGATCTCTCTGTTCTGCGCGACTCCTTTGTGCCGAACGTTCGCCGTAAACTTAAATCGATTTTCGAGTAAAAACATTATTGTTGTTCACTCTCAGTAACTGTATTAAAGATCAAAGGAAAAGGGGCTCTTAAGAATCACACCGAAAGTAAAAATAACGTTGCGAAAATTTTATAAATTCAAGTCAGAAATTGCTAGTAAGACATCGTCAATTTACAAAACCTTGGAACTGAACAATAACGGTGATTAAGAAGAAAACTTTGTGCAAAGACATTTCTAGAAACTTTATAGACGAGAGACAGAAATTATCTCAAATTGTGAAAAGGGTACTTTAAGACTTTATTTGTGTTATATGCAACTAGTTTGACAACTAATCGACTTTCAAGAACTAATTGTCAATGGAAAACTCAGCCAAAATACAAAACAAAACTGAAGGAAACTTTCTTAATTACATACAAAGTAATTTAACTAAACTTAAAGCGACTTATATGTGATCGAAATCAAACTAAATCAATGGGACCTTATAAGACGTTATAAGCTCAAGCACGGTTCCAAATTGGTCGTTTTCTATGCAGAAGAACCGGCAAGACACACCACGATTTCTTTTCAAAAATTAATTGATTTTCAAAATGTTTCCATAATACAAATTTTATTGATTGAAAACCACATGTGCAGAGGGTATCAAGGCCAAGTCCTGTCTTTAATCTACGAAGGCTTTAATCTTATGTTGTCTGAATATAGGTATTTTATGGCAAAAGAATGATCGATGAAGTAAGGGCGAGTACAAACAGTCATGTTTGTTTGACTCACACACATTAGAGACGATTGGCTGACCACTATGGCGAATGCGCGCGACCCTCGGGAGGGGAAAGGGATGATCAACACTGAGGAGCCCTGGAGATACAGGGTCGTGTTGATCAACAACAAGTAGAAAAAAATTAAAAATCGTATATTCATTTAATAAATTAATCTTAGCAACTGGTGATTGACTGGTATAGATGCTTTCAGAACACATATCGTCTTGGGTACATTTATTGTCACTGATATTTCTATCAATATGACACACTTTTAGCAATTTTTATTGGGCAATTGTAGTACCTACGTACGGCAAGAGTGAATAGGTTGCTTCTAAGCTAGTGTGCTCTAGTTTTGGCCACATTATCGATAACTATCAGGTGAGATGGTCAAATTACTACGTACAGTCAAACCGGACTCAGCTGAGTATTAAAGGTCACACTTGAGCTAATCAACAAACAAACAAAAATACGTACGTGAGGCTGGGGACTTTACTTCTTATAAAAGGATGCACCTTTTATAATTCGCGCTAATTTGCGCCGTATTCTAAGTTTATTAGTTGAATAGTTCAAATATCTGCCATAAACATAAATTAGATAATAGAGGGATGATAATCACTCTTTCTGTTCTAATCTCTTATTTGACTCAAAATAATCCTTTAAATTTCATTAAAGACATTTAATACTTACGAGTAGGTATTATTGAAACTGATAATAACTGATAAGAATTTAGGTAAGTATACATGTTATAATAATATTTGGGTGAATTCTGGAAATGATTAGAATTTTCAGCGTAGTCATAATCAAAACTACTTAGCTACGTGCGAAATGATTATAGTAGTAAACGTCATTATTATTTATCACGCAATAGCTCAACTTCTTGTGAAAATTGATCTTAAGGTGCTTATAACTAATTCGTGCACAGCCAATCAAAGTACAAACTCGTACACGTAACTCTTTTATAATATTAGTTTGTGATTTTCAACGTCTAGATCGCAGGTCATCTAGGTAAACCAGAATTCCTACAATGACGTCATTAAACCGTCATTATTACGGTGTGCGAGAGGGACGGTGTACCTATAGTACTATTTCGTTCTCACTTTTGATTTTGACTCTCCTTAGTATTTACGGCCCCTGATCTGCCATAGAAAACAGCTGTCATTGTGATTATTGTGCGCTAAGCTCTGTGAAGTTTTTTCATAGGCTTTCTGAAAATATTAGCCTATTATTATTATGTAGCTTTCTATTGGTGAAATACTTCCTACAAACAGCTGTACCTCTTTATACTATTGGTCTGATTAGTCTTATTGCAATGTTTTAATTTTCCTGTTAGAAGTCACGCTTAACTTCGCTCCCGTGGTTTTCTAGTGTCGCCGAATAGCAAAAAACGGAACCCTTATAGTTTCGTCATGTCTATCTGTCCGTCTGTCCGTCCGTATGTTTCAGCCATTTTATTCCTAAACTATTAGGACTACACATGTGAATTTTGGTAGGTAGATGTATTCTATGAACCGCTTATCGATTCTTATACAAAAATAAAAAATATAATTTCCGCTAACTTCTATAATAATGAAGTGAAAAATCTAAATAAAATATATGCTGTAGATCTTAATAAAAACTTTCAACAAAAATTAGTTTGAACGAGGTAGAGTCAGTTGTTTTTGCGATATAGCACATTGTCTAAAACCGCAAATGTAACTTTGTATTTCATACATACACTATGAAAAACAAGGTTATTTTGCGTAGTTACTACGGAACCCTTCATGGGCGTGTTTGACTCGCACTTGGCCAATTTTTATCACGATATAAACAATCTCTTTTTGTCCTAAAATGTAGCCTTCAACCTACAATCACACCAAATTTCATCCATCCAACGTACCAAGTACTTTATAACTTACCGGCGTAATAAAATATGAAGCTCCATCAACGTCTAGCAGGCTGTTCTCGTTATCTTCCCAGTAAGACGTCGATTCAATCTAAAATTCTTAAGATTACTGAGCTAACACGATAACCAACTGAATTGTTTTTGCGCGACGTAAGTTCCCGGATCTTAAGGGGCAGATATTCGATTTTCGATGATTTTTAATCCAAGATCACGTCTAAACGGCTAGTCGGTATGCTTTGAAAAAAAATAATGATAAACTAGACTATTTCCTTAATAATTTGATATATGAATATTTAAATATTTTTTTGTAAAACATTGTGTAATTTATTTTTAAAAGTACGTCTAACGCGGGCATAAAAGCGAAGATCAGGCAACAACCATTGGGTGTATTTTTATGAAACTTTCACAGTCTAAAAGATAATTTAATTGCCAATCTTTTAGTATACGGCTTTTCTTCATATTGTGTTTGGTAAAGTCATGGTGTATTATTATTCGAATAATCTAGATGCGCAATGAATCGGGGGCTCTTGCGGGCGACGGGCGGCAGTGCATCGCTGACCACTGTCACGAGTAGACGCTAACGCTCCGCGCAAATAAATACAAAATGATTTTATTCGCATAGAAGTTTAACGCCAAAATGGTTGGTAAACCCAAAACACTAAAAAAGAAACGCCTTACAATGTTAAAAATAGATTAATGAAGTAACGAATTTTAATTATTTATATAATTTACTGCCGCCATGGTCGAGTGGTTTAGGGGTTTAACTTGTGTGTGGTCGTGGGTTCGATTCCCGCGGGACGCATACTTTGTAAATTTGTTTCCACTTTGGCTAGGACATTGCAGGCCTGAATCACCTGATTGTCTGATAAAAAGATGGTTCCGTGCTTCGGAAGACACATATAAGCCGGTAGTCCCGGTCGCCAAATGGCGGTCGTCAGAATAGACCACGTCAGAGGCTCTTGAGGCAGTCTAGAAACTCTGACACTAGGGTGTATGGGGTCATTAGACATTACTACCCACACGATAAGAAGATTATTTATATAATCTCTATCAATAGTTTAAATTAGCATATTGGAATAAAATAAATGTGATTTAAATGTAGTAAACAAACTTTTATTTTATTGAAATAATTATGTTATTTCTTTTTAGGAGAACACCAAATAGTAAAGATTCTTGAGTCAAAAATGTAGAGACAGGGTGAGTATGGAAATGTAATTTACGAGTAGGTAACCATATTGGAGCGTAGTAAGGACAGTTCGATTAGAGTTTCAAAAAATACTTGAGTGTTGCTGATATTGGAATAGTTGTAGGTATAGCTCTTGATACGTAAGTAGCATGACCTTGAATGCGGAGATCTAATATTTAGTAGGTACTTACTTAAAATTATTTTTATTTTATTCAAATTATGTTTTTTTTTGGAGTATATCAAATAACTTAGATTCTCGCCGCGAAAATGCAGAGACGAGGTAAATATTGCAATGTAATTGCACCATTCTACAGCGTAGGTACTAAGGACAGTCCGGATTAGAGTATCAAAAAATACTTGAGAGCTGATATTGACACGAGTTGTAGGTATAGGTCTAGGGTAGGTACTTATGTAGCATGACCTTGAATGCGGAGATCTAATGTTTAGTAATTTTTTATTTCATTGAAATAATAGTGTTTTTTTGTGGTGAGTACGAGGTGAGTATTTAACTATAATGTAACCATACTACAGCGTAGTAAGGACAGTCCAAATTAGTTTAAAAAATACTTGAGTGCGGTTTTTGACATAGTTGTAGGTACTTATAGCTAGCTATGGTACGAAAGTACCATGACCTTGAATGCGGAGATCTAATGTTTTGTTTACGCACAACTCTCCAATATTCCAACTTTCGCCCATATGGTCAATCCTACTTTCGCGCCCGTGCCTATACTTACCTAAATTTAATTTATATTATATAACTCGCTTTATATTATATAGATCGCATCGAACTTCTTGAGGTTACGTTGACATCCACCCTTAATTTTGGTCCGTTTATCGAGGCTAAGGCTCAATTGGCTGCCAAAAAGTTGGGAATCCTAGTAATTACACCCTAACTATTGATGATAATATAATAACATTAGATTCACAAGTCGCCACAGAATTTGAAAATTTTTTCACTGACATACCCGTATCGACAATCAAGTCGCTAAAATCATCTGCCATTGCTGCAGATACATTACTTAAAAAAAGTGTTCCAGTTTGTAGTCCAGAGTTTAAATTCCAATATGTTACTTCTAATGACATCATCAAAACTTTTAATTCTTTGAATGTTAAAAAGGCTGCAGATCTGTGGGGTAATTCTGTTCATGTTACTAAGTCCATTATACACATTATAGCTCCTACATTAGCTGTTATATTTAATAATTGTATTGATTGCGGTGAGATTCCTGATTTAATGAAATATAGTAAAATAATCCCACTATTTAAATCAGTTAGTACATCTGACCCTACTAATTATAAACCTATTTCTGTATTGCCCACTTTCAGTAAAATTTTTGAGAAAATTATTTTAATGCAGATGCAAAGATATTTTAATAAACACAAATTGCTACATAATAAACAATTTGGTTTTACAAAAGGACGTTCAACAACTGATGGCCGGTGTTGAACTTTTAGGACACATTTATAATGCATGGGAAGATAAGTGTTGGTAAGTGTTGGGCATTTTTTGCGATTTTTCAAAGGTATTTGACTGTGTTCCCCATGAGACATTAATCAGGAAACTGCACCACTACGGATTCCGGGGCGCCTCTCTGAATCTTCAGACCTCATACTTGAGTGAAAGGATTCAGAGAGTCGACTTGAACGGCAAAAGATCGCCGGGATCTGTGACGTCAAGATGGGGGTCCCCAAGGCTCATTTTTAGGTCCCTTTTTGTTTCTTATTTATATAAATGATTTACCGTACCTGATCAAAAATCATGACATAGTGTTATTCGCTGACGATACTTATCTTTTATTTAAAATCAAAGTTAACAGCAGGTTACTGAAGAAGTAAACAGTGCCCTTGCAACTGTAGTTAGCTGGTTTAATGTTAATAATCTTCTTGTTAATGAGAAAAATACCAAATGCCTAAAATTTACGTTAATTTATGTTAGACAAGTGAATACAAGTGTATCAATAATCTTTTATTTAAAATCAAAGTTAACAGCAGGTTACTGAAGAAGTAAACAGTGCCCTTGCAACTGTAGTTAGATGGTTTAATGTTAATAATCTTCTTGTTAATGAGAAAGAAACCAAATGCCTAAAATTTACGTTACCTCATGTTAGACAAGTGAATACAAGTGTATCAATAAAGGGCGAAATATTGAAACCCGAAGATACCACAGTTTTCTTGGGCATAAATTTGGGTGCGAAGCTTCAGTGGGGCCCCCATATAAATTGTCAAAATAGCCAAGTTCTGCAGCATATGCCGTTAGAAAAATACGTGGATTAACTGATATCGAAACAGCACGTTTAGTCTACTTTAATTACTTTCACAGAGTGATCTCATACGCCATTATACTTTGGGGAAACGCCGCCGACATTCATACAATATTTGTATTACAAAAATGGGCCATTCGTGCAATTTATAAATTAAGTCCTAAGCACTCCTTAAGAGATAAATTTAAAGAGATTAATATTATGACTCTGAATGACTCTGACTATGAATATTAATCTCAGTATATTTATGAGAATCTCTTGTATGCACACAAAAATATTAATCTTTTTAAAAAATACAGTGATATATATACCTAAAAAAAAGTAATGTATATACCTATTAATTTTGTTTTTGTTTATTGTTTTTTTTTATGTACAACGTGTAACGGAAATTCCATATCTATCCAAAAGGGCTGAAGACAACATCTGGTATGGAGTCTCTATGCACAGTTTCAGCACAAAATAACTGACTCAAAGAATTGATACCAAATTATTGGTTTCATATATTTCTTGAATACCAATCATAAAAAACGTGTCACAGCACTACGAGGGTCAATAACTTTTCACGTCACTTGCCAATAACACGATAATTCTTTTCGTTCTTCTTAATTTGAAAAATTCGGTCTCTGGTATCAGTGTATTGTAATTTATAATAAGTTCTACACACGTAGACTTAGGATTACTAAACCCTTGCCATATCGTTTGTTATCATCCAAAGAAGCCATGCACTTGGTTTGTATATACCCTTTAAATTACACGTTGTATATAAATATAATTATTTCATTATTGTACTTGTGAGGACAATGTAGGTTATTCTATCTTCGTAGTTTTTACTTTCACTATAATTTCTTTAATGATGTCAAGCAGTTTGAGTACTTGTGTGGCCTACCCAAATGGCCTTACTTTGGTATTGTTCGTCAAATTGTTGAGCTCCTTAAATTCTAAGTTGAGCTACACGATAACTGAGAAATGCTTGCACTGACTGGACAGGTCCGCTCAAATTTGCTTGGTTATTTCCTCAAAAAAATACCACACACATGAACTTACATACTTCTCATATACAAATACAAATTGTCTGGACTTTAAAAGAGACTTTGACTTCTGATTTTGTTTCGGTGTTTCTTCTCAGAGTAGTCAGTTAAGAAATACCGGCCTCATCTAGCTAAACTAAACACGCAAAAAAACATGACGTGTAAAAGTGTTATTTATAACCAATTTACAAAATAAATATTTAATTTCATTTTATTTCAAAAGTGAGACGGTACTTCACACCGGAACAGCTGCTCAACCTCTATCAAGCGCAAGTTCGGTCGTGTATGGAGTGCTGCTCTCATCTCTGGGACGGATCTGCCAAATACCAGCTTAATGCACTTGAGTCTATAGAGAAACGGGCCAAAAGGCTCATCGGCAACGAGAAACTGGTCGAGACAAAGGTCTAGAGCCTAGAGCATCGGCGACGTGTTGCAAGCCTATCAGTTTTCTATCGGTTACATTTCGGGGAGTGTGCGATGGAATTGCAGTCTTATTAAACCAAGCCCGTTCCATCATAGGACTACAAGACAAACGGTGATGCGCCATCGTTACATGGTGGACATCCCACCCATACGCATGAAACGTTTTGAGATTACTTTAATTATGGGTACGGCTAAGGAGTAGAATTCCCTGCTGGAGTCTGTTTCCTGATAGTTATAACCTGGAAGTCTTTAAGTCAAGAGTGAATAGATTACTTCTAGGCAAGCGTGCTTCATCTTCGACCATATCATCGCTTAACATCAGGTTAGATTATGGTCAAACGCAAGCCTATAAACTATTAAAAAAAAAATTCAGCTCTGGCTGTATACAAAAGGGAAAAACTCAACTCAGCATGTCGAAAATGAGAACATGAATGCTGACAAGTAAATTCATACTTATTTCAATATTCCGATTTCAATGTTATTAAAACTTAATTATTTACGAGTATCAAATGAGTCTAAGTAGCGTAGCCACATAGTCATTTTTATATATATAGATAGATAGATTTACTTGTCTAAATACAGATAGTAGTTTTCAATGACCAGACAATTAAAGTACAGAAAAAATTTGGATGGTGATAATAAATCAGGCAGTACAGTCTTTACTATTTGAAACGTATGGTTACCTTACGAAATTTCGAGCTTGCGTTGCGGGGGTGCATTGCGCGGTCGCGGGGAGTGACGCAAGCTTCTCCCCAGTCGCTCAAGGTCGCTGCCATATAATGTCGCCTTAATACAATCGGCTATGTTATGTGATTCTAACAATTATCTATTATTTAGCTGTGACGTAGATTCGACAAATATCTCGCACGTTTTACATACTTATGTATGTGTAAATATAAAAACGTGAATCTATACCTGCTTATATGTATGTATACGAAAGTTTACTTGTATGGACTGCCGTATGTATGTTCATCACTCAATCAAGTTAAAAGATCTGAATGAAAAATTGGGTGTATTCCCGTTGTCCCCGTAGTCCATGTCCCCGTTAAAGGGGACAAAGGGAATTTAATAAAATAATTAAAATTACTTCCTGTTATCCCCGTTATGTACATATGGGCAACGGGGACAACGGACAGTTAAGATTTCACGTATCGTTGTCCCCTTTAAATTTTTATTTATTTACTAAATACCTTATTTATTATGATTTAGTTTTAAATTAAAGGGTGGAATGAAACACAAAGTATTTAAATGTTATACTTACAAAAACATACCACATTAATATACCTATTTAACTATAACGTCACAGAATTAACAAAGTACAAAAACTATTTAAATAGTAAAAACAAAAATAGGATTGAACTTAAAGCTTAAACATAATGAAAAAAAAAACAATTAAAATAAAGTTGACTACAAACAGAACTTTAATGTTATACTTATTAATAATATCACATTTATTTAGATTACAGAATTGGTAATAATCAACATTTATATATTATCATATTTTTTTAATACATTCGTAAATTATAAATACTTGTGTTGCAATCACATGTTTAGCTATTGTTTAGATACTATGTGTTTTTTTAATTTTATATGTAGTCCTTAGTTCCATTTCATTTGTATAGGTTCAATATTCTCTCTATTAAGGCACTCTCACTTCTAATTTTAACTCAACGGGGACAACGGGCATAATTTGAAAAGCATATATTACAACAAATTAACGAGGACAACGTACGGGGACAACGGGAAGTAATATTAATTATTTTATTAAATTCCCTTTGTCCCCTTTAACGGGGATACGGACTACGGGGACAACGGGAATAAGTACACCAAAAATTGGTACAGCGATATACCTATAAAACATAGGAAGAGCATGTGAATCCATACTTAATATTATAAATGTGATAGCAACTCTGTTTGTCTGTTTTCACGCCTAAGCCACTGAACCGATTTAGATGAAAGTTGGCATGGGAATAGTTTAGGACCCTGGGAAGGACATAGGACAGTTTTAATTCCGGAATTGTCACGGCATCGGGATTTACTCGGGGAAACCCGAACGAACGAACGAACAAACGTTTGCCAAGGTCGGGTTATGGTTGATTAACCGTCTTAACATAATATCGAGATTAATACATGGCTCGGAAAGCACGTCAAGCCGTTGTTGTCGTGGCTGTCAATTGTAAATCTTTGACAGTCGTTACAGGTAGTCAGAAGCTGGAAAATCTGACCTCAGTCTTGCCAAGGGTATCGTGTTACCCATACACTGGATGAAAAGGTCAGTTAGGCCGTCGCTCTATGTAAATAAAACACCTAGTAGATACAGACGGCAGCACGTCAATCTACCCCAATCTGTCAAAACTTACCAATCAAACATTAACCTTCCACTATTGTGATAAGGTTGAAAATCTATTAAAGAAATTTGACAGATTGAGGTAGGTTGAAGTGCAGGTGGCGTCTGTACTTCGCTGCATCCAATTAGACTGAAAACCATCCCCGACATTGTTCGGAAAAGACTTAGCTTAGATGATGATCATGATAGATAAATACAGAATATAATAATATAATATAATATTCCACAACTTTCACACAACGCCATCTAGTCCCAAACTAAGCAGAGCTTGTGCTATGAGTACTAGACAACTGATAAACATACATATATATTTCTAAATACATACATATCCTATTCCTACTAATATTATAAATGCGAAAGTTTGTGAGGATGGATGGATGTTTGTTACTCTTTTACGCAAAAACTACTGAACGGATCTGAATGAAATTTGGTAAGTATATAGTTGGCAGCCTGGAATAACACTTAGGCTACTTTTTATCTCGAAATTCCCACGGGATCGGGATTTGCGCGGGAAAAGCTTCCCACGCGTACGAAGTCGCGGGTAGAAGCTAGTTATAGATAAATTACACCCAGACAAAGAACAAATGATCGTGCTCATCACACAAACATTTGTCCTAGGTGGGAATCGAACCCACGATCTTGCGCATAGCAGTCAGGGCCACTGACCACTATACCAACGGGCCTGTCAAAATAGTTTGGTATAGCTCTTTAGCCATATAGAGTACTAGCTTCTGCTTGCAACTTCGTTCGCGTGGGAGGGTTTTCCCACGTAACATCCCGATCCCGTGGGAATTCCAGGATAAAAAATAGCCTATGTGTTATTCCAGGATGTAAGCTATCTACTTGCCAAATTTCACTCAGATCCGTTTAGTAGTTCTTGCGTGAAAGAGTAACAAACACCCATCCATCTTCACAAACTTTAACATTTTTTTTTAAAACATAACTAGTAATGTGGGTGCAATACACATTACTAGCAATCTTATTAACCCCTCCAAATAAGCTAAATGTGCTTGTGTCTGGAGTGGGTTCACAGCAATAGTGTAGTGGTTGGGGTTCGAACTCGTGACCTCTCGATCACAAATCCGACCCCTTATCCATTAGGCTATTGACGCTTTCACATCTATACTAATATTATAAAGCTGAAGAGTTTGTTTGTTTGTTTGCTTGAACGCGCTAATGTCAGGAAGTACGGTTCTGATTTGAAAAATTCTTTCAGTGTTAGATAGCCCATTTATCAAGGAAGGCTATAGGCTATATATTATCACGCTAAGACCAATAGGAGCGGAGCACTAATGAAGAATGTTTCAAAATCGGGGGATTTTTTTCCACGCGGACGTAGTCGCGGGCGGATGCTAGTTTATAATATTAGTAAGAGTAAGAAGTAAGATTCCTGTGATTACAAAATGTCCAACCTAGTCTCACAGCTAGCTTTATTTAATTAAACATTTATGTTGAATGGAATAAAGAAACCGATTTCCTGAGAATTTTCTTTTGTGACTCAAATGCTATCTTGAGAATTTCTATATCAGGCACATAAGAGGCACTTCCCATAGATAGATGCCATAAAAAAGTCGTAAAGTTTATTTCACAGAAACGATACTAGATTTTGTTCCAATCTATCTTTTTAGAGGAAAACATTATCGTTTTCCTGGTTCATTGAGGAACCCTTGAAATACAAGGAGAATATTAAAAAAGAAGATTCATTTTAGTACATCTTTTTCCTATAATTGCTACTTCGCTATAAAAGACATTCAAACAAAATATTATTTTTTGCTACATGGCGCACTAGAAGCGGCCAATCGTCTCGTTGGTTGATCCAGTATTCGCAAAAAGGTTGAATCATTTTCAAGAAGGAAACGAGTTATTTAATTTTTTACACTTCGGTTATAATCCGGAAGCATTGACAAATGGACGTTTTATTTTTTTTTTCTTTTTATAAAGATAATTAGCAATGTGGGTAGAATTCACATTAAGTACTTTTTTTTTTTTTACGTGGTAAAATTATCAAATAAGTCCTCCCACCCCGGGCAGGGTGGGAGAGACTGTCAGACTTTTACTGACTAAAATCCACAGTGTTCCTTCAATAACCCTTTACGTACCGGGGCCACGGTAATGGGATGAGTCCCACGACCCCGGCAGGCTTCGGCCCTCTGCAGAGGGGGCCTCGTCATGTTGCTAACGCTCTTTGAGGCGCGCGTGGAACACAACGCGCCGTCGACCCGGGCATGGTCCATGGTCGGACAGCGAGTTGCCCTTTACTCGCTGTCCGCATGCCCGCGCCTACGGTGGCCGGAGATCGTCGGCCGACGTCCGACGCCGTGGGCGTTAACCACTGCGGCTGGGCTGGAGGGAGGACGCCATCCTCTCCCTCACACATTAAGTACTAGCAACGTTGTTAACCCCTCCAACTAAGCTAAATATGCTTGTGTCTGGAGTGGATTCACGACTATAGTGTAATGGGTGAGGTTTGAAATCACGACCTCTCGGTCACAAGTCCACCTTATCCATTGGGCTACTGACGCTTATTTATTAAATTCATATATATACAATACAATACATAATTTGCGGTATCCTCCTGTCGTACCAAGGCTGGAGTTTACGCACCTCTACGTCGAATAAGTAAAAACTATCATGACTTTTCCTCAGATTTGGATTTGTTTTGTGTACCAGCTAATAGATTCCGTAACGCGTTGATACAACTGATCAAAGCTAAAAATATGTAACTATAATGTAACTAATTTGAGATCAAACTATAAAGTAACAGTAATTTTGTATTTTTCTCTTGCGCCTCGTTCACAATAGTTTTTTTTATTATTGTGTATTATATGCTGTGAATAACGTCGTGGGTTATACATTTGTAATTTGTATGTATGTATATTCATTAATTAAGACAAAATGTGTAACCGTTTGTTATTCCAAAATAAATAAATAAATAAAATATGGGTCTTAAAATACATAGGTCGTGCTACAGTTGTTCTTGGTCATCTGCTTAATCTCCTCCCAACAATGTTGATCTCGGTTTTCAGTGTAACCGGATACAGTAGAGAACATAATCTTAGAAAGAGGGAATACTCATCTACTTCGACAATCTAGGTAACTGGGTACCCCTAAGCAAAACTGTTTTTAACCAACTTCGAAAAGGAGTACATACATACTGGTCGAATAAAAAACATTCGGCCAGTATGTATGTATAGTATATCCGCGATTTTCTCAGAAACTACTGATCCGATTTCAATCGCATTTTCGTTGTTTGAAAGCATATTTTACAAGAAAGGTTTTAGTATATAACAAATCAGGTTCTGATGAAGACCTTCGGAGATAAGTGATGGAACTCTTCAATTTGAAACAGCAAATCTCCCGCGATTGCTGCCCTCGTACATCTATGTACTGTTTAGCATAATCAGCCTATTAATATCACCACAGCTGAGGCACAGACCTTCTGAATCACGTCTGAAATATGGTTTAAGTGGGTAAAAAAAAACGTGTACCGCAAACTCTCTTTTTAAAAGTAAGTGCGAACGGATACACTAAAAACATTTTTGCAAAAAATAAAACCGACTTCCATATCAAAACACTACAAAGCCAAAAATAATTTTAATTTCGGTAGTCGGTGTTATTGGTTTTGTATTTTCTTTTTTTTTTCACACCGCCTTCCGAAATTAAAATTATTTTTGGCTTTGTAGTGTTTTGATATGGAAGTCGGTTTTATTTTTTGCAAAAAAGTTTTTATTTTCGTGCTTTTTAGTGGGTCAGTGAATTTTTCAAATCGGTTCGTAAATGACGGAGTTATGCGCGAACAAAAAACGCAATGCAGAGTAAACGAAAAGATCATCAACGTAAATATTTTTTTTAGACTTTTGTTGATTTTTCAGAAACGGCTTGTCCAATTTCAATAAAATTTTCATGGGACCATTTGGGAATAGTATACCCTTTCTAACAAGATAAGAATTTTTCAAATCGGTTGGCAAGCGACGGAGTTATGCGTGGTCAAAGATAAAAAAATAAAAATAAAAAACAAACATCCGAATTGAGAACCTCCTCCTGTTTTAGAAGTCGGTTAAAAATGCATAAAATATTATTTTTTACAAAAAATTGAACCGACTTCAAAACTTACAAAAAAGACTTGCACTACAAAGAGAGAAATAACCTTAAATATTGTCTAATTCCTTTTAAAATAAGGGCTAGGTATCTACTCATGACTGAAGTTCGTGCCAAGATAAATGAATAGGTTTATTTCTCTCTTTGCAGTGCAAGTCTTTTTTGTAAGTTTTGAAGTCGGTTAAATTTTTTGGAAAAAAAAAGTTTTTTTTTTTATTTCTTTTGTCTACCAGTATTTAAAGTCCAAATGAAAGCCGGAATCAACGGCTCAACGTGCTTTCTGAAGCACGGAAGGAATCTTGTTATCTTAAAACGGTTACCTATCCACGTACGCCTGTTATTATTTTAGCCACAAACATCTTCCGTGACACGGTAATTACACCTTCAATTTTAAAAAAGTACACTGCTCGAAAACCTTCTATCCACCGAATCAAAACCGGCACCTATTACCACATTACGCGTATCACAGTCTGCGTGTCAAACACTGCCATCAATAATCCGTGATCCGCCAATTCGTTGCGAGCACACTATACTTTCTATCAGTCTCGCTATAAAAACACTGTGCATAGTAATTGCCGTATCTTGCGCAAGTCTTGCATAACCTCCTTCCTCCTATTGTGCGCTTCTTATGTAATAAGTAATAACTAAAATAACTTCTTAATTTAGTCTGTTTTATGAGAGAATTATGTTCATTGTCGGTTAATTTGGAGCTTTGAGATGAAAGAATTTGGAGCGTGGCGAATGTTTGTTTTAGTGACTAATTTGAGAGCCTGTGCTGTTAATCTGTTACGCTATGGAGCACATGTGCATTCTACCTACCGGAGACCAGTGGCTAGTGGATCTGCTTCCAGTTCTAAAGTTTTTCCAGCGTCAGCAATCACCGTCACCTTTTCGCGGACAAAACACTATAATTTCTACCTCTAGTAACAGTTTTGCTACCAGTAAATGTAGTATTTACATGCATAAATGTACGTATTAATCATATCCGCTACAGTCGTCAAGATCATGTGGCGGCTTTCATTAAATCCGCAGACCTGGCATACCGGTTTTTTTGCAAATTATGGCATGAAAACCATAATTGTGAAATAGCGCGAATACCCCCGTTGCACCGCAGAAACGAACAACCCCAACATCATCCTGAACATATTATTACTCATTATACTTAATTATTCTACTGACAGACTCCCGGTGTATAAGTATTACTTACATTTTTAGTATAGTCTTTATTTATTAATGTTCGTGATTTATTATGTTTCGCCAGTCATATAACTTACTCAGCGGGGACCTGACCTCGTGCAGGATATTGTTCATTGCCTGCAGAGGGTCCTAATTATGGTAGCCACTAAATATTCCATGATCAATATGGAATTGGTCACATAGCATTTTTAAGCACTGTAATTGCTAGAAATGTAAAATATACAATAATTACCGCGACTCATTTTCGTTATTGTCTGATAAATGTCTAATAAATAATAATTGTCAAGCAATTATTTTAATCGTGAGGATTCGAGATAGATACCTGCCGTTAGCTTGATCAAGGTACATGTTTTAGTATTATCGTTATTAAAAAATGATAAATGATCTTTATTTTGAAAATTGGTTATTAAATAACACTTTTACACGTCATTTTTTTTCGTAAATATTAACTAGATGAGGCCGGTGTTTCCTAACTGACTACCCTGAGAAGAAACACCGAAACAAACTCAGGGGTCCGTCTCTTTTAAAGTCCATACAATCTATACTGGTTTAATTATATTGAAGAAAGATGCTCACAGATTTGACTGGGCCTGTCCATACAGTGCAAGCATTTGTCAGATGACGTATAGCTCAACTTAGAACAAGGAGCTTAACGATTTAACGAACAATACCAAGGTAAGGGAGGACGTTTGGGTAGGCCGCAAAAAGCACTCAGATATATATCAGATGGTGTTTTTGCCGCCAATTATCAAGTTTACTTTGAGTTCAGTATAGTTTAATTGAATAGTCAGGTCTTTTAATTTATCTTATAATCGGTCACAAATAGGTACCTTTTTTTCGGTGGGAAAACCATCAAATGACTTGAGACTTCTACTTACTAAAAACCTCCCCAGTTCCTTCAGTTGCCCGTGTGGTACGGGGCCACGGTATCTTGTTAAAACATTTAACACAAATAGGTACCTAATTAAAAAATCATACATTTTTTGCAAACAATAACAGTTCGATCCAAAACGAGGTTTCTTCAGGTCAATACCAGCAAGTCAATACTAATGTCCCATTGTGTAGTGGGAACGTCCTCAAAACTGAGCGACACACTTTCAACGAGAATATCCACGGTTACTTATACATAAATCTCTTAATACATTGCATGGTCTTACGCAGTGGTAGCTGAGGAAGCAATGGACACTACGCAGTGGGTATTATGTAGGTGAGTGTCGGTCTTAGTAGCAGTCGGTTCCATTGTCGTGTCGAAATATGATATACGGTACTTATGTGTCCCATCACTATTGTTCTAATGACTTTTAAGTTAGGGCTGTCCCTGAGATCTTCAACCAGATAGACTTATTTGAAAAAAAAAATGTGTCATTGAATATGAGTCGTAAGAATAGCTTCACGTAAGGTTCTGACACGTTGGTTGTATTATAAAAAACAAGTTGAATCAAAATACGTTGAGCAGTTTTGACGTGATAACTTACAGACAGATACACTTTTTCATTTATTCTTCATTCTTTTTTTCATTCTTCTAATTGTGATCGGTTATGTCAATAAAAATGACGTTAAATAAAAACCTAACTAATAGCTATAGTTAATAAATAATAGTGTTTTTTGCCATTATTGGATAGATGCCAGATATTAGCTTTGTAACTTACACATTCAATGGAAAAGAATCAAGAACAAAAATTATACCTAGCTACTTTTATTTTATTCATATTGCATTAGAAATCAAGCAGTTACTCCTGAAAATAACAATTTTATTGCATGCCATATTGAAGCTGTCATTAATTTTATTATACAGAGCTGATACGACAGAGGAGCATTAAATTACACTACGTATACTATACGTGTCTAGTGTTAATTTGATACAGTTAAAAAATAACACTAGCCAAAAAAATTTTTTTTTTTCATACAATCTAAATAGCTTACAAATCAGAGTAAAACGCAACAACCCTTTGTAAATAAATGTGACTGGCCTTTGATACCTAGGTAACAAAGTGGCAACGTAGCGCGGCGTGTGTTATCTCTTGTCTTGGTCAGATTTACGGTGCATCTCATCAAAATCATTTGCGACTAAACTACTTCTCCTATTTAATTGATTTTTGGTACAAAGCTTGAATATGGTACCTAGTATACGCAGTTTAAAGGAAAGCCCCTCGGTCGTATCAACTCTGTATATATAATATTAGCTACGCTCACGACTTCGTTCACATGGGAGGTTTCCCGCACAAATCACAATCCCGCGAGAATTCCGAAATGTCTTCCTCTATGTTTCAGTGACAGTTTCACTAGAATAGGTTCAACCGTTCAGAGATTAGCCCGGACAAACAAAAAGACAGGCAAAAGTTTTAAAAAGATTTTGTTAGTATCGTTTACATAGCACATTTATTTTAAAAGAACAGACAGGCACTTCAATTTTATTTATATGTATAGGTAAATAATAGCTGTACTGTTGAACACATCAATAAAACCCAGAAATATTACCTACTTTATGTAATAACTACAATAAAAAACTTAGTCTGTCATTAATGTTTTACTAGCAGGCATAAAAATTACAATAATTTTCAGTCATAATTGTACCGGTCAGTTGGATCTTGGCTCTGACAATAATTTATGTAATAGGTAATTATTGGGCTTCCTCGTCGTATGTGTTGAAGTGTTATTTTAATAACGGGCCTGCATACACATAACTTGTACCAGTTTATTTCTTACCACATCAAGAAGATTACTACAGACATTCTTTTATGTAATAACGATAATAACTGATTTTATTTTTGTGATGTTTTGAATAGGGTTGGTTATCTTTTGATAATATTGTTTTCTTTCTGTTAAATGTTTCTGTCTGTTTTATATCGTATTGTGGTGAAGAAAATTAAATAACTAAAACTTCTACTTTTAACTTGAACTTATTGGTGACTATAATAGGCACAGCCCTACTAGCGCGACACTATAGCGACGTCACTTCCTCTATTTGCATCCGACATCGACAGACCGCTCTCTTAGCATCGCCGCTATTGTTACTATGTGCTAATAACTCCACAAATACAGACAGTTACGTATTGACACACATAATGTAACGTTTATTCATGTTAAAGGATTCATGGGAAATTATTGTGCATAACTATGTGATTTTTTTCGCATAGTTCTATGTAACTGCAACGTTTGTACTTTTGTAGGTACTGTCTTTTTATAGAATAAACAATGTTTATGTTGCAACGGATACTAAGCGGGAAACTAGTTTCTCATATGTTTACCCCCATACTTTGCCAGCATCTTGTCACCAACGGGCGAAAGTCAGACTCCAAAATCCATATCTGGGAATCGAATCATTTTTTTTTATTAGGGTTCCGTTGCCGAATGGCAAAAACCGGAACCCTTATAGTTTCGACATGTCTGTCCGTCTGTCTGTCTGTCCGTCCGTCCGTATGTCACAGCCATTTTATTCCGAAACTGTTAGAACTATACATGTTAAACTTGGTAGATAGATGTATTCTGTAAACCGCTTTCCGATTTTATGAAAAAAATTAAAAAATATTTAAAATAAAGGGGGGCTCCCCATACATGGAACTAAAACTGAAAATATTTTTTTTCATGAAACCTATTCGTGTGTGGTATTTATAGACAGGTCTTTAAAAATGACATAGAGGTTTCTAAAACCACTTTTTCATAAAATTAATCGTTTAAAAGATATATGCTTCTAAAGTGGTAAAATGTGTGTCCCTCCCCCTCTAACTTCTATAATTATGGAGTGAAAAATCTAAAAAAAATATATGCTGTAGACCTTAATGTAATCTTTCAACCAAAATTGGTTTGAACGAGATCGAGTCAGCAATTTTTGTGATACAGCATATTTTCTAAAACCGCAAATATAACTTTGTAATTCATACAAACACTACGAAAAACAAAGTTATTTGGCGTAGTTGTAAAAATTGTAAATAAGCTAGTTTTAAGAAATTTTTAAGTTTTTTTTTTATAATTAAAAAAAAATATATTTATTATAGTTACTACGGAACCCTACATGGGCGAGTCTGACTCGCACTTGGCCAATTTTTATTGAGATTAGGCTCGCGTTTGACCACCATCTCACTTGATGGCAAGTGATGATGTGGTCGACGATGGAGCAAGCTTAACTAGAAGTAACCTATTCCTATATAAAGATCCCCAGGTTATAGCTATCAGAAAACATAGGCTCCGACAGGGAATTCCAATGCTTAGCTGTACGCACAATGATAGTATGCTTATCATTATGCTCAATAGTAGGTCTCAGGTCCGCGAAACGAGGAAGAAGTCTTTAAATTCGATGAAAACATACATGGTAACGTTATTACGAGCACGTCATTGAAGGCAATATATCGAGTTATCGACAGGTTCTTTTCTTATCAAAAATATACGAGTGGAGTATACACTAAATTGATATTCCGGTATTTCTTTTACTACTAAATTTTTTTGCAAGTTTGCATGCAAGAAAGTATGCTGTGAGGACGATAACTATCAAGTTAATTTATTTATTACAATAAGAAAATTGGAACTCTCATTAGAACCTCACGGTTTACAAAAAAAAGATATAAGTATAGAATAATAGTGACTGAAATCTTGTGTGCAGGACTAACAGCCATTATACACAGGATAATAATAGAGTAATAAACAGTGAGCCAATTAGAAGTCCTCACGTTTAGAGGCAGGAAAATCTTAATATATAATGGTAACATAAACCAAATCATAGTATTGAAATACCAAGAAATATATATAACGTGTAATTTAAAGGGTATATACATACCAAGTGCACGGCTTCTTTGGATGATAATAAACGATATGGCAAGGGTTTTCTAATCCTATGTGTTCATATGTGGAGCATATTAGAAATTTCAATACATTGATACCAGACCCCGAATTTTTCAAATTAAGAAGAACGAAGAGAATTATCGTTTTATTGGCAAGTGACGTGGAAAGTGATGACCAGCATACAGCTTTTCATTATATTTGAAAAAATCAAGGACAAAAACAATTTATCAGTTGAACATAAACATGTATAACTCGTATGTTACAACCCATACTATGTGTAGAGTAGTTTATAGACCCATAACCGGTAGCAAACATGATGGTTATGATTGATTGGTTTGACCCGCGGGGCGCTGATTGATCAACTGAAGTAGGAAGTACTTCAGTTTCCTAAGTTCCTACCCGGAAAACACTAAGAACTAACTGTTAACTATTGTAAAGAAAGGGACAAAAAACCTTGTCTGCATGGATTACACAAGGATACGATTAGTGCACACAGATTGTGTACAAGTCGAGAAAGTCCGAGATTTGCCGATCGAGATCGCTTGGAGAAAGCGTGCACCTAAATAGATGCGACCAGGCAGCCCTTGACTCAGTACAGATATACATATACATATAAGTACCTATATGATGTGGATAGGTATGTATGTCGTTATAATATCTAGTTGAAGTAACTTGCATCTCTATAGCACCATTTTGGGACCAGTAAGAACAGATAGAATTAACAGTAGTATTAACAGCGTATGTACTTACTTTATAAGTTTGTAGAGATTATATTATATTATATTATATTATAGAATAGAAGGCGAGAACATGACGTTTAAAAAAACTTTTTTGCAAAAAATAAAACCGACTTCCATATCAAAACACTACAAAGCCAAAAATAATTTTAATTTCGGTAGTCGGTGTTATTGGTTTTGGATTTTCTTTTTTTTCACACCGCCTTCCGAAATTAAAATTATTTTTGGCTTTGTAGTGTTTTGATATGGAAGTCGGTTTTATTTTTTGCAAAAAAGTTTTTATTTACGCGCTTTTTAGTGGATCAGTTTTAATTAATCTAGTTACAAAAGCAAAAATGTCGACTACTTATCACCTTCACCAGCAGAGTAAACGAAAAGATCGTCTATGTAAATATCTTTTTCAGACTTTTGTCTATTTTTCAGAAACGGCTTGTCCGATTTCGATAAAATGAAAATTTATGGGACCATTTGGAAAGTATACCCTTTTCAACAAAAAAAGAATTTTTCAAATCAGTTGGCAAGCGACGGAGATATGCCCGAACAAACATAAAAAAAGAAAAAAAAAACAAACATACATCCGAATTGAGAACCTCCTCCTTTTTTAGAAGTCGGTTAAAAAAAGAGTCGTACCTACTTTATAAGATACCGTAAAATGCTTTTTTTTCTTACCTCACAATTACAATTTTATAAGAACCTCGCGTCTTCCTCAAAATTTCCGAGTTTCCCAGTCTTCACGTAAGTAAACGCACGTGACATGCCAAATAATTTGAAGAAAAACGGCCTTCGCTAACTCGAGCAGAGTCACACTTCCGCATGTAAGTATTCCACTGCTCGCCGGCTTCCGAAGTGGCGCGTGCGCTGGGAAAACGACGCGAAATGAATACTGAACAGAAGGAAGTGTTGGCTTCCTTATTACTTGATCATTCTGTTGCAGATGCTAAGTAGACTAAATAGGTTGTTATGAGTTTAATTTCAAATAAATATTACGAGAACTGTTGTGTTATGAATACTTTATATTAAAAAAAAAAATAGTTTTTAATGATTATAATTAGGCTTAGTATCCACAATTCTACATTCTGCACAGAATCATTTTGTACAATAGTAGCCAGAAGACGCCATTTCATTTTTGCGTTTATTCTTTATAAAATGATCAGACTTGATATTATGAAGTTCCAATATTATAATGTTTACCTGCTATTCAATTACAATTTTACTGATGATTGGCTTCTTTGAAACGTAATTAACCGATAGTGCTAATGAATACCTCAGCAAAAAACGAAGCCATAAACCACAGGTACTAAAATCGTGACGTATTTTGATATTTCGGAACACGTTCAAGGTTTCAAAACTTGTTTCTGTTTGAAATACCCGAACCTGCCGTTCGATAGTCTAATTTACAGCGAAGACCTTCAGGCAATGACTGAATAGTTGGTAAACATTTGTGAAATTGTATTTGAAAAGTAAAAATGTTGGCATTTGTTCCGGTCTTTCTGTAAATACTAATTCCATGGATCTCAGTATAGTACCAATATTGGCTTTGCTATAAAGCAAAATGTGTATATATGTAGAAATTTGAATTTGGAATAATTTGTTTTTTTTTTTTTGAGTCACTGTTATGAACTGACCAAATCTTATAGACAACTGGTAATTTTACTTAGATCTTGAATATGGAATACAAAATATGAATTTTCTTGTTTTTTTTTTATTCCGGATGACCTCTCTTGACCTCGATCACGCCTACGATAGAACGAGCGAGCCTAGAAGATGCCTGCTCACTCTTGCTTTAAAGGCTGACGTGCTAATTAATTGCCAGATCTGATAAAAAGCTGGTAATTTAACTATTTGCTGATATAACGTCACGGTGATACATTTAGCAACTACTTGTTACTTGTATATAGTTTTTATGCGCTAATATATTGATATCTAAAAGTATCACGAACAATTAACAATAAAATTACCCAATACGTCAATGTATGTACTTTCCATAAAGATATAAAATGGATACCTATTCGCTAATATTTTATTAGGCAATTAACATATTATCTTGTTTTTAAAGATAATGTACTGACAATATTCGACTACTTATATCAAATTAATTCGAATTCCAGATAGACGCCGCAGCATATTTGTTGAAAAGGCACTATAATTTACTCCTAATTATTATTTATTCAGATGTTTACGTAAATCTGGAAGATACATTAATTTGTAACAATGTTTGCACACGCAGCGAAATATGAAGCTGTTATTGTATCTTGTCCCTACTTAGGTACACTTTACAATATGTATGTAGAGTACTAGCTTCATTCACATGGGAGGGTTTTCCCGTGTGAATCCCGATCCCATGGGAATTCCGGGATAAAAAGTATCTTATGTGTTATTCCAAGATTTCAACTATCTATTTACCAAATTTAATTTAGATCCGTTCAGTAGTTTTTGCGTGAAAGAATTACAAACATCCATCTAACCATTAATCCTTACAAGGATTAGAAAATCATTTACTTAAAAAAATATAATAGGCTCACGTTTGACCACTATCTCATCTGATGGTAACCTATTCACTCTTGACTTAAAGTCCCCCAGGTTACAGCTCTCAAGAAACACAGACTCCGACAGGCCGACTTATCTAAATCCAAGCTAAAATATGCATTACTAGTACCCACGCGGGGCTTCGCTCCCGTGGATTCTATCACGGTAAACACATAACTCTCCTTTTTTGCAGTCGGGTAAAAAGTAGCCTTTAACCTTCCTCAAGCTTCAAGCTACGTCCATACCAAATTGCATCCAAATCCACCCAGTACTTTTGAAGATTAGCGCGTTCAAGCAAACAAACAAACAAACTTTTCCGCTTTATAATATTAAGTATAGATTAATTATTGTTTTTTCTTCAAACATATTAATTGATAAGTATACTAAAAACAAATAAGAAACAAACCGGATTATTCAGCGTAACAGCACACGATACAGCAAAAATACCAATCAATTCAAGTCAGTAAATAAAAATCTGTTTGTATTTCGAACAAAGCAAATTCATAAAAGGATATTTTAGCGATAAATCTGTTTAGATCACGGTTCGATAAAAATGATAAAACGTTTAAAACAGTATGTTTAAAATATGACTCTATAACATTTATTTACTTCACGATAAAATCTATCAGTATTGAGAATATTAATTCATTATTGACATTTCCTATAATTTAAATTCAATCTCAACAATAATGTTTAAATCATCGAAGTATGAATAAATATAAACCTCAAAAAAAAACTGAACTGAAGTTGGCAATCATTGTACTGATAGTCGTCTCAGCCAATGTGTCTTAATAGCTAAGAGCCTCGACCAATACCTTAGGAAGCTCTCGTTAGGCGGCTGGATCAAGGGCTTGTTTTAGAAAGCGGTACTCCTGGACACGGCTCGTATCGTCAGGAGGTTCCTCAGCCTGGAGCCCTGACCACCGGTAGCTTGGACTTTATTCCCGATACTGGTGGGCTACTTTTTATATTTTTTGTACAGAAATATTTAAAAAAATATTATTTATTAGAAATAAAGTATTTATTAGAAAAAAACCATTAAGCTTTTATTAATAATATTTTTCTTTTGTTTACAGGTAAGCAAGGCAAGTCAAGCTCCGCACTTCTACACTTAATTTTGTGATAAGTACACACATCGAGATACTCAAGTTGTTCTGAATTTAACAATCAATCTAAAATCAAACCAGACCTGTAGGTAATACGGCTGTCCAAATCCAAAACTCAGTAAATGTCTCTTAGGAAGTCACTTTTACCAATTTAACATCCTATAATATATGCATACCTATTTCACTTTAAAATTTCGTTTTATTTCCTTTTTAGGTTTTGAAATGGGGCAACTGAATATGAGTTGACCTACAATGGGCAAAAGGTCATCTGCCCTCGGGTCCCCAAGGATACTAAAAAGAATAAAAACGCTGGTGCTGTCAGGTCTGGTGTTATAGACCAGAAAATAAATCTGAGTGATCAGCATTATCATTTTTATCGTCGTAAATGATCGGTTGGAAACATAAAGGTTAAATAAAAAATAATACATGGAAAAGAAACTTGTTTAGATCTCTTTGTTAAAGTTTTTTTTTTAACAAAGAAATCCAATAAGTTGGATGCTAAACCATAAGGAAACCAAATTTTATATCCCTCAAAAAATACATAATTCGATAACATGTTCAATATTATTGCATAGTGCTAATGAACTAGGAACATATTTATAAAACGAATACTTGTCGGAGTAATATTAAAATCACTTGCGATACAATTGACACGTCTTGTAAAAAACTATACTAATAGGGAATCAAATATTAATATAGATTTTTTATAAATGTTTGTTCTAGATTTTAAAATGCTACTCAGCGTTAAATCTTACCATACGGCCAAAAAGTCTTTATTTAAAGAACGCTGAAAATTACTCGACTGAAAATGTAACATTGTCTGAAAAACAACAGAGTGATTGGAAGTAGACTGTTGGAAGTCAGTGCTGTAATAGATTACTCTGTAACTTTTCCTTTCATCTCAAAGAAGTTAAAACGCGCATGTTAAGAAACACAGAAGAAATGACATTGAATTAGGTCATTCTGTTTTAATTTCGATAAAATAACTACTCAAAACAAAATAAGGGCCACTTGTACATTTACATTTTAAACTAACTGAATGTTGACCTACGTTATGATAACTCATTTCTATGAGTTGTGTTATGATCTTAAGTGGTTGAGGAACGATAACAGTGAAGTATGGGCAATATTGTGGTCGAGGGTACGATTTGACTGATATTTTATCCCGAACCTTTTCAAGTGAGTAGTTTTGTTTAATTTTTGTGTTTTATTTCAATCAGTTTAACTTCAGTTCGCTGTGTGTTACGGTTGTTTTTAAGTTAAGCGTGCAAATCGATCGTTTAACTGTACAATGCCAAGAATTCGACACCATATGGACAACGCTACTGCTATTAGAGCCGTAGCAATGATTGAGGGTGGTCAATCGCAACGTTCCGTGTCTCTGCAGTTAGGATATTCACGAAGGGCTGTTCAAAACTTGTGGAACCGGTACCAGGAGACCGGAAGTGTGTCTCGGCGTCGTGGCTCGGGAAGAGTACGTGCTACTACTGCCAGCGAGGATCGGTACATTCGACTTTGTGCAAGACGTGAACGAACTGTTACAGCGCGCACTCTGCAAAATCGTCTACGCCGGACTACAGGTACAACTGTTAGTGACCAAACTATACGCAATCGCTTGCACGAAGACCTGCAACGTTCAAGAAGGCGAGTAATTCAAACTAAACTGAACGGGAGCCAGAGTGCAAACCGTTTAAGATTTGCGCGTCAATATCTTGAATGGGGGATGGAGGAATGGCGTAACGTGCTCTTCACGGATGTGTGCAAGGTGAAGTTTTATAGTGACGATCGACGTGTCAGAGTGTGGAGAAGAAGCGGTGAATGATTTTCTGATCCTTGCATACACGAACGTGACAGATTTGGTGGTCCCAACTCCCAATGTCATGGTCTGGGGCGGAATCAGCTTACAAGGCAAAACTGGGCTTGTTTTTCTGAACGAGGGTACAGTAACAGCACAAAGTTACATCGAACATGTTGTCAGGCCCCATGTTATATCGTTTTCACAACGAGCAGACGATGGCTTCATCCTAATGCAGGATAATGCACGAGCACACACAGCCCGAGCGACCATGTCTGTCTTAGAGGAAGCCAATATTCAGGTTTTGCCATGGCCTGCCAACAGCCCCGACCTAAATCCGATCGAACACCTTTGGGACCAGCTGAAACGGCGAGTCAGAGCAGCTCAAGAAGATGTACACACCCAGCGCCAGTTGATTGACCTCCTGAAAAGGTGTTGGGAGGAGATTCCTGACGAGAACATCAGACACCTTATTGAGAGCATGCCTTCGAGGCTTCGAGAATGTGTTTTAAAAAGGGGAGGACATACTCGTTACTAACCCCGTAAAAAGGAACTGTACATTTTGTGATTTTGAGACTGAACTTTAACTTTAAAGTTTACGTTTAAATACCCGTAAATATGGCGAAACCTAAAAATTTTGATTATGTTGTTAATTTTTTATTTAATCTTATTAAAATTGATTTTATTTGATGAAAAAATAGTTGTTTTATTTAATTTAAACACCCCCAGCATCGTTAGCTTGACAAGAATTAAATTACGCAGAAAAATAGCGGTGGCCCTTATTTTGTTTTGAGTAGTATAATATTGTACTGTATAGCTGTAACACTTTTTTAAATAACTCACAAATAAAAAGAGTTAATGTCGGTTCAATGAACGGTGTAACGAGATGATAGTGAAAGTTGCGCCTGCGCCGCGTTTGACAAGTTCACTTACCCACTAGCCATCGATCTTAGAAGGTTTTTGTGTTGGTGGTTATTCTACGTATGAGTACAGATTTCCTTCTTATTATATCTCTGCAGTTCTATGCTGTAAACAGCTTAAAATACAAACTAAGGCGAAGTGATCGCAGCGTGTATCGTCACATAAAAATGAGAGGTCCCTTCATTTATGTTTTTTTTTTGCAATACTGGTCGGTCAGAATTAAGGGTGTTGAGTAAATTTCACATATTTGGCGATACTGAAGCAATTTTTATAACAACTTTTTCGTAACAAACTTACCATAATTTATTAATCGTAAACTAAGACACCTCATTGGTCTAATGTGGGAGCTGATTAAGAGCAATTAAATCTGATTGCTTTCGATATAAAATGATTCATGATAAGTTTTTCAGAAAAGTTCATTGGTTTTTTTTTTGCCGGAATAATAATCATCAAAAAATCCTCCCGCTCTAGGTGGAGTGAAAGGGAGTGTCAGATTGACTTAAAACCCACCCATTTTCATCAGTAGCCCGTAGGTTTCGGGTCTATCGTTAAAACATTCCCGGAACCTCAACAGGCAATGGCTCTATAGTCATTGTCAGTCAGTCATTCAAGACTGGTGACTGCCATTCGAGGCGCACGTGGAACACGCATGACGCGTCGTCCGCGTTGACTCAGGATGAATTATTGATCTTCGGTTTCGACAATACTCGATACGACTCACGGGAAAATAAATTTCATAGGAACCGGGAACTACACTGACTCATCGGCTAATAAGATAAATTGACTGATGCGATATCTGATACAAACCATAATACATACAGAACATTGCCGGGTGATATAACTAGTGTACGAGTAAAATCGTACCACAATCTATTTGATTGTTCATATAATTAAGGCTGCTCTTGAAAGCAAACATAAATATGGGTGAAAGTTTGTCAGTCAATCCTGCACTTTTGGCTTCGAGAAAAACTTTAAGTGGTGATGAGACGCTGATTATAGACTTAGAAGTGGGTAATAGTAGGTAGTTTTTTTAATTACATTAATCCTACGGTTCAGTTTAAAAAGAGAAGAGAATATAATTATATTACATTGAAAGTTATTTAAAACTATTTTCATGGCTCAAAATAATCCCTACGAATATTATAAATGCGAAAGTAACTCTGCCGTCTGTGTGTCTGTTACACTTTCACGTCTAAACCACAAGAGATAGTAAGACCTTGAGGAAGGATATAGGATACTTTTTATATAACAAATTAAAATCGTTTCACGGAAGCAAAGCTCCGTTCAGAAGCCTCTAAAATATAATAGGTATTTGTTTGAAACACACTGTGTGTGACTTCTAAAGCTTCTTCTTTTATTACTGATGTTTATCTTCAGTCAACAAGATAAACAAAACAAGTTGCCCAGTAACCTGAACCCACCATCAACACATTCAACACTATATCCCCTGACCGCATCGTCTCCGGTAGTGGTCGGCCTCACGTGTGTGCGTACCGGGTTACACAACACTCGGCCAGCCGTTACCCGAGTGACGTAATCATTACCGAAACTGTCAGTGTAGTGTGACACGTGCGAATTGTTGCAGAATAACGCTTTGTCAGTTAAATTTGTTGATAGATTTTTGAAATATTTTTGAAAGAAGATTTAGAGGACTTCGTGGCTAAATAATAAAAGCCTCACGGGTTCAAGGTTAAACTCAGATTAAAAATTGAAAAGTATTCTACTAATTGAGAATTATGATATTTCCATTTCCTATCATGTTGAAACTTATGGTTAGAAACTAATTCTTTAGCGTTAACTGTCAATGTACAAAATTCTTGTGACAGACCGGGTAATACGCAATGCAGACAGCTCGATTCTGCAACGAAACTCAAAGAATTGTCGCAATAAACTCCATTCACGTCAGTTATGCTGGAAAGTTCCTTTTTCAAACACGCAGGTTATTCTGCAAAGTTTTGTAAGCAGGTTAAATTATGGAGTTCGAACCTCTTTCGTTAAAATATAACCAAGTAATTATTTATAGTGGTTTATGTAATTAAAATCTGTCAAGTGGATGTTGAGTAATTTGTGAGTTCAAATTACTTACCTTTTATAGTGAAATAGGTTAAACTGTTAAGCTGCATATTTCTCCAGTTCATAAGTTGTCAACTGTTTTAAAGGCGCTTAGCTCCCACGCACAAAATTATTTATTTTGCGATACTAGACGACGACGTAGGAGTGAAATTAATATCAGCTTACAAAAATGCAATAAATCTTCGTATACCTATTCGATTTACTGAATATTAAACAGAATGCAAACTGCATCACTAATATTTATCACTTGCTTTGCAAAAATAACGTGTTCTAATATCATCAGAGACACCAGAAAAATATCGTAGTTTATGTAAAATCGTGAAAAATACATTACGTATGTAAATAAAAGTTCGGGCGACGCCGATTTGCATGTAATGTTTAATAAACAGTTCACTTTGCGAATAAAATACGCGTCTCACGATGGGAATACAATTGCTTCCAGATTTTTTTTTCAAAGCTATGAGAAAAAGAAGAAGCATTTAAAAATATATAACTAATGCATGACATTTTCACATATTAGCATACTAGCTGCGCCCCGAGGTTCACCTACATTAATATGAAAACAGAGCCAAAATTCACTAAAATCGTTTAAGCGGTTTAGAATTCTTATGTTAACTTTCATCCCCCATTTCAACCCTTCATGAGCTAATTAAAAAAAAAGTGTCCTTCATTGCAAACATCCAAATCTGTGCTGTGGTTTAGCCGTGAAAACGTAACAGACGGACAGACTCTCGAATTTTAATATGAATTTTCAGAATTTAAAAAACTAACATGGAACTGGACTGGTCATATAATGAGAGCGAAAGGGAGAAATGGATGAAAGACGTGATGGAGTGGTATCCTAGGAATGGCAAAAGACAAAAGGGACGCCAAGTCAAAAGATGGGAAGATGACCTGCCAAGAGGATGAAGAACATTAGCACACGATAGAGATACGTGGAAGAGCGTGGGGGAGGCCTATGTCGGAGGACAACCTGATCTCAAAAGAACATCAGATGACATTAATTATTTCTAGATTAAGATGAAACTGCTGTGTTTTGGTCAGTGAATAAAGGCTACTTATATTATATTATATATATGAATTATCAGACAAACCATGGCAATAATATGTTGGCAATAGACGGGCCTGTTGGTATAGTGGTCAGTGGCCCTGACTGCTATGCTCAAGGTCGTGGGTTCGATTCCCACCCAGGACAAATGTTTGTGTGATGAGTTCTTTGTCTGGGTGTAATTTATCTATAACATGTATGTATTTATAAAAATACTAGTACTCACGCGGGGCTTCGCTCCCGTGGATTCTATCACGGTAAAAACATAACTCTCCTTTTTTGCAGTCGGGTAAAATGTAGCCTATAACCTTCCTCAAGCTTCAAGCTACTTCCATACCAAATTGCATCCAAATCCACCCAGTACTTTCGAAGATTAGCGCGTTCAAGCAAACAAACAAACAAACAAACAAACAAACAAACAAACTAACAAACTTTTCCGCTTTATAATATTATTTATAAAAATATATGTATGTTTATCAGTTGTCTAGTACTCATACCACAAGCTCTGCTTAGTTTGGGACTAGATGGCGTTGTGTGAAAGTTGTGGAATATTATAATTATTATATTATTATTATAGCTTTTTTTAAATTCGGATGAGCCCGCTTTTGATTAGGTCTATAAAAAATCGAGTAAACTCTGACATTGGCCACTCTTACTTTAAACGCTGACGAATAATATGGAGTAGGGAACACAGAAGCTGGGTCACATGTGAAAGGGAACACAGGATTCGGCAGAGATATACCTACCTTGGCTGTGCACACGACAAATGTAGAGGAGAAGCGCCTTACGACAAGATGGTATTTCAACCAAGAGTGTATGGTAGCCTCTGCTTTTTTTATGTGGTATGAGAATCGTACGTCCCGTGAATCAGAGTGCTTAGTATGAGTTTGAAATACTATTGTCGTTTTCGAAAACTATCGCTTTGTCTCTTTCACACGTACCAGATTAGTGTGAAAGAGACAAAGCTATAGTTTTCGAACACGATAATAGTATCGCAAACTCATACTAAGGCCGCAGAAAGTCAATTAGGTAGTCCTCAGTTATGCGAAATATTCTTCATAAAAGGTAAAGGGCCAAGCTTGATCCAATCGTAAACTAAATGGAACCTTATCGCCTGCCGGTGACAGTGACATCCTTTGAATCTTCAACTTGACATTCAATTAATCTAGGCAATTAAATACCTAGGTTAGGAACATACTGTTACGAGCTGGGGTTCGAGATAGAAATAATTAACGCCAATTAGACCAAAATTAACACTTTAATTAAGTAAACACAAAATAAAATTTAACACAATTATTCACACTACAAAACTTATCAATTAACACTTCAATCGCACTAAAATTCACTTGTAGAGTTTCGACGATATCGCCTCGTATCTTCTAATAAGACTGCCGTGATGCCGTCTGCATTCCTTTGCGATCTATTCATACCCCAATCTGTGTTCTAGAACATTCTTGTACAATCGACTCACTGCCTATACTGCCAAGAATATACTCAATACTGCTACTCGCTGCCAGGTGGCGTTAGTATACTCAGTACTGCTACTCACCGCCAGATAGCGTTATTGTCTCGAACATTCTAGCTTTAATTCTAGATTTCGGTCGAAGTTACTCAACGACTGGCGTAACAGTACTAACTGCTTCTAGATTTTAAGAGAACTTGTAAATAATTGGCTGTATTACTTTGAAAGCAGTGGTGGTTATTGGTACAACTTACGAGTCTTAGGTCGTGGGCTCGAACCAAACTAGGGGCATTACTTTGTGTTATTTTCATTTTCACAACTGCTCTCAAAATGGTGAAGAAAAACATCGTGCGCCATCATGCGGCCACTTGTGGCATGGCTCTGCTAAATACCAACTTGCTGCACTGGACTCGATCGAGCGCAGAGCTAAAAGGCTTATAGGCGACGAGGTGCTATCGGGCAAGCTTCATAGTCTGGCTCATCGGCGAACCGTTGCTTGTCTGTCGGTTTTCTATAGATTGTACTACGGGGAGTGTGCGCAGGAGCTCCATGATCTGATTCCTCCATCTCCCTTTCACTACCGGTCTACCAGACGCACGGCTGGCTACCATCCTCACTTGGTTGATTTACCGTCTTGTCGTACCAAGCGCTTCTCCTCCACATTTATTGTGCGCACAGCCAAGTTGTGGAATTCTCTGCCGGCTTCTGTGTTCCCTGCCACTTATGACCTTTCAGCCTGTAAAGCAAGAGTAAACAGGCATCTTCTGGGCTCGCTCGTTCCATCGTAGACCTCATCTATCGTTTACCATCAGGCGAGATCGAGGTCAAGAGCGGGCTCATCCGTAAAAAAAATCGTCCTAAGACCGAAATATTGTAAGACATGCGACGTCCACCAATCCGCACTGGGATCTCGTGATAGATTGGGTCCGAAAACTGGGAATATTGTAGACTGATATACGTATATATGTACTTCTAAAGGTTTTGATCTTAGTGAACTTTCAAACAAAAACCGTGTCCGTTTAATTGCTATGAATTAATGTTTATAAGAGGTGAATCAGGTTATGATATTTTTTAGTTAATTATAACTAAAAAAATATCATAACCGCGTGCAGGAATTCCAGACAGGTCCCATAGAGGCAGTACAGCACAAGGCCGCTTTGATGAATATTAAAGCTCTCGGCGTAAGTGTGCGAGAGAACACAGTGTAGTTTTAGTTAGGATCTGACGCATCCCTTCGCCCACACTTGGGCGGAGTACATACAGGAGGTTTTCTACTAAGAGAAAAACAATCGGTGCAAAAATCCACTGGACGCATCATGCTTGAGTTCTATTTCTGCGAGGTCTTTTGGCTGAAATGATGACGACAATCTTTTTCACATCTACCACCATTTGTCTCCATTACCTCCCCAAAGCCCTTTTGATTCATTCAGAAGTTAACTGCCTTACCAGCAGTACATTTAAATGCAAATAAACTCGTTACATAGTTAATTTTGTTTTACGGGCCTGCTTTATGGGGTCGTCACGTTCATCCCGTGAGATTATGGGTAGTTTGATTGCTACAGTTATGGGGGCATGGCGCCGAGGAAAAGGTTTGACACGTCTGTTGAAGCTGTTAATCATGGTGATGATTCAACTAAATCTCTATTGGTGTGAGTTAAAAGTGGAACTTGTGAGAGAAAAAAGAGTAGTTTTTCTATTGTTAAAGTTTTGACTAGCTTCGATAGGTTGATCAAAATTTGTTCATCACGTTTAAATACCATATGCTTAGTCTTTTCGAAACCATAATGGGGTCAGATTCCAGTCTAAATGGACACAGCTGAGTACTATTGTTTTACATGAATTGACTGCCTATCTGCCTGATCTAGTAAGATCAGTGTCAGATTCTCACTATCTGTGAAGACTATCCAAGCTGTAAAAATGAGAGCCAGAACCGACACTGTAAAAATAACTTAGAAATCGTCCTTTACGCTTTTTTTGGCTAATAATTTGTTTAAGAGACTAGCGGCATTGTCACGTTGCATGGCAATGCTTCACCTCTGGCTTAAGTCAGAGTCCTTTAAATTAAACCTACATTACGTATCTAAATAAAATTGATTGAATATGTGTTCTTGTAACAAGATATTAAGACCAGGCAGTCCAGAATAATTTTCACGCAAGCTCCGCTCCAATGCACCTGCTCCATGGTTAGGCCGTTGTATACTAAACGCTAACGCAGCAGTAATAAAGTTGAATATCGCGTGCGCTGTTTTACCATGTTCGGTTTCGAAAATACCGTTGTGTACTAAACGCTAACGCAGCAGTAATAAAGTGGAATATCGCGTGCACTCTTTTACCTTATTTGAGTTCGAAACTAAATGTCGTAAGTCTCAATTCTTATTTCGTTTATAACCAAAGTAATAATTGATCTAGAGAAAAAATTACCTATATTTGGATAATAAACTTTATTTTCTTACTGTCAATTTTAGACATAAAAGCCGAGAAATCTTGATAAAATTTTGAATAATCGTTAAAAAAGACATGTTTTTCGATTAAAAAATAAATCGAGCAAAAATGTTCCAATTACGAAACTGGTCTAGACATGTAAAGAAATAGATTCAATAAATCATATACTAAAGTTCCATTGATTTGAGATTGATTGATTGTATGCGTAATTGTTTCAGAATATTAAGAGTCCCTAACAATTTTACTACCAAAAAAGAGAAATTACCTACTTTTGTAGAACAAATGTCTCAATAATGGCATAAAATATCATTTTTCTTTTAAAACAGCGTTAAACATTGTATATTTATCTAATATGTGGTCAAATTAGCATTTAAATATCTACTCAAAATAAATCGAGCAAGCGCATCGATTTATAAGGCATACTTTGAAAATGTTATTACAATAAAATATGAGCTCCGAATTAAAATAAAAAATAATAATTTGGTAGATAAATACATGTATTATTCAGAATTAGTTTTTAATTTTCTTTTCAATAACGAATTCTTACTCAAAAGCGACGGTTTTGCAAAGGATTTTATTGAGTTTTCTCTGAGTTTACTAATCTTTTTTAAGTACTTTTCCCCTTTTTTTTTTCAAAATTAATTAATTATTAATAATTTGTTAACTTATTAGTGCACTATATGCCCAATGGTCAGGAATTTTTTTTAGATTGTTATTCACTCCATTAAGCTAAAAAAGCAGTTGTAAAACCTGGTATTACGTGATTTCGTAAAAACACGTGTTTGAATTTTATTTTTTTAAATTTATTTTGAGTAGATATTTAAATTCTAATTTGACCACATATTAGATAAATATACAATGTTTAACGCTGTTTTAAAAGAAGAATGATATTTTATGCCGTTATTGAGATATTTGTTCTACAAAAGTAGGTAATTTCTCTTTTTTGGCAGTAAAATTGTTAGGGACTCTTAATGCAAAGTTACATACAATTTAGGGAGCCTCCTCTTAAGAAAAACAATTTTACTAAATATTAGCTTCAACTATGTGGTTTAAATTCCTGTATAGAACACCTACATACATATACTTATCCTAATAAATGTATTGTTTCATGTTTATGTTATATCTACAATGTGATGAACATTACAATGGCGCTCGTATGAAAAACGAGACAGGCAACATTTTTCACATTTGCTATACTTACCGTGATACAGCAATTGAACACAAATTGCAAATTACCTACAGCATGTTACATTTCGCACACGAATTATGTTCTACCCAGCAATTATCGTGTCTCTAATATCGCTAACACCTTGTTAGGTCACGATGATCGCTAATCAAGATATCATAACAATCTTTGGCGGAACTTGATCGACACCCATTACTTGCCAACACGATCAATATTGTGGTTAATTTTGCAATAAATTTGCATGAATATGTCGTAATAGTATCTTATACCTATTGCTACAATGTCTTATATATTAATAATTTCAAATAGATGATAGTATCGTATAATATGATAGTGTCATATCAGTCTGACAGTGAGTTTTATTCAATTAAAAACAATTAGTTTATAATCATATTGGGACACGGTCGCATCGTAACAGTCTCCGAGAGTCTCAAAATATTGAAAATAAAACTAAACGTAAAAAGCGGACGATTTATATATCTTTTTACATACAATAAACACAAATCTTTTTAAAATGAATTTAACATCAATATATCATATGTAAAGTAGCTAAAGCTCTATTTATATTTTCACATTTTTCACAAAGTCGAGATGCATTCGCGTGGGTTTAACGATCAAAATTGTTTTTAGACAAACGTCACTACTTTCTTGATACATCTATACTAATATTATAAAGCTGAAGAGTTTGTTTGTTTGTTTGTTTGCTTGAACGCGCTAATCTCAGAAACTACGGTTCTGATTTGAAAAATTCTTTCAGTGTTAGGTAGCCCATTTATCGAGGAAGGCTATAGGCTATATATCATTACGCTAAGACCAATAGGAGCGGAGCACTAATGAAGAATGTTTCAAAATCGGGGGTTTTTTTTTCCACGCGGACGAAGTCGCGGGCGGAAGCTAGTAATATATATTTTAAAACATTCCTAAGATATAGCTTCTTAGGTGAATAATCGTCATCGGCTCTGTTGCCAAAGTGAGAAAAAAAAAGATTAGGGTTTTTGGGGGAGGCTGTGTTGATGGAAATTCGACTGGTGTGAATTAAGCCCGTATTCCAAATTACTTAGATGGACTCAGTCACCTCGGTTACCATGACAATGAAAAACCCTTAGAGTATCTAATATAAAAATAACAAACTCTATAGAAATTATTAATTAGATGATTCAGGTGGCATCGAGGCAAGGCATTTGAGTTCTAGAATTTATAACAATAATGTAATCTCACTTCAATTAGGGCTGCCATCACCAAAATTGCCGGCCCCAGACAAAGACTTCATAAAAACCGGACATTTGGGTAAAATCGCAATTTTTCCCCGGACACCGCAGAAAAATACATTTTTGAACTTAAAACTAAAAATAATGATGTTTAATTATGGTTTTTATTTACTTGTAACATTGTAGACAGTTAGAAGTTTATTAATAATAGGCTTTCTTTTTAATTAATCAACGTAACAAAATTAGTAAGATGAAATACAGAGATCGATTGGGTGCCCGTAAGACCAATATGTGTCCGGGTTTTACACGGACGCTTATAGGGAAAATCCCCCGGTCGCCGCGCCCCCGGACGCTGTCCAAACTAGAACAAATCCGGGGAAACCCGGACGGATTGCAGCCCTAACTTCAATAAAAGTTATTATTTGAAAGATTTGGTGATATTGTAATGACATTAGAGTAGAGAATCCCGAAATAAAAGCTCGTTTCAGTTTGGGATTGAGTGTACTATTGCAGGACCGTTACTTTGTGTAACTCAAAATAGTAAAGGATTCATCGTGAGGATATGTCCTAAGACAAAAAATTGGCCAAGGGCAAGTCAGACTCGCCCATGAAGGGTTCCGTAGTAACTACGCCAAATAACTTTGTTTTTCATAGTATTTGTATGAATTACAAAGTTTGCGGTTTTAGAAAATATGCTATATCTCAAAAACTGCTGACCTGATCTTGTTCAAACTAATTTTCATTGAAAGTATACATTAAGATCTACAGCATATATTATTTTTTATTTTTACCTCCATTATTATATAACTTAGAGGGGGAGGGACACACATTTTATCACATTGGAAGCGTATATCTTTTAAACGATTTACTTTATGAAAAAGTGGCTTTAGAAATCTCAATGTTATTTTAAAGACCTTTCTATAGATACCACACACGCATAGGTTTCATGAAAAAAATCTTTTCAGTTTCAGTTCCATGTATGAGAAGTCCACCCTAATTTTTAATTACTTTTTTTCTTTAAATCGGAAAGCGGTATACAGAATACATCTACTTACCAAGTTTCATGTGTATAGTCCTAATAGTTTCGGAATAATATGGCTGTGAAATACGGACGGACGGACAGACAGACAGACAGACAAGACGAAACTATAACAGTTCCGTTTTTTACCATTCGGCTATGGAACCCTAAAAGACATCAGACATGTGAGGGCCTCGTGGTAGATTACAGTTCATTCTCTCTCATGGAGAAGAGGCCTATATGTCTCAGCATTAGGTTTAGCATTTATAGGTATAGGTTGATTATGATAATTATTTTACTAAACAATACAATAATTTATTTGCAATAAAACGATTCACACAATACACCATGTTTTTATAAAATATATGTAACAAAACTGTGAACATAATAATAGTGTGGTACCACTAACACCCTTGTTGAGTTGTTAAGAACTACTTGTGAGAATAGAATAGAATAGAATATTTTTATTTCGGACCACAAAAATCCATAAAATGTTAGTAACCTAATACCTTATTATCTAGTGTTAGTACCCATCACCCTCCGCACAAACTGCTTCATAGTAGGAGAGGACACACTCTCACTCACCGTTCTCAGGATGCTGTTACGACTGTCCCTTACTCTCCTCAGAAGTGAAGCCGTTTTCTTACGTATAATCGCTTGAAATGCGTCCGTACGAGCTTGTGCAAACATTTCTGAGGCGCTACAGTAACGAGGCAGTCGCAAGAGCATCCTGAAAGCATTATTATATTGGACGCGGAGCACATCTAGCGATTTTTTAGCGTAACTGACCCATAGATTGCCCGTGTACAGACTCTGGCAATAAGCCTTAAAAAGAGTAATTTTCACTAGGTCTGTACATCGCGCAAACCTACGGGCCAGCATATTGCTCCGGACCGCTAGAGCCCTCCGCTCCCTCTCAATGTCTGCATCGTCTCTAAGGTCGTCAGCAAGAAAATGCCCTAAATATTTAAAAGATGGTACCCTTTTAATTACTGACCCATTTATCAGGAGATCGGGTCCATCTTCACGGCACTTGCCGCCGACCTTAAAGACCATGCATTCACATTTTTTTACATTATATATTAAACCATGCGCGGCAGCGTAGGTTTCACATGTCTTCAGTAGCTTTGCGATTGCCCCAGCAGACGGACCCAGCAAGACCATGTCGTCTGCATAGCTGATGTTGTTAATGCTAACCCCACCAACGCTACATCCGACACGCAAGCCGCTGAGTTCCGCTATGAGGCCATCTATGTATAGGTTGAAGAGCCGAGGAGACGTCAGACCTCCCTGCCTCACCCCGCACTCCAACCCATACGACTCAGAGAATTAGATTAGATTCATTTATTTGCCAGAAATATGGTATTTTACAGATATTATAACAGATACACATTTAGTTCTACATATTTCGCCTACTAAATTCGGCATGCAAATTTTGTAACAATATCAGTTTAATATAATTAAACAAAACAATAAAATTACAATGTCAAAAAGTCTAAATATAAGTTAACTTAGTAAATTTCAAAATATAAATGTCAAATAAATAAGTACAAATTTGATAAATGTCTTCTATTTAAATTACAACCAAAGAAATTAAATTACAAAATGTCAATAGCTTAAAATCTAATATCAAATTTAATTATCAAGTCCTACAATTTTTCCCTTTGTCCTAAAAGTCATAAATTCCTTAATGGTATAAAAACAATTTTCAATAAGCCATGCTCTAAGATGCTTTTGAAATAAGCTGGTGCGCAGTTCTCTTATAACCTTTGGTATACAGTTAAATATCTTTATTGCCATTCGACCAGTATTTTTATGGCAATACGCTGTTCTACATCTTGGCATTGCCAATTTTGTTGGATCTCTTGATATTTTACCTATCTTATAAACATTTTTGCTATCGGCTGTATTGAATAGATGAGGATGTTTTTTTACAAATAAACCTATTTCCAGTATATATAAACATGATAATGTTAATAATTTGTGTTTTTTAAAAATAGGTCTGCATGAATTTAATGGTTCTGCAGCAAACACAGCTCGCAAACACTTCTTTTGTACTATAAATGCCTTATTGATGTCAGTGGAATTACCCCATATGATTAAGCCGTATCTTAGCACAGATGAGACATATCCATGATAAGCCAATAGAGCGGCATTACGTCCAACAGTTTTCCTGAGATTTCTTAATGCAAATGCAAAACTGTTTAGCCTATTACATACATTTTCAACATGTTTTTTCCAATTACAATTCTTATCTATTATTATGCCTAAAAATTTCGTATGGTCAACTTCTTCAATGTCATTATTACACCCAATTATTTTCATTACTTCATTTATCATTTTATAATTAGAGAAATTAATATATTTTGTTTTGGAAATATTCACACATAAATTATTTTGTTGAAGCCAATCTATTATAGCTTCTACGGCAGCATTTATTTTATCCTCAAATTTAACATTTTTACTTTCTTTAGTTATAATCAATGAGATGTCGTCGGCAAATAACACGCACTTATTCTCCGTAACTGTAGGCAAATCATTGATGTATAGAAGAAACAGCAAGGGTCCCAAAATACTACCTTGAGGCACGCCATATGTATTGGTTCTGTATTGAGATTTATAGTTTATCACTTTCTCTGTCAATGTACCGTCCCATCTCACCTGATTGGTTTGGTTACCATACCAATACTGGAAAAGCCGACATATTTCCGCGGGTACACCCCTGTCTCCCATCTTTCCCCAGAGCACATCATAAGAGACAAGATCAAATGCCCTGGAAAGGTCAAGGAAACAGGCGTACACGTCTTACGATCTATGTAATATTGAACGGTATGCTTGAGACTTAAAATAGCACTTTCGGTTGAAAGTCCGGGTTGAAAACCGAACTGCGCATCTTACAGACGTATACAATTATTTAAACAATTATCAAGCATACCGTCCAACACTTTTGCTATAATTGTCGCAAGAGAGATGGGACGATAGTTACTCTTGTCCGAGATGTCGCCTGTCCTGTTCTTCACAATGGGAACAACGATGGTCTTCATTAGATTAGCAGGTAAGTACGCATGACTAATACACATTGTGAAGAACATGGACAGGACTCTTGGCAAATGGACACCGGCGTGCTTCAGGTGTTCAATGCTGCGAGTTAGGCCCCAACTTAAATCTTTATTGCTTAGCTCTTAATTCTTAGTATTATACAATAATTATTTATTGTCATTCAAACATCACAATACAGTCTATTAGGTAATCGATATTGTTACAAAGGTATAAATAACGTACAATTTCCAACCTTATTTCCTTGCCCCGCGATTCCGTGTGCGTGACGGAGACTATTCCCTCTTTCTCAAGAAACACAGCTTCCTCTGATCTGAATTAGATAAAACAAGCCTCACTTATTTCCCAAGCAAGTGCAACAATAGGGAAAATGCCATGAATCTAGCCTCGCGTGTGAGTTTTAATCTGTTTCACTTATATTGGCAAGTGAGATTTCTAAAGAACTCGTATAGTTGGGCTTTGAGTACATATTTACCATTTCTGCAAAGCTCCAGAGCCTTGAACATCGACGATGAGTTGTTAGTCTATCGGTTTTCTATCGGATACATTTCGGGGAGTATGCGATGGAATTACACAATCTTATTCCGCCAAGCCCGTTTCATTATTGGACTACAAGACAAACGGCAACGCGCACACCCCATAGGCACAAAACGTTTTGGGAATACCTTAATTGTGCGTACAGCTAAGGAGTGGAATTCCCTGCCAGAGTCTGTGTTTCCAGATAGCTACAACCTAGGGGTCTTTAAATCAAGAGACTTGTACGTAAGCGTGCTCCATCTTCGACCACAAAAGAAAAATTTTTTAGTTCACTCATAGATCCAACTGCGGAAAGCTTGAAGGTGACATCTTTGGAACTTTTAGTCACTGTTTGTCGTTTGATTTTTGAAACCGTTTCAGTCCTTCCGGAAATAAGCTCAGAGAATCAACAAGATAGGCACATATTTAAAAAATATTTTAACGTGTTTTATTGCAAATCGTGCAAATAACCATACCTAATCAATTAAGAAAAAACAGACTCTTCAAAGAAGTATAAGTTAATATAGGTTTACACAGGTTGCTTAAAATGCATTGCCTATGGCATTGTTTTAATCTAGAACTTACAGCTTCAAAATAATAATGAATGACATCTTAAAGAATCTTGACTGTTTCAGTATTTTTCCTCCTCTGTTAACCCCTTGTAATAACTTCGTGGACGATCCCACAAAGTGGCTCCATTACTGCTTCTAGCGCAAGCTCCGTGACGCCGACATAATGAGGAACAAAGTGACTAACTTTTAAGGGTCGTAGTTTTTTTCGCGTTGTTACATTACTGGTCCCTTTTGTTAACGAGGTCCCTGGTATTGTTGCTTAACTATTACACTCGGTCTTAATTGCTAAGTGCAATAGTTAAAGATTTCCACAATATTATTGTGGAAATCTTAGTTCTTCAATTCACCAATCTTTAGCGATATCATCAGCGATAGACGGATTGAATATTGATAAACGGATTATTAAAACGAGGTAAACAGGTAAATGACAACAAATCAGAATAAGATCTTTTGATGTATTCTCCACTTCAAGCCTATTATTATATCTAGGTATTAAATCAGATAATTCAAGATGTTTTCTTCATAGAGCTAGACAACCTATAAGTTTGAATAAGATTCTGATCGCTATAATCTGGGAGTCTTTAAGTCAAGAGTATGAATGAATAGTTTACTTCTGGGCAAGCATGCTCTATCTTCGACCACTTCATCACTTACCATCAGGTGAGATGGTGGTCAAACGCGAGCCTATTATCAATAAAAAATAATCTAGATACAGAAAATATTATATCTTATATATCATAATCTCGTAAACAAGTATTGAATACTGGTTTTCTGACGTCGCGCGTCGCCTCCGTACAGTTATTTTTTTCTAATCAGTCTTTAAATATTCTAAAAAGTTCTTTACATCCGTCTGAAGTCTACATTAATATAATCTCACTCACATCATCAGATACTGGACTGCATGTCACGGAGACCACGGTCGTGTAAACGTATCTCACTACATTCGCACTTGCTCACCTCGAAACGTTTCGATCGACAGATCATTATAATAACAGATTATGTACTCTCCGATTACAATGCGCAAGTGGGCGAACCTATCTTGTTCTACAAACTGATTAGATACAATCAGCAAATATACATACATTATGACTTTATGAGGAAGCCAATGCATGTTCCTTGATAGTACGTTAAGATCTACATGTTTAAAATCTGTAGTTCCGTCGTCGAATGCTTTCATTGGGTTAACTTTAATATGCATCTATGATAATAGTTTCCTTGTAAAAACTTGATATTCTAGTTTCAAATACCTAATGAAAATCACTCCTGATCAGCTAGACCGGGTATAAAACTTGTCATATTTGCATATCCTTTAAAACGCAAATAAGTTTGATGTCGCGTTTAATTAAAACTGTATATACATAAAAAAACCTTTAGTTTAGACCATAAACAAATTAGCTTTTTTAGATTGAAGTAACAATATAATGTATTTCGTTACAGGTGAAAGCTGCGTCGAGAAGCCACTAGCAACACTGTGGCGCAACTACCAGCAGTCGACGAAACCCGACGTCGTGATGAAACTGTCCGTCACAAACTCCGGGCTCAAGGGGTTCACTAAGGAGCACGGCCTCACCGAGTACTGGTCCCACCGCATCACGTACTGTGCCAGCCCACCGCACTACCCCAAGCTGTTCTGCTGGGTCTACCGCCACGAGGGCAAGAAACTCAAGCACGAGCTCCGCTGTCACGCCGTCCTTTGCACCAAAGAATCAATATCAAAGAAGATTACCGAGGAACTTCAAGTAAAACTAAAGCAAGCTCTAAGCGAATTTAAAAAGGACAGAATCTCAAAACAAAATGCCAGACTCAGTCTCGCTAACAGTGTTTACGAAAACCCGAGTATGCCTCGCAGAAAAATCCTGCTAAGCGTCGGAGCCACAAACTACAGACCGCCGCTGGAGAGGTCAAAGTCAGCTCCAAAACTGGGAGCTATTGAAGAACTATGTTCGGAAGAAGATGAAGAGGAGGCGGAGATGAATGCTAAACAGAACTGTGAGCCCAGGTCACGAACGTCTTTGATGATGGACAACTTCTATTCCTCGCAAACGCTCGACAGACGACGACCCGATACAAAGTCCCCGAGGAAAACATCATGTCCGGAGGGAATTATAAATAGAACACTATCCGACTCTGGAAGCGGTAACGTCACCGTCTCCGATGAATTCCTGGAATTATTGGTTAAAGAGAGCCAAAAGAACGGATGTGTCGATACTAGTCATAGTGATGGAGAGAAGGAAACGAGATTGCTAGAAGCGATCGCCGAATCGAACGAACTGAGTGAAAACGTGGTGGCTGAGGGTGACTGTAAGGCGCTGATGCAAAGTAACTACCTCGTCACGGATAGCGACGACGGATCTGTTTCTTCGGGCTGCGAGACCGCCAGCACGGTCACCGACACCGAGCCATCATCACTGCCCTCGTTCCCTCAGGAAGACCAGAAGGAACATGCTGACACTACTGCCTCTTACATGGAACAGAACTTCGAACATAACGATTTGAGGAGCAGCAATAGGAGCTTCAACTCTGTGCACATTATGAATAGCTCTGACTCCAATAACACCGAGGAGGTGAATCACGTCCCTATCGGTGAAAAGAATACCTTCAGGCGGAGGTCCACATATCCACCATTGCGCGCAGATTCTAATATCATGTCAGAATTTGAAGAAAAGTTTGAATCTCTCATTGACAATTTGACTGATGTCGACAGCCTCAACTCGAGCACAGAAACTGAAGTGTTTAAGAACACGGGTGACAACGACAGTGCCTGTAGCGATGAGTCAGGCTACTCTGAACTATTGGACGGCAAAGAAAGTATCATAGGTAACACAATTATGGTTTAAGTATTCCAAACTTTAGCTGCCCCTCTTGAGTGTTTCTTTTTTCAAAGAAAAATGACGTCCCAAGGACAATTAACGCTCCCCTGATCCTGCGGGGTGCAGCCATGTTGATAACTGTCGAATTATTTGAGATTAGAATTAGAAATTAAATTGTCTGGCAACAACAATGCACGTAGGTAAAAATTTATTGTGAATCCTTTGTTAGGGTATAGATTGTATGTAAAGTTAGAAAGGTTCTTTTGGGTAAATTACGACGAATTTTAAATATTGAGTCAAAGCAACCAGACGTCTGTCAGGATTGTTTATAATCAGTAGCTGGTTGTAGCCTCTGTCGTGTGTTAGACACACACCACTTCTTGTAAATAACAGGGTACACTAGTACTTCATCCAGTTGTCGTATTATTATGTTTACATGTTTGTATATATTGTAATTTAAGTTCATGTATTAGATGAAATTTATTGGAGATTTTATTTGTAAAAGATATATTATAGTTACTTTACGGATACGAACATCTGTTTTGTTTTTGTCTATATTTATTGTTAAAAGTAAGTATATTTGTAGAGGTGGACTGTAGGCGGCAGACTGTAGGTGTCAGTATATTTATGTGAAAAGTAATGGCACTTATGTAGTCCGTGGGGTTCTAGGACAAATGTCTTCAGAGTACTAGTATGTTTATATTGTCTTGAGATGTTTCCTCTCATGAACACTGTCGCTTATCAGTTTACTTCTTCGATTAGTTTCTGTTGGGTTCGCGGAGCTTCAAGCAGCACAATTAATGATGGATTGGCAGAATTAAGTGTAGTAGTCTCACAAAGATGATATTGCATAATACGGTTTTATGAATGATCCTCAAACTTTCCAGTCCATCATCTTGCCAATCCAAGATTACTGCGTTCCTTGTGGCTGCTGGTAGCTGCGTGAATGTCCCTGTTCACGACCAGTCTGTATGTACTTACGCATTCCATACGCACGAGTCTCCACAACACCGGGTCATCGTCATCCTGTCATATTTGTAGAGGAGGATATTTTTTCGATGAAAAATAAATGATTGAAAAAATATTTATTGTTATTTTATTTTGTTTTATGTTAACCCATCTGATCAATGTACACACACACTACACACAGACATAATTACAAAAAAAAATCCTATTAGCTGTTTAAAATGAATATTACGAGTAGATTACCGCAATGTCTTGTAGTTTGAGTACTTTATGCGGTCTACTTAAATATCCAAATGGCAAATGCTTGCATTGCTATTTGCACAGGATTACTCAAATCTGTATGTTTCATTCATCAAAAGAGCACCAGAGATATAAATCTACTTGGTGCTCATATTTGACCAGTACGTACTGTCTGGACCTCAAAAGAGAAGTCAACCTCAGAGTTTGTTTCGGTGTTTCTTCACAGGTTAGTTAGCTAGGAAACACTGGATTCATCTAATTAAAACGACGATAAACGACGAGGTAAAAGTATCAGCAAACTTCAAAATAAAAATTAATTATTATTATGACAGCCCTAATATCCAAGTTTTAAGGATCTATACAACAAAGATACAGACATATTTGTGTTTAATCAACTAAATTGAATACCAGTCACTACACTAGATATGATATTAATTAAAAACGAAAACAAACAACTAATTGACATATGATTCGTCGTAATGGACAGTCATTTAAATGCAATTAGTGCAGATGGCTCGTGTTGATGAACGCACTACGTAAGTACCCAATGCTGCCAAGACTTCGATTGGAAACCATAGGCTATTATGGTTCGAATCCACCAGCCTTCGAGAATTCCAGTCAGTTAGGTCTAGTAAGTACTAGCGAAACAACCATTAATAGATAGCTACTACCTCTTCAAAACTAGAATAAAATCATCATGTATCTATTTTTATTATATTGATAATAGGCTCGCTTATGCTCACTCATGACCATCTCACCTATTGGTAAGTGACGATGTGGTCGAAGATGAGGCACGCTTACCTAGAAGTAACTTATTCACTCTTGACTTAAAGACTCCCAGATTATAGCTATCGGGAAACACAGACTCCGGCAGGGAATTCCATCCTTAGCCTCCTTTCCCCAATTATCTGGGTTGTGTCCTATCTAACTTCTTCTTCTTTGACGCTTTGCTCTTGACAGAGCGGTCGTGGTCACGTCCGCGTTGGTGGTAGGGGAGGAAACAGCTGCAGCAAATCTTCCGCCGTCTGTCCCCATTAGCAACCCTGCACTCGCCTGGTATACTCAGATACGCCGCTTCCCTAACAACATGCAGCTAAATAACAGTATCCTACCTGAAGTGACTGCCAATCTAACCTTCACAGCCCAGCGGCTGGTAACAGAAGCCTTGGTAGGACTTACTACAGGCTGATCTATAACGACTGTCAACGATGTACCAATGACAGCTGGAACTAAAGGCTTTAACATGTTCTGAGGCAAGGAGGATACTGAAGATTCATGGAACGACGTTCAGCTAGCGTCGCTTCACCTTGAAGACCAACCCGTACGGTTAGCTAATTATTTAGCCACGATCTCCTCTCCTCTCTAAACTAAAATGAAGTAAATTCAAATTTTCTAAGATCCTGTAGTTCCCTGACATCCATGATCTTCTGGCGAAGTAAGGAGTTTTCATCGTCGCCACGGTCACCGGATCATGTAAGTATAAGTATTTTTATATGAACAAAGTGCTCTGTGGCTACACAGAAAGAAGAATATACATTAGGCCTCATGCCTGTGTTAACAAGACATTAAATGACAACAATGCATAATAACGTTATGTAGTCATGATAGGTCGGACCCTGTTCAAAAAATCTTAGACGAGTATGTTAAAATGCTTTACATACAAATACATATTAATACTATACAACGTGAAAGAATGTTTCTCCTTCTTTCACGTCAGAAGAGATCAGTTTTTGGTGTGAAGATAGTTAAAGGGCTAGATAGAAACATAAGGTACTTTATGTTCGCTGAAAAAAACCTTTTAACTCGAGCGAAGCCGCTTGCAGATGCTAGATTTCAATAAAAATCAGCCATAAGCAACGAACATTTAATGGTTGCTATGCAAATTTAACAATTTAGTGATAAACAAACAGAGACGATCACACACCTGCTATACAGCGAATAATTTATTGCTTTCAACGAAATATATCGACTCATTTACTCTGGAATTAATTCCAGCTGTTTAATATGTAATGTTGCTAAAACGTATTTTCCTGAAAAAATAAAGCAGTACCTATGTGATTATTTGATGATTTTGTAACATAGCTATTTGAGGTTAGTAGGAGCCTAAAATTCTATTATATGTAGATTCTAGAAGGAAAAGAAAGCTTGACGCTGCAAAGGATTTATTCAAATTTATGGCCCACATTTGTGAAGGTACAATTGTTCAGGATACGATGGGACTGACATACGCTATGTGTAAAAGTTCCTATAGATAAATAAAGAGAAAAAATACCTTTCAGAAATATTTGCAGTAAAAGAAGGAAATGATATTTAAGGATATTAAAAATAAAACAAAAATTGTTTATTGATTAGGTACTTATCAACCGACGACAAAAAAGAAGGTTATCAAGTCGACGCGTATATTTTTTTGTTTTTTTTTTTATTTTTTTTTTATTTATGAACACCGATTACTCGAAGACGGCTGAATCGATTTGCCAAAAACGAAAATACAACACTAAAGACACCGACTACCGAAATTAAAGTTATTTTCAACCGACGACAAAAAGAGAAGGTTATCAATTCGACGCGTATATTTTTTTTTATGTATGATCATCGATTACTCGAAGACGGCTGAACCGATTTGGAAAGTTCTTTTTGTGATTGAAAGGGTATACTTCGAAATTGGTCCCATTTTCATAAACGTCAGGATCTGATGATGGGATCCTGGAGAAATGGAGGGAATTCTTCAAACATTATAGGCACACCTATGACGTTTTGGGTATTTATTATAGTAACTTGTGCAGTTGCTCTCAAAAAGTACCATTTGAGGAAGTGGAACTGATGATGAAGACCACAGATGGCCGCCGAAACTACTCAATAATAAGTATTGAGTGGATTGCGATTCGATTACTTGAATATGGATGTTAAGCACTTGATGCTCGTCACAATGCATATGGTGATGTAGAGCTGATGGTGAAGTACCAGGAGAACTCCTCAACAATTAACGGCCCAGCATTGGGAAAAGCAATATTTTGTAAAAGCCAAAACTAAAGACACCGACTACCGAAATTAAAGTTATTTTTCACTTTGCAGTGTTTTTGGGAGTCGGTTTAATTTTTTGGTAAAAAGTATTTTTCACTTTGCAGTGTTCTTTGGGAGTCGGTTTAATTTTTTGGTAAAAAGTTTTTATTTCACTCTTTTTAGTTGGACGATTTTTTTACGATTCAGGTCTAGGCCCATTTCAAACAAGACAAACGTACTTATCATTTTCTGTTGATACAAATTGTACCACTTGACTAGAGCTAGCAAAATCTGATAGCCCCTGATAGATGTCGTTTTAACAATGAATGAGAAGACTGAAGACAGCAGCATCTTTATCTATACTAATATAATAAAGCGGAAAAGTTTGTTTGTTTGTTTAAACGCGCTAATCTTCAAAATTACTGGGTGGATTTGAAGTAGCTTGAAGCTTGAGGAAGGTTATACAACGTGTAACGGAAACCCCATATCTATCCAAAAGGACTGAAGACAACATCTGGTATGGAGTCTCTATGCAAAGTATCAGCTCAAAATAAGTGACTCACAGAATTGACCCCAAATTATCGGTTTCATATGTTTCTTGAATACCAATATAACAAACGTGTCACGTATTTTTGCCCGTAGTACTACTGGACTGCTTGGTAGTACCACGGGAAAAAAAAAATTGCCCGTGGTACTACTGGTAGTACCACCGGTAGTACCACGGGCAACAAACGACTTTCCACGTCACTTGCCTATAAAACGACAATTCTCTTCGTTCTTCTTAATTTGAAAAATTCGGTCTCTGGTATCAGTGTATTGAAATTTCTAATATGCTCCACACATGTAGACATAGGATTACAAAACCCTTGCCATATCGTTTGTTATCATCCAAAGAAGCCGCGCACTTGGTATGTATATACCCTTACACGTTGTATAGTACACTTTTTACCCGACTGCAAAATCGGAGAGTTATGTTTTAATGGTGATAAAGTCGACGGGAGTAAAGCCGCGGGCGACTGCTCGTCTTTCTTACTAATATTATAAATCCGAAAGTATGTGAGAATTTCTTTTTTAATTGATAATAGGTTCGCGTTTGACCAACATCTCACCTGATTGTAAGCGATGATGTGGTCGAAGATGGAGCAGTCTTACCTAAAAATAACCTATCCACTCTTGACTTAAAGACCCTAGGTTATAACTATCGGGAAACACACTCCGGCAGGGAATTCCACTCTTTCACTCATAACTCCTGAACGGATCTAAATGAAATTTGGTAACTAGATAAATCTTGGATACAGATAGACTGCTTGCTTTATACTGGAATTCCCACGGAATCGTGATTTACTTAGGAAAATCTTCCCACGCGGATGAAGTCGGCCGGCTTCAGTATTCCCTGCCACATATGACCCTTTAAAGCAAGAGTGAATAGGCATTTTCTGGGCTCGCTCGTTCGATCGTAGACCTCATCTTACACTTACCATCAGGTGTGGTCGAGGTGAAGAGCGGGCTCATTGGTAGTAAAAAAAGTCGCCGGCAGTAGTTAGTGATTCATAATCGTTGTCTAATTAGCCTTTTCGCGATTATGTTGGGGTTCAGCTTGCAGTCTAACTGGATGTATCTGAGTATAAGTGTTTTACATAGAGCGACTGCCTGTCTGAACTTCACAAACCAGAAGCTAGATAATAATAATAATAGGACTATTGTTGCCAATAAGCCTGACATAGTGTTGACGTTGTGTGATAATCGATGTTACCATCCCACATGAAGAGAATCTCGTGAAAGCTGACAAAGAGAGACACATAAAGTATCTCGACTTAGCTCATGAGGTTGTTGACATTTGGCGCCAGGGGGGTCACATAGTCGTAGTCAAGTCACAAGAAGTTACCATTTTGAAGCGCACCTAATGAAGCGCTCCTTTTTTATTCCTCGGAGAGCGCTCCGAGGAATAAAAAAGGAGCGCTTCATTAGGTATTATTATGGTAGCGCTTCGAGGAATACCTCTTAATTTTGATAATAATAGATAGATGTAAATAGTAGGTATTTTATTAATAAATGTTAGTACTGAAAAGTGAAAGTACTTTAATAAAATCCATATTGTGACAAAAAATATATAAAAGCATTATTTAACAATTTTAATTAGTGGTCCACCTAGGTCCTGGACTCAGCCCAGGAGGGGGCGATGACCCCATGACCCCCCTGGATCCGCCCTTGTATGTATATGAAGAATTATGTATGCGGTGTGTGTGTGAAGGTGAGTTGAGTGCAAGGAGCTATGTAAGATGATAACACGATACTCTGCCAGAGCCGTCAGATTTTCTTCCTACAACCCGTAACTACTGTTGAAGATGTCCTAATGACAGCCGAGACTGACGGCTTAACGCGTTTTCCAAGGCACGGAGTAATCTCGTACGTTGAGTTGGTCACCCATAAACCGACCTCGACAACCGTTGCTTACCCTGAAGATGACTGTTATTATCTAGCCAGGAGCACCACATTTACTATAAATAATATAGACGGACATCCCGACATTATTTATTCATTTAGACTTTATGCACATAGCATAGGTACAAAGGCGGACTTAATGCCGTAGGTACCAGTCAAACGTTAGTGTGGAAGGTGCAATATGTACTTACTTACGTGAAAAGTAAAATTAGAAAAGATAATAGTATTAACACAAAAACCCTAGTATCATAAAAAAAATAGAAATCTACATCCTTACTAATATTATAAATGCGAAAGTAACTCTGTTTGTCTGTGTGTTACGCAATCACGCTTAAACTACTGAACTGATTTTAATGAAATTTGATACGGACATAGTCCTTTGTCCTTTCAGAGCCTGAGAAAGGACATAGGCTCATTTTCAATGCGAAAAAGGACTGTAAAGGGTTGAAATAGGGGATGAAAGTTTGTATGGAAATTACGCCATTTTTAAAGCTAGAAGCTTGAAACTTTTATTCTAGACTTTTGATTAGATATTAATAAATACGACTTTTAAATTATGTATGAGTTTTGTTTTTAAAATCATTAGCACAAAAAATTAAAAATGCAGCCGATAGTCACTATTCCACGCAGACAAAGTCGCGGGCACAGCTAGTAAATAATATATATGAATAAATACTTATATAAATACATACAAATATACAGGATTAAAGGTTAAGTCAGGTCGACTTAACCTTTAATCCTGTATATTTGTATGTATGTATAAGATTAACTCGACATAGATCCGTTAAGAGGTTGTAGTTTCCACCATCCCTGACTGATTTACCTACTTTTTTTTTAAGTATACCTAAAAGAAAAAAAAAAGATCTTATAAATTATTTCTTTTTTAAACTATCAATCGTCTTTTACGACCCAGTTGGTTCAGTTATCAGCAATTTTTGTGTTGAGAATAATAAACAAACCTATCTCCTACACAAAAATTATAAATTAAAAAAAAATAAGAATAATAGCCAAAAATCCTTTCCTTTTCTTAAAACTTTCAAAGCCCAATATCTCGAAAACGGTTAGGTTTGGCGTGGAGTGTTTCATAGGCAAATCAGTCAGAAATAATGGAAACTGCAACCTCTTAATGGATCTAGGTCGACTTAATCTTTAAGATATATAAGTATATCGTCGCCGTAGAGCGAAAAGTCACCAAGTCGACATTTGGCCAAAATTGAGTTAGTTATGTCATCAAAATCACCAATTTTTTCTACAAATATCAACCTTACAGTCATGTCTATACGTGTCATAATTTTCATTTTAGATAGTGGAAAACAACACTAATTCTTCATTTGGTTTACAACACATTAATCGAAAATTAATTAATTTACTTAAATACTTTTTCATTATTCGGTAAGATTGCAATTCTGTACTTAATTCGGTTTGATTACCTTTCCTCTTTACAAAATAAATCATAGCCGGGACTTAATTCAAGGCAAAGATAACTAATATAACTTAATTAGTTTTAGAATGACTCGTTCGATAAAAAAAACAAAAAGCGAAAACTAACCAAGTCAACTTAGTGACTACTCGACCGACATTTATAGTAATTACGTGAACATAATCTTAACGCGAGAAATCGTCAAACTTATTTAATCAGTTCTATCCTAATGCTACGGTCACAGAAATTTAATTCGACTTTTCGCTAAAAACTTTTAGTGAATATTTAAATCACTATCTTTGCACAGCTACGATAATTAGGTGATTTTCGCGCACGACTTGGTTAGTTTTGCTTTTTTAACTAGGTTTGTTGGCCGTTGCATGCGTGCCTCCGCACGCGTTGGTGACTTTTACTCTCGGCGGAACGCCGTCCGATGCGCACGCGTCCCGTTATTATTTTTGTACGTGATTTTATTAACTCGAATAAACAATGACTCGAGCAAAGTTAATCTTAAATTTATTGAATAAAGATGTTGCTGTACAGGTGAGTGATTTAAGTATTTATTAGACTTTTCTGATTACTAATCTCTGGTGAAATACCCGATAAAAGCAGTTTTGGTGGATTTTCTAGGTATCCAGATAGTGACAAGAAATACTATTTGGAGAATAAACGAAGAGTAATTAGAAACATTTCAAGTGACAGAAGTGATAGCGAAGATTTAATGAATTCTTATTTACAAAGTAAGAATAGAAACAGTAACTTTACAGTTGAAAATCAACCTAGGTATTACCTTTGCCAATGAAAACAAAGAATCTAATAAACAGCAAGAAATAATAATACCAACTAATAACGCAGATGAAAACGAAAAGGCAGTGATTGAAATACCAGAATCCGTTGAACCTCTAAACTCTCCATCGGCTACTATTGGTGTCGTTTTAAACTCTGCCGAAAACAACAAATCAGAAACAAATACACAAAAATCTGTTGAAGATCAAAACTTAGCATCAGCTACCACTGCTGCCACAAAGAACAAGAATACTAAAAGATGGAAAAAATGCTGCCCAAGTATATGGAAAAAGAATCAAGCAAAAGCGAATAGACACAATTGTTTGCCTTATAAGAATAAAAAAGAGAAAATCATGCCCGCTAAGATGCCTAAGTCCGTGTAATGAAATACAAAATTCCGCTTTCTTTGTTTGTATAACTTTTCTAAAGATGATAGAGTTTCACTATGTCAACAATACTGGAATACGGGCGTGGTTCCCAAATTCCTATTAATAAAGCCGATCGTGATTCTGAACAAAAAATAATTAATCACATTAATTCCTATCCTCAACTTGAATCACATTATTGCAGAAAAACTACCCAATGGCAATACTTGGAGAGCAAACTCAGCATTGCCAAAATGTACGAGATATACAAAGAAAAACTGGCATCAACGATCAACTAATGATACCCCATGTTCATTTTAAGTATAAATAAAAGAAAATTTGGATCTGAATTTAACTTGTCATTTTTCACTCCAAAAAAGGATCTCTGCATGATAGGTACACGGTTCGATACTGCAGGTCGGCCTGATAATCTTAATAATATGATGCCCATATTGAGAGAAAAATCGCGGCACAAACTGCCAAAGAAAGTGATAAGGAACGGACTATTGCAGACGAAACCTATCTTGTGCTCACTGCTGACATGCAATCTACGTTACACATACCTGTTTGTGACGTCGGCATTCTATACTACACAAGGAAACTAAATGTCTAGAACTACACGATTCATACAGCTAAGCATCCTAATGAAGCTTATTGTATAACATGGAACGAAGTTAATGGCAAAAGAGGAACTGTTGAAATTGCCAGTGCTTTAAACTGGTGGATCAGTCAGGTGCCACATACTATTAAAGAAATCTGTATTTATAGTGACACTTGCGCAGAGCAACATCCTCCATGACCGGCAATACGGTTTTCGCAAAAACCGGTCAACTGGGGATCTTCTAGCGTATGCCATTCATATCTGGAGTGAGGCCATTGAGAAGCAAGGGGAAGCACTTGCTGTTTCCCTTGACATCTCCAAGGCTTTTGACAGGGTCTGGCACGAAAGCCTTATTGCTAAGCTTCCTTCTTTCGGTTTACCCACTCAACTTTGTGTTTGGGTTGAAGACTTCCTGAGGGATCGGTCCATTCGAGTGGTCATTGATGGCTGCTCGTCTGGCCAATTGGCAATTAATTCCGGGGTCCCTCAGGGGTCAGTTCTCTCAGCAACTTTATTCTTGCTGCACATTAACGATCTGCTAATGTCCGGTACCTTTGGGTATGCAGACGACAGCACAGTTTCTGAGAGATATGTGTCCAGCGCGCGAGCTGGTGGGTCACAGATCCAGTCTCTCCGTGAGGACTTGGTTGGGCGCTTGAACTTGACCTTGAAGGCTGTCTCCGAATGGGGCGATGCCAACCTGGTCAAGTTTAATGCAGCTAAGACCCAGGCGTGTCTCTTCTCCGCAAAAAGGAGTCAATTCGAACCGGCTCCTACTTTCCGGGGTGTAACCGTGCCGATAACCGACCGTATCGAGCTTCTGGGGGTAACACTAACTTCTTCCCTCAATTTTGGCCGGTTTATCGAGGCTAAGGCTCAACTAGCATCAAAAAAGTTGGGAATCCTAGCAAAGTTGAGACGGTACTTCACACCCAAACAGTTGCTCAATCTCTATCAAGCCCAGGTTCGGTCGTGTATGGAGTACTGCTCTTATCTTTGGGATGGATCTGCGAAATACCAACTGGACGCGCTTGAGTCTATCGAGAAGCGGGCAAAGAGACTCATTGGCAACGATGCACTGGTCGATCAAAGCTCCAGAGCCTTGAACACCGACGAAGAGTTGCAAGTCTATCGGTTACATTTCGGGGAGTGTGCGATGGAATTACACAATCTAATTGCGCCAAGCCCGTTCCATCATCGGACTACGAGACAAACGGCGAAGCGCTATCGTTATATGGTGGACATCCCACCCATACGCACAAAACGTTTTGGGAATACCTTCATTGTGCGTACGGCTAAGGAGTGGAATTCCCTGCCGGAGTCGGTGTTTCCCGACAGCTACAACCTAGGAGTCTTTAAGTCCAGAGTGAATAGGTTACTTTTAGGTAAGCGTGCTCCATCTTCGATCACATCATCACTTACCATCAGGCGAGATAGTGGTCAAACGCGAACCTATTTTCAAAAACCGGTCAAGTGCGTGTCGGGCCACGCGCAGTGTAGGGTTCCGTAGTTTTTATAACAGCCAAGTGCGTGTCGTATTCGCTGACTGATCGTTTCGTACCATGCTCTAACTAAAAGCCAAACATGACTACCTAACTAATTTGACTTCCTATACAAATCCTCACCTGATCCGACAATTTTGCACGGAAAATTTCAATTTTTTTTAGAGATTTGTATAAAACTTGTCATAGCCGGTGTTTTTAATTTAAATACGGACACAGAGCTGTAGCTCTGTGTGTGTAGCTTCTTGTGATGATTGGGTAGTGTACTACCCAATCATCACAAGAAGCTAGCACGATACAAATGGCGCTTAGCGCCATCTATCGACATTTCTATAGAGTTGTTTGAAATTTTCGAGTCAAATACAATTGGTCGACTATTACTCGTAAACTTGTACAGCCCACTTATGTGTGATAGTTTTCCTTTAAATTTCGTTATATATAGGTACTACTGCCGTGACATTTGAATTTCTAACTATAACCGTTTAGTTGATAGAGGGGGAGGACACTTGACTCTAACGAAAATTGGTACTTTAAAGCTTGATAAGTCACGAACGGTTTACTTAATCAAAAAACGGTCTTACCAAACCCCTAATATTTATGAAAGACCTATTCAACGATATCCAACACTATGGGAAGAACGAAAAAAAGAAATTATCATCCCACTTTACATGTATGGGAGGTACCCTAAATAATTGTTTTTTTTTCAAAAAATTATTTTACCACTTTTTCGGCGTCATTAACGTGTATACTCATGCCAAAGTACAACTTTCTAGTACCAATAGTTTTTGAGCTAAACCGCGGACAAATGGACAGACAGACGGACATGGCGAAACTATAAGGGTTCCTAGTTGACTACGGAACCCTAATAAAAAAGGGCAAAATAGAAACGAATTTATAACTGCCTTTTTGGTTCATCTGATCCAAAGACCCGATTTACATTTGGACGTTTTTGAGCAGAAATACTTGGAAAGTGGTCACACGCACATGGAGGTTGACTCCATGCATAACGCAATAGAAAAAGAGCAAAAGTATACGCCAGTTTATTCAATGATTGACTGGAAGTCAGTCATGCGTCGCGCGCGCTCAAAGAGACACCGTGAAACAGCATCTCCTTATATAATAAAAGAACTTACTGAAAATTAAATTCTTGATGTGAAGACTCTAAATGGAAAATTTATCAGTAATACATGCAAGGATAAACACGGAAAGAAAATTATGTGGCTGAAAATCAAATGTTTTAGGTTTGAAAAGCAATGTCCAGGCATAGTTAAGTTTCGTTATACTCACGATGGCCCGTACTCTGAGTTTGACGTATTTCAAAATGAAAAAGTGGTTCTTCGAACAAGAAAAAAAAGGATACTTCAGGAAGAGAATGGAATAAGAGAGTAATTCGGAAACTAGAAGAAGCGATTTGATAGCTCAATTAAAAGCATATGCTATTCCAATGGCTTATACTGCTCCTCTTCCGATTTCAGAGGCTAAGAAAAGAGACCTTATTGGTCTCTGTCGTAAGGGTATCATACCCCAAGAACTTCACTCATGGTATGAGTCTCTACCTACCAGCAATGACGTTCAAGACAGGGCATTGGAACCTGATGTTAACAATGAAAGTGACGAGTCGGATTAATTTAATTATGATTATTTATAATAATTTTTCTTATGAATGTTTCTTTGTATTTTTTTTTAATAAACTAATAACGCATTTAGTAAGTAACGAATATGTTTTACTCTTTTCTTTGCCTTGATTTCAAAACCAGATAATAATAATTAAAAAGGGTGTAAATTAGAGAGTTGAAATTAATTAAAAGATCTATTGAAGTTCGTAATATAAGTAATATTGTAACTAACTGGAGTTATTCTTTTTAACAATGGTCCTAGACACAGGTGAAAAGTCACTAAAACTCTATAACCAAAAATCTTGGTACGGGATTTGAGGGTGAAAAATAACTAAGTTAGTATTTTGTCATTATTTCAATAATTGTAAGTAATTCGTTAAAAAAAATAATGTCTACTTATGCTCTTATCTATTGTCTAAGGTACAAAACTATAAAAAAACAATTATCTCATGTCAAAACTAAGTTATGATTTTTTTTGTTTTATAAAACTTTAAACCTTCATAACTCAAAACACGTTTTGACCTACTTGGTGACTTTTCGTTCTACGGCGACGATATATACTTAAGAAGCAAATGAAAACTAAATGTGGTAATTCTGCTTATTATTAGTCATTATTATAACAATATCCGCAACAGACAGCTCTGTTTTGACTGTCGCCAATCTAAATAAGAAAAACAATACTCGCCTACAAACAATGTAATTAACACCGATAAGCTTTCAAGTAACCCTAAACATTTATATAGGTATCCGTCTTCAGTAAATTAGTCTCCGCTAAAAATAAATGATGAAGTAATGATGAGGATCGATTTCTCGAACCGAACTGTATAGGTACACAGTCAGGCTGCCGGGATTAAATGATAAATGACCGTGAATTTTGCAGATTGGTTATTAAATAACAATTTTACACGTCATATTTTTCGTTTTAAACTAGTTGAGGCCGTTGTTTCCTGACTACCCTGAGAAGAAACACCAAAACAAACTCAGGGGCCCGTCTCTTTTAAAGTCTATACAATCTATACTGGTTAAATTATATGGGAATCTTGTAGGTTACCGTCTGAGGAGATCTTTTGAGGAAAGATGTTCACAGATTTGAGTGGGCCTGTCCATACAGTGCCATTTGTCAGATGATGTATAGCTTAACTTAGAACAAGGAGCTTAACGATTTGACGAACAATACCAAGGTAAGGACGTTTAAGTAGGCGGCAAAAAGCACTCAAACTGCCTGTATGTAGAAATGTTCCAACGAGTTACCGCAGACTCGGAAAGCAAGGGCAACTGACCTTGTTACTTCAGTTTTAGTTAGTAGAACATCTATCGTGCACACAGCCAAGGTATGGAACTCTCTGCCAGGTTCTGTGTTTCCTACCACATATGACCCATCAATCAGCCTTTAAAACTAGAGTGGACATAAATAGTTAAGGCTTAAAAATGCACTTTAGCAACAATTTTGGCATTACCAACCACAGGCAAGCTGCACCTGTACTATTCGATACTGCCTTTCCTGGTCTACCCCAATGCAAATGTGACATAAAGGCTTGAACGTAAAAATACATATCTCAAGAGCCAAGTTTGTCGACCTCGTCGATACAGGTACGATATGACCTCACTCTCCCGAAGGCAGCCAGAATTTTTACTCCAACAAAAACTTATGACTTTTTTTGGGCATATCTACTTAATTATTCCGATTATGGGTTGTGCAACCTTCGTTTTTTTGCGTAGCAATTAGTTTACAGTTATATCGGAGGTAAAATATTAATTTTTATTTAAAGACGAGAATGTTGGAATGTATATCTACAAAATATGATGAAATGTTTTATTTTTACCTAAGCGGCCTGGTTCTTTGAGAAGTCTTGTGATCTTATGTTATTGCACGGCTTTTTCACTAGAGAAAACAAGTAGTAAATAATATAGCATTAATATTAAGATTATATCTGTTAACATTTAGTTCCACAGTGCTCTTCCTCTATAATCCATTACTTTAGTAACTTCCTGTGTCTATGCCGTATGTAAATGGAGTATTAACTCCAATTCTATAAAAAATTAAAAAGTAATTCTCTACCAGGCAACCTTTAGGTCAGAAATGCTACTCTCTGTTAGTCAGATATATTCCAGTTAGATTCATGAATACCGATGTTAACTATTTTCCTTTGATGCGACTTCGTTTGACAGTAATAGATTTAAATGTATAAATAAATTACTTCGATGTGGTCTCAACCCCTAAACTAGGCCAACCAGTATCACAGGGGTCGAAGATACTTCGTTTACAATTTTAGTTTGTATTCATTATAGATAAAATTACTTATAAATATATAATGACTTACAAATGTTTGTATGATTGTTCATTGATTGTGACACGATCTTGTATCGTAAATTTTCAGTTCATTTTTAACATCAGATGAAGGAATGCGCTACCGTTGTACTAAATATGCGAGAGAAACAAGCAGAGGGGAACAATATTGACTAGTCGACATATGTTGTATGTACATTTTTCATTGTGGATATACTCGCGTTTGACTACCACTTCACCTGGTGGTAAGCAATGATGTGGTCGAAGATTAAACACCCTTACGTAGAAGTAACCTATTTACTCTTTATTTTATTTTATTTGGTCTACAAACACAAATTTCTAATGTCAGTGAACTTAGCAGATCATTGACCAGCAGATAAAAAAAAATGAGTTCCTGATACTTTTCGGGAATAGTTCTGGCGTTTTTCCCTGAATAAAGTCAATATGTCAAAATGCTCTGCTAACTTCCCGTAGCAGATCATTTTCCGGCAGATCAAAAATAAATGTGCAATACAATCAAGTATATCAAGTATAGTACAATCAAGTGCATACAATCGAGTTCTACACTTCCTGATACTTTTCAGAAATAGTTCTGGCGTCTTTTTAATGCTAGCAGATAGACCAACGTACTAGAAAAAAAAAAAATCGATTTCCATCTTTCAAACTATGCTCAAATGATAGAACTCTTTCTTAAATGCCATATTGGTAAAAGAACTGCAATTTAAAACAAGACGTTAGTCTAGTGCTTACGTTTTAGTCTATAAAAAAACACCCCCAGGTTATATAGCTGTTAAAGTCGTAATAGTTAAAAGATTAAACCTTAACTCCTCAGGTCACGGAAGGCCGCCGGCGGCCACAAAAACCAGCTTAAGTTGACCTCTAAAATCGATAGGGGAAAAAAATTTTAGAGGTCAACTTAAGCTGGCCGGATGTGACGTAAGTGTGATTTGAGGGGTTAAACCAATTTTGTATGAAAAGTTTACCTCATGGCTCGATAGATGGCGTTGGCCGGTTTAAATGCGCGCTATCGTTTCGTTACCACGCAAAGCATAAGAGACTTCGAAAATATTAAATAAATGTGTTAAAGTCCGGTTAAGTAGACTCACAGCCTTAGTGTGCTGATCTACAAGTGGCCCTACCTAAAAAAATTAAATAAATGTCTTCGTTCTGAGTACATGGTGTGATTTTATTACTATAAATTACTCTCGACTCGTCGATAATAAAGGGCAAAAATAGATCTTCGATGAACATAAGGTCCTACGATCCGGAACGGTTTTTGAGAAAAGCCAAAGGTGCCCTCTGGTGTCGGAGTTGGGAGCCGAATTGGTGCGACGAGCTGAGCGGAGCGTGGTCGACGTAGCTGAGCTGAGCTGAGCGGAGCGAGATCGACAAAGCTAAGTGGAGTGTGTGTGATCTAAGTGCAACATAAAAACTGTGAGTACATTTTATTTAATTAAAAGTTCCAAGTGTCAGAGACTTGTAAAAATTTAAAGTTAAATGCAAAGACTTAGAAAAAATTGAAGAAACTTGGGACTTAGAATAATTCGTAAAAAAGTGAAGAGACCCCGAATCTATGCCCGATTTCACTTAGAATTAAAGTACAGTTCAAACACTTAGAAAAATTACGACATTCAAACACTTGTGAAATTCCACACTGACACTTAGCAAATTAGACATCGAATTATTTGCGAAGTATTTGGAATCATGGAAGCTAAGTTAAGGCTATTGGAAGATATAAAAGGTCGCATTCAGAAAGGACTTATTAATTTCAAGAAATCACCAAAAGACAGACTTAATCAGGCATATGTGGACTCACGTTTGGAAATTTTAGATAAACAGTTTGAAGATTTCACAAGAAAACATGAAGAGCTGTTGGTCAACTACACAGAAAGTGAATTGAGTGCAACCAGTTACATGAAAAATGATGTCTTTGAAGCAGTTACAGACACTTTTATAACATATAAAGTAGAATTAAAAAATGCTTTACCTGAGTCTGAGTCTTCTGTAATGAGTGATGTCTCACCAGACCATAGCCAACCGAAAATGATGTCAATTGCTAAATTGCCCAAAATAACGATTCCTGTTTTTAGTGGTAAATATCAGGAATGGTCAACGTTTAGAGATTTGTTTTTGTCATTAATTGATAAGAATCAGTCTCTTGATGATGTACAACGTTTACATTATTTAAGATCTCAGTTGTCAGGTGAAGCATCACAACTCATAAAGCACATACCGATCACGCAGGCAAATTATAAGAAATGTTGGTCTCTGTTAAATAGTCGTTACAATAATAAGAGATTTTTAGCCAATTGTATTCTCAAGCGTTTACTAAACCAAAAACAAATGACGGCTGAGTCATCTATTGCTCTCAAAGAGCTTTTAGATACCACAACCGATTGCTTACACGAATTGTCAAATCTAGGGGTGCAAGTAGACGCTTGGGATATTATTATTATTTATTTGATTAGCTCCAAGTTGGACGTTGAGACTCGGAAGCAGTGGGAATTGCAGATAAGTCAATCTTGCGAGGATCTTCCCACCTTCAAGGATTTTCAGGACTTTTTAGATAAACGTTTTCGGGCCTTAGAATTTGTAGAACCTCAAAGTAGTAAGTCTAAAGTTAGTACAAAAGCATTTCACGTAGCTTCAAAAATATCCTGTCCACATTGTTCCGAGGAGCATCTCTTGTGTTATTGTAAAAAGTTTGCTCAGGAGACCACCGTCGATCAGCGCCGTCAAATAGTTAAATCTCAGGGTTTGTGTTTTAATTGCCTTCGCTCAAGTCATCTTAATATTAATTGTCGAGTCAATACCAAATGTAAAATATGCAACAGAAAGCATCATACTCTCTTGCACCAAAAAACGGATTCAGACGCACAGGCGAGCAGTTCTGTGTCTCCATTGGAAAAGGAAACGCCACAGAACGAGACCACGGCTGAACCTCACATTGCAACCCATTTTGCAAAAAATATTCATAGTCAGGTCATACTGGCTACAGCCCTTATTAAAGCTAAATCGGAAAATGGGTATCCACAAGTCTTGAGAGCCCTGTTAGATCAGGGTTCACAAGCTTCTTTTATTACGGAATCTGCGGTTCAGTTATTGAAGCTAAAAAAGATAGCAGTTAAAACGTCTATCTCAGGTGTAGGGGGAGGTCAGAGCGATCTAACGTCAAAGTTTATGGTTAGAGTCAACATTCAGTCGTTATGGGATCCTGACTTCACCCTTCAAATAAAAGCTTATGTGCTGAGTAAGGTGACTTCGATGTTACCTGAAAGGAAATTCACGTTGGTGGATTGGCCAGAGCTTAATAACATTAATCATTTGGCTGATCCAAATTTCAATAAGCCTAACAAAATTGACATTTTGTTAGGATCGGGAGTCTATACTAAAGTCTTAAAAGAAGGCTTAATCAAGGACCCTAAGGGTAAAACAATGGCTCAAGATACTTACCTTGGTTGGATCATATCGGGAGAAGTCAGCGATGAAGATGGAGTGATGTCTTGTCACAATGTAATTGTAAGCATGCACGCTAAGGTCGAAGAAAATGAAATCCTAAAAAAGTTTTGGGAACTAGAGGCAGAGCCAACATGCTCTGAAAAGTCAATTCTCAGCCCTGAAGAGCAAGCATGTGAAGATTACTTTGCTGCCACTACATGTAGGGATGCCGATGGTCGCTACATTGTAAAACTGCCTTTTCGATCCAGTAAAACGCCCTGCAACTCAAAGGAAATAGCGTTAAAAAGATTATACAGTCTTGAACGGAAGCTATCAAAAAATAGCGAGCTTAAAGGACAATATACATCAGTAATAAACGAATATTTATCATTAGGTCATATGGAAGAGATTTCCAATGAAAAAGACAAGAAGAAAGTTGGCGCTGTTTACTTACCGCATCACGCTGTAGTCCGCGAAGATAAGTCGACCACAAAATTAAGAGTGGTATTTGATGCGTCTTCCAAGGGATCCGATGGTGTCTCATTAAATGACACCTTAATGGTAGGACCACTCTTACAGGCTGATTTGCGTCATACAGTTATGCGGTGGCGACAGCATCCAGTATGCTTGGCAGCCGATATCATAAAAATGTATCGCCAAGTTAAAATAGCTGATGATCACGTGGACTTTCAAAGGATTTTATGGCGGGATGGCGTTCATTCTGATATAAAGGAATACAGGCTTTTGAGAGTTACATTTGGAACATCTAGCGCACCTTACCTGGCAGTCAAGGCATTGCAGCAAACTGCTAGCGATGAAGGTCACTCGTATCCATACGCTGCTAGTAGGGTTAGGACAGATTTTTACATGGATGACCTAATGACAGGCTGCCAGACTGATGAAGAAGCTGTAAAAATATACACTTCTGGACACATCTATTGGCCCACCTTGTATTTTCAGTTTCGTTTGGTCCTAGCTAAAATTTTATATTAGGTCGAGCAAAAAGTTTTTATGCAGTTTTGAACCTGGCACATTCACAATTTCATTCAATAGTCTTTTTTTGAATTTCGAACACAGAATTTAAAGAAACAAAAGACAATTTGGAGCCTGTTTGTTGATATCAAACAATCGAATACTAAGAAAACTTGGTTTTATTGGTTTACTTGGATTTAATTCTTGAAAAAGTGATTGATATCTTTGCTTTTGCAACAAACATTACTTATTCTTAACATTAAGGTGAGGTTCTATCAATAATCTATGGATACTTCACCTGAAGTCGCCGCCCAAGCTGTGGCACTTATTCAGGCCGGACACAGCCAAAGAAACGTGAGTGCTCAACTTAATTTAAGTCGATCTGCGGTCCGAAATGTTTATCGGAGGTACCTAGAGACTGGCGGCTTTGTTCGTCGCCAAGGAAGGCCACGATCTCGGGTCACAACTGAAAGGCAGGATCGATTCATCGTGACGACCAGCTTGAGAAATCGTCACCTTACCTCCATTGAGATACAAAACCAACTTCGCGACTTCCACGGAGTATCTGTGAGCGCTCGAACTGTTCGGAGAAGGTTAAAAGAACGCGATATGGTACCACACAAGCCAGCTAATGGGCCCAAACTAAAGCGAGCCCACCGAACAGCGCGCCTTCATTTCGCACGCAGTCATTTAAATTGGACACAGCAAGATTGGAGCCGTGTACTCTTTTCTGATGAGTCTAAAATTGTGTTACATGGCAATGATGGAAGGAAGAAGGTCTACCGGCGTAAGGGAGAGCGTTTCGCACAATGCTGCTTTGAAGAGAGGGTTGCTTATGGCGGTGGCTCATGGACTGTCTGGGGCGGTATATCCGCGAGCGGCAAAACTCAACTTGAGGTTGTTACAGGACCACGGCTGCCAACATTAAATGCTGAAAGATACATTCGTGAGTGCTTAGAACCTCACGTGATACCATACGCGGACTATGTGGGCCCAAATTTCCTTTTTATGCATGATAATGCAAGAGCCCATGCGGCCGGCATCGTCAGGGAATATCTTCGGGATGTGAACATCACAGTTATGGACTGGCCAGCCAGAAGCCCAGACATGAACCCCATTGAGCACATGTGGGACGAGCTAAAAAGGCGTGTTAGGGCTCGTCAGCCAGTTGCCCAGACGATGCAGGAGTTGAAAACTGCCATAGAAGAGGAATGGGAGATGATCCCTCAAAATTTCATAGAGCGGTTGATAAACTCTATGCCTAATCATATGAGAGCTGTGGTAGATGCCCATGGAGGCAACACGCGTTATTAAATTAAACCTTTATTTGATAAAACATGTTTTTTATTCAAAAATTAATTGCCTTTAACAAGGCGCATATCCGACTTGTTAGGCGTAGGTCCATGTCGTATGGTATTCTGAATTCAAATTTAAAACTATACGATCGAAAAAGATGGTAAAATGTATCAGGTTTAAAACTGCATCAACAGTTTTTGTTCAATCTAGCAATCATATTTCGGTAGGGGCCATCGAAACCTAAACTCTAAGGTGGGCCAATAGATGTGTCCAGAAGTGTATAATGACTTTAATGGATTATTGAACAAAACCGGTTTCACTTTGCAAAAATGGACAAGTAACCGAGAAGAGTTGCTAAAACAGATAAGGCTGGATACTGGAAGAGATCTGGAAATAAAGGAAGATGAAATCACTAGAATTCTAGGACTTACCTGGAATCGCAATTCCGATGAATTCCATTATACTGTAAACTTACCCTTTTCAACATCGTCGTCATTGCCGCCGTCTGCATCTGAAACTAAAAGAAGCGTTATATCAGAGATATCCCGTTTATATGATCCGCTAGGTTGGATTGCACCATGTATAATTACCGCTAAAATCTTCATCCAAAAACTATGGATATCTGGTTTGGATTGGGATGACAAGCTGCCTGAGGATCTTTTAACAGAGTGGCAGACTTATCGTAGTGGGTTGCACACCCTTAACCACTTCCGAATCCCTAGGTGGCTGAAACGAAAAAGCGATGACCAAACGGTTGAACTGCATGGTTTTTCTGATGCGTCAAGCGTAGCATACGCCGCGGTTGTTTACATCAGGGTCGTCGAGGCTGCAGGTCTGGTCCACTGTAATCTGGTAACTGCAAAAACGAAGGTGGCTCCAATAAAGCAAATTTCTATACCACGACTGGAATTATGTGGCGCAGTTTTAGTTACCAAATTGCTTTTAGAAGTGGCTTGTGTCTTGAATGTCCAAAAATCCAACTTACATGCTTGGACAGATTCAACGGTCGTGCTGGCTTGGTTAAGCGATCACCCGAGTAGATGGAAAACCTTTGTCGCAAACCGGACATCTGAAATTCTTAATTCCCTTGATTCTACTCAATGTCATTATGTCGATACGAAGAGCAATCCAGCTGACATTGCTTCGAGAGGTACAACATCCACATCTTTGTTAGACGACTCACTTTGGAAACAAGGACCGTCGTGGTTGCTTGCGGATACCATAGAATACTGCAGACCTAGTGCTATAATGACTAAACTGGAACTAAAATCTGTCAAGGTTCATGCAGCACAGATAGATGATCACCCGATTGAACTAATGTGGTCCAGATTTTCATCGTTCCGTAGGTTGATCAGGACTCTCACCTATTGCAGACGATTCCTGAAAATAAAGATTGCCAGAGAATCACGGACAAAGTTGCCACCTTACCTTGCAGCTTCTGAGATTGCGGACACCATGCATTGCTGTCTCAAGCAGAGTCAGAAGGTTTGGTTTGAAACAGAAATGAAGGCAATACAAGCCGGAAGGGACGTCAGCAAAAGCAGTGGTTTGTCTTCTTTGAATCCTTACTTGGATGATAAGGACTTGATGAGAGTAGGAGGTAGGATCCAAAACTCGCAACTAAGTAATGATATGAAGCATCCCATCATAGTTCCTCATCAATCCCATTTAACAAGATTACTCATATCCGATGCTCATGAGCGTGTACTACATGGCGGACCCCAATTAACACTTAATTTTCTTCGGTCAAAATATTGGATTACTCGTGCAAAGAGTTTGATCAAGGCTCACATCCGCGAATGCGTACCGTGTATTCGTCATGCAGCCGTAACAAAAAATCAATTGACGGGTCAGTTGCCATCATGCAGAGTGACTCCTAGTAAGCCTTTTCTCCATTCAGGTGTTGACTACGCGGGACCGATTCAAATAAGAACAGCAAAGGGTCGTGGACATAAGTCCTACAAAGGCTACGTATGTCTCTTCGTATGCATGGCAACCCGGGCTGTGCATATGGAGGCGGTCTCTGATCTGACCTCTCAAGGTTTTCTTGCTACATTTAAACGTTTTGTAGCTAGACGGGGTCATTGTAGTCGCCTTTACAGCGACAATGGCACCAATTTTGTAGGGGCGTCAAACGAGCTTAAAGCAATGTTTCGCGATGAATGCGCATCTCTTCCCCGAGAAATTGTGCCGATATTGGCTAATAATGGAACCGAATGGCATTTCATCCCACCTCATTCTCCTAACTTTGGAGGTCTATGGGAGGCTGGGATAAAAAGCACCAAGCATCACCTCAAACGGGTGATTGGCGAATCGACACTGACTTTTGAGGAGCTGAGTACCGTCTTATCCCAAATTGAGGCGTGTCTGAATTCCAGACCTATATCACAGTCTAGTGTGAACTCGTCAGATCCAAATCCGTTGACGCCAGGACATTTCCTGGTCGGTCAACCACTGGTAACAGCACCAGATTATGAGTATGAGCACGTGACAGTCAGTAGCTTGAGACGTTGGCAATTGACACAAAGAATGCTTCAATCTTTTTGGAGACGTTGGTCTCAGGAGTATTTAACTATGTTCTTCCAACGACACAAGTGGGCTAAACGTACGCGCGATCCGAAGGTTGGTGACGTTGTTCTCATAAAAGAGGACAATTTACCACCTGCTAAGTGGTTATACGGGAAGGTAGTCGAATTACACCCTGGCAAGGATAATTTAGTGCGCGTAGTTACTCTTCAGTGTAAGGACTCCCGAGTCAAACGTCCAACTTCTAAGCTATGCATTTTGCCTGTCAACGATGAATGATAAACGTGTAATTTTATTGTTTTTCTTTAATTTTTATTTTCTTATGTTATACAATATACAGTCCACTCAGATGCTAATTTTAGAAATGTAAAAGTAAGCACATTGAATATGTTATCCTGTTAAAAACCTGAACTATTTTTTACATTATTTATATTAAGAGAATGTGAACATTGTAGTCTCCAAATACCAAGGACTTCAGTACAACGCTGAATTTTTCCACATATTTAGTCTCAATTATGTCATGGTGGGCGGCTTGAAAGGACTGGGTCCTTGGTGGGCGGAATGTTAAAGTCGTAATAGTTAAAAGATTAAACCTTAAACCAATTTTGTATGAAAAGTTTACCTCATGGCTCGATAGATGGCGTTGGCCGGTTTAAATGCGCGCTATCGTTTCGTTACCACGCAAAGCATAAGAGACTTCGAAAATATTAAATAAATGTCTTCGTTCTGAGTACATGGTGTGATTTTATTACTATAAATTACTCTCGACTCGTCGATAATAAAGGGCAAAAATAGATCTTCGATGAACAATAGCTATCAGGAAACATAGTCTCCGGGACTTCCACACTTCTTTAGCTGCGCGAAATCCGCTGACAACGATAAGTCTCATATTAGTTCTCCATGTCTTCTCCACTCCGTGGCTGCACCACAGAATTGCCGGGCATTATAACCCTTGCTATTAAACATTCCGCGGAAACGGATGCTGTGGGTTAGACTCCCGGTTCGAAAAGCAAATAATTCTGTTTCATGAAAAGGGTTCTTATATGATCTGTGGTATGGTATATGTTTCTGTACTTTCTGCATGGTTTATTTAAAATCAAATTTTAGTGAAAACGCTACGAAATTGAAAGGGTTTAATACCCACCTTTGTACCTTCTTTCTTTTTTTAGTCCGGATGAGGCCGAGGCCGCTCTACCTCGATCACGCCTAATGGTAAGCGATAGATGACTGTCGATATGCTATTGATTATTTGCGTGCATTATTATTATTAAAAAAAAATATCATTATTTGTTACGATGGCGGGCGACCAATCAGTTGATGTTGACGCGCTTTTTTTTTTTTACGTGGTAGAATCATCAAATAAGTCCTCCCACCCCGGGCAGGGCCGAAGGGACTGTCAGACTTGTACTGACTTAAATCCACGGTGTTCCTTCAATAGCCCTTTACGTTCCGGGGTCACGGTAATGGGATAAGTCCCACGACCCCGGCAGGCTTCGGCCCTCTAGAGGGGGAGCCCTCTTCATATTGCTGACGCTCTTTGAGGCGCGCGTGGTGTTCCACGCGCGCCTGACCATGACCATGACCAGGACCATGCCCGACCCGGGCATGGTCCATGGTTGGACAGCGAGTTGCCCTTTACTCGCTGTCCGCATGCCCGCGCCTACGGTGGCCGGAGATCGTCGGCCGACGTCCGACGCCGCACGGTGGGCTGAAAATCGGCTTTCATAGACTTAGGCATTTTATTTTGCAAGTGCGAGTTTTTTTGCCGGATATCACTTCCATTAGTTATAACAATATACAAAAATGACACCAGAATTGATTCTGCACAGAAACGAAGGAATTATAATTTTTTTACGAAAATTTTGTATGGAGCTAGTATGAAAAATCGAAATATCTCTAAAACGGCAGCGATAACCGTAATATCCTTATAGGGGGTTATAGTACTAATTATTTATGATTTTTTGACATACGTTACATAATGGTTGTAGATGCCTTTTTTTTTTTAAAAATCGTCAAAATATTTTTATTTATTTTTACATATTTAAACGTTCCTTTTAGTGTTTAAGTTGAAGAATTCAGAGCTTTAACAACTCTTATCATAAAATAGCATCACCCCTATAGACCTGAAGGACTAGACAGAGGTGTGTAGTGTCTTGTTGATCTTGTAAGATTTCCAACAATACCAAATAGTTGAATATCAGTGTCAAAGTGCCCATGCTGTCGCTTCTTTTTGAAAGATAGGGGAATGAAATAGTTAATTGATCATACCCTAAAAGTATGATTACAACATAACCGGACACATAATAATAATAATATCCTTATAGGGGATTATAGTACTAACATTATTTATTTTAACATATGAAACTGTTCAAAACGATCCATGAACTGTGTCAAAGTTAAGAACATCGTTAGGAAGCATGCTTTTTCCCCAAATATTAAGAATATGTGAAAAAAAAAAGACTGTATATAAACTTTTTATTGATAGGTAATTTAAATAAAACAGAAGTAACAAAAATAATATCTAATATATTCAATTATACAAAATACATATTTGAAACTATAATTTATGAAATTATTAACTAAACATATTGGTACAATAAACTAACATAAATAACAAAAGAACATAAAGAAAAATAATTAAATTTTACAAATTTTCTTTACAACTTTCGTTGTCGGACTCCAATTCCGAGTCAGAATCCAGATCGGATATACCTACAAACTCGAACTCAGTTTCCGGAAACTGTATTAGGTCGAGAGTTTCAGCAAAAAAGGTTGTCTTCCTTTTGGCATCTAACTTCGGCCTTTGTGCACTTAGAAAAGGATCCGAAGAAACAACAAGCATATTTAGGATATCTTGATTAGAATCTTGCCTGCTTCTTTTCCGCGAATGATGTTCCCGGAACCTCCTAAAATCTTTGTTTCGAGACTCTGAGGCTTCTTCCGAGAGAGTCCCAATCGGGACAATATCATTTTTTTCGATTATGTCAGCTCCGTGTATTAATAGTTTATGTACGGTTGATGACATGTAGTACCAGTCGTATAATTCCACGTACTTTTCTGCTGTTTTGCGAGCAAAATCTTTAAATTTGATGACATCGATCTTCTCACCAGATGTTATTGCTTGCAAAATAACAGCAAATCTTTTTATCAGGTTTTGATCCAACCCAGTAATAGCTGCAGTTTTATTGGGAAACTCGAAAAACTTCCTTGCGGTATTCCCGTCATTGGTAGTTCCCGAGCCTTGTTTTACTATATCAATTAACAGATTGAGCTCCTCTTTAAATTTATTTTGAATGTTTTTTTTTTCTGTTTTGTAACATATCTTTATGCTCATTACTTCTTGCTGCCCACTGTTTGAAGTCAAGTCTGTACGCAATGTGTAACAGACATTCCATGCAATTTATACGGGCATGTAGGGATGATAGGCCAAATTCATATATGTCAGAACACACAGTTTTTGATGTTACAGCATCTAAGTGGTTCATTTCTGTTGGTTTTGCTAAGCACAGGTAGCATGATGCATTTGATCTAGCTTCAGAAAGGTACGTGCAGACTTTTGCGTCGATCATTGTCATCATTAGTTTATGAGTCACCCTGTTACTATTAATTCACTCTGTGGGGTTAAGGGCCTCAATTTCCTCATCCATTTTTCTTTTGTTATCAATGACAACTGCATGGCTTTCTTTTACAAAAGTGAACTGAACCGGACGACAATAAAAAGTTGAGCATGGTTTCGGGTTTGTCCATATAGTATTATCTCCATCTGTCAGTTTCAGTGGCACCAAGGAGGTCATGAAAATGCTTGAATCATCATGCTCGCCGTCCATTTTCTGCTTGTATCGGCTTTGATTGGAAGCACCATCAAATCCCCACTTCGATATCAGTTTTAACTGCTTATTTTCCACATTATCAGAAAGACTTTGAAGAATCCGCTTCACCGTGATGTCAAGTAAAGCTTGAAGTGTAATTCTAGCTGATGAATCCGTAACTGATACTGATTGATTAGGAGGGTAGCATGCAAGCTTAGTTTGTTGCAGTTTATAGTAGGATGGGTAAATATCCTTAGCACCTTCCCGAATGGCAGTCTCTCGCAACGTAATATATTGCCACTTTGAAAGCTTAAGTGAAAGAAGCAATCCAAGTGCTTTCACTGGTGTAAATATTACTGTTTTCTTAATGCTTTCCTTGATTTTAACGGCAGCTTCTGGATTTTTGATCATATAATTGATTACAGATGCGATATCTTCATAACCTTCTTCTTTTAAACGTGCTGCAGCTGCATATGCCAATTCACAGGAATCCTCGCCTATGTGCTCACTAGATCTTCTCTTTTTCTGTTTGCTTCCCAGATCTTTGAATGGTTTTCGGGACCTTTTTGTCATTGTTCCAACAGTCGATGATGTCGAAGGTTCTGGAGAGACTGAGCGTGCTCTTGGTATCTCATCAACAGTTGGTTCTTGATTTATTAAAGTTTGCACGCAACTCGGCCAATCAATATTTGCTTGCAACCACTCTCCGTACGTATTTCTAAACTTATCAAAGAATCGTTTAGATTTCTGCCACCTGTTTAAAGCAGCTCGCGTGAATCTCCGGCAAAATTCTTTGAGAGTTACTTGATCTTCAGCAGAAAGGCAATCGCCTATGCGGGACACAATTGCACTAAACAATACTTCATGATTAAATGAAGGACACTCACTTTTTAGAAGAACAAACAAATCTAAGTTGGTGATTAAACTTTCCATTCTAAGATTTTGTAGTCGCAAAGCAAATAGTTTTAGTGTTAGCAGTTACACGGTTGTGAACAATCTAAATTATGGAACAAAATTATAGCCCTTTTATTGTATAAAGTCAATAATTAGTTAACTACCGTCATTAAAGTTATAAAAGATATGATAATAAAAATTTATAATCGTCAAAAACATTTCGTAGAACTCATAGTAGAACTAATCAACATTAGCAAATCACATTAGCTCACTAATTATAAAAAGGTGAATGCAGTTCTTAGTTGGTATTGTTGCGAGATATTTCAAATCATTTAATCACTTAATAGGCTCATTAGAATCAGAAGACTACAACCATCATTCTAATTACTTAATTACTTGTCATCAGACTCATTAGATGACTACACAATATGTTATTTTGTATTTTGAACGTATGCAAGGTTTCAAAATTCCTTTTGTGTCGATATTATTATGTGTCCGGTTATGTTGTAATCATACTTTTAGGGTATGATCAATTAACAATTTCATTCCCCTATCTTTCTAAAAGAAGCGACAGCATTGGCACTTTGACACTGATATTCAACTAGTTGGTATTGTTGGAAATCTTACAAGATCAACAAGATACTACACACCTCTGTCTAGTCCTTCAGGTCTATAGGGGTGATGCTATTTTATGTTAAGAGTTGTTAAAGCTCTGAATTCTTCAACTTAAACACTAAAAGGAACGTTTAATATGTAAAAATAAATAAAAATATTTTGACGATTTTTAAAAAAAAAAAGGCATCTACAACCATTATGTAACGTATGTCAAAAAATCATAAATAATTAGTACTAAAACCTCCTATAAGGATATTACGGTTATCGCTGCCGTTTCAGAGATATTTCGATTTTTCATACTAGCTCCATACAAAATTTTCGTAAAAAAATTATAATTCCTTCGTTTTTGTGCAGAATCAATTCTGGTGTCATTTTTGTATATTGTTATAACAAATAGAAGTGATATCCGGCACAAAAACTGGCACTTGCAAAATAAAATGCCTAAGTCTATGAAAGCCGATTTTCAGCCCACCGTGCGCCGTCGGCGTCTACCACTGCGGCTGGGCTGGAGGGAGGACGCCATCCTCTCCCTCACGCGGCCCGCCTCCTCCTTCGATAGCATGACTGATGTTGACGCGCTAGATAAAATAAGTAACAATAGGAGAACGCTAGCATTGGACGACAACTGCTGCAAGACCTGGGGATAAATCTGGAAGGTACTGTCGTAGTGTTATCACGTATCTTCCCGCTGCTGAGCTCTGCCCAAGATTAGGGCTGCCATCCGTCCGGCTTTCCCCGGATTTGTCCCAGTTTGGAGAGCTTACGGGGGTGTCCGGAGGGATTTTCCGGTTTCCCTATAAGCGTTCGGCTGGAACCCGGACACTTATTGGTCTTACGCTCCCGTAAGAGCAATAAGTGTCAAAAAGCACGATCTATATTACTTTCTTATGGTATTTCATCTCATTGTTTTTGTTATGTTGATTTAATATAAAGAAGAGATTAAAATGTTCTAAAGGTCTATAATGTTATGAGTAAATAAAAATCATAGATAAACATCGTTCTTTTTATTTTCAACTTACAAAAAGTCTAGGGTGTCCGGGGGAAAAATACGATTTTACCCGAATGTCCGGGATTTCTGTTTAGTCTTTGTCAGGGGCCAGCAATTTAGGTGATGGCAGCACTATCCAAGATTCGAGTTAACAGCAACCAGTTGAATAACAGTTTAGTGTTTGAACTTGTTTTTCACAATTATGTTTCGTTCAATGCTCACAAATCGAATTAATCCCTGATGGAAACTCGTAAACAAAAGACGGACCCATGTTATTCCCAAATCAGTTCGCATATTTTAAGGCATCGATCGTTCCAATTCTTTCAGTGACCCGATTCTATGTCACGCTCATCAGGACACCCTGTCTTTGCATAGGAGCTCGCTAGACCTTTACACATAAGATTTGAATGGAGATTGCTCACTTTACAAAGTTTGTTTAATAAAAGTTATCCCTATAGTGACCTACATTCTCAATGCAAATGTACATTTTAAGAGACTTTCGAGAGCGTGGTTCCGTAACTGTGTCGGTGATTTTTATCTGACTGCGGCGAAGCAAGGAGGAGGGTTATGTTTTTAGCGCGTTTGTATGTATGTCCGTTCCTTTGTAACTATTAAACCAGTGAACGGATTTTGATAAATAATACCTCATTAGATTTGTCTTAATGGCGCCAGTGTTACTGAATACATTAAAATAAAAATAAATAACCACAACGACAACTAACGCCATATTGTCAAAAATAAAAAATCTAAAATCGACAAAATATATCATATGGGGTATCATTAAATGGATCTTTAAAAATAATTTTGAAATTTTTTTCACCATTTTTTATTTTAAGCAACCGTTTAGGAAAACTAAAAAGCTGAAAATAAAAAAACTTATTCAAAAAACTAAGAAACCCGACTGCTTAACTGAAATGCAAGAAACAAGCATATTTTTATTTTAAAAAGTGACAAGCAGGCGGGACTCATCCCATTTTTACCCGACTGCGGCGAAGCAAGGAGGAGGGTTATGTTTAATGTATACAAACTAATAAGTTTTTTGTATACTAATCGAAACGGATTATTTGCTGTGACACAGGTTATATGATAAAAACTTTTTACCAAAAAATTAAACCGACTCCCAAAAACACTGCAAAGTGAAAAATAACATTAATTTCGGTAGTCGGTGTCTTTAGTTTTGTATTTTCGTTTTTGGCACCGACTTCCGAAATTAAAGTTATTTTTCACTTTGCAGCGTTTTTGGGAGTCGGTTTAATTTTTTGGTAAAAAGTTTTTATTTCACTCTTTTTAGTTGGTTGATTTTTAATTTACCTAGTTACAAGAGCCTAAATGTCAACTACTTATAACATTTTATAAAATATTGCTTTTCCCAATGCTGGGCCGTTAATTTTTGAGGAGTTCTCCTGGTACTTCACCATCAGCTATACATCACCATATGCATTGTGACGAGCATAAAGTGCTTAATATTCAAGTAATCGAATCGCAATCCACTCAATACTTATTATTGAGTAGTTTCGGCGGCCATCTGTGGTCTTCATCATCAGTTCCACTTCCCCAAATGGTACTTTTTGAGAGCAACTGCACAAGTTACTATAAGAAATACCCAAAACGCCATAGGTGTGCCTATAATATTTGAAGAGTTCCCTCGATTTCTCCAGGATCCCATCATCAGATCCTGACTTGGTGACAAATGATACCAATTTCGAAGTATACCCTATCAAACAAAAAAAGAATTTTCCAAATCGGTTCAGCCGTCTTCGAGTACTCGATGATCATACATTAAAAAAATATATATATACGCGTCGAATTGATAACCTCCTCCTTTTTTTGTCGTCGGTTGAAAAGGAAAGGTAATTCAGCACGCGGCCCAGTGCGGGATGGTAGATGTCTTAGCACATAAGGGTTTCCTCACGGTGCTTTCCTTTATCGTTTTGAGGGCAGGGAGTGATAAAAATCACACAAAGTAATCTGTATGCCTGGGCTCAAACTCACGTCACAGTAGGCGCTGCCGTACATTCGAATTACAGTCAATAACGCTCATAAGTTGACCCTCAGAGTTTTCATTCAACATCATCATAACTTAGAAAACGTGCAGTTTTTGTGTCAGGGTTTTTGAACCCTGATAGCATAGCACTATGTAGGTACGTCATACTTTGATATGACGTACCTAAATAGTGCTATGCGTCGTGTATAGGTAGTATCTCTCTTCCTCCCATACGGGAATCATGAAGATTTAAGACCCGAATATCGAAAAATCTACTTAATTAAATGTGGCCAGTTCGAGAAACGTTAATTGATCGCAGTACTGCGTGTCCCGTTAAGGCCACTGATTGACAAACGTGGCCCCTCTCTGCAGTTCCATTGGGTGATAGTGTCACGCTGGCGCGCAGGTGAGCCGTCACGCTTCGCTGACGACGTGGAGGTGACATGCGGTGTTTCGGTTGTGAAGGCATGTCGGGCTAGCGAACTGTAGGTACCTATAGCGTAACATAACATGTATTAAAATTTGATGATTGTTAGGATGCCTATACCTACTAAATTAATACAACGTGTAATAGAATAAACGCAACAATGAAAGTAGTTGGTTCAGAATCGGCTTCTGAATCGATTTCCGTCATAAAAAATAGGTGTTAAATTTTGATGGAAAAATCTTTCATTTAACTTAAAATGGAAACATAGTATCATGAAAAATTAATACAATCCTTAATTCAAGGAAATTGTGTGCGTGTCGCGTCGGCCGCTTACATTGCATGAGTGTCTGCGTCTGCGTAAGGATATTGTATGACGCACTTACGTTTTGCGTTTAGTAATGATAACTATTTTATAAAAAAATGCCCAGGTTTGGTTTCAATTTATTTAGTTACGGATGTTGTTTTAGACTTATAATTTAATATTCTAATTGGGGTGTCTGAGGTATTGCGCTTATACGTTGTATATGTTAGAGATCTTACTAGCGTCGTACAGTTACGAGCTTCTGCATGCGACTCCATTCACGTGGGAGGGATTCCATTCCGGCGTAAATCCCGATCCCATGGGAATTCGGGGATATAAAATAGTAATGTGCTATTCCAGGATGTCAACTACATATCTACATCCATTCATCCATTTATCCTCACAAACTTTCGCACTTATAATATCTGTAAAATTAAAATGTAATACTAAATGACTTAAGTAATAGAATAATAAATTAATTGACTAAATTAACTCATGACTATTTAAATGGCAGTTCAAGTGAGAGCGCAGCAGGCAACTTCAACAGGGGACTACAATAAATCCATACCTATCCAAATTAGGCAGCTTCGAGTTAAGTTCGTTACGTATTCCTATTGAATTCATGTCCTACATACTAGTGAGTGTCTCTCAATATTAGCTTTCAATTTCGAGCTCCTTAAAGTTCTAAGTGGAGCTACGCGAAAACTGAAAAAGCTTGCTCTGTTTGGACGGACCTGCTCAAATCTGTGGAGCACCACAGACACACCACACAAACCTTCATGAATCGCATATGATTTGATCACTACAGATGTATGGACTTCAAGAGAGACGTTGACCTCTAAGTTTGTTTCAGTGTTTCTTCTCAGAATAGTCAGCTAGGAAACACCGGCCTCATCTAGTTTACATTTACGAAAATAATTAGTGTTGTTATTTATTTATTTAGTGTTTTATTTATCTAAATCGGTTCAGCGGTTTAGGCGTGAAAAGATAACAGACATCCATCCCATCCTTACAAACTTTCGCATTTATAATATTAGTAAAAAAGATTGTGCTGTGTTACTTCAAAATGACACAGTTAATTGTAATTGCAGTGAATATTCTGGGAATATTGCTTTTTAACACGCTTTTATTAGGTCGACCTGTGTGTAACTAACTATGTAATGGAAGCTAAGGTAACTAATTTAACCATCTTCCAAGGGTCGTAGCGTAATGAAAATAGGCAGCTGTATGTAGTTCTGATGACAATACAATAATATGGTACTGTCAAACTGATCTGATGATGAAGCCGGAAGATATGAACTGGAACTTCATGATGGAAAATCGTATCATAGCTGTTTTGGATTTCTTAGAAAAGTCTTGTAATGAACTTTGACCATGATTAGGTTTCAAGTTCTGATGATGAAACCGGAAGATAGGCACTGGCATTCCATGACGGAATATAATATCATAGTCTTGTTTGCACTTGTGAGAAAGGCCACGTAATGGACTTTGAACACGATCAGGTTTCAAGGTTATAACAAACCTAAAGAAAATCCGTTATCGGTTTTCTTAACCTTTTTGAATTACCGCGTAATCCATAGATTTATTATTAGGTCGATCTGTAACGATTTAAATATGCAATAAAATCTAAGAACTGAATTAAACGTACTTCTAATTGTTGTATCATCATGAAACTTGGCAATTATTTGTAGATTAGACGACAATACAATATTATGGTACCATCGAGCTGGTCTGACGATGGAATTGGAAGGTGGCTGATGGAACCTTGGACTGCCTGCTAGTAAATATTTCTAATTTCTGCTCATTACTTTATTTATTAGTCTTAAAAGCGTGTTTTTGGTTTTTTAAACTATTATTAGTTATTATTTGACACTGAGAGCTCCTTAGAGGCGCGCCATTTTGAAAATGTGCCACAAACATTAGACACGCGAGCGAGTACTTACTACTATCTAATACATATTATCATACTACAGCAAATGAAACATAATATTGGGTGCTTTTTTAGGTTTTATTTAAAATGCAGTACCTATGCGACTATACAAATTGACAACTTCAACTAGTAATTAACCGATAATGTCTAACCGGCACCAAAATGTTACAATGAGCCTCGACCCATCGATTGCTGAATGATTAAGACGCAATATAATCCCGTTGACCTTGCTCAAACGGGCGCACACAGACACATCACAGAGAATGCCCCGCGCACCCCCTCATTTGAGGGGGTGAAGCAGATGAAGTGGGACACGAGTAGTCCCGCCTACTGCGGGGTGCACCGCGCGAATTTCGTCGATGCGTGTTTTTCATTACATTTAACATCGTAATTTCGCGGCTAGTTTACAGAGCTCGAGCGGTCCAGTGTGTCCCCGTTCGGGTTTCGCGCCGCGTTTCCGCGGCGATCACCAAGATCGAATCTCATTCGCGGTATAGCTTTTTGTTGTCTTATTTATTAAATATTATGTATTTATAGATATTTACATATTTTCGTGTTGTTATTATTTTAAAATATGTGCATAGTTTTGTTCTCTTATTTTTTGTTTAATACATTAGGTTATCAAAAAAAATTTTAGCAAAAAAATAGAACCGACTTCCATATAAAACACTACAAAGGCAAAAATAACTTTAATTTCGGTAGTCGGTATCATTTGTTTTGTAGTTTCTTTTATATTTTTGACACCGCCTTCCGAAATTAAAGTTATTTTTGCCTTTGTAGTGTTTTTATATGGAAGTCGGTTCTATTTTTTTGCAAAAAAATTTTTTTCACGCTTTTTAGTGGGACTGTTTGTAATTTATCTAGTTACAAAAGCCAAAATGTCAACTACTTATCACCTTTTACAAAATATTGCTTTTCCTGGTGCAGAGCTGTTAATTTTTGAGGAGTTCTCCTGGTACATCACCATCAGCTCTACATCACCATATGCATTGTGATGAGCATAAAGTGCTTAACATCCGTACTCAAGTAATCGAATCGCAATCCACGAAATACTTATTATTGAGTAGTTTCAGTGGCCATCTGTGGTCTTCATCATTAGTTCAACTTCCCCAAATGGTAATTTTCAAAAGCAACTGCTCAAGGTACTATAAGAAGAAAAAAATTTGAAGAGTTCCCTCGATTTCTCCAGGATCTCAACATCAGATCATGATTTCGTAACAATGGGACCAACTAGAACGTATACCCTTTCAAACGCAAAAAGAATTTTTCAAACCGGTCCAGCCGTCTCCGAGTTATGAGGTAACATACATAAAAAAAAGTTCAAGACGAATTGAGAACTTCCTCCTTTTTTTTTTGAAGTCGGTTAAAAACAATAATTTTTATTCCTATAGATATTTTATTTCAGAATCAAGAATAATATAATGAAAAAGAAAACATCCAAAAAGTTTGATGGTGGATTCTGAAGAAAAATAATATACAGGGTGTTACAAAAGAGTTTAAGTAATACCAAAGGAGGTTATTGTACTCATAATTATGAACAAGTTTTACTATGGCACCAGCTCTGAAATCGCAATTAAAACAGCTGTTTCAATTATTTTTTTCCAAGGGAATAAACTTTTTGTATAAAATAGCAGTTTATTTTCGTTATTTTTATTTTCGCAATATACGGTTTATAAGAATACAGCGTGTGAAGTGAAAATACCTACGGATGCGAGGAGAGACGAATGAAAGGGTGGGATACGGACTGGGTGGATGGATGGACAGGTGAACGAACAGGAAGGATACATAAAAATTAAACAAGCTAATTATTATAATTTTATTTTGTGATTTTTTGACGTATTTACGCATACGGAGCGCAATGTTAATACACAAATTTTGGAAAAAAATTACTCATTTCACAAATCTTCAAAATTTAGTTTTCTACTACAACAAGTTTTGTTTTTAGGCATCCAAAACAAATACTGCCTTGTATGTGCTCGTGCAGAGAAAAAACAAACTGCTGCACCGGAACAGTTTGCTTTCATTCCATTTCGCTTTTGTCTTTTTTGTCACTTTTATCTCTATCTGTATTTTCATCTCTATTGTTTACGTATGGTTCACGAATTTTCATATTTCTTGAAATTCGGAGATCAAGTATCTCAGGTAAAATACAGTCTAAATAGAACTTTTTCAATTTTTCTTTCATTTCTCTTTCCCAAAATGTATCATCTCTTTGAATGATTTCCGTCTTCAGCTTTTCTTTTTCATTCTCCCATACGGCAAACAAACAATATTTTTTTTTGGGTTACGTGTAGCTGTCCTTGAACTTGGTAATACCAAGCATGTTTTTTGTTGATGGCTAGTTCACTAGTTTTTGTTTTTTGCCAGAAGTTTACTTTTTTATTTTCAATTGCTGCTGCTAGGCCCATTTTGTGGGCTGTCAAAGGACACTTTACTTCAACAACAGTATTTTCTCCAATTAATCCATCAGGCGTTGCACCCAAGAAACATAGTTCTTGGTCTATAAATAAACCACAGGGTCTAATCGTTTTGCGCTCTTGTACAGCCAATTGTGCAAGTGCGATTTTTTCATTCAATTGGCCATGTCTAATAGATTCCACGTGGTCAATTTTGTTTCGATAAAGAATATCTTTGACTAAATTAGCACATGGTGTATTAATACGCCTTTTTATAACTCTGCCGAAATTGGATGCAGTCAATAACGATCTTCTCATCTCTAGCCATTCTCCACTATCACTTTGTAAAACAGTTTTTCTTTCAATTGTTGCTCGTTCCAAATCAGACTTTTTAATTTTTTTCATAAACTCGTTTTTCAGTTTATCCAGTATTTCTACCAGCATATCGGGCTTTTCACAGGACTGGCCATAATCCTTATCGTCTTGTTTTTTACTGAAAACAAGCCTTCTTTTTCTTTTTATATATCTTTTACTAGGGAGTTTTTGTTTCTTCTTTCTTTCTTCCCACAGTTTCAAATTCAAATTCAAATTCAAATTCAATTATTCAGTTTGCCTCTTGGGCTCTTATTGGTAATTTTTTTATAAAGCTTCGAAAGTGCATTTTCTTCATTGAACGACACTGCTGACGCAATGCATCGCGTCTGATATGAGTTTTTGAGGGAAAAATTAACTCTTTTTCCTCCTACATATTTTGCTATTATGCTATGTATGATAGCGTTCTACAACGTTACTGTCCACGTCATGAAGTAAACTTCGAGCATGGCCAGCAATACTTTGTATCATTATACTAATTCTCTGCCACAAAGAACTTAGCTGAAAGTCACTTGGAACATCATTTTGCTCCAAATCTCCCGTTTTTTTGCAGAAATGTGTTTTGCATTCAAGGTAGTTTCCAAAAGCGTGATGATGTGCTTGTAAAATGTCCTCAAATAATTTTTGCTCTTCTGGGCAGGGATCATTTTTATTTTTTTGTATTGCTTTGGTTATGCAGGATCTCATGCTCAAAACTCGCGATATGGTCAATAATTTTCTGTGACTTTTTAAATATTTGGTTTCAGTTTGCAATGTCATCATTTTGTTACAAAAATTCCTCAGTAAATGATTTCTGCATTCTACTTTTTCGACGGTAATATCAAGGTAAGGTCTTGCCTGCAAAATTTTGGAATAAGTACTTGAGTCACCATCAGATATTAGTCGTCCGTAAATCAAACCGTGGGTAGCTAATGACTGCTTAATACCTTCCACTATAATTTCGCTCTCCATTCCTGTGGACGGACCGGAATAGTTTTTCGAACATAAATGTTCAGGCACTGTTGTTTTTTTTCTTTTCGGCACGATCACAATGGTAGCAATATTTATTTCGGACTCCCAAATATAAAAGTTTCCCTGTTTTTCTACCTATGATTGCAGCAGCGCCGGATAAAGCTGAATATTTTTTTTTGTACGACCTTTTACCGTACACACCATCTGCTATCACATCTATGATAGGCGTACCATTCTTTGTGACCCTGCCTCCTGCTATAGCCATAATTTTCTCTTCCTCAGCTGCTTGATCCATGGACTGTTGTGTCAGTTGCTGCCAGTTTTCCGACAGTAATTTGTGGTTCTTTTGGTATGTTTTTTGGGAAATCATTGGCAAATTCATGGCTGATGAAAATTCTTGTAGCTGAGAATGACCACAACCAATAGAAATTGCACCAGCTACAGCACATGTATTTATTGATAAACAATTATCATTGTCGTTAATGATAACAAATTGTTGTTTACACATTTTACATAAAAAAGTAAATTTGGAAGATAAGCCGTGAAGCTTTTCACCAACTAACTCAAGAGAAGATAGCCCGCAGTCTAATGGTCCGTGATTTGAGATCTCACACAACTTTAAAAAAAAAATAGGAAACATTAATAATCCTGCGTCCAATTTGTATGTTCTTTTTAGGAGTATAGTTTTCCGTCTGTAAAAATAAATGAATATTTTTTTTTTATACCATAAAACATTGTTTTAACTTAAAATAATTTTAAATAAGTATGTTTTCACGGAATAACTTACTTCTGCACTATAATTTAACCCATCAGTTTCTTGGTTTTCAGGTTGGACATCACAATGACTTTCTTCAGTAGCAGTAGCCACCTAAAATTGAATTATACCATTTTTATTTATAAAACTAATTCTACACAACTCGCAAAATTACGTTACTGTAACGTGCGGTTGAAGTTACCTGTGTATTAAAGGTTTCTTTTAGTACTTGCTCAGATGAATATGTACTTTTATCAATAATTTCACGACCGTGATCATTCTGTGATGCCACAGTTTCCAATCTAAAAATACAAAAAGTTTGTGGTAATGAAATTCATTACAAAATAAAGCGGGACATTATTTACCATGTTTGTTATTTGTTTCGAGTTTCGATTGTGAAACAACTGAAAAAAATTGGCCAAGTGCATGTCAGACTCACCCATGAAGGGTTCCGTAGTAACTATAATAATATAATATAACATGTATATTAATTTGACAAAAAAAGACCTTACAAATTCCTTAAAACTAGCTTATTTACACTTTTACAACTACGCCAAATAACTTTGTTTTTCATAGTGTTTGTATGAATCACAAAGTTCTATTTGCGGTTTTAGAAAATATGCTGTAATACAAAAACTGCTTACCCGATCTCGTTCAAACCGATTTTGGTTGAAAGTGTATATCTACAGACATATATTTTTTTAGATTTTTCACTCCATTGTTATAGAAGTTAGAGGGGGGGGGAGGGAGAGACAAATTTTACCACTTTGGAAACGATTTACTTTATGAAAAAATGGTTTTAGAAACTTCAATCTCATTTTTTAAAGACCTGTCTATAGATATCACACACGCATAGGTTTCATGTAAAGAAATATTTTCAGTTTTTAGTTCCATATATGGGGAGCCTTCCATGTATGGGGAGGTTCCATGTATTTTAATTTTTTTTTTTTTTTTCTCAAAGTCGGAAAGCGGTTTATCGGAAGACGGACGGACGGACAGACAGAAACAGATAGACAGACATGATGAAACTATAAACAACAAATACAGGGTGGCAGGGACATCTACGCGCAACCGCTTACCATGGATTCAGTACATGATTCTGGACCCCCTGCGTGGATAGTTTTCGTCGGCTTTTTCTTAATTTCATAAAATTACGAAAAATCCGACGCAATAAAAAAACAGTAAATTCACTTGTTTCAAACAGTGATGTAAACAAAACTCGAAAAGGCTACCTGATTAGTTATGTTGATCTCGCAAATTAACCCTAGCAAAACAGCTGATCAGGTAGCTCTTTCGAATTTTATTTACATTGCTGTTTCAAGTGAAACAAGTGAATTTTATATTTTAATTAACAATGATTTTATACAGTTTTCAGTAAAAAATACTGAAAAATCCTGAAAAATTAAAAAAAAACGACGAAAGATTCCAACGCAGGGGGTCCAGAATCATGTACCAAATCCCTGGTAAGCGTTTGTGCGTCGATGTCCCTGCCACCCTGTATATTACTTGTGCCAAAATATAGTAGTAAATATCCCGTTTTAAGACAGATTTAGTGACCATGTCAATTTTAAAACTGCGTGAAAATATCAATTCTAAATTTTCTAGTTCTGTGGTTCAGAAGTTGGTACATTTTAGATTTCATTTTTTAGGGTTCCGTAGCTGAATGGCAAAAAACGGAACCCTTATAGTTTCGATATGTCTGTCCGTCTGTCTGTCTGTCTGTCTGTCTGTCCGTCCGTCCGTATGTCACAGCCATTTTATTCCGAAACTATTAAGACTATACATGTGAAACTTAGTAGGTAGATGTATTCTGTAAACCGCTTTCCGATATTAAGAAAAAAACTAAATAAAATACCCCATACATGGAACTAGAAATGAAAATATTTTTTTTTATGAAACCTATGTGTGTGTGGTATCTATGGACAGGTCTTTAAAAATGATATGAGGGTTTCTAAGACCGCTTTTTCATAAAGTCAATCGTTTAAAAGATATAAGCTTCCAAAGTGGTAAAATGTGTGTCTCCCCCTCTAACTTCTATAATAATGGAGTGAAAAATTAAAAAAAATATGTCTATAGATCTTAATGTAAACTTTCAACCAAAATTGGTTTGAACGAAATCGGTTCAGCAGTTTTTGAGATACAGCATATTTTCTAAAACCGCAAATATAACTTTGTAATTCATACAAACACTATGAAAAACAAAGTTATTTAGCGTAGTTATAAAAATGTAAATAAGCTAGTTTTAAGAAATTTTTAAGGTTTTTTTCATTCTTCAAATAAATATACATATTATATTATATTATATTATTATAGTTACTACGGAACCCTTCATGGGCGAGTCTGACTCGCACTTGGCCAATTTTTTGTATTCATTTCGTAAAATTGTTGAGCTACAAATAAAAGATTAGGCAACTAACATTCATAGTTAGGTACATACCTATTCTCTTACTTAGTTATGTATGAGAATAAGCAACATCTGAATTTTCAGATCAATCAGATATTTTGTCATGCACATTACTGCCCATATCAATAAACCGCGGTCTTGAAACAAAATGTTTCTTACTTTGTTTTATTCTTTATTATAGCCTAGATAATGTGTCGATACTTACTCATTGAAAATAACTTCGGCGTTGACATTTTCGACTTTCTTTCTCCTATAAAAAAAAATGAAAACATTTATTTTTTTATTCAACAAAATATTTACAAAAATATCTAAATATAATATAAAAGTACTTTCAATAAAATAGAAGTGACAAAAAGACAAAATAAGACCCTAGGTTTGATCCAGGACACTGGCGGTTGCCAATCCGATTCACTACTATACACGCTAATAGAACTTAGGAATTGTGATGAAATAACTGACCGTATTCGAGTAAAATAAAGTGCTCAATACTGAGATGGTTCCAATAATGTGTCATAATATTTTAGAAATAATTTAGTAATCTAAAATATTCTTACCTTTTAACATCGTTCATATGTACGGCGTTTGATTTATATGAACGTTTTTTAGTCCTTTTAACTGGCTTCACTTTATTTCCCATATTTATAAAATAAAATTGAAATCAAGTTACGCTATTTTAACCTGAAGTATTTTATATTTACAAGAAAGAAGATTATTTATAGAAAATTGATATAAAAAATGAATTTTATAAATAAAATAATGAATTTACAGACGAAACTTTACAATAACTACAAACAATTCCGAGTCGAAATAAATCGGCGAGAAAAGCGACACGTCCATATAGCAACAGGCGTTGGCCGGCACTGTCGGTACACAGGCGTTTACGCACACATGCGTACGTATTATATTGCGAAATAATAATACGCGATTTACAGAAAATGTATTGATTGGATTAAAAAAATAAAACACTATTTCGTTAGTATGTTTCTTGTTGAATAATTTGTCAAAAAATCAGAATGATCGTATGTATTTTAATATGGTTTTTATTCGTTAAAAGATTTTTTTAGAGGTATCTTTGTGATTTTTTTCTATGAATTAAAATTTGTTGTATTATGTTTTCAACACACTAATTAACTAGATTATATCCTGAAGAATATCATATATTTTTCTGATTGTGTTAACTGCAGTGAATCATATACTTTAACGCATTATAAAACTCGCGTTTAAACCTATTTTCGCGTCTGGAGCGCCTTAAGGAGCCACATGTTGTGTCGCCGTTGCCCCGGAGATGCCCTGGTTCGGTTCCCGGCCAAGGAAATCCAACGTATCGAGCGGCTTTTAGCGAACGTGATGGAAGCTATGATAGGTTATGGACATTCCTGTTATGGTAGTATAATAGTTCAATTTTATTGTGTAAAGAAATTGTTACCTAGACTATCAATTACACATTTCAGTTCCGTGTTTTGATAGTTAATAAAATGAGATAAAATTATTGTTATTGGTTTAATGTCATACCTCTGTATACCTTAAAATATCTATTTTAATCAATTTGAATGCATGTTTGTTAATTAAATCCAAATACATTTTGCGTTAAGATGTTTAAAAAGTATTTAATTAATAACTTAATTTTTAATTAATAATTTGCATACAAAGAAAAAAACAAAACGGTACACAGATAGATTATCCAGGTAACAAATTGAATTACTGATAAACCGTTCAAAGATGACATGATTAAGCTCTTTAAATATTTAACTCTATGCCTAGCCTAATCTATGACCTAGCAATTAGTCACTGTAGCAATATGTCATTAACCTCACAGTGGGGCCTCTCGGAATTTAACGCGTTTCACATAACGGACTACGTCGATAAAACAATGAAAATATTTCGCAAAAATAATGCTGGATTTAGAACAAAGGCTTATTTTTGCGGGCTACTGCGGAACTACAGCCATTGAATGGGTATTCATATCCACATGGAACCCTTGACGGATGACAAAATACGAAATTCGAATTGTAGAATTTGTGTGTACAACAAATTAGGTTGTTCGTGGAACGGTCATGCGGTTGTAATGCGCTTTGATTTTTGTCGTGAGTCAGGTTTTTCGTTTTGAAACAATGATACAAGCTGCATTTGTTAGATACGGTGCGCATAGAAACATTATGTTAATCGATCGATGAATGTTTGTTTCTCTTTCATGCAAGAACTACTGAACGGAATTGGAAGAAAATTGGCACTTGCAGAGGTCGTTTCGTGGATGTGTAACCATCTTTTACATATCGAAATTACTCCGTGCCTAAGAAAGCACCTAAGTCCAAAGGCTTAAGATTCAAAGATGATCAAATGTCAGCCGGATGTCAGCATCAACAGTCGTTAGATACTTACGTCTAGTCAGAAACCAGAAAATCAGACACTGCTCTTGTCTAGGGTTGCCATCCGTCCGGGTTTTCCCCGATTTATCCTAGTTTGGAGAGCGTCCGAGGGCGTCAGGGGGGATTTTCCCATTAAGCGTCCAGGTAAAACCCGTACACACATTGGTCTTACGGGTACCTACCAAAAAGCACGACCTCTATTATTATGGTGGACATCCCACCCATACGCACGAAACGTTTTGGGAATACTTTCATTGTGCGTACGGCTAAGGAGTAGAATTCCCTGCCGGAGTCTGTGTTTCCTGATCGCTAGAACCTAGGAGTCTTTAAGTCAAGAGTGAATAGGTTACTTCTAGGCAAGCGTGCTCCATCTTCGACCACATCATCACTTACCATCAGGTGAGATGGTGGTCAAACGCGAACCTATTATCTATAAAAAAAATACATTTTATAATTAAACTTACAAACAAAATACTTATAAAAAATTCACATTAGCAACACGACGCACCATATAGATTCAACTTCTTTAGCCATGGCGTAATTTACGCATCAATAATTTTTGAAGTGAGTGCGGAAGATCTGCTACATATTTTGTATCTATGCAGTGATTTTAAAACGTGTCCATGCAGTTCCTTGTCCGTTCTTCTCCATAGGACCTACGCTTTGGAATATACAAGCTTGCAACGGAATCGGTGAGTATGTTTGCAATAAACACCAGCTTGTTGCATGTGACTCGATTGAACGCAGAGCTAAAAGGCTTTGCCCGGGATGAGGGAATGTTCTAACGAGATACCGTGGCCCCAGAACTGAAGGAACACGGTGGGTTTTTAGTCAGTAGAAGTCTGACACTCCCTTCCGCTCCACACACAGCGGGAGAAGTCATTCGATGATTTACCCATCCATTAAAAAAAAAAAGACTAAAGGCTCATAGGTGACGAGGTGCTAGCTAGGCTTTACAGCCTGGCTCATCGGCGAAACGTTACTTGCCTGTCGTTTTCTACATATTGTACTTCGGAGAGTGTGCGCTAGAGCTCCACGACCTGATCCCTTCGTCTCCCTTTCACTACCGGTTCAACTAGCAGTTCAACTCGCGGCCGGGTTTGATTCCCGCAACGGGACATCTGTTTGTATGGTCTCTGTCATCTGTCTGTTTGTCTGGGTATTTGTAAAAATAAAGAAGAATTTTTTTTTTTTTTGGATGTTTTAAACATTGCCCCATGTTATAAAAAAATTACAGGGACCACCCAGTAATTTCCTTCTCAAGGGCCCACTATTTTTTAAACGGTGTTGTGGTCGAAGATGAAGCAAGCCAGTGTTGGCTTAAAGACCCCTAGGTTAGAGCTATGAAGAAAGACCGACTTCGTCAGGAGATTCTTGTTATTTATTATACTCCAGCACCTGACTGAAGCAATTGGCCTACCTAATCAGTTTTATTTATCCACATTCTAATTACCCGACTGCAAAGGAAGGGTTATGTTTTTCGCGCGTATCTTGTATGTATGTATGTATGTTTGTAATATTCTTTATTACCTCATATCTCCAGAACCGCTGAACGGGTTCACATAATTGAGGTATCGTTAGATTTGTCTTAGAAGCCCAAGTGTTCTTAGATAGGTGACATTTGAAAAAATTAAACATGGCGGCTGTGCGAAGCCATTGTACATAATGAAAAAAAAATTTTTTTTTCGAATACTGCATATGGGTATCAAATTAAAGGGCTTAACACAAGAATTTCAAAAAGGTATGTCATATTTATCATTAGTGTAATACTAACAAAAATAATACAAAGAGAAAGTTTCAAAATATGGAATTAGCTTTTTCATTTTCTGAATCCGGTGGGGTGCCATTGTGACACGACCAGGAAAACTATAAAAATGTTAATTAATATTTTAACTAAAAAGTTGAAAAAAAAAAGTTATTTAAAAATACTAGAAAAACAGCACTGAACTTATATAGAAACCCTACTTACTATCAAATCAACGGTTTCATTGAATAACATAAATGCTATAAACAACTCTTACTTTGTCAATCCATTTAGACTAAGGTACCTATGTCTTGCGTCAGGTGATGGAAGAAAGCTTTCAGCCACAGCCACAGGATGTGGATTCCGCCGTTTTCGCGGACAAGTGCTACCGGAACGCAGTAAGACCTAGTGCAACTTAGTGATACTAAATATAGTTTTTAATTTAAGTATGTTTTTTTATGTTTCATCCCACCCATACGCACAAAACGTTTTGGGAAAACCTTCATTGTGCGTACGGCTAAGGAGTGGAATTCCCTGCCGAAGTCTGTGTTTCCCGATAGCTATAACCTAGGAATATTTATGTCAAGAGTGAATAGGTTACTTCTAGGTAAGCGTGCTCCATCTTCGACCACATCATCAGGTGAGTTGGTGGTCAAACGCGAACCTATTATCAAATTTAAAAAAAAATGTAGTTTCTAACACAATTGTTATTATATTATGTATACTTTAGGTTAAGGTATCTATGGGTCTCAGTAACCTGAGAATAAATTATTAAATAAAAAATACTTTTTAACTTCAACGACTTCCAAATAAAACACTGCAAAGTGAAAAATAACTTTATAATATTTGAAGAGTTCCTTCAATTTCTCCAGGATTCCATCATCAGATCCTGACTTGATGACAATGAGACCAAATGTATAAAGTATAAGCCTACCCTTTCAAACAAAAAAGAAATTTTCCAAATCGGTCCGGCCGTCTTCGAGTAATCTATACTAATATTATAAAGCGGAAAAGTTTGTTAGTTTGTTTGCTTGAACGCGCTAATCTTCGAAAGTACTGGGTGGATTTGGATGAAATTTGGTATGGAAGTAGCTTGAAGCTTGAGGAAGGTTATAGGCTACTTTTTACCCGACTGCAAAAAAGGAGAGTTATGTTTTTACCGTGATAGAATCCACGGGAGCGAAGCCCCGCGAGTGTACTAGTCATCCATAAAACAATAGATTACGACGAACTGAGAACCAGATAGCTCTCAGTCCATTTTTAACCGACTTAACTGACAGCAGGAAAAGGAGATCCTTTTTCTTCAAGTCGGTTCAAATGGTATAGAAAAACTACTATTTCATTATCATCTTAGCGTTTTCCCAACCGTGTTGTCCCAGTCTAAGCGGATGCATCTGAGTATCCATATATAAGTATGAGTACCTTCACAACCCAGTAACTGGGTAACATACCTACCCTTTGATACCCTTTGGCTAGACCAGTGTCAGATTTACTGACTTCAGACTACCCGTAACGACTGTCAAAGATGTAGAAATTAGAAAAACGACTATTTTTAGTGTTTACAATCCCTTACAATTGTTCGCCTGTTCCACATTCCAGCTCCTTCGATTTAGTGTTTACTGTTTACTTTTTGAGTCATACCGTGCCATCTCTCAGTACCAACAACAACGGTCGTATATTATTAATGTTCTCTGCTAGATGGCGCCAAATCACAACGGGTTTGAAAGTTTATCTTTTGCAATTTTTGCGTATTAAAAGAAGGTAGGTACTAGGTAAAACTTATATTCAATTAAATATTTTATTTATTTCTTTGTATAGCATTTTTCACAATAGTTTTATGTACAAACTAGCTTTTGCCCGCAACTTCGTTCGCGTGAGAGGCTTTTCCCACGTAAATCCCGATCCCATGGGAATTCCGGGATAAAAATACCCTATGTCCGTCTCCTGGTTCTAAGCTACCTCTCTACCAATTTTCAGCTAAATCGGTTCAGCCGTTCTTTAGTTATAAATAGTATAACTAACACGACTTTCTTTTATATATATAGATTTGTGTGTTTATTTTTTGTTTATGTGTAAATGTATCTCTATGTGGACTTTGGTCTAAATAAAGTATTTTAGTTATATATGGTAATCGGACGGGGTAGCTGAAGAAGCTCGCGCTCGGACGCCCCGCCTTTTTAGGGTTCCGTAGCCGAATGGCAAAAAACGGAACCCTTATAGTTTCGACATGTCTGTCCGTCTGTCCGTCTGTCTGTCTGTCCGTCCGTCCGTATGTCACAGCCATTTTATTCCGAAACTATTAGGACTATACATGTAAAACTTGGTAGGTAGATGTATTCTGTGAACCGCTTTTCGATTTTAAGAGAAAATTTAATAAATACTTAAAATAAAGGGGGCTCCCCATACATGGAACTGAAACTGAAAATATTTTCTTTCATGAAACCTATACGTGTGTGGTATTTATAGACAGGTCCTTAAAAATGACATTAAAGTTTCTAAAATGACTTTTTCATAAAGTTAATCGTTTAAAAGATATACGCTTCCAAAGTGGTAAAATGTGTCCCCCCCCCACCCCTCTAACTTCTATAATAATGAAGTGAAAAATCTAAAAAACCCAAATGTTGTAGATCTTAATGTAAACTTTCAACCAAAATTGGTTTGAATGAGATCGAGTCAGCAGTTTTTGAGATACAGTATATTTTCTAAAACCGCAAATATAACTTTGTAATTCATACAAATACTATGTAAAACAAAGTTATTTGGCGTAGTTGCAAAAATTGTAAATAAGCTAGTTTTAAGAAATTTGTAAGGTTTTTTTTTTTCAAATAAATATATTAAGTATGTATATTATATTTATTATAGTTACTACGGAACCCTTCATGGGCGAGTCCGACTCGCACTTGGCCAATTTTTATACCTTCGGCTGCGAGACGCGTCGATCGATTCTCAAAAATAATCCTTATAGCATGATCCAGTATTCACGCGCGATGGCTTATTATTAGCGTATTTCATGTATAACTCTTCTTTTTTATGGAATAGTTAATAATGTTAACTTTTTCAATTAGGGGTGACTGAGAGTGTTATAAACGTAAGAGTAGACAAATATTATAATCAGAAAGCTTCGAACTGCTAAGATATCGGGAGTTACACGTGTTATTGTGAGTCATCCATAAAAGATAGACATATGCTGTCGTGGGATATTTTTTATATAATTTTAAGGAGAATATCCGACATGAACTGATTTCTGTGTAGCTTTAACCATTAAGGTTGCACACGCGACGGAAGCTTAAGGCGACATTATATGGCAGCGACCTTGAGCGACTGGGGAGAAGCTTGCGTCACTCCCCGCGACCGCGCAATGCACCCCGCAACGCAAGCTCGAAACTTCGTAAGGTAACCATACGTTTCAAATAGTAAAGACTGTACTGCCTGATTTATTATCACCATCCGAATTTTTTTACTGTGAAGAACCTGGGAATACACATTGACGACACCCTTTCTTGGACTAAACAATTACAGGAAGTTAGTCGTAAAGTATTTGCGTCTGCAGGCTCCTTGAGACGCCTTCGTAATTTTCTTCCCATCTCCACTAAAATTGCCATTGCACAAACTCTCCTTCTCCCTATTCTGGACTATGCTGATGCCAGCTATCTCGACTTGACCCAAAACCAATTGGACAAGCTAGAGCGTCTTCAAAATCTCTGTATCAGGTTTATATTTGGCTTGCGCAAATATGACCACGTTTCTGATTTCCGTGCTCAGCTCAAATGGCTTCCTATTAGGTTTCGCCGGAATCTTCACTTACTTTCTCTACTTTATAATGTGCTATTTAATCCTTTCACTCCTTTCTATCTTAAGGAACGTTTTCAGTTCCTCTGTGACACACATTCTAGATCCTTGAGATCATCGGAAAATCTAGAGTTGAGTATTCGTATGCATTCCACTTCTTTCTTTGACAAATCTTTTACCATACAAGCAGCTCGTTTGTGGAATGCATTACCCATAGATGTGAGGCGTGCTCAAACGCTACCAGCGTTCAAAAGAATGGTGAAGGAGCATTACCTCTCCCTATAACTTTTCCCCTTCTTTCTCAATTATACATGTAATATTTATTAGTATATAATTTTGGTATTGTATGTATTTTATATTATTATGTTCAATTATATGTTTGTACACTGACAGCCCGTAATCTGTCTCCTTTAAGTTTGTCCATCCAAAGGTTGTCTGTAAGAGATCGCCCTGTGCGATAAGACCGCCCATTGTACACTAGTTTAATTTTTTTGTATCTATAGTAATATTGTAAGGTGTACAATAAAGTATATATAATTGTCTGGTCATTGAAAACTACTATGTGTATTTAGACAAGTAAATCTATCTATCTATATATATAAAAATGACTATGTGGCTACGCTACTTAGACTCATTTGATACTCGTAAATAATAAAGTTTTAATAACATTGAAATCGGAATATTGAAATAAGTATGAATTTACTTGTCAGCAATCATGTCCTCATTTTCGACATGCTGAGTTGAGTTTTTCCCTTTTGTATACAGCCAGAGCTGAATTCTTTTTTTTTATTTTTTTTTTTAATAGTTTATAGGCTTGCGTTTGACCATAATCTAACCTGATGTTAAGCGATGATGTGGTCGAAGATGAAGCACGCTTGCCTAGAAGTAATCTATTCACTCTTGACTTAAAGACTTCCAGGTTATAACTATCAGGAAACAGACTCCAGCAGGGAATTCTACTCCTTAGCCGTACCCATAATTAAAGTAATCTCAAAACGTTTCATGCGTATGGGTGGGATGTCCACCATGTAACGATGGCGCATCACCGTTTGTCTTGTAGTCCTATGATGGAACGGGCTTGGTGGAATAAGACTGCAATTCCATCGCACACTCCCCGAAATGTAACCGATAGAAAACTGATAGGCTTGCAACACGTCGCCGATATGCTCTAGGCTCTGGACCTTTGTCTCGACCAGTTTCTCGTTGCCGATGAGCCTTTTGGCCCGTTTCTCTATAGACTCAAGTGCATTAAGCTGGTATTTGGCAGATCCGTCCCAGAGATGAGAGCAGCACTCCATACACGACCGAACTTGCGCTTGATAGAGGTTGAGCAGCTGTTCCGGTGTGAAGTACCGTCTCACTTTTGAAATGAAATGAAATTAAATATTTATTTTGTAAATTGGTTATAAATAACACTTTTACACGTCATGTTTTTTTGCGTGTTTAGTTTAGCTAGATGAGGCCGGTATTTCTTAACTGACTACTCTGAGAAGAAACACCGAAACAAAATCAGAGGTCAAAGTCTCTTTTAAAGTCCAGACAATTTGTATTTGTATATGAGAAGCATGTAAGTTCATGTCTGTGGTATTTTTTTGAGGAAATAACCAAGAAAATTTGAGCGGACCTGTCCAGTCAGTGCAAGCATTTGTCAGTTATCGTGTAGCTCAACTTAGAATTTAGGGAGCTCAACAATTTGACGAACAATACCAAAGTAAGGCCATTTGGGTAGGCCACACAAGTACTCAAATTGCTTGACATGATTAAAGAAATTATAGTGAAAGTAAAAACTACGAAGATAGAATAACCTACATTGTCCTCACAAGTACAATAATGAAATAATTATATTTATATACAACGTGTAATTTAAAGGGTATATACATACCAAGTGCATGGCTTCTTTGGATGATGATAACAAACGATATGGCAAGGGTTTAGTAATCCTAAGTCTACGTGTGTAGAACTTATTATAAATTACAATACACTGATACCAGAGACCGAATTTTTCAAATTAAGAAGAACGAAAAGAATTATCGTGTTATTGGCAAGTGACGTGGAAAGTTATTGACCCTCGTAGTGCTGTGACACGTTTTTTATGATTGGTATTCAAGAAATATATGAAACCAATAATTTGGTATCAATTCTTTGAGTCAGTTATTTTGTGCTGAAACTGTGCATAGAGACTCCATACCAGATGTTGTCTTCAGCCCTTTTGGATAGATATGGGGTTTCCGTTACACGTTGTACATAAAAAAAACAATAAACAAAAACAAAATTAATAGGTATATACAATACTTTTTTTTTCTCTTTATTGATTATAAGGATATACAATACTTGAGAACGCAAATATTCTAATCAATCAAAAATAAATCATCAATCAAAATTTTAAACCTAAATAGAAAAGGCACACGTATATCACTGGAGCATCTCATTCCCAGGCCTTCTTGTCCTCAATATAATCTGTAACTGTGTAAAAAGCTTTCTAACATAGCTTACGTTTTATAAATAATTTGAATTTATTAATACTTAGTTCTTGAATATGGCTAGGAATTTTATTATAAAAACGTATACATTGGCATCTAAACGATCTTCACCAATCTTTTTTCCTTGTTTTAGGAATGACATATGTGTCTTTGTTCCTTGTATTTACACTATGAATATCACTGTATTTTTTAAAAAGATTAATATTTTGTGTGCATACAAGAGATTCTCATAAGTATACTGAGATTAATATTCATAGTCAGAGTCATTCAGAGTCATAATATTAATCTCTTTAAATTTGTCTCTTAAGGAGTGCTTAGGACTTAATTTATAAATTGCACGAATGGCCCATTTTTGTAATACAAATATTGTATGAATGTCGGCGGCGTTTCTCCAAAGTATAATGCCGTATGAGATCACTCTGTGAAAGTAACTAAAGTAGACTAAACGTGCTGTTTCGATATCAGTTAATTTTAGGCATTTGGTTTTTTTCTCATTAACAAGAAGATTATTAACATTAAACCAGCTAACTACAGTTGCAAGGGCACTGTTTACTTCTTCAGTAACCTGCTGTTAACTTTGATTTTAAATAAAAGATTATTGATACACTTGTATTCACTTGTCTAACATGAAGTAACGTAAATTTTAGGCATTTGGTATTTTTCTCATTAACAAGAAGATTATTAACATTAAACCAGCTAACTACAGTTGCAAGGGCACTGTTTACTTCTTCAGTAACCTGCTGTTAACTTCGATTTTAAATAAAAGATAAGTATCGTCAGCGAATAACACTATGTCATGATTTTTGATCAGGTACGGTAAATCATTTATATAAATAAGAAACAAAAAGGGACCTAAAATTGAGCCTTGGGGACCCCCATCTTGACGTCACAGATCCCGGCGATCTTTTGCCGTTCTAGTCGACTCTCTGAATCATTTCACTCAAGTATGAGGTCTGAAGATTCAGAGAGACGCCCCGGAATCCGTAGTGGTGCAGTTTCCTGATGAATGTCTCATGGGGAACACAGTCAAATAACTTTGAAAAATCGCAAAAAATGCCCAACACTTACCAACACTTATCTTCCCATGCATTATAAATGTGTCCTAAAAGTTCAACACCGGCCATCAGTTGTTGAACGTCCCTTTGTAAAACCAAATTGTTTATTATGTAGCAATTTGTGTTTATTAAAATATCTTTGCATCTGCATTAAAATAATTTTCTCAAAAATTTTACTGAAAGTGGGCAATACAGAAATAGGTCTATAATTAGTAGGGTCAGATGTACTAAGTGATTTAAATACTGGGATTATTTTACTATATTTCATTAAATTTGGAATCTCACCACAATCAATACAATTATAACAGCTAATGTAGGAGCTATAATGTGTATAATGGACTTAGTAACATGAACAGAATTACCCCACAGATCTGCAGCCTTTTTAACATTCAAAGAATTAAAAGTTTTGATGATGTCATTAGAAGTAACATATTGGAATTTAAACTCTGAACTACAAACTGGAACACTTTTTTTAAGTAATGTGTCTGCAGCAATGGCAGATGATTTTAGCGACTTGATTGTCGATACGGGTATGTCAGTGAAAAAATTTTCAAATTCTGTGGCGACTTGTGAATCTAATGTTATTATATTATCATCAATAGTTAGGGTGTAATTACTAGGATTCCCAACTTTTTGGCAGACAATTGAGCCTTAGCCTCGATAAACGGACCAAAATTAAGGGTGGATGTCAACGTAACCTCAAGAAGTTCGATGCGATCTATATAATATAAAGCGAGTTATATAATATAAATTAAATTTAGGTAAGTATAGGCACGGGTGCGAAAGTAGGATTGACCATATGGGCGATAGTTGGAATATTGGAGAGTTGTGCGTAAACAAAACATTAGATCTCCGCATTCAAGTTCATGGTACTTTCGTACCATAGCTAGCTATAAGTACCTACAACTATGTCAAAAACCGCACTCAAGTATTTTTTAAACTAATCTGGACTGTCCTTACTACGCTGTAGTATGGTTACATTATAGTTAAATACTCACCTCGTACTCACCACAAAAAAACACTATTATTTCAATGAAATAAAAAATTACTAAATATTAGATCTCCGCATTCAAGGTCATGCTACATAAGTACCTACCCTAGACCTATACCTACAACTCGTGTCAATATCAGCTCTCAAGTATTTTTTGATACTCTAATCCGGACTGTCCTTAGTACCTACGCTGTAGTATGGTGCTATTACATTGCAATATTTACCTCGTCTCTGCATTTTCGCGGCGAGAATCTAAGTTATTTGATATACTCCAAAAAAAAACATAATTTGAATAAAATAAAAATAATTTTAAGTAAGTACCTACTAAATATTAGATCTCCGCATTCAAGGTCATGCTACTTACGTATCAAGAGCTATACCTACAACTATTCCAATATCAGCAACACTCAAGTATTTTTTGAAACTCTAATCGAACTGTCCTTACTACGCTTCAATATGGTTACCTACTCGTAAATTACATTTCAATACTCACCCTGTCTCTACATTTTTGACTCAAGAATCTTTACTATTTGGTGTTCTCCTAAAAGGAAATAACATAATTATTTCAATAAAATAAAAGTTTGTTTACTACATTTAAATCACATTTATTTTATTCCAATATGCTAATTTAAACTATTGATAGTGTTCGACCCCAAGCCCAGCCAACGGTAACTGGTATGTCGAACCGTCCGCGATTACGCGGAGCCCTACGTTGTGGTAGGCTCTTAGGCCTTAATTCAATGAACAAAATGTACCACTAACCTGATTGCTGGGGACGCCAAGTTCGACCTTCAAAGGTCATGCCCTAAGTGTGGTTGATGTATGTAAAATGGGGTGAGTAATTGAGAGGTGTGATGTAAGTCAAGTGTTGTAGAACGTTCCCAAGGCGCCGATATCCAGATGGCGCGGTTCCAACTCAGCTCACACCCGACTCGTTCCCAACAAACGCGCGCTACGCGTGGTAGGCAATAAGGCGATATGTTTCAAGAAATATCACTGGATTCTTGTTAATCCGAGCTTACAAAGTTCAATCAATCACTGAACACAATTAATCTGTTCATATCTCGTGAGATCCAATTCGATTTTCAATTAATTCCGCGTGCCAGCTCAACCGACGACAAGGCGGCGTACGATTCAACAATACCCCGGGGATTTCGACAAACGGAGACTACAATTTCAAACAACAAATAATTCGCGACCCAATTATCGGTCTCAACAGGCGAAATCAACAATATTTTACCAATTATATTAACACAAGAGCGGTTCCCATGACCGGCATTTTTTCCAAGCAAAGTCAATCTGTCAAGTCAAAGAGGTTATGTCAAGTGCAACGTCAAAGACAATAGAATGTTGCCACACCAAAAAGAGCGTTCAAAATTACATTTGGGACGCAACAGATAGAGATTACATAAATAATCTTCTTCTTATCGTGTGGGTAGTAATATTTGTCTAATGACCCCATACACCCTAGTGTCAGAGTTTCTAGACTGCCTCAAGAGCCTCTGACGTGGTCTATCGACCAGGACTACCGGCTTATATGTGTCTTCCGAAGCACGGAACCATCTTTTTATCAGACAATCAGGTGATTCAGGCCTGCAATGTCCTAGCCAAAGTGGAAACAAATTTACAAAGTATGCGTCCCGCGGGAATCGAACCCACGACCACACACAAGTTAAACCCCTAAACCACTCGACCATGGTGGCAGTAAATTATATAAATAATTAAAATTCGTTACTTCATTAATCTATTTTTAACATTGTAAGGCGTTTCTTTTTTAGTGTTTTGGGTTTACCAACCATTTTGGCGTTAAACTTCTATGCGAATAAAATCATGTTGTATTTTTTGCGCGGAGCGTTAGTGTCTACTCGTGACAGTGGTCAGCGATGCACTGCCGCCCGTCGCCCGCAAGAGCCCCCGATTCATTGCGCACCTAGATTATTCGAATAATAATACACCATGACTTTACCAAACACAATATGAAGAAAAGCCGTATACTAAAAGATTGGCAATTAAATTATCTTTTAGACTGTGAAAGTTTCATAAAAATACACCCAATGGTTGTTGCCTGATCTACGCTTTTATGCCCGCGTTAGACGTACTTTTAAAAATAAATTACACAATGTTTTACAAAAAAATATTTAAATATTCATATATCAAATTATTAAGGAAATAGTCTAGTTTATCATTATTTTTTTTTCAAAGCATACCGACTAGCCGTTTAGACGTGATCTTGGATTAAAAATCATCGAAAATCGAATATCTGCCCCTTAAACAATGGAGTAACTTCTCCCGTTTTCCCAACATTTCCCTTCACTGCTCTGCTCCTATTGATTGTAGCGTGATGAAAAGTATACTATAACCAGCTCAGGAGTATGAAAAATAATTGTACCAAGTTTCGTTAAAATCCGTCAAGTAGTTTTTGTTTCTATAACGGTTATACAGACAGACAGACAGACAGACAGACAGACAGACAAAAATTTTACTGATTGCATTTTTGGCATCAGTATCGATCCCTAATCACCCCCTGATAGTTATTTTGGAAATATATTTCATGTACAGAATTGACCTCTCTACAGATTTATTATAAGTATAGATTAAATTAAATTATAATGTTATATCCATACTTCACTACATCATCACTATCACTACATAATAATAATTATAAAACAAAGTCGCTTCCCGCTGTCTGTCCCTTAGGGTGTCCCGAAAAATATTTTTTTCGCTTTTCGCTACTCAAGCCCCCTCAAAAGTTGCATTATTAGTTTTAGATTACCGTAAAAATAATAAAAAAATATCTTGAGGGTTCTACCGGCATTTTTTATCACTTAAATAACCCTCCAGTCAATGTCGTCTATTCTATTTTATGTACATTATTCCCATTTTATTTTTTATTTCATTGATAGTGAAACCCTAAGTTATGATTTGCAGGCAACGACAGGATTTTTTCTGTTAGGAATTGGTTTGGAACAAATTCGCAAAATTCATGTTTTGACTTGTTTTTCTTAAATTCTCTACTTCTACTGTGAGGCAGTTCGTCTCATTTATATTGCGGTTTTATTGCTGTAAGGTGTCACTCTGCACTTCCTTGTGATAAAATACGTGTTTTTGTTAAATATAATAATGGGTTCAAGACGAAGTGAGACTACTTGTGCTATTTTGGGATCATATAAAGAACTTGACGATCGCCAGTTAACAGTGATAAGTGACGTTATCAAATTCATTTTGTTTACTAAAAATGAACTAAAACTACAGAAGAATGGGAAAGATCCTTCTAACACAGAAGTTTTTTCAATCATTTCTGGAAAACTTGATACGATTTGGACCAAAGCTTCGATTCCTATCGTTTCCAACGTACGAGTAACCCAATTGCTGAAATCATATTTCGACAAATACCTGTCATTGATAAGATATCCCAAAAATAAAAGAAATGATAGTTACGAAAGCAAAGTGAAGTGCTTTTTGGAATCGTCGAACTAGCTCTTCGATATTGCTGCTTGTAAGTGCACTTCGTTTGACATTTGTTCCTGCATAAAACCTAAGAAAGTTCCTATTTCTGAAAGAGACTTTTTGCTGGATCAAAGAAGTGATAGAAAAATGGCAATAAGCGGTATAGACACAAAAGAAACAGCAAGACTTTTAAAGAAACATCAGAGACAAGAAAATTTGAATCGGAAAGAGTCAGAGCACGCATGTTTTCCCAGTGCATCACTAAAAACCAATCCTGTTCCGGTGCGCGAGTTGCCGCCTCGACCGCAGTCGCCTGTAACAGAGCTTTCTGCGAATAGTGACGTGCCTGTAAATGAGACTCCATCTACTTCGTTGAATCGGAACACTCTGGCGCTGCCAACAGTAGCTAAGGTATGTGATCGGTATGGACTATCAACGCGATCTACGGCTGCGGTCGCTTCGGCGGTCGCTTCGGCGGTCAAAACACTCATAAACGAGAAAATAGGCGATCGGTACCACCGCAGAGAAGTCTTGCAAGAACACATTTCAGTTCTCACAGAGCCGGGATCTATTTATTTGGGACATATGACGCCAAGTCGTGGCACTGCCAAAGGGATCGTCTCTTCTATCATATCTTTGTTAGAAAATCAAGGGTTGAACTTGGAAGAGGTGATCTGTGTGGGGTGCGATGGTACTGCTACGAATACAGGTTGGAAGGGAGGTGTCATTCAATACCTGGAAAACTATTTAAAGAGACCGTTGCAATGGTGTGTTTGTATGCTTCACGCGAATGAATTACCGCTTCATCATTTGTTCATTTCTCTGGATGGTAGCACATCTGGGCCAAAAGAATATTCAGGGCCTATTGGAAAACAGCTAGCTGCTTGTGAAAGTAAACCTCTAGCTTCTTTTTGTGCAGTGTCTGGCAATTTGCTAATATTACCTGATAATATTGTGAAGGAACTAAGCACGGATCAAAAGTATCTGTACGAAATTTGTCATGCTGTGATGGCTGGTTCCTGTTCCCTTGAGCTAGCGAACCGCTAACCGGGAAAAATGGCTCATTCGAGATGGCTCACTACTGCCAATCGCATACTCAGACTTTACGTAAGTACTGTTTCGCCGTCAAATAATTTGCAGCTGCTTGTGAACTACGTGGTCAAAGTTTACGCTCCTGTTTGGTTCCTAATCAAGCAAAACTCATCATTTAAAGATGGAGCCAAGCATATTTTTCAAATGGTTATATACTCTCGATTTTTGCCTGATAGTCAGAGATCTATTGTAAATTCGGTGATCGAAAGAAACGCTTTTTTTGCGCACCCAGAAAACTTGCTTATTGCCATGTTATTCGACGATAGAGAGCATATTCGAGAGCTTGCATCTCGCAAAATATTAAAGGCCAGAGAAGCAGAAAAGAGCAACTCTCGCAGGGTATTTAAAGCACCAAACCTTAACTTCTGTGCGCGAGACTACACCGATATAATATTTTGGCAAGAGTGTGAAATATCAGCTTCACCAATTTTGCGACACGTCTCCAACGATGAACTTAGAATTAAGGCTAAAGAACACATCCTCGACATTATTGACTTTCCCTGCCACACACAGTCAGTGGAAAGATGTGTAAAACTAGTGACGGAGGCTTCTCAAAGCGTCACGGACGCTACAGCTCGGGATGGTTTTATTAGGAACAGATTAAAATCTCGCTCAGAAATGCCTAATTTTGGTCACAAAAACCAGTTCCGTTTTTAAAGTTGCCATTGATTATTTTGTCTTTCAACTATTTTAAACCTTGCATTAACTCATTGTTGTACCCTTAAATTTAATAAAAACCATTTAAATGTTATTTTTGTATGATTTATAGTTTATATTAGGAACCCCTTAAATAGCAAATTTGAAAAACTTCAAGGACTGGTAGAGGCCTCAAGATGCCGGATATCTAATTAAATTTTATAATAATCGTAATATGTGTGTCAAAACACAACTTACCTCTCTCTCAAAATACCTCTTGCTCCGTACCGTCCGGTCCTACCGTAGCTCATTTTTTTTTCCCCCATACATTAACGGGACACCCTACTGTCCCTATGTATGCTTAGATCTTTAAAACTACGTGACAGATTTTGATGCGGTTTTTTGTAATAGATAGAATGATTCAAGAGGAAGGTTTAGGTGTATAATTTATTAAGGTTTGCGGACGAAGTCGCGGGCAGGAAGCTAGTAATATTATAAATGCGAAAGTAACTCTGTCTGTCTGTATGTTACCTTTTCACGCCTAAACCGCTGAACCAATTTAAATGAAATTTGGCATAGGAATATTTTAAGACCGTGGGAAGGACATAAGATAGTTTTTATCCCGAAATTCCCACGGGATCGGGATTTACGCGGGAAAAACCTCAACGCGAACGAAGTCGCGGGCAAAAGCTAGTTATCAAATAAATTCTAAATCCAATAGATAGCGCCGTTTTAATATGTTATTATTAACATTTCCATTATAATTCCCAATTTAATTATGTCTGTACACTGCCATCTATCATTTTATTTGAACACCATAACAATTTATGTCTGGGCTATGATCGTTAGATATCGCTAACAGCAAGATAATGAAAGTTTGAACTCTGTTTATTACAATAAAATGTATATTCAATTAAATATTTTATTATTAATCATTTTAAGTCTTCGGAATAAAATTGCAAGTACACATTTCCTCTATAATTCGCAATTTATTTGTGTGTGTACACTGCTATCTATCGTTTTATTTGAACACCATAACAATTTATGTTTAGGCTATGATCGTTAGATGTCACGAACAGCAAGATAATGACAGTTTGAACTCTGTTTATTATAATAAAATGTATATTGAATTAAATATTTTATAATTAATCATTTTAAGTCATCGGAATAAAATTGCAAGTACACATTTCCTTTATAATTCGCAATTTATTTGTGTCTGTACACTGCTATCTATCGTTTTATTTAAACACCAATAACAATTTATGTTTAGGCTATGATCGTTAGGTGTCGCTAACATCAAGATAATGAAAGTTTAAACTCTGTTTATTATAATAAAATGTATATTCAATCAAATATTTTATTACTAATTATTTTAAGTCATCGAAACTAAATTGCAAGTACACATTTCCTTCATAATTCGCAATTTAATTTTGTCTGTACACTGCCATCTATCATTTTAATTAAACATCATAACAATTTAAGTTCAGGTTATAATTGTTAGATGTCGCTAACAGCAAGATAATGAATGTTTGAACTCCGTTTATTACAATAAAATGTATATTCAATTAAATATTTTATTATTAATCATTTTAAGTCATCGGAATTAAATTGCAAGTACACATTTCCTTTATAATTCGCAATTTAATTTTGTCTGTACACTGCAAGGATCTTATATATATACCTACTAACGTACACTGCTATCTATCGTTTTATTTGAACACCATAACAACATAAGTTTAGACATGATCGTTAGATGTCGCTAACAGCAAGATAGGTATTGAAAGTTTTAACTCTCAGTCAGACTAAATAGAATAGATGTCACTGTCAGACTATTCTCATGTCAATCTGTCTGTGCTGTTCACTGTTCAGTGCAGAGTACATTTTTCTATTGGTTCAGTGTCCAAACTTTAAGTTGTATTTAATTAGAGCCAGGAAATCCTCAAACTTGATGTTGAGGTTGAGATCCGCCAGCTGCTCCAAGTTGCTAGAGGTGTAAATGTAACCGAGTGTTTGTTAAGGAGACGCATGGAGGAAGTCAAAGTTGCTGACGAGTGCAGAATCGCTTTACGAGGTTCAGATGGACGCACATAGAGATGTGATAAATTAAAACTTTTAATGAGCTTATTCGTTTATTTATTTCATAAGACACTTACGTTAACTGCTTAATTGCTTATCTGCTTGTTTACTTGCTTACATTAAAAATAACGAAATTATGTTGTTTCCTGTAGGTACTTGTTTTAGTATCGGTTTTTAAACGACATAGATAAATGAAGTTTCCTTCGTACTTGGCAGGCTTATGAATTAATAATATTATATATTAATTAGGTTGGTATTATTCTAAGATCTGTATTACCTACCTACCTACTACGTATAATAATAACACAATTACCTACACCTGTACACGATATTATACATAGATTACGCCTACCTCGAGAGTCATTTTCAAACGTCTCAAAGAATTTCATTTACAAATATTTGTGTTAGGTACATAATGGATAGAAAATTACCATCTTAGGGGAATAATAATACTTAACTTATTCCTGCTTTTTCGTCCGCGTGAATAGTGTGTTCAAACAATTGTCACATAGGAACCGTACCCACATTTACTCTACTTTAATTTTGTATTCAAATATACTACTAATATATAAATAATAATTAAATAAAGCACTGAATACAGTGCTTTATTTAATTATTGAATAATTTAAGAAATTAAAAAAAGATAAAATGTAACTTAATTTAACATAAAATACTTAAAATACAAACTAGAATAAAGCATAAAAAAATTGATCCTCAACGCTGTCGGCTGGCAACGTACCTACCCAAGATACTGGCGGCATTGCCTCGTTGTATGGCAATGCTTAGCCGTTGACCAAAGAAATAGCCAGCCCTTGGGTCGTGGGAAGCGTCAACGAGCCTTTTCGATATGTCTTTAAAAATGCTGTGAGCACACGGGCCCCATGGTCTAAGAGTTTCGACCCCAAAAGGCTCGAAAATATACTATAAATAAATAAATAAACTAAATGAATAACTAAAAATAACTAACTAAATATACTACTGACTATAATAATCTATTTCTAGCAGCTATTTTGAGCAAAGAATATAAACAGTACTACCTGTTTATATTCTTAGCTCAAGGTCAAACTGTCAAACGGTTGCGGCAATAAACAAAACTGGCAGCGAAATGCGATTGTCTGTAACTATACAACCCTCCTTCTTTTGTAGTCGGGTAGTATAGTTTCGTAACAGTTTCAAGCTTTAAGCTCTGGACTCGATGTTAAGTATAACATCGAGTCCAGAGCTCAGACTGCAGCAAAAAAGCTAGGAATCCTACACAATGTGAAGCGGTACTTCACTCCTGGACAGCTTCTGAATCTATATAACGCACAGGTCCGTTCCTGCGCGGAGTATTGCAGCCACTTGTGGGACGGCTCTGTAAAATACCAACTTGCTGCACTGGACTCGATCGAGCGCAGGGCTAAAGGGCTTATAGGCGACGAGGTGCTATCTGGCAAGCTTCATAGTCTGGCTCATCGGCGAACCGTTGCTTGCCTGTGGGTTTTCTATAGATTGTACTGCAGGGAGTGTGCGTAGGAGCTCCATGACCTGATTCCTCCATCTCCATTTCACTACACATTTAACGTCAACCAAACTATAGTTGAAAGTTACATAACTTTCACTATACTTTTTATTTTATTTACTTTAAAACGAAATGTCAGGTTTACAAACAATATTCCATTATTATATACCTAATATAGTTTTTTTTTTTTAGGATATAACTCATACTCACGATTTTGAAGTATTTGCACCGGATCCATCTCAGTTAACTTATAGTCAATAATTCTCCGAAAATGATCCTACAGGGTTTAAAGTAGGTACCTAAATCATTAATTACTTATAATGAATTTGTCTGTTACTGATTTTTTTTTTTTTTTTTTTATTTAGAATAGGTTCGCGTTTGACCACCATCTCACCTGATGGTAAGTGATGATGTGGTCGAAGATGGAGCACGCTTACCTAAATCTGATCTGCTAACAATAACAAAAACAAAGATAGGTTGCATTTGGGACAGCATTGACCAATGCTGTGACCACAGAAATCTTAATTAAGATTTCTGTGGCTGTGACAGTTGGTAATTTTTTATTAAATCTAGAATTTCTTGTCATGTTCACAACTTCACATACCTACACTGCTTTACAGTGAGAAGTCAAATTAAAGTAATAGATTAGCTGTCTCCCTTAAACTAGTAAAATCACATACATAGTTACACACACACATTAAATTAGCAGATTAACAAATAGAGTTGTGTTAATGCAATCTTTATTATTCACTAGCTTCCGCCCGCGACTTCGTACGCGTGGGAAGCTTATCCCTCGCAAATCCCGATCCCGTGGAAGTTTCTGGATAAAAAGTAGCCTGTGTGTTATTCCAGGATGTCAACTATCTACTTACCAAATTTCATTCAGATCCGTTCGGTAGTTTTTGCGTGAAAGAGTAACAAACATCCATCGATCCTCACAAACTTTCGCATTTATAATATTAGTATTAGTACAGTAAGTAAGTAAGTATAGTAAGTATAAGTAAGAAGTAAGATAAGATAAGATAAGAAGTAAGAAGTAAGATAAGATATTAGTAAGAAGTAAGATAAGATAAGATTTTTATTACCGTTTTTAGTGAATGATATTCACATCACATTTATTTTAAACTAGCTTCTGCCCGCGACTTCGTACGCGTGGGAAGGTTTTCCCGTGCGATCCCTTGGGAATTTCGGGATAAATAGTAGCCTATGTGTTATTCCAAAATGTCAACTATCTACTTACCAAATTTCATTCAGATCCATTCAGTAGTTTTTGCGTGAAAGAGTAACAAACATCCAGCCATCCTCACAAACTTTCGCATTTATAATATTAGTAGGAAGTAGAATAGTAGGAAGTAGGAAGTAGGATAGGATTGTTTGAAAATTTAGGTAGGTAGGAATGCTGAAACCTGAAGTACAAGACATATCCTGTGTTCGTAATAATGAAATAATTATGTTTATTTTGCAAATAACACTTTTACACGTCATTTTTTCGTAAATGTAAACTAGATGAGGCCAGTGTTTCCTAACTGACTACTCTGAGAAGAAACACTGAAACAAACTCAGAGGTCAACGTCAATCACACAGATTTGAGTAGGCCCGTCCAAACAGTGCAAGCATTTGTCAAATATCGCGTAGCTCAACTTATATCTTAAGGAGCTTCAACGATTTGACGAACAATACTAAAGTTAGGACATTTGGATGGGCCGTATAAAGCACTCAAACTGCCAGACAAGGCGCTAATTAGTGATGCAACGAATACGAATATTCGTATTCGCCGAATAGTAGACTTTTACCGAATATTCGTATTCGGCGAATACTAATACGAATATTTAAAAACTAATATTTTTGTACGCAACTCTATTTACTGCAGATTTGAAAAATTTCCAAGTCTGAAAAAATTCGCCCAAAAATATTTTTTACTGAAGCCATGTACAGTCGCCTCGGAAAGACTTTTTTCAACGGCTGGGAATACCCAGACTGAAAAAAGAAATCGCCTAAAACCAGAAAATCTACAACTTTTATGTTTTTTAAATAAAAATATGCCTGTTGTAAATTTTAATTATTAGAAGAGTAAACATTCATCAAATAAAAAAGTCTTTTATTACCATGGCGAGATATTTGTATTCGTATTCGTATTCGCCGAATAGTAGGTTTGATATTCGTATTCGTAAAAGTAGTATTCGTTGCATCACTAGCGCTAATCTATTAATAATATTTGTTGTTATCCCACATTGCTCTCACGTTCACAATATAGCTTTTGCTATTATAATAAATATATTACTTGAAAAAAAATACTGACAATTTGTACAAACAAAATTGAAAATGATAAAGTAAAAAAAAGTTCGCTGTGTTCGTTAGGTTAGGTTAGGTTCGCTTCCGTGGACTGTATCACGATAAAAACATAAATTTCATCCAAATCCACCCAGTACTTTTGAAGATTAGCGCGTTCAAACAAACAAACGTTTCGCTTTATAATATTATTTAGTATAGATTTATGAAACTAGCCACGTATATGGTGTTAATGTTGATGTTTTTATACTCTTGTATGAGACTTTGAATACTTTTTTTATTATTTATTGGCTTACGTTTGACTACCATGATACCATCTCACCTGATGGTAAGCGATGAGGTCGAAGACGAAACATGCTTACTTAGAAGTAAACTATTCACTTTTGACTTAAAAACCCAAGATTTTTTATTATTATTCAGTAATTCCATATACATTGTTTAAAATTACAACTTAGAATACACAAAGATATCAAAATATTATTACTTGGTACTATTAGTTAGGGAAAGAGAGTCTGTTACCTGCCATGTCTACACAAAATTATAATGCTTATAATAAAAAATCCATTGTAGACCTCATCTATCGCTTACCATCAGGCGAGTTCGAGTTCAAGAGAGGTCTCATCCTTGTATATATAATTGAAATTATGCTTTAACTTGATCCTATTGCTAAGAGAGAATTGGTAAACGTCAATGACATGGAGGTCCACACAGTATTCTACTAATTTAGGCATTTAATATTTTCAGGATATTGGAGGAAGATACTACGGATTCCGTGGACTGTATTCCGTACAGATATGTGTATCATTCATGAGCTCAACATCACAATCAGGCTTTCCACTACCTGCCTGCAAGGTATACTGGAATTCTTTGGCCACAACGCCCGGAAAGATGAACATAACCTGGAACAAGCGCTTCTCCTCCACATTTATTGTGCGCACGGCCAAGCTGTGGAACTCTCTGCCGGCTTCTGTGTTCCCTGCCACTTATGACCTTTCAGCCTTTAAAGCAAGAGTAAAAAGGCATCTTCTGGGCTCACTCGTCCTACCGTAGACCTCATCTATCGCTTACCATCAGGCGAGATCAAGGTCAATAGTGGGCTCTTCCGTAATAAAAAAATAAAGAAAAATCAGCTCATGGTGACTGGCAAGGTCCAATTAGATGGTCTGAACAAATCCGCACAACATTAAACACCAAGCTGCACGATGTACTCCACGAGGCCAAGGATAGGCACCACCGGAAAAGTACGTCAAAGGAAAACTTATTTCTCATAGAGGGAATCATGACCTTCAGTAATGAGGTACACGACGCGAAGAGGAGGGGATAAAGACCAAAGGATTTTGTAAAGGAAGCTGGATCCAATTCAATCAGCAGAATTGACACCTAGAAAACTTTTAATTGTACCAGACATGTAGAAGTAATGTTAGTGAAATATAGACTGGGAGAGAAAATTATAAAACAAAACACTTCAAAAAGTTGATATCAGAGAAGAATGTCAAAGCAATGTTTGCTTTATTACTTTACATTACTTAGCCAGCTTATAAATACTCCCTAGAAAAGCTGATTGCAAGAAGATGGAGTACAGACAAAAAAACATGGCTTTAAGTAGGTGTCTACAAACCGTATGCTATAAGGTGTCTTTTTAGCCAAAAGGAAAAAATAAAAGAAGTACACTGAAGGCTTTACTAAACAAAATTACCGTGATAATTATGTGTATACAGTTTCTTGCCGGTTCTTCTCCATTAGAAACAACCCATTGGTTTTGACCACTACCTACCTTAACTTATTTGAAACTATGAAAGGAATTCTGCAAAAACGAGAATGTGAACAAAATCTGTGTACTTTAAGAAATGTTGATGTGAAAATTTTGATATTGGTAACAATGGTAAACAAGATGTAACATTCACGACCAAGGGAAAAAGAAAAGGATATCTCCAGCGATGCATACTCTTTTGTTTATTATCATTGGCACCAGAAAACATTCTTTTTCCTGGTAATTGACTTTGGACAAAATTTTTTCTCATTAAAGAGGTTAGTAATTATTTGCTTAAAGGCCCATTACTGCCTCAAATGGCTTGGCATGATCCACTGTTATGTCGAAAATACTGCAGCAATAATTTTGAAATAAATATATGGTAAAGTTGAGGATTAATGTTAGGTACTGTATTTGACGAAAACACGATTTCATAAAATTTTCTTGATAGAAAAAAAAATCCAAAATTACCTCCATATCGAACAATAAACCGCTGGTATTCAAAAATAACTAACAAATTAGATTATGAAACTTTGCATATTAATTGAACTAACTATAAAGCAGGTCTTATGTTATTTACTTTTTTTATTTTATTTATACCTTCATTGTGCGTACGGCTAAGGAGTGGAATTCCCTGCCGGAGTCTGTGTTTCCCTACAGCTACAACCTAGGAGTCTTTAAGTCCAGAGAGAATAGGTTACTTTTAGGTAAGCGTGCTCCATCTTCGATCACATCATCACTTACCATCAGGTGAGATAGTGATCAAACGCGAACGTATATTCAATAAAAAAAAAATACCATTATTTTCACCGTAAAAAGAAATAAACTAAATAATCGGTGTCTTGGAGTCTTTTCCCTGCCACCCTGTCACGGTAATATTATCTATACTTATAATAAATCTGTAGAGAGGTCAATTCTGTACATGAAATATATTTACAAAATAACTATCAGGGGGTGATTAAGGATCGATACTGATGCCAAAAATGCAATCAGTAAAATTTTTGTCTGTCTGTCTGTCTGTATAACCGTTATAGAAACAAAAACTACTTGACGGATTTTAACGAAACTTGGTACAATTATTTTTCATACTCCTAGGCTGGTTATAGTATACTTTTCATCACGCTACAATCAATAGGAGCAGAGCAGTGAAGGGAAATATTGGGAAAACGGGAGAAGTTACCCCATTTTTTAAGCTTCGGTCGTGTGTGCAACCTTAAGGGTTAAAGCTACACAGAAATCATTTATGACGGAAATGTTCTCCTTAAAATTATATACAAAATATCCCACGACAGCATATATCTATCTTTTATGGTTGACTCACAACAATACGTGTAACTCCCGATAGCTTAGCAGTTCGAAGCTTTCTGATTATTATTCTGCTCCGAAATTTAAAACCACCAAAACTTTGCAATGGAACTCGGCTAAAAGTAACCCAGTTGCAACAAAATATAATCGAAGCTCAAATTTTAACAGGTTGCGGTGCAGGAGAAACCGTCTTTATTCCCAGAATTCCCATAATACCAAATAATTTTCCATTCCAATTTAAAAGAACGCGATTCCCAGTATCGGTGTTTTATGCAATGACAATTAATAAGGCTCAAGAGCAGACTTTTCGTGTTGCTGGAGTAGACCTCGGTGTCAGTTGTTTCTCGCATGGTCAGTTGTACGTCGCTCTTTCCCGGGTTAGCAGTTCTAGAAATCTTTATGTTCACGTGCCGGACGGGTCAACTTTCAACATAGTTTACCCGGAAGCTTTGCGCTGAAGTATTGTCGTTCTATAGGTACTTAAGCTATTAACAATAATATTGTGCGGTTCGGTATTGCGACATTTTTTAACAGTATTATAGATTGACATATTATATTTCCCTACTAAATTACGAAAGTTAATCTGTGTGTTACATCAAAATCACTGAACCGTGAGGAAGGACCTAGGCTACTTTTTTTACCAAAAACGACGGAAACGTGGACGAAGTCGCGGGCAACAGCTATCTATGCTAATATATAAGGCTGAAGAGTTTGTTTGTTTGTTTGAACGCGATAATCTCAGGAACTACTGGTTCAAATTGAAAAAATATATTTATAGAGAAAGACTATAGGCGATATATCATTACGCTAAGGCCAATAGGAGCGGAGCACCAATGAAGAATGCTTCAAAATCGGGGTTAAATTTAACGTTAGCCCAAAGTAACTATTCCACGCGGACGAAGTCGCGGGCAAAAGCTAGTCTATACTTATAATAAATCTGTAGAGAGGTCAATTCTGTACATGAAATATATTTCCAAAATAACTATCAGGGGGTGATTAAGGATCGATACTCATGCCAAAAATGCAATCAGTTAAATTTTTGTCTGTCTGGCTGTCTGTCTGTCTGTCTGTCTGTCTGTCTGTATAACCGTTATAGAAACAAAAACTACTCGACGGATTTTAACGAAACTTGGTACAATTATTTTTCATACTCCTGAGCGGGTTATAGTATACTTTTCATCACGCTACAATCAATAGGAGCAGAGCAGTGAAGGGAAATGTTGGGAAAACGGGAGAAGTTACTCCATTTTTTAAGCTTCCGTCGCGTGTGCAACCTTAATGGTTAAAGCTACAAAAATCATTTCATGACGGAAATGTTCTCCTTAAAATTATATAAAAAATATCCCACGACAGCATATGTCTAACTTTTATGGTTGACTCACAATAACACGTGTAACTCCCGATAGCTTAGCAGTTCGAAGCTTTCTGATTATAATATTTGTCTACTCTTACGTTTATAACACTCTCAGTCACCCCTAATTGAAAAAGTTAACATTATTAACTATTCCATAAAAAAATTGGCCAAGTGCGAGTCAGACTCGCCCATGAAGGGTTCCGTAGTAACTATAATATAATATGCAAATTTATTTGACGAAAAAAAACCTTACAAATTTCTTAAAACTAGCTTATTTACATTTTTTACAACTGCGCCAAATAAATTTGTTTTGAAAAAAAAAACCTTACAAATTTCTTAAAACTGGCTTTTTTACATTTTTTACAACTGCGCCGAATAAATTTGTTTTTCATATTGTTTGTATGAATTACAAAGTTATATTTGCGGTTTTAGAAAATATGCTGTATCTCAAAAACTGCTGAACTGATTTCGTTTAAACTAATTTTGGTTGATACGTCAACGTCAACGTCAAACAACGAGATATTATTTTAAAACGATATTTATTTTCTATTAATTCATTATTGTCACAGAGTACTATATTATTGTTTATTTTACCGAAAAACTAATACACTATTCAAAGATCTATTTATTACACACGACCACACGTGTTGTTGGCAAAATTATGGTGGCTCCTCCACAAGAGCCACATATCAAGAGTTGAAGTTTATTTTGTGTGCAACTGGCAACTGCTTATAGCGAATAATGTGATCTGCCGGTTTTAGGAAGTAAATGTTACTCATATCCTACATTGGTGAACCAAGGGAAGTATGAGAAGCTGACTGATATCTCAGTGTTCCTGCTGCAAAGAAACCGAAACTAGATCCGCTAAAGGAAAGTAGCGACCATCCACTATCACCCAAGCATAAGAATAAGAGATAAAAACATTCAAAGACTTCTGAAAATACTAAGGAAAGTACGCTTAAATCTATCAGGATATCCAAAAAATCTATTTCAAGCAAAACTAGTGCAACATAGTGGTATTTTACATGAACTTTTCTGTTTTATATTCTATAGTTTTCTTAGTTTATTTAATTTTTAAGTTATTTTTAATGTATTATAGTTTTAATATAGTTTCTTAAATTTTATTTTTTTTAGTTCTTGATGTTCAGTAGCAACAGCGATGTGGTTGTTGGTGGTGCTAGTCAACCTTCAACATCGCTGAACACACTGGAGAGATGCCCGCTCTGTACCCAGGCACGCTTTTTCAAAGGTAAGCGGGGTCTGAATGTACATATTGGGAAAATACATAAGTCGCAAAATGCACCTTCAGACTCTGCTTCCATACCTATTTCCACACCTTCTAATACCACTTCCGACCCTTTTTGGAAAACACTTTCAAATTTAAAAAAATCCGTTCCGGTTCTGAAGCGAGTTCCCCGCGGCGCCAAACCTCTAGTTGCTCAACACCTGGCTAGTTGCGTTCGCCAAGCTGTCCGGGAGAACTCACAAAGCGCCTGGGAACAACTGCTTACCTTCCCCTACAAAGTTCTTCACGTGAAAAAGAATCCGGCCACAAAAAAGACTTTAACAGCTCAAATTAAAGAAAATTGCAATGTTTCGGCTCCAAGTTTTGATTTCGATTCTCCCTCTCTTAGAATTACCTCTTCACGAGGTATATCCCATTTGGTAGAAACGAAGTTAGGGGACGGTGATATTAGCGGAGCTGCCAGGATTCTCTTCAGCAGCGATGTGGTGGCACCTTGTTCTTCAGAGACTCTCGAAGCTCTGAAGACCAAACACCCTGCCCCAGCGTATGATCTTGCTTTTCCCGACCCTCCTGATCCTGATATTCACTCCCTCACCATTTCAGGTCGAGAGGTAATCACAGCCGTTAGCTCGTTCCGGAGCGGCTCCGCTGGCGGTCTCGACGGCCTGAGTCCGCAGCACCTGAAGGACCTCATTTGTTCAGGCGCCGGGGTAGCTGGTGAGTCGCTCTTGAGGGAGCTGACGGCTCTAGTTAACCTTATGCTCTCCGGCAAGGTAAACGAATCTGTCATCGATATTCTGTATGGCGCCAATTTATGTGCGCTACGCAAGAAAGATGGCGGCATTCGTCCCATTGCCGTGGGAACCACCTACCGCCGTATGGCAGCCAAGATTTGCTGTAAATTTTATGGTGAGGCTGTTTCGGAAAAATTTCAGCCCCTGCAACTTGGTTACGGTTCCAAAGGGGGCTGTGAGGCTGCCGTACACGCTTTGTCGACATACCTAAATTCTAGGAAAAGCGAGGCCATTCTGAAGGTTGACATAAAGAACGCCTTCAATTCAGTTAACAGGGACACTTTGTTGGCTGAGACTAAAAAAGAATTACCCCAAATTTATAGTTTCCTTTGGCAATGCTATAGAAATCCATCCAAATTATTGTTTCGAGACAATCTATTAGAATCAGCTGTTGGCTGTCAACAAGGTGACCCTCTCGGGCCAGTGATTTTCAGTTTAGCTATTCACCCAATAATTCGAAAGCTAAATTCTAAATTCAATGTTTGGTATCTTGACGACGGAACCTTGGGAGGTGATGTAGAAAATATTTTAGCAGACCTAAATTTCTTAAAAAATGAACTACATTCTATTGGCCTTGACCTCAACCTTTCAAAATGTGAATTATTTTTAACAGATAACACTGACAGACTACTGACTCTCTCTAAATTTAACGAAATAGCTCCTGGAATTCAAATTATTGAGAAAAGTTCTCTCCGTCTCCTTGGTTCTCCAATCTTTGATACTTCCTTTCCCGACTTTATTGCAGAACAAATTAATAAATTCAATGACGTTTCGGAAAGATTGCTCCAAATCAATATGCAATCGGCCATCACTATAATTCGTTTCTGCTGTTTCGGCCCTAAATTAACATACTCTCTTCGGGCTTCCCATTTGTGGAAGCACCATCAACTTTTAGTTCAAATGGATCAAATTATCAGACGAACTTTGTCCTTAATTCTGAATGTGGCTTTGGATGACCGAGCTTGGGCCCAAGCCTCTCTTCCCATCCGCATGGGAGGGCTCGGAATCCGCAAAATTTCTAGTATTAGTTTACCGGCTTTCATTTCCTCGGTCCACAGCACTGAGAAATTAATCAGGAATATCCTGGCTTCCACACTGATTGATTTCAATGTGCCGTGCTTCACTGAGGCTATTGATGCCTGGAATCTCGCTTGTCCGAATTCTGACCTACCTGTTATACCATCTTCCCAGAGGCGGTGGGACGAGCCGCTCTGCAGAGTAGTTCTGAATAATTTACTTACCACGTCTGCTACTTCTGCTGAGTGTGCTCGTCTGCTGGCTGTGGGAAAGTGGGAATCAGGTCTTTGGTTACATGCTCTACCGTCCTCAAATCTTGGCACTTTGTTCGACGACACCACTTTCCGCATCGCTGTTTCACTACGCCTAGGAGCCCCTTGTTGTTCCCCTCATCGCTGTAATTGTGGGGAAGCGGTCAACAGCCTCGGGCACCATGGTCTCTCTTGCAGCCGTAGTGCGGGTCGTTTTGCACGACATGCCAACTTAAATGACATTATCCGACGAGCCCTTGTCACCGTCGGTGTTCCAGCCGTATTGGAACCCATTGGACTGGCGCGTGACGATGGCAAGAGACCGGACGGCATGTCATTGTTTCCTTGGAAGATGGGTAGGCCTTTAGTGTGGGACGCAACTTGTGTCGATACTGTCGCGCCATCCCATCTTCCCAGTTCATCATGTTGTGCTGGCGCTCCCGCTGCGGCTGCGGAAAACCTCAAGCGGCGTAAATATAGTCATCTCGGTGATAACTATATTTTCGAGCCGTTTGGGGTCGAAACTCTCGGACCATGGGGCCCGTGTGCTCACAGCCTTTTTAAAGAAATATCGAAAAGGCTCGTTGACGCTTCCCGCGACCCAAGGGCTGGCTATTTCTTTGGTCAACGGCTAAGCATTGCCATTCAACGAGGCAATGCCGCCAGTATCTTAGGTACGTTGCCAGCCGACAGCGTTGAGGATGAATTTTTTGATGCTTTATTGTAGTTTGTATTTTAGTACATAATTTTGTATATTTGTTGTAATTAATTGTTTAAATGAATTTTGGTTGAAAGTTTATATTAAGATCTACAGACATATATTTTTTTTAGATTTTTCACTCCATTATTATAGAAGTTAGAGGTTGTGTCCGCCACACACACATTTTACCACTTTGGAAGCTTATATCTTTTAAACGATTGACTTTATGGAAAAGTGGTTTTAGAAACCCCGATGTCGTTTTTAAAGAACGGTCTATAGATACCACACATGCATCGATTTCATGAAAAAAAATATTTTCAGGTTTAGTTCCATGTATGGGGAGCCCCCCTTTATTTTAAATATTTTTTAATTTTTTTCTCAAAATCGGAAAGCGGTTCACAGAATACATCTACCTATCAAGTTTCACATGTATAGTCCTAATATTTTTGGAATAAAATTGCTGTGACAGACGGACGGACGGACAGACAGACAGACAGACAGACGGACAGACATGTCGAAACTATAAAGATTCCGTTTTTTGCCATTCGGCTACGAAACCGTAAAAAGAATCATATAAATCGGTATAGAAACACCAAAGTTATACATGAAATACGCTTATAATAATAAGCCATCGCGCGTGAATACTGAATCATGCTATAAGGATTATTTTTGAGAATCGGTCGCCGCGCTCGACGCGTCCCGCGGTCGAAGCGTTCTCTAGGTACTTAAGCCTCATGTGAACGTGATCTAAACAATATTACCAATACATTAACTTACGCTGACGGAGTCGCGGGCACAGCTATAATATTGTATCATTACGCTAAGGCCAATAGGAGCGGAGCACCAATGAAGAATGCTTCAAAATCGGGGTTAAAGGACATGGCCAATTTTACTATGGACGTCGGCATAGTTATCGAATTTAGTGTACACCAATGATTTTTGGTGTTTTATATTCGTGAATATTGACTCATTAAATTGCTATAAATAAAAAACTCAGAAATCTTGTCATTACACCAGACTAGACAAAAAACAGTTACAGTAAACCTTTTAATCAGATCGCTAGCAATAAGGTGTTTAGATTATAATTTCGCTATTAAAAACTTAAAGGCGCTTTAAAATAGTGAACAGTTGTGAATTATTGCGTATAACTGATATAGTTTTAGTATTAAACCAATAAACAATGTAAGGATTTTAAACTGAATATTGACTAACATTTATTATACTGGGTAATAGTCTCAAAAAATGTGACAATAATAACAAACATTAACATAACATCGCGCCTGTATTCCCCGAAGGGTTGGGCAGAGGTGTACCTATATATAGTACACCCAGATTTCACCAGTTATTTTGAGTACCATTTAATAGGGGGCGAGTCTGTTTCTATCAACCAGGCACAAATCTAGACTCCGGGCTGCTACTGAGAAATTCCTGATGAATAAACCCAATATAACTTTGCTCGACCTGGGAATCGAACTCAGGACCTCATGCTCAGCAGTAGTGCTTGCGACCATTAGAACAACAAGGGAAACACAGAATAAAACAAAGGAGTAAAAATTATTATTTATTTACTTATTAGAGAAAATAAATAAAAATATTTTGACATATTATAATTATTATATCTTAAATGCTTACGAAGATAATATACATTAGAGCAATGCAGCGATAGTGTTAATAAAGAGACCTAGGGAGGTCAATCAACCAGCTTGGTTAGAACAGAGCATTTTTATTTCACCAATACACTAACCTGGAGTAAGTGTAAATATAGGGCTTCAGTAATTCAAACATAACCAGACTTGTTAAAAAAAATACAATCATAGATTTATTTATTATTATTTTACAATTGTGATTACTGTTCCGTGAGAGAATTTCTGAGACATTTTCAAAGTTCAAAATATTAGCTTATATTAGAAGTCAACTTCATAATATAAATTATGTCTTCTATATGGCTATATAGCACTAAATGTAGAATGTGTCTCATTCATTTGAGGTAATAAATGCCATTGATTGCTGTACAAATGTTTTTCACACACTCTACAGCTGCGAGGAACATGAAACTATGTTCCTGCAAAAGCAGTCTTTTAAGGAACTGCGGGACCAAATGTACCATTCTGTTTCTGCATTGTTGAAATATACTGTGAACAGATGTAATCGAAGCTCGCTTGTAATTAGGTAATGATATGGTATTACTTTCCCATGGCTCTCTTTGAACAGGCGGCATCGGTGGTGGCTCTGGTGGGCTAACAACTTGGCTAACATTAGGGGCTGCTACATCATTATCCAAAGCCAATTCTTGCATGTCTCGTGTTGAGTCTTGCACTGCCTGTCTATTTGCTCGCATCCAACACACATGGCAAACATAGTTGTTTCTTGAAGGCTGAAAATAAACCATTGTTAGAATAAACACAATAATAAATTAATTCAATCATTAGATAGGTAATTCTTGTTTATATAATTTTTAGTAACAAGGGTATCTTTTTAAATATCTCTTTATGTTTTCAAGTACTATGTTATAGTAAAATGAGCATTACTATGTTACACATGCCTACTTTAGGCAAGTATATTATGTTAAAGATGAAAAATACATAAAACACAGATACAACAATCATACATACATAGTATGAAAGCTCATTTTTTTATAGATTAATACAACTGGGTATTTATAATAATGAAAAACAAAATGCTTACCACATAATTAGTATTTTGTGATAATAGAACAGCCAGCAACGGACACTCCATACTGACATTATGGTGTCTTATTTTCCTCACTGATTTGCCTTATCCAAGGCAAACCATGTTATGTTATGTTATTATAGCAAGGTAATCGGGTGGTAGAAGGTATCAGTACGTTGAAATAAGCAGGGGTCAATAATATTAGAAAATAATCGCAAAAACAAACAGGACTCAATGTAGAATCTGCAATAACATAATATTGACATTTGACATAGACAATGACACATTGTCAAACAAGTAACGCGTTCCGTTTTCCGATTAGTTTGTGTGTGAAATATAAAAAAAAAACTATCTTACGCATCAACATTATGAAAAGATAATTTTATTAAATGCCAAAAATACCAAGGAAGACAGTTTCGTATAAATAAAATGTTTTTAATAATAGCGTTTTGTCGTCCATATCACACGTCTATATGATATACGCAAGTAGTATGCTTGATGTGGAACACCCATTATTATATTTATCTTACTCTATGGTCCATTATGGCGGACGTTGACAAATGGTACTTTGAATTCATCTTGATTACTAATTATTTTGAAATAAACACTGACGAGATCAGAGAGGTTAAAAACTACGTATTAAATCATTTTTCTATTTTTAATATACAATATTATTTACTATGTATGTGTACATGGAATGTACTTTTTTGTCCATGTCATTTAACGTTAGCCCAAAGTAACTATTCCACGCGGACGAAGTCGCGGGCAAAAGCTAGTACATAATATTACCGTGACCCTGTCTCGCTTGCTCGCGTGACCGCGGCCAGTAGTGTGCGAGCGAGATAAAGAGTGAGAAGCGCTGAGGTAGTATAGGCCCCTTAAAAAGTAGTTTTAATGATTGTATTGTAACTCAAACATCATCATTAGCTTAGCCATTTCCCAGCTAACCCCCCCCACAGGATAGGCTCCCAGCCTAACCGGATGATGCTGAGTTTTAGTGTTTTACTTACATGGATGAACAGCCTATCTACTACCCAGTAGCTCATTATAACTGTTTCCGATGCACACAGGAATCTAGATTTGTTAAGATAGTCACCCATCCACGTACTGACCTCGCCAAGCGTTGCTTTACCCTTGAAGACCGATTGGATTGGATAGGAAGACCTGTTGGTCTAGTGGTCAGTGGCCCTGACTGCTATGCGCAAGGTCGTGGGTTCGATTCCCAATCGGGACAAATGTTTGTGTGATGAGCACGATCATTTGTTCTTTGTCTGGGTCCGGGGTCCGGGACAAATGTCTACGTGAACGGAGTCTACATTCCTAGCAATTTTGCTCGCTCGTTTACTGCTACAATTTGCTTTATTACTGGAGAACAGATAACAATAAACTCTGTTTAGGGCAAGGGGCATAACAATTAGTAATTTTTTAATTTTAGGACACAATAATATTTAAAGAAATCATTCCACCATTATTATTATTACTATAGAATATTGTTAAATAGGTGTATTTAAATTTTGGTGTAAGTACAATCAAGTATATTCTATGTATATATTTATTCGCTGTGGCAATTGTGGCAAATTGTGGTTTAACTTACAGATGAATTTCCACAAGAAGCGGTAACAACAGCCATGGTAATTGAAATGGATCAGCTACTCCACTTATGAAATGAAGATACCACCCAAAGAGACGGGAACAGAAGAGTTTTGTAACAAGTTCAATGCGGAGTCCATATGTAAAATACTTAAAGTTCAAAATAAATTAAATTGTTTCTCATAGAAATTGAATATTATTAATAAAAAAAAAACTTTTTAGCAAAAAATAGAACCGACTTCCATATAAAAACACTACAAAGGCTAAAATAACTTTAACTTCGGAAGGCGGTGTCAAAAACGAAAATATATACAAAACTAAAGAGACCGCCTTCCGAAATTAATTAAAGTTATTTTACCCTTTGTAGTGTTTTTATATGGAAGTCGGTTCTATTTTTTGCTAAAAAGTTTTTTTTTTCACGCTTTTTAGTGGGTCGGTTTGTAATTTATCTAGTTACAAAAGCCAAAATGTCAACTACTTATCACCTTTTACAAAATATTGCTTTTCCCGGTGCAGAGCCGTTAATTTTTGAGGAGTTCTCCTGATACATCACCATCAGCTCTAATTCCCCATATGCATTGTGACGAGCATAAAGTGCTTAACATCCATATTCAAGTAATCTAATCGCAATCAACGAAATACTTATTATTGAGTAGTTTCGGTGGCCATCTGGGGTCTTCATCATCTTCATTCGAAAAGCACCATTTGAGGAAGTGGAACTGTTCCTCAAATGGTGCTTTTCGAAAGCACCTGCACAAGGTACTGTAAGAAACACCCAAAACGCCTATAATATTTGAAGAGTTCCCTCGATTTCTCCATGATCCCATCATCAGATCCAAACGTGACGACATTGGGACCAACTAGAAAGTATATCCTTTCAAACAAAAAAAGAATTTTCCAAATCGGTCCAGCCATCTCCGAGTTATGAGGTAACATAAATAAAAAAAATAAAAAAGTTCAAGACGAATAGTAAACCTCCTTTTTTGAAGTCGGTTAATAATATGTTGGAACAGGCTTACCTACAAGGTTGTATCTGTTAACGCCTGCACGTTCAGAGTGAAAAAATTTGTGTTTTATCATGTTGCTATTGTAAAGTGTCAGGCGCTACACTGATTTTTATTTGACTTATAACAACATTATGAAAAGATAAAGTTTGTATATAAGGGGTAGTCTCCGGAACTAATGAGCCCATTATACATATTATTCATTGATGGTAAGGTACGTTATTTGTGAGTGCTATATTATAATATAGGCTATGCTAGGCCCGCTGTTTCTATGTTATTCCAGGATGTCAACTATCTACTTACCACATTTTTTTTCAGTAGTTTTTGCGTGAAAGTCTAACAAACATCCATCCATCCATCCTCACAAACTTTCACATTTGTAATATCAGTAAGATACTTAAATGATTTCAAAATCCGGTGGAAGTCGCAGGCGCAGTGCTAGTAGATTATATTTCAACGTATTAATGAATTGAATATAGAATATAATGGACTTTTAAGAAAAATGTAACAACTCTGTAAATATATTCCGACAGACAAATGAATTATAAACGTAGAGAACTTGTATAAGCAGAATAAGAGAACGTGTGTAAGCTCCTTATATCTTTAATGTAAAACCCAAGTAATTCTTAATTTAATAACCAAACCTCGATACGAGAGTTTCATTTGAAGCACCAAAGCCCTACAGTATGGGTGCGAAACATGGAGGGTTACCAAGGATATCCAACCGCTAATGAAATTGCGGATCCATTTTCTCCACCAATAAGCAGAATTTACACATTTAATTTTCATTTGCTTCTTGAGTACATATGTATGTATATGTATATGTATATGTATGTATATAAGTATTTATTCATATATGTTATTTATGTAGATTTATATTTTATGATACTTCGATTTTATGATATTAGGTTTTTGTGTTATCACTGTTATTATTATCATTATTTTTTCCAATATAATTTTCACGTACATATTGCACCTTCCACACTATTTCTTCACCACTCATGGTTGACTGGTAGAGAATACTTACGGCATTAAGTCCGCCTTTGTACCTATGTGCATAAAGTGTAAATAAATAAATAAATTCTCGGTATCTTCTGGCCATAAAAGACAACCAACTACACCAGTCATGTCAAAGATACGGCCCGCGGGCCGAAGCCGGCCCTCGGGCAATTCCGATACGGCCCGCGATCACAATATATCACAGATAAATGAATCTTGTTTTTTAGAGATTTTAGACTGCACTCGACGCTAAATAATAAAGATGTTAAAATAATTAAGTATGGTTTAGTTTATTCATTTGAACCTGGCCCGCCTACACATTCTAAATCTAATATATGCCCCTCTGCCAAATTGAGTTTGACACCCCTGAACTACACCGTACCGTATAACCAAAGATATCGATTAGACAAGAAGATCACTCTCCGCAAGTGGTCTTGAATTGGCCACACTCTACGTGGCTGGATTCTTTCGGAGAGGATCTTAGCCACATCTGTAGACTAGGCTTAGATTAGACCTCACAGGGGAAGTGAAATTGTAGCCATTTAAAGCTTACTTGGAAGCGTCCGGTAGCATCGAAGTTGAAGAAGATCGGGCTCGGATTTCATGTGGCCTGAAGTGACATGACAAGAAATGGCGGAGTACTGTAGACGCCCTCTGCCATACCCATGGGACTTAGGATATTAAGTCAAGTCAGTCGGAAGCCTCAACATCTGGTTATCGTGACAGGACCTGCACTTTTTGCGAAAAATAGTCTTGATCATTGCGACTACCGGTAGACCGATACCGGCGCTAGATTTTTGTTTTGTGTACAGAGGTACAGACACAAAAACTAGGATAGTAGTGGATAGGTAGATTTGATATAGGTAGATTTGGTCATAAACCTATTAGGAATTAATCGGTTTATTCAATCCTATTTAAGATGGACAATATTGACGAACAAAGTAAGCACAACGGGTAATGTTTTTGTTTTCGAATGAGCCCGTTATTGACCTCGATCTCGCCTGATGGTAAGCGATAGATGAGGTCTGCGATGGAACGAGTGAGCCCAGAAAATGCCTGTTTACTCTTGCTTTATAAAATGCTGACAGACGCGGTAGGGTAAAATATTTGATCAGTTGTTAACTTCAAAGAGTCTCGCTATTTTCATTTATATCAAAATGGCGGGGACACTATTCATTTAATGAAAAACACGTGGCGTGATTTTAAACTTAACAGATTCAATTTTAATGCGACATAAGTAGTACGATTACCTTGGAATCTTTAGTATACTTTCAAACTGGAGTATCAGTAAAAAAAGTGTTTATTATAAATTACATCAGAAAAGCGCCTGAAGAAAAAGTATTGTTTTAGGCCAAGTATTGTTGTTATAACACTTACAATTAATTTAGGCGTTTAATTTGTTACTGTTTTACTTTGGGGAGTAAATCTAAAGGCCACTTATTATAGTACACCTACACGTTTGCCTAAAAAATTAAAGTGATTTGAATGCAAAACACAAACATTCAAATAAGTAAAAAAAATATTCGTTTATAAAGTGCATTTACTTAGATTAACAGAATAATGTTTACTATAGAGATAATTAAGGTAAAACTATTTTCTTGTGACATATTGCTATAAATAAATGAAGTAATTAATTTTGTAACATTCAAAGACATTTCAATATCTTCTTCAAGAGCCTTGAACATCGGTGACATGTTGCAAGTCTATGGGTTTTCTATCGTTTACATTGCGGAAAGTGTGCGATGGATTTGCACAATCTAATTCCACCAAGTCCATTCCATCATTGGACTTCAAGACGAACGGCGATGCGTCCTCGTTACATGATAGACATCCCACCCATACGCACAAAACGTTTTGAGAAAACTTACATTGTGCGTACAGCTAAGGAGTGGAATTCCCAGCCTATGTTTCCTGATAGCTATAACCTCAGAGTCTTTAAGTCAAGAGTGAATAGGTTACTTCTAGGCAAGCGTGCTCCATCTTCGACCACATCATCGCATAACATCAGGTGAGATTGAGGTCAAACGCAAGCCTATAAACAATGAAAAAAAGTCACCTGACGTCGCAAATCTTCAGGCTCGCCCGCGACAGTCGTGCCGCTCCGCGCTCTCGATCGTTCCGTGCCTGAGTCATCGCTCCGTTCGTCACGCCCGCCGTGACGTCACTCGTAGTCGCCGACTACGACGCCTGGTCCGGATCCGCCTTTTTCGAGGCGGTGAAGGATATCGTGTTTCTCTAACAGAGATTGTCAAAACAATTTGGTTTGGCCCCTTCAGGGTAAAACCACAGTTTCGTGGTCCTTGGTTGGAAACCTCACGGTGTCAACAATACCAAGGGGGTGCTGACCCGACGCACCCGCTGATCCCCTTCAGGGTGAAGCAGTCAATTGGAGTCGAGTGCTAGGTTTTGGCCTTGGGGGATCTCCTAGTCAAACCTAGTTACTGAGTTCTCTTCACAGCATACACACCTAGTGTCGGTTGGGTGTATCTACCCCTTCGCACTAGACCCAATAGGGCCCGGTTCGCACATTAAGACTGGCGACCGGTTACAAGCTTAGGGCACACCATTAGGCACACACCTCCCTGCTATCCCCGCAGGGAGCGAACTCACCTCCGGGTCATTCCCGCCCGGAGGGTTAGGCAAATAGGGCCCCTCAGGCCACATCAGACGGCAACACAGCTACCGAGTTTGTCTGGGTTTCTCTTCTCGGTAGCGAAGTGTTAGGAGAAACTCCGGGGCAGGGCTCTTTGGGGACCGTCTGCTCGGGGAGCTCACGTTTGACGTGTCTCCTCGAGGCGCTTATGTTAGGGTTAGGAGATTAGGATGCCCACCATTGTCGCCTCCAATATGGAGGACATAGTGGAGGATCTCATGACCAAAGTAGAGTCCCTAACGGTTCGGTTAAATCTAACAACCGAGATATTAGGAAAGATCCTAATTAAAAACCCCGCCCTACAAAGGGAGTATAAGGATGAGATTGAAAAAATACCCCCCGCGGTGTTTCCCACCCCACAGCCAGATTTAGGTCCCACCCCCGCGCCCATCGCAGATAGGTCCCCCTCCCCCCCAGACGTCGAAATGGACTCTGAGGAGGAGGAACAAGAAAAAGAGGGCTCGGATGGCGAGCGCTCGGAGCGCGCAGAGAGCATACACTCTGAGCGCTCGGAGCGAGCGGAGTCCGAGCACTCCTCCGACCAAACCTCTTCCTCCGACGAGTTTATCCTCGTCGAGGGAAAGAGGAAGAAGAGGTCGCAGGCCTCGTCCTCCACTCAGGCCCCTAAGGCCAAGAAACCCTCCCCTCCCGAGCCAGCACGCTTAGTGCAGAGCCAGCCCTCCACTTCCTCGGCCACTAGGCCCAGCCCTACCCAAACCCCAGTCGTCAGCGCCTCAGTGCGCAAGACCATCCCTCCCCCACCCATCTTCATCCATGACAAGGGGGCTTGGACAAACGTGTCCAAAGCGTGTGGCGAGCAACGCATCGCCTACACGAATGCCCGCGCCGTTCAGAACGGCATAAAAGTAGGGTTAGCGACAGCTAACGACCACCGCGCGCTTTCGAAGCTACTCAAGGCTCGAAATATCCCCCACCACACTTATACGCTCCATGAGAGCAAGCCCGTTCGGGTGGTCCTCTGCCGGATCCCCAGTGAGATCCCCACCACCGAGATCGTCTGCGACTTAGAGTCACAGAACATCCCGGTGATTGAGGTGCACCGTATGCACGGCAGAGGTGGCAGGGCGTCTAACAACGTCCTCGTCATCTGCCACCCCGTCTCCGAAGGTCCCCACCCCATCTTTGCGCTGAAGACTGTATGCAGTCTTTCAGGAATTCTCATTGAGAAGCCACACAAGAGTGGCACGGTAGGCCAATGCCACCGTTGCCAGTTGTATGGGCACGCGCAACGGAATTGCTTCGGCAAACCCCGGTGCGTAAAGTGCCTGGGCGATCACGGCACCGCGGAGTGCAGTCGCCCAAAAGATAGGTCCCAGTGCCCAGACCCGCCCAGCTGCGTGCTGTGCGGGCAATCTGGCCACCCCGCCAATTACCGAGGCTGTCCGAAAGCCCCGAAAACCTCCGCCCCTAAACTGGCAACGCGCGCTAGCGCACGCCAGGGACGAGAGTGTCCTACACTCTCGTCTGAGCTCCCCCAGACCCTCAGTCCCCAGCGTCCAACTCCTTGGACGGCGGCGAATCACGCCCAAAACTTCCCGGCACTAAGGCCGTAAGTCCCTGGGCTGATGGATCGACCCATCATGCCCTCCGCTCCGGTTGTTGTGGCTTCTCAGCCTCCACCTCCTCCCCAGTCACTCCCTCGCTCGGAAGAGCCGGAACTCGATGCGTTCCTCATCCTTGGGAATACTTTCAGTTTCTTCCAGTCCCCCCGCGCCATCCAAATGGCAAAGGAGGTCGTGGCCTGCACTAGCATCAACTCCCTGATTCGGGTATACTCTAAGTATCCCGATGTCAAAAGTCATTTTGATAACCTTTTTAAACAGCCATAATGTATAACACGGCTAGTAAGAGATTAAAGCCCCGATCCCTAAAGCTAGGTTACTTCAATGCCAATGGCATCACCAATCAACGGGACGAGATCGCGACTTTCCTTCGCGATCATAGTCTCGACATCCTTCTGGTCCAAGAGACCTTCCTCAAACCCCACCTTAGGGATCCCAAGGTAGCCAACTACCGGCTAGTTAGGAACGATAGGACTAGATGCCACAGAGGTGGCACTCTAATATATTATAGGAACTCCCTGCACTGCATCCCTATGGATCCGCCGCCCCTTGCCCACTTAGAGGTATCCGTTTGCCGGCTAGGCATGACGGGCCATCCCTCTATCACAATAGTATCCGCGTATCTCCCACCGTACAACGACGTAGATTCAAATTCTTCGATAAACGCCTCACTACGAAGCGACCTTACAGCCCTTCTTGACATGAGTGACTCCGTCCTTATAGCGGGGGATCTCAATGCCAAACATCCCGCATGGTGTAGTCGTATTACCAACCCCCGTGGGAAGGTACTATACGACCTTTGCACACCCCTCCACATAGATATCATAGGTCCTATGCGGCCTACTCATTACCCGTTCGAGCCATCCCACTTGCCCGACGTACTCGACATTGCCCTCCTGAAGAATGTGAACTTACGTTTGCACTCTTTAGAGACGGTAGACGAACTTGACTCTGACCATAGACCGGTGATCTTGGAGTTAACTCCGAGATCGGGTCCCTATGACCCTAACCGCCCCCCTCCCACACAGGTGATCACTGACTGGAGGAAAGTAGGCGAATTGCTGAAATCCAACACGTCTCCTCACCTGGACAAGATCCCCGACCACATCCAGTCCGCCGCCGACACGACGGCTGCGATCGACTCACTCACGGAGCACGTGCAATCTGTCTTGAACGACTGTTCAAAGGAGATTCCGGTGTCAGAGCACTGGCGCCGGAAACTCCCGGACGATGTACGGGCCCTGCTGACTGAGAAGAACGCAGCAGTCCGTGCCTACAGAGCTTTCCCCTGCCGGAATAACAAAACTTTCATGCGGTACTTACAGCGCAAAGTAAGTAACAGCATCAGAGAGTGGCGTGAAGCCGGCTGGGACAAGACCCTGAGCGAACTGGAACCCACCCACCATGCCTTCTGGCAACTTCAGCGGAATATGCGCGCCACTGAGGTTGCCTCAATGCCTCCCCTTATCCGCCCGGACAAAAGCATTGCCTTCGACGACGAAGACAAAGCCGAATGCCTAGCCGACAGCCTGGAGGCACAGTGCTCTCCCAGCTCCCAACCAGTCGACCCAGCCCACCTTGCCCACGTGGATGCTGAGGTCGAACGTAGATCTGCCCTACCCCCTGTCGAGGACCCTGATGCTCCCCTCCCCCCCGTCACGGAAGACGAGGTGGAGGAGATCATCAAGAAACTCAAACCTAGGAAAGCTCCCGGGACTGACAGACTGACCACTAGGGCACTTAAACTCCTCCCACGTACGATCATAGTCCTACTGGCTGCCATCTACAATGGCGCCTTGTCCAACAACTTGTTTCCACAAGCTTGGAAAGAGGCTATAGTGATAGGTATCCCAAAACCCAAAAAGCCCAAGAACCTCCCGACTAGCTATAGACCCATTAGTCTGCTCAGCGCCCTCGGCAAGGTCTACGAGCGGATTATTCTTAATCGGCTCAAGGACTTTGTCGAGGCCAAGAGCCTAATCCCTAACGAACAGTTTGGCTTTAGAGCCCATCATTCCAGTGTCCACCAAGCCCACCGCATCGTAGAGCACATTAGCGGCCGCTTTCAACGCGGTCTGGTGACGGGGGCCCTATTCTTTGATATAGCAAAGGCTTTCGACAAAGTCTGGCACAATGGCTTAATTTACAAGCTTTACCAACTAGGTGTGCCGGACCGTCTCGTGCTCATCATTCGAGACTTCCTGTCGAACCGCTCCTTCAGATATCGTATCGAAGGAGCGCTTTCCACTCCCCGCCCTATCAGAGCCGGCGTCCCTCAGGGCGCCGTGCTCTCCCCCCCACTCTTCACGCTATTCACTAGCGATATCCCCAAAAAGCCCCCAGTAGAGTTATCCCTATTTGCCGACGACACGGCCATCTACTACTCGGGACATAATCCCGTTAGCATCGCTCATACCCTCCAGACCTCAGCCAACGCACTAGGCGATTGGTTTAGGAAATGGAGGATTGAGGTAAATCCCGACAAAAGCCAAGCAGTCCTGTTTCGCAGGGCTCGCCAGCATAAACAATTCACCCCCCCTCGCCCGATCACTATGTTCGGCAAGCCAATCCCTTGGGAGAAGCGAGCCAAATACTTAGGAGTGATCCTCGACCAGTTCCTCAACTTCAGTGAGCACATAAAGTCGGTTCGCTCGCGAGCCGCTTTCGCTCTCGGTAGGCTCCACGCCCTGCTGAATAAACACAGCAAGCTCTCCCTTAAATGTAAAATCCGAATATACACGACATGCATACGTCCTATCATGACGTATGCCTGTCCGGTGTTTGCTCATGCCAGTCCCAATCAGATCCATAGGATGCAAGTCATTCAAAACCGTTTTCTCCGAAAGGCCACGGGCGCGCCCTGGTTCTGTAGGAACGAGGATCTCCACGTAGACCTCAAACTCCCGACCATAAAGCAAGTGTTGAAACGCATGTCAGTGCGTTACTTCACCTCTGCTGAGACCCACACTAACCCCCTGATCGTATCGGCCGCCCGATACAGACCCTCCAAGATTTCTCGGGTTCGTCGCCCGCGTAACATCCTAGACGAGCCTGACGACCCCACCACCATCCGACAAGAGAGCAGTAGGGAAACCAGCACTCTTAGAAAACACAAATACAGAACGCGTTCCTTATTCCGGCCTCGCCGACGAGGCCCATCGCGACGTCCGCGTACTTGTAATGAAAATCCTCCCCGACCTTTGCCAAACGAGCCAGCCCGCGATGCTGAGCCAGTAGCAATAAATACTCCCGTAAATAATATGACCCAGCCTGTCCCTTTGCTGCCCTCCCAAAATGACCCCGCTATGCCGAGGCCCGTACTCCACAGGGAGTGCCCTTAGCGTGCGGTCATTAGTTTTTAAGTATATTTTAGTTTGTAAGCCCTGGCTGGGGGCCTTTAATTTATTAGAGGTCACCACAGGAAAGTCCGGTTAAGTAGACTCACAGCCTTAGTGTGCTGATCTACAAGTGGCCCTACCTAAAAAAAAAAAAATAAAAAAAAAAAAAAAAGCCTGACGTCGCTATCTATTACTTTTCTAGTCAAAATAACTGGTTCTACTGTCTAGTCTAGTCTACTGCTTATATTGAGCTAACTAATCCTTCTACAACCAATAATACACAAACAGACAGTCAGTTTTCACATATTTACCCACCTACTTAGTAGTACTTACTTACTTAGTACTTAGTACCATTCATCTTAAATACCTACCTATAATCATCTCAGCTTTTTGATATCTGGCAGTGGAGTCTTGGTTCATCGTGTCGGCTTCACAGCAAATATTCAAACGTCATTGTACAATCAAGTAATTTACAACCATTCTCAAACTGCCGAATTTGAGACGTTCTGAAAACAAAAGTAATATCCTACCCAATTGCATCGACTCACAAAGACATTCCTCGAAGCAAGGTGCTACTGCGCTCAAATTGTCTTAAAGACTTAAAACAACGCTTTTGGCGACAATGCACCCATAAATCTGATAGAAACAAGTGTTCTATAAAAGCTCAAAGTTATTCAAAGGTAAGATCCCCGGTAGCTCCCTGAATGGTAAATATTTTGGTCAGCCATTGTCAGTCGACTTTGAGACGCGGCGGGGTGTTGACGTGGGCAATAAAGGTAAATTGACAGATTGGGCTATTAAATGCATGCTGATGTAATTGTTAGGGAAGTTGTTATTTTTAAATTCATCATGCTGTGGAGGTGAGAATTGATATTCATATATAAAATTTTCAGATGACTGCTTTTCCTACCTACTTTTGCCCGCCATTTGAAGCATTATGATTAACTACAGACAGTACTAGGACCTCCCTAGGTTACATTTATTTTTCTTTTTTTCGTTGAAAACATTGGAGCAGCAATCCTCACTTTTCAAGTCTACAACTTGCTGTTAGATATGCAATATAATCAAATAACAGTAGGTACCTAAACATGTCTTTCGTATTTAATATGCTTTAAAAATAGGTGTTTCAGTATGCAAACATAGAAGCCATTACCACTACTAGTTCTTGTAGTGTGTGTGTGTCAAATTGATTAAATAAGAGCAAGAAATAGGACAAGCAACATTGACGCCGCCGTAGGTACCACTAACATGGAGACTATTGTACTCTGACTAAATCAACAAAGGCCCAATCTTCTCGAATTCCACGCTACCGTCTTCCATTATTGCGTCCATCCAATCAGGTGAGCTTCATCATCCAAACCAACAAAAACTCGAGCGTGTCAGTAAGGTGTGTCCAATTGACCGCCCACGAATCTATTGGAGGTGCAACTTTGTGCAATTTATTGTGCAAAACTGTGTTGGTGCACAAGACAATGGCACTAAAGGAATTGTTGGGGTTGAGCTACAGAGAGACTCTTTGTAAAGGACAATGGATTAAAAGGGCCGAAGGACGAGATCCTGTTGATCATTGTTGATTTACAATGAATAAGCTGCCGTAGGTATTTTAACTGGTATCAGGCGTATTTTTGATTGAATGTATTGTAGTATATTATATTGAATAGTCAATGAAGAAGGTTTTAAGTTTGTTTGTTAGTTTAGGTAGTTGGAGTTGGTAGGTACTCAAGCTTATACTCCAAAGATTACTTAAAAAGCCAGGTTGCCTGATCGTCTTTTCTAGTTCAGTCGAGAGACGACCACAGTTGGTCACAACTTAGTCATAATTGGTCATTTGGCTGGTCTAGAGCATTTTAATTTATATAATACTAGCAGTTGCTCGCGACTTCGTTTGCGTGGGAAGTTTTTCCCATCAAAATCCCGATCCTGTGGGAATTTCGCAAAATCCCGTCTTAGCGAGCATATATAGCCCGCCTCCAAAAATAATCACTCCGACTAATCCAGTACGGTCACCGTGTTCACGGGTAGCTCTGCAGTAATCTCCTAAGAGGGACCCTGGGCCTCCCTCCATGTGGTGATGGTTTCCACCGGGTTAGTTTCAAAAGTGTCATCATGTAATTGGTGGTCAACATTGGAAGACCAGCGTCGGACAGCGACTCAGAACTTTTTGGCGCAACGGTGAGGCACGCACGGTCTTTTTTTTTCTCCCTTTTATTTACTTGTATTTTTGTATGTGTGTGCCTGATAAACTAATGCCAAATAAGTAAATGTTTTTCTTTCTTACATTCTTTATGACATTGAATCGATCTACTATCAATTTTGCGAGCAATGTGCACTTTTTTTAACCGACTTCTAAAAAAGGAGGAGGTTCTCAATTCGGATGTGTGCATTTTTTTTTTTTTTTTTTATGTTTTTCCGCGCATAGCTCCGTCGTTTGCCAACCGATTTGAAAAATACTTATTTTGTTAGAAAGGGTATACTTCCCAAATGGTCCCATTAAAATTTTATCGAAATCGGACAAGGCGTTTCTGAAAAATCAACAAGAGTCTAAAAAAATATTTACGTTGATGAACTTTTCGTTTACTCTGCATTGCGTTTTTTGTTCGCGCATAACTCCGTCATTTACGAACCGATTTGGAAAATTCACTGACCCACTAAAAAGCACGAAAATAAAAACTTTTTTGCAAAAAATAAAACCGACTTCCATATCAAAACACTACAAAGCCAAAAATAATTTTTATTTCGGAAGGCGGTGTGAAAAAAAAAGAAAATACAAAACCAATAACACCGACTACCGAAATAAAAATTATTTTTGGCTTTGTAGTGTTTTGATATGGAAGTCGGTTTTATTTTTTGCAAAAAAGTTTTTATTTTGCATCCCATCATTGCTAACTTCTGCTGAAAAACAATTTAAATATAGCTAATAAATACAGTCCACTTTGTTCCGGACCGCTCTATGCCTGCGTTTGGGTCGAAGTGTGACGGATATCTGCGCGTGCGCTAGTCGCCCTACTTGACCCCGCGCTGTGACCAATCGCACACGGTTTGGCACTCAACATGATTTTGAGCTTATATTCAGCGCTGTCACTATTTGAGCTATATCTTATATATTTTTTTAGTCATCATGTTGCTATGGCCTACAGAAAAATAGGCATTAAAATGTAGACAGTGCAAATTGAACCTATATTGAAAAAAGAGCAACAGTATTATCGTCACGATTGAAAAGAGTGGCAGTTTATATTATTCAAGGTAGGTACTTTATTATAGGAGGGCAAGAGGTTCAGAGGGGGACCATAAATATGGTCAGGCCAACTGAAGCAGAGCAGCTCCCATAGGTTCGAGGAAATGGTCCGATTAGCTTCTGACCGCAAACAATGGAAAAGCCTGACATATCGCTGGGTGAAGATTATTGATCGCGATCTTCAGTCATGAATGGTCGACTACAGAGAGAGACTCTATTTAGGAAACTAAATGATGCAATAACATAGATACTTAGTTTACATATAAAAGTTACTACACTCTACTTAATTACATAACTTACATAATTATAATATAGACAACTACCCGAGAACACAATACTTTGCAGCGCCTTGCTCAATTTGAAAGCAACGTTACGTTCTTATACATATTTTCATATGAAAAGACACACTAAAGTGACGTTGTTTCAGCGATGCGCCATCGTTATATGGTGGATATCCCACCCATACGCACAAAACGTTTTGGGAATACTTTCATTGTGCGTACGGCTAAGGAGTGGAATTCCCTGCCGGAATCTGTGTTTCCTGATAGTTATAACCTTGGGAGCCTTTAAGTCAAGAGTGAATAGGTTACTTCTAGGCAAGCGTGCTTCATCTTCGAACACATCATCGCTTACCATCAGGTGAGATTATTGTAAAACGCAAGCATACATAAAAAAATACTAAAATTCTTAAATTAATATGAACTTCAGGCAAACGTGGTCAAATAAGATTATTTAATTATCTACATGTAGTGTAACACCATTTAAAATATAGGTTTAATATTCTTCAATAAATATCCAACTTGGGTGTCATTGAGATTCCTACCTGACATTTATAATCCAATAAATGGGTAAAACGATATCCCTTCTAAACTGGGTGCCTGTTGTCCGATCTACGTACAAATTACAGCTGAGAACTACAGCTTGACATGTTTTTTGAGACACAGAGTTATCTTAGTAACATGATTAACTATCCACCGACTGAACACAGCAAGTGATGCGTAACCCTAAAAAATCACAAGGGCACAATTTTGCTCTCTTGTTCCTACATGGAAGTTAAGCTAGTTATAACTGCCAAAGTATAGCGTCTGCCTTTCTCTTGGAGGACTACAGGGCTGAAGGTATGGCTGTGTATTCATAATATATGTTATCATCATTGGCCACAGCATCTATATAGATGATTGTTGCAGCACTAGATAGATAGATAGATAGATAGATATATTCTTTATTGTACACCATAACAGTAAAACAAAATTATGGACTTAACAATTAAAAAGGGTGATACAATGGGCGGTCTTATCGCTAAAAGCGATCTTTTACAGACAACCTTTGGATGGATTTGACACAGAAGGAGAAAATAAATACGCGGGTATTCCACGGTGTACTATTTATCTATATAAAATACAAAACAATAAATAACGTTCTCAAAACATATATATACATATAAATATTAAAAAAAAAGAAACAAAGACATACATAATAACAACAATTTAAGGAGAGAGATAAAGATTTTTTACTAAGTTTTTGAAAGAAGATAGGGTTTGTGCTTGTCTTACTGAGACGGGTAGAGCATTCCATAGCCGTACCTACTGCTTGAGGTGCGAACGGCTTACCATAGAAATTGGTGGCGTGACTCGGTACCGCAAGCCTTCTAATGACCTCAGAGATTTTGCATGTGTGTCATGAAGGAACTTAAATCGTTCTTTTAGGACTAATGGGTCTACTAGTTTTCACAGCATCGTCGGACGCTATATAGTCCGATAGCAATGCGACCTTTTTTGCCGCCACGGTCGCAGATGAAACGCATGTCCGCAAGTTGGTGGTGGAAGTACTCAGTAAGTATTGTATGTTATATGTACCCCGATATTAATCTAAGGTGCCGTGACGTTTATGTAGCGAATCTTCATCACAAATCCTCCGTGGTTGAGGTCAGAGGCTCGCGGCGATCTAACCCAAAATGCAAGTAGAGCGCGCACTGCTTACCTAGTTACACTAACTGCGAACAACAAGTGGGGCAGCGCTATTGTTTATTTCTTTCTGTCTTTACTTTTTTAAAGAATGCGGACTTTTTAGGAAGGAAGGAAGTATGCTGTTGTTTTGTGGGAGCCCGAAGCTTATTTAGATGTTGGAAGTTATATTTTTGTGCCGTTTGGTGTACTTGTGAAACAATATTTTGTATCATGGGTTATGCCCATGGATATGAAGATGTAAATACGCTAGTTCTTCTTAAAGGTAGGGTAAATACGCTAAACGTCGGTCCCCCCCCCCAATCTTCGGCCGTCTGTACGTTTTCAGCCTGCGTTCATTCAAAAGGTAATTAAGTGACAATTTTGCTACCTGAATTACAACCTTAGTTCATACTCTATATGTACAAACCGTTACTATTCGATTACATCACTCGCTCTTCGCACACTGAACGTAAGTCGCGACTGCGCCGTTGAGGCGTCAAGTTTGCGTTAAAAGTAGTTTACTTGATGTGAATACCCATACTTCGGGAATTGATATTACTATTGTAAGACATTTCTTTATTTTTGTTTTGAGCTTTTTTATCACTAATACGTTATTTTTACTATATTTTGAGATAGTTTTTTCAACGTTTTGCGTATTGTTTTAAGGGCAAAATAGGAGGCCGTCAATAGAGCGCCAGTTTTGACTCAAAACCTGATTCTCGGCCGTGGCCGACTTAAAGTAAATGCAGTCTGTTTTATAAATTCCAATTCTACCAATTCCATTGGTTTAACAAGAGAATTTGCAAAGCTTACAGGCAAATAAATCTATTTACGTTTAATTGCCAAATACCGGCCGGGGTGATATTAGTTGAATCTCGAGAAATAAGGTACACGAAATAGGGGCCGACATTAGAAATATTAAAGATCATAATGTCGACCAGCCTCAAATTCGGACGCCACTATACAGGCTGATTACTTTTGTATTTTTTCATTGATTGGGTGGTAGCTAGTAATTTTTAATTTATTTATCAAACTTATTTTCTCAAATTTAAATATGTATTATGACAAGTATATTTTATTAATATTATTAAGAAGTTTAGTTTTAATATAGGTATTGGCAATATTGAAAACATATTTATAGTAGCTAATTATGGTTTGGGAATTTGGGATATAAATTTAAATTGCTCTTTGGAACTTGCTATCTATGAAAACCTTGTTTATTAGTTTAAAAAATATCTTTGAAGTTTACTTACTTTCATTGATTCATTAACCTGCACGTGACAAAAAGCTCGTTCGTTTTCACTTAATGCTTTTACTTTAAGGTACTACAATGACAGAGCAGGTAGATGCAAGGCTTTCGCGAAAGCAAAGAAAATTATGCGGTTACGATCGCAATAAAATAAAAGAAGCTCTTGGGGCAATAGGTATGGATGTCCATTCGTGCATTAAACTATTTGGCGTCCCACGAACAACGTTGCAAGTATTTTATTTTATTGTGATGTTTTACTTTGTTATAATTTTAGTACCTAACATTGTTGAGGGGAAAAATATATTTTAGTAATAAAAAAATACAATTACAAATGTATACTTAGTGTGATATTAGACTCCTGCCAAAATAAATCATATTAATAATATTTGTCAGTCTTAATTTAAAACATCCTATACCCGGCCGACATTTGGGAAAAACGCGACTGACCATGGGCCGTGAATGGCCGACTTTAGGGTTTTTTCGTTCTCGACTCATCTAAACCTTAAAACTTTTTTATTTTAATAGAAATAACAACCTTATGCCTATAAACATGAAATAGACATATGAAACTACCCAAAACCGCATCAGAAGCTATCCTTCGTTGCAAACTGATGGCGCCAGAGCGATCCCCAGTCAGAAAATCCGTTAGGGGGCCGACTTTTGGCGTAGTTACTTGTTCTTTGTTATCTGTTCACTACTCATGGTTGACTGATAAAGAATGCCTAAGGCGGCCATTGTACTTTTTGTGTTGCAATGTTTTATAATAAACTTGCACTTTGTCTTGTTCGTCCGCGTGCATTTAGAAATAATATATAGCCTGTACCTAAACACCCACCAATAATGCACCTTTCTACCAATGAAAACATTTTTAGAGTTGTATCATTAGTTACGGATTACCCCCCCCCCCCCCCCCCAAACAAATTTTATCTCTTTATGATATATAGTAATAGTAAATGTTAGATATATAATTATATGGTAATAGTATAGATAAATAGAATTTTTTGACGTACATCAATATAAGTAGGTACACCAAAAAGAACTGAGTCTTAACGTAAAATTAGAATAATTGTGTGATACGCAAAACCGTGGCCCATGAGAAAGGCACAGCCCGCACAGGTAAGACATAACAAAATCGGTCTGTTTCTAACTCTATCTCAAACACTTAAGCCGGCATTCGAGTAATAGGTACCAAACATTAAGAAAAGAACCTCTACGTTACCAAAATATTAGAATATTTAACGGCAATCCGCAATAAACACACGCCCAATAAAACTTTGCCGCCTTTATGACCGGTAACGGCAATTATCTCGTTCAAGCCTGTTTCCTTAACTGTACTCACAGATATACAAACAAAAAGACATGAAACATAAAAAAGAATCCTTAAACATATTTTGCTCTTTGTTAAATACTTTTTAAATTATTAAAAAGTAAATAGAACTCAATCACGCATTCTATTTTTGAAAGAAGGTTCGATGATGTTTTTAAGAGAAAGACTTTCATGTATTGTGCAATTTGTTTCGCCATCGTTGGGCGACATGTGTTGGCCAATGTTGGCGAGATACAATGATTTTTGAGACAAATAGTTGTGTATGGCCGATTACGACGACATTGTTTTACTTTTATCATAATTAACGTTAATATAATAGACTGTTAATGTTTCTCATGATGCGTTAAACAGTTTGTGGGGGAACAATGTACACAAATGTTAAAAAACAGGAACTTGGCTATTATAAAGTTGTCCATTATACACTTTGTTTCACTCTATGGTAAATCTATCTGATTAAATTAATTAATTAGTAAATTAATTTGATATTACTGTTTTTGGAAATAGAAGTATCAACGCATCAAAAAACTAACGCAAGGTAAGCAAATCTACGGCGACGCGACGCGATGTGTTAGAGCTTTGCATTTCTGCACTTTAATTTTACTATAATTTTCATTTCAGAAACCAGCCACATAAATCTCTCTTTCTAATGTTCTCTCCAGGTTTCCTCATTCTTAGTAGGCTTCGCATCACTTCAGTAGTAGTCGTTCCTGTGAGCTTAATGTCTCACATATAGTACTAGCAGTTGTTCGCGACTTTGTTTGCGTGGGAAGTTTTTCCGTGTAAATCCCGATCCTGTGGGAATTTCGCAAAATCCCGTCATAGTGAGCATCTACGTAATAAAAGAAACCCCTATGCAAAGAGAGCTCTACTACTTGTAGTTTCTGAGATCTCGTCATTAATCAGTGAGTGGTATTTCGCTTAGATAACACAACCTTGTCCCGTACCTAATAATATTACACAAGGGACAAGAAATCCACCCGTGTGGCTCTAATTCACCCACGGCTCAATCTTTATTAATCATGGATAAATGATAAATGATCTTTATTTCGCAAATTGGTTATTAAATAACACTTTTACACGTTATTTTTTTCGTAAATATTAACTAGATGAGGCCGGTGTTTCCTTTCTACCCTGCAACCCTGAGAAGAAACACCGAAACAAACTCAGGGGTCCGTCTCTTCTCTTTTAAAGTCCATACAATCTCTGGTTTAATTATAGGGGAACCTTGTAAATTTCAGTCTGAAGCGATCTTTGGAAGAAAGATGCTCACATATTTGAGTGGGCTGTCCATACAGTGCAAGCATTTGTCAGATGACGTATAGCTCAACTTAGAACAAGGAGCTTAACGAGGATAGGTGACTTTATCAGTACCTATATAGAGATTCCTCCATGCTTCGGAAAACATTTTGTTACTAGTAGTCAAAAGCTAGAATATCTGACATCAGTATTGCTAAGGGATATTGTATTGTATACAGGCTCGTTGGCATCGTGGTGAGTGGCCCTGATTGCTATGCGCAAGGTCGTGGGTTCGATTCCCACCTAGGACAAATTTTTGTGTGATGAGCACGATAATTTGTTCTTTGTCTGGGTGTAATTTATCTATAATATGTATGTATTTAGAAATATATATGTATGTTTATCAGTTGTCTAGTACTCATACCACAATCTCACTTAGTTAGACTAGATGGCGTTGTGTGAAAGTTGTGGAATATTATTTATTTTATTTACCTTGCTTTTGGATTGTCGAGGACAGATAAACAGTCACTCAATGTTAAATACTGTTACTCAGATGCATTTGGTTGGAGACATACATTGAGAAATAGGTTGAGCTGATGTTGGGCAGGTATGGTTGGGCAGGGCCGCTCAGTTGAAATGAGGACGTGTAAGATGATTTTGAATTTGTATACAGTATGTTAACTAACAGAGGGCGTTCCCGTTAACCCGCAATAGTATAGCATCCATACATGCTAAAAAAATATTACCATTCGAAAACAAAATGTTTATTTTTTTAATATTAAAATATTCACTAAAATGTTAAATTGATACGTAAAAGAAACACTCTGTACACGCGTACGCATTCATAAATAAATTGCGACGTTGTCGTCCTTCAAGTATGCGTGTACAGAGTATTTCTTTTATGGATAAAAAAAATTGTGAATATTTTAATATTAAAACAAGAACATTTGGTTTTCGAATGGTACTTAATATTTTTTTAAGCATGTATGGATGCTATACTATTGCGGGTTAACGGGAACGCCCTCTTTTAATTGTCATACTGTATATCTGCTATGTCCACTCAGCAGCATCTCCTATAAATATGCGGTCCCGCATGATCTCGTCTGCAGCGTGAGTGTCGCTTGTCACACGTGGCGGCGCGGGCGCATGCCGCGCGCTCTGCCGACCGCGACGTGCGTCCGCGCACGTCTGCAAACACGCGCCTTGCTGTAGCTGTTTCAGGATATACTAACAAGCATGTATTGGGAAAGGTGCTGCTCTAAATTGGAGTATCGATACTTTTATAGGCTCGCTTTTGACCACCAACACAACTGTTGGGAAGTGAATATGAGATCTAAGATGAAACACTAGAAGCAAACACCAACCACGACCAACTAGCATCCACCGCAGCAAATGCTGAGTTGGTAACCCTTTCTGTGTGGACATGCTCAGCGAATTTTTTAGTGTTATTTTTTTATGTTTGTAATTTTCTATTGTATGTTTTTGTGTGTGGTTATCTCCGAAAATGTTATTCAATTTCAATTTCAACCTATTCACTCTTGCCTTAAAGAACCCCAGGTTATACCTAGCTATCAGAAAACATATATTCCGGCAAGGAATTCCACTCCTTAGCTGTACGCATAATGAACGTATTTTCAGTTCATTTTGTGCGTATAGCCCGATGCTGCTATACTATAGCTGGGATGTCCCCATGTAACGATGGCGCATCGCCGCCGTTCGTCTTGTAGTCCGATGATGGAACGGGTTCAGTGGAATCACTCTATTTCTTCTTACTTATACAACGTGTAATTTAAAGGGTATATACATACCAAGTGCACGGCTTCTTTGGATGATAACAAACGATATGGCAAGGGTTTTGTAATCCTATGTCAACACGTGTGGAACTTATTAGAAATTTCAATACATTGATACCAGAGACCGAAATTTTCAAATTAAGAAGAACGAACAGAATTATCATGTTATTGGCTAGTGACGTGAAAGTTATTGACCCTCGTAGTGCTGTGACACGTTTGTTATGATTGGTATTTAAGAAACATATGAAACCGATAATTTGGTATCAATTCTTTGAGTCACTTATTTTTAGCTGAAACTGTGCACAAAGACTCCATATCGGATGTTGTCTTCAGCCCTTTTGGATAGATATGGGGTTTCCGTTACACGTTGTAGATCTGTACGATTTTCGTTTGATATGTTTTGTTTTACGTTTACTATCTTTGCTAACGATAATAATATATATTTTTCTTATATTAATAAATTACCTACATAATGAACGGCTTGGGCCACAATATGCCGTTACCATCCAGTGGTCTATTATTGTACAAAAACCTCACCGTGAATTTTTTTTAATTATTGTTAGGCTCACTTTTGACCACCACCTCACTTGATGGTAAGCGATGATGTGGTCGAACATGAAGCACGTTTACTAAGATGAACGGGGCTAACAATCTAATCAAGAGTCAAGTCGGAATGACAATTCACTTTAAGGTTATCACAGTGAAGTGTTCATGGCGCCACACTTATGAGATCCGGGGTGTGTTCTAACGAGATACCGCGGCCACGGAACGCTAGGGCAACTGAAACCGCAGGGTGAGTTTTAAATTAGTAAACGTCTGACACTCCCTTCCGCTCCACTCACAGAGGGAGGAGACTTTTGATAATTTTCCCACCCCAAAAAAGAAGACTGATGTCGTAGACACTTGAATCTTCTTTGTCAAAATGATCCTCTCATAAACCTCCATGATTCTCATATCTGTCTTGTCATCAGTATAGATTGTGTGGACTTCGAAAGAGGCGTTGACCTCTGAGTCCGTTTCGGTGTTTCTTCTCAAGTCAACTAGAAACACAGCCTAATCAAGTTTCAATTTACGAAAAAAATGATGTGTTAAAGTGTTATTTATAACCAATTTGCTAAATAAATTTCGTTGAGTCGTCTGACTATTTTCCACCTTATTCAGAACTAGTCACGTACCTTGTTCATAGTTTATTATGTGATCCCACTAAAATTTGCGAGTAGCTGAACAAACTTACGGAAGTTCCCATAACCTCGTTAACGAAACCTATCTACTCTACATAAAACCAAACAAACTCGGTCCAGTAGTTCCGGAGATAGTACTAACAATAGAACAAACACCTTTTACCGCTCCAATACATTCTGTCCTGTTATGGCCAAAAGCCATTGTTAAAAAAAAAGGTAACGTCTTCACTTTGGCGGCGCACGTACCAACTTAAGGGAGTATTTCGTTTAAACCTTATGCATACAGTTATAAGGTGGAATTTCCTTTGAATTTGATCTGTGTTAAGTTGGCAAGGGCAGTAACGGTTAGCCATAGATTCCGTCATGGAATTAAAGGTGCTATAAAATAAACAAATAAATAGAGCTACCTTTTTGCTGATACCTCTAAGCCTTTGTCCGCGATAGTACTGTGTATGCTCGTAAAGTTAATTGCGTTGGGTTTCTGTTGTTGATTTTTTAGGTACTTTTACTTGTGAAGATGGTTTGGAAGAATATGGAGAAATGGGAAATTTTGAGGGGACAATTCGATCTATTTAGTGGGCGCAGACAACTGAGAACTTGAAACAATACACAAAGGACAACAACCAAAATGAGCCTTAATCGCAAACAGCCATATTGGGAAAAAAGGAATTCATAAATAATTTAGTAATAATATTTAGTAAACATTCGTCTCTATTCGGGAGTGTCAAAATAGAAAATATTAAAAAAGGAATAAAAAAGATTTTTAATTGATTATTTTGTTTCTGTACGGTGACAGTTGCGGTGCAGCATGCGGGTTGCGTTGAGTAAGAGTTGCCAAAATAAAAACCTAGAAAAAATAATATCGATATTTGATATTTCGATTCTAGAGTTTCAAAACATTATAAGGTTTTTCTGGAAGACCGAGCGTTACTGTGGCCGTTGGAGTATTTAAAGTGATAAATCATCCATTTACATTTCTCGCTCTAGGGTGAAGCGGGGGGGTGTATAAGACTTTTACTGACTATATACACATCCTTTTAAGAAATTCCCCGCGGCCCTAGCGAGCATCGGTCCTTCAAATTCCGTTTTTTACCTATACTACTGCTTCTTATCTATATCTTTTCTTTGTACTGTAAAGCCACTCAATAAAATCAAAAATAGTGCAATATTTTTATGTTCATGTTCAAGCCCAAACGCCATACAAAGTGGTTGATGTCCTGTCAGCACCATCGGCCAATTCACATAAAACTGAAAACAATTCCACCTGGTAATCTGGTAAAGCCAACTTTTAGGTAGTTGCGATCATTAGAGCTTGTGGCTAAATAATGACAGCCCATCAGGACAATCTTCTAGGTTAAGCAACGCTTGGCAAGGTCAATCTGTGGACAGGTGATCATCTAAACATACTAAGATTCCTCCATGACTCGGAAAGCACACCAAGCCGTTGGTTCCAGCCAGAGCCGGCGTAAGCCTCACAGCCGAATAAAAAGATGTTTCATTTTTATATGGGGCTCCGGCCATAACATGTACATTTCAGCAAAGCTGGGAAACTTACCCCTGAATAGAACATTGTTTTTCATAATATCAAATGGTTTTTATGTACAAAATAAAAATTTAAAATGTTTGACGTTTGTCCTAAGAGTTATGACAGCCATGACAGGTAGTAGAAATGACGTTTACTTAACCTTGTTTTGTTTTTGTTCATCAGAACTAACCCACAGAACACTATTACCCCTAGCGGGGACCTGACTGACTAGTGACTGATAGAGTTTCAGTATATAGTGGTTATTTTGAATTCGTTCAGAAACACATTTCAAAAATGGACACTAAAGATTTTTGTAACGATGAAATCATCACACTTAATTATGTTTACTCAAAAATAACAGTAATTTATTTTTAACACTACAAGAATACACACATTTTTTTAATTATCTTCTACGTAACATTGATTTGATGAGACATGATTTCAGAACGAATGAAGTATGCAAGCAAACGAGACGCCATGTTGAATAAAACATGGCAATAATTGAAAAACTATTATTTTTTGTACACAACAAATCAGGTTCAAATTCACCAGATAATATTTTTCCCCAATTTGTAGTATTTTTTCCTCTTTTTCGATAAATGTACATCTGATGGCCGAAAATGAAACATCTCCTTTAAAAAAGTATGAAAACTCAAAACCAATTAAAAATTATTGAAGAAATACTATAGGGTCATGGAAGATTTTCAGCTGTTTTATCTATTGAAGCAGTTATAGCATCTAAGATGAATTACGAACCAATCATTAAGGAGTTCAGTAAAACCAAAAGTAGAAAATTTCTGTTCCTTTACGTTCTTTCATTTTCGAAAATTAGGGGTTGTTTCTTAATGAATGAAAATCTGTTCAATTTGAAGTGATGTTTAGGGTTTCGTAGGTTGGCAAAAACGGAACCCTTATAGATTCGCCATATCCGTCTGTACGTCCATCCGTATGTCACAGTCATTTTTTTTCTAAAACTATTAGGACTATACGTGTGAAACGTAGTAGATAGGATGTATTCTGTGAACCGCTTTCCAATTTTTATGCACAAATATATTTAAAAATATATAAAATTAAGAGGGGCTTCCCATACAGGAAAGAGAAACTAAAAATATTATTTTTCAAACTATACGTACGTGTGTGGTGTCTATAGACAGGTATTTAAAAAATACATTAAGGTTTCTAAAGCCATTTTTTTTTAAAGTCAATCGTTTTAAATATATACATTTCCCAAGTGGTAGAATATGCAAATGTTTTATTAGATTTAAAAAATCTAAAAAAACTTTTATAATAGTGTCGTAAAAAATTAAAAAAAAATATGTTCTGTAGATGTTAATATTATTATCTTCTGTGTAGATCTTAATATTGTTTGAACGAGTAAGAGTCAGCAGCTTTTTAGTATTATCTAAAACCGCAAATAATATAACTTTGTATTTGATACAAACAAATTTATTTTGCGTAGTTACTACGGAACCCTTCATGGGAGAGTCATTGCATTTAGCCATTTATTTTTATTTTATATTCCCATCGAGGAGCCAGAGGGCCTCGCGAAATGTACCTTGCCCACATTAAGTTTAGGTCTTGCGCCGCCACTGGTTCCAGCTGACATTTGTATTTACAACATCGACAGTCGTTATGAAATAATGATGCTTATTTTGCAAATAGGTTATAAATAACACGTCTTTTTTTTTTGTAAATGTAAACTAGATGAGGCTAGTGTTTCCTAACTGACTACTCTGAGAAGAAATACTGAAACAAACTCAGTGGTCAATGACTCTTTTAAAGTCCATACAATCTGTAGTGATCAAATCATATGAGGTTTATGTCTGTGGCGTCCTTGAGATGATAGAATCACACAGATTTGAGCAGGCCCGTCCAAGCAGTGCAAGCATTTGTCAGTTTTCGCGTAGCTCAACTTAGAACCTTAAAACCAGGTACCTACTCTAAAATAATTTTCACGTAAGCTCCGCCCCATGCACCCCTGGCTAGGCCGTTGTGTGCTAAACGCTAATGCAGCAGTAATAAAGTTGAATATCGCGTGCGCTCTTTCACCATGTTCGGGTTCGTAAGTCTCAATTTTAATTTCGTTTATAACTAAAGTAATTTATTGATCTAGAGAAAAATATCTTATATTTGGATAATAAACGTATAAAAATTCGCATCGGACACATAATCGCATTTATAGTTATATACTTCCTCTTTAAAATATATGCCTTTAAGCTTCAAGTTTGAGCAAGTGAATTGCTGATAATCTATGTACTAAATGTTTTTTATAATTATGTATTAAAAATACATCTACTCTTCCACATTCTCGCATCCAGGCCAAATGCTATTAATGTCGCAGTGGGCATAACGGTGAGCTCGTCACCGGCTGATTGATCTCGTCACTACTACTCGCCAATGTCACCGTGATCGACTAGACGCTATGCGCAGGCGCACACAATTAACGACTTCGGCACGTGTCGCAATAGTTAACTTTAAGTGTTTGGTCATTTTTTACGGCCCAGTGGTGCTTAATGGGTCGTGAATTATAATGTAGTCGGGTTGGGTAAGAGATTTTTAAGAATTGCGCTTTGAACTAGTAGGCATTCAAGATTAAAAAAATATTGTAGAAGCAAGCTAAAGACAAAGCAAGAGCAATGAAAAGAGATTTCCTTATAACGACATAAAAAAAAATGGGAACTTTTTTTAACCGTCTCTAATGTGTCCCACTGTTTTGTTAAGGCGTTTTTCCATCCAAACTTCTCTGCCCTGTTCGATTCCCGACTATGTTTAAATCATGATCAGGTCATCACCACACCTGCGCCGTGATAGACCTCAACGGCAATGTCTTCCTTCAGTCATCCACTGCATTGCGATCAGATTGACTAACAACGATAACATATAAAAAATCTACAGAAAAGTTTTCGGCAAGATATTTAATATCTGTTTGTCTATAATAATTAATGTTATTACTCAATTCTTAACGAGCTCAACCAAGCTCAATAGTGACCAGCTGTCAATTGGCTTGTAGCCTGTCGCTACCTGTCCGAAATTAAATAAAAACAAATCTACCGTAATAATGAAACAGTTACTGATTGGATGTGATGACTAACTAAACTTGTAACAGAGGATCATGGATCTCAGCACACAACTGTAATCAAGCTTTTTATAAGTATTCTTGATCTCAGCAAACATGATTAATTTGTGTGTAATAAACTTTTTTCTACGATTGTTTTTTTTTTGTTTTGAAGCGGCTACTTGCCTTACACTTTTGATCAACTAGTAGTACATGCGACATGGACGATCAAGAAAGACTAGAATATCATCAGTGTTTTTACTAATATAATCTGTGGACTGAAAAAGATGGAGAGATGACCTGGACGCACACCTTTAGGTATTTACTTCTATAAGCTCGTTCAACGGTTTTAAATCGCAGCTGAAAAATTATATTTTAAAAAACTATTCTTACAATAAATCCTCATAATGCAGTTGCGGATGAAATTGTTGATCGAGTAGCCCTACTTTATACACACTAAAACGCTATGATCTGGCCCGTTACGGTGACCTATTTTCAAATATACAACGCGTAACGGAAACCCCATATATCTGCAAAAGGGCTAAAGATAACATCTGGTATGAAGTCTCTATGCACAGTTTCAGCACAAAATAACTGACTCAAAGAATTGATACCAAATTATTGGTTTCATATATTTCTTGAATACCAATAATAACAAACGTGTCACAGCACTACGAGGATCAATAACTTTCCACGTCACTTGCCAATAACACGATAATTCTTTTCGTTCTTCTTAATTTGAAAAATTCGGTCTCTGGTATCAGTGTATTGGAATTTGTAATAAGTTCTACACACGTAGATTTAGGATTACAAAAACTTGCTATATCGTTTGTTATCATCCAAAGAAGCCGTGCACTTGGTATGTATATACCCTTTAAATTACACGTTGTATATTTTATTTTATGTTCTTATGTAAGTGGCTTGTTATGACTTTTTTGAGAATAAAAGATTTAAACCATAAACCTTTTGTCATCAAATGACTTCCCCCGCTTTGGATGGAGGAGAAAGAAGTGTCAGACTTCTACTAACTAAAAACCTTTCCTGCTCCTTCAGGTGCCTTTGCATTAGAGGGCCGCGAAATCTCATTGGAATATTCCAGCCACTCTGGCAAGCAATGGCTCTGTCGGGCCTTGATCTAGACGTTCACCTGCGTTCGCTGATCCGAAATGGCGCTCGAAAAGAGAACCTAGAAGGATTTGGGAGAGGCCTATGCCTAGAAGTTGGACGTTAATGGCTAAATAAAAAACTGCGGACCTCTGTGGCCCTTGACTTTACTTTCTGCGCCTTTCCGAATCTTTTGGCTTCGAAATGCGAGAATCTGTACGAATGCAGCTGTAATGTTGCTGAATGCAACACCGTGCTCCATAATCACTTTGGCATCAGCCATGTGAGCAACTAGATCGACAACTCAAAGAAAATAAATCCATTCCACACAGTTTTTTTATTTGACTGGTAGGAAGAATGGAACACTGTTGCTTTAACACGACAGTTGACGTTTTTCAGTGCAGGGTTCACCACCGCCTTCAAAACGTTTTCAAACCACAATCTACTATAAATAAAAGAGCAAACAACTTCGCAAAAACTCCTAAAATCTTTAAAAATACATTCTAAATACACAAAACGGCAAAAAGCACTTGACCAACAAATAAAAACCCACTTTCCTTCAGATCTTGCCGTCGTACATTCAAGTACATAATCTTCAAATCAAATATAATAGTCTCCCACAATTTCATATGATCTTGTACTAATATGGCGAGTAAATGTGCGGTTGAGGCTCGGTACAGCAGTTTTTTCTCACAGTAACACTTATAGCCTAGCCTTCATTGAGAGAAATAGCAGTGATTGGTGATAAGATTTGGCAGATAGTTACCGCTTTTTGTGATATTTGGAGGAATAAGTTATCATTAATATGGGCGAATAAGATATCAACTGTTTATCCGTTTCCAGCCAAATTAGGATCTGTTTCCAGTCTAACTCAATACAGCTGAAGTAGTGCTAACTGCAGCGGAACACGGGCATACCTGACCTATTTGGAGAAAGAAACCAATCCTCTAATTAGGTGGAATTAGATAAAAGAGTACGTACTAATTCTTTGTATGAAGACGTTTTTCTCCCATTCTGTTTTTTTTACATCGAAGCAAAATCAAAATAAAACAAAATCACTCATGCTCATTCAAAAAAGGAACATCAAAAAAGAAAACTATGTCTGACCAACGAAGCGTACGCAAATAAACGACGCAAAAACGTCGCCGCTTTAGTCAATACTCGTCAAAATTCGGTCCATTCGCAAAAACTCTTGTGTCCTACATCGTACACCGTTACGGAATCTAGGACACCCCACCTGCCCCCCCCCGCTCTCACCTCCGTGCTTCCTATACCCTCGGAGATGACCCGATGATGGCGAGTTGTGCAATCGTGATGACATGTCAGGTTTTAGTAACGGGAACTTAGATCATGACTCAGATTTGGGGGTCCGGAGGCTGAGAACTTTGTAGAATTCTATAGAACTATGTGTGGAATGATGGTTAGAGATATCGATTTATGGTTTCATTTCTCATCTGCTAATCCGTGTGCTACTTATCAACATCGAAAGAGTTAGACAGACATTTCAGTTGCGTAGTCCACTCAACATGGATTAACATTGTTTTATGTATTTTCCTTGAGTTTCACACCCATTTCATTATTGATGCATGACTTGATGATTTTATTTAATAAAAAGTAAGTTGCCTCTCTGCTGCTTTGCCTCCTTACTTTATGCTCATTGTTGGCTCAATTCCCACGTGACTATTATATTTTCACGGCCTATAATTAAATATTTGTTCCGCGTATATTTTTATGCATGTGTATTTTTGCTTGTATGGCGTACCTAAAGTTGTTTTATTTATTTATAACTGTATATTTCACGGATTCTAAATGTGCGATTAAGTCAAAATGAAAGTGTAAAAGTTATGCGTAATATGACGGCAAAATTACATCAAAATATCAAATCAAACAGAAATCTGTCGTCTGGGAATCGTTTTGGGAATACCTTCATTGTGCGTACTGCTATGGAGTGGAATTCCCTACCGGAGTCTGTGTTTCCGGATAGCCTTCCGGATAACCTAGGAGTAAGTCAAGTCTAAGTCAAGAGTAAATAGGTTACTTTTAGGTAAGCGTGCTCCATCTTCGACCACATCATCACTTACCATCAGGTGAGATAGTGGTCGAATGCGAACCTATTTTCAATAAAAAAAAATCTTTACGACGCATTGTGCAGTATCATTTTAAATACATTTAAGTCCATAAATACCGCATTAAAATAAAACATAAAACAATAATACATCTGGAAACATTGCCATCATGTTAAGTACACTATGGCAATGTTTCCATTGCCATCTCGACAAAGTGCACACTAAAGCTACCAATATAAATAATAAATAAATTAAGCGACCGAGAGAATTGTGTCAGTAAGCCAGACGCGCCATTAGCATGAAGCTGAATTGAATGAAACTCACTTATAAAGGCGCGGATAAAGCCATGAGAGGAGCGGGGCGCAGAGGAAATAGCGGGAAAGAAACAATACAAAGTAAGTTGTGGGATCCTTATATAGATAAGACAGAATACGTAACCAAAGAGATAGTAAGAAAGAGGAAATATACCCTTATGTTCTATTCAAATTGTGTGATTACACCGCCGGAATGTAGGCTAAGCGAGAGCGATTATCGTAACGGAGTGTTAGTGGTAGGCACTTGTACATAATCGTATCTAAGTGTATCAAGTGTATTCCAAAATAATATATGTAATTAACGATTATTAATAATATATTCTCAATTTAATGTAAAACTTGAAAACATAATTGTTTTATATATTAGATATGACATATAAACAGCACTGAACTTACTTATAACCAGAAAAAACAATGACAAAGATATAATTATGTTGATGCTGTTCGATAAACTTGAGATAAATGAATATTGGAGACTTTGTTTGCAACCCAAACATCACACTGTGTTTTACCAAGTGTACCATTGGTAGCTCACTTGTGACGTTTCTTTATTTATGCTATCGGTCTACACACATAAGAATGTGACGTGAAAATATTTTGTAATATACATTAAAACAAGAGAAAAATATATTTTATTTTATTTTATTTATAGTGCAAAGTCCGCTCCAAATCAGTTGTTCAATCTTGCATGCAGCACCGGCGTCCGGCCTGCAAATATGTAAGGATGCGGAAAGTGCTGCAATAAAAATGTAACATGCAGCTGCATGCAAGATTGAACAACTGGTTTTTGGCGGGATTAACTACATATTTTTCTGATTTCCGCAAAGTAACGCATAATTCCGTTCTGTAGAAAACATAAAGTCATCAGCCTGATTTCGTACTTTATAATTACAAAATAATCATGTTCATTAGGTTCATTTAAACAAGCTTCTTGACCCGCTTGTAGTAACACCAAGCCCGCGTCTTAACCTGTTTATAAGAAAGCGATTCATCCATCTTAGTAATGACTGGCCGCACCGCGCTTGATGTATGGTCAGCAACAACGGGTCTGGTAATTACTCGCGAATCACTATTACTAACAACTATAATATAATGTATGTATGTGTGTCGGGCACCTCGAGCAAGAGATGAATCTATGTGATTTTGATAAGTAGGGAAGTTATAGAAACCTCTGGATTCTAGTCACTCTTATTAAGCAGAGTGATGTTTAGTTGTTAGGTTTGTTATGCGATGCCGCTTCTTTCTCCCAACTTAAATATTAGGCAGTGGTAAATAGCTGGCCATTTCTGTACTGCCAACTATGGTTCTTAATATTTCAGACTTATTCAATTTTTTTTACTCCACTACTGCTAGAAAAAAAAAACACACATTCACAGAGTCAATACAATATATCCGATTAGGCTTTTAGGAGTATTTTTTTTATGGACAGTGGACACATTATCAAATGATTTATCCCTTTTTTTGGTGAGAAAATCATCGAATGAGTCCTGTGGGTGGAGCAAAACGGAGTGTCATCTTGCCTGTCATGATTGTTATGTATGGTGAATCAATAACTGCGAAAACTACTACCAGTAAGTAAGCCCTTGAGTCTCCGGTTCGCGATATCTCGTATTATTATATTCCCGTAATCCTGACTTGTATACATTACATTAAAGCATTTACAAGACCTTTACAAGTAGTTAACACTGATGACATCTACATACTTCAGGACATTAAAATAACTTTGGGACATTCTTAGCAGTAGTGTAATTACACCCTTAGTCACTCATTAAAAGCTATCATAAAGAAATATAATAGGTTTAGTGAATCATTACAAATGAAAAGAGTTAATGAGTGCTAATTGTGATACTGATAGATCAAAATTGAGTATAAGTAAGTACGCCACAATAGGAGCAATTGAACAATTCATTAGCATAAATTTATTAATAGCTATCGAGAATTAATTAAGGTTTACAATGGACGGTACTTTATCATTGTATACGGTATGGTTACTATATCAAAGCAGCTTAATATAATTTTATTTTCAATACACTTCCTCGAAAACTGGCTCTTATCGCACTACGATTAGGTTCCACTCGTGGATATTTTTCATTTTTCACACACGTGGGTTTACCATTCCAGATTTTACCACAAATAACATTAAACAACTATTCAATTCCCTATATTCGGTGGTGATTGTTTTTTTTTTCACATTATAAAGGCGCATGTTTTTAAGGTCTTCTATTTAATGAAAATTAAAATTGTGTTTATGAACAGAATATCAGAAATAAACATTATTATTTATAAAATAATTTTCATTCTATTATTTTATTTCTTCGACAGTGTATTGAAAAACGTCGTTTGATACACGTGGACATTTGTTACTGCAGTACTCGGCTCCATAACCCCCTCGCCTTGCGTCTTGGGCGTATCTCCGCCTCGGCTGCAATAACAAACTTTCTCCACTTGTATCAAAACGTACTATTGTGGCATTTTAAAATGCATCTTTTTACGCAATATACAGCCTTTTTTCGAAGGCGAAAATCATAAACCTCCTGCACTGGGTGGAGCGGAAGGGTCAAACTTCTGACTAAAAACCCACCCGGCTCCAACAGTTGCCCTTGCAAGCGTGGGCCTCACTATGTCGTTAGAAAATTCCCCTCTAGGACGCATTACATAGCGTTAATATATTTCTTTTTATAATTATGAGCCTGAGAAATTATAACTGTTAACTCTGGTGTATTCCCGTTGTCCCCGTTAAAGGGGACAAAGGGAATTTAATAAAATAATTAAAATTACTTCCCGTTGTCCCCGTACGCTGTCCCCGTTAATTTCTTGTAATATATGCTTTTCAAATAATGCCCGTTGTCCCCGTTGAGTTAAAATTGGAAGTGAGGGTGCCTTAATAGAGATAATATTGTACCTATACAAATGAAATGGAACTAAGGACTACATATAAAATTACAAGAAATTAATGGGGACAGCGTACGGGGACAACGGGAAGTAATTTTAATTATTTTATTAAATTCCCTTTGTCCCCTTTAACGGGGACACGGACTACGGGGACAACGGGAATACACCTTAACTCTGACTAAAAAACCCTGGGGGTTTTTAAGTCAGATTCAGAAATGTGAGAAATTTACTTCTAGGCAAGCGTGCTTCATCATCGACCACGTCATCATGTCGTGTCATTGCCATCAAGTTTCTGTTGTGCAAAAAGGGATAGTACTAACTCTGTATAGTTTTGTCTCTTTCTCAAAACGGATTCATGATAGGATTGGCACCTCATAGTATGGGGGCAGGTGTCCAATCCTACCTAGTCGTACAACAATATAATAACTGCGGAAATAGGCAAAAAATCTTGTACATCAATCAATCAAGCGCTTCTATTTCGGCCACTATTAACTCTGACAGTAATTAAGAACGAAATTATCATAATAAGACGGATTGTGGCCGTTAAGGCGAAGACAGATTGAGTTGAGTGATGTGTGGACGAAACACCTATGCGGGTAGAGGTGCGAGGATCACTGATGATTCATAGTTGCATAGAGTAATGACGAACTTTATTTTGGTTCAAGTTTCAATACACCATTTTGTTCACTAACAGTATCATTAGAACTTAAAACGAGATATTTAGCATGTGTATTTATTGTTAACGTACCGTAGCTTGCAGAATTTCTGAACACATTAGGCCGGTTAAAAATAATGATGTTCAAAAATCGGCAATAGGACAACATTTTTTAGAAGCAAGATTGAATCTTTTTTTTTACATAACCCTCAGGTCATCTCTATTGAATGTCACTATAAATGTAGACTGGTAAGGGAAGCGATTGAGATCACCAAATACGAGAACTTCAACCAGGAGGATGGGTTTCAACTGTCGAGAGCGATTGTATCAAAACCGTAAAAGTTTCCAAGTTCGCGAGTAGACACGGTGAGTTTTGTGTGTCGGGAGCAGAATCGAGTTTTGAGTGATACATATGACAGTGGTAGCGGTGTCGATCACAAAAAAAACGAACGAAAAACGAAATAAAAAGAAAGAGGGTAGACCGATTTGTCTGCTCATAAACGTCCACCCGCAATTACTTCAGTTCATCCGTGATCATGGCGCTTGCAACAGTGCCGACATATCGGAAAGCTGAAACAATAAATACACAGGGTTTAAGCTCTAATGATAACATTTTGTTTGTTGTCTTAATAAAGAAATAATTCGTGCCTAGAAGCGAGAAAATCTGATACTGATCTTGCCTAGGGTATCGCATTGGCCAGCTACTGGGTATGGAGGTCACATTGTCAGTCGTTCGATGTAAAGCACTCGTACTCAACTGAATCTGGTTAGACTGGAAGGAAGGGGCAGGCTAAGAAGATCATGTTGATGATAGTAGATATTCGACAGCATTGCTGTCGGTAGCTACACTAGTTTTCTAGGTAATTTCAACTTTGTTTTCATATAACGTCAGTGACGAGGACTCATCTCCTACTATCCTACTAAAGTATACTATCTAGTATTACAAATGTGAAAGTTTGTGGGGATGGACGAATGTTCGTTACTGTATCAGACTAAGATTTAGTGAACGGGTTTTGTTGATACTTGGCAGTAATGTTTTTTTTTTATTGTAAAAGGTTCGCGTTTGACCACCATCTCACCAGATAGTAAGTGATGATGTGGTCGAAGATGGAGCACGCTTACTTAAAAGTAACCTATTTACTTTTGACTTAAAGACTTCCAGCTATCGAGAAACACAGACTCCGACAGGGAATTCCACTCCTTAGCCGTACGCACTATGTAGGTATTACCAAAACGTTTTGTGCGTATGGGTGGGATGTCCACCATGTAACAATGGCGCTTCGCCGTTAGTCTCGTAATTCGATGATGGAACGGGCTTGGCGGAATTAGATTGTGTAATTTCATCGCACACTCCCCGAAATGTAACCGATAGAAAACCGATAAGACTTGCAACTCGTCGTCGATGCTCAAGGCTTTGGAGCTTTGACTCAACCAGTGCATCGTTGCCAATGAGTCTCTTGGCCCGCTTCTCTATAGACAAGCGCGTCCAGTTGGTACTCCATACACGACCGAACCTGGGTTTGATACGAATTGAGCAGCTGTTCCGGTGTTAATTACCATCTCACTTTGTCTATGTAGTTCAAACGCGACTGACGGTTAGCAGATATACTGTATGTAAAATAACATAGCTAATTGATCAGCTTAGATATCGTTCCCAGCACTGGGACAAAGGCCTCCTATCTGTGAGATGGAATAGGTCGTAATCCACCACGCGGAAATATGCGGTTTGGAAAATCTCGCATGTCTTCTCTCTCGATAATTTCCTTCACTGTTTTTAAAAGCAGTGATGATGAGAATTTAAAGAAGTTAAAGTAAAAAGTTTTTTATTTTATTTTATCATTTGAACTATGAGTTATACAATACCATGTTAGGAAAAAACCTTTTAAGCCATAATTGGCTTGTGTCCAGTTATCGTTGACAATATTTTGATTCGAAAAGTACTTATTATAATGACAAAATTGATTAAAACTAATTATTTAAAAGTCAGAATATAAAACAAAAGTAATTGCGCACACGCGTGTATGTCTGCGTGTGTGCTGCCTGAGTTGAAAGCCTTTTTAAGGTTCCGTTGCCGAATGGCAAAAAACGGAACCCTAATATTTTCGTCATATCTGTCTGTATGTCATAGCCATTTTATTCCGAAACGCTTCCAAATTGGTAAAATGTGCCCCCCCCTCTAACTTCTATAATAATTGTTTGAACGAGATCAAGTCAGCAGTTTTTGAGATACAGCATATTTTCTAAAACCGCAAATATAACTTTGTAATTCACACAAACACTATGAAAAACAATGCTATTTGGCGTAGTAACTACGGAACCCTTCATGGGCGAATCTGACTCGTACTTGGCCAATATTTTTTAAGGATGGGAAATCATCCAGTGACTGCCCCCCGATCTGGGCGAAGCGTGTGTCAGACTTTTGCTGACTTAAACCCATCCGTGTTCCGTCATATGCCTTCGTTTTTCGAGGCCGCGGTAACTCTTTCGAATAATTCTGCAACCCCGGCAGACAATGACACTCTAGTGGGCCCCGTCAATTTTGATGTGTTCAAACCCTTGACCAAGTCGTAAGTCATGCCTGTAAGAAGTGGGCCACTAATGTATAAAAAAAATATTGTAATGCATAGCCCAACTGAAAAATTATAATTGTTTTGAACTACAATTCTGATAAGAAAGTCCCTTGGTTTGGTGGCAATAACAATACCCAACGGCTACAGGGCTACCGCACCTACAGTTTTTTTCTCGTCGGAACACCTGCAAAGATACAGCATCCAATGCGCGGCGTCAAAAAAAGATTGTCTTAACTTTACTGTTACTCATTGACCCCCTTTTTATTTGCCAGCGCGATGATATATTTTGATTGGAAAAGTACTAACAACGTGTTTCGTTTTTATTATTATTTGATTGTCGTTTTAAGATCGATAAAGTTTGAAATTACTAGCTTTTGTAATATCGACGTGTCGAAATATAGTTGGTAATAATTGTCATGATTTTACTGCAAATGGCTTCTCAGTTGTCGTGTAACGCGCTGCTTTTCACACCTAAGTAACACTTACTTATCACTTATACCTTATTTATTACACTTTGTGCACTGTACTTTACAGAGACAGGCAAAATTTCCATTGGATAAAAAATCAACACGGTCCTTTATTCTCCGTATCAGGACTTATCGGACCACTAACCACAGAAAGTGTTGACGATACGTGGTTTTCAGGAGTTGAAACCCGGCCGAACTCTGGAATCCACGGGTACTGGTAGCTCTCCAAACTACGAACTACATTTGTTTCGCCATAGACGCAATTTCTTCGCAATCAATCGATCGGTGATCACAACTGCCATCTGCAATACTACACAGATCCTGTGTCTCCCCTTTTCAATCTGCTTAGCTCTTTCTCAATTATGTTGGGGCCAGTTTCCAGTATAAGTGAAGGCAGCTGAGTACTAGTATTTTATATAGACCGAAAGCCTTGTGACTTCCACAATCCTGTAACTGGGTTTCCTTTCTCAAAGACTATATCCAATTTTTATTTCAGGTTAATGGTAACCTGTAATGGTAACTTGTAGCTTCTTGAAAAGTCCTCACCTCAAGTTGGAGCCAATTCCACGATCAGCATCATTGAAGACAACGGTACATCATCGCACACCCATCGCAATCAATTGACGAGGTTCGGCGCGGGCGCAGTCGGGTCACAAACCATTTGTCTTGTGGCACTAAGTGGCCAACCGAGTAAAAGTGACGCCAACTCATATATTTTGCTTAGCCCGCCATTTATAATGTGCTACAAAAGCTTAGATTAATGACTCGAAAAAATGTGGGCAGCGTTAAAATATAATTTTAGAACTATATATTTTTAATGATGTCTTTGATTTGAATTAGTTCTACAGTTTTGAAGAATTAGATTAAGGATAGAAAGAAATGGTTGGTTTACATAATTATTACATTTATATATTAGAATAGGATTCATCACCCACTGTGTCAGTTGAAATGACGGGGTTCGGGAATGCTCTAACGAAATATTGTGGCCTAGAAAAGCAAGGACAACTGATGAAACAGGACGGACTTTCAGTCTATACAAGTAATAATTTTCCCGCAGAAAAAAAGGTACAGGTTGTCTTTTTGAGAGAAGGCGACTATAAACAACAATACAAAAGGGCAGAGTGGTGACGATAATAATGTCGTAAGATGCGTGCAGCGTGAGCACATTTATTTCTGAGCTTAGCTGGTATGTTCTGGGCGAGTCAGCGGGGACCTCGACCGTTAATAGTTTCTTGTTAAAACTAAAACGCCTCGAAACATTCTTAGAGACTGATCACGTCATCAATATACGTAGGTATATGATTAATCTGAGTTTCTATGTTTTTTTTTTTTGCAATAGCTTATTTTGTTGTAATTTATTATTGTACTGTAAAAATATAATATTACTGGTTGTCCCGGCGAACTTCTTACCACCATATTTTATTTTTATTTACTACTAGCTTTGCCCGCGACATCGTCCGCGCGGAATTTTGACTGTCAGCAGCATTTTTAATTTTTTAGACTAAATGTTTTGAAAATAAAACTCATACATAATTTGAATGTCGTATGTATTAACATCTAATCAAAAGTCTAAATAATAAATTTCAAGTTTCTAGCTTTGAAAATGACGTAATTTCCATACAAATTTTCATCCCCTATTTCAACCCCTTACAGCCCTTTTTTTGCATTATAAAGAAACCCATGTCCTTTCACATGCTCTACACTATGTCCGTACCAAATTTCATTAAAATCGGTTCAGTAGTTTAGGCGTGATTGCGTAACATACAGACAGACAGAGTTACTTTCGCATTTATAATATTAGTAAGGATATTTTGTCACCTTTAAACCTTGTCTGGACTTCCACAAATATTTTAAAACCAAAATTAGGTAAATCGATTAAGCCATTCTCGAGTTTTAGCGAGACTGACGAATAGCAATTGATATTATATATAAGAAGATATATTTAATATATCCGAGCTTCGGGCTAGTAATTATCAGGTATTTTGCCGAACTAGGCCTATTTGGCACAACCGTTAGTCACTCAGTATAGTCGTGTTTGTGTTAAGTTTTATTTTATACTTCTTTTTTGTTCTTATTGTATACATCAATAATTGTTATTTCTTTCTATCGAATCAAACCAAAATAAGATGTTATAAGTTGTTTAAATAGTTAACTTATAAAAGCACATTAGCTCGAGCCAATGCCATTAAATAAATTATTTTGATAAATGTCTTACTAAAGTCTAGTCATCTAGTCTAGTCTAAGTTGTTCCACAAATATATAGGACAGCGAGACATTCGTAGCACACGGCTCTACGCGGCTACGCGGTCAGTGATCGTGTAGACATCACATGAAAACGTAGGTCGACCTGCTACGAATCGACACAATCTTTGTCGTAGTTGATCTAACTTATAACTAGCAATGTGGGTAAAATTCATACTACTAGTAATCTTGTTCACCTTTCCAGCTATGCTTATATATACTTATTGTTATAAGTCAAAAGGTAAAAATTAGGTAGGTATAGGTAGTAGTCATCGGTAGTAGGGAACACCGGCCTCGTCTACCTTAACATAAAACGGCAAAAATTACGTGTAAAAGCGTTATTTATCTACAACCAATTTGTAAAATAAAATATACTTTCTAGAATGACTACAAATAGTTTACTGACTCCGCGATAAAGTTACATTATTTTTTTTTGAAGGCATAGTTTTGTTTTGTTTCTCTTGTAGTTGTAAATACTAATATTAGGTTACTAAATTGTTTGTACTATATTATTCGAATGGATTTGGTCCAAAATAAAAGAATGTACATGTATTATTTACTAGCCTCTGCTAGCGGCTTCGCTCGTGTAAATTCTGCATCAAGTGTTCCAGTTTCCAAATTCGATTATACCCTTTATATTTAAAAAGTTTCCGGAGATTTGCATGTACAAACAGACTAACAGATAAATAAACGGACATTTTGTTTTTAATTCTTGCTCTGTTACTGTTTCAAAACCCCTCAATATATTCTAAGTACAGACACATATTTTTACTGTTTTATTATGTGTTTTGATATTGATATAGGCTAGATAGTGGAGCTCGTGACCCTAAACTAACATCATCATGGGTTGATCTGTTTATTTTTTAACAATAATAATCTTTATTCAGTACTAAAAGAAATCAATTACAATAGTTCGTGATTGAAGTCTCCTTTTAAGCGAATAGTGCCTGTAATAGGAGACTCCGCTCTTCCATAACTTTAAACAGTGATAATTTTATAACTAAAACTAGCTGACCAGCCACGACTTCGTTCGCGTGGTATCCTACCCCTACCCAACCGATATCCTACCCCTACCCTACCCTACCCTACCGTAATCTATTATGTACATCTTTCCGTGCTTCATTTGTACATCTTCGCAAGTCTTACAAAGGTTATCATTTTACACGCTTATTGGGTCTCTCTAAAGCCAGTCGCTCCAAGTAAACTACAGTGGTTGGCAGATTGATAAGTTTAGACATATTATAGAAGAGTTTCTAATTAAATATGTCTGTAAATCTGACCTATGTCAAAATCAAATTAAATATGTAATTTTAAGATCTATTTAGTGCATTGTTCAATTAGTTGTACTTATTTTTTAGCTAATTTGTGACAGTTAACAGCGAGCCTCAAAAGCTCTGTTGCTTATCATCGTGCGACTCATAGGTGATTTAGTAAATTGGTATAATTTAATTAGAAAATTTCCAAATATAGATATTAATCAAAAGAAATGTTAGCAAAGTTTGATAGTCTCAAATAGTGTTCATTTAAAGGAAATGTTATACATCTGAGTCATATGAGACACGCTTAATAATCCGAGACTATACGGAATACTCAGCTACCAAGCCCATGCCATTAAAATCATGGAACACCCATATATTAGATGATTCATCCCTTCGTTAAAGCCCTTCAAATGAGCATGACCTTAACATTATCGCCTATAACACGAGGAGGACCTTGTGAGGGCCATAGCAGGCCCCATAAAGAAAACCATCGGTGTCCTACTTACCAACTGACAGACAAACATACTTATACTCAAATAACAAAGCAAAATAGTCCCTATTTTGATAACAGTAAGAGAGGAGAAAGGTGAAAGTAAAGTTTGTAGGTCTGTAGGCCTGCCAGCGTGTGCTTGTGTGCGTAGATTGTGTTTCTGTGTGTTAGTGTGCGTGTACGCAATGGAGATAGGAGCAGCCAGGTGTGCCCAACTACAAGTGAAATGCGCCGCTTTTAGTTAAAGGCGTTTATTTCTGATCTTTCTTGCTAATTATTAAAAAAAATATTTTGCTTGGAAGAGTTCAATACAAACGCGAATTTTTTTGTTCCTTAAAATAATTACTTAATTTTAAAACTAGGTCATACTAACGTTAATCGTTAAAATCAAACGTCCTGCGTTGTTTGTTTTCGGCCGCCTGTAACCTTCTGATTAGTGTTCGTAACATAATTACTGTACGAATGTTTCCTCCAAAGTGCTGAAAAACTAAATAAATTAGAATCGCGCTGTTGTTGCGTGCTTCCGATGCAATATCCTCCGAATTAGTTACTGGCATGAGACCTAGTTCCATATGATAGCCGTAACTACTCAACACTAATACTCGAGCGTGATATATTATGTAAAACAACTATTTTCATTTTACTTTATTCAAAAATAGAATTGATATAATTTTATTTTGTCCCTATTTGATGATTAATATTTAAAACTAAGTTGTTTTATATTGTAGTGCGCTCAATTATAGTGCGAAATATCAGCCAACTTTCAACAGCAAATACTTTATTTATTTATTTATTATATACTTTATTGTATACCTTACAATATTTCTATGGATACAAAAAATTTAAACTAGTGTACAATGGGGGGATAAATACATAATTTTCGTTCGTTTCTCGTAAAATTTAAAAAAGAACTGTCTTTCAACCGGTTAAAATCCCCCGAAATAACACATCATTATTTCAGCCACACATCACGAGTCTTACGGTAATAATAACACAACATCAATTAACATAATTAATCACAAATTCATAACTAATTAGCGAATGTAATAACCCGCGACTGCTACGGCGCGTAGCGGGCCGCGGTTCGCCCGCCCTGCGCGAGCGCGGTGGTAGAAAATTTTTGGTGGGAAGTGAGTGGGGTGCGCCTGCGCCGGCAGTCTGACGACACCACGCGCGCGCAGCGCCCGCCGAAGTGAGTGAAGTGTAGTGCGGACCGACCATTACCACAGTGACGCTTAACACTACGGGGAGAAAAACATAAAAAATCAGTGTACGTTTACAAAAAAAAAAGAAAAAAATTCAAAAACACGCCGACCAAAAGCGAAGCGTTTTTTGGGAATTGTTTGTAATTGGCATTTTGTAGTGACGTGACAGTGCCGCCGATTTGTGGATCACACAGTGGATGCCTTATACTTCGGACGCCAGTTTTTTTTTTATTATTTTTTAATAAACAGTTTTTTTCAATAATCAATAATAATAATCTTTCCAATTTCTACCCTCCTTGTAAATATTCGAGAGATTATTTTTATTATTTTTGTATTTTTATATAACTATGCCAATCACATCTTTTCCTATTTTTTTCTTTTTTTCCTTTTTCTATATTTACTAACGACCGAGCTATTACTAACTGCATGAAAAATCCTGTAAACTAGCAACAAAGTTAGATGATTTAAAAAGCTGTTTGTAATATTGTTTTTGTGGGATATGTTTAGTAGTAGACCGTAATCGGAAAATGTGTGTTTTCCGGCGCGGGGCTATCAAAACGGGTTCGGTTTTCGGCTGATATCTCGAAGGTCGCTTGACTGGTTATTTTTACAGTTTTAACGGCGCGACCGGCCCGTAGCGACACAAATTATTTACCGCCGTTCCTTTGTTTTCATTTTAATTTTAACAGTTTTTTTTTCTGGCTTGAGATCTGCTTATGACCAAAATATAAATTAAAAATCATTGCAAGGTTAATTTTAAAAGTATTGCAAAAAATAAATAGGTTTTTAATCTATCATTAAATCATAATTTGATTCTAACCTAAATGAAAACGAATTTACAAAACGAGGTCATTACCCTTTTCGTATAAAATGCAATAAAAACTTTTAACTAATCGTGGTCAATTAAGAAATACCTGTTAACTGTAATTAGGTCGATCGTAATAAGTTTAAGTTAATCAATTAACCTATTTAGGAATATTGTTCATTAGTTTATTAAACTGTGGGAGATATAATTGGTGTAATATTATATTTAGGTTAGATTAGGATAACTTCCTCGCGTCGATTTCCTCGATGCTGAAGCTCCTGTGGAATTAGTTTCATTATAAGCTATACCCTAGGCAATAGTAATCCCTCTAAGCTTTTCTAGCCAGCTCACTAGTCCCCAGCTTGCCTCTCCTAGGCCGTAGGCGTCTGTAGTAAACTTCTAATCTTGTTCTAGTCCTTCTTTGTCCCCTACTCTTTGACCCCCGGGTAGTCTTCTGAAAATCTGAACATTCTCGAAGGCGCAAGAGACTCTGATCGATAGCAGATTGGTTGATCAATAAGCAAATTGGATTTGATAATGTTAAGGATTTGACACCAACTTCGCAGCAACGATTTTGCTACAGCATATACATGTAAGTATATGAACATATACTTATACATTAAAAATTGTCTTGGAATATTTTTAACTGTTAAGAAGTTTTTAACAATTAGCAAGGTTTGCTGAATAAGGCTGAAATACAGTAAATCGATGACAAGTCGTCCGATCTATAAAGACAATATCAATGACCTTGTTGTTTGTAGGTAAATGAACTGTGTTCAAATGTATTCACACCGTCGGCGTCGTTGATAGAGCATCCTACTAATGTACGTCATCGCTCCAGATCGCTGAATTTTAGGATTCTTATCTTTGTGACTTAATTAAGGCTATAATAACTTAATTAAAGCGACAATAGCCTTATGGCTGAGGTGTCGGCCTTGTGATCGAGGGGTCACAGGTTCGAACCCAACCCATTACACTATTGCCGTGAACCCACTCCAGACACAAGCATATTTAGCTTAGTTGGAGGGGTTAACAAGATTGCCAGTAATAAAATTATGAAATAGAGTGTTATAAAAAAAATAAGACATTTTGAGACAACGTTATTGCAAAATCCCCTACTATTAAAATAATGAAGATTTTATACTCCTAAGTAGATATGAAAGGGTATAAATTTTAAAGTTATGAACTACAAAATGTTAGAACAGACAACTGGAATTTGCTCGAAAATATGCGAGTAGATTGCATGCCATTGTGGCATGATGACGCTTTCAGACTGATTGATGACGTTATTAAATATAAATAAAATTGTCTAGAGCATTGTCGCAAATGAACGAAAAATCATCCAATGGCCGAACTAGGTTGAAGCACAGGTTCCCAGCATGCGGAGTCACTCAAGAAGTGACGTCCCCTCCAGAATTTAAAATTTAGACTGAACTTAATCACAAAAAAGTAAGAATCCAGAGTCAATAATAGAATACAATAAGTAACTCCTTTCCTTATGTTAGTAAGGATTTTTAGTTAGTAAGTACCTATTTATTTACAAGTTTTATCTAATCTATCCTAGAACTATCTATGCAGTCTAGATTCTAGAACAGTCATAATATTCATCCTACATAACTCTCATAGAAGTAAACCCCAACAGATATAAAATGGGGTCATTCCGTTCTTACATTCATTTATACAATGTATTGCGGTCAATTTTATAAGAATTCTGATTTTGTTTACTGAGCGCATGTCACTTACACTTTTTAGATCCTTGTGTGGATTTAACATTGATAAGACTGTTTGCTATTACGAGTACATATCTATTGGCCGACCTTCAGTTACATAGTAGGTCAATAATTAATTGATGACTTCTTTGTTTTCACCTTTCACTATTCTCATGATTCAATAACCAACATTTGGACTTTTTGAATCAACGTGCTCTTGAATCCTTAGTGTTAAAAATCAAAATATTCATTTATTCTCAGATAAAATAATGAACAAACACATCATTCTTCAATTATGTTAATCAGTTCTTCGTAACAATTTGGCCACCTTCGTAAAACCTGACCTACATGCGATACAGCCGTGTTCCGTATGCCGCCCACAGCGAGGCTCTGAGCGCGCCAGCACATTGACTCATCGCAACGATGATACGTACGACTTGTTTATGTTTTATGCGAGCCTAGTACCTTGAGTGCAAATATGTAGGAACTTTTAACAAGCTTTTACTGAAGTTTTCTTTTAATAACTTAAGTTGAATCGACTCGATTTCTACTCAAATATCAAGCTTTTACGAGTCTTATTTTTTATGGTAAAAAATCTGTAAATTCTGGGTCTCGCAAGTTTGAATAAGTCTCACTCAAATAGTACAAGTAATAAAACATATCAAAACCATTTATCGTAGTAATAACTAATTAACTCATGTCGCTTTTTAAGTTCCATGGTTTATATCGAATCGTTACATTTCTACTCTTAGTTTTCAGTCATCAAACTTGTTATAATGAAGCTTGAAATAAACAGCCACGTAAATAAACATTTATATGGTACAAACTAAAATGATTATAACCAAAAACTTTCTGATACAGACGATGCCCGCTGCCCATTTCAAAGTGTTTTCTGTAAAAGTTCTTATCAATACGTGTTTGCTTTTTTCTCTATTTTAGGTACTACAGTGTCTCTTTATTCTATTAAATTAAACTTTGTAGCCTTAGAGATAAAGCATAATACAATCAAGAACGGAAAGCCATGAATCCAAACATCAACCAACAATTTATTGACGCCGCCATTAAACACAATATAATGTCAAACCTAACACACAAAAGGCATTACAAACTATATCGACAACCAGGTCTAACAGTGACACATATACGGACGCTAGAGAGGGGGTAGGGGGGAGGTGCGCGCGCGCAACTTTCACTCGCGCGCCGGAGATGCGCGGATCAAGCGAGCGGCAATGACCATGCAGACTTAATGTCAAGTGCAAGATAATGATGCCGGTTGAATGGCTGTTGTGCTTGGAAAGTGCCGTCTAAGAGGAAAATGTTAGATTTTTTTGAACCCGTACAACCGGAATTAGACAGAATTAGGTGGTCAATTTTAGAAGTCTGTGCTGTCCATAATTCCCGATCCAATATAAGGTCTAGCTAGACAATGACTTGTTTAATATTAAATCGTAGATATTGTACATTTGCAAGACATTGCGCCATTCATGTTGTAACCGATTTTCTGTAATATTTAGGCCTTATGTGGCTTTCGTAAAAAGAGCAACAGAGAACATCCCATAGCTAAAAAGCTGAGTAGCAGAAAGTTTTGCCAACCAATTTCAACTGTAAAAATATGTATGTAATCATGCATATCGAGATGATGCACTTTACTGAAGAATCCCCGAAGGTTTCAAGATGTTGCAAAACGTAGGAGTTGCGATGACCACTTGTTGGGACTTCCCAATATTTAGGATCAATGCAGTTGCATTGTTACAACAGAAGTTGCCAGAAGAATGACTCATCCTGCTGTGGCGAAATATTAGCTGAATTGTGATGAGCGATGTGCTAGACCGAGGTCGTAGAATTAGTATGTATTACATATTTCAGTCTTTAGGAAAAGTCTAGCGCTTTGCAAGACTATACTAGACGAGATATTTTGGCTCCTGATTATCAGTAACGACTGTCAATAATGTACAAATACCAGCCAGGACGTTTGAACGTGTTTTATGAGTCACGGAGGAATCTCGTAATGTTATGATGATCACCCATCCACGTAGCAACCTCGTCAAGCATTGATTAACCTTGTAAAGCTTTTAGAGCACGAGCACCTTCATATATATAAGCATACTTCTACAACATACATACTTGTAACATAATTAGAGATCAATGCAGTTCAACAGACGAATATCCAAACAAAATGCATCATAAAAAGATTTTAGTCTGAAATAATTGATTACTAATGAATATTTAGTCGTTTGTTGTATATTCACGTTTTGGTAAATATTGTAGTTTAGTGTGAGAGTTATCGACTAATCCGTGACAAGTTACAAATACGATGTGCGACACATGTCTCGTGTTTTCACGCTTGGAGTCAGTTATTTAGTGCTAATCTTCGAAATACTGGGTGCATTAAGACGTAATTAAGTACAGAAGTAGCCTGAAACTTAAGGAAAGTCTTAGGCTACTGTTTATCCGACTGCTAAAGAAGAAGGGTTATGTTCTTACCGTGATAAAGTGATAAAGTGCGACTGCTAGTTAATAAATTAACTTAAAGCTGAAATTGCATAAATCAGAACAAGAGTGTAATAATTTTGTCTCTGAATGAGTAGAGACTTGAACGCTGCAATTATATAATATACTAAGATAAATATAGATACCTAGACAAATTGCAATACCTATCCACAACAAAGTGCATCAAAATAATCCCGTACATACATGTGAGTAGAAGTCGAACGTGAACCTGCGCACGCGACGCTTGCCGCATCGATAACGATGCGCGGACATTGGCCAGCGAGGTGAAAGCGAAACAGCTGATCCTGGTACCTTCTCCAAAGGGGTAAGCAGAGAAGGAAAAGGGAAGAAAGTATTTATTGAGCTCATGCAGAGCTCAATAAATACTACAAAAAATATAACACAGCCACATGTAATCGTTAATTGTAGATCATTGACGGTTATTAGAAGTTAAAAACCAGTCTTACCCAGTTACTGGGTTTTATAGGTTAGATAGGTATTCGTTTTGTATAAAATACTGTTATTCAAATGTGTCCAAGTAGGCTGCTTTAACCCGTAAGTGAAATCATTTGCAGCAATAAAACAATATCCATTCAGCTACAAGATATGACAGTGAGAATTCCTGAAGATGACAGACAGTACTTGTGGATATTAGATTGGTAACCCCTCCATGTAATACTGGTTCAAGTGGAATCTAGTTAGACTGGAACCTCGGAGAAAGCTAACCAAAATGATGATCACCTACAGAATCCTTGATGTTTAAAACCTGGTGGTCAATTTCTTAGAATCGTTTGTTTGTGATGTGTTGTGACATTGTGTAGTGAAAGTGTTGCACATACTTCGATGATGCCATTGACCTGTTAGAATTTGCCCACAACACTAAACGATTCCAGCCAGTTAATATCACGTTGATAATAACTTTGACAGTGCCCTTATTCCGCAGCAATAAGAGTCGGAATTGTAGTTGAAGTGTCTGTACTATAGAGTCTACGCCTGCACCCGCATGCTTTGTTAATTCCCGAAGAGAAACTACCTCTAGTCATGGCCTTGACTAGATAGTTCATATGGAGCTGCTACTCTTGATTTTTATTCGCGGATGAACCAAACAAACTGGTAAAAGAGACACCTAACTTTGTATTGCCGTCAATAATACTTACTCACAAAATACTTATTATTGCGTAGTTTCAGTGGCCATCTGTGGTCTTCATCATCAGTTCAACTTCCCCAAATGGTACTTTTCGAAAGCAACTGCTCAAGATACTATAAGAAATACCCAAAACGCTATAGGTGTGCCTATAATATTTGAAGAGTTCCCTCGATTTCTCCAGGATCCCATCATCAGATCCTGATTTTGTAACAATACGACCAACTAGAATGTATACCCTTTCGAATAAAAAAAGAATTTTCCAAATCGATCCAGCCGTCTCCGAGTTATGAGGCAACATACATAAAAAAAAATTCAGATGAACTTTTTTTTGAAGGTCAATTTTCTTCTTTCTTTTCAACCGACATCAAAAAAAGGAAGAGCTTCTCAGTTCGTCTTGAACTTTTTTTTTTATGTAACTTACTAACTTACTTCTCATAACTCGGAGATAGCTGGACCGATTTGGAAAATTCTTTTTGTGTTTGAAGGGGTATACTTTCTAGTTGGTCCCATTGTTACAAAATCAGGATCCGAACCTACCGCTTCAAAACATTAGCTATGTTCAGATATAGACAGTAGACAAATGAATTATTTTTGTTGTGTATCTACTAAAAATTGCGCGTACAGCTAAGGAGTGAAATTGTCTACCAGAGTCTGTTTCCTGATAGCTATAACTTGAGGGTCTTTAAGTTAAGACTGAATAGGTTATTTCTAAATAAGCGCGCTTCATTTTCCATTAGGTACGATGGCGGCCAAACGCGAGCCTAACAATAATAAGAAAGAAAACAATAGTAGGGTCGACCTCTCTTGCAAAATAATTTGTTAACATTTACATTCATGACCCTGTAATTCTGCTTTCCCCCCTCTGCGAACAAGCGTGATGTTAGCCGCGAACAGTCAAGTGCGTTGTAGTGAGGAGAAAGCCGCGCATCAGCGACCGGTCCGCGTCCATATCTATGTTCTAGACTAGAACATGGTGTTGTGACCTACTTGGGACCTATCCCAGGCTTTGCTACCAATTATTGTTACTAAGACCCTGATTAGTAATAATGTTTTCGTGGAAAATTTATGCGAATAATTAATTTTTGTTTAAAAGAACTATGTGTTTGTAGAATCGGCATTACTAGCAATCTTGATCCGATATTTTAGCCATTAGGCAATTGAAGTTCTTATCTAAATATATAACTCAAAGGTGACTGACTGACATAGTGATCTATCAACGCACAGCCCAAACCACTGGACGGATCGGGCTGAAATTTGGCATGCAGGTAGATATTATGACGTAGGCATACGCTAAGAAAGGATTTTGCGAAATTCCCACGGGATTTACACGGGAAAATATTCCTACGCGGGCGAAGCTGCTGGCACAAGCTAGTAGTAATATATAAATCATGAGTCATTTCGCTAGTTATTTTCTGATTGCCTATCCGAACCGTTAATTATATCGTGGATATTTTTTGGATGAGCTAGCTGTTGACCTCAATCAAACTTTATAGTACCTAAGCGCTAGATGAGGTCTACGAAGAAACAAGCGAGCCCATAAGATGCCTGTTCACTTTTTCTAAGGCTGATTTAATTAAATTAATGTATACATGGGCAACTAAATGTATCTTTGTGATAGTTTAATTAAATGTTCTGAGCTTGAAATGAAGTTGAATATCATTTTAATGTATAAGTGTGGAAACGCAGATCTATAAAAACTTATAATTAAATCATATTGTAAATGACACAAAGAAAAGTGTGTCGCTCGTTGATGTCTAATGCACGGTACAAACATCTCGCAAGATAATATTTAAACATCTTAAAAAGAAGAATGAATATTTTGATTCATATCAAAGAGAAAGTGTTCCACACAACAATTGTCAAGTAATAATTGTTAAAGACAACCCCATAGTTACAAAAAAAAATACTATAAAAAAAAACAACATACAAAAGCCAAAAATTTAAAAAATGTTGGCGTTTTCAAATAACCACATGTTATGGAACAATAAAGTTTTATGTGCATATGTTAAGGCTTTCTCGCGTGTTGCTTTCACCTATAGAGACTTCGACAGATGTCCTCCGAACCCTTCAATCAGTCAATATTTGAATTGGGCCGAACTGCAGCAGGTACCAACGTGAAAAAAACCGAACATGTGCGCTCTGTGGGAATTTTGGGAGATGTGCCGATATCTTTGATCGACGTACGAGGGTACATTGCTAACATCCTTTGTTCTTTGAGGATGTTTACTGTTCTAGTATCGAGCAAAACTATTTGATCTTACTAGTTTCGTATCCTTAAAGTTCTAACTGGAGCTTTACGTTATCTGACAAATGCTTGCACTGTCTGGACAGGCCCACTCGAATCCGTGAGCATCTTTCCTCAAAAGATCGCCTCAGACTTGTAACCTACAAGGTTCCCATATAATTTGACCATTATAAATTCCATCGATTTCAAAAGAGACTTTGGCCCCCTGAGTTTCTTTCGGCGTTTCTTCTCAGGGTAGTCATTTTGGAAACTCCGGCCTCATCTAGTGTTATTTAATTACCAATTTATAAAATAAATATCACTTATTTATAATTTATCGAGCCGGAATCTTGACTGCAGCAATTTTTCAGATTTCGCCCACTGCTGGGCGTATAATGCCCGACACTCCCAGACTTCGAACGCCACACAGTCACTAGCTTACGCTATTGGTTCATCTGCACTGTCAACTGCTCGCTACTCCTTCGCCAACTTACACTAATATTAAATCAGCAATCTTGTAATAAAATAAAATAATTTATTTTGTAAATCATGATCCACATAGTTCTTACATAAATTATATTAATTATAATATAATTAATGACAAAGGACCACCAAAGTATCCGCTGCAGTCTTTAAAATCGTGTTCTGGCTGCAGCGAAATCTGCAGAATATAATTTAATGATGATTGTCCCATGCTCTATGTCTTCTAAGACCCATATTACTGAGCAGACTACTTAGACATGTGCTGTCATTATTCGTCTTGAACAGGTATCAATGAACTTTAAAGACCCCTGTTTACCCCATCACGGAATTATTGATACACGCCTATTAATTTAAGAAACGACTACTACCTTACTTTTATCCCATTACAAACGCCTTTCTTAGTAAAAAAAGGGGTCGCACTTAATAGCAGGGACTATTAAACAACCCTTAACAACGTAGCCAAACAACCCTTTTATTTAGATCGTCCCTAAATCCGGAACGAACCGGATATCGTTTCAATAAGCTAAGGAAGTGACGTCATGTAATATGACGCTGCACATCCTTCAGTAGGTTAATGGGCGTTTGGAGGCTTTGATGGTTTTTTGCTGATTCTTGTAATGTGGGACATAATGATTATAATATTGCTGAGGCACTATTGTGTGCGTGTCATTTTGTTCAACACAATTTTGGCAATGATCTGTGGGAATGTGAAGCTAGGAAGAGTGGGCGTTTATCTTTCTTGTAATTAATATTATACGACTAGTTACTGATAAATTTGGTATTTTTTGCAAACTAAGCAATTAATTAAAACTTTTTTTACTGTTAATAGGCTCACTCGAGTTTGACCACCATGTCATCTGATGGCAAGCGATGATATGTTCAAAGATTAGAAATAACCTATTCACTATTGACTTAAAGATTGTAGAGGTAGTCAGGAAACACAGACTCAGGCAGGCAATTCCACTTCTTTTTTCGTAAATTTGAGCTAGTTGTAGCCCCAGTATTGCCATATACCTACTTCTATTAGGGAGTATCGAAATAAAAACAATACGTGACAAAAAGCTACAGAGTGTCTCTTGTGTATCATCTGTAAAAGGCTTATTCGACAAATGATTTGACATCAATTTTCACCACCAACTCCAACAATCAGAAAAAAGTAAAAATATTTTCTCACGCAGCTGAAACCATCGCTTAACATTTTTATTCCACTCCAAACTCTGTACCAAAAGCACTATAATACTGTTATTTATACATTGTCGAACACGATTCCTATTGGAGACTCCATCATCCTAAAAGAGTAGTACCGCAGCCTGCGTGCGAATGGGATGGAACTATAGGAGTGAGGGAGGCGAAGCACGGGCAACGTCCTGATTTGTCAATAAACTTGACCCACATTTCATTGAGAGCGAGTCTGGAAGGCTTTGGAGGTAAAGCTGGGTTATAAGGAGCACAGAAATGTTGTTAAAACTAAAAAAACATTAAAAAATAATTTGTTTTGTATATCAAGATCGATATAGTAATGATTAAATTAACTAAAATGGTTCTCAACAAGTTATTTGTTCATTTTACTTGACCCTTCATCATTGAGTTCATCATATAAGCACAAAGTTTAATATTTCAAACTTAAGTCTAAGTGGACGATCACTTAAAGAAGAGACTGCATACGCTATATTTTGCGCATAGGCGTAACAAATAAAAGAAAATCAATTCTTTAAACAAGTAATTATAAAATTAGGCAGTTTATTCCATTATTTAGGTAATTACTCGTACGATCGGTTTTGATAACAAAAATAACACATAGTAAATTAAAGCTTTATTGTAAATCTGAAAAGATTATCAATGCTGAAACTGAAACACATGGTTACATAAAACTAACAAAATCTTACAAACTAGTACTAAGAATATTGAGAAAAATATATATAATATTAAGAATCATAAATCAAATACATACAATAAAAATAAGCATGCAGTCTTTGCACGAGGACTTGACAAACTTAAGCACTAAATCAGAATTTGACAGATGAGAGCAAAACGTTTTGTTTCACAATACAAACAGAATATTTTAGATAGCACATGTTTGTGGCCGCGGTTTTACGCGAGGTCCTTGTCCCTTGTAACGGGCCTCGGTTTCGGGCGACGGCGCCCGGTCATGTGCCCCGCCTGGCACCAAACCACTGGTCACTGCCATCGCATGCGTGTATTATTACTAGTTTGTGTTATACCTACTTGGGCGAACGCTTAAATTTTATTTCTCCAATATTGAGATCAGTTTTACATGTGCCTAATAGTTAAAAAAACTTATACGACGTGTAATTTAAAGTGATGACCCTCATAGTGATGTGACACGTTTGTTATTATTGGTATTCAAGAAACATATGAAACCGATAATTTGTGGTCAATTCTGTGAGTCACTTATTTTGAGCTGAAACTTTGCATAGAGACTCCATACCAGATGTTGTCTTCAGTCCTTTTGGATAGATATGGGGTTTCCGTTACACGTTGTATACAGGCGAATATAAAAATAACAGTTTATAGGACATCCAAGAATTCGTCAACATCGCTATCAATGGGAAAAGTGCCCAGAACACTGGCCGCGTTGTCACTTTGAATGGGAATGCTGATAAAAAAATGTACTTGGGTAAACGAAATTGCTCTAACCTTGTCCTAAGAAACTTTAAAAGGGGATACATGTTTGTTATAATAAAGTATTTTTTGTTTGTTTGACTAAAAAAAATAAAATTTATTTAATTATAGGCGTAAAATGCGTATTATATCGAATTTGGCAGGACACAGAACATAACAAATTTAGGTAAAAAACCAAATGAAAACATATTCTAATTAGCCTATAAACTTCCCACACAGGTGATGAAAGGGTCAGCCGATACAAATAGTTCAGTAATATACATATTATAATTTAAAAAACTTTTTTGCAAAAAAATAAAACCGACTTCCATATAAAAACCTACAAAGCCAAAAATAATTTTAATTTCGGAAGTCGGTGTTATTGGTTTTGTATTTTCTTTTTTTTCACACCGCCTTCCGAAATTAAAATTATTTTTGGCTTTGTAGTGTTTTTATATGGAAGTCGGTTTTATTTTTTTGCAAAAAAGTTTTTATTTTCGCGCTTTTTAGTGGGTCAATTTGTAATTAATCTAGTTATAAAAGCCAAAATGTCAACTACAAAAAACTAAAAACGCGCGAACAAAAAACACAATATAGAGTAACCGAAAAGATCATCAATGTAAATATTTTTTTTAGACTTTTGTTGATTTTTCAGAAACGGCTTGTTCGATATCGATAAAATTTTCATGGGACCATTTGGGAAGTATACGCTTTAAAAAAGAATTTTTCAAATCAGTTGGCGAGCGACGGAGCTATGCCCGAACAAACATAAAAAAAAAAAAAACAAAACAAACAAACATCCGAATTGAGAACCTCCTCCTTTTTCAGAAGTCGGTTAAAAATAATATAATGTGAGTTATCTAGTAAGAAAAAATTAAATTCCTTGTTTTATGCAGTCCATTTCTTTATATACAGCATAATTTAAAAAAATATAATGTAACCTAATAGGAAAATAAACGAAATGGTTATATTTTTCAATAAAATATACTAAACTTAATTAATAGGATTTCTGAGACGATTGTTATGTTTTTTCATAAATTTTCGGTGATATCTAAACTAGGCTATAAATAAAAGCATAACAAGAAAAAGAATAGAAACTAATCTCAGCACAGAGTTTCACGGTCCATCCATGTACGACTGATAGCAGTAAACCCGCGGTCCTGCACTATGCTAATGCGGCCACGTGGCGCGGGCGTCGAACGGCCTTGTTGGCGGGCAGCGAGGCGTGCGCGCGCGCAGTTACTCGGCTACGTCACGCCGACCCGTACGGTAACTGTGCGCACACGTGCTCGCCTGCCAATACGGCGATAAGCTTTGTTTGTGCGCCCGTTCGTTTGTCCGCCGTGGATTCGCAAGGGCAACTGACAACTGAGTCGGTTTTTAGTCAGTAGAAGTCTGACCCTCCCTTCCGCTAATTCGAGTCATTTGATAATTTCATTCTTTCATTATGTGAAGCGACTCGCGACTTTTCCTGCGTTATAATCATGATGATCAAAAGTTCTTGTGTTCAAGTGTGTTGTGAGCACAACAAACAAACAGATTTACGTGGGTATTTATAACATTTTTTTCTGTTTAGATATTCAGATTGTTTATTATTGTATTGTAATTTAATAACAAAATGTAATTAACTTAGGAACCAATTTAATTGATTAATACTAAATAGTGTTAACCGGAAATCACTTTAAACAGAGAAACCTTCACTAACATACATAAGTTGGCTTTGTACTTGCTATCGGGACATGAAGATTTTATGATTGAGATGAAGTATACATAATATGTTATTTGAGTTATAAACATAATCAACTTTATAATACCCCCACTATAGTAATTCATGATGTGAAAAAAGCCAAGTCAGGCCAAGTATAATATAACTATCACTAGATTATTACGATATAACTTTATAATACACGTAATTAAAAACCTCTTTAATTAAACACATGCAAACAAAACCAAGTGTAAATCTAGACATATACATTTGACATAGCTGTGAAAACTACATCTTTATGAATACATCAATTGGGTCACAAGAAAAAATAAACGGATTAAAAATTATTATTTATAAAATTAACATAGAAATGTTTGTGGCCTCTGTTCCGTTATAATAACATTGCATTCATGAATATTTATAAGTAACATCCTAATGAAGAAATTAAAATGTTTACGACTCCTTATGTGGCTAATAATATTTCCTATTTATTAATGTTCTCGTCGGCACGTTGACTAGGGTAAGGGTTCATGCTGTTTTACTTAAGATTTTTGTCACAAAGTTCAACATTTTGCTTATAATGAGAATCATATTTAAAAACTAAGACACATATTATTATTTTCGAATTTACAAACGAAAAGTATTTACAACATCATTTAATCCAAACAATCTTGCTTATAGCTATATTTTTTAAAAAAAAATTTTATAAAAAATAAATAATTCAGGAAATCATACTCCATACACACAATACATTTCACAATTTAAAAAATTAATCTTTGTTTTAGGCTTATCCACACAAAATCGAAAATAAATAAAACAAAGCAGAACATAATGATAGGCTATCCCACCTGCAAGCGACATGTCTGCCGCAATAAAGTCGTATATACCAGTTACCTGCTGTCATTTTAGGATGGTATTGGAGCTAGCACACATCGTTCCATACTATGTTATATAATGAATGTTTTGAGTCTTCGAACCTAATAAGAGCTCTCGAAGATAGGCGCGAAGTGATAACCGGAGAAAGATACAGCAATTCTCTTTCACTGATATGCTAGCAAGCATGGAAAACAAAAAAAAAAGAAACAGTGTACTGTCAAAGTGAAAATTGTCGTTCTTTTAATGTAACGCTATTATAATAAATATTATTATTTATAATACTATTACTGTAAATATTAGGTTTCTTCTCTTCTTCTGCATATAAACATAACCTGTGCCAAATTTCATAATCTTCCTTAAGCGTAATTCTCGTAAAAAGGTGTAAGTTTTGCTTCTTTTATTAATAATAGATTTAGACACAGACTGACGAGAATTGGCACTCTGGTCTGTTACATTGTCGCGTCGCACTTATCTGCGGGGACCTTACTAAAATTATATTTTTACATAAACAATTGATTTAGTTCAACTTTTCTTTTGGTTCTAGATCAGCAGCAAAACAGAAGAAAGGAATGAGCAGAAAGCAACGCCTTATAATTGCTTTACATGATCAAAACACCATTAACTTGTTCCAGTAAGTGTCTCTTTCAATATCTTTTACTAACCAATTATACCGTTAACTTAATAAGAATTAAAGTTGAGTATATTTGTCAACCTCTGAACCTGAAATCCGGTTCAAGTTTGGCAATCAATTGAGTTGGGAAGTGTTTAATTTGGAAACTGACTTTTAGAGCTGACTTGTCAATTACCAGATTACTTTGTTAAATCTTGGTTGTCACTTTTTTTCTACTTGCTAAGCCCGTTGTCATCATACATTAGAAATTAGATTAAGCGTTAAAATGTTACATATTTGACTACTCTCAAAACCTACATATATTAGAGGTTCATTTAAAAAAATAATCAAACTGTGTTGTAGCACTGTGTGTTCTTGTTAGAAGATCTACAATTAATATTGTTTTAGGACATTCATATAAATATATGTAAGAAAAAGCACAGAAGGTATTTCTATATAAGAAAAGTTACAGGAGGTCTTTGATTGTAAATATTATTTCGTTCGCAAAATCGCAAGCCCTAACAAAAACTTTGATAAAGAAAAATTGTGTATAACTCTGCCAAAAATTTATACCCAATTTTTCTTTGTCAACATTTTAGAAAAGAGCATTGTAGTGTACTGAGGGAAGTGGGCGTTATTATATTAGCAATAAAATTTTAATCTACTTTAGACAAATTGCTAGCTCTGATTTTTGGCTTAAACTGGAAACAATTTACCTGCTTTTCGTCATGAATTCAATACAGTCACGTGACCACTACGGACTTGACTTTGAATCCAGGTTTCGAGGCCACCGCGGGGGGATTGCGGTGAAACGGAGTTGCGGGGGGAAGGCTTTCGTCTCAAAAAGTGAAACGGTTCTAACTGTAAAGCCAAGTTAATTGTCGGGTTTGTTTTGCGAGTGTTATTAATCTTGAGTTATTATATTTGAGACCATACACGAAGTCGTGAGATTTTATAGTTCACGTTTTGTTTAAAAGTTTGTTCTTTACGTGTGATGTGAGCGTTGATTACTTACATGATACTTTGAAATTAAATTACATTAGCTTAAACTCTACACTGAATCTCAGCTTACTATACAGTTTCATATGAGAAATCGGTTTCTTAGTTTACAAAATAAAATATAGTAAGCGGAAACTACTAGAGAATAAGTAAAATCTAGCATTACATTTTTTTAGAGAAAGTTCTTTCTATATTTCATTTTTGCCCAAGTATCAGCGTTCATACCTCCATTTATAAAACAGTGTTCAAGTCAGATAAGAAATTGTACAAAATATTTATGTTATACAGTTATAATTCTTTAATTACAAATAATTTTGCGAAACAATTTACATAAGGTCAAGTGGTATCAATCACAAAAAGCTTGCAAATAATTATAATCTTAGTTTACCTGTCAAATTACAGTTTTACGTTTGACAAGATAAATTACACTACACTATTACTTATTATATTATAAGTACCATCTTTTAGCGTATTGTTAGATTTTAAATTGCTTGTATTGTTTAACCGTTGAACAAAAACTTTTGTCGAATGGTTATCGAGTTAGCAATCGGTAACGGATTGAAGTTAGCCGCCGATTAATGAGCTGTTTAATATATAGTGCAAGTGCAAATTTTTTTGGAAATGGAAATGGAAATTCAAGATTTTTATATTATTATAATAGACGCTAGCTGTTGGTTTAGTCAATGGCAGATTTTTCTTTCATGAGAATTTTAGCTAAGCTTGTGATTTTTTTAGAAGTAAGCGACGATAAAAACATGTAGAATTATATATTTTTGAAAAAAAAAATCTATCAGTGTGGGTAAAATTCACATAAGGTACTAGCAGTCTTGTTAACCCCTCCAACTAAGCTATGCTCGTGCTCGTGTCTGGAGTAGGTTCACGACAACAGTGTAACGAGTGGGATTCGAACTCGTGACCTCTCGATCACAAGTCCGACACCTTAACCATTACGCTATTAATGCTACATTAAAATGTAGATGTGGTCAGCTCACTCAGTACCATTTTAGGGTGGCAGCTGTGATGGCTACGATTTTATTAACTTGCGGAAAAACAAGTCATGTTCATGTGGCATTATCTCAGTTCAATCACAAATGGGATGCTATGGACTCAAGGGCGGATCCAGGACCTAGGTGGACCACTAATTAAAATTTTTAAACATTGTTACTAGATAATACTCCAGTTTCTGTCGTTGTAAACGAATATCGGCAGTGGATGGCCAAGTGGCAGCGGAGTCAGGAAATACAAATTATAACTTCTTGTGACTTAACCACGAAATGTGATCTTATGTGACCCCCCCCCCTGGCACCAAAGCTGGATCCGCCCTTGTATGGACTCCATCAGACACTTAAAACTAATTTGTATGAAACTTTTTTAATTTATTAGAAGCGTTAAATATAATCACAAACTTCTAATACTCCCTGTACATTATTGTTTCACTTTCATTGTTGCATATTGACCCACTGAATCAAATTCGTTTGAAAGAATTTCTTTGAGGAAAAATGTCGTCGGGCGAACTACTTTCTTTTGTATAATTTGTGAGAAGATTCTAAGAGCAAGACGGGGTCAAGGACAAACAATGAATAATGGTTTATTTATACAAATATGAATAAATTATTGTACACTAAACTTTCTATTTTAATGAAAAATGTTTTCTAAATATGCTCGAGGTAATTTTCATACCTAAAGACTAAAGTACTTGTGGGATGGCTCAGCCAAATACCAGCTAGCTGCACTTGACTCGATCGAACGCAGAGCTAAAAGGCTCATAGGTGACGAGGTTCTGGCAGGCAAGCTTCACAGCCTGGCTCACCGGCGAAACGTTGCTTGCCTGTCTATCTTCTACAGATTGTACTTCGGAGAGTGTGCGCAGGAGCTCCACGACCTAATTCCTTCATCCCCCTTTTACCCACCAGACGTACAGCAGGATACCATCCACACTTGGTCGATATACCGTCTTGTCGTACTAAGCGCTTTTCTTCAACATTCATTGTGCGCACAGCCAAGGTGTGGAACTCTCTGCCGGCTTCTGTGTTCCCTGCCACATATGACCCGTCAGCCTTTAAATCAAGAGTGAATAGGCATTTTCTGGGCTCGCTCGTTCGATCGTAGACCTCATCTTACACTTACCATCAGGTGTGATGGAGGTCAAGAGCGGGCTCATTCGTAATTAAAAAGAGTTACCAAATTATACTTTATGATAAAAATATAAAAAAATACATATAAACGGAAATTGAAATATCTCTCTGTGGTTTCAATATAACTGTGTCTTCTCAAGTGCTTATTTACGCGATACTTTTCATCCCAGTATTCCCACAGGATCGGGATTTACTCGGAAACTCTCCCGCGCTAATAGGGTCACGGGCGCGTGGCCACGCACGATACAACAACTTAAATAATTCCGAGCCAATTGCGGTTATGAGTGACCCTCAAAACCATGAAAAAACACAGACTGACGGACAGATGGTATAACAAGTGATCCTTAAAAGGTTTTGGTTTTCCCATTTGTGACACTGAACCCTAATAAAGACATAACCGTGTTAAATTACAGTTAAATCTTTTACATTAGAATGCATAAATTATAGAAAATATGGGGTTCGCCCTATATAATTTTTCCAGAAATTGATTTCTATGATACAATGTCATTTAGGGCAAATATTCGAAATGTACCGCATCGGTTTGGTCCCGTTTTGTCGACGGATTTTAAAGCAGACGTATCTATATTGCGAATGGTTAGAGTAAGCTACCCTTTCTTGTAATATGTATATAATATGTTAGCTATATTACCGGCAAACCAAGGTAATCAGATACTTGTTGCTATGAGAACTAATATCTGAGTTATGAAAATACTTTCATTGTGCGTACAGCTAAGAAGTGCAATTCTCTGCTAGAATCCGTGTTTCTTGATATAACCTGAGGGTAGTTAAGTGAGGACTGAATAGTTTACTTCTAGACAAGCGTGCTTCATGTTCGAATAAATCATCGCTTATCATCAGGTAAGATGGTGGTCAAACGAAAAACAATTAATAGTTGAAAGCTCTCCTCGTACTTGGCGTAGCGTTTTTCGCAAGATGCTTTACATAATGTGCCGTATCCCATAAATTAACCCTTTAAAGGAACAAAGAACATGCAAAGTTGTTGTAAATAAAACAAAAAAACCTCTCTCAGGATCGTAGGTAGCGGGTTTGAGTGTAATTTCCATAGAAGCCAGTTTCGGCCCTTTTTCATCGCTTGACCCAATTTTTTGCGTTAAATAAGAGTCATCTCACGTATGTGAGGCGGATGTCGTGACGCAATTTGCCAAAAGAAAGTTGTGTTTTGTTATAATTTACTAACAATACACGCGGCTTCGTTCACGAGGGAGGTTTTCCTGCGTTATTCCTGGGTCTGTGGGAATTCCGGAATATAAAGAAGCCTATGCTATGTTGCCCTATAACCACCTCTGTCTTCCAATGAAAGTCCTATAATAATCAGTTCAGGCAATCTAAAGATTGGTCAGTACAAACTACAAGACAGACAGACAAAACTTAACATTGTTTGTTTTTTTAGTATCGTGTAAGTTACTACAAGTACTTGGGAAAACAGAGTTATTTTGAAATCACAGACAGAACCTTCAATTTTATTTATATGTGTAGATATACATAGATTGGTTTGCTTTCAAACTAAAATCTCTTAGTGCCGCGCATATTGACTTCTGATAATTGTTGTAGGTACCTCCTAATAAATATATTACAAATATTATCGTCTTTTTGAGTTTATAAGAAGTCATTTAACAATCAAGATATCTCATAGTCTCAAATCATGGTCCTTCATCGATGCCACCGGCCAAGGGTTCCGAAAACTGTATTGGGGTCACTCCGGTCCCGTTATCTGAAGGAACCTGTTCCCTACCGGATCCAGTGCGTACCAACTGACTGACAACTCCTTATTAGTTGTCCAAATTATGTACTTTACCTCGAAGTCGTTTTAGTACGTAAATGTCGAAATTGGTGCGTGAAGGAGCTTTGCTGTTGGCACAGAAAGGTTGGGTGGCAGGTTCGATCGTAATTGTTTATGAGTTTTGGGAATTGTTTTCTTGGTGGGAGCTCTCCACATTATACTTGTTTTTTTTTTTATAATAGGCTCGCATTTGTCCACTATCTCACATTGGTAAGCGATGATGCGGTCGAAGATGATGCACGTTTGCCTTGAAGTAATCTATTCACTCTTGACTTAAAGACGCCTAGGTTATAGTCTATCAGAAAATGCAGAATCAAGCAGAGAATTTTCACTCCTTAGCTGTAAACACAATGAAAGTATTCCCAAAACGTTTTTGTTTTGGTTTGGTGTGCGTCGAAAGTTTGTAATTTTCATTATTTGCTAAACAAGATCTTAATCAATCGATTAAGTAATTAAAGCTATATTTCTGTAAATAAAACAGACAACGGCAAGACCATTTTCGGTTGCTTGTTTATTAGGTTTCATGATGATTTATTAGTTATAAAGATCTGGGTTCACTTAAAATGAGCTTGAATGATTCATTATAATTACTTAGAGCTATGTTTTTAAACTTTTGTACAGAGACGAAACGGTGTTCATAGATTTTATCATCTTATTTTATCAACTTCAGGAAAGTCATAAACATACTGTGCTTAAATGATATTTGGTAGATCAACATAAACTTGTGCTCCTTCATACAAAAAATTTCTCTTAGAGTTGTTTTGTGACATTTTAATTATTATTTTTTGTATTTCTTAGGCAAAGATAGAAATGTTAATTTCACAAACACCAACCTCATAACCACATTTTAGATCTAAGAAATAATATTTCCCATAAGTAAAAGATTATTTTAAGTTATAATTTTGTATTAATTCCTTGACAAAGTTCTGATTTTGAGGTTTGTCTAGTTTTTATACGCCGCATATTGGCAAAACATATTGCATATTGTATTTTAACACTATGCTACCGGTAGTCCTGCCTCTTTTAACAAAATAAATCACTAATTGATTAATTGTGATGTAGATACAGTCACAAACAGAAGCTCAGAGATTACCGTGACAGGTACTCCCGCGCACACAAATCTTAAACAGTTCTAAATACTAACGTATGCGTTCCACATAGGAACGGGGCGCTGCTCGTAAACCCACATAGTGGTCACATACTCACATTTTTGTGGCCAAAATACAGTTTGTTTTTTAATTCGGTGCCCAACTGGTCTTCTGTTTGACGCGTTTCTGTGGAAAGCGAGCGGTTTTTTTATGAATATGTTAGTATACTAGTCGCCCAGTGGTCAAAATTTTGCGCATAATTTATTTATTTTTATGTTTGAACGTTATTATATTTGTATATTATGTTTTTGCACTCCTTCTCTATGTAAACTTTAACTGTGCCAAATATCACAATCCTTCGTCCGCGTTATATTTGTAAAAAAATAGTTATTTAAATAATCTAAAAACACGACTGCTCAACTGAAATGCAAGAAACAAGTACATTTTTATTTAAAAAAGTGACAAGCGGGCGGGACCCAATTGAGCATTTTTTTTTTTAAATAAGATGGTTATTTTCAACTTTTAGTTAAAATATTATTAAAAAGTTGAAAAAAAGAAGTTACAAAAAACACTTGAGATGCTAAGACGAATCTAACGATACCTCAATTATGTGAATCCGTTCAGCGGTTCTGGAGATATGAGGTTATAAATAATATTACATACATACATACAAGATACGCACGAAAAACATAACCCTTCCTTTGCAGTCGGGTAAAAAGGGGTACAAAGTTTTTGCTTCCCCCATTTATATATAGATAAATAATCTAAAGTTCTCTGAGATACAAAACACAGTTAATCAAACAGCTTGTAAGTTTTTATTTCACCTCATCTGAAAGTAAACTTTGGTGTGGATGACGATGAAGCGCGCTTACCTAGAAGTGAACTGAAGTGAAGAATTCACTGAAGTGAAGTGAAGAATTCACTGTTATTTAAATATCCCCAGGTTATAGCTATCTATCACATTATAATTTGCGAACCAAATCACTTATTCCACCCACTATTATTTTCTTAAACCACAGAATAACTCAAATACATAATTGATTGTCCTATTATACTCATACCAATAACCCAGAACAAAAAAATACTAGCAAAAGACTTGAACCCAATGTCATTTGCTGAGAATAACGTGCGAAACTAACCCGTTCATTACCGCGTATTATACTATGCTGATTATTACCGCTTGAAGTCTTAGCGGTACGAGGGTTAAGTCAGCTGGTGACCACCGTAACTGACAATAGCGAGTAATAAGTCGCGAGTTTAACTGGGTTTTGGAACCAGATTCTGGGTCGTCGAGGTTAATTTTATCAGCTTAGGTAGGTGGAGTTTTGAGGCCGTATTCGTGTCATCATTAAGTCTTTTTATGTTTTGTAAGAGAACGAATAATGTAGCTAGAGAATTCAGGTTACTATCAATCTTGTTAATGCCTCCAACTGAGCTAAATATGCTTGTATCTGGAGTGGATTCACGGCAATAGAACATGGGACCTCTTGATAACAAGTCCGACACCAGTCCATTGGGCTTTTGACCAATTTAGTATATTTATTTCTTGCCGGATCAGACAGAATGTGGAAATTCACTCTGTGCTCTACCAGAACAATCAATATAGGTAAAAAGGATCAAATGGGATCGGTTAGGTCACGTAAGCTGCAAGCATGACAGCCGTTGGACGAAGGTATCCACGCAATGGGTGCCTGATGCCATCGAAGCTATCCCAAAAGTAGATGGCGAGAAAACCTGAGAGCTAACTGTTATGGCTGGTCCAAGGTGGAACTTGAAAAGAGCTTTTGGAAGGAGGCAGAGGCCATTGCCCAACAGTGGGACTTGAACAGCTGGATAAAAAATCTCGCATTTATAGATATCATAGCTGTCTACAGGTTCCATAACAAACTCACAAACCGCTATTCATACTTATAAATCAAATTCTTAATTTTACAAAACACAGCGTCCGTACGTAACTGGAATGTAATTAATACTTTTTTAAATAAATACATGTTTTGCTACGGTACAAGTGTTGAGAGGTGAGCGGTTTATGAGTTAAATCTAAAATGATGATCGTCGTAACAAGCATTAATTCCAAATGATAGGCATCATTGCATTGTTGCAATGTGAAAGAATTATATACAAGGAATTGCATTATCTTTATTATTTATTAACGGATTCACAGTCGATATCATCACATTTTATAAGCCTTGTAAGGAATCTATGACAATACGTGCTATTTATTTATATTTTGAGATAGTCTCAGCTAAAGAGACAGTGCAAAGTAGTCCGAATTAAACGTCTATTGAAACTCATTTCACAAACACCATCAACCTTTCACAAATTAGTATATAATTAAAACATTAATAAATAGTCCCGTGTAAAAAGCCACTTTAAGGCATGCATAACACTTGTGATACATAATTATAGCTTTTGGATATAAATATTGAAATCAAACAGAGAAAATAATTTAAAAAGTAATTTTATAAAAGTATATTATTCGAAAAAAAGATCAATTTAATAAAAAAAATCTAGTAACATCGAATATAATAAAACTATAGTTGTATTAACATAAGATTAACCCGCCACTAACTTATCCCTTGCACACTAACAGTATCCCTTGAGTTCGTTCAGTCCGCGAGCACCCAATTTCATGAGATTTAGCTGTGAGCCGTTACGCCATATTAAATTGATTCACTGAGTATTTATAAAAGCATATATAAAAAAGAGCAGTTAGTACTTAATTAAATAACGTTCATGATATGTAATGCGATACATGGTAGTCCACTTAATAGAATAAATATGGGTCGTTTCAAGCGACTGCATCCAGTTTTAGAAACTTAAGGATACCATCCCCTAGCGTTTATCGGAATAAACATAGGACACACCGTGATTGAATTCTCACTAGCAATGTTAATTTAAGTGCGTTTTGCAGCCTACCCAAACGTCCTTACCTTGGTATTGTTCGTCAAATCGTTAAGGTCCTTGTTTTAAGTTGAGCCATACGTTATCTGACAAATGCTTGCACTGTATGGACAGACCTACTCAAATCTGTGAGCATCTTTCCTCAAAAGATCGCCTCAGACTGTATTCTACAAGGTTTCCATATATTTTAACCAGTATAGATTGTATGGACTTTAAAAGAGACTGACCCCTGAGTTTGTTACGGTGTTTCTTCTCAGGGTAGTCAGTTAGGAAACACCGTGTTCGTGGAACGAAACGCACTAATAAAAAATGTATATTTTATTGTTAAAAACTGGCAACACTCTCTTCCATTATAATTCAATAAAGCAACTACAAGTGCTCCTGAGCAATATTTGTTTAATTTGGAATTACTCAGGAAATCTCTAACACACCGGCCTCATCTAGTAAGTATTTACAAAAAAAAATGACGTGTAAAAGTGTTATTTAATAACCAATTTTGCAAAATAAAGATCATTTATCATTTAATCTGAAAACCAGATTTTTTACAAATAAACATAGGCAAATAAATCATAAATCACTCTAGGGTTAGTTCAGGCATCACTTTTCGTTCAGTATAACTAGTATTTGCGTGTTGCGCGAGGTGCAAGCACCTCGCGTGCTTGTGAAAAAAACTAAAGCATTGCCCCTCTAAATCAAGTATTTGCGTGTTGCGCGAGGTGCAAGCACCTCGCGTGCTTGTGAAAAAAAAAAAAGTAAGCACCTCGCGTGCTTGTGAAAAAAAAAAAAAAAAAAAAAAAGAGGGGGGGGGGGGGTGATGGGGGGGGTTTTCAGAAGTATTTTGACTAAAGCATTGCTCCTCTAAATGAATCTGAAAAAAAAAATGTTCCAAGTCTCTTAGATTCCGAGATCCGCCTAAAGGGGGGAGAAGGGGGGCGGGGGGGGGGACTTTGAAAAATGGTTTTTACTTTACCGAGCCTCCTCTATACGAATCCGTAAAAAGAAAAAAATACGGGTCTCGTAGTTTCCGAGATACGATAGGGGGGGGGAGAAGGGGGGGGGGGGAAAGGGGAGGTTTGGCACTTTTCCCGTAGGTTTGAGAGTTACTTGTTTACGAATCTGTCAAAATATACCCACCTCCCCATCCACCATCTGGGAGAACAATTATGTCAATGAGTGAGTCAGTCAGTCAGTCAGTCAGTGAGTGGTAATTTAGCTTTATATAATATAACTAGTATTTGCGTGTTGCGCGAGGTGCAAGCACCTCGCGTGATTGTGAAAAAAAAAAAAGTGGGGGGGGGCTGATGGGGGGAGATAGGGGGGGGTTAGTATTTGCGTGTTGCGCGAGGTGCAAGCACCTCGCGGTTCACTTTAAAAAAGAAAGAAAATGGGGTGGGGGTTATGGGGGGGGGGTTGCAAAAGTATTTGGACTAAAGCATTGCCCCTCTAAACTAACTAACTAATAAAAAAATTGATTCACTGAGTATTTATAAAAGCATATATAAAAAAGAGCAGTTAGTACTTAATTAAATAACGTTCATGATATGTAATGCGATACATGGTAGTCCACTTAATAGAATAAATATGGGTCGTTTCAAGCGACTGCATCCAGTTTTAGAAACTTAAGGATACCATCCCCTAGCGTTTATCGGAATAAACATAGGACACACCGTGATTGAATTCTCACTAGTAATGTTAATTTAAGTGCGTTTTGCAGCCTACCCAAACGTCCTTACCTTGGTATTGTTCGTCAAATCGTTAAGGTCCTTGTTTTAAGTTGAGCCATACGTTATCTGACAAATGCTTGCACTGTATGGACAGACCTACTCAAATCTGTGAGCATCTTTCCTCAAAAGATCGCCTCAGACTGTATTCTACAAGGTTTCCATATATTTTAACCAGTATAGATTGTATGGACTTTAAAAGAGACTGACCCCTGAGTTTGTTACGGTGTTTCTTCTCAGGGTAGTCAGTTAGGAAACACCGTGTTCGTGGAACGAAACGCACTAATAAAAAATGTATATTTTATTGTTAAAAACTGGCAACACTCTCTTCCATTATAATTCAATAAAGCAACTACAAGTGCTCCTGAGCAATATTTGTTTAATTTGGAATTACTCAGGAAATCTCTAACACACCGGCCTCATCTAGTAAGTATTTACAAAAAAAAATGACGTGTAAAAGTGTTATTTAATAACCAATTTTGCAAAATAAAGATCATTTATCATTTAATCTGAAAACCAGATTTTTTACAAATAAACATAGGCAAATAAATCATAAATCACTCTAGGGTTAGTTCAGGCATCACTTTAGGGTTACGAAATTCCAACGAGATACCGGGGCCCTTGAACGCAGGGGCAATGGAAAGAAGTGGGTTCTTCGTCAGTAGAAGTCTAACATTCCCTTCCACTCCAACAAGAGCGGTAGGAGGCATTTCCCCTCCCCCAAAAAACAAAATGCCACTTTGTACAGGATGGCCCGTTTACAGTGGTCCAAAGATTTTTTTCAGCTGGAGTGCATCATAAGTGATCCTTTAAAAGATACTTTATTTAAGCGAAAACTTATGGTTTAGAAATTATGTTTTTTTTTTTTTATTTCCCGAAATTTCAATATTTTTGACACAAAACCACTCTGTTATGAAAAGTAATGGACCGAATCGAATGAATTTGGTATAAGCATAGTGCAATAATCTACCTATCGCGCTATAGGCTCATCTAGTATAAATAACTAAACTAGATTATTAAAAAAAAATCATAATTTCTAAACCATAAGTTTGCGCTTAACTAAAGTATGTGCAGCACTGGACCACTGTAAACGGGCCACCCTGTATTATGTTGAGCTGAGCTTCTTTCATATTGTGTTGTTACTAGCTTCCGCTCGTGACTATGCCTGTTTTATATAATAATATAAGTATATAATATTCTTATGTAGAGACATCTACATTATTTAATGTCTTGGCAATGTAAACGTGAGAAACAACTAGAGTTATTTTGGCATTTATAATATGTTTTCTATAATCTTCTTCTTCGCCGTTTCGCTCTTGGCAGAGTGGTCGAGGTCGTTATTTCTGTTGAGTGACCCGCCTCACAATGCGCCGCGTCTCATCTCTCGCAGCAGCCTTCCTGGTACATTCGTGCACTGGGTCACCGAGAGCAGCACTTATCTGATCTGTCCATCTCATCGGTGACTTTCCACGCAGCCTCGTGCCTTCCAATGGACCCTGTACTACTAGGCACTCGATCGAGTTCTGGTCCCTTCTCGAAACGAGCCCAAAGAAAATGAGGATGCGAGCCTGGACTACAGAAGAGAGGCGGTCCTTGATACCAAGTTCTTGGAGTAAGAGTATAGAAGCATTTGTACGGAATTCCGTCCAGGACACAACGAGCATTCTTCATGTAGATATACAGATTGTTTAATATTGTCATCTAATTTAATATTATGGTATAACAATATATAATTGACTAACGACCCAATTTAATTGACGATATTACACCTGACAAAAAAAAATTGCAGCAGTTAATGCCATCTTACTAGTTCTTTTCTTCTGCAAAGATTAATTATAATCCCTAAAATAATTAACTACAGCAATCACTTCACACATAACAGTCTAAACACTAATTAATTTCACAAAAATATTCACACCTCACAGAATTGTGTGAAACGTAATATAATTATAAATTAATTGTTAGCAAAATGCTCCACTTAACAGCTTAACAACGTGCTATACCAACGTGACGTCACTAACGGTAAATAAATCTAGTTCGGTTTTCAAAAATTCAAACTAGTGTTACAGAAATGGCGGAAACCGTTACGTTATGAGTTTTTATAACTTTTTGTTTAATTTATCGTTGACCAAGTTAGTTATTATGGGTGAGAAGTTATATGTAATATAACTTGGGGATCTTTAAGACTATAGTGAATAGATTACTTCTAGATAAGCGTGCTTCATCTTAGAACACATTATCGCTTACTGTCAGGTGAGATGGCGGTCAGCCATGAGCTTATCAACAAACGAAAGTAATGTTTAAGAGTTTGTGTCTTAGTTTGTATGTTAGTGCTTCAGTTATTGAAATACTAAAATCATTTAATAACAGTCTAGTCTATTTGAAGAAAAAATATTATCTCTTCAACTTTAATTGAGAGCATAATCAATCCGAATCATTCAGTTCCGTTCATCAATACAAATAAATAAAATCATTAAATCCTTTTGGAAGCTTTGCAATCAATCAAGCCGAGTGTGTCAATATATACGATACGCTACCAAACGACTCCATCATGACGTCATACGCAGGGTTTTCCTAATAAAGTTGTTATTAGCCGCCAGTAGCGGGAGATTAATTGCAAACGGAAGGTGCGCCTGCGTAAGTTACCATGAGGGACAACGACAGAAGGTTTAGGAGAGAAGATTATACCCATTATAGAATCCAAATGAAGGACACAGTATGGTTCATTGCTTTTTTTTAATTGATGATAGGATTGCGTTTGACCACCATCTCACCTGATGGTAAGCCATGATGTGGCCCAAAATGTCCACGTTACCTAGAAGTAACCAATTCAATCTTGACTTAAAAACCCCCAGGTTATAGCTATCAGGAAATATAGTCTGTATTTACTTTAACTTCCTAACTATTTATAGAACAACAATTTTTATTACATTTTTATTAAAATGCTCTTGTACTTATGACCATATACTGCAATTTCCGAGTACCCAAAAAAAAAATAAGAACACGAGGAAAACTGTGATCATTAATGTAAAGAAAGTATGTTGGTGAAAGAACGTTGATATGTCGTAAGTCGGTCCAGTGGTTGCGGGTCCTACTTACGAGATATAGGTCATGAGTTCAAACGGAGTCTAGCACACCATTTTAGGTAATATATATCATTGCACTTTCGTGTGGAGTAACCTGGAATATGCTTCTGAAATCTGGAATCCAGGTTACAATAAATACATAGACTGAATTGAGGATATTCATAGAAGGTTTATCAAATATTTATGCTTTCATCAGAAGATCCCGTATCATTCCGATAACTACCACAGTCTGTGTAGAAAATTTCATTTACTTCCCTTAAGTACTCACCGTGAGATATCTGACTGCATTCTACTGTTAAAAATTTTAAACTATAATATTGATAGCCCCGATCTCTTATCTAAAGGTAATTTAAGCATTCCGACTAAAACCCGGTATAATCCACCTTTACGGGTACCTTTCAGCTCAACCAAGTATAGGCAAAATTCATTTATTGTGCGTGCAAGCAGAAACTTTAATAACCGGTGTAAGCAGCACGATTTTGACCCGTTTATAACGAGTGTGATTGCAGCTAGAAGTCGCTTAAGCCTTGATTTTTTCAAGAATAATTAATATCTGTAGTTATTGTGTTGTATGTGTTATTTATATCTGCTATCTATTTAGTCATTTTAAATATTGTATTTATGATAATGGTTATATTAAGACTACCTTTTAAGTGTTCACTGTAAGATTTTCTTGCCTCTAAACGTGAGGACTTTTAATTGGCTCACTGTCTACTATACTATTTATTTTCTGTATTTAATAGCTGTTAGTCCTCCATACTTCTTAAATAAATAAATAATCATTGTTCTCAAAACGGTGAAGGACGACATTCCATACATTGTATCAAAATTCGCAAACGTGTGACATCCGTGGTGGTTTCTCAACAGTGGGAACATTATATACTGAATTATAATTATTAATATATGCAGGTAAACTAGGTGTACCTACTTATTCGCAAATCCAGCATCAGACATAATATCATGAGCAAAACACATACTAATAAATTTTTAAATCAATAATATCACTTTGAATCATTTATTAAATTAGTTACGAGCACTATTTCAAATTACTTCCTAAATAACCTAAAAACAACTCTATCCACTGCCTAATACACACTAAAAACCAACTTTGTTAGATACCATACACTCATGCGCAGAACAGAGCAGTCCCAATAGATGTTATCAGGCAGATCTTTCGGATTATTAATGTTAGATCCACAATAAAATGCGGGAGTCCGCGCACCTCTACGACGTTTAGGAAGAAATTATAATACTCTTTTTTCAGACGTAGATTTATTTTCTTTATCAGCTATTAAAATTCGTACTGAGTTACTTAAACTGATTGAAATAGCAGAGGACTAACTTATTTTCAGAAATGTGTTAGGTATTATAAGAGTAAAACTAACTAATCTGTATTATTAATAAGTAACGTTGTACTTGTGATCCTCTTTTTAATTCGAATATGTAACTTGTGGATAACGTTGTTAGTTACGCACTAATATACCTAGATTATAAGTTAATATTAACCATGTATAGTGTGTAATTGTTGGTTTTCCTCAATAAATAAAATAAAAAATAAAATAAAGATACACTCAGAATCGCTTGAGGACCGAAGCTGTGTAAATTAAGTTGTATAATTTCAAATCGTTGTAGCTTTGTGATAGCGGTAAGTTATTGATGCTGAGTAAGATTGGCATTTGATGGGTCGTTGAAATGAAAATTTTTGTAAATTGACTTCGAATCTATAATTTTATTTGCTGCATTAAGTCTTCCGATGTCGGTAAATCTAAGAGAGAGAACTAGGAATATGAGTAGAATTCACATTGAATACAATCTTGTTAATCTTTCCAACTAAGCTAAATGTGCTTGTATCTGGAACAGGTGGGGCTTAGCCATTTGGTTATAGTCGCTTAATCAACAAAAGCTTTTCCATTTCATGGCCATCACATAGACTTTTCATGGCATATTTCCGTGGCATATTTAGATCCGGTAAATGAATGAACATTTTTATAATTTGATATTACAAGCACTTAGGCATGTTCAGTAACATATAATACACGTCTCCATTAACATAAAATCTGACGTTAAAAAGCTAACTTTTTCTTTGTAGGGAAAACGTTCAAATAACTCCTTCCGCTGTGGGTGAACGTGTTCCTTCAGTTGAACTTGTGATCTAACGCCGCAAAAATCTCATTAGAACATTACTGCAGCCCTGACCGGTAAATAGTAAGTTTAAGAACACAGACATGTTATCCACACAAGAATCAAACCAATGATCCTTGGTTGCCATCAAGTTATTAATTTTATAGCACACGTAGATAGAATAAAATAGATTACACTTCATTGAACACCAAAGTTAATAAACATCTCTTATACAACGTGTAATTTAAAGGGTATATACATACCAAGTGCATGGCTTCTTTGGATGATAACAAACGATATGGCAAGGGTTTTGTAGTCCTAAGTCTACGTGTGTAGAACTTATTGCAAATTCCAATACATATACCAGAGACCGAATTTTTCAAATTAAGAAAAAACGAAAAGAATTATCGTGTTATTGGCAAGTGACGTGGAAAGTTATTGACCCTCGTAGTGCTGTGACATGTTTGTTATGATTGGTATTCAAGAAATATATGAAACCAATAGTTTGGTATCAATTCTTTGAGTCAGTTATTTTGTGCTGAAACTGTGCATAGAGACTCCATACCAGATGTTGTCTTCAGCCCTTTTGGATAGATATAGGGTTTCCGTTACACGTTGTATATTATTATACTAACTTAATTCTATCGGTGCAATGTCGGTTTTAACTATACTATACTAACATTATCAAGCGGAAAAGTTTATTTGTTTGTTTGAACGCGACAATCTGCGAAAGTACTGGGTGGATTTGAATGAAATTTGGTATGGGCGTAGTTTAAAGCTTGAGGTAGGTTGTAAGCTGTTTTTACCCGACTGAAAAAAAAAGAGGGTTGTATTTTTATCGCGCCCCGTGCTACTGTCTCTGTATATACCTCAATCAAAATGAATTCTTGCCAACATAAGTAAAACATACTTAGAATCGAAGTCCAAATCAGTCAAGTAAACAATTCTAAGTGTTCAAGTTCTTGCGAAGTTTCACGGACCTGCTCGCAGTAGTTACAATGTCACGGTTGCAAGAAACGAGGTGCGCCCGCGCCGCCCGACTGCGAAAGAAAGTTGATGACGCACACACTCGCACACAGTGAGCGCTTCTTTGTTGCGTGAACGGGGGCGGGGCGTGCGTGAGTGTGTGTGAGTTAGATGAATTGATTGGAGGAGTTTGTGTCACTGTGGTATATAGGATAATGGTTTATATCTTCTTTCATTTTATTGGCCTGGAAATGATAACTTAACAAGGTTATGGGCATTTTGTTCAAGTATTTATTGCAATCTATAATGTACACATACGGGTGGATTAAAATTACAAGAATCAATTATGGACCCCGTGTAATATTTATCAATATTTAAAATAGGTAAGAGAGTTAATTAGAGAGGAGTTTTATGTAAACAGTGTAATTTTTAGTTTGGCAAATATAAAATGCCGTAAAAATTGGACCTGGAGTTTATAAGTGGTCTTATCTCCAAAGTTACATGTAAAAGTTGAATATTCCTATTCCAAACGGTCTACAAACACATAAAACTATATCGCTGAAAATACCGCTAAAACCTTAATTCTTAGTTAATTAACCTTTCATTCTTAGTTCATCTGGAATCATGGCGCTTGCAACAGTGCAAAATATTGGAAACTCGAAACAATATAAATTGGCCAAGTGCGAGTCGGACTCGCCCATGAAGGGTTCCGTAGTAACTATAATAAAGATAATATACTTAATATATTTATTTGAAAAAAAAAACAAAAAACCTTACAAATTTCTTAAAACTAGCTTATTTACAATTTTTACAACTACGCAAAATAACTTTATTTTTCAAGTATTTGTATGAATTACAATGTTATATTTGCGGTTTTATAAAATATAGTGTATCTCAAAAACTGATGACTCGATCTCGTTCAAACTAATTTTGGTTGAAAGTTTACATTAAGATCTACAACATATGTTTTTTTTAGATTTTTCACTCAATTATTATAGAAGTTAGAGGGGGTGGGACACACATTTTACCACTTTGGAAGCGTATATCTTTTAAACAATTATCTTTATGAAAAAATCATTTTAGAAACCTTAATTTCATTTTTAAAGACCTGTCTATAGATACCACACACGTATAGGTTTCATGAAAAAAAATATTTTCAGTTTCAGTTCCATGTATGGGGAGCCCTCTTTATTTTAAATATTTTTTTAATTTTCTCTAAAAATCAGAAAGCGGTTTACAGAATACATCTACCTACCAAGTTTTACATGTATAGTCCTAATAGTTTCCGAATAAAATGGCTGCGACATATGGACGGACGGACAGACAGACAGACGGACAGACATGTCGAAACTATAAGGGTTCCGTTTTTTGCCATTCGGCTACGGAACCCTAAAAACACATTGTAAAAATCCCGTCGTAAGTTCTAATGATACAATAATAAAACCATCCAGTATACTTCACTTTCACTTGCAAAATTGCTAAGTCATAACTTATTTTTCAAATCATTAACGTGTACTTGCATTGTGGGTGTGTGTGTGGTTACAAGTTTACTACCACACACACACAAGTGCGTCGTCGCGAGCGTCCACACAAGCGATCTCAGTAGGTCACGTTACCGGGGCGCGCGTCGATGTCTTTTCTATGGACATTAACGCTATAGGCGCGGGAACAGATTTTTATTATGAACTAGCTTCGGCTCGTGACTGCGTCTGCGTTAGTAGATTTCGCACATTTTCTTGAATACAAACCTAAAAAGAATGATCAAATTTGGTGCTCACGTTTCGAAGTTATGAACATATATTTCGTCGATTCGTTTTACAGAAATCATTTTCATATGAAGTTGTAATCTGTATAATAATATAGATTATAATTTTAAGTTAAAACGATTTTGATCTGATTTATGGCGCAAAAGATTTTCTCGTCTTATTATTCTCACTGTTGAAAGTTTTTAATGGATGGATATAGATGGAAATTAACTGCTTTAGCATAGTATAATTGAGCTACCATTGAAGATACTAATATCAGTGAAAATCATAGACTGTTTGTAATATTTATAGGTAATCAAATCGCCTTAAAACCTTTTTTATCTTTGTTGTTTCAACAACGAGGACAAATATTATTCGATAAACATTTCGTCAATTCACCTAGTATGTATGAGAAAATGCTGTGTTTACTATAGAAATATTTACGACTATAACATAAAGAAATGCCCAAATCATAAAAACCGTATTAGCGGAGCACTGCGAAATGTAAAAGTCTCCAAGTCATGTTAGTAAACAACAGAGAAATCAAACGATCCTGAACCTTATTGCTCATGACGTTATTATTTACGTTTTCTATTTGCCAAGTAAAAGTTTTACTATACTTGTAGTATTGGGAAAATTGTTAAAAACAGATCTTTTTGCGTTGAGTTTAGTGACATTGTTATTAAAACGCACTGTCACGGCATTCAATGGAAATTTTCGTGAAAGTTATCGTATTAATCGTCGCCAGTTTAATTGTTAACTGTGAATGTTATAGAGGTTTAATAAGACAAAGGATTATAAATTAAATATTAAGTTAAATACTCGTAAATGTTTTTTATGGCTAATAAGGTCAATTGTTACTAACAATAATCTTATAAACAATATTAGTAAACAGTATAACAAAATAAATAAAAGAAATAAACAAAAGTATATTCGTAACACACCATAGACGCGAGTGTATATCGTCTATGATGTCCGGACCAGCAGCGACATAGCGTGGAACAATCAGGGCAAGTTATAAACACATGCATTCAGTTTAAAAACAAATATAGCCATGTAAATAAACTGTCAAAATAACCGTTTGGACAGTAAAACATTTAGCTCGCATATCTTTTATTGTTTATCGTAATAAATGATAAAAAAGATGTTATCTTTTTGAGTAATTCGCAGTGACTGTTACACTCAAAATGTTATAACTAAAAAATAAAAAGAAACATATTGTTTGTTATTTAAACTCATTTGTTCGACGATGCGGTGGCGGTTAACGTTGTTCTATTTAAGTTGCAAGCGATCATCGATTTTGGAGGGAATAGGTACTTTAACAATGGTAGTCATTAAGAGAAAATTTTAAAATTTCTTCCAAAACCTTCTCGATAATTTTATCAAATCATTTCCTGTAATAAAATCACTAGCTAAAAACATCAGTTATCAGAATTGATCGAAACACACTCCACTTTTAAGTAAAAATAAAAACTACTTTCAAGCTTTGTATATAAACTAGTTAATGCCACAAACATACACGTGATTCCCAAAATTATAAATAAAAAAAATATGCTGAGAATTGGTGGTTTTGCATAAATCTGACACATAAATATTATCCTAACCAATGTTTTCCGCTATACGCGTATACTTTAATCTATATGTCAATGTAGGTATCATTTACCATAGACGTTGAAAAAGTGAATATATTTTATAAGAACCATTTTATTCTACCAATAAGGCCTATATATGTTAATTTATTCTTTTATTTTAAGTGTCTAAAGCCCATAGAACAATAAGTACTATAAACTAAATCATATTTTTAATAATTATACGATAAAACTGTTACTATTATTAATAAACTGAAACATAACTATTTATTTCAGCTATACTCGTATACATATTGATTACATTTTTTATATCCCAATATTTAAAAGACATTGAAACTATAAAATATAATTATTATTTACAATTATAATATTGAAGTTGTTTGTGCACTCCCTTTCCGCTTGTCACTTGCTCCACCGGCTACCACCTGCAATGCAGTACATATAACAATGAGGTACCGAACAGAAAATAATGACAGCCTCATATCTCGGTGAACGACCTATGAAGGAGCCTTTAATAATACTATCGCCCTCAAAATAATAATATCATCGGACAGTTCCGTTAAAACATTGTCTACTTGGCTATAACATACATTTGTATACTGTGGAATCCATCGTACTAACAAGGATTAGGAAATTTATCTTTTTATTATCTCCAGGTAAGTCAATAATGAATAGGTTACTTCTAGACAAGCGTGCTTCGTTTTCGACCACATCATCGCTTAACATCAAGTGAGATCGTGGTCAAACTCAAGTCTATCAACAATAAAAAAATTGGCCAAGTGCGAGTCAGACTCGCCCATGAAGGATTTCGAAGTAACTATAATAATCAGTGATCGGAGTAGGTAGATTGATTTTACGTACTTGCATCATGAATAGTCATAGAAATCATAACATGGATAAGCCTTTTTCCGGGATTTAATTTTGGTACTTACGGGATTGAATCAAATAATGTGAATGTAAAGATTTTTAAACTACTCTATTTGAAATTTATAGAATGCGATTGTTTAAAATTGTTTTTTTTATTATTTATCAAGTAATAAAATTAATCTTACTTTTGTGCGTCCATTCGAAACTTACATATGACTAATTTAGTAGTTACTTCTAGCAAGTTTATTATCTACTGCTTGTAATTATTATATATTATATTCTTGAATAAATAAATAAAAGTAACTTTTTATACTCCTTAATATTTTTTCGCATTCAGTGCAATAACTTTTTATGAACTTGAAAACAGGGAAAAGGATAGGCATACTATTGTTTTTACAATATACCTATCCTCTTCTTGGAGTCGTTGCAGTGTCCACCTCTTCTATCCTTTACTGTTTCTCTTCATTAATATTAAGTAGGTACATATTATATAGTGCGTGTCACGAAACATGAGACTTGACCTGTGCTGCCCTTACTCTTTCCGTCACCCGCTGTCGTTGACAACAGTACTTCAGTAGGATAGCGGAGAGGCAAGTCCCATCTTTCATCGCACGCACATTAACTATTATTAGTAGAATCCCACTTTACGTTTGCTACGTTTTTACTCAAGTTTAGCCATGCCATAGTTTTTTTTTATTATAGAAGGCCGATCACATATCCTATTAAAAAGACAGCAAAAGGGTTAAACATTTCTTATTCATATTCATATATTCTTCATCCTACATATTACAATATATGAAATTCCTAAAAAATCTTAATTATTACAAAATCCCGGAATCTCGGAAGCATATCCATATTAATATATACGTGCCAGATCATTGACCCTAAATCAATCTACCTACTCCGATCACTGATAATAATATAATATAATATGTATACCTATTTATTTAGAAAAAGAACCTTACAAATTTCTTAAAACTAGCTTATTTACATTTTTTACAACTATGCCAAATAATTTTGTTTTTCATAGTGTTTGTATGAATTACAAAGTGATATTTGCAGTTTTAGAAAATATGCTGTATCTCAAAAATTGCTAACCCGATCTCGTTCAAACCAATTTTGATTGAAAGTTTACATTAAGATCTACAGCATATATATTTTTTTGAAATTTTTTACTCCATTATTATAAAAGTTAGGGGGGCGGGGTGGGGGGTACATTAACTTTATGAAAAAGTGGTTTTAAAAACCGCAATATCATTTTTAAAGACCTGTCTATAGATACCACACACGCATAGGTTTCATGAAAAAATATAAGTATATTTTTAGTTTCAGTTCCATGTATGTGGAGCCCCCTTTTATTTTTTTATTTTTTTTTCTAAAAATCGGAAAGCGGTTCAGAGAATACATCTACCTACCAAGTTTCACATGTATAGTCCTAATAGTTCCGGAATAAAATGACTGTGACATACGGAAAGACGGACAGACAGACATAACGAAACTATAAGGGTTCCGTTTTATGCCATTCGGCTACGGAACCCTAAAAAGGTACTAGCTCAATGGAAAAGGATGTGGACGGTGGAGCATACAGTGGAGGTGTGCCCCGCTTGGGTGGAACACCGCCGTGTCCTCGTGGAGGCGATCGGCGGCGGCAACCTCTCGCGCCCGCCCTTCAGGTCATGGTGCGGGGCGAGGGGGAATGGGATGCAGTCGCCTCCTTCTGCAAAGCAGTCATGCTAGCGAAAGAGGAGGCTGAACGCGTGATGGAGAGACAACTTTCTTCCTCCCGCCCCAGCCGCCGCGGGAGGCGCCCCGGGCGTCGGGGATCGCGAGCCGATCTCCGGCCACCGTAGACAGGGGCTTGCGGACGGCGAGCAGGGCTAGCTCACTGTCCGGGCCAGAACCCAGACAAAGACAAAGACCAGGCCCGAATCGGCAGCGTGCCATGTTCCGCGCGTGCTTCAAAGAGCTGTCAGCAGCATTAGGTCTATTGCCTTACCGGGTTGTGGGATTGTTCTAACGAAATACCGCGGCCTCGGAACGCAAAGGCAACTGAAGGAGCAGGGTGGGTTTTTAGTCAGTAGAAGTCTGACACTCCCTTCCACTCCACCCGCAGCGGGAGGGGTCATTTGTTGATTTTCAAAAAAAAAGGCAGGCAATGGCCCTATGGGGCCTCGTCACTAGAGTACTCCTTTTTTTTTTTTTTTTCTTGTGTGTGGCATCTCGCAGGTCAACCTCTGAGGTTGTCGGCTGCTTAACCGGGCTTGCCTGTGGTTGCCTTAATTAATTAATTAATTAAAGCCTCCAGCCAGGGCTTATTAGAAAACTTACAAACTAGGCGACTACACGCTAAGGGCACCCCCTGTGGGGTACGGACCTCGGCTTAGGGCGTCGCAGTGGGAGGGCAGCTAGGGACAGTCTGGATCATATCATTTTTATTATTAATAAGGGAATTTAAAGCTACTGGCTCAGCGTCGCGGGCTGGCTCTGGCAAGGGTCGGGGCGGACTATTACGGGGACGTCGCGGCGGGCCTCGGCGGCGAGGACGGAAGGACGGTCGGTTTTTGTTTTTGTGTGCCACTGTACTTGTTTCCCTACGGCTCTCTTGGAGCAGGGTGATTGCGTCATCGGGAGTGACAAGGGTGTGCCTTGGTCGGCGAATCTTAGAGATACGCGAGGGTTCGTATTGGGCGGCCGATACGATAAGGGGATTCCTATGTTGGATTGCAGTATCAAAGAAACGCTTGGAGACACGTTTCATGAACTGCTGGATGGTGGGCATCTTGAGGTCTACGTGAAGAAGCTCATTTCGAACATAAAAGGGGGCTCCCGTGACTCTACGGAGGAATCAGTTTTGAAGGGTCTGCATCTTGTGGAGGAGGTAGGGCTTTGCGTGTGCGAAAACAACGCAGGCGTAGGTCATGATGGGACGGATGACTGCGGTGAAAATACGCAGCTTGCACCTGAGTGATAACTTGCTGCGGGAGCTAAGAATGAAGTGGAGCCTACCTAGAGCGAAAGCGGCGCGCGAACGTGCCTGCTTTATGTGCTCAGCGAAGGAAAGGTGTTTATCGAGGACCACGCCTAAGTATTTGGCTTGCTTTTCCCAGGGGATCGGCTTGCCGTACATGGTAATCGGACGGGGGGAGGGTGGGTTTATCCGCGGCTTAGAAAAGAGGACTGCCTGGCTTTTGTCTGGATTGACTTCGATTCTCCATTTCCGGAACCATTTGGCCAGAGTGTTTGCGGAAGTTTGGAGAGTGCGAGCGATGGCATCGGGTTTAAGACCGGTATAATAGATAGCCGTATCGTCGGCAAATAGGGCTAGCTGAGTATTTTTATGCTTGGGGATATCGCTAGTGAATAGCGTGAAAACGAGGGGGGATAGTACGGAGCCTTGAGGAACTCCTGCGCGAATGGGATGGGGGGAGGAAAGCTCCCCCTCAATTCGGTAACGAAAAGTGCGATTCGATAAAAAGTCCCGTAGGATGAGCACGAGACGGTCAGGCACGCCGAGTTGGTATAGCTTATAGATTAAGCCATTGTGCCAGACTTTGTCGAACGCTTTCGCTATGTCGAAGAATAAGGCTCCCGTTATTGCGCCCCGTTGGAAGCCGGCGCTGACGTGTTCTATGATGCGGTGGACTTGTTGGATACATGAGTGTTCGGTTCTAAATCCAAACTGCTCATTGGGTATAAGACTCTTTGCTTCGGCAAAATCTTTGAGCCGCTTATATATAAGCCTTTCATAGATTTTACCAAGGACGTTGAGTAAGCTAATGGGACGGTAGCTAGACGGGTCAGACTTGGGCTTGCCTGGTTTGGGAATACCTATGACGGTGGCCTGTTTCCAGGTTGCGGGGAACATATTATTGCTCAATGCACCATTGAAGATGGCAGTCATTAGCACTATAAGCTGGGCGGGGAAAAGTTTGAAAACCCTATTGGTGATGCCGTCGGAGCCAGGGGCTTTTCGCGGTTGGAGACTTTTAATGATATCCTGGACCTCATCAGGAGTGATGGGGGCCAGTGGATTATCGGGATCTTCGACGGGCGGAAGGGAAGTTCTACGTTCGACTTCGGCGTTCACCATATCGAGGTGGGCTTGGTCTACTGGTTGAGAGCTGGGAGAACACTGGGACTCTAGGCTGTCGGCTAGGCATTCTGCTTTTTCAGAGTTATCGAAGGCGACACTCTTATCGGGACGAATGAGAGGAGGCATTGTGGCCTCTTCAGTGGATCGTAACTTCCTCTGAAGCTGCCAGAAGGCAAGATGGGTGGGCTCAAGTTCGCTCAGCATCTTGTCCCAACTCGCATTACGCTGCTCGGTAATGCGTTTCCTTACAGCACGTTGTAAGTTGCGCATGTGAGCTTTGTTTGCGGCGCAGGGAAAAGCGCTGTACGCACGGATGGCTGCGTTCTTCTCGGTTATCAGATTCCGTACATCGTCCGGGAGTTTCCAGCGGTGGTCTTCCACTACAGGAACTTCCCTTGAACAATCGTTCAGGACGGATTGTACGTGATTTGTAAGCGAGTCGATCGCCGCCGTCGTGTCAGCGACTGAGACTATGTGGTCAGGAATGGTGTCCAATTGAGGCGACGTGGTGGATTTCAGTTTTTCACTTACTTTCCTCCAGTCGGTGATCAATTGGGTCGGAGGAGGTTGGGTAGGATCATGGTTACCCGAGCGGGAACCTAGGTGTAGGATAACGGGACGGTGATCCGAGTTGAGCTCGTGAAGCGCTTCTATGGAGTGTAAACGGAGGTTTACATTCTTTAGGAGCGCCACATCGAGGACATCGGGGTTATGGTTGGGGTCGTGTGGGTAGTGGGTGGGAGTCATCGGAGCGATGACGTCGTAGTTTAGGGTCGCGCCTAGGTTATACACGATTCTGCCTCTGGCATTTGTCGTGTTGCTGTTCCAAGCGGGGTGTTTGGCGTTGAGATCGCCCGCTAGTAAGACGGAGTCACTCAGGCCGAAGAGAGTCGTGAGATCGCTGGTGAGCGCGATAGGATCGTCTGAAGCAAGAGACGCGACCGATGGTGGGGGATGGTAGGCAGAGATGATGGTTATCGGAGGATGACCAGTCATGCCTAGTCGACAGGCAGAGTACTCTAGGTGAGAGAGAGGCGCGGGTGGGGTCAGAGGGATGCAGTATAACTCCTTTCTATAATAAATAAGGGTACCGCCGCCGTGGCAACGTGTTCTGTCATTGCGAACTAGACGGTAATTCGCAATTTTGGGATCAGCGCGGTGGGGTTTCAAAAGGGTCTCCTGTATAAGGAGGACGTCTAATTGGTGGTCGCGGAGGAATTTAGTTATTTCGGCGCGTTGGTTGAAAATGCCATTGGCGTTGAAAAAACCTAATTTGAGGGATCGAGGCCTAGTGTGGTTTGTGCGTTGGGAATCCATTGGATCAGTCCATCGCATCCATCTGGTCGAGACCTAGCACCACATCACTGTGTGTGCTGAATATTTGGCTGTACATTGCCGTCGTAATTTTGCCGTTATTCTGCTGTTCGGCAGCCAGAAGGGCATCGCGGAGAGATCTGGCTTGGCGGGTCATAAATAACCTATAATGGCGCAGTATAGTCTGGGCGCAAGCCTCGCCATGCGCGACGGGTGAGGGATTGGGCGGTTGTTTGACTGCAGAAGCAGCAGTGGTTTGAGGCGCGGTTTTGTGACTGGCTGTGGGCTCTGTAGCCACGGCTATAGGCGAGATCTGCGCTGCGATGGGTATATCCATCAGTGCCTGCAAAGGTTTGGCAGGGGCCAAGGAGGGAAAGGCTTTTTCGTGGTTTAGCCTGTTCCACGGGGACGGTCTCTGAGGAGCGAGACGTTGGGGAATTTGAGAAGAAGGTGCCTCTCTCTGTTGGCGGGCGTTGGCGCGCTTCGCTAATTTAGGAGCGAGTTTGGGGGCTTTGGGACAGCCGCGGTAGTTTGCCGGGTGACCGGTCTGGCCGCAGAGAACGCAGCTGGGTGGTTCCGAACAGAGGGTTCGGTCTTTAGGCCGTGGGCAGTCCGCAGTGCTATGCTCGCCCAGACACTTGACGCATCTGGGAGTCGCATAGCAGTTGCTCTGCGCATGGCCATACAGTTGGCAACGGTGGCATTGTCCCACTGTTGCGGTTTTGTAGGGCTTTTCTATTGAGATACCGGATAGGGAGCAAATAGACTTAATCTTAAATATTGGGTGATGACCTTCGGTTGGTTCACAAATGACAAGAACCATGTCGTACAATTCACCGCCTCTCGCTTTATGTAAGCGATGGACGGCGATCACTGGTATACCTTGATCGGCAAGGTCGTCTTTAATATCCTGTACTAGGATTTCTTTAGGGACACGTTTAATAATAACACGAGTGGGCGTGTCCTCGGGGAAGGAGAAAGTGTGAAAGGAAATATTCCTTTCACGGAGGGCGCGATATAGTTCCCTATAGTCGTTCGACGTAGGGACGGTGACTTTAATGCCATTTTGGCAGGCACGGGCGTTTGTGTAGTTGATCTTTCGATCAACACACATCTTGGACACATCAGTCCATTTACCCTTGTCCTGGATGTAAAAGGGGGGCGGAGGGCGTTGCTTCCTTTGGGCTGAGGAAGTTTGGGCTATCGGGCTGGCGGGACGACTATTCTGCGCTCGAGCAGAGGTAGTTGGGGCGGGGCTAGCGGGTCGAACGGGCGTTTGAGTTGGGGACGGGGGCGACGCGGTGGTCTTTTTGGCCTTGCTGGCCTGGGAGGTTTTCCCTTTCTTCCTCTTGCCACCGGTGACGACTTGAAAGTCGTCTTCCGAGGACGAGGGGCATGATGACAAATCATTGTCAGAGTTGTTATTGGACACAGGTTCGGTGGTGTCCATTTCACGGAATTCAGGTGCAGCGCACACCTGCGTGGCGTCCATTGTTTTAGGAACAATGGGATTAGCAGGTGGGCCGGAAACAATGGGTGATTTCGGGAATCGGGCGATCGGCACGACTTTGTCGGCGGGCGGGGGCAATAAAGGGCTATCTACCTGGAAGTCGATCGTTGTTTGACGAACAATGGGATCGGAGTTAATAAATACTTCCGTGAACTGACCTACCGGGATGCCTTGATCGGCAAGCGGGGGAGATAATGGGCTGTCAAGCGCGTCACTAAAATCAGCGACGTTGGCTTCGGTAGCCGGGGGACAATTAGCGATTTCACGCTGGATTTTTCCGCCATATTTGGCGGAAATAGTAGGGTTTTCCCTAAGGATTTCTAACAGAATCTCCAAAATATTGGAGTTCGCCATGATTGGCAATTGGATCAAAATTGAATGGGGAAATTTTGGAGATTTCTCTCCCGCGGGGGGCCTATTTAAAGCCTAACTGGCCTAACTCCCCGGATGGATGGGTCCGGGGATGTGTAACCCTCCCAGTCGGGTAGAGACTGGGAGGTGAGTACCTAATGGTGAGCCCTAAGCTTGTAACCGGTCGCCAGTCTTATTGTGCGAACCGGGCCCTATTGGGTCTAGTGCGAAGGGGTAGACACACCCAACCGACACTAGGTGTGTAGCTGAAAAGGAAACTCAGTAACTAGGTTTGACTAGGAGATCCCCCAAGGCAGAGTACTCCTTGAGGCCGCGCCGAACTTTAAACAAACTAGGATTCGCTTGCTAACAAAGCAAAGTTCGGTAAACTAAAGTTCTCACAGCACCTGTCAACTCTAGTTAGAGAGCATTGCGCCTCATGTCAACGGGAGCTGGCATAGTGGCAGGTTGATGGTTATTCCCCATTAGTAAACGCCATCAATAGATTCAGTGCACGCGACGGCTATTCGACCAACCGTCACACTGTATTAATTTGTAATATTTTGACTACTGTTGGTAATTTAAAAAATTATGAATAGAATAACTTCCAATCTATAGAATTAAACCAAAAAAATAAGAACTAATTTTTTATATTTATCTGTAAATAAAGCGACAATAGTCTACGATGGGACGAGCGAGCCCCGAAAATGCCTGTTCACTTTTGCTTTAAAGGCTCCACACCTTGGCTGTGCGCACAAATGTGGAGGTGTTCGTGGTTATACGCAAGAAAATAATTCATGCACATTACTACAAGATTACTTAGCATCTGTGCAATTTGTATTATTCGAATTCTTTTATTTCACCAAAATTAATAATTGCTTTAAGGATTTATGGATAGTAAATAAAGTTTTACATTAATAATACCGACTTTTTTATTAGGTCAAGATTAGTTACACAGTGCAGCGTACGTAATAAAAATACAATAATACCATATTCACTAGGATACAAATAATAAAACTAATGTAGATACAATTCACGGTCTTATCGAACAAGGCAATCGCTTACAGCCAGGTAGAACTGTAAATTTTATTATTTAATCTAAATATAGCTTAGTCAAAAATAAAGGTCTGCCATCCCTGACGTACTACAGTGAACCACAGCATGACAAACGCCTAATAGCTACCCGTAAAGCTGTTAACATTAGCATAAACAATGGCTAGTACTCTCCGTACATGCACTCATAACGATGCACGGTATTGTCAACCGAACATCCAAGTAACATTTTTAGTACGAAAACAGACCTTAGTGCTACGAAGTGATATTAGTTTGATAGTGAGATGGAGAGTGTGCGCGCGCGCTGAGTGTACCGCGAGCGCGTGTATACACAATGGTTAACTGTACTGCCACCTTGACTCGGACAACTAGCCCGTCGCAGCCGTGGTAGTACCCTCGTGCGGGGAATATACAGAGTGATATAATCACGAGCCGTCAATTTAGATAAAATGTACTCAACATTTTTTTTCTTGCTGATTCTTCTCCATAGGAAACGTCAAATTCGAAACTTGCTTTTTTGCTCGTGAAATAAAATATTTTTGATTTATTAATTGAAAATTTTTGTGTCAGGGACAGGGTAGTCGGTTTTTGTTAAGTGCTTAATTAAATGAAAATAATGGATTATTATTTATATTGTATTTTAAATAACATAGCGGATTCTCATCAAAATGTTATATGACTCCATGATTAAGTTGTTTTTATTTTCAATCCACGACAAACTATTTCATATAGTTTAAAAAGCATTTGTCATGCTATATTTTGTATGAAAAATTCAGCATTTCTACAAAATTAGATTAGAATGTTACACATCCATTTAGATAGTACAATAAGTACATATATATAACACAAACTCTAAAAATTAAATGACAAAAGACTGCCATTACATATTACAAAACATAACAATACCGCAATAACCTTTATAACTAACAACTGAGCGAATTGATTGACCAACCATCGAATTGCAATAGATGTGCTAACTAGTGGAGTAGCAGTCTATTCAAATTAGCTCGTAACCCATTGTAGTAACTATGCGGTCTACCACTAATAATATAACGATAAAAAAAAACGGAGAAAAAGCTGTTATTTACATCAGAGAACTTTAGATTGCGGACTACTATCTATTTGGTCCAACACTAACTTGTGACAGGTGATCTTGTCAGTTTGAATCAGCAGACTGACAAGATTACCTGTCGCAAGTACATACGTTTGGTTTTGAATATTTTTATTTATGTATGTATAAAAAACTTTTTGTAACTACCCTTCTTGCGAAAATGACATGGTCGGAGGAGTATGAAATTTAGCACAGTTAATGTTTATAATAACGTTCAAAATTTAAATGCGTTTTAGTTCAATATCCACAACTGGCGACTACTCGTTAAATTAATTTTCTATTTCATTGATTTACATCGCTTCTTATTGACAAAAAACAGACGCTAATTGCGTTATACACTCGAAATAATCAACCACCAACTTCAATCAATGTAAAAATACCATTGTTTCTTTAAATAGAATTCTCGCCCGGAACAACATAATTAGATCGTTTATTCGGCAAAAAAATCATCGTATGAGTCTTCCCGCTCTTACAAAACCTACCTTCAGTTACCCTTACTTTCCGAGGCCGCGGTATCTCGTGAGAACATACCCGCAATCCCGGCTGGAAATGGCAACGTCATTGGTGCTGACTGCTCTCGAGGCACACGGTCTCGTAATTAGGTTTAAAATATGCATGAAAGTGAACAGCCTGTATGTTGACGGGAGTATGACTACGTCACGAGTAGTGTAGCGGCGCGCCTGCGTCATACGTACGGTCATAGGCGTCCACATGTGTGTATGTATGTGTGTGTGAAGGCGGTGCGCCCGCGCACATGTTCGACCGCAAAGCCAGTTATCAAAGTATTTTTTGTATAAAGATAAGATGTAGGAAATGGTTATTGTAATTGTATTCAGATGTTCAGGTTATTTGAGTTCACTTTTAACTTCTTAAGGAGGTCTTTAACCGGCAGAAAAAAATTAGGTGATTACAGATAAGATTTATTGATCTGACGTAACATGATCAGAAAAGGCTTGACTGATGGTACGAAGCTTTAGTAAGACGAAGATACAATATCTTAAACACCTCGAAAACACCAAAAATCCATACAAAAATTATAAATCTGAAAGTGTGTTTGTTTTTTTGTCCATTTTCAACTGATCGATGTGGTTTTTGGTGGTGATACTTGATGGGCAGGAGAGTGGTATAGGCTCTTTATTTTGCTGATCAAAAAAATAGAGACTTGTGCGAAGCCGCGAGCAGAAGCTCCTAAAGAATAAAATAACTTAACAGCAATCTAACCACAATAAGATCTAATCAAAGTCGGTTTAGACCTCTTATCTGGCGGACACCATACAGCTAACCCATTGCCCTTGTGGCTTACATCTTCAGTGGCGCACGCGCACCGCCTCGCTACGATCTAACTTTATCTAGATAAACACTAAGCTGTAAGATGCGCGGCTATCCACAAAATCTAGATTATCGCAATCGAATGATTTATTTCGTATTTACAGTACTAGGTAATTACTAATTAGTATCTTATGGATTGTGGGTGCGTTAGCAAACGGAACTCGAACGGAACATTTTATATCTGGAATGGAGATACGTCCGACGATTTAATTTATTTCAGTAGCTGCACTTCGGATGTTCAGCCATTTTACTTACAAACAATGGTGCGTCAGAGCTACGTATGCTTAATTGACTATCTCAAAACATCTGATAAACTACTATCAAAACAAAGCAACTCAAAAGCAGCAAAGGAATAGAATTTCCTGCTGGAGTCTGTGTTCCCTGTTAGCTATAAAACCCTGGGAGAACTGAAAACGGAGAACAAATAGGTAACTTCTTCGACCACATCATCGCTTACCACCAGGCGAGAGAGTAATTAAACACGAGCATACTAAAAAAACGTCCAGGATATCTTAAACAATTTCTTTACTAACGAACGTTTTTCTTACGGCACAAAACCTACGATTCCACCAATTTTTCCCCCAAAACGCAGTCGGAGTCCCCACCTGTCCTATTCGTATTCACGGGAGGACCCTCAAGGCCAAGCGGCCGGTGGTTGACCCCTAACTGTACAGGGCTATCCCGAGCGCGAGCCGGCCAGTTGGGCTCAGGACGACGACCTTAGGGCGAGGGTTTTTATGGCCACACCCGGATTTGGATATCTTTCCAGTCGGGCTGTTTGCTAGATTTGATTGTCACGGCCGGATAGAGTAACGGCATCGTTCAAGTATAGTAGCGGCGTTATACGATTACTGTATTGTTTCCCAAATCTTATATCATAGAACTTGTGTGGTATGGTTCGTCAAATCTTTGAGCTCCTTGGGTTCTAAATTGAGCTACGCGATAACTGACAAACGCTTGCACTGTCTGGACAGGTCCACTCAAATCTGTGTGCTTCTTTCCTTTAAAGGGCACGCACGACTGACATAAATCTATAAGGTGCTCATATGATCTGACTAGTACGAATTATATAGACTTTAAAAGAGACATTAACCTCTGAGTTTTTTCTGAGAGTAGTCAGCTATGAAACACGGGCCTCAAGTTTAAATTTATGAAGAAAATGACTAGTAAAAGAGTTATGTATTTATACAATTACATACAATTTTTAAAATATAAATCATTTAATTAGAAGCCTTTCTAACAAAAACGTAGAACGTGCCTCCATCTTAAATAATGAACAAAAAATGACCATGTTTAAAAGACAAAACTTTTGAGAAACGAATTGAGATGCTAATCAACCCTTTTACAATCTAAATTAACATAATGAGTGTAGAAGCAACGTGTTCATTTGTCGCTCATTAGCATTTTACTAGTTCACAGAAGACAACTACATATATCCACGACTATGGGGTATTGTTTCTAGGAATTTTATTGTCTTATTTAGGGTTCCGTAGCCGAATGGCAAAAAACGGAACCCTTACAGTTTCGTCATGTCGGTCTGTCCGTCGTCCGTCCGTATGTCACAGCCATTTTATTCCGAAACTATACACATGAAACTTGGTAGGTAGATGTATTCTGTGAACCGCTTTCCGATTTTAAGAAAAAAAATTTTTAAAATTAAGGGGGGCTCTTCATACATGGAACTGAAACTGACAATATTTTATTTTTTCATGAAACCAATGCGTGTGTGGTATCTATAGAAAGGTCTTTAAAAATGACATTGAGGTTTTTAAAAACACTTTTTCATAAAGTCAATAGTTTAAAAGATATACGCTTCCAAAGTGGTAAAATGTGTGTCCCCTTCTAACTTTTATAATAATGGAGGGAAAGTTAAAAAAAAAATGGTGTAGATCTTAATGTAAACTTTCAACGAAAAAATTGGTTTGAACGAGATCGGGTTAGCAGTTTTTGAAATGTAGCATATTTTCTAAAACCGCAAATATAACTTTGTAATTCATACAAACACTATGAAAAACAAGGTTATTTGGCGTAGTTACTACGAAACCCTTCATGAGCGAGTCTGACTCGCCCTTGGCCAATTTTTTAAAGAAATAAAACTGCTTGGAGTATGGAGTGAGGACAAATATCTCAGTAGTAGTGTCTTAGGAAGTTGGGAAGATATACTTATACTTGTACATTCTTACTCTTTCTGATGAACCAATGTAAACCCATAATTGAAAGAGCAAATTACTTATTTTTTAAATTTTTCATTCTTTTTTTTTGTTATTTTTTTTTTATTTGTTACATTGCATAATTACCCTTAAGGTCACAGTCCACTATAGTAACGCTAGTTAGTATAAGTGTACTACAGTGATATGAAAGAGCGGAGCCTTCTAATACAGGCATTGTTTGCTTCTCTGGAGGCTCCGAACACGTTCAAATATGATGTAATATTTATTTGTCACAATAAACTATTTTGTATTTGTAATGAAAGTAAGGAACTCTAGATTTTAAATATATGTATCACTAGCTTCTACCCGCGACTTTGTTCGCGTAGAAGGGTTTTCCCGCATAAATCCCGTTTCCGTGGGAATTCCGTGACAAAAAGCAGGATTGTTCCAGGATGTCAACAATCGATTTACAAAATTTCATTCAAATCAGTTCAAGTAGTTTTGCGTGAAAGAGTGACAAACATCCATACATTCATCCATTTTCAAAAACTTTCGCTAAACAAACTCGTTCGTTAAACTAAGTACTTAAAAATATATAGCTGTGGCTTTGTCTTGTATTACATATTCAATAATGTTCAGAAAGGTATCGGTCATTCTAAAACTATTACATTTTTCAAAGTCCTGTTATTCACTGCTGTTGTCAAAATTCGTGTAAACCTTCAAAAGTTAGAATTCAGAGTTCTCCTGCATCACCTGCTGGTTAGGGACACTTTACGATTTTGCACCATATAGTTTTCTGGTTTCTGATTCTCACTTGTGCTTATTATCCTAACATATATTCCCGCCGCGTCTGTTTGTCCCCATAAACTCAAAAACTGCTGAACAGATTTTCATGCGGGTTTCAACAATGGATAGAGTAATTCATCAGGAAGGTCTGTGTGAATTAGCAGAATAAGAACGTGCGAATCCGGGCCGGGTCGCTAGTTCTCAACAAAACCATTAAAGGACTGTAGTTGTAGTTCGTTACAGTTACAATAATGTTGAAAAACGTATTTATATCGAACATGGGAACTTTCTATATATTGTCAGCAAGACATTAAGTACATTTGCTTACAGTATACGATATTGCGATACCATTCTCTTTATTGAGCTTTTGGACGTAATTTTATAAGGTAGAATAAATGTTTTGTAAACGCGGTTGCCCAACTAATCGTGGCTGATTGTCGAAATGGACTCGTTTCGTTGTTGTACGATTGATTTTATTAAGTTTTTCAGTACTGTTGACATTGTGTTCTATGAAGTAATTTTTAACGTATTGCATATTAGTGATCACAAATAAAACTACAGAAACTGTCTGCACCCATTTGTCTTCAGTAATTACGTGATATTTTGTCTCTTAGCACCTACAAACTACAGGAGGGTAGTTTCCAGTGTTACAAAATAATTATTTTATTTAGTCCATTAGGTAGATTTTCAAAAAAATATTGGTCACGTATGTTTTGCTTTTTCAAATCAAGAAAAATTCACAAAGATGGAAAGCTTCAAAGTACAGGAGTGGGGGCTGCTGACGTCACACATTGCTAAGAATTATACCGAGGTGTGACGTCACGCGAAATTTCAACTCACTGTATCGTCTTAATTTTTCAATTACGTGAAAAAATAAAAAGATACGTGTCCAATGTTTTTTGTTAAACTACGTGACGGACTAAATAAAATATTTTAGAAAACTACCCTATTGTAATAGGTTACTTACCTATAGGTGAATAGGTTACAACTAGGCAAGCGTGCTAAATCTTCGATCACATCATCGCATAACCTCAGTTGAGATGCTGTTCAAACTTAAGCCTAACAACAATAAAAAAATATTAATGATTGGTGTTGTCTAATTATTTTATTAATGAAGCGATATCACTGGCACTCCAAGCCAAACAATGTGGACGTGACCAGTAAACGACAATCACCAGAAAAAACTTATTTAAAAAATCTAAAAACCCGACTGCTCAACTGAAATTGAAGAAACAAGCACATTTTTATTTTAAAAAGTGACAAGCAGGCGAGACCCAATTGATCATGATATAATTTTAATTTCAAAATATTTGACGGGTCCCGCCTGCTTGCCATTTGTGCCTTCCATTTCAGTTGAGCAGTCGGGTTTTTTAGATTTTTTAAATAAGTTTTTATTTTCAGCTAATTCCGTTTTAAAATGTTATATTTCCTAAACGGTTGCCCAATATGAAAAATGGTAAAAGAAACCTCAATATCATTTTTAATTAAAGATCTGTTATTTTGACAATGTGGCGCCTGATTTTCGTTGTGGTGATATGGTTTTATTTTAATCTATCCTATGACACTCGCACCATCAAAACAAATCTAACGACGTATCATTTATCCAAATCCGTTCACTGGTTTGATAGTTACGAGGGAACAAAGGAACAGACATAGGACATACATACATACGCGGTAAAAACATAACCCTCCTCCTTGCTTCGCCGCAGTCGGGTAAAAAGACAATATCTACCTTCACATAACAACCTCCAAATTCCGATATATTAATAAACATACTGTATACAGATTAACATGTATCGCCAATAAGGTCAAAACAATAGCACATACACGCTACAGAACACCATGCGTTCCCATAGTGTGCCACGCAGGCCACAGAGTGCCACGCCGGGCCACCCAAAATCCACTCGACTCAAATGTGGTACGCATACCACAGTCCACTCCTACAAAAACCCGTTGTGCCTTTAACGGTACCAACTGCCTTGACAAACGAACAAACGAGTATATTAGGCAATTAGGATGTAGGGATCAAATGTGCCGACTGAACTTGTACTAGGAAACAATTGTAATACAGTTAAACTAATAAATGTTAACGCTATGCAAATAAGTTAGTTGTTTTTGTTACCATTATTGCTTTGAAATAGCAAGTTGTAAACGTAAATGTTTCGGCAAGTTTTGATCTTGTTTATGGTGGAAACGGAATAAGTACCTATGAAAAATAAAGATACTATGATATTATAGTCACATCATATTTAAGCGACGCGTGTTTAAAAAAATGGCCAAGTGCGGGTCAGATTCGCCCGGGTTCTGTAGCAACTACGCCAAATAACTTTGTTTTTCATAGTGGTTGTATGAATTACAAAGTTATATTTGCGGTTTTAGAAAATATGCTGTATCTCTAAAACTGCTAACCCACTCTCGTTCAAACCAACTTTCGTTGAAAGTTTACATTAAGATCTACAACATTTTTTTTTTCACTCCTTTATTATAGAAGTTAGAGAGACACATACACATATTTTACCACTTTTTTGGAATCTTTTAAACAATTAACTTTATGAAAAAGTGGTATTAGAAACCTCAATGTCATTTTTAAAGACCTGTCTATAAATACCACACAGGCATAGGTTTCATGAAAAAAAAAAAACATTTTTTGTTCCATGTATGGATTACCCCCGTTATTTTAAATATTATTTGATTTTTTTCTTAAAATCGGAAAGTGGTTCACAGACCATCAAACCTACCAAGTTTCACGTGTATAGTCGTAATCGTTTTGGAATAAGGCAGTGCGCGCACTTCTATGACACTCCATACTTCACAAATTTTGCGGTGCGGTAGAACTACCGGAATTGCGGCCACCGCAAGGCAGTGCGCGCACTGCCTAAAATGGCTGTGATATACGGACGGACGGACAGACATGACGAAACTATAAGGGTTCCGTTTTTTGCCATATGGCTACGGAACCCTAAAAAGGAGCATGGTCATAATATTATACCTCATTAACGTAATCAATGATAATTATTTTGTCGAAAAATCATTATTTATTTATGTACACACATGACACTTACAAGAGAAAAATATAAATACAGACAAAAGAGCACAAAGGTGTTGCTTATTACCTAAGAAATTTCTTCTTTTCTGAGAGTTGAAGAAGAGATGAGTTGTATTTGTGTTATATAAAAAATGAAATAATCGATAATAATAATAAACCGATATACTCATATAGGAAATAAATATTAGTATCGGTATCATTATCAGTACTAAAGCAGTATTGATATGCGCTTGTTCTTATTGTCAGGGCCGGATTAACCATTAGGTGGAGTAGGCAACTGCCTAGAGGCCCCGCATCAACTAGGGGCCCAGGCCCAGTGCACGCACCAAGAAAACAAGTTTTTTCGAACGAGAATTTGATGCGCGTGTGAACTTAAGGACCTCACTGTTATCTCACAAAATACAAATCGTTACGATTTAGTAGTAGAATTAAAACAATTTTAGAACAAATCTAGGAATAAGTAAACAAATATATTAAAAACTGCAGCCCTTACTTAATGTGCGTTTCCTCAGTTCACGCACGATTTTGTCAGTCAAAGTAAGAAAAGGGGACCCGAGAATGCCATTACCTTAGGGCCTCTGACAGGGTTAATCCGGCTCTGCTTATTGTATCGGTCTATAGGAGATCTTATCTTTTCAGGAATGAATTGAGTATGGAGCGATAACACTAGTATACGCCCAGTGTAGACGCAGCCTTAGGTCAACTCGTGATGGTGACCGCAGGCCCAATATTCGCACATACAGCTATGCTGATAACATTTGTATAAAAAGTAATGAATAAGTAAAAAAAAACAACCCATCCGACCATGGCGGATGAAATAAATACCGTACGCAAAAAAAATGTTTACCGGTATAACATTATGCATATCGGTAAATTATTATCATAATCGGTAATGTTATCTGTTCAGTAAGCCCCAGTAACTTTCTACAGTAAACTTCTCGATGCGATATTACCTACCTACCAATAGGTCATCGATAGCCCAGCCGCGAGTCTAGCCTTGAGGTAGGTTTAGAAACTGGATTCTCGTGAGTTATCATCACACAGAAACGGACATAGCTCTATTGTCGTGAATCAACACCGTGAAAATCGAAAACCGACCCGCTTGCTACCCAAATTACAACTTTATTACCCTCGGTCAAGGTTGTGTTTTGAATGGCAAACTGTCGTTGGTTACGACCTGTGTATCATAAAGTAGTATTTACGCCACTGACATACTTCCGTGTGTGTACCGTTAGGCGGCCCTGTTTCGCTTACACCCGTTTCTTTCACTCTCGTTTATAGCGTATGTTTTGTCTCTTTCTGTGCGCGACAAATTTTCGATGCGGGCGCCTCGTGTAGGTTGGCCTAAAAATTAATTTCGTGATACGATTTTTTTTAAAGAATCCGCTTTTTGGAGGGGGGCGTTTGTGTGTCAGTGTGTCACGTGCTTTATGTTAAGTCGCCATGTCTAAGCTCTAGTGCTTGGGATTCAGCCCGACTTAAGATTAGTGCTAAGGTTTTTAGACCGTAATTAGCTTATCAAATATCAACAATAACCAGTTTTGACTTTATTAAAGGCATTGCAAGATTTTTTAAAAGCAACTTTGTTTAAGCGACTTCAAGTTTACATTCTATTGTTTTTATAATACTTATAGTAGTAGACGTAATTAGTAAACTTAGCCCTAATGCTATATCAGATATTGCCTAGCAACTAGCAATTAACGATAGTATATTAATGTACAATTATTTCAAGATCGGAAATCATCAGAATAATCAGTACTTATGCTTCATACTGTCCTTTGGCATCGCCAACATGGAAGGAATTATACAGTGTTCTAATTCAGACCATGGTCTACCAATATTCCATGTTTAAACCAAATACTTTCGACGGTTAAGATTTTAGAGAGAGAGGTAGACTATAAGCAAGTTCTAAACTTAGGAGGAAAGAAAGAGAATAATTGACACCTAATTGACACACTCTAATTTCCTTAACAACAGATTAACCTACTTAAAGTTAGCAGAAAAGTTTAGAAAAGCAAAAATTGAATACTTTCTTCGCTTCCCGCTATCAATCATAACCAATATTTTATAGAAGTTAGTTTTGATTCACAAAAGAGACGTGTTTCTACTTTCACTCGCGCGGCCGGACCATCGGAGCGGATAATCTATGGAACTGTGACAATTTCTACAGAATTGGGACAAGAGATGTTAAATTCTTATATTTTGTTCGTGTCACAGTTGGCCACTGCGATGTTAACGATGGGTGACGAATTTTATACGCTCTTTTTGGCAAATAGATCTTTCAATAGTGTTGTTCGAAAATCTAATTATAGAAATTGAACAACATTGTTAATTGATGCATGAAAATACAAAATAAACTGATTATCAAGTAGAAAAACCTTTTTAATCGAACGATCAGATAATATTGTGGTTTCCGTCAAAGAAAATAATGACCAAGATGTTTGTAATAAACTACCCAGGCCTTGTCTTGTTGCAGTAGTTTGTTGTACAAAACATAATGAAAATGTTGACAATATTATAAATATTAATAACGGCGCTACACAAGCAGAAAACAGTAAATATTTTTCCGTTAATTAACAAGTTTATAAAATAATCTTAGTTACTCGAGTTCCGACCGATACATCCAAACATCCTGAACCGTTCTCCTCGCTTGCTTGAACACAATTAACTTAAATGTTTACTGTTTTACAAAAAAATTGCGTTGAATATCTTCGTTAATATAAAGGACAACCAGAGCATTGCTAACGTATAAGGAATACAGATATTCGACTTGAAAAGAGACTTTGACCTCTGTCTTGGTTTCGGTGTTTCTTCTCTGAGGAATCAGTTAGGAAACACAGGCCTCATCTAATTTAAATTTACGAAAAAAATTAACGTGTAAAAGTATTATTCAATAACCAACTTGCAAAATAAAGATTTTCATTGCTTATCAAGAAGAAGAAAGAGAAGAAGAAAGAGTATTATATATTTACTAGTACTCACGCGGGGCTTCGCTCTCTTGGATTCTATCACGGTAAAAACATAACTTTCCTTTTTGCAGTCGTGTAAAAAGTAGCCTATAACCTTCCTCAAGCTTCAAGCTACTTCCATACCAAATTGCATCCAAATCCACCCAGAACTTTCGAAGATTAGCGCGTTCAAGCAAACAAACAAACAAACTTTTCCGCTTTATAATATTAGTATAGATTGGTATTAAATATGTTAATTCATTCCATTTTCTCGTACACCTACCACAATCTGTTTTTTTTTAACCCAAAGGTTGACTGGTAGAGAATGCCTTGTTGCATTAAGTCCGCCCATGTAACACTATTGTACATAAACTTTAAATAAATAAAGAAAGAACAGTGGTAGCCCAGAAATTAAGGGCTTGAATTAGGGGTCGTGAGTTCGGATACAGTCTGGTGTAATACTTGGAGTAATTTATATCAACAGCATTGCTCTCAAAACGGCGGAGGGAAACATTGTGAGGGAACCGGCGGGTCCTGAGAACCGGCGGGTCCTGAGAACCGGCGGGTCCTGAGAACCGGCGGGTCCTGAGAACCGGCGGGTCCTGAGAACCGGCGGGTCCTGAGAACCGGCGGGTCCTGAGAACCGGCGGGTCCTGAGAACCGGCGGGTCCTGAGAACAACAATTCGAAGCCATGTAACATCTACCAACCTGCACCGAGTCCGCGTGGCGGGAGCTCAATCCCTTTGATAGACAGGAGGATATAACCTAGAAACATATATCCTATATCCTAGAAATGTTATAGACATTATTTTTATTAAAAAAAGAAATGTATAATCTAGTAGCTTCTGCCACGGGCGTCAGGGATCGCGAGCCGATCTCGGGCCACCGTAGGCGCGGGCTTTTGGACGACGAGCAGGGGTAGCTCACCGTCCGGTAAGGACCAGGCCCGGGTCGGCGGCGGCGCCGAGTGTTCCAAGCGCGCCTCAAAGAGCTATCAGCAACGTGTCGCCGGGGTTGCAGAAATGTTCTAACAAGATGCCGCGGCCCCGGAACTTAAGGGCAGCTGAATGAACAGGGTGGGTTTTTAGTCAGTAGAAGTCTGACACACCCTTCTGCTTAACCCAGAGCGGAAGAAGTCATTCGATGATTTTCCCACCCAGAAAAAAAAAAGAAAAAGGAGCTTCTGTCAGTGGCTTTGCACGTATTTAAGACTGAAATTAACTCAAGATAAATATTTACGGGTCAATAGATTATAACCTTATGTTTTAATCCAAGGCATATTGTATCCGTGTGCCTATTCCCATTTCATAGCGAATTACCATACACACGTGCAGTATTTGCATTGAAGGTTCATTGTCTTCATGGTGCAATACTACTGCTGGCGTACCACAGGGGGGCGTTCTCTCTCCTCTTCTTTTCGCCATATTTATAAATTCTATTTCAAATTAACTTCTCTCATCCTACCACCTTTATGCTGACGATCTGCAAATTTATTCGCAAGCTCCCGTTGAAGATTTGTCTGAGGCGGTGAAGACAGTGAACAAAGATTTAGCGCGTATTTCCGATTGTAGTTTGGATCATGGTTTGAAGGTTAATCCTGCGAAGACTAAAGTCATTATTGTTGGCAGCCCTAGGCTACGTTCCAAAATTGACTGGACGACCCTTCCCCAAATCATTTTTGATGGAGCTGTTATACCCTACTGTGACTCAGTAAAAGACCTTGGTATTTATATTGTTAAAGATTTGTCTTGGGGTCCCCAGTTGCAAGAAGTGAGCCGCAAACTGTTCGCCTCTGCGGGGTCTTTACGCAGATTGCGCAATTTCCTACCGACTGCTACTTAAACTGCGCTTGCCCAATCTCTTCTTCTCCCTATCCTTGACTATGCTGATGCAAGTTATCCAGATCTAACTGAAGTGCAGCTAGATAAGCTTGAGCGACTCCAAAATTTTTGTATCAGATTCATATTTGGATTGCGCAAATATGATCATGTTTCTGAGTTTCGCACTAAATTCAAGTGGCTGCCTATTCGCCTTCGCCGGAATACACATATTTTATCATTACTCTACAGTATTCTTTTTAATCCAATGACTCCCTTTTACCTCAAAGAACGTGTTAAGTTCCTTCATGACACACATGTTAGAGATTTGAGATCATCAGAGAATTTGAGACTTTTGATGCCTACGCATTCCACAAAATTTTACGACCAGTCGTTTACGGTGCAGGCCATTCGGTTGTGGAATGGATTGCCGGTGTCAGTAAGACAAGCTCAGTCACTCGCTGTTTTTAAAAGCTCGGTTGCCAATCATTTTATTTCAAACTTATGATTATTCCTTTGCTTTCTCCACACGATGTTAAAGAACACATTATATATTTATTTATTTTATGTACTTATGTATTGTATTTATATATATAAATTTGTTGTGTTTTTATTAGTTTTTCCGTTATTAATGAATATTTGTACAGTAGTACACTAATATAGCCCTCCCCATTATAAAAAAGCTCATAAAGTCCTTCCAAAGGTTGTCTGGAAGATATCGCTCTCAGCGATAAGATTTTTGTAACCAATTTCTTACAATATTGTTATTTAAGTGTGTTTCAATTATTGGTGTACAATAAAGTATATTCTATCTATCTATCTACGTAAATAAAAATTAATCGCTGAAATGTATATACAATTTCAATTTCAAAACATTTATTTCAGACTTACGTCCATAAAGTGTTAGTATTACATTAAAGGAACTTAAAACTATGTTAGTAAATTATACACATACACGTAATAAAAATGTGAACCTAACATGAACTTTCATCCATTGCCTCCATATCGGACTATGGATGTTTTCAGCAATGACCTTCAGGTAGCTGTTGGGACTGCCCCTCACCTTCGCATCAGCGATGCTACTCTTTTACAAATAATGGCGTGAAAGCCGTCCACTTGAGTTTCACTTATATACGCGCATAACTCCCAAACGACTGAACCAAATTGGATAATTCTTGTTTTTATTGCATATATCGCATGAAAACACAATATATCTCACAAGTAATACATATATAAATTAAATTGTTTATTGCGATTGCCAAGTCAATCTATTTATTTAAAACGGTAAAGATTTTTAATATTGATATGATCACTATAAGATGTCGTTAGGTTAGATAATTACGTAACAACTTAAGACAGAAGGTCCCTTAAGTAGGGACTGAATAAATTAATAACCGACTTGCTATTACATGGATCTCACAACTTTTTACGGTAGAACAACTAAGTTGCGAGACTTGGGTTTTTGACAAGTATTGTTTTTTATGGGATCTCATTGCTTTTTGTAGAAAGTCCTACTTTTTTCCTTTCCGGTACCTTCTACTTCTTGTATACCAACAACGAGTTTTCTTAAAGCCCTCTCTCTGTCTTATGAGCTTTTCTTATTTTTGTAGGTAGCCTTCCTTTTTTTATTTTCCGGTACTACTTCTTGAACTTCAGCTAAAGTTTTTTTCAAAGCCCACTCCCTGTCTCTATGGGTTTTCTTCGGAGGCTTTGATACGCACATATGAATACGCACGTACGTCTTTTGCATTAGTTAGTAATAATTAATGCCGCACTCGTCAAACGTCTCGGTTAAAGTTAATCCATAAGTAAGTAATTATGCAATTTCGGGCAATTTACTCTACTTAATACTCCCCAATACTCTTAATACTTCTTGCTTTTCAACCGACGACAAAAAGAGGAGGTTATCAATTCGACGCGTATATTTTTTTTTTTAATGTATGGTCAACGATTACTCGAAGACGGCTGAACCGATTTGGAAAATTATTTTTTGATTGAAATTGGTCCCATTTTCATAAAAGTCAGGATCTGATGATGGGATCCTGGAGAAATCGAGGGAACTCTTCAAATATTATAGGCACACCTATGACGTTTTGGGTATTTATTATAGTAACTTGTGCAGTTGCTTTCAAAAAGTACCATTTGAGGAAGTGGAACTGATGATGAAGACCACAGATGGCCGCCGAAACTACTCAATAATAAGTATTGAGTGGATTACGATTCGATTACTTGAATATGGATGTTAAGCACTTTATGCTCGTCACAATGCATATGGTGATGTAGAGCTGATGGTGAAGTACCAGGAGAACTCCTCAACAATTAACGGCCCAGCATTGGGAAAAGCAATATTTTGTAAAAGGTTATAAGTAGTTGACATTTAGGCTCTTGTAACTAGGTAAATTAAAAATAGACCAACTAAAAAGAGTGAAATAAAAACATTTTACCAAAAAATTAAACCGACTCCCAAAAAACACTGCAAAGTGAAAAATAACTTTAATTTCTGAAGTCGGTGCCAAAAACGAAAATACAAAACTAAAGACACCGACTACCGAAATTAAAGTTATTTTTCACTTTGCAGTGTTTTTTGGGAGTCGGTTTAATTTTTTGGTAAAAAGTTTTTTTATTGCGTTGACCATTTAACAAGTTACCTTTGAGCATAATTATTATATCTAGGTACCTATCTACACTGGAAGACACGGTGGAGCATATGGTCAAGGTGTGCCCTGCATGGGTGGAGCACCGTCGTATCCTCATAGAGGCGATCGGCGGCGGCGACTTCTCGCGCCCTGCTCTGGTTTAGACCATGGTGCGAAGCGAGAGGGAATGGGATGCAGTCACCTCCTGCTGCGAAGCAGTCATGCTGGCGAAGCAGGAGGCCTAACGTGCGAGGGAGAGGCAACTCTGTTCCTCGCGCCCCAGCCGCCGCGGGAGACGCCCCGGGCGTCGTGGATCGCGAGTCGATTTCGGGCCACCGTAGGCGCGGGCCTGCGGATGGCGAGCAGAGGTCGCTCACCGTTCGGTAAGGACCAGGCCCGGGTCGGCGGCGCGTTGTGTTCCACGCGCGCCTCAAAAAGCTGTTAATACCAGTGACGGGGCCTCATAGGGCCATTGCCTGTCGGGGTTTATGGGAAAGTTCCATCGAGATACCGCGGCCCCGGAACTTTAGGGCTTACGAAGGAACAGGGTGGGTTTTTAGTCAGTAGAATTCTGATACACCCGAGCGGAAGTCATTCGATGATATTTTTCACCAAAAAAAAAAAGTAACCAACTACATCTATTATTTCATTATATTATACAGGTAGGTACACTGATTAATTAACTGCAAATGTAACTTTGTAATCCTACATATTTATATGGGATTACAAAGTTATTTATGCAGTTGATAATTCTAGAAAACTGGAATGAAATTGAAAAATATTATAGTTTTTCCTTGATTCATATACTAAACTCTAATTGTATTCTAAATTTGAAGCTTCTATGTCTGCTAGAAGTGCTTTAGACTTTTGATGATCGGTCAGTCAGTGAGTGACAAAATTTACAAAATTAAGGAACTTTGACTCGTTATAATTCTTAAACTACTGGTTCAAATTGAATGAAATTTGAAATATACCGTGTTTATACAATGCCTGTTTGGTTACTGTAAATTCACGCTTCTAGTTTTATCCACAATGAAGTTATAGGGGGTCGAAAATGGCCTGAGTTGCTTCGAGAAAAGAATGGTACGGCCGTGCCGCTTTTTTGCTCGACTTGGCGGGGGCACTACCGTGCCCCCAGATTTAGTGACCTCTAGGTAGCATACTAAATAAAGGAAACATAACACATTACCTACATCTTGAATAATTTCTGCTGTTTTGATACTGTTTCGTGCATTCTGGAACATTTTACAAAAGGGCCGTATTCGTGTTTGGTATTATATTTCGGCACGGCTCTTATAGAAAATGACAATAGGTACAAAATATTACGAAAAATAATCTTAAATAGTGTTGTTGTCTATTAAAGTCACGTTCAGTATGCAATCGGGTGTCTTGGTAATTCATTTTTTCTGCAGCGGGTTGCGCCACGCTAGCCAGCTCGGCTGCGCGCGCGCAATCAACCTTTTATCCACACTACAGTATTTCGCGAAAAACCCAATCAAGGCCGCGTACTTGGCAGCCGAGACAAATCTATATTTTAATAGTATTTTTTCCGTGAAGCTATCGCAATTCATTGCGTGCAGACATTGGTCAACTGTGCGTGTTGACATAGGTTCGAGTGTTCAGTATTCGGTGGGTACTGGACCCAAGAAAATGCTTCGGAATCAAAGGAGAGTTTATTTTGTTAGGAAAGAGCTGTTAGGAAATGTTCGATATAAGCTAAATGACCAAATTAATTGATCAGAATTTATTTCATTGTACTGTATTTTTTACTAAAATTTGCTTGCAATGCCAAATTTTTGACAAAGGTGAATGAACCTCACCTCTGACATTGAAATGTGCCAGTCACTCGTGGCGATGGAGCAATAGTCTGGCGAAGAAAAGTTTTTATTGATCTCTAAATAAGGCAGCAAAAATGTTTGTTTTAATTCTTTGGAAACTGCTGGAAGTTATTATTTCCAAGAAAATATTAATCAAACCATCTTGGCTTTACAAACGTGAGTATGAGGAGGCTCAAAGAAACTCAAACCAAACATAACGCCAAGCAAAGCCTAATAAAATAAAGACAAAAAAGAAATAGGTAGGTTAAGGTAGGTAATATAAATAAATGGGAGAAGTCCTCAAATGTACCGAGCCACGTTTGAAGGACTGGGCGACAGGGGCGGGCTGACAATGCACTCTTCCATCCCCCGTAATGTGGCTTGTGGGTGTCAGACTTGGGGAAGTCTGGCATCCGATCATACAGGCCCGAGCAGGTGTCGCGTAGTGTTTCCGCGCGCCTTTCTAAAATTATGACAGGGTGAGGAGATGCTCACTCCTCCCCTCATCTGAGATGGGGTAAATGACCGTCACTGCTGGGGTGATTGTGGAGAATGCTAACGTGTCCCCGCACCCCAGCTAGAAGTGAAGGAGAGAAACACCGTGTGGTTTTAGTCAGTAAGAGTCTGACAGACCCCTCCGTCAACCCCAGGGCGGAGGACATTCATGAGAATTTCCAAACGAAAAAAAAAAAAAAAAAAGGTAATATAAATAAATAGGTTTGGTTTTGGAAAAAAAATGAAAACATTTTTAAGTATAGAAAAGAAAACAAATGATTGAGGAGAAATAACGAGACCAGACTAGTACAGACCCTTTTCTTTTTTTTTTTTTTTTTAGCGTGGTAAAATTATCAAATAAGTCCTCCCACTCCGGGCAGGGTGGGAGGGACTGTCAGACTTTTACTGACTAAAATCCACGGTGTTCCTTCAATAACCCTTTACATACCGGGGCCACGGTAACGGGATGAGTCCCACGACCCCGGCGGGCTTCGGCCCTCTGCAGAGGGGGCCTCGTCATGTTGCTGACGCTCTTAAAAGGCGCGCGTGGAACACGACGCGCCGTCGACCCGGGCATGGTCCATGGTCGGACAGCGAGTTGCCCTTTACTCGCTGTCCGCATGCCCGCGCCTACGGTGGCCGGAGATCGTCGGCCGACGTCCGACGCCGTGGGCGTCTACCACTGCGGCTGGGCTGGAGGGAGGACGCCATCCTCTCCCTCACGCGGCCCGCCTCCTCCTTCGCAAGCATGACTGCTTCGCAGAAGGAGGCGACCGCTTCCCACTCCCTCTCGCCCCGCAGCATGGCCTCGACCAAGGCCGGGCGCGAGAGGTCTCCGCCTATTGTCGCCGTGAGGACACGTCGGTGCTCTGCCCAAGCTGGGCAGTCCTGCACCGTGTGCTCGACTGTGTCCTCAGGGCGACCCTCGCAGTGGTGACACCCAGGCGTCTCTTCCTTACCCATCAGACACAGGTACCTCCCGAAACTTCCGTGTCCGGTGAGGACCTGCGTCATGCGGTAGGTCAGGACGCCGTGACGCCGATCTAGCCACTCCTCAAAGAGGGGTCTTACCGCCGCAATTGCGGCGTGCCCGTAGTACAGACCCTAGAACAAATACCTGTATCCATCAATCACCAAGAACTCTGATCCTTCGCAAGTGAAAATCCTAACCAGATATTCAGTTGCCGTCCGTCTAGGATACGCTTAGCACTAGCCAGTGTAAAAATGTATTTGTTTCAGTGTATAATTACCGATAACCTAGCGATGTTAATGACTAAGTCGTTCGATTTCGTGATCGGCGCCGTGCACCGAACTCGGTCAGGTATCGGGGTCCGGTAATTGTGCCGGATCGATGCCAAGCTATCTGTGGTTGCTATCAGCGTTGCGTTTTGTGATGCAAGTGCATTAGGCTAGGTTTTGTTTTTTTCACGAAGTACATATATGCAAAAATGCATGGGCAAAGCGATGTTCGAATTTTGTTGGGCAAATTTAAAATCATTTTTTAATGAAGCCACCGTTATTTAGGTGGTATTATAAAATGTGCTGCGTAGAATTTATGGTACAAATGAAACACATATAGAAGACACATTTTTTTAAGTCAAGATATTTGTTCGTGTATTTTTTATTTCGGTCAATCATAAGTGTCTGAATTATATGAATTCCATCATTAATTTCCATGTTACCACCTTATGCTATACAAAGCCTAAAGAGTGTTTTTAGTTAAAGCGAACTAAACTATCTGGAAATAAAACAGAAGCAGCTATGGGCCGCAGCACGGTTAGCTAGTGAAGCGTGGCGCTCGCGATTACCGCCTGCATCTCTGATTGCGTACCACTTCATACTATACTGCTACTTACTACACTGTGTCTAGTATTATTATTCATTTGAAGGACTTTTTACACTGCCTGTAGCGCCAGAAATGGGACTACAATATTATTGAAAAGCAGTAATTTTTCTAACAAACATTCTTTAAAACTAGGATCTATGTTCTGATTGCAGGATTTTGCTCACTATGACATTATAACGTACTGATGATAGTTGTCCATTGTTCCAGATAGCGCAGCAGGGTGGCGTCGTCCAAGTATGGCGGCGGAGGGCTGTCCCTGGGCTCCGGCGTCGCGGTGAGGCGCGCCATGAAGTGCGCCGGCGTGGCGGGTGCCAGTGGGGACGAGCTGCTGCTCGCCAGCTGCTGGCTCGACCCCAAGCTCGACAACTCCTCCCCTCCACCCACTTGCCACGAGCTCCTCGACTCGCTCCTCGCCCCCACCCCTCTCGCAGAACTCAAGCCCCTTCCCCCCTTCACCGGCTACACCGGACACCTCTCGATCAACGGCATCTCCGGCCACCACTACCATGCTATCGCGCAACGCCTTCCAGAAGAAAACAACAACTACCCCACGCAGAGCGGGTACGGCGCCGACCACGACGTGGTGTCGTCGTCGACGTGCGCGGCGGACGCGGAGCCACCCGACCTGGAGGACGTCAAGCCCTTCCTGGACGCGCCCGACACCAAGCCCTTCGCGGACACCTCGGCCGCCGACTCGTGCGCCGCGTCCTGCTCGCCGCCCGCCAAGATGTTCGAGGACGGCCACAAGCAGGACATGTACGACATCAGCTCGATAGAAGACATCGCGGCCATCATCGGCTCGGCAATCGCCGACACAACTGTCCCGTCGCAACCCGAGGACCCGGAGAGGAATGACTCCAGAGACAGCTGGATGGACATCGACGCGTGGATCACGGGCGCGTGCACACAGCCAGGTGACAAAATTGTACAACAAGATCTGGCAGAGTTCGGTTTACCTAACTCACCACCTTCGGGTCAAAATCATCACTCCAGTCTCGACTACCCTTGTAAAAACCAGGACTTTTCCAAAAACAGTGAGTTCCTTCAGAAAAACTTAGGACAAGCTGGGTCGACGCTACAGTCGTTGTTGACGCATGGCTACATGCCGCTGCTACAAAATCGGCTACAAAACGGACCACCGGTAAAACAGGAGGCGCCGAGCTCAACAAGCTACGGAATGGATGTGATATCAACGTCGTCTCCACCGGGGAATGCCGTCTCCACGACTGATGGTGTTGGTGGCTTGCTAAACGGCCGATACGCACCGCACTACGCTCTGGGCCTCAAACCTGACGGATTGTGTAGTCCAGAGAGACTTCTTGGTTATCCTCATGCTCACACCACTACTTCCACACCAGCGAGTAAGAGTAAAAGAAGTCGAGCTAAAGCGAAACAAGCAAACAGCGGGAACATGCACGGCAGTTCACTGGCCTTCTCGTCGGCGACGGCGGCGGAGCTGAGCGGGCTACTCGGCAAGGAGAAGCCGGTGCACCGGTGCGGGATATGCAATAGAGGCTTTCTGAACAAGTCCAACATCAAGGTCCATCTACGGACTCACACGGGAGAGAAGCCGTTCCGCTGCGACGTGTGCGCGAAGGCGTTCCGTCAGAAGGCGCACCTCATCAAGCACCAGCAGATCCACAAGCGGATCGGCAGGGACTAGCCGCGGTAGGGTCTAGCTCACAATGAAGCATTTCGTAGTTTGTAATATAGTGTGTCTGTGACTTTAGTGTCAGTGAGCGGTCACGCAGTGCGCTGAATCTCATGTAGGCTATTGTACATTTATTTCGTTAGGACTGGCGACGTCGCGACGCGTTGAACAGAACTGTGGCGGAGAGGGCACCAGGCGTCCCGACGTCCCCTTACGTCTTCTAACGTAGTTACGTGCTATCACGAGTAATTAATTTAACCCATTAGCATAACATTCCTAAGGACAAGTGCAATGTTAACTAGTTTTAAGTGATTTATATTCTCTGTATTATATGATTAGACTAAGTTCTTGTAGGTTTCCGATCCGCTCTTTATCTCTGCGTTCTGAACTATCCGTCTCATTAGTATAGTTCTGTTATTTCGGTTATGTATTGCCGTCTCTACTCACGTCTCAGGGTGCACTAACAAAGCGCAACTCCTTAAAACGGACAAAACATGATCGAAATAAACATATTTTTTTAATGTAGAAACATTTTTGTTTAATTTTAAATGTGAATGGTTACTCCGATTACCTATTGTTAGTCAGAATTATTGATTAGTTATTTTTGTCTTTTAAATGTATAAATAAGTACTTAATTAATTTAAGGAAGAGAAATGACAAAGCTCATGAGGCTAACATGATACTGCCAATTGTTAAACTTTCGTACTTATAAATTTTGTATAAAATACTCTTTAAAAATATATTTGAAGTAGGGATTTTTTAATTATTTGGTTGGCAACATAGTTAAGATTTCATTATCGTTAGGTATTTATTTTTCGCGCCACTTCTTGGCTCTTTGAATTAACTTTCAACTTGAAGTAACAAGTATTAATGACATGACATACCTCAGAATAACACACAGTCACAAAATGTAAATAAATAAAAATCTTTGCGACTTATGTACATTATAGGAACATCATTTTATATTTCATTTTCATCGTTTCATTATTATATTTAAATGGGAACCAAAAGATTGAGTTAAACAACAAATTAACTTGCAAAGATTTTTAATGTTATTATCAAAGTAATCATTCATCATTCTGTCTCTGTTACATCACTATTGAATTCAATCGTTGATACTATCTTTAAGCTTCATAGCATCATTATCAACCATTATCATATCACAATCCTTAACACCATCGAATCTCATCACCATCAGTCATCAAATTCTCAACTTCATAAAGTCATATATCATACAAACTCAAAACCGCACGTGCCTTTGCATTTAAAAACATAGGATCATATTTCTTTTACCTTTGGATTAAATTATATTATCATAAAATCGTCGCATCTGGTCATCGCTACTTCTTTGTATGAAGCTCTTGTTGTTTGTTATTGTACTTCTTTGTTTGTAGCTTTGTTGTGTCTTGTGTCTACAATATTGCACTATTTCCGTCATCACGTTTAAGGGCGGCCTTGTTGTCGCTTTTCCACATTCAAGGCTATAAGGGCAAGCAATTTGAACGCTTAGATTTGAAAGTTCAATAGTACTATACAAAACGCAATATTACAGTCGAAAAAATATTTAAGAAAAGAACAAAATAATTCTTAGATATTTTATTGGTCGAATTTAACAGCCAATCAAAACGCGCAGACCAATTTATTATAGGTGCTCGCTAGACGCGCATACGCACGCGAACGGAACTCGATGCGTCCGGGAAGCGGACGGATAAAAAATAAAATTCATACTAATAATGCCGATCCGTTGTTGCGTAAGATTGCTATTCGTTGGCAGTTTATAATTACTGTTACGGCATTCGGTATTTGGGCCATTTACCTCTTTAAGGCTAAGGGCTGCGTGATTCGGACTGTGGAACAATTACAAATGATTAGCTGTGTAATAATTTATTAGAGGTTTTCGAGATTCTAAATATTACATGCATTTGTTTTGCTATCCATGGCAAGATGACCCAGGAACCTTTGTGATCCGATAAAGGTTAATAATCATTGTCTAATCTTCTATAGTCCTGTATTATTTGGCCGTTACTTTAAAATTTACACCATCATCAAAGTCATAAAACTATTCTCTTCTATCAATTCAATAATTATTTTGCAGTTTTCTCATATAATTCATTAACATCGCAATTATTACTAAGCGTAAGACTTAAGACTGTGAACTTTGACATAAAGCTACATTTACACTTCACATTCCGCTTCCATACATTCCTATCTCGCCTAACTTTTATCATATTTCATCTTCTGTGTATTTGATACACTACTAACATTCCACTAGGTGCCTACGAGTATTGTAGGAGAATCTTTGACTGTTTGAGGGTTAAACGCTTGTCGAAGAAGACGAGCGACTGCCCGTTACGGAGAAACACACGCAGCCGATCAAAACGCGCGGGCGAAACGCTGCAATTTATCGCATTTTTCTACAAATGTTTAATAATTCCGTTTAAAACATTGTTTATTGGTGCTTTTTCAAAGACAATATTGAAAATCAAATGCATTAATCATAATTATGACAAAACATAATTCGCTTTAATAATTCTACTTTAAATGCAATTTCTTAAAATGAAACTAAATATGTAAAGTCAGTGCGGACTATTAAAAATAATACCTGTATCTGGCTAGACTTCAGCGTAATTTAAACTGATGAATCATTAAATGAATCGTCTCTTTTAGAAAGATATCGCAAAATGAAAGCAAAAATGGCGTATTTACTTCCATCCGTTATATTTTATTATTTGCTTTCTCTAATAAAAGAAATATCACTGGTACCTACGCTGCAGTTTCAGCTATTTAGAAATTGCAATTAATTTTGTTTGTAGTTTTGCATTTGCAGTAATTCAGGTATGGAGTATTTAATTACTTCAAACTTTCATTTAGAATTATTGACCCAGAATTTTATCGTAAATCTGTTACAGCTTTTGGTTTTCTCTGAATAGCTTTTCAAGATGTAAAAGTAATGTACTTTCGTACATGCTAAGAAACTCTTAGCATACGTTTCGACCGTAGCGTTTCTCGCGGAGTGTGTGAGTAGAACTTAATAAAAGTACCTTTTTGTTAGAATATAAATTGTTAGCGTTAAGTATTTATTTTTCAATTATAATTTTTGTAATTATTAATTAATTGTAAAGCATTACAGTTGACGAAAACAATTCAATATTATGCGTACTTTTTAAGCGGCGAATGTTAATTTTCAAGAGGTTTTTCCAATAGATGTTTAAGTAAATTTGTAAATTAATGTAAAATAAATGAAGATTTTTTTTGTTAACGATAACTTTTTGTTTGCTTTTAACATCCCCTCAACTTTGAATTCTTAACTTGGATCAGGGCTTGATAGATTTTATGCTACTGAAGCGAATGTTTGAATATTTATAATTTGTTAAGGTGTTCATAATAAGAGAATGGTCTCAATAAAATGACAAAGAATCACACATAAAAAGATAAGCAGCAATTTTCTAAAAATACACGCAGCCACACAAGTGGGTCACATTAGACATCCATAGAGCAAACAAAGGTGTGAACACACGAAGTGAAAGACCCGACTAAAAGTTTAGTTCACACAACACACGTAATGTTCCCGTGCGTCTCGGAAGAAAGTCGGATGTGAAAATTGTCATAATGCACACACAAACGACAAATTGCCTTTTTGCGTCAACAAGTGCTCTCGCGCAGGGCACACAAGAGAAAACACGCACACATAAATAAAACCCGTGCGAATATAACTCACACATACGCGGTAAATGTCAATGTATCTGTGTGTCGCCTCTGCACGCACACATTGATTGTAAAGTACGGTGAACAAAATCATCGTTGCGAAAAATTAATTAGTTTTAATCATATTGCAACGTAATGGATTTGTTAGTACCAGCTCTATAACAAATTGATGTTTTATGTCATCGAAGTTTGCGAATCTGTATCGGTTTTTAATTAAAATGACAAAATTTAGTGTTTTCTCAATGTAGGCCTTGAAAGCCACATAAATTAGTATTCTTTGTCTAAGATGCCAACATTGCACTAACATTTCCAAGGGTTAGTCGGAGGTGTATGTGAAAATGTTTTAGTATAGTTAAAAAGTGATATTAAAAACGAATGTATTTGATTGAATGTTGAAAAATGAACATCATGTAGCTATTACCATCTGTACCTTTTATTTTTACAAATAAAACTAAAGATTGCCTAACATTAATACGAAGACTTGCTTACCGTAGCAATATCTCAGTATTCGAATATCAGGTAAATAAAACACTAAATAACAAGGTAAATTTGGGCAATTATCTACCGAAAATAATAAAATAAATTAAACTGGTTTTCTATGAGAGTTATTTTTAATTACTACTGGTAAAGTCAACCAATTCTGTTGAAGCAAAGTTATTCACAATCACCTTTATTTATTAATTTGACGCTGTTTAGTAACTGCTTGTAAACCATTTTTAATTACTCTAAAAGCAGTTGCTAAACCTTGAATAATGTTTCAGGCATAAATAAAATCAAATTTCACCAAAAAACTAAACTTTAGGTACATGATAATTCTGAGAGGACACCATTGTGGGACACAGCAGATGTCAAACCTCTAAATTCATTCTTTAATTTTTAATGAACAAATACCTATAACGAAATATGAAAACATAGAGGTTAACTTGTTAATAAAATCGAATTTTAAGGCACGGCATGGCATACCATGATCATGTCGTTGCCGTCACAGCATACGAGTTAATATAGATGTTTCACATCAACAGTTTCAAAATTAATACAGGATACAACAGCTTAAAAATATTTTTGGCAGAAATATTAGCGATTCAAGGTCGGCCTGAGTTGCTGTCGGTACGGTGCGCGCGCGCCGGAGAGATTCTTTCACCAACCCACTTACATAGCGCGGCTTGATTTCACCGCCGCGCCGCGCGCCGCCGCAAACTGCTAGCTACTACGTGTGCACACTTAATGAGAACCTGCGATATTTTACATGGTTTTACGACAAAAATTATACCTATATAAGATGGATAGGCGTATAAAACATATTAAATTATATTTATTACGACCAGGGCCGGATTAATCATGGCGGAGCCTCTAGGTAATCTATGCCTCAGGGCCCCTTTAACCTTTCAACTTAAAATCCAAAAATATTTTATATATTATAATTTAGAAAAATATTGCACACATAATGCATTCAGATTTGGGTTCAGAATTGAAAATACATATTTAAATTTTCCTTGAGATCTCCGAACTTACATTCTTGGGTCAAAAGAATTAAATACTTTATTATATTTTAAGCAATATCCCCAAGTAAATGGGATAAGGGAAGGAACATGAAGTTTATATTTTAAGCAATACTTTCCTATCTACTATCATTTTAAAACAACGTTACACACGTTGAGAGTGAAACCGTTGAGGTACCTACAACTTTTTCTCGGGGCCCCTAGCTGATATGGAGCCTACAGGCAATTGCCTATTCTGCCTTATGGATAATACAGCACTGATTACGACAACACCATCAAAGTAATGTTTGTTTCCCAAATAAATTAATAAAATAAAATAAGGAAAGGTAGTCTGTGAAAGATCGCTTTTTGCGATAAGGACTTATCGGTAAAATTGTGTCACCCGTTTTAGTTATTCAGTCCTTATTTGTTTCTGTTACGGTGTACAATAAAGAGTATATCTCTATATCTGCTAAGCCTTCTCCCAACTTTCAGATCCAGATTCAGATTAATTTATTTTTGTAAAACATAAGTTCATTCATTTATTTTTGTACATTATAAGTTCTTATTTGGTAATACATTGAGGGCGCTATGCTTTGCCTCTAGGGCGTAAAATAGTCATACATGCAATATCATTAAACCAAACAATGAACATAAATATAAACCACAACAAACAATTAAATACATTAGATCATCGCATTTAGAATTTTCAATTACTCTGAGCAACAAAAACAAAATTTGATAACTAAGTAGGTACATTATTATTGCGTAAGTATTTTTTTTTTATTACGATTGTGTTTCTTAATACGAAAAAGTAAACAAGATCAGCTGAGTTCTAGGAATTTGCATGGAGCGACTGACTATCTGATATCCGTCACCAGAGCTGGTAACCCATTGCAAGACTGGTACAAGTAAGAGCCGGTACCAACAGATTAACGTACGTTCCTAGGCACGAAGGTAAGTAGGTAAACTTGAAACAAATAGAAATATATATATATATATATATATATATGTATATATATATTTTTTTTTATAGAAACTAAAACAATTCTTAATTAACAAAAGCTATTACACTATAAATTAATTTTTAACAGACAAATTGAGGGATCGTTTTTGACTGGAATAATACTTTACTGACTAAGTTTTGCCTATGGAACATTATTGCATACTAAATTCATTATAATTAAAAAATAAATAATCATTTTAATAATAAATAATAACTATACAATGATAACATGACATAACTATACTATATATAAATAAATTAATTTTAACATATACTGACTAATTTGACTGAAAGAATACCAAACTGACTTAGATCCGCCTATGAACCATTATTGCATATTAAATTCATAAAAATAAAGTAAATAAATACTCAATTCAATGACAAGTATGTCAACCATTGACTTAATTAATAAACAAGGGATCCATTACATCTATATAATAAAAATGAATCGCTAAATGTGTTGCTAAGCGTAAAAACGAAAACGGAATTAAATAAAAATTTAAAAATATTATGTACGCTGTAAAACATGCAGTATAAATATTAACGTATAATTAAACCAAAATTAGATGTTAGAACAAACTAAAGGAATGAAAATAATAATAACACATAAAAATGTATCAAACAATATAAAGCACAGATATATATAATTACACATAACAATAACTAGTTTTAAATCAATATTACCTATTATGAATAATTAAACAAAGCGCTCTTCCTCTCTCCTTTCTATTGTAAATTTTGCTGTGCCCAACAGGGTCCATAATTTTTTCTTGTAGTTTTATTCCACCTGTATGTGTACATTATGGATTGCAATAAATACTTGAATAGGTTTGATATAATAACATGATTATCCAGCCACGGAGCGATCTGCAGCTGTTTAGCCACGAGCTCCTCCTATGACAGTGAGAATCAAAATATTTGTGGGCTATTTTTTTTTTCTTAATAGATACATGTGGGTGGAATTCACATTACTAGCAATCTTGTTAACCCCTCCAACTAAGCTAAATATGCTTGTGTCTGGAGTGGGTTCATAGCAAAAGTGTAATGGGTGGGATTCGAACTCATGACCTCTCGATTACAAATCCGACACTTTATCCATTAGGCTATTGACGCAGAACTGGTTACTTTTAGTTTTGACCAGAATCATCCTACTGCTGCACCTGAAACAGTTTTACAGTGTGTTTAATATTTATATTTTTGTATTTTATTTATTTATCAGACAAAAAAATACAAATAAAATAAATAATAAAATAAAAGAAATTAGTAGGTGCACTTAGAATTAATTTATTTTATTTATTTATTTATGTACACACATGACACTTACAAAAGAAAAAAAAAACATATAAATACAGACAAAAGAGCACAAAGGTGCTGCTTATTTCCTAAGAAATTTCTTCCAGCAGACCTGCGACAGGAGAGTTGAAGAGGAGATGATAGACCCAGTGTGTATAAATACTAATTACAATAAATAAAATTACTTAGCTAATAAATTCAACTATAATGATATAAATGTATCTTAAATTTAATTAACAAACACAACGCAACACAAATTATTTTACACGAATTATTCATAATGAGAAATAATAATAAATTAATAAAAAATAAATTTCATCATTCTCTGCTTAGCTTTTTCCCAACTAAGTTGGGTTCGACTTCCAGTACCACTAACCGGAATCATCAGAGTATTAATTTATAAGTCATGTATAATACTAACAAAACTATGGATCTTGAGGTCTGAAATAAAATACTTATATTTTTTTTTTTTTTGTTAATATTTTAAAACAACACGATACGCCTCGGCAAAACCAGTGTCGAAAAACTTTGAAGATGGACCTGTTTGGTTGTTACTATTCAGCTTCGAGCTCCTGCGATATATACCAGCCTACCGACGAAGAATGAAAAAATTCTCAAGCAAATTCGAGTACTTTACGCATATAATTTTTACTCATGTTTATGCCTTTCCTAATAATCCTATCCAATATCCATCCTAATTCCGTGCCCTAAATTTACCATTTCATTTTCTACCAAGTTTCCTCGTTTTTTGTTGATGGCATTGCGCAAATAGCGACATGCCAATTAAAAAAAAAAATCAAAAAAAAAAAATTCGAGTACTTACTACTAAGTTACTTCTAAGTACACGGTGGAGCATACAGTGGAGGTGTGCCCCGCTTGGGCAGAGATTCGCCGTGTTCTCGTTGAGGCGATCGGCGGCGGCAACCTCTCTCGCCCGGCCCTGGTTCTGGAGAGGATGGAGAGGGAATGGGATGCAGTAGCCTCCTTCTGCAAAACAGTCATGCTAGCGAAGGAGGAGGCGGAAAGCGCGAGGGAGAGGAAACTGCGGGATCCAGTGTCATATTAAAAAAAATTGTAACACTTTTTTCAGTGAATAAACGTTATTGTATTATTATTATTGTACTGACTAAAACGCATCCAAGTTCCTTCATTTACCCTTCGTCTTCCGAGGCCGCGGTAACTCTTGCGAACAATTTCGCAATCCTGGCAGGACGACACGTGATTAACGAATACAGTATACTATAAGGACAAAAATACCGAAGAGTACTCAATTCGAAAATTCCATTGAAATTTTTAATAAAATGTACCAAGTCCATACTCACGGTGGCTCTAATCCGTATGCGGTGCATGCATTGTTTACTCCACGCGACAAGAATGAGCATCACGCTACGAGCGCGCACGAGACAGGCAGAGTGACGACCTCAGAAGATCTGTGAGCTGTTTGTCAATACTGATTCATAAACACAAAGGTCTTTGCTACCAGCGAATGTGGTCATGCAAACTGGTAAAAATACGTCTTTTTTAGCAAACTTGTTAACCACTCCAACTAAACTAAATACGCTCGTGTCTGGAGTGAGGCACTATTGCCGTGAACCCACTTCAGACACTATTGTAATGAGTAGGGTTCGAACGTGCGACCTCTCGATCTTTCTCGATCTCGGTCTTCTAGCGATAAGACCGTCAATTGTGACACCATAGTTTTAGTTGTTAAGTCCTTAATTAAAGACGGGAGACGCCCCGGGCGTCGGGGACCACGAGCCGATCTCCGGCCACCGTAGGCGCTAGGGTTCTATAGGGCCATTGCCTGCCTAAATCCTTAATTAATTCTGTTATGGTCTACAATAAAAGAGTCTATCTATCTATCTAGATCACAAGTCTGACACCTCAGCCATTAGGCTAACCTCATCTCAGAATAAATTACATTCAGATTAATTTTTGGAGAATTGCTGGAATGTTCCAACGAGATAGCTTAGCCCTGGAATTTGTATTCTTTTTTAGTCGGTAGAAGTCTGACCCTCGTCTCCGCTTCCTCTACCTAAAGAGGGAAGAGTAACTTGATAGAGCAAGAGCCCGTGGACCCCAGACCTTCGTTATTTTATAAAAGCTGAAAGTTTGTCAGCGCATGCTCCCAACACAGGTAAGAATGATGGACCATTATGAAGTTTGGGTTATAGTGGCTTTGGCAGGTAAACGGTACTAAAGGTGTGTAAAATACCGATCTAAATTCATCAAATAATAAAGTGCGATTTTTTTATATTATCTTCAGAATATTATTAAAAATCACGTTATTCATTGCCAGACACTTAACATCGTGGCAACCCCTTGCCAGACACCCTTAATGTTCATGAAATTATAGTTTTACTTACGTTATAGTATAGAAGCTGATTTTTATTTAAAATACTTGGGTAATAAGTAAATGATGTTTCCTCATTAGCCAGACATTTTTGATAGTTCCAACCCCTTGCCAGACAAGCATGTAGGGTAGCTGTAGGAGCGAGAGCGAGGCAGTATGTATATGAGTGGGTGCGAGTGAGATGCGTTTGTATTGTTTAGTATTTAATACATGCTTACATCAACTAAAACAATAATATGTGCTATCTTCAAGTATTATTAATTAAATATTCGTTATAAATTATAAGAATAATGTCAATTATATCATTACTTACGTTAAAGTGTAATAGCTGATTTTTATATATAATACTTGGGGTAATAATTATATGATGTTTCCTTATTAGCCAGACATTTTTGATAGTTCTAACCCCTTGCCAGACAAACATTTTAAATCTTAAAAAGAGATTTATGATTAAAATGACTTATGCAAATAAACTTTTTGGCGCAGATTTATTTAACTAATAATCTATGTAAATTTTAAAAACATCTCAAGGAAAGACATTCGATGCTACAATTACCTTAAATTGTTAAAAAAAATATTTTATTTTATCAAAAACAGGTTTAAAAAAAAGCCAAATAAAATATTTTTCAATAATTTTATTAGTTAGTAGTAATGTTAATAACGTTGTTGCTAATGCTACCAGTTCCTTGAAGGGATTATTTTCAGCAGCGTCCTTGTAGTCCGAGACTTCACACCAAAATTTAACAGTAGAGGAAGTACACTGCCATTGTTTAAAAACAATGTTTCGCCATTGTGATATAAGCTTATCAATTCCTGTTGCATCTATATTAAATTCTTGCGCTATTACAACGATTGGTGGTTTGACAACTTTTAGCGTTTCCTGCACTGAAAACATTGAAATTTTTCGTAGAACTGCAAAGTTCGTAGGCAATCTCGATTGTAATTCTGTTACAAGTTTGAGGGTAAAATTGATGCATCTCTGTTGCTAAATCTGTTCTGTTCTGTTTACATACTTGAGACAAATTGAGACTTGCAATACTTACAGTATACGCTTTTGTGGTGACACTTTCGACCGGCCGAAGCCACTCTTTAAAATCGGACATCAATTCCCACTCTGCACGATAATGTTGGTTATATTTTGGAGGCATTGTCAATTTAATAAACTCTATAAAATAAAACTCTAATTCAACGATCGCAACTACAAACGAATAAAACAAAACATGAAAAAAACACCTTTGATGAATAGTTCGATAGTAAACCATAAAAATGCAGTGCTGCCAACTTAAGCACAGATTATGTAGTTCAATCAATCCAAGCGGGATTTCCCCTGACCACTACGGTTGCGCTCAGACACATCACCGCGTTTTTTAAGGGTTCATATGTTGGGTTCGGAAATTCAAGTTTAAATAAACCTTTCCGAGTAAAATGCTAAATAATATGCTATATGCTAAATTGAATTTTTGCATGCCAAATGACTAGGAAAAATGCTAAATTGGCAGCACTGATCGCGGTAGACTTAACTCGCCATCTCACTCGCACCCACTCATACATACTGCCTCGTGCTCGCTCCTACAGCTACCCTACATGCTTGTCTGGCAAGGGGTTGGAACTATCAAAAATGTCTGGCTAATGAGGAAACATCATTTACTTATTACCTAAGTATTATATATAAAAATCAGCTTTTATACTATAACGTAAGTAAAACTATAATTTCATGAACATTAAGGGTGTCTGGCAAGGGGTTGCCACGATGTTAAGTGTCTGGCAATGAATAACGTGATTTTTAATAATATTCTGAAGATAATATCAAAAAATCGCACTTTATTATTTGTCGAATTTAGATCGGTATTTTACACACCTTTAGTACCGTTTACCTGCCAAAGCCACTATAACCCAAACTTCATAATGGTCCATCATTCTTACCTGTGTTGGGAGCATGCGCTGACAAACTTTCAGCTTTTATAAAATAACGAAGGTCTGGGGTTCACGGGCTCTTAGACTATGATGCTTTTACTCCGAAATTTTCTTTCACTACCTACGTTACAGTATTATTCATTTAAACTCTGAAATCATAGACAAACAATTTAATTTAGAATATTTAAATTACATAAAAAAAAACTACTAATGATTATTTTATAAAATCACCGAAGTAAGAGAACCCAAACTTGTTCAAGAAATATCTTCAAATTTCTATGAAGTCCTGAGAATAGGATTGAATGAAAACAGACACTTTTCATAATAACATTCCGTTTCCAGATAGCTACAACCTAGGGGTCTTTAAATCAAGAGTGAATAGGTTATATCTTGGTAAGCGTGCTCCATCTTCGACCATATCATCACTTACCATCAGGTCAAACGCGAGCCTATTCTGAAAAAATAAATCTTTAAAATACACTCTATCATATCCTTCTAAGTAGATAAAACAGAGATAGAAAATACATCGATACTGATCTAACAAAACTAACATTATATTTGTACTTAGGTAAGTACCCAAGTTAAGCTATATTAATTCCCATTCACTATACGACACCAAAAATCTCAAATGCTAACATTACTGAACGCCCACCCATGTTTTTCCACGCCGGTCACACCCCCACGTGATTCAAAGGTCAGCGCAACCTTTGCCTCGGAGTGAAAAGCTTGCGAATGTGCGCCCGCGCCGCTCCTTGCCCTTCATACTTGAACTTGTGCGCGACCCGAGCGTGGTACAAGTTAAGAGCGATTTCATTGTAACAATTTTCTCTTCCATAAAAATCTTTTTACTAATAATAAAATGCGAAAGTTAGTGAAGATGGATGGATGCTTGTTGGTTACTCTTTCATACAAAAACTACTGAACGGATGTGAATTAAATTTGGTTCTTTTTGGGTTTGGTTTGGTTGGTTAATCCTGGAATAACATACGTAACATATAAACAATAATTTTTACGCCGGCATTCCCACGGGATCCGGGTTTACGCGAGAAAACCCTCCCACGCGAACGATGTCGCGAGTAGAAGCTAGTACTTTATAAACTTAGAAAAACATACTTTTTTTCTTTTATAAAGAGAAGTAGCAATGCAGGGATTGGTAGTTCTACTTTGCATTTGTTTCTGTAGAGGATTCACGGCAATAGTGAAAGGGTACTGTTCGAACCCGCGATCTTTCGATCACAATCCAACACCACACAATACAAATGTGGAAATTTACATACAAAAAGCTTCAACGTATATGAAATGTCAATTAAATTAATAAAAAAATGTCGAATTATCAAATTAAATTCCAAATTAAAAGTCACATTAAATTATCAAACTACAGCTATTACATAAAAAAATTCAGGTTATTTTTCATTTATTCACATTAACAATATGTCACAACAATCTTTATGTCTTTTTTTAACAATATTTTATACATATATCCTTTGTGGGAAAATGGTCCATGCACGCCATTTTAGCCAATAGTGAAATGGGTAGGGTTCAGTGGAAATTAGTTAATTCACCGTTTATCCGTCCCTAAAATATATCTTGAAAATTTATTCATCATCATCTTCTGCAACTATATAGCGGTCTAACGGGATGCAGCCCTGTATTAGTATGTTACATAGATCGATATGTCTATAATGACCTCCACAACTTATTAACTGGGTAACAAGATACCCCTTGGTAACACTAGTATCGAATAAAAATGCATTGCCAAGCTTGGATCAAATATCGCTCCGCTTATGCCTTAGACTACGTGACCTTTACACATCGCCTCAGAATTTGGGCTGTAATGATTAATGGCAGTAATTTGAGCGGCGCACGCGTCTCAGCGATGAACCAGTTGATTTGTGCTTAACCTCGCTTGTTTGTAACACCTCTATAATAGCGCAGATATCGATTGGAAAATCACTGTCATTTAATTGTTTGAACATAATCAGCCACTCGTTCTTATTGCTGGGATAAAGGCCTCCTATCAATGAGAGGAAATGAGCCGCATACTACAATACGGGCTAAACGAAAATTCCCTTTTATGAAAATTACGCGGACGAAGGGTTAGGAAACTTGGCCCACTCAAAGTGTATATCACTGCTGGGGTGATTGTGGAGAATGTTAACGTATCCCTGCACCCCAGCATGAAGTGATGAAGAGAAACACAGTGTGGTTTTAACTTTAAATGTATTCTGTTCAAAACGACTATTTTGTGATTATTTATTCAGTTACAAATAGATTCGTCTAATGTTCTGCAGTGGAGTGATAGATAGACAGATATACTCTTTATTGTACACCTTTACAGAATTGAATAAGGACTCAGAAACTACAAAAGGTGTTACAATGTTTAATAGTATTTATTTCATAATGGGATTGCAATGTTCACAACTGTTGGAATTCTGTAATTTTAGGTTCTATAATATTATACAATACAATACAGAACAGGTGAGATACTGTTCTCCTAGCTAGGCCGAAAGTCGGCCTATGTTAAGGAGAGACAGTGCCGAGCCCCCGATTGGCCAATTTATATGTACTAATATAATGCAATAGTTTAATACAATAGTTTTTATTACTATTTATTAATATACATATTTTTATATTTTTATTGTTTAATATTTTTATTAATAGCATATGCAATAGTTTGTGTAAGTGCGTCTGTGTGCGTCTGTGATGTGTGTGTGTGTGTGTGTGTGTATGCGAGTGTTGTGTGGGCGTGTGTGCGTGCGTGAATAGGTACTTTGTGAGAAATAATTCGTGTGGTGGAATAAAATGTGTGGTCTTATCGCTAATGGTTTATCAAATAAAACTTTACTGATATCATCTGTCTAAATTAACTTATGGTAGCCGGCAAATTCAAATAAGCTGCTACATTAATAGTTTGTTTCTGGGGCACTGTTCTAGATTACTATTAAAAAATCAGTTCGATTCGCAGCAAATTAAATTATGTATTTAGGTACTTCACCAAAGTGGATCCTAATATTTAAAAGAATGTCCAAAAACTGCATTATTAAGAGTGAAATGAAAACACAAGCATACTATAAATCACAGTAACCCATTTCCCCCAATTGCCTAAAAAATTGCCAACCAAATTCATTTTGGAGCGTGTCATAAATGCGACACGCTCTAGAAGTTGTGGCTTACTTAGGCATATGATACTTCGTGACAAGCTTTTTATTTAACACAGAAAATGAAGAAAGAATCTTTGTTTGAACTTAAGAAACACACCAACATTTCAACACACCTATTTTACATTATTGCTTATTCTATAGTTAAATGGCGGTATAGAAGACTTCATCATGTAGCAGAGAAGGAAGAATATGACATTTTTCAACAGAATCAACTTTACTAGTTCACTTTTACTTTAAATGAACAATAAAATCGCAAGGGATGTCCTGTAAGATTAAATCACGCTTTGAGAGGTCGGTCCTCGGGTGAGTTATCATCTTAACCTATAGAGATTCCCCAGAGTCTTGGAAAGCCCTTTGAGCTCTTGGTTCCAGCTGCCAATCGATCTGATACCAGAGAGAGGGTCGTATCACCGAGTTACGGGGATTTGGAAGTATTACCATGGACCAACATCAGCAAAACTGACGATAAACGAGAGCTAGCCCAATAGGCACAAAACGATGTTTAAAACTATAGTTGCCAAGCGCAACATGGACTATAATCAGTACTGATAACTAAGATTTTAGAAGATATATAAATTATTGGATATTAATCAGTTTTTTGTTATGTTTACAATAATGGTGGCAATGGTGGGGCGCTTGAACTTGACTTTGAAGGCTGTCTCTGAATGGGGCGACGCCAACATGGTCAAGTTTAATGCTGCCAAGACCCAGGCATGTCTTTTCTCCGCAAAAAGGAGCCAATTTCAACCGGCTCCTTCTTTCCGTGGTGTAACCGTGCCGATAACTGATCGCATCGAGGCTCTTGGGGTTACGTTGACATCCACCCTTAATTTTGCACTTCACACCGGAACAGCTGCTCAACCTTTATCAAGCGCATGTTCGGTCATGTATGAAGTACTGCTCTCATCTCTGGGACGGATCTGCAAAATACCAGCTTGATGCACTTGAATCTATAAAGAAACAGGCCCAAAGGCTCGTCGGCAACGAGAAACTGGTCGAGACAAGGCTCCAGAGCCTAGAACATCGGCGACGAGTTGCAGGCCTATCAGTTTTCTATCGGTTACATTTCGGGGAGTGTGTGATGGAATTGCACAGTCTTATTCCACCAAGCCCGTTCCATCATCGGACTACAAGACAAACGGCGATGTGTCATCGTTACATGGTGGACATCCCACCCATACGCACAAAACGTTTTGGGAATACTTTCATTGTGCGTACGGCTAAGGAGTGGAATTTCCTGCCGGAGTCTGTGTTTCCTGATAGTTATAACCTGGGAGTCTTTAAGTCAAGAGTGAATAGCTTACTTGTATCAAGCGTGCTTCATCTTCGACCACATCATCGCTTAACATCAGGTGAGATTATGGTGAAACGCAAGCCTATCAACTATAAAAAAGAACGGCTATTTCCAACGATAGAGGTTTTGACGCAGAAACGGATTTCAATTCAACTAAATGATATAGCTTACTTATCTATACTTATAATAAATCTGTAGAGAGGTCAATTCTGTACATGAAATATATTTACAAAATAACTATCAGGGGGTGATTAGGGATCGATACTGATACCAAAAATGCAATCAGTAAATTTATTGTCTGTCTGTCTGTCTGTCTGTCTGTCTGTCTGTATAACCGTTATAGAAACAAAAACTACTCGACGGATTTTAACGAAACTTGGTACAATTAATATTCATACTCCTGAGCAGGTTATAGTATACTTTTCATCACGCTACAATCAATAGGAGCAGAGCAGTGAAGGGAAATGTTGGGAAAACGGGAGAAGTTACTCAATTTTTTAAGCTTCCGTCGCGTGTGCAACCTTAATGGTTAAAGCTACACAGAAATCATTTATGACGGAAATGTTCTCCTGAAAATTATATAAAAAATATCCCACGACAGCATATATCTATCTTTTATGGTTGACTTACAATAACACGTGTAACTCCCGATAGCTTAGCAGTTCGAAGCTTTCTGATTATTATTCTGCTCCGAAATTTAAAACCACCACAACTTTGCAATGAAACTCGGCTAAAAGTAACCCAGTTGCAACAAAATATAATCGAGGCTCAAATTTTAACAGGTTGCGGTGCAGGAGAAACCGTCTTTATTCCCAGAATTCCCATAATACCAAATAATTTTCCATTCCAATTTAAAAGAACGCGATTCCCAGTATCGGTGTGTTATGCAATGACAATTAATAAGGCTCAAGAGCAGACTTTTCGTGTTGCTGGAGTAGATCTCGGTGTCAGTTGTTTCTCGCGTGGTCAGTTGTACGTCGCTCTTTCCCGGGTTAGCAGTTCTAGAAATCATTATGTTCATGTGCCGGACGGGTCAACTTTCAACATAGTTTACCCGGAAGCTTTGCGCTGAAGTATTTTCGTTCTATAGGTACTTAAGCCTCATGTGAACGTGATCTAAACAATATTACCAATACATTAACTTAATAACACACAAGGAGTTACACGCTGACGGATTCGCGGGCACAGCTATTAACAATAATATTGTGCGGTTCGGTATTGCGATATTTTTCATCAGTATTATAGATTGACATATTATATTTCCCTACCAAATTACGAAAGTTAATCTGTCTGTTACATCAAAATCACTGAACCGTGAGGAAGGACATAGGCTACTTTTTTTACGAAAAACGACGGAAACGTGGACTAAGTCGCGGGCAACAGCTATCTATATCTATCTATACTTATAATAAATCTGCAGAGAGGTAAATTCTGTACTTCAAATATATTTACAAAATAACTATCAGGGGGTGATTAGGGATCGATACTGATACCAAAAATGCAATCAGTAAAATTTTTGTCTGTCTGTCTGTCTGTCTGTCTGTCTTTCTGTCTGTGTGTCTGTCTGTATAACCGTTATAGAAACAAAAACTACTCGATGGATTTTAACGAAACTTGGTACAATTAATATTCATACTCCTGAGCAGGTTATAGTATACTTTTCATCACGCTACAATCAATAGGAGCAGAGCAGTGAAGGGAAATGTCGGGAAAACGGGAGAAGTTACTCCATTTTTTAAGCTTCCGTCGCGTGTGCAACCTTAATGGTTAAAGCTACACAGAAATCATTTATGACGGAAATGTTCTCCTTAAAATTATATAAAAAATATCCCACGACAGCATATATCTATCTTTTATGGTTGACTCACAATAACACGTGTAACTCCCGATAGCTTAGCAGTTCGAAGCTTTCTGATTATTATTCTGCTCCGAAATTTAAAACCACCACAACTTTGCAATGGAACTCGGCTAAAAGTAATCCAGTTGCAACAAAATTAATCGAGGCTCAAATTTTAACAGGTTGCGGTGCAGGAGAAACCGTCTTTATTCCCAGAATTCCCATAATACCAAATAATTTTTCATTCCAATTTAAAAGAACGCGATTCCCAGTATCGGTGTGTTATGCAATGACAATTAATAAGGCTCAAGGGCAGACTTTTCGTGTTGCTGGAGTAGATCTCGGTGTCAGTTGTTTCTCGCATGGTCAGTTGTACGTCGCTCTTTCCCGGGTTAGCAGTTCTAGAAATCTTTATGCTCACGTGCCGGACGGGTCAACTTTCAACATAGTTTACCTGGAAGCTTTGCGCTGAAGTATTGTCGTTCTATAGGTACTTAAGCCTCATGTGAACGTGATCTAAACAATATTACCAATACATTAACTTAATAACACACAAGGAGTTACACGCTGACGCAGTCGCGGGCACAGCTATTAAGAATAATATTGTGCGGTTCGGTATTGCGATATTTTTCAACAGCATTATAGATTGACATATTATATTTCCCTACTAAATTACGAAAGTTAATCTGTGTGTTACATCACATTTTTTTACGAAAAACGACGGAAACGTGGACGAAGTCGCGGGCAACAGCTATCTATGCTAATAATATAAGGCTGAAGAGTTTGTTTGTTTGTTTGACCGCGATAATCTCAGGAACTACTGGTTCGAATTGAAAAAATATTTTTAATTAAATAGTAAATTTATAGAGAAAGGCTATAGGCTATATATCATTACGCTAAGGCCAATAGGAGCGGAGCACCATTGAAGAATGCTTCAAAATCGGGGTTAAATTTAACGTTAGCCCAAAGTAACTATTCCACGCGGACGAAGTCGCGGGCAAAAGCTAGTACATTATAACAATACACAGGCTATCATTTAATTTTATGAAGGGGAAGTTTTTACTTACAAAATATTCGCGGGCAGATCCGCTAAATAGTATTTATTTTGCAAATTGGTTAAAGGTAACACTTGTACTCGTTATTTTCTTCGAAGATTTAAACTAGATGACGCTGGATTGACTACTTTGAAAAGTAGCATCGAATAAAACTCAGACTCAGATTTAACGCCTCTTTTGAAGTCATTCAATGGTCAAAACATATGAGAACTTTATAGGTTAATAATCTTTATGGTGCTCGTTTGAAGAAAGTTGCACAGATTTGAGTGCACCTGTCCAAACAGTACAAAAATTTGTTAGTTATCGCGTAGCTCAACTTCTAAGTTGAGCCCGTCAAATCATTGAGCTCAATAAGTTCTTACTTAAGGAGCTCAATAATTTGACAAACAATACCAAAGTATGCTAACTTTGGTACATTGTGGTAGCCTATATTTAGGTAGTATACAAGAACTCAAAGTGCCAGATATAATTTAATAAATAAAAATAATAATAAAACAAGGAAAGAATAGCGAATAATCCACATCTAGTTACCGCGTCAAGAACGTTTTTATGGAGCACAAACGATTTGACGAATTAGTAAACAAAAAACAAATCGCTGGTGGCCACATGACATTACTAAGTCTGTATTGTCTGTTTAGTGTAGTATAGTTGTCTCAATATTTACGCAAGAAAAATATTTAATTTAATATTCAATTGTGACACTGCTGGCCAAAGGCGTCCCTCTCCGTCGTACGAAATTCAGATTTTTCCTAGGGATTACAAGTATGGATAACTGCCAAATGTTCCCACATGACCTATGGAGGAAGCCGAACCATAACCTTGACCAGGCGACCTTAAACGCCGTGTCCGGAAGCTGCGGGACGCGGCCGGCGTGCGGCCGGCTGCGGCCCGGCGGCGGCGGCCGAGAAAGTGTGCCGGTGACCCCGATCCGGCGGCGCTGCATCCGCCACGCCGCTGAACTATGACGGGGTTTTACTTCGCCTGCGCTGGCTGCTGTCAGTACCCACGTAAATGAGATGAAAATGATTATTTAAATAATTACGTACAAGGATCTTCGGATTAGACTACGTTTTCAACTATAGCACTTACAGGATCGAATAAACGTACCAACAATTTTTATAAGAACCTGCAGAATTCAAGTATTTTTATGTGTTTGTTTGGTTCACGTTTGACCACCATCTCAGCTGATGGTAAGTGATGATGTGGTCGAAGATGAAGCAGGTACACATAGAAGTAACCTATTCACTGTTGACTTAAAGACCCCCAGGTTATAGCTATCAGGAAACACAGACTTCGACAGTCAATTCCACTCCTGTAGGTCAGTATCATTATTAAAGCTATTACTACTTAGCTGTACGCAAAAAGACCGCGAATTGATGTTTGTTGTACCTATATTGTTTTTTTATTTGTTATTTTACATATTTTAATATATAAGTGGTCGCATACTGGTTGATTTATAACGATATTTTTTAAATTATTTCCTATGCATTATTACATAAAAATATTACAGTTGTTCTTTTTTTATTACTGATGAGCCCACTCTTGACCTTATAAACAAAATAACAACATAACCTTTCTTCATATTATAAACATGCTGTGCTAAATTTCTTACTTCTCCGTACGCCTAATTTTCGTAAAAAGCAGTACAAAGTTGTTGCTTCACGTATTATATATAAAATTATTCTTGAAAATAAACAGTTACACACTAAAGTAATACACAGACAATTAGAGTGAGCAAGTGTATAACCCACGACATTATCCACAGATCTTATCTATCTTTTATGTTTGGTCGTTTCACGTCTGTGTAAAACAATTACGCTGTAAAAACTGCACAGATTTGCATGAACCTTATTAAACGAGTAAACCATTTCTAGGACATTTTATCCTTGCATATGGCTATTCACTTGGCTTGAACTATATGGAGCTGGAGCTGCTTTAATAAGATAAATAAGGAGATATAGGAGTGAAGTAGGTTTTGATGCAGTAGGTACCAAAATACGACAACTTGACTGCCAGAATTCGAAGCTGGAAAAGAGAAATAAATTTTTCCGCTTGGAGAAAAGTTTAAATATGGAAGCATCAAAATTGTGCCACCGTTGATTATCTCCATGTTCTAAATTTTAAAAAATATCTAGATCCTTAATTACTAGAATTATCTAAACCACAAGGCAAAGCACCGATTTCTATGACAAACTCAAACGCAAAAAAGCACCAAGTGATAGATAACTGGGACTGTGATGTGGCGTCGCCAGGGCTCACCAACTTATGCAAAGAGTTAATGAAACCAGTACTGTTATGAACCAATAACTAGTATTACTAATATTACTTAAAGTAATCGTAGAGAAGATAATGGACAGCGAACTCATTTACACTGATAATAATCTTAAATGGTATCTGTTATCTCGTTAGCTTCGAAGCCTTTTTAGTGATGAGTTTTCACAAGTGGTATGTAGTACATTGGATAGTAGCTTTGATTCTCAGGACGAGATAATTTATTGGGTTTTGTTTAGCAAATCAAGTCCAACTCGTTAGCGTTTGTTTTGGATTTTAGTTCCATACCAGTTGTAAGGTCGAATTAGCCTAGCTCTTATCGTATCTTTTATACCTATTAATTTCCTCATGACAACAGTCCTCCTTCTCAAGTCGGACCCCTGACCTGAAGATCGTGGCTATGACGGAAACGTTGCAACAGGCTTCTCCATTTACTACGGTCTTCAGCTAGATGTAGAGCCTGGTACATAGGCATCTGCAGTATTTCGGACACCTGGTCAGCCCATCGTTTGGGACTTCGTCCTCTTGGTCGTTTACCGTCTTCATTACCGGTAGCAATGAGCGTTTCCAATTTGTCCGTACTTGGACGTGCTATATGACCAAACTACTGCAGTAGGTACCTATTCTGTGGAGGCATATTGGGAGAGGCAGAAATAACACTGTTAGTACTACCAGAACAGTAAAACCTTACCGTATAGGTGGAACTGTGTACCAGTAATACCCAGTTCCACCTATACGAACTCTTTTGTTGAGGTGGGTTTGGTATTCCAAATTCCTTTTTAAAGTTGAGATAGATATAATGATGTTGAGAGATGTTCCACCAGATTGGTGACTTCAGTACACTGGATGCATAAAGGTGTTAATTCACAGTAGTGTCACTCGACCATGACCATAACTGTAGCAAACGGATGACTACATCGATCAGAACAGATTCAAGATGATAAAGAAAACAAACGGGAAAAATCATCACAAACTACGACGAACACGCAAAACAAACACAAATCCAACTATCAATGCCGCCATTTTTCAAAGTCAAAGTCAAACTATGTTTACCTACAGAATGCCTGAAGCATTTTCTTGAGTCTCCCACACTATGGGGGGAGGGGGGGCGGAGCGACAAAAGTAAAAGTCAGGCCGTCGAACAACAGTACCGCTGTTCACTCTCGTCGCGGCACACTTAGCAACGGGCATGGCGACGCAAATCACGTCCAAATAACTCCTTAGTTACTGGCCAACGCTACTTACATACAGCCGTATCATTTACTAAGGAGGTAAGTTGAAAGAAAAGGAGCAACTAACTAATAAGTAGAAACAGCCATTTGTTTCTACTCATCCGGTAACTCCTAGCCTCATCACTGTTCGTGCTTACACCTGGGTATACAGACAAGTTCAGTTGTAGGTCAGTATCATGTTTGAAGTATTGTTACTACCCCACTGAAAGTACTTGTACTTGGGTATATAAAGATTGATTGATATAAATAAATAAATTTGATTTGATTTGATTTGATAGAAGGCCATCCACACTGAAAACGTAGGTTCTCATTCAAATTTTACTTACAGTCTTTAAAGAAATCACGCAATAAAAAAACAATTAATTGAAATTGAGAATTTCCTACATATTTTTAAGTCACTTAAAAAAGGCGGGCGTTCTAGTTTGAGTTTCATCATTCTAATAATAACTAACGATATTTTCATAAATTTACTCTTGCGCTATTTTAAAAGAAAAATCACTAATGTACTATTTCCGAAAATTGATTGCAACTAATCTGAGTAGTAAAAGAACACTTGCTCATAACTTGCACGTTAAAAGCATCGTGTTCATAAAATATCGATAAAAACTCCAATAATGGAGGTTCCCACGCACCACTCTAGCTTAGCAACCAAAATAACCAACATTTAAGAACAAACAATAATTATAGCTGATGCGATGTTACTGAATGAATTCTAGCTTTCTGTTGGTGGGAAGGGATTCAATTCAATTCATCAACCGACGACCAAAAGAGGAGGTTATCAATTCGACTCGTATATATATATATATTTTTTTTTATGTATGATCACCGATTATTCGAAGACGGCTGAACCGATTTGGAAAATTCTTTTTTTGTTTGAAAGGGTATACTTCGAAATTGGTCCCATTGTCACCAGGTCAGGATCTGATGATGAGATCTTGGAGAAATCGAGGGAACTCTTCAAATATTATAGGCACACCTATGGCGTTTTGGGTATTTCTTATAGTAACTTGTGTAGTTGCTCTCAAAAAATACCATTTGGGGAAGTGGAACTGATGATGAAGACCACAGATGGCCGCCGAACCTACTCAATAATAAGTATTTCGTGGATTGCGATTCGATTACTCGAATATGGATGTTAAGCACTTTATGTTCGTCACAATGCATATGGTGATGTAGAGCTGATGTTGAAGTACTAGGAGAACTCCTCAACAATTAACGGCCCAGCATTGGGAAAAGCAATATTTTGTAAAAGGTTATAAGTAGTTGAGTAGTAGTACATTTAGGCTCTTTTAACTAGGTAAATTAAAAATCGACCAACTGAAAAGAGTGAAATAAAAACTTTTTACCAAAAAATTAAACCGACTCCCAAAAACAATGCAAAGTGAAAAATAACTTTAATTTCGGAAGTCGGTGCCAAAAACGAAAATACAAAACTAAAGACACCGACTACCGAAATTAAAGTTATTTTTCACTTTGCAGTGTTTTTGGGAGTCGGTTTAATTTTTTGGTAAAAAGTTTTTTTTATTCAATAACGATATTTACATCATATCTGAATTTCTATAACTAAACATTTATATAAACTATTACTGAACTTTACATTTTTGCAATTATATAAATTACATTAAAAACAGAAAAAAATAACAATCATAAAAAATAATTATCATAAAAATATTTTGTCTCAAATTACCAATTATTATCAAAATTACATTAAAATAAAAAATAATCATCAACAATATCATAAGTCTAACATCATAAGTCATTAATAAGCATAAAAAATAATCATACAAATACTCTATGTCAAATTGCCAATTGTTATCTAAATTACAATTAAAAATATCATAAATCAATTGATTTTCTTATGAGGGTATTTCTTTTCATTATCCGAACTGTGTCGGGGTCGGCTTCCAGTCTAACCGGATGCGGCTGCACAACCCAGTAACTGGGTAACACGATATCAGTAACAGATTTTCGGGCTTCTGACTACCCGTAATGACTCTCAAAGATGTATAAATGACAGCCAGGACCAACAGCTTAACGTGAACAAATATATAGTTAAAAAAATTGGCCAAGTGCGAGTCAAACTCGCCCATGAAGAGTTCCGTAGTAACTACGCGAAATAACTTTGTTTTTCATAGTACACTACACCATCATCATCGGACTACAAGACAGACGGCGATGCGCCATCGTTACATGGTGGACATCCCACCCATACAAATGAAACGTTTTGGGAATACTTTCATTGTACGTGCGGCTAAGGAGTGGAATTCCCTGCCGGAGTCTGTGTTTCCTGATCGCTATAACCTGGGAGTCTTTAAGTCAAGAGTGAATAGGTTACTTCTAGGCAAGCGTGCTCCATCTTCGACCACATCATCACTTACCATCAGGTGAGATGGTGGTCAAACGCGAGCTTATTATCAATTTAAAAAATATGAAAAAATACAAAGATATATTTGCGAATTTAGAAAATTTGCTATATCTCAGAAACCACTGACTTATCTCGTTCTAACTAATTTTCGCTGAAATTTTACAATAAGATCTACAGCATTTATTTTATTTAGATTTTTCACTCTATTATTATAGAAGTTAGAGGGGGACGCCCATTTTACCACTTTGGAAGAGTCTATCTCTTAAACGATAGATTTTAGAAAAAATATGTTTTAGAAACCTTAATGTCATTTTCAAAAATCTATCTATAGACACTAAACACGTATAGGTTTGATGAAAATAAATATTTTCAGTTTCAGTTCCATGTATGGGAGCCCCCCCTTAATATTATATATATATTTTTTTTCTATAATAATCGGTAAGCGGTTCATGGAATACATCTACCTACCAAGTTTCACATGTGTAGTCCTAATAGTTTCGGCATAAAATGGCTGCGACATACGGACGGACGGACAGACAGACTTGACGAAACTATAAGGGTTCCGTTTCTGCCATTCGGCTACGGAACCCTAAAAAACGAACTGCATTTAGTATCAATCCATTTTGACCTAGAACTGTTTGCAAATAACAATAGCTATACAAAAAAATACCGTTACGTTTACATCAGAATCGCACTGATATCACCGGTGACGAGGCTGCCCAAAATTATCATCGACATGGCCACAACGGTACCCGCACCGGTGATCAACCTTCGTCAACACTAAATATAGCCTCATCACTTTATAAACTCGTATTAAGAACATTTTATTGACGAATTCTATGTATTTTTTTTATGAATTCGCTATGCATAGGATTCATTATAGTTTTCCATGTTAAGGAGGCAGATATATTTATAATTCTCAACAAGTTCTTACTTTTCTTTCAGTTAATTTTTAACAACTTATATACCTACAATTTACATATTATTGTCAATTGTTTCGATAACTTTTAATAAAACAGTAGCATTTTTAGAATACACCTTATTTTTTAGACATACATATTTTTTTATTTGTTATATAAATTATAAGTTACATTTGTTTATAACCATTCCAACCAATCATCCTCTATGCTATCGGCTGGCAACGTAACCAAGAGACTGGCGGCATTGCCTCGTTGTATGGCAATGCTACCTTTGGCCAAAGAAATAACCAGCTCTTCGGTCACGGGAAGCGTCAAGGAGCAGTTTCGATATTTCTTTCGCGAACCCAGCTAGTAGTTATAAATGTTGAGGCCTGATCGAGCCTACACAATAACAAGACAGATTGGATGAAGCTCGTGATACGCTATACTTAACTTTCCTTTCCATAGAGTAAGAAAATAATGAGACTAGCTCTTATCTATCGTGTAATGTATACTTAGTTATAATCTAGGAAATGTGTAGCGAGTAATGAATGGAAATTATTGTAGACTAGAGAAACTAGGTCAAATAAATTGCTTTAAAAATGGAATTGGAGGAGACAAGGTGAATCAATAAAATATAATAAGTACAAAATGTATGGAATTATTTATTTACTTAATTATGGCTCTCCAGCGACTTATTCAATAAACACTAAAAAAAGAATGCTTTTGATACATGGTGAGTTTATCATTTACAGGAGTGCACAGCACTTACAAAAAATATTTTAACTAATGCAAAAAATTACTACTAACTTGCACATAATTCCATACAGAATGATCTAAGAATGCAAAATCACAAATAAAAAAATTATTTGCCAAGGATTAGCCAAGTTCGCTGGAGTTAGTATACATACATACATATGGCGCGCATACCAGTTCACTATGCATCATTCTGCTCCGACGCTCGCCCGCGACAGTCGTGCCGCTCCGCGCTCTCGATCGTTCCGTGCCTGAGTCATCGCTCCGTTCGTCACGCCCGCCGTGACGTCACTCGTAGTCGCCGACTACGACGCCTGGTCCGGATCCGCCTTTGTCGAGGCGGTGAAGGATATCGTGTTTCTCTAACAGAGAATTGTCAAAACAAATTGGTTTGGCCCCTTCAGGGTAAAACCACAGTTTCGTGGTCCTTGGTTGGAAACCTCACGGTGTCAACAATACCAAGGGGGTGCTGACCCGACGCACCCGCTGATCCCCTTCAGGGTGAAGCAGTCAATTGGAGTCGAGTGCTAGGTTTTGGCCTTGGGGGATCTCCTAGTCAAACCTAGTCACTGAGTTCTCTTCACAGCATACACACCTAGTGTCGGTTGGGTGTATCTACCCCTTCGCACTAGACCCAATAGGGCCCGGTTCGCACATTAAGATTGGCGACCGGATTACAAGCTTAGGGCACACCATTAGGCACACACCTCCCTGCTATCCCCGCAGGGAGCGAACTCACCTCCGGGTCATTCCCGCCCGGAGGGTTAGGCTAATAGGGCCCTTCAGGCCACATCAGACGGCAACACAGCTACCGAGTTTGTCTGGGTTTCTCTTCTCGGTAGCGAAGTGTTAGGAGAAACTCCGGGGCAGGGCTCTTTGGGGACCGTCTGCTCGGGGAGCTCACGTTTGACGTGTCTCCTCGAGGCGCTTATGTTAGGGTTAGGAGATTAGGATGCCCACCATTGTCGCCTCCAACATGGAGGACATGGCAAACATAGTAAGGGATCTCATGACAAAGGTAGACTCCCTACAGATTCGGTTGAATCGAACAACCGAAATACTAGGAAATATCCTTAACGAAAACCCCGCTCTACAGGAAAAGTATGAAGTGGAGATTGACTCCATAAAAGTCAATCCCCGTCTCATACACGTTCCCGCGTTGCCACCCATCCCGCAGCCGGAGATAGATCCCACCCCCGCGCCCATCGCAGATAGGTCCCCCTCACCCCCAGACGTCGAAATGGACTCTGAGGAGAAGGAACAAGAAAAAGAGAGCTCGGAAGGCGAGCGCTCAGAGCGCGCAGAGAGCATACACTCTGAGCGCTCGGAGCGAGCGGAGTCCGAGCACTCCTCCGACCAAACCTCTTCCTCCGACGAGTTTATCCTCGTCGAGGGAAAGAGGAAGAAGAGGTCGCAGGCCTCGTCCTCCACTCAGGCCCCTAAGGCCAAGAAACCCTCCCCTCCCGAGCCAGCACGCTTAGTGCAGAGCCAGCCCTCCACTTCCTCGGCCACTAGGCCCAGCCCTACCCAAACCCCAGTCGTCAGCGCCTCAGTGCGCAAGACCATCCCTCCCCCACCCATCTTCATCCATGACAAGGGGGCTTGGACAAACGTGTCCAAAGCGTGTGGCGAGCAACGCATCGCCTACACGAATGCCCGCGCCGTTCAGAACGGCATAAAAGTAGGGTTAGCGACAGCTAACGACCACCGCGCGCTTTCGAAGCTACTCAAGGCTCGAAATATCCCCCACCATACTTATACGCTCCATGAGAGCAAGCCCGTTCGGGTGGTCCTCTGCCGGATCCCCAGTGAGATCCCCACCACCGAGATCGTCTGCGACTTAGAGTCCCAGAACATCCCGGTGATTGAGGTGCACCGTATGCACGGCAGAGGTGGCAGGGCGTCTAACAACGTCCTCGTCATCTGCCACCCCGTCTCCGAAGGTCCCCACCCCATCTTTGCGCTGAAGACTGTATGCAGTCTTTCAGGAATTCTAATAGAGAAGCCACACAAGAGTGGCACGGTAGGCCAATGCCACCGTTGCCAGTTATATGGGCACGCGCAACGGAATTGCTTCGGCAAACCCCGGTGCGTAAAGTGCCTGGGCGACCACGGCACCGCCGAGTGCAGTCGCCCAAAAGACAGGTCCCAGTGCCCAGACCCGCCCAGCTGCGTGCTGTGCGGGCAATCTGGCCACCCCGCCAACTACCGAGGCTGTCCGAAAGCCCCGAAAACCTCCGCCCCTAAACTGGCAACGCGCGCTAGCGCACGCCAGGGACGAGAGTGTCCTACACTCTCGTCTGAGCTTCCCCAGACCCTCAGTCCCCAGCGTCCAACTCCTTGGACGGCGGCGAATCACGCCCAAAACTTCCCGGCACTAAGGCCGAAAGTCCCAGGGCTGATGGATCAACCCATCATGCCCCCCGCTCCGGTCGTTGTGGCTTCTCAGCCTCCTCCTCCCCAGTCACCCCCTCGCTCAGATGAGCCGGAACTCGATCCGTTCCTCATCCTAGCGAATACATTTAAATTCTTCCAGTCCCCCCGCGCCATCCAAATGGCAACGGAGGTCGTGGCCTGCAAAAGCATTGAATCCCTGATTCAGGTATACTATAAGTATCCTGATGTAAAAAGCCATTTTGACAACCTTTTTAAACAGCCATAATGTATAACACGGCTAGTAAGAGATTAAAGCCCCGATCCCTAAAACTAGGTTACTTCAATGCCAATGGCATCACCAATCAACGGGACGAGATCGCGACTTTCCTTCGCGATCATAGTCTCGACATCCTTCTGGTCCAAGAGACCTTCCTCAAACCCCACCATAGGGATCCCAAGATAGCCAATTACCGGCTAGTTAGGAACGATAGGACTAGATGCCACAGAGGTGGCACTCTAATATATTATAGGAACTCCCTGCACTGCATCCCTATGGATCCGCCGCCCCTTGCCCACTTAGAGGTATCCGTTTGCCGGCTAGGCATGACGGGCCATCCCACTATCACAATAGTATCCGCGTATCTCCCACCGTACAACGACGTAGATTCAAATTCTTCGATAAACGCCTCACTTCGAAGCGACCTTACAGCCCTTCTTGACATGAGTGACTCCGTCCTTATAGCGGGGGATCTCAATGCCAAACATCCCGCATGGTGTAGTCGTATTACCAACCCCCGTGGGAAGGTACTATACGACCTTTGCACACCTCTCCACATAGATATCATAGGTCCTATGCGGCCTACTCATTACCCGTTCGAGCCATCCCACTTGCCCGACGTACTCGACATTGCCCTCCTGAAGAATATGAACTTACGTTTGCACTCTTTAGAGACGGTAGACGAACTTGACTCTGACCATAGACCGGTGATCATGGAGTTAACTCCAAGATCGGGTCCCTATGACCCTAACCGCCCCCCTCCCACACAGGTGATCACTGACTGGAGGAAAGTAGGCGAATTGCTGAAATCCAACACGTCTCCTCACCTGGACAAGATCCCCGACCACATCCAGTCCGCCGCCGACACGACGGCTGCGATCGACTCACTCACGGAGCACGTACAATCTGTCCTGAACGACTGTTCAAGGGAGATTCCGGTGTCAGAGCACTGGCGCCGGAAGCTCCCGGACGATGTACGGGCCCTGCTGACTGAGAAGAACGCAGCAGTCCGTGCCTACAGAGCTTTCCCCTGCCAGAATAACAAAACTTTCATGCGGTACTTACAGCGCAAAGTAAGTAACAGCATCAGAGAGTGGCGTGAAGCCGGCTGGGACAAGACCCTGAGCGAACTGGAACCCACCCACCATGCCTTCTGGCAACTTCAGAGGAAAATGCGCGCCACTGAGGTTGCCTCAATGCCTCCCCTTATCCGCCCGGACAAAAGCATTGCCTTCGACGACGAAGACAAAGCCGAATGCCTAGCCGACAGCCTGGAGGCCCAGTGCTCTCCCAGCTCCCAACCAGTCGACCCAGCCCACCTTGCCCACGTGGATGCTGAGGTCGAACGTAGATCCGCCCTGCCCCCTGTCGAGGACCCTGATGCTCCCCTCCCCCCCGTCACGGTAGACGAGGTGGAGGAGATCATCAAGAAACTCAAACCTAGGAAAGCTCCCGGGACTGACAGACTGACCACTAGGGCACTTAAACTCCTCCCACGTACGATCATAGTCCTACTGGCTGCCATCTTCAATGGCGCCTTGTCCAACAACTTGTTTCCACAAGCTTGGAAAGAGGCTATAGTGATAGGTATCCCAAAACCCAAAAAGCCCAAGAACCTCCCGACTAGCTATAGACCCATTAGTCTGCTCAGCGCCCTCAGCAAGGTCTACGAGCGGATTATTCTTAATCGGCTCAAGGACTTTGTCGAGGCCAAGAGCCTACTCCCTAACGAACAGTTTGGCTTTAGAGCCCATCATTCCAGTGTCCACCAAGCCCACCGCATCGTAGAGCACATTAGCGGCCGTTTTCAACGCGGTCTGGTGACGGGGGCCCTATTCTTTGATATAGCGAAGGCTTTCGACAAAGTCTGGCACAATGGCTTAATTTATAAGCTTTACCAACTAGGTGTGCCGGACCGTCTCGTGCTCATCATTCGAGACTTCCTGTCGAACCGCTCCTTCAGATATCGTATCGAAGGAGCGCTTTCCACTCCCCGCCCTATCAGAGCCGGCGTCCCTCAGGGCGCCGTGCTCTCTCCCCCACTCTTCACGCTATTCACTAGCGATATCCCCAAAAAGCCCCCAGTAGAGTTATCCCTATTTGCCGACGACACGGCCATCTACTACTCGGGACATAATCCCGTTAGCATCGCTCATACCCTCCAGACCTCAGCCAACGCACTAGGCGATTGGTTTAGGAAATGGAGGATTGAGGTAAATCCCGACAAAAGTCAAGCAGTCCTGTTTCGCAGGGCTCGCCAGCATAAACAATTCACCCCCCCTCGCCCGATCACTATGTTCGGCAAGCCAATCCCTTGGGAGAAGCGAGCCAAATACTTAGGTGTGATCCTCGACCAGTTCCTTAACTTCAGTGAGCACATAAAGTCGGTTCGCTCGCGAGCCGCTTTCGCTCTCGGTAGGCTCCACGCCTTGCTGAATAAACACAGTAAGCTCTCCCTTAGATGTAAAATCCGAATATACACGACATGCATACGTCCTATCATGACGTATGCCTGTCCGGTGTTTGCTCATGCTAGTCCCAATCAGATCCATAGGATGCAAGTCATTCAGAACCGTTTTCTCCGAAAGGCCACGGGCGCGCCCTGGTTCTGTAGGAATGAGGATCTCCACGTAGACCTCAAACTCCCGACCATAAAGCAAGTGTTGAAACGCATGTCAGTGCGTTACTTCACCTCTGCTGATACCCACACTAACCCCCTGATCGTATCGGCCGCCCGATACAGACCCTCCAAGATTTCTCGGGTTCGTCGCCCGCGTAACATCCTAGACGAGCCTGACGACCCCACCACCATCCGACAAGAGAGCAGTAGGGAAACCAGCACTCTTAGAAAACACAAATACAGAACGCGTTCCTTATTCCGGCCTCGCCGACGAGGCCCATCGCGACGTCCGCGTACTTGTAATGAAAATCCTCCCCGACCTTTGCCAAACGAGCCAGCCCGCGATGCTGAGCCAGTAGCAATAAATACTCCCGTAAATAATATGACCCAGCCTGTCCCTTTGCTGCCCTCCCAAAATGACCCCGCTATGCCGAGGCCCGTACTCCACAGGGAGTGCCCTTAGCGTGCGGTCATTAGCTTTAAGTAAACTTTAGTTTGTAAGCCCTGGCTGGGGGCCTTTAATTTATTAGAGGTCACCACAGGACAGACCGGTTAAGTAGTACATTACCGTATAGAGCTAAACTACGAGTGGCCCTACCTAAAAAAAAAAAAAAAAAAAAAAAAAAAAAGTTCACTATGCTTTACTCTCACAGACGACCATCCGTATCGACCACGGCACGATAAGACTAGAGATTTTTTCCGACCTGAGCATCCAAACCAGGTCCCTTTACATAGATATCTATACGTACAACTAACAAAACTTTAAACACATAAATAAAATTAAAGTGGCTTCATGTGTGTAGCGATACATAATAACTGTGTTTTCTTAAGTGTTTGTTTATAATTATTTACACCATACAACACTAACACTTTTTTTTAATTGGTCTGTCGTCGGTCGGTCTGTCTTGTTGTTTATTATTTTGTTTGTTAGGGCAAATATCTAACTTTCTTTCGGTAGTACAGTAGAACCTTTTAGAACCTAAAGTAAGTATACGGGTATAATTGCGCTGTTATAAATGATAATTTGTAGATGTGAAAATGTATCAGCTACTAAAAGTAACTGTAACACCCATTACAGGTCTCATTTCATTATTACGTGGACAAAAACTGCAAATTATATAGCTTACAAATTGTCAGCCCCCGGTTGCCTATTTATGCCTGATATGTTATTATGTTGAAGCTTATCTGTCATTCACACAGATAGCTTTCCGTACGCACACAAACAAACACACACGTATACCTACAAGACACGTGCGCGTGAGTGCCTAGATCAAGGATGCCTAATGAATTTTACATTGATATCAACTTTTGTTTCTGTCTTGTCGGTTTATAGGGTTAAAGGTATCATTATAGCTGTATTTTTTTTATTGATAATAGGCTCGCGTTTGACCACCATCTCACCTGATGGTAAGTGACGATGTGGTCGAAGATGGAGCACGCTTGCCTAGAAGTGACCTATTCACTCTTGACTTAAAGACTCCCAGGTTATAGCGATCAGGAAATACAGACTCTGGCAGGGAATTCCACTCCTTAGCCGTACGTACAATGAAAGTATTCCCAAAATGTTTTGTGCTTATGGGTAGGATGTCCACCATGTAACGATGGCGCATCGCCGTTTGTCTTGTAGTCCGATGATGGAACGGGCTTGGCGGAATTAGATTGTGTAATTCCATCGCACACTCCCCGAAATATAACCGATAGAAAACCGATAGACTTGCAACTCGTCGTCGATGTTCAAGGCTCTGGAGCTTTGATTCGATCAGTGAATCGTTGCCAATGAGTCTCTTGGCCCTTTTCTCGATAGACTCAAGCGCGTCCAGTTGGTATTTGGCAGATCCATCCCAAAGATGAGAGCAGTACTCCATGCACGACCGAACCTGGGCTTGATAGAGATTGAGAATCTGTTCCGGTGTGAAGTGCCGTCTCACCTTTGCTAGGATTCCCAACTTTTTTGCTGCTAGCTGAGCCTTAGCCTCGATAAAAGGACCAAAATTGAGGGTGGAAGTTAGTGTTACCCCAAGAAGCTCAATACGATCGGTTATCTGTTGTATTATTTATTTATTAAAACTTTATGCAACACAAATGTACAAAGGCGGACTTAATGCCATAGGCATTCTCTACCAGTCAACCATGGATATTACGAATACCAGAACCAATACGCAAAGAAAGCGTTAATAGCCTTATGGCTTAGGTAAGTATCGGACTTGTGATTGAGAGGACGCGGGTTCGAACCCTACAAAAGCACATTTAACTGTTGGATGGTTTAACAAGATTACTAGTAATGTGAATTCTATCCACATGAATAGTTCTGTTTTTAAAATAAAAAATATAATTAATTCGGCCTTCAGAAAATATACACTTTAATAAAGACCCTAAACTATATACAACGTGTAACGGAAACCCCATATCTATCCATAAGGACTGAAGACAACATCTGGTATGGAGTCTCTATGCAAAGTTTCAGCTCAAAATAAGTGACTCACAGAATTGACCCCAAATTATTGGTTTCATATTATGTTTCTTGAATACCAGTAATAACAAACGTGTCACAGCACTATGAGGGTTATCATTTTCTACGTCACTTGCCAATAAAACGATAATTCTCTTCGTTCTTCTTAATTTGAAATACTTATACTCTGAATCAATGTATTGAAATTTCTAATATGCTCCACACATGTAGACATAGGATTAGAAAACCCTTGCCATATCTTTTGTTATCATCCAAAGAAGCCATGCACTCGGTATGTATATACCCTTTAAATTACACGTTGTTTATCTAAAAATAATCTAAAATATAGCATCCAGAAATTCGTGAGCATCGCTGTCCACTGGTAATGTGCCCAAAAGACTGGCAGCATTGCCACGTTGTGTGGTATTGCTTATCCTCTGTCCAAGGTTAAAGCCAGCCCTTGGATCACGCGAAGTGTCGACTAGGCGTCTGGAAAGGTCTTTAAATAATTTGTGAGCACTCGGACCCCACGATCCCAGGGTTTGAACTTTTTCTGATTTGAACTAAATAAATTAATATTCGGCCTTCTAGGAGATACATGAGCTAGGCGACACTGCTGTTTGTGTCTTGAAGCTGGTAAAATAATTACAATTCAACCTATAACGTTCTTACAGCTGTGACACAGCCATCTTCGCCTATCTATGAGAGAGAATGGTAATCCGTAATCCAAAATCTTAGAATACAGAATTGATCTAGGCACTCACGCGCACGTGTCTTGTACATGTGTGTGTTTGTCTGTGTGCGTACGGAATGCTGTCTGTGTGAATGACGGAAAAGCTACAACTTATTCTGTATTCTAAGTCCAAAACGCAGGCCCAGAGCAGGCTGGTGAATCTCATTGTCTTCGAATTTTTCGTCCTAGTACATGTCCGTTTCCTATGTGTTTCTTCAAAGATTTGATAAAACTGGTGATAAAATAAATTAGGTACACAAAGTAATGTGCCTGACTGGGTATGAACCAGTATGAACCCATGATGGGCCAGTAACTATACCACTGCTTTTAAATAAAATAAAGCTTATTACAATAAGTAACAATGTTTGGCTGATAGACGAACACTGAAACAAATGGATTCCCTGCAATTCCATCATGACTGCATTGGTAAAACAAAACAGATTTTGGTTTTTGGTCTTCGACTTCCAATGGTACAACCCTGTTAAATGTGTCTACTTAACACGTCAAACTGCGTGCGAATCGCAATGAGCCCCTGAATGGCGCGCAGATGGCCAAGTCATTGGTATTGCAGGGAGCAGTCCTTTGTCGGCGCAGTATGGCACTACGTCTGAGTTACGATAGGAATTGGGCTGAAACGCGTTGTGTCCGGTTTGGGAGCTCTCCTTACACGACGCGGTGATGTTGATGATTTTATTTTGTTTTCAAGTTCTGATTAGTAGGTAGGTATGCTTTTATGGGACATAGCAAAACAAACTCGGTCTCTGTCGGAATGCATAGTTAACAGTTTTTTAATTATTACCTAGCAATGTAGGTAGAATTCACATTACTAGCAATCTTGTTGAAAGGAAGAAAAGAACATACCAAGAAATGTGTAAAGTAATAGACAATTATTAAAAACACCAATTTGTCCACACACAGATATGTAGAGATATATTTTCCGAGACTCAGAGGAATCTCGATTAAAATGGCCACCGGACCACATTATACTGACTCATATTCGTAACACAGATTTTTGCTACCATCTCACCATCTGGAGAGCGGTGATGTGGTCGAAGTTATAAGAACGTCGAGACCTTTTTTCCAAAACGAAATGATTTGAAAACACTCAAGTTCTCAAAATGAGGTATTCCATGAAGCGCACCCAAACGAAGCGCACCCAGACGAAGCACACCTAAAGTATTCCACTTAGCACACCCGTAGGTGCGCTTCAAATAAAAATTTAAAATAATTAATTTCCTATTCCACGAAGCACACCTATGAATATCACTCGCATAGTGCGGAGACTAAGAAATAAAAATGTCGATCTGCGATGTTCCGGACTTAACGTTTTTAAATTGTGACATATCAGTGCTGACTAAATTCAATCCTCGGTCCAATGTATCATTAAGTTTTTGATTGTAGGAATGGGCTTCATGGTGGAAACTACTTGCTGCTCGAGTTCATTCATTGCTTCCTTAATTAGGGTCTCCAAAACGTTTGAGGCACATTTGTATTCCTTTATTTTAACAACTTCTTCCATGCTACTTAATGTGAGTAAGCCATTACATCCTTTTTTAATACACCGCCACAAGGCTTTACCTTTCTTATAAATCTTGTGTTTACTATATTGTTTGTTATTATACACTAACACTTGTGTCCCCTTCCTTTAGGTGTGCTTCGTGGAATAGGTTTTTTTTTTTATTTTTTTTATTTGAAGCGCACCTACGGGTGCGCTAAGTGGAATACTTTAGGTGTGCTTCGTCTGGGTGTGCTTCGTTTGGGTGCGCTTCATGGAATACCTCCTCAAAATAGAGTTATATTAAGCTTAGGAAGGTGGAATGGGACTTATCTACTAGGTACAAACCTAATATTACTGCCTGTTTTTTTGGTAGGAATATCATCAAAGACCGCAGTATCCAGTTACTTACATTTACGCAACCTTGGCAAATATCACTGGCTGGCCTGGAGACAATACATTAGAAAAGATTAAATCAATTAACGAAATGCTTACACATCTGCACTAACATTATGAAGACGAGGTTCCTATAATAGATACAAGTTTCTTCGTGTGTTGTTAATGATAGGTAATCTCCGAGAGTAGAAAGATATATCTGATATTATGGAGTATCACAAACCATTAATCTCTACTACTGCTACTGCTAAATCCACATGAACAAAATCATCAAAAGGCGTTCCTATTTTAAGACCAGACTTTCACGTGTTTATTACAAGAATTCATGAACAATAATACAGAGTCCTTTTGAAAACAATAAGCTACGCGCCTTTTTTATTATAAATAGGCTGGCGTTTGACCTGGTGGTACCTATGCGATGATGTGGTCGAAAATGACCACATTACCTAGAAGTGACCTTTTCACTGTTAACTGTTGTTGTTTTTTTTTAATAAGGCATCACCATGTTTGATTTATCAAACGCTGTGAAACGTCTTTAAAATGTCTTTGAATTCCGAATTAAATGTATTATTATATTAATGGTTTCAGGTCGTAACCTAGTTCACCAATCTGATTCATAATTAATAATGTTAATCTATAAAAAATACAAATAAATATAACAACCAAACAGTCGAATAATATCTCCATGCGACCTTAGAGACCTCCTGCATTAAAGCTCCCCGCGGTCTCATTATAGCGCTAAATTCACCACAATTAAATTAGACACCCATTTACTTTTTTCCCCAAAATCATTACATTTCTGGTCACAAAATAACCCAATAACCAAACACTACTGGCTTTTTGCTTTGGCCAAAGTTTGTGTGTGTGTGTGTGCGCCTGTGTGCGTCGGTGCTCGGCGGCGACGTCGTCAGTGGGTCAAGAAACAAGGTCACGCCATTTCTCTTGCCGGGGGAGGGGGAAGGGCTGTGCGTAGGCGCAGATAGACGCGTCGCGTCGCGAAGAACTAGAGCTGGATTAGTAGCTAGGAGTAAAGAGGGGATTGTGGAGTAGGGGCAGACGGATTTTGATGATAGACACCTTTAGGTCGGCTTATGTATCATACTGGATATTTCAGAAGTAAGCTTAAGGATGACATTTTGTATATGATTACTTATTTATTTATTTATTTAATAAGTATGGAGAACTAACAGCTGAGACAGTGAGCCAATAAAAAGTCCTCACATTTACAGGCAGGAAAATCTTAAATTAAACACTTAAAAGGTAGTCTTAATATAACTATTATCATAATAAATACAATATTTAAAATGACTAAATAGATAGCAGATATAAATAACACAGTAACTACAGACATTAATTATTTTTGAAAAAATCAAGGCTTAGGCGTCTTCTGGCTGCGATCATACTTATAGTAAATAAATGATTGTACATACAGACTTCCAAACAAATTACTTTTCATGCAGTTGAAACTATTAACTGTGTGATTGAACTCCACACATGTACGTAGCCTGCCTGAAGCAGACGTATCCTGTATAAGTTAAATGATCCTATTGGCCTAACAAATTAGTCGGATTTAATATATTTTTGGATTTATGGATAGTTAGCTATTATTCTGAACGTTAGTGTTGAGTATTTAAATCTATGTTAAATACTTAACACTGTCACAACATTTGCGTACATAACAAACACGGTATTTTTGTCATTAGAACTTACGAATTCTATGCAAAAGTGTAAAAATATAAAACTTTAGTACAATTAAAACAACAAATTCTAAATGAAACTAAAACATCCATATAAAAAAATAATTTTACATAATTGGAAATCAAGAAATTAAACTAAAAACCACGATATATGAATTAAAAAAAGATATTTAAAAAATGGGTTTTTAATGAGGGTTTCGAGGAAAACTCATACCACCAGATGGTGCCACTAAGGCGACAGGTCTGCTTCATTGGAAACGTAAACATGTCTTTATGTTTGACTGATATCAAAATACAGAAGCGTTTGACAGGTGCTCGGACCTGACTCCTCAATGCTGCCACCTGGTGAACGTTATTTCTGAAAACCGTCAATAGGAGTAATTTGTATATTTACCGCGATATCGTTCGCGTGGGAAAGTATTTCCGCGAAAACTCGATCCCATGGAAATTCCAGGATAAAAAGTAGCCAGTAGAAATGTGTTATTTCAGGATATCAACTAGGTATCTCCTTACTAAATTTCATTCAGTTCCGTTCAGTAGTTCTTGTTCTTGTTCTTGTAGTAGTTCACAAACTTTCGTATTTATAATGTTACTAAGGATACTAAGGAAGATTAAAATAACATCAGCTCATAATAAATAAATGCTGCGTTCAGATCTATGCGTGTAGATTAGTTACAATTTGTTAGTCTTAAAGTTTGATATACCCAAATTTTCCATCTTACTAATCCTTTGAAAGGAAAGGTTTTATGATGGTTAGTTAATGCTTATCGAAGTCGATCCGTGAGTGAGAGGCCTTCTTTAATTCCCGGTAAAATCATCAGATGAGTCCTCCCACCCCGGGCAGGGCCGGAGGGACTGTCAAACTTGTACTGACTAAAATCCACGATATTCCTTCAATAGCCCTTTACGTTCCGGGGTCACGGTAATGAGATAAGTCCCACGACCCCGGCAGGCTTCGGCCCTCTACAGGGGGGCCTCGTCATGTTGCTGACGTTCTTTGAGGCGCGCGTGGAACACAACGCGTCGTCGACCCGGGCATGGTTAACGTGACCAGACGTCCCGTTTTGAACGGGACTGTCCCTTTTTATAATTACGAGTCCCGGTGTCCCCGCAGTGATCTCTGGGACGCAAAATTGTCCCGTTTTCTGAGACCACGTCATCGGACTCATCGGTCGATGCGAAGATAGCCGAGAATGGCCAAGACGTCGTCGCTCGTGCTTTGTTGACTATTTATTTGACAGATTTTTCGTTCGCCCACTTCTCGATATTTGTTTTCTTGTTGTTTAATGCTCGTGAATCTAGTAAATAACTTAAACTTTTTTGTTTTGGAATATTCTTCTGACTTTTAATTATGGGATTTGTATTTATTTATTTTTTACGTACCTTATATTTGACATTAACATTCATATCTGGAGCGAGGACATTGAGAGGCACGGGGAAGCACTTGCTGTTTCCCTTGACATCTCCAAAGCCTTTGAGAGGGTCTAGCACGATAGCCTTATTGCTAAGCTTCCTTCCTTCGGTTTACCCACTCAACTTTGTGTTTGGACTGAAGACTTCCTGAGAGATCGGTCCATTTGAGTGGTCATTGATGGCTGCTCATCTGGTCAATTGGCAATTAATGCCGGGGTCCCTCAGGGGTCTGTTCTTTCAGCAACTTTATTCTTGCTGCACATTAACGATCTGCTAATGCCCAGTACCTTTGGGTATGCAGACGACAGCACAGTTTCTGAGAGATATGTGCCCAGCGCGCGAGCTGGTGGGTCACAGATCCAGTCTCTCCCTGAGGACATGGTTGGACGCTTGAACTTCTCCTTGAAGGCTATCTCCGAATGGGGCGATGCCAACTTGGTCAAGTTTAATGCACCTAAGACCCAGGCGTGACTCTTCTGCGCAAAAAGGAGCCAATTTGAACCGGCTCCTACTTTCCGTGGTGTAACCGTGCCGATAACCGATCATATTGAGCTTCTTGGGTTGACTTTAACTTCCACACTCAATTTTGGCCCATTTACCGAGGCTAAGGCTCAGTTAGCATCAAAAAAGTTGGGAATCCTAGCCAAGGTGAGACGGTACTCCACATCGGAACAGCTGCTCAATTTGTATCAAGCCCAGGTTCGGTCATGTATGGAATACTGCTCTTATCTTTGAGATGGAACTGCGAAATACCAACTGGACGCTCTTGAGGCTATCGAGAAGCGGGCCAAGAGACTCATTGGCAACGATGCACTGGTGGAGTCAAAGCTCCGGAGCCTTGAACACCGACGACGAGTTGCAAGTCTATCGGTTTTCTATCAGTTACATTTCAGGGAGTGTACGATGGAATTACACAGTCTAATTCCGCCAAGCCCGTTCAATCATCGGACTACAAGACAAACGGCCATCGTTATATTGTGGACATCCCTTGTTAAAATTGTGTGGTTAAAATTGTTTATAAAATAAATTAAATGAAATATTAAGTTAAAATGCCAAAACGCAAGTGTTCGTTCAGGATTTGGATATTGCCGCGGTAGAAGACGTCTGGGATTATCACACGATACAAGAAAACCACAGCTTTCGGTCTAAGGGTGCGTTTCCACCAGAGATGTGCGATGGAAATGTGTCGTGTGAGGATGTCTAGCTGTGCTGTGAAAATGTGTGGGCGTTTCCACCAAAGCTGTGCGATGAAAATGTGCCTACGAGGATGTGTAGCGGAGCTGTGAAAATACGCATTCCACGCACACATCCCTTTTGTATGCGCAAAAATCTAGCTCCGCTGAGCCGTTTCCACCAGAGCTGTGCTGACCGAAGCGAGGTAAATGACGCGATTATATTGGTTCTTTACAAACACATCCCTCGCTACGCATCCTCGCACATCTCTGGTGGAAACGCAGCCTAATGATTGTGCATCGAAATTAATTCAATCATGTTTTGATCGCGCGTACGAAAGACTTATTGTGAAGATATTTTATTTTTTATATTTACACGATTTGAGTTGAAGCTCTAAAAGAGTTTTGAGCCGAAACTGGAACGGAATATCAACAAATTTTAATGCTCGGCTATAGCAAAGCCTCTTATGCCTGCCTTGGAAAGGGTTTCAAAAATGTATCAGCCATTAAAAAACTACTTTTTGAGTATTGAAAAATATCCCCTGTTACTAAAAAACTTTTTTGAAGATTCCACATCCAAACTGTGGCTTTATTTTTTACACGCTCAGGCAGCAAGTTTTTATCAAGCTGTATTAAAACTTGAAGGTCAGACTACTACTACTCTTACCATAGAAATGGAGATATTTTATTGGGCTGATTTTAAAAAGGTTTCCGCATGGGAAATTGTTCAAAAATTGTAGACATCTGAGAAAACCCAGTTACAAATTTCAGGTCTAACGGCGATTTTGATAATTAAGGTGAATATAAAAAAAGCGAGCTAAGAATTTAATTCTTACTTAAAATCATCACCAGCTATATTAAAGCCAAATTGTTCATCTGATAAATATAAATTTTATATAACTTAACTTTTCGGATAAGTATATATATTTAATTCATAATTTTTAAGCTAACTGACTGTTTTTTTTTTTCATTGACAACCTGTGAATTGACCTTAATAAACCAGTGTCCCGTTTTGAGACAAAAAATAAATGGTCACGTTAGGCATGGTCCATGGTCGGACAGCGAATTGCCCTTTACTCGCTGTCCGCATGCCCGCGGAGAGAGTGGCCATGCCAAAATATCTGGATTTCTTTGTGTCTCAACTTCAACTCTTAATAAGTGGCGTTTGTGGAGAAGCCACAACAGTTTTGCCAATATCACGTGTAGAATGATAGACCATCAAGCACAGGAGGTTGTTCGGTTAAGTTGGATGGTGAAAAGTATTAAAGCAAAAAACAACAAAATTATTTTGTACGCAAACATGACCTCTTTGTATCTCGGAATACACGTTAAGTCGTTTGTCCCCTCTTTAATTTATTTACACATATTTGACAGTTGTTACGAGAAGTCATAACTCATAAGCCAGAAAATCTGACATCAATCTTGTCAAGAGATATCGTCTTCCCAGCTATTGAGTTGTAAGGCTCAGATTGTTAGTCACAAATTCTTCTCATTACTATACAACGTGTAATTTAAAGGGTATATACAATATACATAGCAAGTGCACGGTTTCTTTGGATGATAACAAACGATATGGCAAGGGTTTTGTAATCCTAAGTCTACGTATGTAGAACTTATTACAAATTCAGAGACCGAATTTTTCAAATTAAGAAGAACGAAAAGAATTATCGTGTTATTGGCAAGTGACGTGGAAAGTTATTGACCCTCGTAGTGCTGTGACACGTTTGTTATGATTGGTATTCAAGAAACATATGAAACCGATAATTTGGTATTAATTCTTTGAGTCACTTATTTTTAGCTGCGCAAGACCATCCCTCCCCCACCAATCTTCATCCATGACAAGGGGGCTTGGACAAACGTGTCCAAAGCGTGTGGCGAGCAACGCATCGCCTACACGAATGCCCGCGCCGTTCAGAACGGCATAAAAGTAGGGTTAGCGACAGCTAACGACCACCGCGCGCTTTCGAAGCTACTCAAGGCTCGAAATATCCCCCACCATACCTATACGCTCCATGAGAGCAAGCCCGTTCGGGTGGTCCTCTGCCGGATCCCCAGTGAGATCCCCACCACCGAGATCGTCTGCGACTTAGAGTCCCAGAACATCCCGGTGATTGAGGAGCACCGCATGCACGGCAGAGGTGGCAAGGCGTCTAACAACGTCCTCGTCATCTGCCACCTCGTCTCCGAAGGTCCCCACCCCATCTTTTCTCTAAAAACAGTATGCAGTCTGTCGGGCATACTTATAGAAAAACCACATAAAAGTGGCACGGTAGGCCAATGCCACCGTTGCCAGTTATACGGGCACGCGCAACGGAATTGCTTCGGCAAACCCCGGTGCGTAAAGTGCCTGGGCGATCACGGCACCGCCGAGTGCAGTCGCCCAAAAGATAGGTCCCAGTGCCCAGACCCGCCCAGCTGCGTGCTGTGCGGGCAATCTGGCCACCCCGCCAACTACCGAGGCTGTCCTAAAGCCCCGAAAACCTCCGCCCCTAAACTGGCAACGCGCGCTAGCGCACGCCAGGGACGAGAGTGTCCTACACTCTCGTCTGAGCTCCCCCAGACCCTCAGTCCCCAGCGTCCAACTCCTTGGACGGCGGCGAATCACGCCCAAAACTTCCCGGCACTAAGGCCGAAAGTCCCAGGGCTGATGGATCAATCCATCATGCCCCCCGCTCCGGTCGTTGTGGCCTCTCAGCCTCCACCTCCTCCCCAGTCACCCCCTCGCTCGGATGAGCCGGAACTCGATGCGTTCCTCATCCTAGGGAATACTTTCAGTTTCTTCCAGTCCCCCCGCGCCATCCAAATGGCAACGGAGGTCTTGGCCTGCACTAGCATTAATTCCCTGATTCGGGTATACTCTAAGTATCCTGATGTCAAAAGTCACTTTGACAACCTTTTTAAACAGCCATAATGAATAACACGGCTAGTAAGAGATTAAAACCCCGATCCCTAAAGCTAGGTTACTTCAATGCCAATGGCATCACCAATCAACGGGATGAGATCGCGACTTTCCTTCGCGATCATAGTCTCGACATCCTTCTGGTCCAAGAGACCTTCCTCAAACCCCACCTTAGGGATCCCAAGATAGCCAATTACCGGCTAGTTAGGAACGATAGGACTAGATGCCACAGAGGTGGCACTCTAATATATTATAGGAACTCCCTGCACTGCATCCCTATGGATCCGCCGCCCCTTGCCCACTTAGAGGTATCCGTTTGCCGGCTAGGCATGACGGGCCATCCCTCTATCACAATAGTATCCGCGTATCTCTCTCCGTCCAACGTAGTAGAAGTAAATTCATCGATAAATGCCTCACTTCGAAGCGACCTTACCGCCCTTCTTGACATGAGTGACTCCGTCCTTATGGCGGGGGATCTCAATGCCAAACATCCCGCATGGTGTAGTCGTATTACCAACCCCCGTGGGAAGGTACTATACGACCTTTGCACACCTCTCCACATAGATATCATAGGTCCTATGCGGCCTACTCATTACCCGTTCGAGCCATCCCACTTGCCCGACGTACTCGACATTGCCCTCCTGAAGAATGTGAACTTACGTTTGCACTCTTTAGAGACGGTAGACGAACTTGACTCTGACCATAGACCGGTGATCATGGAGTTAACTCCGAGATCGGGTCCCTATGACTCTAACCGCCCCCCGCCCACACAGGTGATCACTGACTGGAGGAAAGTAGGCGAATTGCTGAAATCCAACACGTCTCCTCACCTGGACAAGATCCCCGACCACATCCAGTCCGCCGCCGACACGACGGCTGCGATCGACTCACTCACGGAGCACGTACAATCTGTCTTGAACGACTGTTCAAGGGAGATTCCGGTGTCAGAGCACTGGCTCCGGAAGCTCCCGGACGATGTACGGGCCCTGCTGACTGAGAAGAACGCAGCAGTCCGTGCCTACAGAGCTTTCCCCTGCCAGAATAACAAAACTTTCATGCGGTACTTACAGCGCAAAGTAAGTAACAGCATCAGAGAGTGGCGTGAAGCCGGCTGGGACAAGACCCTGAGCGAACTGGAACCCACCCACCATGCCTTCTGGCAACTTCAGAGGAACATGCGCGCCACTGAGGTTGCCTCAATGCCTCCCCTTATCCGCCCGGACAAAAGCATTGCCTTCGACGACGAAGACAAAGCCGAATGCCTAGCCGACAGCCTGGAGGCCCAGTGCTCTCCCAGCTCCCAACCAGTCGACCCAGCCCACCTTGCCCACGTGGATGCTGAGGTCGAACGTAGATCTGCCCTACCCCCTGTCGAGGACACTGATGCTCCCCTCCCCCCCGTCACGGTAGACGAGGTGGAGGAGATCATCAAGAAACTCAAACCTAGGAAAGCTCCCGGGACTGACAGACTGACCACTAGGGCACTTAAACTCCTCCCACGTACGATCATAGTCCTACTGGCTGCCATCTTCAATGGCGCCTTGTCCAACAACTTATTTCCACAAGCTTGGAAAGAGGCTATAGTGATAGGTATCCCAAAACCCAAAAAGCCCAAGAACCTCCCGACTAGTTATAGACCCATTAGTCTGCTCAGCGCCCTCGGCAAGGTCTACGAGCGGATTATTCTTAATCGGCTCAAGGACTTTGTCGAGGCAAAGAGCCTAATCCCGAACGAACAGTTTGGCTTTAGAGCCCATCATTCCAGTGTCCACCAAGCCCACCGCATCGTAGAGCACATTAGCGGCCGTTTTCAACGCGGTCTGGTGACGGGGGCCCTATTCTTTGATATAGCGAAGGCTTTCGACAAAGTCTGGCACAATGGCTTAATTTATAAGCTTTACCAACTAGGTGTGCCGGATCGTCTCGTGCTCATCATTCGAGACTTTCTGTCGAACCGCTCCTTCAGATATCGTATCGAAGGAGCGCTTTCCACTCCCCGCCCTATCAGAGCCGGCGTCCCTCAGGGCGCCGTGCTCTCCCCCCCTCTCTTCACGCTATTCACTAGCGATATCCCCAAAAAGCCCCCAGTAGAGTTATCCCTATTTGCCGACGACACGGCCATCTATTACTCGGGACATAATCCCGATAGCATCGCTCATACCCTCCAGACCTCAGCCAACGCACTAGGCGATTGGTTTAGGAAATGGAGGATTGAGGTAAATCCCGACAAAAGTCAGGCAGTCCTGTTCCGCAGGGCTCGCCAACATAGACACTTCACCGCCCCCCGCCCGATCACTATTTTTGGCAAGCCAATCCCTTGGGAGAAGCGAGCCAAATACTTAGGTGTGATCCTCGACCAGTTCCTTAACTTCAGTGAGCACATAAAGTCGGTTCGCTCGCGAGCCGCTTTCGCTCTCGGTAGGCTCCACGCCTTGCTGAATAAACACAGTAAGCTCTCCCTTAGATGTAAAATTCGAATCTACACGACATGCATACGTCCTATCATGACGTGTGCCTGTCCGGTGTTTGCTCATGCCAGTCCCAATCAGATCCATAGGATGCAAGTCATTCAGAACCGTTTTCTCCGAAAGGCCACGGGCGTGCCCTGGTTCTGTAGGAATGAGGATCTCCACGTAGACCTCAAACTCCCGACCATAAAGCAAGTGTTGAAACGCATGTCAGTGCGTTACTTCACCTCTGCTGATACCCACACTAACCCCCTGATCGTATCGGCCGCCCGATACAGACCCTCCAAGATTTCTCGGGTTCGTCGCCCGCGTAACGTCCTAGACGAGCCTGACGACCCCACCACCATCCGACAAGAGAGCAGTAGGGAAACCAGCACTCTTAGAAAATACAGATACAAAACGCGTTCCGTATTCCGGCCTCGCCGACGAGGCCCATCGCGACGTCCGCGTACTTGTAATGAAAATCCTCAAAAAAACAAAAAAAATATTTTTAGCTGAAACTGTGCATAGAGATTCCATACCAGATGTTGTATTCAGCCCTTTTGGATAGATATGGGGTTTCCGTTACACGTTTTATAAATAACTAGCGGCACTCTCACAAAATTGTATCATTGTACTAAATGTGTCATTTCTAAGCACTAATCCCCAAAACACAGGCCTAGGCCTAGTTTGGGAGTTAGCACCTGTTTTTGTGACGATACATTTATAACAACTATCTAAATTGACTGTGTTATTTACTAAACTTGTATCCTTGCTTAGTGTCTAATAAACATTTTTTTTATTTTTTTTTAACTTTAGTACTCAGTCATAACCAGTTAGACTGGTTTGGAAAAGGCTAAGAAGATGAATAACCCTTAATCAGGCTGGTTTTAAAATACCGATCAAGTGCGAGTCCGACTCGCGCACGAAAGGTTCCGTACCATTATTTATAAAAACGGCAAAAAGATCATGTTTGTTGTACGGGAGCCTCCTTAAATATTTATTTTATTTTGTTTTTAGTATTTGTTGTTATAGCGGCAATAGAAATACATAATTTGTAAAAATTTCAACTGTCTAGCTATCGGGTTTCTTGAGATACAGCCTGGTGACAGACAGATGGACGGACAGAAGAAGGACGGACAAACAGCGAAGTTTTAGTAATAGGGTCTCATTTTCACCCTTTGGGTACAGAACCCTAAAAAACGAACTAAATATTTGCCGAATTGTTCTGTCGTTGTGTAAAGGAAAATCAATAGTTATTTGTGCAACAAGAGAGCAGTCATTTTTTGCTGTGAGTGCTAATTTTGAATCCTGGGCAAGCGAAGGATACAACGATTGAATCACGAGCGTAGCGAGTGATTCTAAATTTGAATCCTGAGTATGGCGAGGGATTCAAAGGCACGAGATGCAAAAAACTTTGCTCTCGTGTATCACACATAACTTTTCACTTCAGCAGCGAGAACACTTTAGGAGATAAAATAATAAACAGGAATAGATTGAAATAAGTATTTATTATGAATCAAAGTAATTAACATTGTAGGTAGAGGTACCAATTCAATAAAATGGAACATTTTAAAAGTTTAAAGTAAAATTACTGCAATCCTGAAAATTAAAAGTAACAGATTTATTTGGCAACGTTATAGTTGCATTGAGTTGAGTTTGATTATCTGGGGTTAAGGTTTCTGTTCCGGTGGCGGATTGAGAAGGAACAACGGTAAACGTTGGTGACTCCGATCGGCTTTCTGTATAAGTACACTGTGCGTCGTTGGAAGTGGATGGGCGTGAGACCAAGGATCCGAGGTCAAATTCAGACTTATTGTTTCCACTATACGCTTACAGATTTTCGACTTATTTTTTTTATTTTTTATTACCTGATGCGTGATGGTAAGCGATAGATGAGGTCTAAGATGGGACGACCGAGCCCAGAAGATGCCTATTTACTCGTGCTTTAAAGGCTGAAAGGTCATAAGTGGCAGGGAACACAGAAGCCGGCAGAGAATTCCACAGCTTGGCTGTGCGCACAATAAATGTGGAAGAGAAGACGGTATATTAACCAAGTGTGGGTGGTACCCAGCCGTGCGTCTGGTAGACCGGTAGTGAAAAGGAGATGGAGGAATCAGGTCATGGAGCTCCTGCGCACACTCCCCGAAGTACAATCTGTAGAAAACCGACAGGCAAGCAACGGTTCGCCGATGAGCCAGGCTATGAAGCTTGTCCACCAGCACCTCGTCGCCTATAAGCCTTTTAGCTCTGCGCTCGATCGAGTCCAATGCAGCAAGCTGGTACTTTGCAGAGCCATCCCAAAAGTGGCTGCAATACTCCACGCAAGAACGGACCTGTGCTTTATACAGATTTAGAAGCTGTCCAGGCGTGAAGTACCGCCTCACCTTGTGTAGGATTCCCAGCTTTTTTGCTGCAGTCTGAGCTCTGGACTCGATGGTTGAGCTGAAGTTGAGGTCTGACGTCAACTCCATGCCCAAAAGCTCCAGGCGACTGGTAACTGGCACAGATGTACTTCGGAAAGTAGGGGTCAATTCAAAAGGGCTCCTTTTAGCGCTGAAAAGACAAGCCTGTGTTTTCAGAGCATTGAATTTGACCAGATTGTCGTCACCCCATTGGGAAACGAGATTTAAGGTCAAATTTATGCGCTCTACCATGGCCTTTCTGAGAGTGGCAATTTCGTCCCTATCAGCTCTAGAACTGGATAAGTATCTCTCTGAGACTGTGCTGTCATCCGCGTACCCAATTTTCTATTAAGTCTAAAATATAGCCTTCTGCAAACGTATTGGACTGTTCTCGTCGCTAGTTTCACTCATATTTTACAATTATTTTAATATTTTTTAACTTATTCAACTCTTTACGCCAGCCACGAAATTTTATTCCCGCTCTTTTATTTAAATTAAGGCGTGTTCGGAAATATCATCCATGATATTTTGTCATTCAAAATAATTATATAACGTAACATTATTGAATCTAGAAATAAATATTTACAGGTTAAATATCAGTTTTATTTGCAGTAAATACCTATTTTCGTTCAAATACAACAATAAGTTAAAAATTCAATAAATTACATCAAAAGACATAAATATCTTTTTGCAAAATTTCTTCAGTTAGTACGAAATTCCGAACGTGTTTGTCTTTTATGTTGAATTCAAAATCGGAACTTCGAAAGGGCTGGTCTTTGTCTCTCTCTCTTTCTAATGGCGGGAAAGGGATAGAGTGTGAATGTTTCGAATTGTATGATTAATCCAAGGCTGAATAAGATAGATAGATAGATAGACAATACTCTTTATTGTACACCATAATTAAATAAGGACTTAAAAACTACAAAGGGTGTTACAATGGGCGGTCTTATCGCTAAAAGCGATCTTTTACAGACAACCTTTGGATAGATTTGACACAGCAGGAGAAAATAAATACGCGGGTAGTCCATGGTGTACTATTCACTTATATACAATAAATAAGTAATAACCTACATACTCAATACACATATACATATACATACATAAAAAGAACAAAGCTGAGTTATATAAAAAATAGTAATAAATTAAAGAGAGAGATAGAGATCCTTTAAGATATTCGTGGCTTTCTGAAAACAAAAATTAAAAAGTTACTTTGTCTCACTCAGTGAGCAAAATCGCATTTTGCCCACTGATTTCAGGCAGCAAAACCTACATGTTTGAGCTACTGAAGTAAAAATTAAATTTTCCTTACAACTAAACTAATTAATACTTAAATCCTGCTTGGCTTATTGTGTTCTGAACTTGATACTGCTATGTATAAAAGATAAGAGTTTACAGTCTTAAATAATCACCTAATAATTATTAAAATATTAAGCTTTAATTACGCGTAACGTTAAACATTATAATTATGAATCAAACGAAATGTAAGTATGATTACATTAAATTATACTAGCGTCTGCCCTTTTTAACCGACTTCAAAAAAAGGAGGTTTACAATTCGTCTTGAACTTTTTTTTTTTTTTTTTTTTTTTTTTTTTTTTTTATGTATGTTACCTCATATCTCGGAGACGGCTGGACCAATTTGAAAAATTCTTTTTGCGTTTGAATGGGTATAGTTTCTAGTTGGTCCCATTGTTACGAAATCAGGATCTGATGATGGAATCCTGGACAAATCGAGGGAACTCTTCAAATATTATAGGCACACCTATAGCGTTTTGGGTATTTCTTACAGTACCTTGAGCAGTTGCTTCCGAAAAGTACTATTTGGTGAAGTGGAACTGATGATGAAGACCACAGATGGCCACTGAAACTCCTCAATAATAAGTATTTCGTGGACTGCGATTCGATTACTTGAGTACGGATGTTAAACACTTTATGCTCATCATAATACATATGGTGATGTAGAGTTGATGGTCAAGTACCAGGAGAACTCCTCAAAAATTAACGGCTATGCATCGGGAAAAGCAATATTTTGTAAAAGGTGATAAGTTGTTGACATTATGGCTTTTGTAACTAGATAAATTACAAACCGACCCACTAAAAAGTGTGAAAAAAAAATTTTTTGCAAAAAATGGAACCGACTTCCATATCAAAACACTACAAAGGCAAAAATAACTTTAATTTCGGAAGGCGGTGTCTTTAGTTTTGTATATATTTTTTCGTTTTTGACACCGCCTTCCGAAATTAAAGTTATTTTTGCCTTTGTAGTGTTTTGATATGGAAGTCGGTTCCATTTTTTGCAAAAAATTTTTTTTAGTGGGTCGGTTTGTAATTTATCTATTTACAAAAGCCAAAATGTCCACTACCTACTTATCACCTTTTATTTTTGAGTCTTTAATTTTTGAGGAGTTCTCCTGGTACATCACCATCAGCTCTACTTCACCATATGCATTGTGACGAGCATATAGTGCTTAACAACTATATTCAAGTAATCTAATCGCAATCCACGAAATACTTATTATTGAGTAGTTTCGGTGGCCATCTGGGGTCTTCATCATCAGTTCCACTTCCTCAAATGGTGCTTTTCGAGAGCAACTGCACATGGTACTATAATAAATACCCAAAACGCTATAGGTGTGCCTATAATATTTGAAGAGTTCCCTCGATTTCTCCATGATCCCATCATCAAATCCAAACGTCACGACTATGGGACCAACTAGAAAGTATACCCTTTCAAACAAAAAAAAGAATTTTCCTAATCGGTCCAGCCATCTGCGAGTAATGAGGTAACATACATAAAAAATAAGGTTCAAGACGAATTGAGAACCTCCTCCTTTTTTTGAAGTCGGTTAATAAGTGCATTCGTCTGTTTTGATGAAATTGTAAGTAATATTATTATTTTTTGTCGGTCTTTTACGCTTTCGCGGTTAAACGAACAGGTAACTGCTGAACCCATTTTGACTTTAGAGATAATCGAAGACATGTTATTAGACATGACTACGTTTTTTTTTTTTTCGTTCAAGCGATGTCGCGGGCAACAGCTAAATAAATCTTTATTACAATGACAATAAGATATAGAAATCCTCCTTTCTTCGGCGAATATTATGATCGAAAGGTTACGAGCTCGAACCCCACCCATTACACTATTCCAGACACAAGTTAACAAGATGGCTAGTAATATGAATTCTACACATATTGATATAACTCTTATTTAAAAAAGAACTAGGTAAATTTTCGCTTACACACGTCATACGTACACATACGTATAACCCTGTATCACGTATATCGTGATTTTATCCCATCTAGTTTATTTCTGGTTATACATAATTCTAACGATTATCTATACAGGGTTACAGGTTAAGTCTTCCTAGATCAGTTAAGGGCGTGTAGTTTCCATCGTTTCTGCTCATTTAACTATGAAATGTATTTTATTTGTATGGGCCAATTACCTGAAATATATAAATTGATTGATTGATTGACACCCTATCCAGAAAATAACCGTTTTAAAAATATTAGATTTTTATAAAGGTTTTCGGGTATTAGATAGAATACTTTATTTTTCACTAAAACACACCTAATTAAAAATAAATTAGATTGCTAAAATACTAGTTTTATAAGTATACGTTATATTAAATAGGGGTCTTTTAGTCAAGAGTGAATAGGTTACTTCCAGGCATCTTCGACCACATCATCACTTACCATCAGGAGTTTTTGAGGGTTAAACGCGAGCCTGTCATCAATGAAATGAAAAGAAAATCAACGTAAACACGAAATTACCAAAACAATAGTAGTAGGTACATATAAATAGTACATGAAATAAACTGCTTAAATGCTGGACAAAAAAAGATTTGTTTCGAATTTGCTTAGAGAACTCTAAATTGATAAGTTAATATTAGGCGACTTAGAACACACTTGCATAGAAGCATCCGATTTGGGCGTGTCACTTATTTGAATAAATACTTTACAGAGAAACAAACAAATAATAGACTTTTTATTATGAATTAGAGGAGATTTTATAAATGAGAAAATTCGTGAGAATGGATGTACATAAGGATGTTTGTGGACAAAAAAAGAATTGTTTCGAATTTGCTTAGAGAACTCTATATTGATCGCTACTAATTAAATACAGTTTCGATTGCGCCGGAACCGGTCCGGTGAGTTAATATTAGGCGACTTAGAACCAGGGATTGAAAAAGGTTCCAAAATACCGGTAAAATACCGGTATTTAGGGGTTCTGGTGCCTGTACCGGAACAGGAACCAGAACCTAATTTGGAACCCCTAAGAACCATTATTTTACCGGTTCCTAAGCAAAACTTGTTTGAGCCGGTCGAGTCGGCGCGATAAGGCGCGCGGCGTGTTGGGCTCGGGAGAGGGCAGTTCGTAAAATATTACATTTGTATTGCTGGACCTTCTGTTGCATATCCACGCGGACACTCGCTCGCGTTCGTATTGATGTTTGTAGATTGTAAATCATACGTAACTATTTGCGTTTTTTTGTTGAGTGTTCTAATATATTAGTGTAATAGAATAATTATAGTTTACGTTAAAATATATTAGTATCAATCAGTAGTAATAATCTATTTTAAGAAGATGTTACGTTACTAAATTATTACTTACGAAAACTGACAATGAATAGAATAGAATAGAATAGAATAGAATAAGTCTTTATTTGCTTGGAATGTAGGTACATAAAAATAAGTTGTTAAATACATAAAGAATCCGTGTACATTCTGCCTTAGTGTGGCATGCAAATGTATTATGTTGCTAATAAAAAAGTGCTATAAAATCTATTATAACAGATAAAATTGATTATAACAGATAAAATTAATTACGACAAATAAAATTGATTACAACAATAAAATTGATTACAATAAATAAAATTGATTACAACAAATATAATAAAAAATATTAATGCAAACAGAAATTAATTCAAATATTACAAATCATTGTCATTTAGGAAATCTTGCACAGAATAATAACATTTATTAACAAGTAATTGTTTGAAGTCTTTTTTAAATTTTTGCAACGGTAAGTTTTTAATATTGTCAGGTATTTTATTATAGATTTTAGGAGCCATACAAATCACATTTCTTTTCATTAAGGTAGTTTTAAATACGCCTGTGTGCAGTAAATTCTGGTATTGAGATCTCATAGCTGTACTTCTTTTTCTTGTTTCTATTAAAGTTGCAAATAGACATCGATTTGTTATAACAAATATTGCTACCTCAAGGATATAAAGGCACGGGAAAGTTAATAAATGATGAGACTTAAATATAGGTACACAACTGTCGGTTGATTTGAGGCCAAAGATAGCTCTCAGGCAGTGCTTTTGAGCTTTGAAAATGCTTTCTCGTTCACTACAGTGACCCCAAAAAATAATACCAAATCTCAAGATAGAAATTACCAGACCATGATAAGCAACTAGTATTGTCGGCAAATTAATCTTTTTTGATAGATTACGCAACATATATGCAGCTGTGCCTAAACGTTTACATATATCTTCTGCTTGCTGCTTCCACGTTAACTGGCTGTCAATTAAGATTCCTAAAAATTTCGTACAATTTACTTTTTCTATAGTTTGACCATTGTAGTTTATATCCATATCTCCCGTAAATAGTCGTTGGTAAAAATTCATGATTTTAGTTTTTTGAAGGTTTATGATTAAATTATTATTGTCAAGCCACTTTATTAAACTTTTGATTGTATTGTTAATATCATTTACATATGATTCTTTGTTTGTACATGAAACAATTGATGTACTATCATCAGCAAATAATATCATAGGGTGAAGTATATGGCGGGGCAGATCATTTATATATAATAGAAATAATAATGGTCCAAGGACGCTGCCCTGCGGGACACCATATTTTATTTCTCTAAGAGAAGAGACTGATTTCAATTCTCTTCTAGATTTTAAACATAGAGTTGATATCTCAGTGCATTGTCTACGACCTTTTAGGTACGTTTTTATTAAATTAAGGGCATTGCCACGAATACCGTATGCATCAAGTTTGCTTAGAAGGGTGTCATGATCTACACAGTCAAAAGCTTTCGACATGTCAGCATATATTGCGCACACCGGTGTTTTAGTGTCTACTTTTGGCATTATTTTAAGGAGAAAGTCAAAAATTGCCATGTTTATGTTTTTATTCTTACGAAAACCTTTTTGTTCGTCACATAGTATGTCGAATTTTACTAGAAAGTTGTAAAGGGATTCATAGATAATTTTTTCTATTACTTTTGAGAAGATGGGTACCAGTGCAATTGGTCTGTAGTTTGTCATTTCTTCTTTATCGTTTTTTTTATAAAGTGGTTTAACTTTTGTGGTTTTAAGGCCTTCTGGAAATACTCCCGAGTATATGCTAACGTTAATTATATGAGCAAGGGGCGCAGCTATACAATCAGAAACAAATTTGACAACTCTGGTTGAAATGCCATCATAGCCAAAGCTCTTTTTATTTTTTAAGTTTTTTATTATACGTGTGATATCTTCAGGAATAACTGGAGTCATAAATATTGATTCTGAGTTGATATTTATGTTAAAAGCGCCACCAGACGTATTTATTGGTTTACCCGAAATCTGTTCAATAAAGAAGTTGTTGAAAGATTCGGCAATTTCGTCAGGGTTTGATATTATTTTATCTCCTTTTTTTATTTGAGAAATGGGTTCTCTTCCAGTTTTATTATTATTAATAATTTGCCAGGCAGTTTTGGACTTATTTTTTGAGTTATTTAGTAAATAGTTATTCTGAGCTTTTTGGGTTAATGTAATGATTTTCTTAAATTTCCTTGAGTAATTATTAAATGTCTTCTTATTTTCACTAGTTGGTTTGAGTCTCTGTTGCCACAGTAATTGTCGTTGTCTTTTGCTACATATTCGTATTCCTCGAGAAACCCATTTCAACTTTTTCTCAGACCTTATTGTCACTAATTTGTTAGGGAAACAGAGATCATGTAACAATTTAAACATTTCTAAAAAGTTATTATAGGCTTTGTTAGAATCTTCTGTACTGTAAACATCAGAAAACGATAGGCTTTGAATATGTGCTTTAAATTTAATGAGATTCTCCTTAGTCGTCTCAATGTTCTCCACGATTTTATTTGATTGGTTTTTTTAACTTTTAACGTCATTATTTGGGCTGTGTGATCTGATAAACCGAAGTCAATTACTTCATGTTGGCAGCCTTGCCCAAAATTATGTGCAAAGTTGTCTAAACAAGTTTTACTGGTAAATCGAGTTGGTTGTTTAATTTCTAATTTAAGGTTGTAGCTGCTAAGAAAGCTTTCAAATTCTAACGTTATTCTATTCCTGTTTAAAATATCTATATTAAAGTCTCCACTTAATATAACTTTTTTGAAAGATTTGATACACACCTTTTTTAAAATAAGATCTAAGTTTTCATAAAACTTACTTAGGTTACACAGCTTAGGAGGTCTATAAACACAAATAAATACAATGTTTTGTAGAGGCAATTCAACAGCACAACATTCTATAATCCCCGATATCGAGTAACTCTTTACGTCAGGTAGTTCTTTATACTCGTGCCCAACTCGTACTAGAATACAAGCACCACCACGTTTCCTATTATGCCTGGAATAACATGCCGCTAACTTGTAATTTGGTATAGACAATAACTTTTCTTGGCCTGATATTATAAAATGTTCCGTTATACATATTACGTCAACAACTTTCTGTTTACTAGACAATTCTTGAATGTAAATATTTAATAAGTCCGATTTGTTTAGTAGCCCAGCAATGTTTTGATGTAAAACATACATGTTATTCAAGAAAAAACTCACGCCTTGGAGACACGATGCTTACATTTTCATTAATTTCAATAGCTTCACAGTTTAAACATTCATGATCGTAGTCAATTAATATTTTGGATCTGATCTGGTTGAAGATGTCTCTCCATCCGTATTTATTAATTTTCCCTGTATTATAGGAAAACATGTCAAGGGTTAGGGTGCGATTACTGTCAAAAAAGTATGCATATTCGTGGTTCTTTATGTCCAAACTGAGGAGGTTGTTAAATAACTCGACTTTATAGTTATGTATTAGCGCGCCTCTTATATAAGTCGGTGCGCATATAACGATATTTGTATGTGTAAGGTATCTGGGCCGCAAGGAATTTCGTCTATAAATCTATATACCTACATATATAAAAGAAAGTCGTGTTAGTTCACTATTTATAACTCAAGAACGGCTGATCCGATTTGACTGAAAATTGGTAGAGAGGTAGCTTAGAACCAGGAGACGGACATAGGATACTATTTTTATCCCGAAATTCCTACGGGATCGGGATTTACGCCGGTAAAATTCCCACGCGAACGAAGTCGCGTGCAAAAGCTAGTATTTTATATATGATGAAAATCAAAAACATTCCAGATGTCTTTATTTGCTACATAGCCCGATAGCAGCGCGACATTTCTTGCCGCAGCGGTCACAGATGAAAGGCGTGTCCGCAGGTGGTGGAAGTACTCGGCGAAGACTTTTATGCTTAAGTTTCTCGAGCCAGTTTTTATCATGGTTTGACACTCCAGTTTTGATGTCTTAGCGCCATTCAGGTATCATGTTTGCGCATTTTTCCCAACTGTCGGTCTGAATTCCGAAACTGATCTCACGCTGTTTTTTTTTTAATTGATAATAGGCTCGTGTTTGACCACCATCTCACATGATGGTAAGTGATGATGTGGTCGAAGATGGAGCACGCTTACCTAAAAGTAACCTGTTCACTCTTGACTTAAAGACACCTAGGTTATAGCTATCGGGAAACACAGACTCCGGCAGGGAATTCCACTCCTTAGCCGTACGCACAATGAAGGTATTCCCAAAACGTTTTGTGCGTATGGGTGGGATGTCCACCATGTAACAATGACGCTTCGCCGTTTGTCATGTAGTCCGATGATGGAACGGGCTTGGCGGAATTAGATTGTGTAATTCCATCGCACACTCCCCGAAATGTAACCGATAGAAAACCGATAGACTTGCAACTCTTCGTCGATGTTCAAGGCTCTGGAGCTTTGACTCGACCAGTGCATCGTTGCCAATGAGTCTCCTGGCCCGTTTCTCAATAGACTCAAGCGCGTCCAGTTGATATTTGGCAGATCTATCCCAAAGATGACAGCAGTACTCCCTACACGACTGAACCTGGGCTTGATACAGATTAAGCAGCTATTCCGGTGTGAAGTACCGTCTCATTTTTGCCAAAATTCCCAACATTTTTGATGCATATTGAGCCTTATCCTGAATAAGCGGACCGGGTGGAAGTTAGTGTTACCCCAAGAAGCTCAATACGATCGGTTATCGGCACAGTTACACCACGGAAAGTAGGAGCCGGTTCGAATTGACTCCTTTTTGCGGAGAAAAGACACGCCTGGGTCTTAGCTGCATTAAACTTGACCAAGTTGGCATCACCCCATTCGGAGACAGCCTTCAAGGACAAGTTCAAGCGCCCAACCATGATATCCTACTCCGCAGGAGTCTTTGAATTTCAGAATAGGACGTCCGATGGGTCTTTTTACGTCTGCTATCTAACCCAACATGACTTGACGCGGTAGTCGTATGTCGTCATGCGGTGCACGTGACCAAGCCAGCGAAGACTTTTTACTTTAGCATAGAAGTTATACTCTGGCAGCCCGTTTTTGAAAGAACTCCCTTGTTGCTCATTCTATCCTTCCATGTGACTCCAAGTATACTCAAGCACTGCATATGGAAAGCGTTAAGCTTGCTCTAATATTTCGCGTACGTCGTCCATAATTCTGAGGCCCACAAGATTGTACTCAAGACAGAAGGTCGAGTATACAAGGACCTTGGTATATATAGTGAGCTTACAGGTACTCTACACACGCAAAAAAAGCTTTCCTAAAACAATTGATGCCTTACCAATCCGAGTATCTATCTCTTGGTCGTTTGAAAGGGACTTTGTGGTGGTTGAGCCAAAATAGCAAAAGCTATCCACGACATCAAGTGCAGAGCCATCGAGGGTGATTTTAGGAGGCTCACTTACACCTTGCACCATCACGACCGTTTTCTTTGTGTTTACACTCATGGAGAAAAGGTGACAAGCTTCACCAAATACCCACTCTTGCAGTTCGCTTTCTGAGTTTGCAACAAGTGCAGCATCATCTGCATAAAAGAGTTCCCAAGCGAGTAAATCAAGACGCTTATTTTTTGACTTAATGATTATAAAGTTTTCCATCTTTTCGTGTATGCAGATGTACTCCGACATCACAACTTTCAAAAACAGTCAAGAGCAGTGTCGAGAAGAAAATACCAAAAAGAGTAGGAGCAAGCACACAGCCCTGTCTGACTCCTCGGTTAACTGGAAAAGGTTCGGATTTACTACCATCAAACATGACTGTCCCATTCATGCCGTCGTGAATTGATCTGATAAGCGACAAAAGCTTCAGGGGACAGCCAAGTCTGCGCAGCACCTCGAAGAGCCCTTCCCTGCTCACAGTATCAAAAGCTTTGTTCAGATCTACAAAGGCCATTTACAGTGGTATACGATGTTCACGGCACTTTTCCTGCAGTTGTCGAAGAGTGAATATCATATCAGTAGTTGACCGGCCAGCCCTGAAACCACATTGTGACCATGGATAAATCTGGAAGGCCCAGGTGTTCAATCTTCGCAATACTATTTTGCAAATGCCTTTCCCGCTATACTTAACAAAGATATGCCTCTATAATTATTGCAGTCGATCCCCTTTGCCTTTATACAGATTTTGGCAGCTTGTGTTATTTCTCTGTGTATTAGATGCCACAAATCTTCAACGTTGGGAGATTTTTCCAAAACTTCTTTGCTAAGACTGTGTTTAACCAGGTCCTCAAGTTCTTGACATAGCTCTCTGTTGGACAAAACCGCCGTGTTCAGTGCAACTTTTCGATGTGCTGTCTTAGAGGAATGTATTTTCTTTGGTACTAAGCGTAACTCAGCCAAAACACAGTCAAACAGTGTTAAAGTTGGCACTGTGATAGGTGCCACAGCCTAGAATATCACGCAACTCTCGCCCCTGGTTATAATAATATATATCTGATGCCAGTGACCCGAACGTGGATGTTTCCATGATACTTTGTGAGAAAGTTTACCCTTGAAGTAGGTGTTTGTTACACAAAGTGACAAAGATGCTCAGCTCCAGCAAGCGTTGGCCATTCTCGTTAATGTTGCCAATTCTATGTGATCCTATGCATTTTGGCCAGTCACCTGATCTATTCCCTATTCTTGCATTAAAATCACTGAGTACAAGAAACTTGTCAGTTGATCAGACACCTTTGACATTTCAGCATTCAAATCAAGAGTAAATAGATATCTTCTGGGCTCCCTTGTCCCATCGTAGACCTCATCTATCGCTTACCATCAGGCGAGATCGGGGTCAAGAGTGGGCTCATCCGTAATAACATAAATAACGTCAGCAGGGGCTTTTAAGGTTGGTGAATAAGCCGAGATAAGAGTAATAGGGCCTGAAGCAGAAATTAGTCTCAGAGCCATTATATGTTCGAACAAGCATGTAGATGATTCAATGCATCCAATTAAGCAATTGCGTAAATCCAACGCCGTGTTCTGGTTGCTCGCCATCATCCTTACTCTTCCAGAAAAATGTGTAAAATTTATCTTCGCGAATACTGCCTTCTCCGAGTAAACGAGTTTCCTATAATGCGTCTAATCAACGCGGAGGCGAAGAAATTGTCGGTCTATGACCGTGGTTTTCCTAAGCACTGGTATATCGTCTGCCGATGTCGTATTATCAGTTCCAGAAAGCAATAGTCCTTACATTCCACGTAGCAAATCTTGTGATTTTTAATCATTTTTGTTTCTTTCTGTCATTTTTATTCCATGTTGTCCTAGGTGCATAAAATACCAATCCCGTTGCAGGCACTGGCGTGTCTGTTGCTCCACACACCTATAGAAGCTGAGGATGAGAGATGGACCAGTACCTTACTGGCCGGGGGCTGCCTAACTTTGGCAGGCGGTAACTGGTCAATTAGCCGCGATGGACTATCTTAACGTCAGGAGTCGCCCCTGGCGCCCGCGCTCACGCCTATTAACACAAAGCTTATAAACCACTGATAGTGGAGCAAAAATGCTGAAAATGGTCAGATTAGTGGAACAAGCCTTAAAAACTAGCATCCAAGAAAATGAGGATGATTCGGATGATGACGAAAATGAAATAATGGAGATGACGAGTGACGATGTAAATTTCATACTCGAAGAGTACTTAGAAAGTGAACATTACACGGTTTGGCCGTTAGATGTACTGGACATACGTTGCAGCTAGCGGTACAAGACGCTTTAGGGAGTGAATCTTCATCCATGCGGACGATGCTCACAAATGCGCGTTGGGTTATAAGAAAGTTACGCACTACAGTGTACCAACACTTGCTAACTACTAGAACTTCGGCCAATTTGTACATATCAGTAAATCATGTAAATAAGTTTTCAGTCTCTATTACATATCAATTGTTGTTTTAAATTAGATGACGATGTTCCTTAACTGATTATACTAAGAAAAAAGCCTTTTTTCATAATCAAATAACTTGCCGTTTTTAAGGTTCCGTACCCAAAGGGTAAAAAACTTTTTTGCAAAAAAATAAAACCGACTTCCATATCAAAACACTACAAAGCCAAAAATAATTTTAATTTCGGTAGTCGGTGTTATTGGTTTTGTATTTTCTTTTTTTTCACACCGCCTTCCGAAATTAAAATTATTTTTGGCTTTGTAGTGTTTTGATATGGAAGTCGGTTTTATTTTTTTGCAAAAAAGTTTTTTATCGGTTACATTTCGGGGAGTGTGCGATGGAATTACACAATCTAATACCGCCAAGCTCGTTCCATCATCGGACTACAAGACAAACAGCGATGTGCCATCGTTATATGTTGGACATCCCACCCATACGCACAAAACGTTTTGGGAAAACATTCATTGTGCGTACGGCTCCATTTTCGAACACATCATCATTTATCCTGAGGTGAGATGGTGGTCAAACGCGAACCTATTCTGAATAAAAAAAGAACATCCGTACATCCAACCTCACAAACTTTTGCATTTATATAGCAAAAAAGCGGCACGGCCGTACCATCTTTTCTCGAAGCAGTTCAGGCTATTTTCGACTCCCTATAACTTCATTGTGGATAAAACTAGAAGCCTAAATTTTCAGTAACCAAGCAAGCATTGTATAAACACGGTATATTTCAAATTTCATTCAATTTGAACTAGTAGTTTAAGAATTATAACGAGTCAAAGTTTCTTAACTTTTTCACTCACTGACTGACTGACTGATCATCAAAAGTCTTCTAACAGACATAGAAGCTTCAAATTTAGGCAATCGCACTAAACAATCTAATATATATATACATGTATTTTATATTGTGTTTTCATGCGATGGCTGAGTCAATCTATTTATTTAAAACGTTAAAGATTTTTAATATTGATATGGTCACTATAAGATGTTGTAAGGTTAGATAATTATGTAACAACTTAAGACAGAAGGTCCCTTAAGTAGGGACTGAATAAATTAATAACCGACTTGGTATTACATGGATCTCACAACTTTTTACGGTAGAAGCATTGAGTTGCGAGACTTGGTTTTTTTGACAAGTATTGTTTTTTTTTATGGGATCATACTTTTACCCGTATTATTTAGATTATTAGAACAAAATCGATGTCACATGTTATTTTATCCTCACTATAATGGTTTCCTCGGGATTAGTATAGTCGGTGTTTTCATTTACTGTCGTATCTAAAATCAGCTTGGTCTAAAATCTCTTGTAAATCTAGAGACCTCCAAAAGTCGACTGGAACTTTGGGGAAATGGTCAGGGAATGTGGGATACTTACGTCACTTTAATCACCCAGGTATTCACCGTCTTCCCATAGAAGTGGCCCGAATACCTTTAACCCTTAAAAATTGGCCAAGTGCGAGTCAAACCCCGTTATTATGATAGTTAGTGGAGGATTTTATCACTTCCAAAGTGATAAAATGTGTGTGAGGCACATTTTATCACTTTAAGAAAACATGGTTTTAGAAATCTCAATGTCACTTTTAAGGCCTGTCTATAAACACCACACCACGTGTAGGTTTGATGAAAAATATTTTTAGGTTCAGTTCTATGTATAGATTAAATTTATGTATTTTTTTAAATTCTTAATAGAATTCATGTATCTACTAAGTTTCACATGTGTAGTCCTAAATGTTTCAGAATAAACTGGCTGTAACATACGGACGGATAGACAGACAGACAGGGGGATATGATCATATGACGTATCTATAAGGGTTCCGTTTCGGCTTTCGGCTATGAAACTCCAAAAAACCACTCCGGAACCCAGTCTGTAAGCCTTTAGAAACCTTCTCAATGATTTTCAGGTAGAGCTTGCTCACTGTGGGGCTGAATGGACCACGCTGGCCCAGTGGAAGATGTCAAATCTCTTCAACATATTAACTTCTCTTTGGCATTGCGGTATACTCCATCCACGGCTAGGCTAGGTTATTCAGTCCCAACTAAATACCGTAACTGTAACTCCTTAAGTGCAGTGCAGTTCTTAGTCAGCCTCTGAATGAATCCCGCCCACATTTAAGTCTGAACTGAGCATCTCCAAATAAAAGTAGTGTAACAATGAGTATAATATTGGGGTCAATAGTTTAATTAGGCACGCCCACAGATACAGAACTGTTAGAACATTTACATTTCATTACGAATGATAAATATGTATGCGTTGTAATTAGCATCAAGCTTAGTGTTATGTTTCACAATTTGATTTATTTGAAGTTCTATGTTCTTAAGCATCATGCCTACATGTTCTAAGGCTTTCTTCAGAAGAAGCCTTATGACTATAATGCCTGTCATTATCTTCTATTAGTTATAGTTGCAATGTGTGCAATAAGTGTGGTTTGTGATCTCGTTGTAGGTAGATTTTAAAATTGACGGCCTGCAACTACCTATGAGCGCTTGCGCATTTCATCTGATCCGTTTTTGGAATTGCTTGTATCCAACACAGTATACCGCGTACTCAATTCAAATAAGTCTTTATCATTAAAACCAATGTCTTAGAAGTTAATATGTGGTACAGTCGGCCAAGAAAGTGGTGTACCACCCTAAGGTTGAATATCGCTTGCAGATTCATAGGTGATAAAGATTAGTTTCGCTTGCAGATCGATCTGACAACTTCTATTGCTGTCTTTATCTGATTATTGATAACGACTATTACTGTTTGTAACGTGACAGCTGTTCTTAGTTTGAACTTGATGGAACCAATGACGTCGTAAAATCAACGGCGGGGGGCTGTAGATTTTGATGACAAAATTGTATCTACAAATTCAGAATTGTAATCAACAAGTTACATAAAATTGTAAAGGCACAAGGCGAGTCCACAAACCTACAATTTCTGTAAACTTGTAATTACAATATCAATAAAAAACAAGCTAAAAATAGATTTATCCTTTTATTAAATTTCTACAATCAATTTTAAAATACTTATAACAAACAAAAACATAGCATATATAGTAATATTTAGAAGATATTGAAAATTTTAAAAAATTAGAAACGGGTGTAACCGCCGTTGGCCTCTATAACCTCTAAAAGACGAGACCTCATTGAACCAACAAGCCGTGAGCAAATATCGGTTCCCCGCATTTCCTCCCAGATATAATTACAGTGACTAATAAGAGCTTGTTTGGTTCTTTCATTTTGATGCGACCATCATTGGACCATAAGGCCCCAAAGATTTTCTATCGGGTTGAGGTCCGGCGATCTTGAGGGCCACTGAATTACCCTTACGTCAGTGTGTGAACGAAACCAGGCTCTTACGATCCTCGCATTATGAATTGAACAATTATCTTGAACAAAATCAAATTGTGGCACTTCGTTCTCCGGGTAAACATTACGGACTGTCGGTAGCATTGCATTCTGAAGCACGTCGATATAATTTACAGCCGTCGCTCGAGGAGGTAGAGAACACAATTCTCCTACACCATCCGTACTCATCCAGCCCCAAATATTTACGGAAATTCGACCTGATTCTCTATTTGGGATTACATGATCATCTTTATACCGTGTTGAATTATATCGCCAAAGGTGAAGACGTCCATGCTGACTGGATTTAAACGTTTTTTCATCACAAAACACTGTATTAGACCAATCAAACTCTAAGTGCTCTCTGGCGAAGTTCAGACGAGCAAGTCTGTGAGCATCCGTCAAATATATTTTCTTGGCGTAATGCCTGTGGTGCAACCCCATGTAATGTAGATGATTCCTTATTGTTTGGGCACTCACATCGAACATCTCCGCAAAATGTTTTGTGGGCTTAAAACCATTGATTTCATATTCCCGTCTCATGAATTCTTTATCGTTATTGGAGAGTGCAGGCCGGCGACCACTTCTTCTGTGATCCAACAAACTTCCCTCCTCTCCTTCACGACGAATCCAAAAGCGGACAGAACGCCTCGATATATTCAAATTCCGGGATATCGCACTGATACTGCTTCCCTCATTAAATTGGGCAATTATTTGTGCTCTTTCGGCAATGGTCAAGTTGGCAGGCATTGAGATGATTTTATATGCAGTTGATTGAAAAATAACACGGAAAATATATCGATTTTTTGCATATATTTGACAAAATGTCAATTGTCAGTTTTCTTTTTCAAATGGAATTCGGTTGTCTAAATAGTTTTTATTACTTTTGTTTGGAAACATTTCAATTGCTTTGTAGAAACTAATGTCCTTTTCATTTATACTAAAGGTTAAAATGTCATGTACTTATATGTGACATATGACGTATGAATACTAAATACATAGGTTTACGTCATGATAATGTTGTCTCTTTCAGTAATATCTTTTTATAACGAACCTTGTTGTAATTTTCGATGACCGGGAAACTAAATCAAAACTGGTACGGTCGGCCAAGAAAGTGGTGTACCAGTTTTGATTTAGTTTCCCGGTCATCGAAAATTACAACAAGGTTCGTTATAAAAAGATATTACTGAAAGAGACAACATTATCATGACGTAAACCTATGTATTTAGTATTCATACGTCATATGTCACATATAAGTACATGACATTTTAACCTTTAGTATAAATGAAAAGGACATTAGTTTCTACAAAGCAATTGAAATGTTTCCAAACAAAAGTAATAAAAACTATTTAGACAACCGAATTCCATTTGAAAAAGAAAACTGACAATTGACATTTTGTCAAATATATGCAAAAAATCGATATATTTTCCGTGTTATTTTTCAATCAACTGCATATAAAATCATCTCAATGCCTGCCAACTTGACCATTGCCGAAAGAGCACAAATAATTGCCCAATTTAATGAGGGAAGCAGTATCAGTGCGATATCCCGGAATTTGAATATATCGAGGCGTTCTGTCCGCTTTTGGATACGTCGTGAAGGAGAGGAGGGAAGTTTGTTGGATCACAGAAGAAGTGGTCGCCGGCCTGCACTCTCCAATAACGATAGAGAATTCATGAGACGGGAATATGAAATCAATGGTTTTAAGCCCACAAAACATTTTGCGGAGATGTTCGATGTGAGTGCCCAAACAATAAGGAATCATCTACATTACATGGGGTTGCACCACAGGCATTACGCCAAGAAAATATATTTGACGGATGCTCACAGACTTGCTCGTCTGAACTTCGCCAGAGAGCACTTAGAGTTTGATTGGTCTAATACAGTGTTTTGTGATGAAAAAACGTTTAAATCCAGTCAGCATGGACGTCTTCACCTTTGGCGATATAATTCAACACGGTATAAAGATGATCATGTAATCCCAAATAGAGAATCAGGTCGAATTTCCGTAAATATTTGGGGCTGGATGAGTACGGATGGTGTAGGAGAATTGTGTTCTCTACCTCCTCGAGCGACGGCTGTAAATTATATCGACGTGCTTCAGAATGCAATGCTACCGACAGTCCGTAATGTTTACCCGGAGAACGAAGTGTCACAATTTGATTTTGTTCAAGATAATTGTTCAATTCATAATGCGAGGATCGTAAGAGCCTGGTTTCGTTCACACACTGACGTAAGGGTAATTCAGTGGCCCTCAAGATCGCCGGACCTCAACCCGATAGAAAATCTTTGGGGCCTTATGGTCCAACGATGGTCGCATCAAAATGAAAGAACCAAACAAGCTCTTATTAATCACTGTAATTATATCTGGGAGGAAATGCGGGGAACCGATATTTGCTCACGGCTTGTTGGTTCAATGAGGTCTCGTCTTTTAGAGGTTATAGAGGCCAACTGCGGTTACACCCGTTTCTAATTTTTAAAAATTTTCAATATCTTCTAAATATTACTATATATGCTATGTTTTTGTTTGTTATAAGTATTTTAAAATTGATTGTAGAAATTTAATAAAAGGATAAATCTATTTTTAGCTTGTTTTTTATTGATATTGTAATTACAAGTTTACAGAAATTGTAGGTTTGTGGACTCGCCTTGTGCCTTTACAATTTTATGTAACTTGTTGATTACAATTCTGAATTTGTAGATACAATTTTGTCATCAAAATCTACAGCCCCCCGCCGTTGATTTTACGACGTCATTGGTTCCATCAAGTTCAAACTAAGAACAGCTGTCACGTTACAAACAGTAATAGTCGTTATCAATAATCAGATAAAGACAGCAATAGAAGTTGTCAGATCAATCTGCAAGCGAAACTAATCTTTATCACCTATGAATCTGCAAGCGATATTCAACCTTAGGGTGGTACACCACTTTCTTGGCCGACTGTACACCACTTTCTTGGCCGACCGTACATTTGATTCCTATGCTATCATATTTGGCGAGTTAATGGGAGGTGTGGACTATGATAAAAAAATTGGCCAAGTGCGAGTCAGATTCGCCCATGAAGGGTTCCGTAGTAACTATGCCAAATAACTTTGTTTTCATAGTGTTTGTATGACTTCCAAAGTTATATTTGCGGTTTTAGAAAATATACTGTAACTCAAAAACTGCTGATCCGATCTCGTTCAAACTAATTTTGGTTGAAAGTTTACATTAAGATCTACAGCATATATATTTCTTTTTAAATTTTTCACTCCAGTATCATAGAAGTTAGAGGGTGCAACACACATTTTACCACTTTGGAATCGTAAATCTTTTAAACGATAAACTTTATGAAAATGTGGTTTTAGAAACCTCAATATCATTTTTAAAGACCTGTCTATAGATACCACACACGCATAGGTTTCATAAAAAATTTTTTTTTAGTTTCAGTTCCATGTATGGGGAGCCCCCTTTATTTGAATTTTTTTTTTCTTAAAATCAGAAAGCGGTTAATAGAATACATCTACCTACCAAGTTTCACATGTATAGTCCTAATAGTTTTGGAATAAAATGGCTGTGACATACGGACGGACAGACAGACAGACATGACGAAACTATAAGGGTTCCGTTTTTTGCCATTCGGCTACGAAGCCCTAAAAAAATGCACAAACAAACTACCAGCATCAGTTTCTTCAAGATAAAGATATCAGCTATCACATTGTCATCTTTGTACGTACTTACGTGAACATCAGTAATACACGCTCCTATCGAACTTGAACTAAATGAAACCTGCTCTATCAGTTCACATTTAGATCACCTTTGGATTATAACAGATCTGTAATTTAAATGTATTCGATATTAATCAAGGACGCTTCCTGTGAGGCTGTGAGCCGGACAGCTGGGCGTAATGCTAGTCTTCCCACGACTGTCGCAGAATGAGGCTGGTGTGAGCCACGGGCTGTAGGTTGTCGGCGAACAGAAGCGAGTTCTTGCCCTAGAATCAATGGCTTTGTAAGAAGTAATCTATAGTAATATTATGAAGCGGAAAAGTTTGTTTATGTTGTAGTGTGTTTATTTGAATGAAATTTGCTTGAAACTTGAGGAAGGCTTTTCCCGACTGCAAAATAAGCAGAGTTATGTTTTTTTTAATGATAATAGGTTCGCGTTTTTCTGACTCAGAGGTGGAAAAGACGATAACCTGCGCCCGGACAAAAACCGAAGCAATTGTTAACAATGTTATTTCCCCCCATGTAATGGAAGGTCTTGTGGAAACATTGAAATCTGATTCAGTATTATATTTTGGTCTATCAACTGATGCCAGCAATCACGGAGCTCAAAAAATGTTTCCAATAGTAATACAATATTTTGATTATCGCGATGGCGGAATAAAGACTAAAATTTTAGAACTCTATGTATTGCCAAACGAAACTGCCGAAACAATCCCACAATATATTGTCAACACCTTAAAAAAACACGGGATTAAACAAAAATTAGTTTCTTTTACTGCTAGCTGCTTAACAGGCGGACAAAACGTTTTTGTATTATTGAAACACGAACTCCAAAAGCAAATTGTAGGCGTTGGATGTCCTGCCCATATACTGCATAATTGTATTAGACATGGTGCAGATAAATTGGAAATAGACATCGAGTCCACGGTGATGGAAATTTATAATTATTTCTCAGTCTACACAGTTCGCACAGAGAAGTTAAAATCATTTTGTGAAGCTGTTGAAATACAATATCAGCAACTGCTATACCACAGCAAAACACGATGGCTGAGTTTATTTCCAGCAATAGAAAGGATCCTGAAATTATTTACAGCATTAAAAAAGTATTTTTTATCTGTCGAAGGAACTCCAACAGTGATGAAACGATTTTTTGAAAACCCGTTCTCAGAGATTTATTTATGGCATATTCACTCATTAATGCCCCTGTTTCAATCCAAAATTCAAGCTATTGAGAAAGAAGATGTTACTGTTGTAGTAATTAACTGTATATTAAACGCAACTTTAAATGCACTCAAATCTCGTAAAGATGAAAATTTTAAATAATTGACAGTTATCGACTACTGAACACTTTGGAAAACAACGGAATTAGTATCGATCATTTTAATACGGAGATTCTGGGCCTGTATGTGAATTTAACAGCTTATTTGGAAAAATGAATGAAAAATATCGAAGAATTCTCTTCCTTCCGGTGGATGATTTTACAAAAAGAAATGAAAAGTTTCTCAAGTTCTGATTTAGCTTCATCTGTAGAATTTCTCTCTAAGCTGAATATCAGTGTTGACGACGTGAAACTGTTTGACGAATACGAAGTTCTAAAACAATATTTTAGAAATTCAGATAACATATTTTTTTCTGAAAGCTTAACTACAAAGAGGTGCAATTTTCTCAAAAGTAGGGAAGTGAATGGTGACATTACAGAATTCATGAAAATCTGCCAGTTAGTGTTCTCTATTTTGGCACACAATGCGAACGTAGAACGTACGTTTTCTCTCGTCAACGCCCAGTGGAGTAAAGAAAGAAATCGGCTGACAATTGAATCAGTTAAAGCAATATTGATTACTCAGGAAAATTACAAAACTGTATCTTGTGAAGATTTTTACGTTTATGTATTAGAAAAGAAAGAACTATTACAAAAAATAATGTCCTCTGACAAATATCAGTAATAAATATCCTTCTTCATTATTATCTGTTGGCTTTTACTTATTACCTACAGCGTTTTGCTTTAGACAGGCATTTTTCTGAAAATTCAGGCATTTTAGGTAACATAGACAGGCATCCCTCTATTTACATATGGTAACCCTAGTCCCACACGACTGCTGGTAGCATAATAATATTTCACCTTTATTTCTTCTAGCCTTTTCCCAACTATATTGGAGACTTCTAGTGTAACGTGTTGCAGCTAAGTATTAGTGTATTTCATGGAGTGACTGCCTCCCAGACCTCCATAACCCAGTAATCCTTGGCTTATTGTAATTGTGTTATCGACTAGTGTATTAACATCTCCACTTTCGTGAGTGTGTCTATTTAACACGCTTTTTTTATTCAGAATGAGCTCACTCTTGACCTCGATCTCGCCTGATGGTAAACGATAGATGAGGTCTACGATGGAACGAGCGAGCCCAGAAGATGCCTGTTCACTCTTACTTTAAATAAGTGGCAGGGAACACAGAAGCCGGCAGAGAATTCCACAACTTGGCCGTGCGCACAATAAATGTGGAGGAGAAGCGCTTGGTACGACAAGACGGTATATCAACCAAGTGTGGGTGGTACCCAGCCGTGCGTCTGGTAGACCGGTAGTGAAAGGGAGATGGAGGGATCAGGTCATGGAGCTCCTCCTCCTTTATTAGGTCGAGCTGTAACGCACACACGCACGTCTAATTGTTGTATCATCATGAAACTTGGCAATTATATGTAGATTAGATGACAATACAATTTTATGTTACCATCAAGCTGGTCTGATGATGGAATTGGAAGGTGGCTGGTGGAACCTTGGACTGCCTACTAGTAAACATATCGAGTTTGGGCTCATTAGATCGTCTTAAAAGCGTGTTTTTAGTTATTTTTTTTATTTTTCGCTACGGTATTCCATCCGATTTGACAGATTTTCTTTTTGTTTCATTTTTATTATTAATTTAATCGTCATTATTGAAGTCTAATGTCGCTTCTCAAGTTTATTTTAATATAACATAAAGCTTTTTTTGTGAATGGGAGAACACTGTATACTCTTAGATTTGTTTTACAGTTTTTTCATTTGTAATTCCTTTGTGGTGTATTAATTGCTCTATACATACTGTCCTCTCATACCTAAATAACCTGTATTATGGATACATTGTAAAACTTATATTTGATTTGAAAAGAGTAACTGCGAAGTTTCTTGCCGGTTCTTCTCCATAGAAAACGACCAATTTCGAACCGTGCCCTAACTGCTGACGTTTTGTAAGTGGCCATGTAGGCCTATGTGAAATAAAACATTTTGAGTTTGAGTTTGAGTAGCTAGGTAACACGATACGCCTTCGCAAAACCAGTTTCAGATTTACTAGCTTTGACTATCCATAACGACTCTCAAAAATCTCCAAAAATCAGCCGAGATCAACGGCTCAACGTGCTTTCTCAAGGTATGGAAGAATCTCGATATGTCAAAAAACTTTTTTCAAAAAATTAAACCGACTCCCAAAAACACTGCAAAGTGAAAAATAACTTTAATTTCGGTAGTCGGTGTCTTTAGTTTTGTATTTTCGTTTTTGGCACCGACTTCCGAAATTAAAGTTATTTTTCACTTTGCAGTGTTTTTTGGGAGTCGGTTTAAATTTTTGGTAAAATGTTTTTATTTCACTCTTTTTAGTTGGTCGATTTTTAATTTACCTAGTTGCAAGAGCCTAAATGTCAACTACTTATAATCATTTACAAAATATTGCTTTTCCCAATGTTGGGCCGTTAATTGTTGAGGAGTTCTCCTGGTACTTCACCATCAGCTCTACATCACCATATGCATTGTGACGAACACATTGTGCATAATAACTACATTCAAGTAACCGAAGCGGAACACATGAAAAACTTATTATTCCTACTTATACAGGGTTAATTGTAAAACACCGAAAACCTCTCGGGACTATGTTACTAACATCATAATCAACAACTTTTGTTCTATGACTTTTAAAAATTCGTCATATTTTAGTTCACCAGATTTTCATACAAACATAAAAATATTTAAATTGAACGCCCTAAATGTTACAAAGTCTATGCGAAGCAAAAGAAAACGACTTATACTATCACTTTCTTTTATTTCGCATAGACCCCATAACATTTAGGGCGTTCAATTTAAATATTTTTATCTTTGTATGAAAATCTGGTGAACTAAAATATGACGAATTCTTAAGAATGACTTGACTTTTAAAAGTCATAGAACAAAAGTTGTTCATTATGATGTCAGTAACATAGTCCCGAGAGGTTTTCGGTGTTTTACAATTAACCCTGTATATTGAGTAGTTCCAGTGGCCATCTGTGGTCTTCATCATCAGGTCCTCTTCACAAATGGTGCTTTTCGAATGCAACTATGTGTAGTTGCATTCGAAAAGCACCATTTACTTATTATTATATATTATTTTATTTATTTATTTAGTTACTATAAAAAATACTCAAATAACCATAGATGTGCCTATAATATTTGAAGAGTTCCCTCGATTTCTCCAGGATCCCATCATCAGATCCTGACTTTGTGGCAATGGGACCAATTTCAAAGTATACCTTTTCAAACAAGAAAAGAATTTTCCAAATCGGTTCAGCCGTCTTCGAGTAATCGGTAATCATACATAAAAAAAAAAAAAAAAAAACAAAAAAAAATATATACGCGTCGACTTGATAACCTCCTCCTTTTTGTCGTCGGTTGAAAACGCTCACCCATCTACAGGCCGTCCTCAGTAAGCGTTCTTTAACCTCGAAGATCTACCCGTGCGGCTGTTATGGAATAGAATAGAATCTTTTTATTTCGGACCACAAAATCCATAAAATGTTAGTAAGTTATACTTAATAGCTTATTATCTAGTGTTAGTACCCATCACCCTCCGCACAAACTGTATCATAATAGGAGAGGACACACTCTCACTCACCGTTCTCAGGATGCTGTTACGACTGTCCCTTACTCTCCACAGAAGTGAAGCCGTTTTCTTACGTATAATCGCTTGAATCTCGTCCGTACGAGCTTGTGCAAACATTTCTGAGGCGCTACAGTAACGAGGCAGTCGCAAGAGCATCCTGAAAGCATTATTATACTGGACGCGGAGCACCTCTAGCGATCTTTTGGCGTAACTGACTCATAGATTGCCCGTATACAGACTCTGGCAATAAGCTTTAAAAAGAGTAATTTTCACTAGGTCTGTACAAAAAAAATTACAAACCACGGAATAGATGAATAACCTCTTTTATCTGTTCTGTGTTACAAACATTATAAAAGAATTGGCCAAGTGCGAGTCAGACTCGCCCATGAAGGGTTCCGCAGTAACTACGCCAAATAACTTTGTTTTTCATAGTGTTTGTATCAATTACAAAGTTATATTTGCGGTTTTAGAAAAAATGCTACATTTCATAAACTGCTGACCCGATCTCGTTCAAACAAATTTTCGTTGGTAGTTTACATTAAGATCTACAGCATTTTTTTAGATTTTTCTAGAAGTTAGAGGGGGCACATTTTATCACTTTGGAGGCGTATATTTTTTTAACGAATCACTTTATGAAAAAGTAGGTCAATGTCATTTTTAAAGACCTGTCTATAGATACCACACACGCATAGGTTTCATGAAAAATTATATTTTTAGTTTCAGTTTCATGTATGAGTTTCATGTATATTTAAAATTAAGGGGGGCTCCCCTTAATTTTAAATATAATTTTCTTTAAATCGAAAGCGGTTCACAGAATACATCTGCCTTCCAAGTTTAATGTGTCTAGTCTTAATAGTTTCGGAATAAAATGGCTGTGACATACGGACGGACGGAAAGACAGACATGACGAAACTATAAGGGTTCCTTTTTTGCCATTCGGCTACGGAACCCTAGAAAGGAAAAAAAAACGCTAATTAAAATTCGCTGAGCATGTCCACACTGAAAGGGTCACTAACTCAGCATTTGCTCAGCTATGTTTTCTGCATTTTTATCTTACTGAAAACAGGTTTAGTTTCCCCGAAATGATACAGAACTATGACCTGATATCTTGTGATAGGAAGGTATCTTAATAATTACTAAATGTTGGCTTCAGGTGACAACAGTCTAATTTTATCTGAATAATAACGTTAACGTTTTGGGAATAGTTTCATTGTGCGTACAGCTAAGGAGTGGAATTCCCTGCCGGAGTCTGTGTTTCCTGATAGCTGTAACCTGGGAGTCCTTAAGTCAAGAGTGTATAGGTTACTTCTAGGCAAGCGTGCTCCATCTTCGATCATCGCTTACCATCAGATGATATGGTGGTCAAACTCGAGCCTATTAACAATAATTAGTAATTTTGCAAGATATACATACGTGCTTTGTACCAGGGCTTGGTACCTAACGTATTGGGGTTCAAATGTTTAGAGGTGCCATACGTGATGCTTCATCCCCTATGTCCCTCCAAAATCAAAAGAAATCCAAATTGTTTTATTTGTTTTATTTTTTATTCATAATGTTCTAGTCTAGAGCATAATAAATAATCACGACACCATCCTTCACTGGATGCGATCGAATACAAAAAAAAATTCAACGAGATGAATGAGTTCACAAGAATGAATTGAAACCAAAATGCAGGCTGCATCTAACACGAAATCAATTAAACAACACAATAACCTAGAATCCTATCCCTCCATATAGGCTGGCTTCAGTACCAGACCTTCCAACATTCCATGTAGCCTAGCGAGGCTCACGCTCGGTCAAAGTGTGCCAATTTTAACAGCCAGTGACCATTATACAGATGTGCATAATCTCAGCATGTCCCCCCCCTCCCTTTCACCTGCCCTCCACAGTTCGCAGCCCACTTCCGCGACACACATTCCCAAATCAACCGGATTGGAACCTAGATATTTTGGACACTGCTCTCCAAAGAAAATTGCACCTTCACACGACGAATTAAAGACCCATTTCCAGTTATGTTTTTGGTTTAAAGGAAAGTATGACTTGTTATTTTGATTTTAAGGTCGATTAAAGCGTTGAAGACGAATGATCAATGAATTCAAAACGGTACGCGGCGTTTCGGCGCGTGAGTTCAAATTCGTATGATTTTTAAACGACTTCTATTGATTTTGGTCACTTGAAATCTGTCTTTGTTGACTATCACATAAGGCTGTGAATGGTGTGTCCTACTTTATAGGGTTTGGAGTACGCTTAGCTAGCACAACCGACGCATCGTGCGACTTTTTTGAATTGCAATGACAATGTTTATTTTTCGTCGGCCGGCAAGCGCAAGCGCGATGTTTGACACACTTAGCACAACTTTTACTATCTTTTCAAATACTTACCTACTTGGATATGAGTACCTAATTGTTCATAATTACCTGGTTGCTGGCATAAGAATCACTGTCCACGCATGCGTGGGTGACCTTGCTTCATCACTCGGAAACCAAAATCCATCGCCAGGTAAAGTTCTAATTATTATTATTATTATTAGTTTTAGATTTATTCTGTAAGATTTCTATTAAAATCTATTTAAATTTAGGAACCTAACCTTATAAAAATAGTAGCTTCTTCCCGCAAATTCGTTCATGAGAATTCCGGGATAAAAAGTAGTCTATGGGTAGTGCCAGGATTTCAACTACATACTTACCAAATTTCATTCAGATCCGCTTAGTAGTTTTTGCGTGAAAAAAGTAATAAACATCCATACATTTATAAATCCATCCTCACAAACTTCAAAGGGCTATCTAAGGGTATATCTAAAGGCTTCAGAAAACTTTAACAAATCGCCTAAGATAAGGAACCTACTTAAATTGATTCATAGTTCTTGAGAGAAAAATGACCTCGTCCCGAAACGAACGGATAGGGTTGGTAATGCCCAGTTTTGTACAATAAACCTGGCATTAATCTGAGCATCACCGACCCTTTCCATTCATGAAGCCCTTTTTCCCTCTCTGCAGTCGATCCTTCGTGTCTAAAGTTCGCATTCTTCTTTCGTCATGAAGACCTAACCGACCTTCAAAATACAAGACTAAGTCTTGCCACAATCTAGCACTGAGACTCCATGATCTTCCAACCTATTGGTTGGAGGATACGTAGTTCTAGCACGTTATTACGTGCAAGAACTTTGAGCATCTAAATTGGAGTCAAGATCTCTACCTGACGATAACTTAAAGCCTTGTCTCAAGGCAATTCCTGCTGGCTTTAAGGAGCCCCGACGCCTTGGTGCATGCTGAATTGAACAGGGATGGGAGTGGGGAACTGTGTTTACTTATGACACAAATGGTACTGGTGCGAAATACAGTACGCCAGTGTGGAACTGCCGAGCAGACTATACGCCACGCCAGTATTACAATACTGTGTTATTTGACTGTTGTCCAACCAGGAGAATTTTGATACTGTAACAAAAGATGCGAAAACTAACTGCAAGATAAGAACCTTTGAAGAAAGGAAACAAAATTAGAAACAAACTTCTAAAATAGTAAGTATATTTGTAAAGAAAATGAGTTTGTTACAAGGAAGGTGAACGGGTGGCAGGCTCGAAGACGTATAACACTCATAGGTATGTACTGTAGATACAGCTATAGTTTACTTTTTAATAATATTATCCAACACTGAGAGCCCAATTTGAATAGAAATACGTTATTCTGACGTTTGGCAACTGTTTTCATCCGCTATTGGCTAAACTATATCCAGCAACGGTCAACTTACAGCATTAGGATAATTGATGTCCATTTGCCCAGCAAGGCCCCCCAGAATTTGGGTTTCAGGTGTGCACCAATGCAATGTACTCGCCTCTAGGGGTATATGTACCGGTTTCTTTTCCAATGTACCTCTGTACTTTTGGAGAAATATGCAAAAAAGGGGGCTGTGCCAGCCAAACGTTTTCAGCACGGCCCCCATGTAACTTGAAAAATATATAGCGTATTAAAAAATTTCTTAAACTCAAAGCATGTCAATTAACACGGTATATAAATGTGCCGCAACAGATAGTATGAATTCGTAATAACAAATAATAAAGTATGTTAACTAACAGAGGACGTTCCCGTTACATACATGCTAAAAAAATATTACCATTCGAAAACAAAATGTTTTTTTTTTATATTAAAATATTTACTAAAAATGTTAAATTGATACGTAAAAGAAACACTCTGTACATGCGTACGCATTCATAAATAAATTGCGACGTTGCCGTCCTTCAAGTGCGCGAGTAGGTACAGAGTTACGGGCTTTAAATTTTGGTTTTTTTATTGCACAACTAAATACAACTTATTCCTAAGAAAAATATGGACAAAAGATGATAAGAATCCGCTTAACCGTTTCAGAGATCCAGCAAAACCCACAACGTTACTCCAGCAGGATCTCGAATAACTTCGCAGCCGAAGAAAGAACAAATTAATACAAAATAAGGTGCAACATTTACCTCGTCTAGATAACTAATTATAAAGATGATATTCGTTTCAATATTCCCATTTAAAAAATGTCTGGCTGCGGTACCGTTATAAACGTTACCCCAGTAGGAAATGCTTTTGTGCAATAACTTAACAACTAAGTGCAACAATTTTTAAAAATGTCTGCAACAATTACAGAACATGGGCAACTAATTATTGGCATGTATTTAACGCGGCAACAAACTAATCTGATTTAGGGTTTTAAAAATAATTAAAATGAGTAGGAAAAATAATAGGTTGGCAGCTGCAGTGAAGTAGCATTTTAAGCATAAAGTAGCAGCTTTATATTGAGTTCCAAGCTTTGTTTAAATTTAAGTTGGCAGTGATTTAGCAACTGAATTTATTGTTAGGCGACAACAGTTTTTACGCAAAATCGACGAAGCTCCGCTTCGCGGGGTTCCTATTTTAGGGTGGTTTAAAAAAAATAACCTAATATAATAGCCTTCTAACCTAACCTATCCGAGTCGAGGGGTGTTAACCAATAGTTGCTAATAATACATATAATATGTTTGATATCCGTCTGTTAATATTAGCTGCCAAGTCATTATTTTTTGTAACCAAGTAGTTAGTCGCCCAAGAAGTTCTTAGTTGCCTCAAAAATAATTTGTCCTAATTATTTATAAGATTTAAATGACTATTTTCAACATTATTTTGCTAGGGTAACGCACACGTTCATAAGGTATTAATTTTGGAACGATATGAGAGTAGATTAAAAATCAATAAATCTGGTTTAATTTATTTTAATACCCAAAAGACACCACCACCTTTGTATGTTAAACAATATAATCATTTTACAAATGTAATCTAAAAAAATAAAATTCTAGATTCTCTAGTTATAAATGTGTATTATTTTTAATTTATGAAGAATTGCGGTCAACTTATTTGAGGACTCTAAAATAAATTTGTGCATTACTTATTCAAAAATATTGTTGACATGCGGATATGAACTTTAATAATATTTGCCAATACCAGAACCTGTCGTCGAATAAATGTTTAGCAAATAAGTTTAATAATTTATTCAAAAAATATTACAACTTATTTGAAACTATCATTAAAATTGCACATAATAAAAAATTGGGTAGTAACATTTTAAAAAAGTTCTTGCATGTATGATTTTTACAATCTTGGTAATAAAATTATAATAAGTATTTTCATGTCTAACGTTTTAAGAAAACGGTCAATTTCTTGTGATCTACTTTTGTCATAACTGTAAATAAATTTTAATTGCTACTAAAACTGGCAAATTATACAAAATGTACTAAATGAATTCTAGACAGATTCAGGTTCCAAATTAGATCAGTGGTACAAATTCATACTTAATTATCTTTTTATTATCAATAGCATTAGCATTGATTAAACAAAAATATATTGAAAGTAATTTATTGAGGATTCAAAATCTGATTAATAAGTTCATTCTAAGTAGTTAGGTGTTCGGAAAATATCCGCATGTTGGTATGTAGAAATTTATTTATATTTGAATATTATATTTTCTTTGTTATTTAATGCTCCTCAAATTTTAGTCTCAGCTAATAAAATATATTTTCAGCGAATAGTCTAAGTTAGACAATGTATCTAAAGTAGCTTATGCTACGTAAAACACTGTAGTCATACATAAAAGTTCAATTAGTATATTTTTTTCACAATAATCAACTAAGTACAAAACGTCGCTGTAGAATGAATACCTCTTATGTCAAAAAAACATGTTTTCCTTTTTTTTTGTAATAATCGTATGGAAACGACGTATTTTATAATACGGTGAAATTGTGAACCCAGTATATGACTACAAGTGCCATCTATGGAGTAAAACGAAAACCTCTTATCAATAGAGACATGGGCGTTTAAACAAAAACTACGTCGTTATAAGAACAGAAAACCTCTTATATCATTTCTCTGGCATAATCCAGTTAAGTAACGCATTGGTTAATAACATAAATAAGTCCTTTTTATCATTCAAAACATGAGGCAAAAGCACATAAAAATATTTTAAACATTGACGAAATTAACCATTTTTTTAGTTTCCTGTGAAATTCCACGTATCCAACGTGGACATACGAGGATATCATTCTACAGCGACGATAATGTCTTGCGCACAGGCACACATTATATCATCTCTACATTTAGAGAACAAACATGAACATATTCATAAATCCTTAATACTAAAAATCCTTAATAGTAAACCGTATCTAACATCAAGATTAAAATACGAGTCAACTTATTAGAAACACTTATAATATATCAGACAACATTCATAATACTTTGATTTAATAACAAAAAACAAAAAAATAAATCAACATAATTTCTCGCTTAATCGCGCCATCTATACGTGAATCAATCAACTACACCTTTTGATAACATTTGCAAAATAAAATTTAATTTATTTTTGTTATCAAAATACCATGATATTATTTTATTATTACATTAATTTTTGTGCTAGAGCCGCCCATTGGGGGTCAAGGGGCAAGTTGAGAGAGGCAGGATTGTATTCGTTTACATCAGGGACGACAGATGGCGCTGTTTCTTCGTAGAGCAAGTGGTGTTTGTTCGGGTCCAGAGATGTCGCTAGTGAGTTAGAGCGACGACGACCAGAAGCCATGCGGAGACTGCGCATCATGGCCGTAGACTTCATACGTTCTGGAAATAAAAATATACTATTATCTTTATAAAACTACACAAAAGATACAGTAAATTACAAACAACAACAAATACAACTTTTCCTCAACGTTCACTCGCCGTATCATAAAAATAAAAAAAACCTATTCGTAAACGTTAAAGGACATTCATATGAATGTCTTCATAACAATAAACAAAACTGTAAATGCGTATGTTTAGAAACAGTTTCTTCTTATAAGTACTTGGGTTTGGTAATAGATAACACATTCACATGGAATTTGCATGTAAATTATGTATGTAATAAATTACGCGCCATTTTAGGAAAATTAAGAAGCCTGAAATATGTTGTGAACAGAAAGTTCATGTATGCGTAACGTGACCAGACGTCCCGTTTTGAACGGGACTGTCCCTTTTTATAATTACGAGTCCCGGTGTCCCCGCAATGATCTCTGGGACGCAAAATTGTCCCGTTTTCTGAGACCGCGTCAACGGACTCATCGGTCGATGCGAATATAGCCGAGAATGGCCAAGACGTCGTCGCTCGCGCTTTGTTGACTATTTATTTGACAGATTTTTCGTTCGCCCATTTCTCGATATTTGTTTTGTTGTTGTCACGTGTTTTTTACGTAGTTTATATTTGACATTAACATTCATATCTGGAGTGAGGCTATCAAGAGGCACGGGGAAGAACTTGCTGTTTCCCTTGACATCTCCAAGGCCTTTGACAGGGTCTGGCACGATAGCCTTATTGCTGAGCTTCCTTCTTTCGGTTTACCCACTCAACTTTGCGTTTGGATTGAAGACTTCCTGAAGGATCGGTCCATTCGAGTGGTCATTGATGGCTGCTCGTCTGGCCAATTGGCAATTAATGCCGGGGTCCCTCAGGGTTCTGTTCTCTCAGCAACTTTATTCTTGCTGCACATTAACGATCTGCGATCAGTACCTTTGGGTATGCAGACGACAGCACAGTTGCTGAGAGATATGTGTCCAACGCGTGAGCTGGTGGGTCACAGATCCAGTCTCTCCGTGAGGACATGGTTGGGCGCTTGAATTTGACCTTGAAGGCTGTTTCCGAATGGGGCGATGCCAACCTAGTCAAGTTTAATGCAGCTAAGACCCAGGCGTGTCTCTTCTCCGCAAAAAGGAGCCAATTCGAACCAGCTCCTACTTTCCGTGGTGTAATCGTGCCGATAACCGATCATATTGAGCTTCTTGGGGTGACTTTAACTTCCACACTCAATTTTGGCCCGTTTATCGAGGCTAAGGCTCAGTTAGCATCAAAAAAGTTGGGAATCCTAGCAAAGGTGAGACGGTACTTCACACCGGAACAGCTGCTGAATTTGTATCAAGCCCAGGTTCGGTCGTGTATGGAATACTGCTCTCATCGTTGAATATTGATGTCCACCATGTAACGATAGTTACATGGTGGACATCCCACCCATACGCCCAAAACGTTTTGGGAATACCTTCATTGTGCGTACGGCTAAGGAGTGGAATTCCCTGCCGGAGTCTGTGTTTCCCGACAGCTACAACCTAGGAGTCTTTAAGTCCTTAGTGAATAGGTTACTTTTAGGTAAGCGTGCTCCATTTTCGATCACATCATCACTTACCATCAGGTGAGATAGTGGTCAAACTCGAACCTATTTTAAATTAAAAAAAAAAGGTGAAAAATGTCCCCTGTTACTAAAAATTTTTTTTGAAGATTCCACATCCAAACTGTGGCTTTATTTTTTACACGCTCAGTCAACAAGTTTTCATCAAGCTGTATTGAAACTTGAAGGTTAGACTACTACTACTCTTACCATAGAAATGTAGATATTTTATTGGGCTGATTTAAAAAAGGTCCCCGCATGGGAAATTGTTCAAAAATTGTAGACGTCTGAGAAAACCCAGTTACAAATTTCAGTTCTAACGGCGATGTTGATAATTAAGGTGAATATACAAAAAAAAACGTGCTAAGAATTTCATTCTTACTTAAAATCATCACCAGCTATATTAAAGCATATTTGTTCATCTTTCGTAACTTTTAAGCTAACTGACTATTCCTAAATAAAAAACGCAATTTTTTTTTTTTTCATTGATAACCTTTTAATTGACCTTAATAAACCAATGTCCCGTTTTGAGACAAAAAATAAATGGTCACGTTATGTATGCGGTATATTATGCTCTGGCGGACTCAGTTATTGATTATAGTTTGGGTGCATATGGTCTTGCGTTCCCTACACACTTAAATAAAATTAACACCTTACAGATTAGGATCCTTAAACTGCTTGTCGACAAGAAAACTAAAGATAGTTTAAATAAAAAATACGGTGAGTTGTTCAAAATTTGTAAAACGCTCCCAGTTCATTTTAAAATCAAGGTGGTTATCTTGTCGGAACAATTTAATAATGAATGTAACAAAGTGGAACGTAAGCGTATATACCCAACACGTCTGTCAAAACAAAAGTCACTCGCTGTTCCCAAAGTGACTAACTACTATGGAAAACGCACGCGTAAATATGTGACGCCGACATTTTTCAATGAGCTACCGCCGGAGTTGGTATCGCATGCTACAACCAAAAAACGTCATAGGAACATTTTAATAAAGCATTACTTATCAATGTGCCCATAGAAATAAGCAGTTTACAGTTTAGAGATAAATTGTATATAGGTATAATATAATATAGAATATAATAATGTAATAATATTTGTTTATTAGCATGAAAAAGGTGGTAAATGTATGTATAATGTAAGTTTCACTTTTGTTTTTGTTTAGTGTAAGTAATAGGCTGTAAGTTTATAACTTGTTAAATAATTAGTTTTTTAAATATGGGTTATGCTTGTGTAGGATGATACAAGATGAGCTGCCGACAAACTGTTTTACAGTTTGGCAGAATTAAAAAATTGTATTGTAATTTGATAATTTGAGTTAAATAAATAATAATAATTAAAAAAAAAAAAACAAATATTTTTATTGACATCAATATATACACTGTAGATTGTAACCCTGACTTCTAAGCTGTGTTTAGCAAAGCCTGTGTTTCAGAAGTCAGTATTTTTGCCCTTTATGGTTGCTAATGTACAATAAAAATTATTTAAAAGTAAATTAAAGTTAAAATAAAAAGTTAAATATAAAAATCTATAATTAAAACGATTACAATACGTTCTTTCGCCTGGCAAATATGCAATGCAAGTCTGCTTTCTGAGACGGATAGATAAATTCTATATTACCTTATTTGTCATTGAGATAATTAATGACACAGACAGAGAATACCGAAAACCGACAGCCACAATGGCATCAAGATTTATAGTGTTATACCTATTGCTGTTTTTGCTGGCAAGCGGCAAATCAATTCAGTCTGTCTCTTGGTTTACTCACATAGTCCGATGGGACGGCAATCCGAAACTACTGGAGAGAGATTAGGTTACTACTTTTTTGTTCGACCCGGTAATCGAACCTGAGATCTCATGCAGTTGCACTTGCGTTCACTATACCAACGAGGTAGATACAATACAATGTACAATACTGTACAATGGGCGGTCTTATCGCACAGGGCAATCTCTCACAGAAAACCTTTGGATGGACAGAACTAGGAGTACCTATATTTATTTTTTAAATTAAATATTGCCCCACATCAGGAATTTCTCCTGTATCGAGGGTACATTTTTACAAATACTCTGACCCAGAACAAACATTTGTAAACCAAACAAACATTTGTCCCGGTGCGGGAATCGAACCCGCGAAACAAAATAAATAAAATAAAATGCATTTCATTTAAGTAACGTAACTCATATAAGATGAACATAATTAGAAACACACACACCAAATATTATTTTCAAAAAATAAATTAAAATGAAAATGACAATTACAAAAAAATAGAACTAAATGAAATAAAAATGTCAATAAACAAATTAAAATTAATAAAATAAAATTGTCATAATAAATTAACGCAGTGCAGCAATTGATCGCTCAACCACTACGCTAACAGTGTCGTCAAAATCTTGTCCGTCGATTTGGATATAAATAACATCTATACAGTATACTAATATTATAAAGCAATAAAGTTAGTTTGTTTGAACGCGCTAATCGCAAAATTTGGTATGGAAGAAGAGAGAAGGAGATAATGTTTTTATCGTAATAAAGTCCACAGGAGCGAAGCCCCGCGCGACTACTAGGTTTTATATGTACAGAGTAATAATAAATAATAACAAGCAACAGTTATGGTGGCAATGTGTTACATAGTTATCCGAATGCTAGGTGTACTTGACGCTTGAACTGCTGAAGTGTAGTGCAACAAATATAAATCCGATCATCAAAGTTATTCAGAAATCTGCTTAGCCTTGGTTTTGGGGAATTCTAACCAGACACGGTCTATTTAAATGGAGGATGTAATAGCTTAATTGGGTTTCATGGATATTTGTTTGGGAATTTTTTACTTAACCGGGCTGTCAAAGTGTCAATCTTACTGTGAATAGTATAAAACAGAAATCAAGAAAGAAGTCATGAATACGCGCGTGCTTGAGGTTGTCCGCCGTCCCCTATAACACGAGACCCTTCTGAGTAGCCACCAGAGGTGGGCGTTTAAACGAAAAGCATATAATATAACATATTATTTAAAATAAACGAATAAGCAGACTTGTTTATAAAAGCATTTAAAGTTATCTGTTTATTCCGCTTTTTGTTAAAATTAAAACGCAACCGCGTTTTGATAATTTCTTTTCATAACCACGTAAGTAAGAACGTGCTCAAATGAATTATGTAACAACTGATAGATGGCGCCTGATTCAATTTTAATCGATAGTAAACAATGATTATGCGAAAATCGACCTTAATTCAAAAACTTTAAGGTTTAAAATATTTACATCTTTTGTTTATGTGCTGAATCGCGTTGACTTACTCAAAATTGGTAAACCTAGCAAATTAAATATGCTTTCCGTTGTTCACTTTTAAAAGCGCCAATTTAATTTAAACGGGTTGCTTATCACTTATTTTAAGTTATTTTGCTTTTTACGTTTAGTAGCGTTTCCTCCGCCCGGTGAAAAGCGTCATGTTTTGTGAATTTCCGAAACAATTTGATTAAAAGTTGTGACTCGGAATTGTTTACGTAAACATAAATAGTGTAAAACATTATTTCATGTGGTGAATAGTTTCTTACCAAGGAAATAATTCTGTGAGTTTTGGACTTGTATATAATATAGTTTTTAGGTGTAGTTAATTGTGTTTAATAGGTAATTGTGTTAATAATAGTGTAAATAGTTTATAGTGTAAGTAATTGTGTTAATTTTGACTACTTTTTCTACAAAAACAAATTGGTGAGCTAATTAAACTGTAAATTCGAATAACTACTGTATCAAAATGACGAGTAGAAGTTCGTCGAATAACATAATTTGGAACTTTTTTTTGAGAAATCATGCGACTAAAACAGCTGTGTGTAATTTTTGTAATAAAACTTTATCGTATTCCGATTTTAACATAATATCGGAATGGAAGACCCGGTTGTTGACGAGCAAAGTAGAAAAAATTATGTTTCTGAATGTGAATAAATGACTTGATGGTTTGAGGAAATAATGGAAATTTTGTAAATTATTAAAATGTACATAATAATAGATCAATGAACTTTTAAGTACGCCTGAATTTAATAAAATGTAGTTTATTATTTGACAAGTTATTAATAAATACAGATCTTAGAATAATACTAACCTACTTAGTAAAGTTTCATAATTATATAATATTATTCATTCAGTCAGTCCTAAGCCTGCCAAGTACGAAAGAAAATTCATTGATTTCGTTTAAAAACCAATACTTAAACTTAACCAACTAAAAAAGCAAACAACATAATTTCATTATTTTTAATGTAAGAAAGTAAATAAGCGTATTAAGCAGTTTACGTAAGTGACTTTTGATAAAAAATAAACGAATAAGTTCGTTAAAAGTTTTAAGTCGTTTATCACATCTTTAACTACAGAGCGAGCCAATGATCTCACTCCCCCCGCTTAAAGAGATGGGGCCCGCAGATGCGGCACTAGTCGGGGGTCGCGTTAAAGAATACTTATGTGTTCCGGCAACTCCCAGTGCATGTGTGCGAGGGAAGAAAGGGTGGTTTTGGTCAGTATGAGTCTGACCACGGAATAGATGAATAAGTTTGGAATGGTAATGTGGGCGTGGCGAGCGCGCCACATTTATGATACGAAAATCATAACTTGACCGATTAATTCATTCACCGCGTTTAGTGCGCTTCGGATTACTTCCGAACACAGAGCTCTGCTTTAAAATGCCGTGTTGTGCAATTACTTATAACCTGTAAAATAAAAAGTTAGACCGCAAGTATAGAGCGAGATATACCTCCTCGCTCTATACTTGCGGTCTAACTTTTCATCGGTAAGTCGAAAATAACATTTAATTACAATTTTATTTGTAAATAATATAAAAATATTCTGATCACTATGAAATTCCGAAAATTAACAACATTATTGCAACAAGTTACAAAAAATATACATTGCCCGATGTGTACTCGACTACTAGTTTAATCAACGCAATGACCAAGTCCGCTTACAATGTACTGTATGCGTTGCGTCCTCCACACTTCAACCATTGACGTTTCGTCCTTCGCCCTGATTGGCCGTGATGCACGGCGCATGTTTATCGACAGTGAGTTACAATCAGTAGCAAGCTCTCGATTTAAGTGTGTGTAATTTATTTGTGTGCGTAATTCGCATACGTAATGGGCCTCTTGCTTGTAGTGGAGCTAAAGAGTGGGAGACAAGCGGCGACACGCGTTCTCATACAAATCACGAACTATTTCATTTCTAACCTCTTTTATCTGTTCTGTGAGTGGTACGCACCGTCATGTGTGGCGAGCGGGCAGTACTTGGTGGTGTGCGCGCGGTCCCCGCTGGCGCCGCAGCGCGCGCACACGTAGGCGCGCAGCACGGGGCACGTCACGCGCCCGCTCGCGTCCTTCAGCGCGTGCGCGTGGTAGTACGACTCGCGCTCGCCGTTGTTCTTGCAGAAGCGACACTCCTGGATAAAAATCACATAATTATACAGAAACAGAGAAACTCGTGGAAGTCTAAATCATTCATCACACAACCCAACATAACCTGACAACACATATGCCACAAACACCCCTTGCACACCTCATTTACACTCACCCACACATCTATTCACCCCACTACTACTAATTACAATTTAATAACATCTTTTATTGTTTATTTTTATGTAGTCTTTTTTTTTTGTTGAAATTATTTTAATTAAATTTTAAATCATTTGCTGTGCTACAGTTTATACTTTTGCACCTGACATCGTTTGACTTCACTACATATTATTATAATAATAGTATAAAACAAAGTCGCTTCCGTGTCTCTCTGTCCCTATGTATGCTCAGATCTTAAAAACTCCGCAACGGATTTTTTAAATAGATAGAGTGATTCCTGAGGACGGTTTTAGTGTATAATAAGTTAAAGTTTTATTTAGATTGAATGAAATACGACGATATTACTTCAGCATGTCGGAAAGAATTAAGCCTATTGGGAGCTGTAATCGAAAACGCTGCCAAAACCTTTTGAGTTATAAAAATACAATGTATGGCGGGATTGTTTCTCTTTTACAAATCTACAAAAAAATCCGCGAGGACATATGTATATCTCCCTATTCATGGGATGCCCACAATAATCATTTTTTTCTTTTACAAATTACATTAAAATGATGGGTTTGTTACGAATCTTTTTTAACAGTACAGTATTATTCCTTATCCAATTAAATACGTCAGATATGTTGAGGATTTAATGTAGATCAAAATTGCTTTTTACACTATATCAATAAAATGAATACCTATCTTATGAGTTATCGCTGATATATGAGTGTGGCAAATTACCGGACGCGAAATTGATTAAGCAAAATCATATACAACGTGTAACGAAACCCGCATATCTATCCAAAAGGACTGAAGACAACATCTGGTATGGAGTCTCTGTGCAAAGTTTCGGCTCAAAAAAAGTGACTCATAGAATTCATATGTTTCTTGAATACCAGTAATAACAAACGTGTCACAGCACTATGAGGGGCATCACTTTCCACGTCACTTGCCAATAAAACGATAATTTTCATTGTTCTTCTTAATTTGAAAAATTCGATCTCTGGTATCAATGTATTGAAATTTCTAATATGCTCCACACATGTAGACATAGGATTAGAAAACCCTTACCATATCGTTTATTATCATCCAAAGAAGCCGTGCACTTGGTATGTATATACCCTTTAAATTACACGTTGTATAATCAAATATAAACTTTATTACCCGAGCGAAGCCGAGCCGCTAGTGATTATATAATATATTTATATTTATGTTATTGTTCCTAAATAACTATTTTAGATTTTACAGATACAAATTGTACATTATATGCGTTTCAAATAACAATAGGTACGTCAATGACCTCTATCTGTCAAATGTGACTAGAAAAGTACGGTTTACAAAGAAAAATTCAACGTTCCAGGATTTATAAAGTTCGGTCGATAGAGATAGGATATGGCAGCTCAGCAGACAAGCGTGCCAGACCCTATCAAAGGCCTTTGAGATGTCGAGAGATACACGAAGATCTCCGGTGGACCGACCACGGTGGAAGCCATACTGGCGGTCGCTGAGGAGCTCATTGTCTTCAAGGTATGTGTTCGATCCTTCAATCAGCCAGCCAACGGTAACTGGTGTTCGAACAGTCCACGGTACGTGGAGCTTTACCGTTGCTTTTCAAGCACAATATGGGCTCTTGGGCCCTACCAATACATAATACTAAGTACTTACCTTCTGAGCTGGGACGACAGGCTTCGACTTTCCTCAGGCCACGTCCGTGATATGTGTGTGGGTATGTAATGAGTAATTGAAACGTGTAATGTGGGCAAGTGGTGTCACGGCGGTCACAAAGGACGCAAGCTTCAATGTGTGGTCCAGGCCGGGATGTAGCACAAACTTCGCACCAGATTGGAGCAGCTGTTTATCACCAATTCACAATTACTTTCAACGAATTCGCGGGTCAGTCAGTCTGACTTCAATACGGCTTTATTGTTCAAAATATCCCAGGGTTTTAGTCAATTCGGGATTCTAGATTTCAATTAATTACTAATCACGATCAATCAGTCTTTAATTAACTGAGATTCAACAGGATTCCAAAAACAAAACAATAAATCGATCTCAACAAGCAAGGCAGTTAGTTTTTACCAAGAAAGGATATGTCAAGTGAAAAAAAATCAAAGACAATCTATACTTATAATAAATCTGTAGAGAGGTCAATTCTGTACATGAAATATATTTACAAAATAACTATCAGGGGGTGATTAGGGATCGATACTGATGCCAAAAATGCAATCAGTAAAATTTTTGTCTGTCTGTCTGTCTATCTGTCTGTCTGTCTGTCTGTATAACCGTTATAGAAACAAAAACTACTTGACGGATTTTAACGAAACTTGGTACAATTATTTTTCATACTCCTGAGCTGGTTATAGTATACTTTTCATCACGCTACAATCAATAGGAGCAGAGCAGTGAAGGGAAATGTTGGGATAACGGGAGAAGTTACTCCATTTTTTAAGCTTCCGTCGCGTGTGCAACCTTAATGGTTAAAGCTACACAGAAATCATTTATGACGGAAATGTTGTCCTTAAAATTATATAAAAAAATATCCCACGACAGCATATGTCTATCTTTTATGGTTGACTCACAATAACACGTGTAACTCCCGATAGCTTAGCAGTTCGAAGCTTTCTGATTATTATTCTGCTCCGAAATTTAAAACCACCACAACTTTGCAATGGAACTCGGCTAAAAGTAACCCAGTTGCAAGAAAATATAATCGAGGCTCAAATTTTAACAGGTTGCGGAGCAGGAGAAACCGTCTCTATTCCCAGAATTCCCATAATCTATCTATACTTATAATAAATCTGTAGAGAGGTCAATTCTGTACATGAAATATATTTACAAAATAACTATCAGGGGGTGATTAGGGATCGATACTGATGCCAAAAATGCAATCAGTAAAATTTTTGTCTGTCTGTCTGTCTGTATAACCGTTATAGAAACAAAAACTACTCGACGGATTTTAACGAAACTTGGTACAATTATTTATCATACTCCTGAGCTGGTTATACTTAGTATACTTTTCATCACGCTACAATTAATAGGAGCAGAGCAGTGAAGGGAAATGTTGGGAAAACGGGAGAAGTTACTCCATTTTTTAAGCTTCCGTCGCGGGTGCAACCTTAATGGAAATGTTCTCCTTAAAATTATATATACTTATAATAAATCTGTAGAGAGGTCAATTCTGTACATGAAATATATTTACAAAATAACTATCAGGGGGTGATTAGGGATCGATACTGATGCCAAAAATGCAATCAGTAAAATTTTTGTCTGTCTGTCTGTCTATCTGTCTGTCTGTCTGTCTGTATAACCGTTATAGAAACAAAAACTACTTGACGGATTTTAACGAAACTTGGTACAATTATTTTTCATACTCCTGAGCTGGTTATAGTATACTTTTCATCACGCTACAATCAATAGGAGCAGAGCAGTGAAGGGAAATGTTGGGATAACGGGAGAAGTTACTCCATTTTTTAAGCTTCCGTCGCGTGTGCAACCTTAATAGTTAAAGCTACACAGAAATCATTTATGACGGAAATGTTGTCCTTAAAATTATATAAAAAAATATCCCACGACAGCATATGTCTATCTTTTATGGTTGACTCACAATAACACGTGTAACTCCCGATAGCTTAGCAGTTCGAAGCTTTCTGATTATTATTCTGCTCCGAAATTTAAAACCACCACAACTTTGCAATGGAACTCGGCTAAAAGTAACCCAGTTGCAATAAAATATAATCGAGGCTCAAATTTTAACAGGTTGCGGAGCAGGAGAAACCGTCTCTATTCCCAGAATTCCCATAATCTATCTATACTTATAATAAATCTGTAGAGAGGTCAATTCTGTACATGAAATATATTTACAAAATAACTATCAGGGGGTGATTAGGGATCGATACTGATGCCAAAAATGCAATCAGTAAAATTTTTGTCTGTCTGTCTGTCTGTATAACCGTTATAGAAACAAAAACTACTCGACGGATTTTAACGAAACTTGCTACAATTATTTTTCATACTCCTGAGCTGGTTATAGTATACTTTTCATCACGCTACAATTAATAGGAGCAGAGCAGTGAAGGGAAATGTTGGGAAAACGGGAGAAGTTACTCCATTTTTTAAGCTTCCGTCGCGGGTGCAACCTTAATGGAAATGTTCTCCTTAAAATTATATAAAAAATATCCCACGACAGCATATATCTATCTTTTATGGTTGACTCACAATAACACGTGTAACTCCCGATAGCTTAGCAGTTCGAAGCTTTCTGATTATTATTCTGCTCCGAAATTTAAAACCACCACAACTTTGCAATGGAACTCGGCTAAAAGTAACCCAGTTGCAACGAAATATAATCGAGGCTCAAATTTTAACAGGTTGCGGTGCAGGAGAAACTGTCTTTATTCCCAGAATTCCCATAATACCAAATAATTTTCCATTCCAATTTAAAAGAACGCAATTCCCAGTATCCGTGTGTTATGCAATGACAATTAATAAGGCTCAAGGGCAGACTTTTTGTGTTGCTGGAGTAGATCTCGGTGTCAGTTGTTTCTCGCATGGTCAGTTGTAGGTACGTCGCTCTTTCCCGGGTTAGCAGTTCTAGAAATCTTTATGTTCACGTGCCGGACGGGTCAACTTTCAACATAGTTTACCCGGAAGCTTTGCGCTGAAGTATTTTCGTTCTATAGGTACTTTAGCCTCATGTGAACGTGATCTAAACAATATTACCGATACATTAACTTAATAACACACAAGGAGTTACACGCTGACGGAGTCGCGGGCACAGCTATTAACAATAATATTGTGCGGTTCGGTATTGCGATATTTTTCAACAGTACTATAGATTGACATATTATATTTCCCTACTAAATTACGAAAGTTAATCTGTCTGTTACATCAAAATCACTGAACCGTGAGGAAGGACATAGGCTACTTTTTTTTACGAAAAACGACGGAAACGTGGACGAAGTCGCGGGCAACAGCTACCTATACTAATAATATAAGGCAGAAGAGTTTGTTTGTTTGTTTGAAGGCGATAATCTCAGAAACTACTGGTTCGAATTGAAAAAATATTTTTTAATTAAATAGTCAATTTATAGAGAAAGGCTATAGGCTATATATCATTACGCTAAGGCCAATAGGAGCGGAGCGCCAGTGAAGAATGCTTCAAAATCGGGGTTAAATTTAACGTTAGCCCAAAGTAACTATTCCACGCGGACGAAGTCGCGGGAAAAAGCTAGTAGCAAATAATTTTCCATTCCAATTTAAAAGAACGCAATTCCCAGTATCGGTGTGTTATGCAATGACAATTAATAACGCTCAAGGGCAGACTTTTCATGTTGCTGGACTAGATCTCGGTGTCAGTTCTTTCTCGCATGGTCAGTTGTACTACGTCGCTCTTTCCCGGGTTAGTAGTTCTAGAAATCTTTATGTTCACGTGCCGGACGGGTCAACTTTCAACATAGTTTACCCGGAAGCTTTGCGCTGAAGTATTTTCGTTCTATAGGTACTTAAGCCTCATGTAAACGTGATCTAAACAATATTACCAATACATTAACTTAATAACACACAAGGAGTTACACGCTGACGGAGTCGCGGGCACAGATATTAACAATAATATTGTGCGGTTCGGTATTGCGATATTTTTCAACAGTATTATAGATTGTCATATTATATTTCCCTACTAAATTACGAAAGTTAATCTGTCTGTTACATCAAAATCACTGAACCGTGAGGAAGGATATAGGCTACTTTTTTTTACGAAAAACGATGGAAACGTGGACGAAGTCGCGGGAAACAGCTATCTATACTAATAATATAAGGCTGAAGAGTTGTTTGTTTGTTTGAACGCGATAATCTCAGGAACTACTGGTTCAATTGAAAAATTATTTTTTAATTAAATAGTCAATTTATAGAGAAAGGCTATATATCATTACGCTAAGGCCAATAGGAGCGGGACGCCAATGAAGAATGCTTCAAAATCGCGGTTAAATTTAACGTTAGCCCAAAGTAACTATTCCACGCGGACGAAGTCGCGGGCAAAAGCTAGTAGAAAATAATGTTGCCAACCAAAAGGTGCGTTCTGTTTCACGTTGGACGGAACAGTATGGTATGCCAGCAACTTGTTGTTGAGTACCCCTTCCATTACTTTACACAGTATGGAGGTTAAAGCGATTGGTCTATAATTGGCAGGATCGGCACGGCTACCCTTTTTGGGTACTGGTTGCACATTAGCAAGCTTCCAGGACACTGGCACCACTCCGGTTTTGAGAGAAAGGCAATACAGGCGAGTCAATCCAAGTGACAACTCTGGAGCACAATTTTTTAGGACTCTGGCAGGTATTCCATCCGGTCCACTGGCCTTGTTCACGTCTAGACTACAAAGGAATTCACGGACCTCTTTAACGTGTACTGCGGTTTCCGGTATTACGGATTCGCAGTGAGGTATGTTAATTGGTAAGTGTGTGTGTGTCTGTGTCAAGACCATTGAGGTAATATGGTCAAGACGTGAATTCTCCGCAAAGAGGGAGGCAAATAAATTTGCTTTCTCTTGCGCGGTATAAGCCAGTGTTCCATCCGGTTTTACCATGGGAGGCAGCGAAGGATGACAGAAGTTCAACTCGACCGATTTGGCGAGGGACCAAAACTCCTTACTGCCCGAAGGGAAGGTTTCGATTTGGCCCCAATTCGTCCAACATGGTCAAACCGAGCCTTCCGTAACATCCGTTTGCAGATCTTAGCGGCAGAGTTAAACACTGTCTTCAATGCGTGAACACCAATACTCGCGCTGCCGCAACTGCGGACCGAGGCCCAGGCCTGGTAAGCGTAAGCCTGCTCCTTGCGCAACCAACCAACCTTGGTTCAACCCAAGACAAATAATTATTATGGTAAGAGAACTTCAAAGTATTTGGTAACTCAGATGTTTAACAAAATAGATTTTTAAAGAAAAAAAGTAAAAATGAGTAAAGGATCACTTAAAAATAAAATGTATTGGGATGCTGGTCAAATAATTAACACATTGTTACTGTGAGATATAGGTTTAGGTATATTGTGATATTATATTGTTTAGAGCTATCATAAAGTGGTTTTGCCTCTAAACATGAGGACTTTTAATTGGCTCACTGTCTATACTATACTATATCTTTTCTGTATTTGATAGCTGTTAATCCTCCATACTCCTTAAATTAATATATACAGTGCCACTCGCGATCAAACGTAATAGTTTGGCAAGTTTAGATTTAAGTGATACCTCTATATATTAATAACATAAAATAAATAATTAAAAATAAATAGTAATACAAATAGGATTACAATTAAAACTAATGAGATGAATGGGATGAGATTGAGTCACGCCCGATATGCTATCCGAAAGCGAACTGTTATTTTGCTTAGGTAATACGTAAAATATTCAATGCATAAAGCGTGGTGTCGTAATTACAAAGAGCAAAAGGTACGTTTTGGATCAGTTATCCAAATAGCGTATGCAACATGTCGCAGTGTTTTGAAAATGTATTAATGTGTGATTTTAAAATCAAGTGTTGGTCAATGAAAATTCCAAGATGTTTCATTTGTTCAACTTGATTAAATGATGGGCACTGGCAGGCTTGCAGAAACATTAAACAACGCTAGAGAGCTTTTATTAGGTAGATAGAGGGATTTGGTTGCGAATTTAAGTTTATTGAGAAAGTAACAAAGTTATTTTTAGATGCATTCAGAGTCAAGGTGTGTAAATTTGTTTAAAGTTAAATACTTTTGTGCTATTGACTGTAAGTTCAAACCATGAGTGATAATTATTTGAGTGTCATCAGCATATAAAACTATTTGGGCGTTTGGTATTTTATCTCGGTTGCAGAGGTCATTGATAAATATCAGAAATAATGTGGGTCCTAAAATACTTCCCTATGGCACACCGTATTCAATAGTAACTAAGTAAACGTCAATAGCCTATAAAGTGTCGGACTTATGACCCAGAGATCTCGAACCCACTCCAGACACAAGCATATTTATTTTAGTTGGAGGGGTTTTCACAAGATTGCTAGTAATGTGAATTCTACCCACATTGCTAATTCTCTTTATTGAAAAAAAAAAGCTATATCACTAATGTAATTCTCCATAGTTACAAATTGTGACCGGCTTGTCATGTAGCTTTTAAACTGCGACACTGAGACTGCCATTCTCCTTTACACCTATACAACGTCTAACGGAAACCTCATATCTATCCAAAAGGGCTGAAGACAACATCTGATATGGAGTCTCTATGCACAGTTTCAGCACAAAATAACTGACTCAAAGAATTGATACCAAATTATTGGTTTCATATATTTCTTGAATACCAATAATAACAAACGTGTCACACATGTGTCGCACTACGAGGGTCAATATCTTTCCACGTCACTTGCCAATAACACGATAATTCTATTCCTTCTTCTTAATTTGAAAAATTCGGTCTCTGGTATCAGTGTAATGGAATTTGTAATAAGTTCTACACGCGTAGACTTAGGATTACAAAACCCTTGCCATATCGTTTGTTATCTATCATCCAAAGAAGCCATGCACTTGGTATGTATATACCCTTTAAATTACACGTTGTACATTCTAGCTTGCACAAAAGGGTCGGAATGAACAGTTTCGAAGGCTTTTGTAAGGGCTAAGAAAATGTTGAAGTCTAATGTAGATCGTACTTACGGTTGCGGTTGCGGCTGCGAGTTTCTTGTGGCGTTTCTGCAATAGTCCGCGCAGATGCTGCAGCAGCACGAGCAGCAGGTCGTTGGGCAGCGCGGACAGCACGCTCGCCTGCTGCGCGCTCAGCGCCACCTGCGCCGGCGGGGCCTCCGCGTCCGCGCTCAACTCTACCCGGATTCATAACAAGCTAATGGGTTACTATGCTAAAACATTATTATTGTTCAAACTAGAACATAATTGAGTACACGAGCCTCAGCATCACAGCGTCAGCAACACATAATTATTCGACACACGCGCCGGAGTCACCGGCACACCGTCAGCACTAAGAAGTGACCTAATGAGATCTTCGCTTCATCGGCTCAATACACATACAGCACACATGTAAATAGCCATCAATGTGTATTGACCATAATATTTGTGTATGATATAGTTAATTATTGTAATAAATCAGTCATCAAGCTGGAGTTGCGTGTGATTCATACCCTATACTTCCTCTTACTGTGACCAAGACACCTTTAGCCATCATCGGTCCTATGAGTCTGTGGGATTGGCAGTAAGAAAACCATTCCCTGTGTACATTGCACGACGTACACAACCCTTATTCCTACCCAAACTCCGTCTGTTACCATAGGTCTCCCTGTAACAGACTTCCCGTATATAAAACCAACGCAGCCTGTGCTTGGTCTGGTTTGTATGATAGGATAGGGCTTAAGGGTAACTAGGGTGATAGGTAGTGTTGCAGGGCTAGGTTGATAGTCAGTAGGGCTTAGGTAATTACTAGGTACCAGGCTCTACTGTCTGGAACATAGCCATCACTGTACGCACTTGGACTCGGCCATATTGAAAGGTTGGTCCCGGTGCGTACAATTATCATCGTCGATTTCTACAACAGGACTTTTGAACATACAGACATTTTTGTATGTTCTCCCTTTTTTTATTAAAAATAGGTTCGCGTTTGACCACCATCTCACCTGATGGTAAGTGATGATGTGGTCGAAGATGGAGCACGTTTACCTAAAAGTATGCTCACTCTTGACTTAAAAGGATCGATAACCGCGCGCATCCTTGCAAGTCGTACATACAAGTGTGAGCTCTGTCTTTAAAAATTTCTTAAGTGGTCAAAAAGTGAACTGTTCCTGTGTCAAATAGTATTAAAACAATCTGTGAATTACCTGGAATATATTGTGATAAACCAAAACTGTAAACATTTGTGTTAAAAAGTGCATAAACGTAAATAAGTGGACTAACTAAATTACCCGAATACCCACATCGGCCGGTTTACTCAAATCGCAGAACAAAGAGTGGCCTTGAACTCGTCGACGGCATTGACACTGATTGTTCGAAGTTACTTAAATACTTACTAATTTAACACAAATTAGTTAACCGTCTATGGCGCAATGGTTTCGAGTACACATCTCGAGGAAGAGTTTTTAAATAAGTAAAGTGCTGGATTCAGAGCAACGGAGCGCCACACAACACAACACAACGCAAGTTAAGAATATACCTCACATTATAATAATTATCTTAAACGTTCATACGCGTTATTGAGAAGAGTTATTAGGTATATCATTGTATCGTCATGGCAGATAATTCTGTTAAGTTGGTGAATTCTGGATTGTTATGGGGATGTTGTGACCAAACGACTGATCACGAAAAATATGCTAAATGCGTAAAATGTTTTAAGGCATATCATCATACATGTCTCTCCTTGGCTGACGACTACCATGTACCTGCTAAGTGGCACTGTCCTGAATGCGTAAACTCGGGCCCAAAGCTTAGCAAGTCAGATAACACGCCTCTGCGTAATATATCAACTACCAGAGGCAATAAGAGGCAGGCCGTTGGTTCTCCACCTCTAGCGCCTGTTCAAATTGCATTAGCACCCGACGACATTCGTCAGCTTATTCAGGAAGCAGTTAAGAAGGAGCAAGCAGAGATGCTAACTAAGTTCGTAGAAAATATGAAAGTTACTTTGAATCAACAATTGCAACCAATACGAGATCAAATGGAAAGTATGGAAAAATCCATGGCTTTTATGAACCATCAGTATGAAGATCTCTTAAAAAAGTACACAGCGACTGAGGAGGATATGAAGGTGTTACGGAGGGAAAACTCTGAGATGAAGACGTGTCTGAATGATTTGTCTTCACGTATGAATCAACTGGAACAGCAAACCCGTTCAAACAATGTGGAAATTCAGTGCCTGCCGGAAAAGAAGCAAGAAAATTTGATAGAGGTTGTCTCCCATTTATGTAAAGTCGTAGGAAGCGGTATTCAAGACAGCGATATTAAGCATTGCACTAGAATCGCAAAACAAAATGCCAGCAATACCCGCCCGCGCGCCGTGGTAGTACAACTAACTTCCCCCCGTATTCGCGACCAACTCCTCGCAGCTACCATTAAATTTAATAAATCAAACCCAGGCAACAAACTTAATACAACACATCTGGGATACTCAGGACCTAAATCTCCTATCTATATTACAGAACATTTGTCCACCACCAACAAAGCACTTCATGCTGCCGCTAGAATCAAAGCCAAGGAAATTGGATATCAGTTTGTCTGGGTACGTGGTGGTCGGATATTCATGCGTAAGGCACAGGAATCTGAACACATTCTAGTTAGAAATAGGGATACTTTAAATAAGTTGTTTTAATTTTCATATATATATATATATTTATTTCTTTCAATTTGGTTTTTTGTCAATGTTATAGTATATAAAAGTCACTATCATTCTCAGATTTGAAGATATACTACCAAAACACTAGAGGATTACGCACCAAATGTCATAATTTTTATCGTCAACTTTCCTGTGAAAACTATGATGTAGTAATATTAACCGAAACTTGGTTAAACGATTCTGTAATGAGTTCAGAGCTATTTGATAATAGATATATTGTCTATAGGCGAGATAGGGATGACAGAAAAAAAGATGGAGGGGGTGTTTTAATTGCTGTACTAAGGACAATAAACTCAAAACGCATGTTTCAGTGGGAAACCAATTGTGAAGATTTGTGGGTTACCATAGACATCTCGATCGCTAAGTCTATCCGCCAACTAGCTCTGTGCGCAGTTTATTTGCCTCCACCTGTACTTCGTTCTACCCTAGAATATTTCCTTGACTCCTGTAATACCATAATTGATCAGTCGGGTTTGAAGCTGTGTATAGTCGGTGATTTTAATTTAAGTAATATTGATTGGAACTTGGTAAGTGAGTTGAATAGTGGTTATGTGGCACCAGGTTTTGGTCACTTGTTAACAGATTTCAGTCATGTAAACAAATTATTTCAACTTAACAACGTTACAAACAAGTCAGGACGCATACTTGACCTTGCGTTGACTAACCTGACTTCCGGTAGTGTATGTCCTGCCCTTAATCCCCTGAGTACAATAGACCCTTTGCATCCCCCTTTTGATATTAATTTAGAATCTTATAAAGACACACGACTTCCTTATAATAGTAACAAAAGACTAAATTTTTATAAATTAGATTATGTAATTATATGTAAACGCTTGAATGAGATCGATTGGAATCTCTTATTTGATGGCACTCAAGATGTGAACGATATGCTCAGTATATTCTACGACAAAATTAATAATATTATAGAAATGCAAAATCCCCCTACCACACGTAAACGTAAGAGACACCCTCCTTGGTTCGATAAAAACTTAATTAGAACTTTGAGAGAAAAGGAAAAGGTGCGCCAGAGATACAAAATCTATAAAAACCCCATGGATGAGCTTGAATTGAAGTTACTGAGTAAACGTTGCTCCGTTATGGCTGCCTCTTGTTACCATAGATATGTTAGCGACCTTGAAACGGTAATATTCAAGGATCCGAAGCGATTCTGGGCTTATATCAAGGACAAAAGAGGTGGAACTAGTTCTTATCCTGCAACAATGACTGACGGCATCACAACATCTTCAGATGGCATCAATATTACAGAAATGTTTGCTGCTCATTTTTCTTCCATGTACAGTAAACAGAATGTGACTTGTGATTCACCTTCCTCAGAATATATGCAGGGCATGTTAGCTAATAGTTTGCCATTGACAGCACCAATTATCGATATTGATACCTTGCTCATTAAATTGAAGTCTCTTGATCGTCGTAAGGGCGCTGGGCCTGACGGAATACCCCCTCATTTTGTTTCCATGTGTGCTTCGGCTCTTGTAGCTCCCTTACTGCAAATATTCAATCGATCGCTTGCAACCGGCATATTCCCAAATGCTTGGAAGGTTGCACAGGTGGTGCCAATTTATAAATGCAACGATCGAAACCATGTAGGTAACTACAGACCGATTTCAATCCTGTCGACCTTTGCCAAAGTTTTTGAATCCTTGATTTGTCCCAATATTCAGTCTCACTTAAATCTATACCTCAGTGATTCACAACATGGCTTTGTGAATTCTAGATCAACAAATACAAACCTTGTGACTTTCACGGAGACATTGGTAAGTGCCATTGACTCTGGAAAGCAAATTGATGTGATATACACTGATTTTAGCAGGGCCTTTGATCGCGTTCCGCATAATATACTTCTTTATAAGTTAAAGGCATACGGCATCATTGGCTCCCTCCTTGATTGGTTTAAATCATATCTCGATGGTCGTACCTTCTTTGTTGCCCTTAATGGCTACCAATCAAGCTCCTACGAGGTTACATCTGGTGTCCCTCAGGGTTCACATGTTGGTCCAGTCTTATTTAACTTATTCGTTAACGATCTTGCCAATGAGTTTAAATTCTCCGAGTGTTTCATGTATGCTGACGATTTAAAATTTTGTAGAATTATTGAATTGGATCTTGATGTTGAGTTATTGCAGAGAGATATTGACATGTTAGTAAAGTGGTGTGAAGACAATGGTATGAGTTTAAATGTAAAAAAATGCTACCATGTGAAATTCACTAGGAAAACTAAATTTACACAATCTGCTTATTACATTAGTGGCAACTTAGTGCAGGAAGTGGAGCAGATGAGAGACTTGGGAGTTTTGTTTGATAAACAATTAACGTTTGTACCCCACATTGAAAATGTCGTTAAAAAAGCCTCTAGAATGCTTGGGTTTGTCATAAGAAACGTTACTTGCTTTCGTCGTGATAAGACTAAAGTCTTACTTTACAATTGTTTGGTCCGTGGCTCCCTAGAGTATTGCAGCACTGTATGGAGACCTCACTATGCCACCCACACGCTTAGATTAGAAAGGGTTCAAAAACACATGGCATTTAGCATACTCTTCTAGGATAACTAAAACGAAACCATCGTACAGAGAGAGACTTTCCCATTTCAAGATGGTATCCCTAGAGAAAAGGAGAGATTTATTAGATTCCTCATTCTTGTTTAAAATGTTGCGTCATGATATTGACTGTCCTAAATTGTTGAGCCAGTTCAAATTCAGGGTACCCACTAAAAGCCCCCGAGCTCCTATAACCCCATTACGTCCTCCTCTTCGTAGAACTGTCCTTGGTGCTAACTCTCCTGTCCCCCGTCTATGTAAATTGTTAAATAGCTGCAGTGATCTTATTGATGTGCAATCTGACTCACTTAGCAAATTAAGAGGTATTATGTACAAAAACATGTAAATTATTTAATTATTTTTTATTTTGATATTATATTAACTGTAATTATGATTTTATAATGATACTATTGTTGTTAACGCCATAATTTATTTCTTATATTTTCACGCCTAATTATTGGCAACTCTAAATAATATTAGTATCTGTGCAACGTAAATTTCCTTCCGCATTCCCTTTCCCTTCTGCAACCCTTATAATGCCTGAGCGAGAGCGAGAAGGAAGATCCGCGATGCGCGGACGCTGTCGCGTGCCGCCATGAAGAAAAAACCGCCAGTTTCTCATCCGCTATCAAGACTTGCGGGTCGCAATTAAACCCTAAGTCAAAGAGAACTCATATTTCACCGCGAAGAACGAAGATTGTTATTAAACTGTGCAAGTGCGTGTCTTTGTGTGTTGTGGAAAGTGCAGATCCTCGTCCGTACGTACACGACATCGTGGACGCGCCGCCGCCACGTGGCTAAGGAACCCCCGCCGTGTCTCCGCCATAGCTCACCAGGCAGGTACGATCCTCATTTCCCCACACCACCAGCACCTACTTGCATCATAGAACCGCCCCTGATACAGTCCACTAAGAAAAATTCGTTTTTCAAACCAAGGCTTTAAGCCGCCGCAACATTTTTTGATCCTACGATCACGGATACCTTTTTTCTATACTCTTTCGATAACGGATATAATTATTCTATCCGTATATCATCATCCCGCAATTATATTTCATTTCAATCTTCGTTCCTTAAACTCATATAATAAACCGCTTTCATTTATTACAATACCTACCTACGTCGTCCTTGCGTACATTCAAAGGTATATCGCATCCCGCTCAACATAATATTTAATTTATGTAGGTACATAGGAAAATATAACCTACCTACCGCTCGCCCGCTTCGCCATCTTTCGTTTACGATAACCGTAGGTACTTACCAATACCACACCGCGCGCAGATCGTTGCGATTTATTTTAGCTAAGTATTATAAACACCTACAAAAATATCGAAAATGTCTAAAAAAGTAACCATTGAATCGGATGATCCGATAGAATCCGCCATTCAAATAGCACTGTCATGTCGTAATATGATTTTTGCCCGCATGCAGATCATTTACGATTTAATGGAAAAAATGAAGTCCGGTATGGAACCGCTAGAAAAGTTTATGTGTGCGTGTGTCAATATCGATGCGATGCGTACCGAGTTCCTCGAGGCATTTAATAAACATAATTCGCTTCTTCTAAAACAAAACCCTAAAAATACGATTGATGAACAGTCGTGGATTAGTTTTGAGGAATTATATTGCCGAATTAAATATAATCATTCGAATTACTCAAAATCAGCTCATACTTCTAATGGTAGTGGTGTCATTAAGCAAACAGTTCGCTTGCCTCCCATTGAAATTATGTCATTCGATGGCGATATTCGTAACTGGCCCCTATTCTACGCTAATTTTAAAAGCACGGTACACGAAAATAATACATTGACTGATTCGGAAAAACTATATTATTTGATGGGGAAATTGACAGCTAAGGCTCAAACCGCGTTCTCAGGAGTTTGCCCTAATGGCGATAATTACCAATTAATTTTTAATTCACTCGTAAACAAATACGAAGACAAACGTATTTTGGCTTCTGGTTACCTTAATCGGATGTTTGAACATAAATCTTTTAATACCGCATCTATTCAGAATTTCGAATCCTTTTCTGATAATTTTGTTTCCGCCGCAAACGCATTAAAAAATCTTAAAATAAATGATTTGACAGATTTGATCTTTTTCCATGTCGCTATAAAGAAGGTCGATTCTGAAACCGCTCGACTTTTCGAAATGGATTCGAAGGACGAAATTCCTAAATTCGAGAATTTAGTACAGTTTATTAAAAATCAATCTCGCATTTTACAAAATACTAAAGCTTTAGACAGCTCGAGCTCCACTCAGTCTAATAACAATTCTAAAAATAAAAAAACGTCTAAAACTCCACAACCGCAATCTTACACTGTAATTGATAAATCCGCAAAATGTTTGTGTGATGGCTTTGTCCATGAACATTTATTTAAATGTCCCGCCTTTTCTAAAATGACGCCAAGTGATCGTTTCAAATCAGTGAAGCAAATCGAAGCATGCACTAACTGTTTAAGTATTAAACACAAGGCCAAATCCTGTCAGTCTGAATCTAGATGTAAAACTTGTAACAATAAACATCACACGCTTTTACACTTTAATCGCGAATCGCATGCGACTGCATTATCGAACGATATTGATAATACCGCACGTACACAAGCCGATTCAAACGCCACGGCTCGCGCTAGAGATAGCACTGCTGCTCCCGAGCAGCTGTCCTTGTCGCACGCACAGGCTCCACGCGAGCAACATGCGCACGATGCCGCCGCCCAGAGCGCCCCGCAATGTAACGCGTCCATTGCTGCGTCGAGGTTTTACGACTCGAACTCCCGCGTATCAAAGCCGCAAGGTAACACGAATACTACTATTTTGTTGTCAACCGCTACTGTAATAATTCGAGATACATTTGATAAGGAACATTTAATTCGTTGTCTATTAGATAGTGGCTCACAAACTAATTTTATTACCGCAGAATGCTGCAAACGATTAGGTTTAACTAGGCATTCATCTGATACGCCTTCCGTTAAGGGTATCGGTGGTACGGAAAAATCCGTTAAGGGTTCCGTACAGTTTACTTTCTTTTCCCGCTTTAATCCGAACGTTACTTATAACGTTAATTCGCTAGTTGTCGATGCAATCACCGACAATCTACCTAGCGCCCCCGTAGATATTTCCGCTTTGCCTTACTTATATGGTTTACCGCTCGCCGACGAATCGTTCGGCACACCCGGTCGCATCGATGTGCTGATCGGGGCATCGCTTTTCCCGCATCTTCTGCTGCCCCGCGTAGTTAGCAGCAACTCCTCCGCGCCGCCCGCCATGCAGACGGTACTCGGTTACGTCATCATGGGCACTGTGCCCGTGTTGCCTGTGCGTCGTAACGAGACTGCACTAGCTTGTTGCTCATATGTTTCGCACCCGCCTGACAAAGACTCATTAGAATCGTCGTTGAAAAAATTCTGGCAGGTCGATGAAGCGCCCGTCACTCCTTCAACGAGCAAATCGCTCGATGAACTAGAGTGCGAGCATTTTTATAATTCGACCACGGAACGCGATGAGGAAACAGGTAGATACTCTGTAGCCTTACCTTTTCGCAGCGATGTGTTCCAATTGGGAAACTCACTCGATGTCGCGAAAAAACGTTTTTTCTGCCTTGAAAGGAAATTAGAATCCGCACCCGAGTTACGTACTGCGTATGATGACGTCATCCGCGAATATATTGATAAAGGGTATTTATCGCCTGCTCCTCCTGATAGTTCAGACAGTAGTTGTCCTGACTATGTAATTCCGCATCACGCAGTTGTACGTTTAGATAAAACAACAACAAAATTACGCTCCGTGCTAGATGCTAGTGCTAAAACGAGTACTGGAGTATCTCTCAACGATGTTTTGCACAGCGGCCCGAATTTACAGGGCGACTTATTTACCATAATTTTGAATTTTCGCTTGTTCGCATTCGCACTGTCGGCTGATTGCCGACAAATGTTCTTACAGATTAAAGTAAGAGAAGGTGATCGCCGCTTTCAACGCATCTTATATCGCTTCAGTACAAACGATCCTCTGGTTCTATATCAGTTTAACCGCGTCTGTTTTGGTCTCAAGTCAAGTCCCTACCATGCGATCCGCACAGTTCGACAGTTGGTTCAAGACGATGGTCATCTCTTCACGCGCGCCAGCGCTATCATCATGGACTCGCTGTATATGGATGACGTAGTCTGCAGCGTAAGCTCCGAATCGCGAGCCATCCAGGTTGCCCACGAACTGATCAAACTCTTTAGAGGCGGTCAGTTCGAGTTAGTCAAGTGGACTAGTAACTCTCAAACTGTACTAAACAGTATTCCGGCGTCGCATAGATTGACCGATCAACTAGAATTCGACAAGTCGGTAGAGCAAAAGGTCCTCGGCTTGCGCTGGTGTAGGTCAAATGATTGCTTTGAATTTCTTATTTCCGCACCGCCAGATACGTGTACTAAACGTGCTATACTATCGGCCGTAGCTAGACTGTGGGACATTATGGGTCTTGTCGCACCTGTAGTTCTCTACGCTAAACTGCTTATCAAAGAGTTATGGTTACTGAAGCTCGATTGGGATGACACCCCCCCGCGTCACATCATGAATATTTGGCAAACCTTTCGCTCTGCCCTTCCGCTTTTAAATGATTTTAAAATTCCGCGCCATTTAGGTATTGTTGAAAAGTGTATTCTCCGCCTAATTGGATTTTCTGACGCCAGCGAAAGCGCCTATGGCGCTGTCATCTATGCGCATATTACTCGCAACGACGACGTGGTCCTTCAGCTGGTTTGTGCAAAGTCGAAGGTATCGCCGGTTAAACCATTAACTATCGCTCGACTGGAGCTCTGCGGTGCCGAGCTCCTCGCTAAGCTTCTTCGCCGTGTTCATGACACTTATAATCCGCGTTATAATGTTACCGCTATGTACGCATTCACCGACTCAAAGGTGACTCTTTGCTGGATAAATTCCTCTCCGCATCGTTGGCACACGTTTGTGGCCAATCGTGTCGTTCGCATCATAGACAACGTCCCCGCGGAGCACTTCTATCATGTGGCTGGTACTGAAAACCCGGCGGACTGTTTGTCACGTGGTTTAACACCTGACAAATTCATTGAGCACCCATTATGGTTGCACGGACCCGCTTGGGCTAAGCTTGATCCTTCCGAATGGCCCATACATAAGGTTAATGACTTGAATTCGGAACCCATTCCTGAAGAAAAGGTCCACGCGCACCCCATAGTCGCGGACTCAAGTTCAGACAATTCGCTTCTACTCACACTCGCAGAACGTACGTCGTCTTGGAACAAGTTGCGGCGTATTATTGTTTTCATATACCGCTTCATGAAAAAACTCCCGCGTCGAACTGACGCCGTTTCCGCTAGCGACCTCGAATTCGCTGAAACCATTTTGTTGCGTCATGTTCAACGAAAACACTTCTTAAAGGATTTTTCCGAGTTAAAAAATAATAAATTTTGTTCACCCGCTCTTATTAAACTAAAGCCATTCGTAGATGGTGATGACTTAATCCGCGTCGGAGGTCGATTAACTCATTCGGCTGAGGCCTATAGTACTAAACATCCTGTAGTGTTGCCCCGACATGATCGCATAGTTGAAATTCTCGTAGACTATTATCATAAAAAATATTTACATGCAGGTCCAGAACTCACTATGTCGTTATTACGCCATAGGTATTGGATCTTGTCCGCTAGACGAATTATTCGTCATAGAATTCACAAGTGCAATGCATGCCATAGGTGGAAACCGCGACCTCATGGTCCGCCCATGATGGGCGATCTTCCGAAATCTAGAGTAAATGTTGCTCTCAAAGCTTTTTCTCATACAGGGTGTGATTACGCTGGCCCTATACAGTACGTGCCCATACGCAGTCGAGGTGCGAAGAGTCGCAAAGGCTACTTATGTATCTTTACCTGTATGACCACTCGCGCTATTCACATCGAATTAGCTACAGATCTTACAACTGTTTCGTTCATAGCCGCGTTGAAACGGTTTTTATCCCGCCGCGGACCGGTACAATGTTTATATTCGGATAACGCGACCAATTTTCGAGGAGCTAATTCGTTTTTACGCGACTTATATACTTTCATAAATAAAGAATACCGCCCGCGCTTTGAAGAGGAGCTCGCTGAGCATCGCATTCATTGGCAATTCATTCCACCTGCGTCACCGCATTTCGGTGGATGTTGGGAGTCCATGGTGAAGGTCGTAAAGACTCATCTTTTCAAGACAATAGGTCAACAACTCCTCTCTTATGAAGAATTAGTTACAATTCTTTCTCAAATAGAGTGCCTGTTGAACTCCAGGCCTCTTACTGTGCTTAGCGCTGATCCGGTAGAGCCTAAGGCTCTCACCCCTTCACACTTTTTACACACTGTTCCGCTTAACTCATTGCCGGCCGCGGAAGTAGGTTTATCGTCTGACAACCTGCTTCAAAGACATTCTCTTATGGATAAATTAGTCCAGTCGTACTGGAAAAGATGGCGAAACGAGTATCTTCATAGTTTACAATCGCGCTTAAAATGGAATAAACCTGACGGAGACATGATTAAGGAAGGTACTGTAGTAGTGATTGTTAATGATAATGCGCCTCCTTTATCCTGGCCTCTAGGTGTTATTGATAAATTGCATACGTCTAAAGACGGTAGCACGCGAGTCGTTTCCGTACGCACTTCTAATGGGATTCTTGTGAGACCTGTGGTCCGCTTATGTCCCCTTCCTACTCAGTAATATCTTATTCAGTCCATTCCCTCTTTAAGTTAGATTTAAGTGTAATTTCTATTGTATTAATCTCTTTTAAAGGTGACTCTTTAAGGCCGCGGGGAATGTTAACGCCATAATTTATTTCTTATATTTTCACGCCTAATTATTGGCAACTCTAAATAATATTAGTATCTGTGCAACGTAAATTTCCTTCCGCATTCCCTTTCCCTTCTGCAACCCTTATAATGCCTGAGCGAGAGCGAGAAGGAAGATCCGCGATGCGCGGACGCTGTCGCGTGCCGCCATGAAGAAAAAACCGCCAGTTTCTCATCCGCTATCAAGACTTGCGGGTCGCAATTAAACCCTAAGTCAAAGAGAACTCATATTTCACCGCGAAGAACGAAGATTGTTATTAAACTGTGCAAGTGCGTGTCTTTGTGTGTTGTGGAAAGTGCAGATCCTCGTCCGTACGTACACGACATCGTGGACGCGCCGCCGCCACGTGGCTAAGGAACCCCCGCCGTGTCTCCGCCATAGCTCACCAGGCAGGTACGATCCTCATTTCCCCACACCACCAGCACCTACTTGCATCATAGAACCGCCCCTGATACAGTCCACTAAGAAAAATTCGTTTTTCAAACCAAGGCTTTAAGCCGCCGCAACAATTGTGATATTAATTTTAATTTTAGTAATAACTTTAACTTATGTTTAATTTAATGTTTTGATTTGTTTAATTACTTAATTGAATTTTTGATTTTTATATAACAATATTTTGATTATGGTTTATATTTCAAATTTCGATTTGAATTATGATTGTGGTTAAAGACTTATCTGTGTTCAGAGTAATTAAGTATGTACTTATCTAATTGTAAGTAGGCAATCATACGACTCATTTGTAATGCATGATGTGCTTACCTATAAGAAATTGATACACTTGTCCTTAAATCTACTGAAAGTAATCATATATTTGTATCAGTGTATTCAATTGTTGGTGAGCCAAATAAATAAAATAAAATAAAAATAAATAAAATAAATAAAAGACTCCCAGGTTATAGCTATCGGGAAACACAGACTCCGGCAGGGAATTCCACTCCTTAGCCGTACGCACAATGAAGGTATTCCCAAAATGTTCTGTGCGTATGGGTGGGATGTCCACCATGTAACGATGGCGCTTCGCTGTTTGTCTCGTAGTCCGATGATGGAACGGGCTTGGTGGAATTAGATTGTGTAATTCCATCGCACACTCCACCAAATGTAACCGATAGAAAACCGATAGACTTGCAACTCGTCGTCGATGTTCAAAGCTCTGGAGCTTTGACTCGACCAGTGCATCGTTGCCAATGAGTCTCTTGGCCCGCTTTTCGATAGACTCAAGTGCGTCCAGTTGGTATTTAGCAGATCCATCCCAAAGATGAGAGCAGTACTCCATACACGACCGAACCTGGGCTTGATAGAGATTGAGCAACTGTTCGGGTGTAAAGTACCGTCTCACCTTTGCTAGGATTCCCAACTTTTTTGATGCTAGTTGAGACTTAGCCTTAGCATAAACGGGCCAAAATTGAGGGTAGAAGAATCGTAGAATTGTTACCCCCAGAAGCTTGATACGGTCGGTTATCGGCACGGTTACACCCTGGAAAGTAGGAGCCGGTTCGAATTGACTCATTTTTGCGGAGACGAGACACGCCTGGGTCTTAGCTGCATTAAACTTGACCAAGTTGGCATCGCCCCATCCGGAGACAGCCTTCAAGGACAAGTTCAAGCGCCCAACCAAGTCCTCACGGAGAAACTGGATCTGTGACCCACCAGCTCGCGCGCTGGACACATATCTCTCAGAAACTGCTGTCGTCTGTATACCCAAAGGTACCGGGAATCAGCAGATCGTTAATGTGCAGCAAAAACAAAGTTGCTGAGAGAACAGACCCCTAAGGGACCCCGGCATTAATTGCCAATTGGCCAGACGAGCAGCCATCAATGAAGTCTTATACTTAAGGAGCTTTCTTGAATATTATTCTATATTTTGTATTTATTTTTGTTTGAGTATTATATACAAATAAACTATATACATATATATCACAGTAAGTTAATTTAATAAGTTAGTATTATCCTATATATGAAGTTGATACGACCGAGGGGCTTTCCTTTAAACTGCGTATACTAGCCATAACCATAACCATTTTCAAGCTTTGTAAAAAAATGATTTTGATAAGATGCACCTTAAAGCGATAAATTTTTTACCTAGCCACTTTGTTACCTAGGTCAGTCACATTTATTTACAAAGGGTGGTTGCGTTTTACTCTGATTTGCAAGCTATTCAGTTTGTTTGAAAAAAACTTAGAGTTTTCACTGTATCGTATCCCATCATTAATCTGTGAACAGCGATGTGGGCTGCAATATTGTTATATGTTTTGTGTATTTATTGCCTCTATGTTTTATATTGTGGCTGTTTGTTGTTCCTCTTGAATAATAAAAAACAATATCAGCACCACTCTCTGCGCTGTGTTGATTCTGCTATCTAGTTTTGTAAAACACTAGACTCACGCTCCACCCAGAGCGGACGGAGTCATAAGATAGAGTTCCGTAGTAACTAGGCCAAATAAATTTGTTTTTCATAGTGTTTGTATGAATTACAAAGTTATATTTGCGGTTTTAGAAAATATGCTGTATCTCAAAAACTGCTGACCCGATCTCGTTCAAACCAATTTTGGTCGAAAGTTTATATTAAGATCTACAGAATATATTCTTTTTTAAATTTTCACTCTATTATTATAGAAGTTAGAGGGAGAAGATATCTTTTAAACGATTAACTTAATGAAAAAATAGTTTTAGAAACCTCAATGTCATTTTTAAATACCTGTCTATAGATACCGCACACGCATAGGTTTCATGAAAAAATATTTTCTTCTTCAGTTCCATGTATGGGGAGCCCCCTTTATTTTAAATATTTTTTAATTTTTTCTTAAAATCGGAAAGCGGTTCACAGAATACAACTATTTACTAATTTTCACATGTATAGTCCTAAAAGTTTCGGAATAAAATGGCTGTGACATACGAGCCGAACAGACAGACAGACATGACGAAACTATAATGGTTCCGTTTTTTTTCCATTCGGCTACGGAACCCTAAAAAGGTACTTCAATAAATGTACATACATTATAGTTTATGATGTCGGTACAGTTCGCCCGCAAATATATTTACAAAAAATGATGTAATGAAAAATGTGACATGCAACTTGCTTTTAGTTTTCAGCAAGAAAACTCTGTTCTTCTCTCGCATGATGCAAGCAAACTATACTTAACTTGTTTTGTGCTGTTCTCTGCATTATGCAAGCAAACTATACTCAAAATGCGTTTCGCCCCACCGCAGAGCATTCTCAGATCTTGACTCGACGAATCCTACGCAGTTTCACAGCTCAACTCTTTCTTAAATAATATATAATATATTTGCGGTCAGAAGATCGATGCTGCATGCAATCATGAACAATTAACTTTGGCCGGAACTAAGACTAGGTGATTTTTACACAAAAAAGCATTGTCTGAATAACTCGACAATAAAGTAACTATATACATATGTAAGTAAGGGAGTAAGGGAATTTATATAGTAAGTTCAATTTACCATTAACAGGCGTGGAGGATGTGAACTCGGTCGGGATGAAGTCAGCGGGAACATGGGGCGTATGGGACGTGGGCAAGTACTCCGAGCGCGGGCGTGGTAGGCGCGGCGCAGGCGAGCGCTCGGGTGCCGGCCACGACGTCTGGCGGCAGTACGCCCCCGGCGGACCCAGCCCCGACAGCCCATCTGATGGGAACACACACAGAGTAGCTACAGTGGACGATACACCGTGAAATTTTAATGGTTGTTTTCCCTAGAGAAACAAAAAATGGCGCAGTGTAGTTAATGCATTATCACCATGCGTGAGAGCTAATTTTGCTCTGAATATTTATTCATCATTTTTTCCTTTGCTGGCAGCGCGCGGCGGTGAGTGTTTCGTGTAGGTTACGTCTACTGAACTACTAATGATTCTCGCGCTTTCGAGTTTATGAATATTTATTAATAATTTGAAAAAAAAAACCATTCGTTTTTTTTAGTTTAACTGTATGTTTCGATACTACTACTGATGGGTAATGGTCCTGCCGCGGGAAAACAACCATTTAAATTTCACGCTGTATATAAATTAGTAATAGTAATATACATGTAAGAGAGTTGTAAGTGAATATCTTCAGGGTCTTACATACGACGAAACTGAATAATCAACACGCATCAGAATCTTGTAGTTATTTATATTGCAAACAATTATGTTAATTTTTGTTGTTTTAATCTGTAAGAGGAAGGCGCTGATGTCCGTCACACAGTTTATACTAGCACGGACATCATCGTTTACTCTATCTTTTAAGGGACTAACATTTTTATACTGTTTTTTGAATAAGATAGATGATTTTGTACCCACCTTTCTGATAATAAACTTATTACTTATTACTATTACATGTATTTATTTTCTCACCACAATATACAATTTTGAAACGGATACATAAGGCATATATTGTGGGAGACTGATAATATAATAATATAATTATTGTGTGTGTGGAGAAACGTTTGTTTCTGGCGATTTAATTGAATATAATGGGTACTTAGTATAAATTTTTGCACAATCAGCGTCAATGTACTAATTTAAACAGGTCGAAACATACAGGTATATGTATATACTTAGGGCTGACTATTGACACTACAGGTAGGTACATTTAGATACAGTTTGCAGCAAACTACGTTCAGTTTTGGGTAAGATAGATATCCTGAAGCCTGTAGTCATGAGAGGGATACTGTATGCGCTGCAGGTACGCCTGGACTTGATTTTCAGCTATGGGTTTTGTGGTTATGGACTCACTCCATGTCTAGATAGTATTAAAATAGTACAAATACGATTTCCTAAACTTCTAGTAATCAATAAATGAAGTCTTTAAATTGAATCTGAAGAATATAAATAAAAGTCAAATTGTATTGTAATGTAATGTCAATATTATATTAACATTTCCATTAGTTTTGCAACATAATTATTGTGATTATTTTTATTTTTCCGAACATGTATAAAGGCACTATATTCAATTACTGGGCCCGACACGGTCCAAGTGAGCTATTATCTACTTCTATTAAGACCTTGTTAGCACATATGATTGCAATAAAGATTTAATTGAATTGAATTAAAACTAAACAAAGTATAAGAAAGCAATGTTTAATAAATACAACGAGTTACCAGTTGACATGAAAGTTACAATAGGAATAATTCTTAAACAATATGTACGAGTATAATGTTAAAACTCATAAAAATGCAAGAGTACATATTATATACTCTTGCATTTTTATCTTTGATTGTTAGGTTAGATAGTTATATACTATATAACTATCTAACCTAACAATCAAAGAAAAACTAGTTAGAGGTCCCTAACGAAAGGAATTATTACGATAAACGTAGGTACTAGACGGTGGATTGCACCTACATTCAGTAATGAGCTACATGAGGGACTAAAAATAAAAAAATACCTCAAAAATGTACTCAGGAACCCAGTGGCGGTACCTTCATATAAGCCCAAAAGCCCGGCATGCCTTACTAAAAAATGCTCGATAGAGAATCAATGTCAAACCCGAACTATTTAAAAGTTCGCGCGCTTAATTCTTATCAAAATAACACAATGTATCTACTGCTACACTACTACACATCGCGATTGTTCGCGCGCAGAGTTTCGCATTTGTAGCATCTAATGATCTACATATTGCTATCTCGCTTACACGCACCGGCTTTTACCGGGCTTTCAAATACTATATCTGTCACTTTCGCACTTATAGCGATGTGCCGTATAACGAGTTAGGCCTTGTGCATAGAACAAATCGATCACTATGGCAGATTTAAGCAGGGCTTTTGGTATGAAGTTGCATGCGTATGCGTGACCTTGTCAGCTTGCCAACTCTGCAGTGTTGCCGTTTTAGCCACACGTTGAAAGATCTTGGAGATTTTTAACGAGTTTGGAAACTTTTTTAACATTTAGCAACAATAAAAACTAGCGACTTTTAAAATAACGAAATTAAATACAGTCAAAACCGTTTACAACAACATCATTTAGAACAACATACCGGTTATATAGACCAAAATCATAGGTACAAATTACTTTGTACCTTGAAAACATCACCGGTTATTACGACTATCGGTTTTTACAACCAAATATGAGTGGTCCCTTGGATGTTGTTATAACAGATTTTGACTGTATTCAAGCAATATGTTAAAAATAAAAAAAAAAATTTAGCTAGATTTTTCATATACCTGGCGACTTTTTTTGCCTAAATGACAACACTGAGTAGTTCCCGACATCCGAGAGTGCAACTAACTTCAGTTTCATTTGCTTGAGTGGGAAGAGGTTTTGTTGTTAAAGTTTTTTGTTTGTTTTCTAAGATTTCCTCAGTGATACAATTGTTTTGGTGATTTACCTACAACAATGGAGGTAATTGTACCTTGTGAGGATTTAAAATGCGTTCAAGTTTTGATTGGCGAAGATAAGGTAAAATCTTTAAATTTTGCTCAGAAAAAACAGTTAATTTCTTCATTAAAACCGACGCCTAATCTGTGTATTTCTCAGACTAGTAAATCGCATAAACGAAAATTTAATAGATCAGTGTATAAAACTAGTTGGATTGTTGGCTGTTCGCACACTAATAAGTTGTATTGCTAGTGCTGCATATTTTTTTCGAATGAAGATTCCGTTTGGAATACATCTGGTTATAATGATTTAAATAACATATCTGGCGCCATTAAAAGGCACGCAAATTCCCATAAACACCTGTGTGCAATGGTTTCTTTCGGTAATTTTGGTAAACAACGAATTGAGACATCTATATCACGCCAGTTATCTGAGGAAATTTCAAAATATAACACGCGCGTTGAAAACAACCGTAGTGTTTTTCAAAGATTAGTCGATATTGTTTGTCATTTAGCACAACAGGAACTTCCTCTAAGAGGACATGATGAGTCCAAAACTTCATTAAATAAAGGCAATTTTTTAGAACTGGTCTCGTTAATTTCAAAATACGATGTCGTTTTAGAAAAACATATGCAGCATCAGGAAAGTGACAAACCGGGGCCGAGTTATTTATCTAACAAAATTCAAAACGATATTATTCATTCCGTAGCCGATGTGATGCAAACTTGCATCGATTACGAAGTTAGACAAACAAAATTTGTTTCAATTATTATTGACGAAACCCGCGATGTTAGTCATAGAGAACAACTGTGCTTGATTCTCAGATATTATTATAAAAATGAAATTCATGACCGTTTTTTGGGCTTTCTTAATGTGTCGGAAAGTCGCACAGCAGACTCACTCTCTAATATTATTTTAGAATTATTGAATAGACATGATTGCATCGCAAAATTAGTAGCGCAAATCTATGACGGTGCTAGTGTAATGTCCGGTGTAAGAAATGGAGTGCAACAAAAAGTTAAAGATGTTTGTCCACAAGCAATTTACATTTGGTGTAATGCGCATATTTTGGCCTTAGTGTTGTCTAAATCATGCAATAGAATTCAGGAGGTTAGTTTATTTTTTTCAGCCCTTCAGGCTTTGTGTAATTTTTTTAGTAATAGTACAAAACGAGCTGCTTTTTACGATACTCATTGCAGCAAAAAATTGCCTAATGCTTCCGCAACTCGTTGGACATACATGTCGCGAGTTGTAAACACGGTTTTTGAACAAAAAAGTAAACTTATTGAGTTGTTTTCTGATCTGTGCGACAATCCACAGAACTGGGACGGGGATACGATTTTAGCTGCGGAGAATTTTGAAAACACTTTGCGATCTTATAATTTCAATTTTTTTCTTTTTATCTTTTATCGGATATTTGAAAAAACTGACTGCTTGCACAATATTCTACAAAAATCACAAGTTGATGTCGGTTATTGTATTAATAAAATAAAGGAATTTCAGGCATGGTTACGTGCTGAATTTCAATCCGAATTTGATCAAATTTATGAGAACACGTTGCAAAATAAGTCGGATCCTCGTTTGAGACGCAACGTACGCTGTGCAAAAACGGAATACAGACGACTTTTTGTAGAAGTAATTGATAACGTTAATACCGAAATTACTGACCGATATTCTGAAATTTATAAATTAAAGTTTTTCCAACTGCTCAACAACAAAAAATTTGACAATTATCACTCAAATTTTCCTACAGAGGAATTATATTCATTATTTGACATTTATGCAAACTATTTCGACAAACAAACATTAAAAAGCCAATTGATTTGCTTGTATTCTAGTCCTGATCTGAAAGATCGTAATGTTTTCGAATTAATTGATTTCATTCATGAGAATAACCTCGAAGATGCCTTTCCCGAGCTGTTAAAGTTAGCGTATCTTGTTGTAACTATTCCGGCTACAAGTTCTTCCGCGGAACGTGCTTTTTCGTCTCTTAAACGTATCCATACCTATCTGAGAAATACACAAGGTCAAGAGCGTCTTTCCGAATTATCAATGATAGCTATTGAAAAACAGTTATTGGTAGAATTAAAACGATCACCAACATTTTACTCTGATGTAATTAAATCATTTCTTAAGAAAGATAGACGATTCCAATTAGAATATAAATAATTTATTTAAATTCCTTATTACATTCTATCTAGCTATTTTTTAACTTTCGTTTTGTAACTTTTTGCTTTGTTTTTTTTTTTTGTCTGTAACCTGGGTCCTGTTACGAAGGAAGCAACTACTTACCATAACTTTGTTCCCTCAAGCAATGAAGCAAACAAAACGGCTTTTTTCAAAGTCACCGGAGGTATGCAATTGCCGATATGTTTATTATATTCAATCTAGCACTAGCATGCCTTCAGTGTGCTTTGGTTACCTCATTCACCGCACGACAAGCAAGAGTGAAATTGAAGAAAGAAGAGGAAAGAAGAAGATGGATGAATTCACTTTTAATTTATTGTACCTAACCAGTAGTTTATGAGAAAATTGCGATGATACATACGTAGGTACCTACATACTCAGTCGAAAACTGAACTTTCTTTTTTTGAAATCGGTTAAAATTTTATTGTGCTTGCGTTATTTTGAAACCCTAGGCACGCCACTGCAGGAACCACTATTTATCAATTTGTTCGTAGCTGCTTACGTAATATTTAATAGTATTTAACATAATTATAATGGAACTTAAAACGGGATATTTACCATGATTATGTATTTATTGTTCGAATTACCGATATTTCGGCATATTACGTAGCCGTGTTGCCCAAATGCAAGACCAAGACGAGACTTAGCCAGTCTTGGTCTTGCGTCATACACCTGGTCTTGGTCTTGATATTGCGTTCCCACTCTTGGTCTTGGTCTTCGCAAGAGTCTTGCAATTAACTATTATCCTATTTTTATAAGCACACGCTAAAGACCGATAAAAGACGACATTCTTTGATAAAAATAATGATTCTTTGGAAGATTAATAAAAAAGATGCGTTACTGGATAGGTATACGTATAGTGTGCCTATGTAGCAATAAAATGTAGATATGTAAATAATATTGTGTGTATTATGTTCTACTTTTGATGGAATTAATCTACATTAATTAAATGAGTTCTTCGGAGACAAGAAAGAAGAAGGAAAAGAGAACAAACACAGAAGACAATTTAAAGAAAGCGTTAAATGAAATTCGAGTGAAGAATAAATCGATAAGACAATTAATATGCAAAGAATATGCTATTCAAAATTGTTGTATTGTTTTGTTGCTTTAAAATAGCCAAAAACTTATTAGTCAAGGTGGATTTTTAGCAATAATAATATACCTTGTGGTTTTAGGGTAAAATTGACAGAACTGATTACTGTTTATTCTTAAAGGTGCAATCATTATTTACCCACTACTTGCCTAATTTTTATCTTTACGGTTTAAGGTTACGGTTTAAGTAAAATACGGTTATTAAGATAGTAGGTATACAATGAACGGAATATGTATAAGTTGCGTGATAGGTTTTCCTAGTGCAGTTACCAGTTTCCCACAAATGAAAAATGTATTATTTATCTGTACCTACAAGAAGTCATTTTAGCTACATTTGTGGAAGAATAATATAATATATAATTTATTCCTGTCTCCGTCCCCCATACTCACCTGCGTAACTGGTCCAAATATTATCCTCGGCGGGCGTGTATTGCGAATCTACGCCGTTCATCTGGAAGTCTTTCATGATATCGTTCAGCGTGCACTTGCCCGTCACCACTGCGGAATGGAGACAGAGATAGTTAAGCCAATAGATTTTCAAGCCACGTAAACGTAGGGCACAATTCACCGTATGCATGAGGTCTGCGATGGGACGAGCGGGCCCAGAAAATGCCTATTCACTCTCGCTTTAAAAGCTGATGGGCCATATGTGGAAGTGAACACAAGCCGGGAGAGAGTTCCACACATTGCCTGTGCACACAATAAATGTGGAGGAGAAGCACTTAGCACGTCAAGAGGGGATCTCAATCGAGTGCGAGTGGTGGTGCCCTGCAGTGTACCAGGAGAGAGATCTGCAGAGGGATCAGGCTATGAAGCTCCTGCGAACACTCTCCAAAGTTCAATCTGTAAAAGACCGACAGGCAAGCAACGTTTCGCCAATGAGCCAGGCTGTGAAGCATTTTTACTAGCACATCGTCGCGTATGAGCCTTTTAGCTCTACGCTCAACTGAGTCAAGTGCAGCAAGCTCGCATTTTTAGAGCCATCCCATAAGTGGCTACAATACTCCATACATAAACAGAACAGAAGGATAGCTACAATACAATACGCTGCAGATTTTACAACACACAAATAAGTCATAACTTGTTAAGTTGGGGCTACAATTACCTACATTACTATCTTCGACTTTTTACGAAGCTACGATTTTTACTTTTATTCATTTCGCCATTTCGGAGTACCCCCATATATAGAACTGGGTTGATAAATTACTTTTTAACCGACTTCTGAAAAAGGAGGAGGTTCTCAATTCGGATGTTTGTTTGTTTTTTTTTTATTTTTTTTTTATTTTCATAAAACCTTTACGTGTGGGAGTCCATAGATTAGATTAGACTTTTAAAATGACTCCTTAAATCATGTTTTCTCAAATTTAATAATTTGAAAGATAAGACGCTTCTAAAGTGATAAAATATGTGTTTATCCTCTAAAATAAGATAACATGATTAAAATAAGTAAAACCGGTCAAGTGCGTGTCGGGCCACGCGCAGTGTAGGGTTCCGTAGTTTTTATAACAGCCAAGTGCGTGTCGTATTCGCTGACTGATCGTTTCGTACCATGCTCTAACTAAAAGCCAAACATGACTACCTAACTAATTTGACTTCCTATACAAATCCTCACCTGATCCGACAATTTTGCACGGAAAGTTTTAATTTTTTTAGAGATTTGTATAAAACTTGTCATAGCCGGTGTTTTGAATTTAAATACGGACACAGAGCTACACTACTAAATCGTCACAAGAAGCTAGCACGATACAACTGGCGCTTAGCGCCATCTATCGACATTTCTATAGAGTTGTTCGAAATTTTCGAGTCAAATACAATTGGTCGACTATTACTCGTAAACTTGTAAAGCCCACTTATGTGTGATAGTTTTCCTTTAAATTTCGTTATATATAGGTACTACTGCCGTGACATTAGAATTTCTAACTATAACCGTTTAGTTGATAGAGGGGGGGACACTTGACTCTAACGAAAATTGGTACTTTAAAGCTTGATAAGTCACGAACGGTTTACTTAATCAAAAAACGGTCTTAGCAAACCACTAATATTTAAAAGACCTATCCAACGATATCCTACACTATGGGAAGAACGAAAAAAAAAATTATCATCCCACTTTACATGTATGGGAGGTACTCTAAATAATTGTTTTTTTTTCAAAATTTTATTTTACCACTTTTTCGGCGTCATTAACGTGTATACTCATGCCAAAGTACAACTTTCTAGTACCAATAGTTTTTGAGCTAAACCGCGGACAGACGGACAGACAGACGGACATGGCGAAACTATAAGGGTTCCTTGTTGACTATGGAACCCTAAAAATCACAACGAAAAAAATGTTGCATATCAATAAACAATTTCAAAGCAAATCGGTTTGAACAAGATATAGGTAGTTAGTAGTGTTTATGATATATTATCAAAAACCGTAAATATAATAATAATAATAATGTTTTATTGACATAAAAATAAATATGTTAATTTTTTTTTTAAGTTCTGACTCCTGAGCTAGGTTACAGCCTACAGGAGTCAGTGTCTTCACCCGCTTGTTGAACAATATTTGCATTGTTATGCCACTAACATAAATTTTAATATAAAAACAATAAAAAAAAAGTTAACCGTAGGTATCGCATGCTTGCTCTTTAAAAAGTGTCGATCTGTATTACATTGATGTGCTTGAGGTGGTTTAAGTGTACGTGTGTGTGCGTGTGTGTGTGTATGCGTGTGTGTGTAAATTAAGTGTTACTGTTCTTTCAATAGGCTTTCAGTTTGTATAACTTTGTCATTTATACAAACACTATGAAAAACAAAGTTATTTTTCGCTAATCTATGTTTGCTACTACCAGAACCTTTCATTGGCGAGTCCGACTCGCAAGTGGCCACTTTTACATAATAAAGGCACAACAACAACTTATTTACAAATTAATACACAGATGCATTAAAAGTCCAGTATAAATTAATCAGTCACTTATAAGCTTACAGCCTTTAAACTAAGGGTCATCAATAAAGGCACACAGAGTCTTTGTAGCAAGAAGCTTTACTGTAAGTGAAGACAAACGCAGTTAAAGCCATAGCTTGCCTGCCTAGCATCCCAACAACGTGATGATATATCATCATTTGCTCAGCCTTTTATTTATTTATTATATTTTGTATAATTTTTAACCAATAAATTCTAAATGTATCTATGTTGCATAAAACTTGCTATATTGTAACATCATTGGAAGAAGTCACTGGCTCCTGAAATACAGGTTTTCAAACCTAGCTCTGGAGGCAGGGTCTCACATCTTTGTAATTTATTTTTCAACACACTTGCTCGTAAAGTGAGCCTTATTATATCGTTCTTAGGGCCATAAACCGAACTATAACATACACGTGCATAATAATATTACACACTAGTGCGTAATAGAATGATCCCTACAAAGTTAAGTTAGTACCTAACTGCAAATTATATGCGAGTAAACAGAGCATTTTCAATTTAACCGGGTAATACAGTTTTTTTTTTTTTTTTTGTAACAACAAAGAGGTTTTATGCCACCGAAAATCTATTTACATTTTTGAAATAAATAAATGTGTCCCTAATTAAGACGAAAAAACATTTATTATTATCAAATTATTTATAATTCACAATAATTTCTTATAAAATATTTGCATTTTATCACAAAAATTATCATTTTGAAGTAGGCTGTATGGCTGTAATCAATCAACTCACATTTGGCGCGTGCAAAAAAAAAAAAATTGCGCGCCATTTCCCAATTTTCCCCTAATTTTCATATTTTGTTTGTATCGCATTTGTTGCTGTGTGGTAAATAATTATAAAAATGTCAGGTTTTAGTACAGAAGATGAACAATTGATTGATTTAACCCCGCCAGAAATACTAAATGCAGCACAAAATGCAAACGAAAGCCTAATACCTGCAAAATCTAGAGAAAAGTATTTAGCTGCTTACGATAGTTTCCTGTAATGGAAGAGCAACAAAAAAACCCAGTCATTTTCTGAAAATGTGTTTTTGGCGTATTTCTCTGAACTCGCCAATACATACTAACCTAGCTCCCTGTGGTGCATCTATTCCATGTTAAGAAGCATGGTTAAGCTCAAACATGGTGTTGATATCAAAACGTACTGTAACCTGATGGCATTTTTGAAGAGACGCTCGGATGGATATATTGGTCGGAAATCTAAAGTTTTGTCACCAGCCGACGTTGAAAAGTTTTTGAATGAGGCTCCGGATAGTCAGTATCTAGCAACAAAGGTACGTTTCATATTTTTAATCGAAACGAATCTACAATATACAAGTGTGTAACTTTAGCATAATTTCTTAAAACTAATTAATTGATTTCTTTGCAGGTTGCCTTAATATTCGGTGTTACTGGTGCTTGTAGACGACAAGAGCTGTACAATATTACAACAAAAGATGTAGAAATCCACGGAGATATGCTTCTTGTCAAAATTACCCAGACTAAAACCAAGATTCCACGATCTTTTACAATCCAAGGAACGTTTCGTGAAATAGTGAAAAAATACCAAGATCTCCGTTCAACAAAAACAAAGAATGACCGCTTTTTCCAAAACTTTCAGAAAGGAAAATGTACTGCACAAACAATCGGTATTAACAAATTTGGTAATATGCCAAGAGAAATAGCGAAGTATTTAGGTTTGCCTGAGGCCGATTTTTACACTGGACACAGTTTTAGAAGAACGTCGGCTACAATGTTGGCTGATTCGGGGGCTGATATACTAACTTTGAAGCGACATGGTGGATGGCGTTCTGACGCAATCGCTGAATCGTACATAGAAGACTCAATTCATAACAAAGCAAAAATCAATGACAAAATAACGCAAGCCATTAATTTGGAGCCAAAGGCAAAAAAGTTTTGCCCCGAACCACAACCATGTACATCTACTAGCGTGAGTTATTTGGTGCCCTCTCCTTCCAGTAATTTGTATGATTTACCTTTGTCGCCGACATTTACACAAGAAGTAAATGAAGGTACTAAAGAAGTGGCAAGTACCAATGTAACACAAACTGTGAAATTGCCATCAAAAACAATCCAATATCGTTTTGAAAATTGTACATTCACCAATTGTTTTAATAATTAAACGATTTATGCAATACATATTTGTTTTTTCCTCGCAAGTGTGTTGAAAAACGTCGTATGATACACGTGTGTATTGATGATTACCGTCCTCGGCTCTCTTAAGACCCTCACCTGACGGCTCGGGTCTCAATGGCGCCTCAGCGGTAATCACCAACATTACACACTTGTACCATAATGTACTATTATGCCAAGAAAGAATTATTATTAAAGAATTATTATTATTATTATATACTTTACTGTACACCTTACAATAGATTTAAGGATACAAATAATAAAACTAGTGTACAATGGGCGGTCTTATCGCACAGAGCAATCTCTTACATACAACCTTTGGATGGACAGAAATTAAAGGAGATAGATTTAGGGCTGTCAGTGTACAACATCATACATAATACTAATTAAACATAATAATAGAAAATACACACACCGGCCCAATTAGAGGAACACAAAAAAGGGATGAAATGTCGAATAGAAGTGGGTCGATTGATATGTAGAGTTTTTTTATGACTTCATATCCACTTAAAAATAAAATTTTGAACTGAATTGGATGTTGACATGTTGCAACTTAAATTAAGTGTTCCTTGAATAGTTTCTGATAAGAATAGTGTTCTGTGCGATGTGAGGTAACTTTGGCTAATTTTACTGTTTGCTTTTGGGAAGAACTCATTATATTGATACAAAATGAGTGATTTACCAGCAACTACGGTCGCCAGAGCTGTAAGCTGTAACCATGATCGAGGAAAGTCACGCCTACCGTTCGGTCAGTCGTGCTTTGGGTTTTTCAGTTTTTATGGTCCATCGCAATGTTCAACGCTATAGGCAGACTTGATCTTACTTCCGTCGACGGGGACAAGCCAGAAAACGGGCAACAACGAGCCATGATGACCGTTTTATAAGGTTACAAACCTTAAGAAATCGTCGTCAAACAGCTGTTCCGACACGAAATCTTTTGAAGGAGGTCCGGAGGTTTAATGTGCGTGTGAGTGAACGTACAGTGAGAAGAAAATTAAACAAAGTTGGATTGAACTAATACGTGCCAGCAAAAGCACCGAAACTTGAGGACACCGAAGAGCGAGATTAGCATTTGCACATTTACACCAAAGTTGGACAAATGAGTGGAGTCAGGTTCTGTTCAGCGATGAGAGTCGCTTTTGTGTTAATTTCATGGATGGAAGGGAGAGGATATGGAGATATCACGGAGAACGCTATGATCAAACCAATTTCAACAGTGGCATACGGTGGAGGGTCAGTTATGGTTTGGGGTGGCATATGTTTGGGAGCCCGCACGGAGCTTGTGGTCATCGAAGTCGATCTCTTACTGCACACTGATACATTACAGACATTTTAGAACCCCATGCCATGCCTTTTGCCCCATTCATAGGCGAAGATTTCATTTTCATGCACGACAACGCTCGGCCACACACAGCGGTCATAGTGCGCAATTACCTTAACGCAGTCGGTATAGCACAAGTGGACTGGCCAGCTCGGTCACCCGACATGAACCCTATAGAACATGTTTGGGACATCATCGGGAGAAGAGTACGAGAGAGAAATCCAGCTCCCAGAAATGTGGAAGAACTAAAGTTGGCATTACTGGAAGACTGGAGGAATTTGCCCCAAGAAATGATTGACAACCTCATTAATGGCATGGTAAGGCGTATCCAAGCTCTCATAAGATCCAGAGGAGGTAACACACGATATTAATTATTCATTTTTTGATTATTCCAAAGAAATTTATTTTAAATTATCATTACCATATTTTGAAAAAAAAAAAATTGTTATCAGTTTTTGGACTTTTAATGAAATCAAAGTTTTTTTCAACCGACGACAAAAAGAGGAGGGTATCAATTCGAGGCGTATATTTTTCAGGACATAATTTTATGTTATTTTGAAGTCTCTTAGATAAATATTCAAAATCCTACCTACTAATCTTCTTACTTCTTCTTCTTACTCTTACTAATATTATAAATGTGAAAGTTTGTGAGGATGGATAAGATAAGATAAGATAAGATTTCTTTATTTGCTCCAAACATGTGTACACATACAGAATAAAAATGCATGTGAGATAACATAAAAATTAAAATAAAGTTCAGACATGTTTGCCTATACGATGGCGTGCAAATGTTTTAAATAATTAATATGACAATTTTAATTTAAACCCAATAATATAAATTGATACAGATTAGCAATAATTAAAAAAATAAATTTCAAAACTATACATCAAAAAATAAAAATATTAAATGTCAAATTATACATAACAAAACGAAACAAAAGTAAAAAAATATCATATGTCAAAAGTAAAAAATAAAATAAAGTCAAATTGTACATGTCAAAACTAAGAATAAAATTTTTAATATCAGAAGTATACATGTCAAGATTAATAACATACAATATTGATTAAATAAATCTATGTCACAGTAAATTGTTCTGCAAGATATTCATTAATATGATAATAAGCTTTATCGGTTAGGAATGTTTTAAGTTGTTTTTTCAGTTCATTATTATTAAGCTCCCTCCAACTTTTAGGTAACTTATTATAAATCACGGGAGCCATGCAGAAAACACATGGATGTTTGTTACTCTTTCACGCAAAAACTACTGAACGGATCTGAATGAAATTTGGCAAGTAGATAGTTTACATCCTGGAATAACATATAGACTACTTTTTATCTCGGAATTCCCACGGGATCGGGATTTTACGCGGGAAAACCCTCCTACGCGAACGAAGTCGCGGGCAAAAGCTAGTATTATAAATGCGAAAGTTTGTGAGGATGGATGGATGTTTGTTACTCTTTCACGCAAAAACTACTGAACAGATCTGAATGAAATTTGGTAAGTAGATAGTTATCATTCTGGAATAACACATAGGCTACTTTTTATCCCGAAATTCCCACGGGATCGGGATTTGCGCGGGAAAACCTTCCCACGCGTACGAAGTCGCGGGCAGAAGCTAGTTATATATAGATAAAAATATGAAATACAATTTTTTTCGAAAATATTGACTTTTTATGTTCCCCTAATTGTGCCGGTGTGTGTACATACTAAAAAATATAATGTATAAATATATACTAAAACATATCATAATAGAGAAAGGAGGGGGAAAACAAATTATAGTGAGAGGGAATGCTCCTTCATCATTCTTTTGAACTATATTAGGATCGGCGTTTAGTCTAACCGGATACAGCCAAGTATTAGTATTTTTAACCGACTTCAAAAAAAGGATGTTTACAATTCGTCTTGAACTTATTTTATTTTATGTATGTTACCTCATAACCAGTGATCGGAGTAAGTAGATTGATTTGAGGTCAATGAACTGGCACGTATATATCAATATGGATATGCCTCCAGGATTTTGTAATAATTAAGATTTTTTAGGCATTTCAAATATTGTAATGTGTAAGATGAAGAATATTATCAATATGAATAAGAAATGTTTAACCCTTTATTATTATTTATATTTTTATTTATTTATTCAACAATGTAATATATAATAATTACAAGCAGCAGATGATAAACTTGCAAGAAATAACTACTAAATTAGTCATATATAAGTTTGAATGGACGCACAAAAGTAAGATTCACTTTATTACTTGATAAATAAGAAAAAAAAAACAATTTTAAACGTTTAACTATCGCATTCTATAAATTTCAAATTTAGTATTTTAAAAATCTTTACATTCACAATATTTGATTCAATCCCGTAAGTATCAAAATGAAATCCCGGAAAAAAGGCTTATCCATGTTATGATTTTTATGACTATTCGTGATGCAAGTACGTAAAATCAATCTACCTACTCCGATCACTGCTCATAACTCAGAGATGGCTGGACCGATTTGGAAAATTCTTTTTGCGTTTGAAAGGCTATACTTTCTAGTTGGTCCCATTGTCGCGTCGCGTTTGGATCTGGAACTCTTCAAATATTATAGGCACACCTATAGCGTTTTGGGTATTTCTTATAGTACCTTGTGCAGTTGCTCTCGAAAAGCACCATTTGAGGAAGTGGAACTGATGATGAAGACCCCAGATGGCCACCGAAACTACTCAATAATAAGTATTTCGTTGATTGCGATTAGATTACTTGAATATGGATGTTAAGCACTTTATGCTCGTCACAATGCATATGGTGAAGTAAAGCTGATGGTGATTTACCAGGAGAACTCCTCAAAAATTAACGGCTCTGCACCGGGAAAAGCAATATTTTGTAAAAGGTGATAAGTAATTGACATTTTGGCTTTTGTAACTAGATAAATTACAAACCGACCCACTAAAAAAAATTTTAGCAACAAATAGAACCGACTTCCATATCAAAACACTACAAAGCCAAAAATAACTTTAATTTCGGAAGTCGGTGTTATTGATTTTGGATTTTCCGTTTTTTGTTCACACCGCCTTCCGAAATTAAAGTTATTTTTGGCTTTGTAGTGTTTTGATATGGAAGTCGGTTCTATTTTTTGCTAAAAAATTATTTTCACGCTTTTTAGTGGGTTGGTTTGTAATTTATCTAGTAACAAAAGCCATAATGTCAACAACTTATCACCTTTAAAATATTGCTTTTCCCTGTGCATAGCCGTTAATTTTTGAGTTCTCTTGGTATTTGACCATCAGCTCTACATCACCATATGTATTGTGACGAGCATAAAGTGTTTTACATCCGTACTCAAGTAATCGAATCACAATCCACGAAATACTTATTATTGAGGAGTTTCAGTGACCATCTGTGGTCTTCATCATCAGTTCAACTTCCCCAAATGGTACTTTTCGGAAGCAACTGCTCAAGGTACTATAAGAATTACCCAAAACGCTATAGGTGTGCCTATAATATTTGAAGAGTTCCCTCGATTTCTCCAGGATCCTATCATCAGATCCTGATTTCGTAACAATGAGAGCAACTAGAAAGTATACCCATTCAAACGCAAAAAGAATTTTTCAAATCGGTCCAGCCGTCTCCGAGTTATGAGGTAATATATACATAAAAAAAAAAAAGTTCAAGACGAATTGTAAACCTCCTTTTTTTGAAGTCGGTTAAAAATAACTTTAATTTCGGAAGGCGGTGTCTTTAGTTTTGTATATATTTTCGTTTTTGACACCGCCTTCCGAAATTAAAGTTATTTTTGCCTTTGTAGTGTTTTTATATGGAAGACGGTTCTATTTTTTGCTAAAAAGTTTTTTATAAAGAGCGAGTACGTATCTGACCTCCACAAAGTAGCGGGGTAACACGACACCTCTTGGCAGGACCAGTATCAAACTTTCAAGCTTCACACTACCCGTAATGACTGTCAAAGATGTACAAATGACGACGGAAACAACGGCTCAACGTTCTTTCTGGAGGAACTTCGATATGTTACGATGGTCACACATCCACGGCCAGACCTCGGCAAAGGTTGTTATTTAGCCACAGGCTAATGAATGTGATGACAAACACTATCACACAATAGGTATAACGGACAGTCCCCTGTGCAGGGCATGCATGGGGACGGAGGAAACGGTAGGACACGTGCTCCTAGAGTGCACGGAAATCACCGAAATACGGAAACGAACCCCCGGGTCACTGAATTCCCTTACATATCCTGAATAGACCGAAAGACCTGATCTGCTTCTGGAGGGATGTTGGCTGGATGGAGTGACGGCCGACACGGCTCACGCACAATGGTCTCGTGCAGAGACTAACTGCGGAAACCACACTACAGAAGAAGAAGAAGATGAATGTGATGATAGATATAGTAACTAAGTGTACTTACGAGCTTCGTAGCTGGCCGAATTCTGCTCGAAAGGCCTGTCCGGCATGTGCTGGGATGGTTGAAAGGCCCATACGTCCTGCGGCGGCCATGATGTTGGCTGAAAGTAATCAAATAAGACGTCTTAGTGGTGAGCTGATTGGGGTGTGAAAACTGAGGATCCTATGTTAAACGAGTGTTGATTCTGATGATCTGTACTGTTGTTTAATGTTCAAACCGGTTGGCGAACTTGAATAACGCGATGTAGATTGTTGTGACCTGTGTTCACATGAGGCAGTAATAGTATAGTCTTCCTGACCGATTTCGGTTACGGCGGCCAATTTCAGCGCAGATTAGTGATCTGCGCAAGAGATATTATAGTGCGCATGAGCGCCGGTGAAAGTCAAAGTCCGATGGGACGACAATCAGAAACGACGAGAGAAATATGTGAATGCCTTTTTTTTTTTTTTTTTAGCGTGGTATAATTATCAAATAAGTCCTCCCACCCCGGGCAGGGTGGGAGGGACTGTCAGTCTTTACTGTAGACTTTACCATCAATTTATATTTTTGAAATCGCGCTATTTGTTAAAACTAACCCTAATCTATTTCCCCGCATGACAGATGTGTTTCCTAGAAATAGACGTGATAACAGTCAACTCTGTCAACACAGGTCTCGGACTGCACTTACGCGCAAGAGTGTTTTTTGTATGGCTCCCATTATTTACAAGTTTCCTAAAAGCTGGAAAGAGCTAAGCTCAGAAGAATTTAAGAGAAATGTAAAATCATTTTTAGCTAGTAAAGCATATTATGATGTAAATGATTTTTTAATGGAGTCGTTTAAATTGACATAATTAATTTAATCTGTTTACTTATGTCAGAATTGTCAATTTTAATGAATATTGTACTATTTTATTTATTTTAATCATAAACTTTTGTTAATATTTGCACACCATGACAATATGGTTAACATGATTGTTAGCACGACTTCATGTACTTGTAACACCTTGCATGCATTTTTGTTGTTTATAAGATGTATGTACACTAATGTTTGAGCAAATAAAGTTATTTGAATCTGAATCTGATATCAGACGCTGGACCAACGACTTTACGTACGTTGGCGGTGTGAAATTCTACACTACCCGACCAGGGAATGGAACCCGAAGTTATTATAATAATAATAATCATTCTATATTTCAGACAAGATCCACAACAATAAAAACTTACAATTCTAAATGTTAGTAACATAATTTAACTTACATACTATGTTAGTACTTATAAGTCGAGTCGCCAAGTCGAGCAAAAAAGCGGCACGGCCGCACGGTGGGCTGAAAAACGGCTTTCATAGACTTAGGCATTTTATTTTGCAAGTGCCAGTTTTTGTGCCGGATATCACTTCTATTTGTTATAACAATATACAAAAATGACACCAGAATTGATTCTGCACAAAAACGAAGGAATTATAATTTTTTTACGAAAATTTTGTATGGAGCTAGTATGAAAAATCGAAATATCTCTGAAACGGCAGCGATAACCGTAATATCCTTATAGGAGGTTTTAGTACTAATTATTTATGATTTTTTGACATACGTTACATAATGGTTGTAGATGCCTTTTTTTTTTTTTTAAATCGTCAAAATATTTTTATTTATTTTTACATATTTAAACGTTCCTTTTAGTGTTTAAGTTGAAGAATTCAGAGCTTTAACAACTCTTAACATAAAATAGCATCACCCCTATAGACCTGAAGGACTAGACAGAGGTGTGTAGTATCTTGTTGATCTTGTAAGATTTCCAACAATACCAAATAGTTGAATATCAGTGTCAAAGTGCCCATGCTGTCGCTTCTTTTAGAAAGATAGGGGAATGAAATTGTTAATTGATCATACCCTAAAAGTATGATTACAACATAACCGGACACATAATAATATCGACACAAAAGGAATTTTAAAACCTTGCATACGTTCAAAATACAAAATAACATATTGTGTAGTCATCTAATGAGTCTGATGACAAGTAATTAAGTAATTAGAATGATGGTTGTAGTCTTCTGATTCTAATGAGCCTATTAAGTGATTAAATGATTTGAAATATCTCGCAACAATACCAACTAAGAACTGCATTCACCTTTTTATAATTAGTGAGCTAATGTGATTTGCTAATGTTGATTAGTTCTACTATGAGTTCTACGAAATGTTTTTGACGATTATAAATTTTTATTATCATATCTTTTATAACTTTAATGAGGGTAGTTAACTAATTATTGACTTTATACAATAAAAGGGCTATAATTTTGTTCCATAATTTAGATTGTTCACAACCGTGTAACTGCTAACACTAAAACTATTTGCTTTGCGACTACAAAATCTTAGAATGGAAAGTTTAATCACCAACTTAGATTTGTTTGTTCTTCTAAAAAGTGAGTGTCCTTCATTTAATCATGAAGTATTGTTTAGTGCAACTGTGTCCCGCATAGGCGATTGCCTTTCTGCCGAAGATCAAGTAAATCTCAAAAAATTTTGCCGGAGATTCACGCGAGCTGCTTTAAACAGGTGGCAGAAATCTAAACGATTCTTTGATAAGTTTAGAAATACGTACGGAGAGTGGTTGCAAGCAAATATTGATTGGCCGAGTTGCGTGCAAACTTTAATAAATCAAGAACCAACTGTTGATGAGATACCAAGAGCACGCTCAGTCTCTCCAGAACCATCGACATCATCGACTGTTGGAACAATGACAAAAAGGTCCCGAAAACCATTCAAAGATCTGGGAAGCAAACAGAAAAAGAGAAGATCTAGTGAGCACATAGGCGAGGATTCCTGTGAATTGGCATATGCAGCTGCAGCACGTTTAAAAGAAGAAGGTTATGAAGATATCGCATCTGTAATCAATTATATGATCAAAAATCCAGAAGCTGCCGTTAAAATCAAGGAAAGCATTAAGAAAACAGTAATATTTACACCAGAGAAAGCACTTGGATTGCTTCTTTCACTTAAGCTTTCAAAGTGGCAATATATTACGTTGCGAGAGACTGCCATTCGGGAAGGTGCTAAGGATATTTACCCATCCTACTATAAACTGCAACAAACTAAGCTTGCATGCTACCCTCCTAATCAATCAGTATCAGTTACGGATTCATCACCTAGAATGACACTTCAAGCTTTACTTGACATCACGGTGAAGCGGATTCTTCAAAGTCTTTCTGATAATGTGGAAAATAAGCAGTTAAAGCTGATATCGAAGTGGGGATTTGATGGTGCTTCCAATCAAAGCCGATACAAGCAGAAAATGGACGGCGAGCATGATGATTCAAGCATTTTCATGACCTCCTTGGTGCCACTGAAACTGACAGATGGAGATAATACTATATGGACAAACCCGAAACCATGCTCAACTTTTTATTGTCGTCCGGTTCAGTTCACTTTTGTAAAAGAAAGCCATGCAGTTGTCATTGATAACAAAAGAAAAATGGATGAGGAAATTGAGGCCCTTAACCCCACAGAGTGCATTAATAGTAACAGGGTGACTCATAAACTAATGATGACAATGATCGACGCAAAAGTCTGCACGTACCTTTCTGAAGCTAGATCAAATGCATCATGCTACCTGTGCTTAGCAAAACCAACAGAAATGAACCACTTAGATGCTGTAACATCAAAAACTGTGTGTTCTGACATATATGAATTTGGCCTATCATCCCTACATGCCCGTATAAATTGCATGGAATGTCTGTTACACATTGCGTACAGACTTGACTTCAAACAGTGGGCAGCAAGAAGTAATGAGCATAAAGATATGTTACAAAACAGAAAAAAAAACATTCAAAATAAATTTAAAGAGGAGCTCAATCTGTTAATTGATATAGTAAAACAAGGCTCGGGAACTACCAATGACGGGAATACCGCAAGGAAGTTTTTCGAGTTTCCCAATAAAACTGCAGCTATTACTGGGTTGGATCAAAACCTGATAAAAAGATTTGCTGTTATTTTGCAAGCAATAACATCTGGTGAGAAGATCGATGTCATCAAATTTAAAGATTTTGCTCGCAAAACAGCAGAAAAGTACGTGGAATTATACGACTGGTACTACATGTCATCAACCGTACATAAACTATTAATACACGGAGCTGACATAATCGAAAAAAATGATATTGTCCCGATTGGGACTCTCTCGGAAGAAGCCTCAGAGTCTCGAAACAAAGATTTTAGGAGGTTCCGGGAACATTATTCGCGGAAAAGAAGCAGGCAAGATTCTAATCAAGATATCCTAAATATGCTTGTTGTTTCTTCGGATCCTTTTCTAAGTGCACAAAGGCCGAAGTTAGATGCCAAAAGGAAGACAACCTTTTTTGCTGAAACTCTCGACCTAATACAGTTTCCGGAAACTGAGTTCGAGTTTGTAGGTATATCCGATCTGGATTCTGACTCGGAATTGGAGTCCGACAACGAAAGTTGTAAAGAAAATTTGTAAAATTTAAATATTTTTCTTTATGTTCTTTTGTTATTTATGTTAGTTTATTGTACCAATATGTTTAGTTAATAATTTCATAAATTATAGTTTCAAATATGTATTTTGTATAATTGAATTTATTAGATATTATTTTTGTTACTTCTGTTTTATTTAAATTACCTATCAATAAAAAGTTTATATACAGTCTTTTTTTTTTCACATATTCTTAATATTTGGGGAAAAAGCATGCTTCCTAACGATGTTCTTAACTTTGACACAGTTCATGGATCGTTTTGAACAGTTTCATATGTTAAAATAAATAATGTTAGTACTATAATCCCCTATAAGGATATTATTATTATTATGTGTCCGGTTATGTTGTAATCATACTTTTAGGGTATGATCAATTAACAATTTCATTCCCCTATCTTTCAAAAAGAAGCGACAGCATGGGCACTTTGACACTGATATTCAACTATTTGGTATTGTTGGAAATCTTACAAGATCAACAAGACACTACACACCTCTGTCTAGTCCTTCAGGTCTATAGGGGTGATGCTATTTTATGATAAGAGTTGTTAAAGCTCTGAATTCTTCAACTTAAACACTAAAAGGAACGTTTAAATATGTAAAAATAAATAAAAATATTTTGACGTTTTTTTTAAAAAAAAGGCATCTACAACCATTATGTAACGTATGTCAAAAAATCATAAATAATTAGTACTATAACCCCGTATAAGGATATTACGGTTATCGCTGCCGTTTTAGAGATATTTCGATTTTTCATACTAGCTCCATACAAAATTTTCGTAAAAAAATTATAATTCCTTCGTTTCTGTGCAGAATCAATTCTGGTGTCATTTTTGTATATTGTTATAACTAATAGAAGTGATATCCGGCAAAAAAACTCGCACTTGCAAAATAAAATGCCTAAGTCTATGAAAGCCGATTTTCAGCCCACCGTGGGCCGTACCATTCTTTTCTCGAAGCAACTCAGGCCATTTTCGACCCCCTATAACTTCGTTGTGGATGAAACTAGAAGCCTGAATTTTTAGTAACCAAACAGGCATTGTATAAACACGGTATATTTCAAATTTCATTCAATTTGAACCAGTAGTTTAAGAATTATAATGAGTCAAAGTTCCTTAATTTTGTAAATTTTGTCACTCACTGACTGACCGATCATCAAAAGTCTAAAGCACTTCTAGCAGACATAGAAGCTTCAAATTTAGAATACAATTAGTGTTTAGTATATGAATCAAGGAAAAACTATAATATTTTTCAATTACGTTCCAATTTTCTAGATACATCAACTGCATAAATAACTTTGTAATCCCATATAAATATATAGGATTACAAAGTTACATTTGCAGTTAATTAATCAGTGTACCTGTATAATATAATGAAATAATAGATGTAGACGGGTACTTTTTTTTTTTGGTGATAAATATCATTGAATGACTTCTTCCGCTCGGGTGTATCAGAATTCTACTGACTAAAAACCCACCCTGTTCCTTCGTAAGCCCTAAAGTTCCGGGGCCGCGGTATCTCGATGGAACTTTCCCATAAACCCCGACAGGCAATGGCCCTATGAGGCCCCGTCACTGGTATTAACAGCTTTTTGAGGCGCGCGTGGAACACAACGCGCCGCCGACCCGGGCCTGGTCCTTACCGGACGGTGAGCGACCCCTGCTCGCCATCCGCAGGCCCGCGCCTTCGGTGGCCCGAAATCGACTCGCGATCCACGACGCCCGGGGCGTCTCCCCCGGCGGCTGGGGCGCGAGGAAGAGAGTTGCCTCTCCCTCGCACGTTAGGCCTCCTTCTTCGCTAGCATGACTGCTTCGCAGCAGGAGGTGACTGCATCCCATTCCCTCTCGCTTCGCACCATGGTCTAAACCAGAGCAGGGCGCGAGAAGTCACCGCCGCCGATCGCCTCTATGAGGATACGACGGTGCTCCACCCATGCAGGGCACACCTCGACCATATGCTCCACCGTGTCTTCCAGTGTAGATAGGTACCTAGATATAATAATTATGCTCAAAGGTAACTTGTTAAATGGTCAACGGAATAAAAAAGCAAGAAGTATTAAGAGTATTGGGGAGTATTAAGTAGAGTAAATTGCCCGAAATTGCATAATTACTTACTTATGGATCTAGGGGCACGGCAGTGCCCCCGCCAAGTCGAGCAAAAAAGCGGCACGGCCGTACCATTCTTTTCTCGAAGCAATTCAGGCCATTTTCGACCCCCTATAACTTCGTTGTGGATGAAACTAGAAGCCTGAATTTTCAGTAACAAAACAGGCATTGTATAAACACGGTATATTTCAAATTTCATTCAATTTGAACTAGTAGTTTAAGAATTATAACGAGTCAAAGTTCCTTAATTTTGTAAATTTTGTCACTCACTGACTGACCGATCATCAAAAGTCTAAAGCACTTCTAGCAGACGTAGAAGCTTCAAATTTAGAATACAATTAGAGTTTAGTATATGAATCAAGGAAAAACTATAATATTTTTCAATTTCGTTCCAGTTTTCTAGATACATCAACTGCATAAATAACTTTGTAATCCCATATAAATATATAGGATTACAAAGTTACTTTTGCAGTTAATTAATCAGTGTACCTGTATAATATAATGAAATAATAGATGTAGATGGATACTTTTTTTTTTTCTTGGTGAAAAATATCATCGAATGACTTCTTCCGCTCGGGTATATCAGAATTCTACTGACTAAAAACCCACCCTGTTCCTTCGGAAGCCCTAAAGTTCCGGGGCCGCGGTATCTCGATGGAACTTTCCCGCAAACCCCGACAGGCAATGGCCCTATGAGGCCCCGTCACTGGTATTAACAGCTTATAGAGGCGCGCGTGGAACACAACGCGCCGCCGACCCGGGCCTGGTCCTTACCGGACGGTGAGCGACCCCTGCTCGCCATCCGCAGGCCCGCTCCTACGGTGGCCCGAAATCGACTCGCGATCCACGACGCCCGGGGGCGTCTCCCGCGGCGGCTGGGGCGCGAGGAACAGAGTTCCCTCGCACGTTAGGCCTCCTCCTTCGCTAGCATGACTGCTTCGCAGCAGGAGGTGACTGGATCCCATTCCCTCTCGCTTCGCACCATGGTCTAAACCAGAGCAGGGCGCGAGAAGTCGCCGCCGCCGATCGCCTCTATGAGGATACGACGGTGCTCCACCCATGCAGGGCACACCTCGACCATATGCTCCACCGTGTCTTCCAGTGTAGATAGGTACCTAGATATAATAATTATGCTCAAAGGTAACTTGTTAAATGGTCAACGGAATAAAAAAGCAAGAAGTATTAAGAGTATTGGGGAGTATTAAGTAGAGTAAATTGCACGAAATTGCATAATTACTTACTTATGGATTAACTTTAACCGAGACGTTTGACGAGTGCGGCATTAATTATTACTAACTAATGCAAAAGACGTACGTGCGTATTCATATGTGCGTATCAAAGCCTCCGAAAAAAACCCATAGAGACAGGGAGTGGGCTTTGAAAAAAACTTTAGCTGAAGTTCAAAAAGTAGTACCGGAAAATAAAAAAGGAAGGCTACCTACAAAAATAAGAAAAGCTCATAAGACAGAGAGAGGGCTTTAAGAAAACTCGTTGTTGGTATACAAGAAGTAGAAGGTACCGGAAAGGAAAAAAGTAGGACTTTCTACAAAAAGCAATGAGATCCCATAAAAAACAATACTTGTCAAAAACCCAAGTCTCGCAACTAAGTTGTTCTACCGTAAAAAGTTGTGATATCCATGTAATACCAAGTCGGTTATTAATTTATTCAGTCCCTACTTAAGGGACCTTCTGTCTTAAGTTGTTACGTAATTGTCTAACCTAACGACATCTTATAGTGACCATATCAATATTAAAAATCTTTACCGTTATAAATAAATAGATTGACTTGGCAATCGCAATAAACAATTTAATTTATATATGTATTACTTGTGAGATATATTGTGTTTTCATGCGATGGCCGAGTCAATCTATTTATTTAAAACGGTAAAGATTTTTAACATTGATATGGTCACTATAAGATGTCGTTAGGTTAGATAATTACGTAACAACTTAAGACAGAAGGTCCCTTAAGTAGGGACTGAATAAATTAATAACCGACTTGGTATTACATGGATCTCACAACTTTTTACGGTAGAACAACTAAGTTGCGAGACTTGGGTTTTTGACAAGTATTGTTTTTTATGGTAATACTATTATAGAAAAGACTTACAATTATAGAAGTTAGTTAGTACAGAAAATTTGCTCACAAATTACGTTAGTACTTGTACAACTGACAGGGTGCTCTCTATGAGATGCTTGATAATGAGGCTTTCATCATGTCTGTCAGCTATAACTCTCAGGAGGCTGTTGCGACTGTCCCTCAATCTGGCCAGAAGAGACGCATTCTTTTTGCGTATCACAGCTGCAAAGCTGTCTATTCTGGTTTGTGCAAACATTGCTGATGCACTGCAATATCGTGGCAGTCGCAACAGCGCCCTTATTAGATTCGCAAGTCGCCACAGAATTTGAAAATTTTTTCACTGACATTCCCGTATCGACAACCAAGTCGCTAAAATCATCTCCCATTGCTGCAGAAACATTACTTAAAAAAAATGTGCCAGTTTGTAGTTCAGAGTTTAAATTCCAACATGTTACTTCTAATGACATCATCAAAACTTTTAATTCTTTGAATATTAAAAAGACTGCAGACCTGTGGGGTAATTCTGTTGAAGTTACTAAGTCAATTATACACATTATTGCTCCTACATTAGCTGTTATATTTAATAATTGTATTGATTGCGGTGAGTTTCCTGATCTAATGAAATATAGTAAAATAATCCCACTATTTAAATCGGGTAGTACATCTGACCCTACTAATTATAGACCTATTTCTGTACTGCCCACTTTCAGTAAAATTTTTGAGAAAATTATTTTAATGCAGATGCAAAGATATTTTAATAAACACAAATTGCTACATAATAAACAATTTGGTTTTACAAAGGGTCGTTCAACAACTGATGCCGGTGTTGAACTTTTAGGACACATTTATAATGCATGGGAAGATAAATGCGATGCGTTGGGCATTTTTTGCGATTTGTCTAAGGCGTTTGACTGTGTTCCCCATGAGACATTAATCAGGAAACTGCACCACTACGGATTCCGGGACTCCTCTCTGAATCTTTTAACCTCATACTTGAGTGAAAGGATTCAGAGAGTCGATGTGAACGGCAAAAGATCGCCGGGATCTGTGGTCAAGATGGGGGTCCCCCAAGGCTCAATTTTAGGTCCCTTTTTGTTTCTTATTTATATAAATGATTTGCCGTACCTGATCAAAAATCATGACATAGTGTTATTCGCTGACGATACTTCTCTTTTATTTAAAATTAAACGTCAACAGCAGGTTACTGAAGAAGTAAACAGAGCCCTTGCGACTGTAGTTAGCTGGTTTAATGTTAATAATCTTCTTCTTAATGAGAAAAAAACCAAATGCCTAAAATTTACGTTACCTCATGTTAGACAAGTGAATACTAGTGTATCAATAAAGGGCGAAATATTGAAACCCGAAGATACCACAGTATTCTTGGGCATAACTTTGGATGCGAAGCTTCAGTGGGGCCCCCATATAGATAAATTGTCAAAAAAGTTAAGTTCTGCAGCATATGCCGTTAGAAAAATACGTGGATTAACTGATATCGAAACAGCACGTTTAGTCTACTTTAGTTACTTTCACAGTGTGATGTCATACGGCATTTTACTTTGGGGAAATGCTGCCGACATTCACACAATATTTGTATTACAAAAAAGGGCCATTCGTGCAATTTATAAATTAAGTCCTAAGCACTCCTTAAGAGACAAATTTAAAGAGATTAATATTATGACTGTGCCATCTCAGTATATTTATGAGAATCTCTTGTATGCACACAAAAATATTAATCTGTTTAAAAAATACAGTGATATTCATAGTGTAAATACAAGGAACAAAGACAAATATGTCATTCCTAAAACAAGGTTGAAAAAAATAGGTGGTTCGTTTAGATGCCAATGTATACGTTTTTATAATAAAATTCCTAGCCATATTCAAGAACTAAGTATTCATAAATTCAAATTGTTTATAAAACTTAAGCTCTGTCAGAAAGCTTTTTACAGTGTTAAAGATTATATTGAGGACAAGAAGGCTTGGGAATGAGATGCTCCAGTGATATACGTGTGCCTTTTTTATTTCTTTTTAAAATTATGATTGATGATTTATTTTTGATTAATTAAAATTTTGCTTTCTCAAGTATTGTATATACCTATTAATTTTTGTTTTTGTTTGTTGTTTTTTTATATTGTTGTTTTTTTTTTATATATATATATAATTATTTCATTATTGTAAATGTGAGGACGATGTAGGTTATTCTTTCTTCATTGTTTTTGCTTTCACTATAATTTATTTAATGATGTCAAGCAGTTTGAGTACTTGTGTGGCCTACCCAAAGGTCCTTACTTTGGTATTGTTCGTCAAATTGTTGAGCTCCTTAAGTTCTAAGTTGAGCTACACGATAACTGACAAATGCTTGCACTGTCTGGACAGGTCCGCTCAAATTTGCGTGGTTATTTCCTCAAAAGAATACCACAGACATGAACCTACATGCTTCTCATATACAAATACAAATTGTCTGGACTTTAAAAGAGACTATGACCTCTGAGTTTGTTTCGGTGTTTCTTCTCAGAGTAGTCAGTTAGGAAATACCGGCCTCATCTAGCTAAACTTAACACGCAAAAAAACATGACGTGTAAAAGTGTTATTTATAACCAATTTACAAAATAAATATTTCATTTCATTTCATTTCATTTCATTTCATATTTCATTTCATTTCATATTTCATTTCATTTCATTTCATTTCATTTCATTTCATTTCATTTCATTTCATTTCATTTCATTTCATTTCATTTCATTTCATTTCATTTCATGAGAGCATTGCTGTATTGAACACGAAAGGCATTTGCGGCACGTTTGGTACAGTTGATCCATAAGGCACTTGAGTACAGGGATTTACAGTATGCTTTAAGAAGTGTAATTTTCACCGCATCTGTACCTACATCGAGCAAACCTACGGGCCAACATATTCGCCCGCACCGCCAATGCCCGCCCTCCCGTTCTACATCACCATCATCCTCAAGGTCATCAGCAACGATATGTCCAAGGTATTTGAATTGATGTACCCTACGTATCGGGACATTGTTTATTTTTGCCGGTGGTACATATTCTGGACATTTCTTACCAATGGCCTTAAAGACCATGAGTTCCGAGTTTTTCACATAATACAGTAACCAATGGTCTCACAGACAATGCACAGCTGAAACTACCGGACGCAAGAAGCTGAAATTTGGCATGTATGTTTCTTGGAGAGTGTAGGGGAGCACTAAGAGAGGATTTTTGAAAGTTTCCTCTATAAAGAAGTAAAAAAGGAAGTCCTAGTTTGAATTTATGAAATCGGTCCAGGCGTCTTTGAGTAATTGACATCCTATGGGGAACATACATCTTCCTAATCTTATCTTACTAATATTATAAATGCGAAAGTTTGGATGGACGGACGTTTGTTACTCTTTCTCGTAAAACTTTAGTTCAAGTCCTGGAATGACAACACAACCTTTTTAACCTGAAATTTCTAAGGGATCAGGATTTACACGGGAAAAAACCCAAAGTATGCGGACAACAGTACCGTCTAGGTACCGTGTCAATCCAATACACTGTAACTACAAAAAACTAAATTTGAGATTTTTTTCTGTTTTTCGAAGATTACTCCAAAAGTTACTTTGGAAAGTATTCAGTGTTAGGTATCAAAGGTAATTTTATAAGTAATCTAGCCATCTAGGTTTCATATACAAGTAGAATATACACAACAAATAATCGTGAATAACTTGAATTGCCATAATAGTCGTCAGAAGCAAATGAAGAAATTGTTATGACAATACCCTGTATGTTATAGAGTTACAGTGTATTGACTTGATAAAACAGGGCCTAGAAATATATCATAGGAGCTTGCAGTCGGATTTTTTTTAGATGGAGTCTATCATATGTATTGTAAAATAAAATATCGAGTTAAAAACTCGTAGGTTCACAATTAGGTATTATATTATATTGTATAAATGATAAATGATCTTTATTTTGCAAATTGGTTATTAAATAAAACTTTTACACGTCATTTTTTTCCGTAAATATTAACTAGATGAGGCCGGTGTTTCCTAACTGACAACTCTGAGAAGAAACACCGAAACAAACTCAGGGGTCCGTCCCTTTTAAAGTATAATATAATACTTTGTATATATAATTAGGTAAATATGCTATATCTCAAAAACTGCAGACCCGATCTCGTTCAAATGAACTTTCGTTGAAAGTTTACATTAAGAGCCATTAGACGTTTTTTCGCAAATTTCTAAGATTTCAATCGCCTGCTTTACCATCTTACGTCATACTTTGAATTTTTAAAATACATGTCTAAAATAGATCAATTATTAATGAAGTGTTTCGTCGTTTCACATTTACTTAAAACATGTGCATCGCTTTGTCGTGAGTAATCTCCCAAAAGTAGTTTACTGAAAAATCATCGTAGAGTCAACTTCAGATTCCGGGATCTATGACTAATGTTCACAAATTCAGGTGAAAAAAATATGGATAGTATAAGACATATACTTGATTTGTGAACTAATGTTCAATATTCAGGATTATTTATTGCATTATTTAGAAAAAAAATAAAAACTACTGTCTATTTTTAGGTGCTGTAGCGCAAATTTGTCGCGATTATTCGCATTTAATAAGGCGTAATTTCGGTAAAAAAATTACGTCAAAATAAACTATGTTCTGTGAAGAATTCAAATAAATAGTTTTTATGACAATGCGATCATGTAATTTTGTAATAACATGATTTTAAGAACGCTCTAAATTACTATATATTACGTTGCCCAAGCTAGCTGCATTCAGTGATCATTCCGCTTCCGACGCTCGCCCGCGACGGTCGTACCGCTCCGCGCTCTCGATCGTTCCGTGCCTGAGTCATCGCTACGCTTCGTCACGCTCGCCGTGACGTCACTCGTAGTCGCCGACTACGACGCCTGGTCCGGATCCGCCTTTTTCGAGGCGGTGAAGGATATCCTGTTTCTATAACAGAGTATCGTCAAAAACAATTTGGTTTGGCCCCTTCAGGGTAAAACCACAGTTTCGTGGTCCTTGGTTGGAAACCTCACGGTGTCAACAATACCAAGGGGGTGCTGACCCGACGCACCCGCTGATCCCCTTCAGGGTGAAGCAGTAAATTGGAGTCGAGTGCTAGGTTTTGGCCTTGGGGGATCTCCTAGTCAAACCTAGTTACTGAGTTTCCTTTTCAGCTACACACCTAGTGTCGGTTGGGTGTGTCTACCCCTTCGCACTAGACCCAATAGGGCCCGGTTCGCACAATAAGACTGGCGACCGGTTACAAGCTTAGGGCTCACCATTAGGTACTCACCTCCCAGTCTCTACCCGACTGGGAGGGTTACACATCCCCGGACCCATCCATCCGGGGAGTTAGGCCAGTTAGGCTTTAAATAGGCCCCCCGCGGGAGAGAAATCTCCAAAATTTCCCCATTCAATTTTGATCCAATTGCCAATCATGGCGAACTCCAATATTTTGGAGATTCTGTTAGAAATCCTTAGGGAAAACCCTACTATTTCCGCCAAATATGGCGGAAAAATCCAGCGTGAAATCGCTAATTGTCCCCCGGCTACCGAAGCCAACGTCGCTGATTTTAGTGACGCGCTTGACAGCCCATTATCTCCCCCGCTTGCCGATCAAGGCATCCCGGTAGGTCAGTTCACGGAAGTATTTATTAACTCCGATCCCATTGTTCGTCAAACAACGAACGACTTCCAGGTAGATAGCCCTTTATTGCCCCCGCCCGCCGACAAAGTCGTGCCGATCGCCCGATTCCCGAAATCACCCATTGTTTCCGGCCCACCTGCTAATCCCATTGTTCCTAAAACAATGGACGCCGCGCAGGTGTGCGCTGCACCTGAATTCCGTGAAATGGACACCACTGAACCTGTGTCCAATAACAACTCTGACAATGATTTGTCATCATGCCCCTCGTCCTCGGAAGACGACTTTCAAGTCGTCACCGGTGGCAAGAGGAAGAAAGGGAAAACCTCCCAGGCCAGCAAGGCCAAAAAGACCACCGCGTCGCCCCCGTCCCCAACTCAAACGCCCGTTCGACCCGCTAGCCCCGCCCCAACTACCTCTGCTCGAGCACAGAATAGTCGTCCCGCCAGCCCAATAGCCCAAACTTCCTCAGCCCAAAGGAAGCAACGCCCTCCGCCCCCCTTTTACATCCAGGACAAGGGTAAATGGACTGATGTGTCCAAGATGTGTGTTGATCGAAAGATCAACTACACAAACGCCCGTGCCTGCCAAAATGGCATTAAAGTCACGTCGAACGACTATAGGGAACTATATCGCGCCCTCCGTGAAAGGAATATTTCCTTTCACACTTTCTCCTTCCCCGAGGACACGCCCACTCGTGTTATTATTAAACGTGTCCCTAAAGAAATCCTAGTACAGGATATTAAAGACGACCTTGCCGATCAAGGTATACCAGTGATCGCCGTCCATCGCTTACATAAAGCGAGAGGCGGTGAATTGTACGACATGGTTCTTGTCATTTGTGAACCAACCGAAGGTCATCACCCAATATTTAAGATTAAGTCTATTTGCTCCCTATCCGGTATCTCAATAGAAAAGCCCTACAAAACCGCAACAGTGGGACAATGCCACCGTTGCCAACTGTATGGCCATGCGCAGAGCAACTGCTATGCGACTCCCAGATGCGTCAAGTGTCTGGGCGAGCATAGCACTGCGGACTGCCCACGGCCTAAAGACCGAACCCTCTGTTCGGAACCACCCAGCTGCGTTCTCTGCGGCCAGACCGGTCACCCGGCAAACTACCGCGGCTGTCCCAAAGCCCCCAAACTCGCTCCTAAATTAGCGAAGCGCGCCAACGCCCGCCAACAGAGAGAGGCACCTTCTTCTCAAATTCCCCAACGTCTCGCTCCTCAGAGACCGTCCCCGTGGAACAGGCTAAACCACGAAAAAGCCTTTCCCTCCTTGGCCCCTGCCAAACCTTTGCAGGCACTGATGGATATACCCATCGCAGCGCAGATCCTGCCTATAGCCGTGGCTACAGAGCCCACAGCCAGTCACAAACCCGCGCCTCAAACCACTGCTGCTCCTGCAGTCAAACAACCGCCCAATCCCTCACCCGTCGCGCAAATAACGGCAAAATTACGACGGTAATGTACAGCCAAATATTCAGCACACACAGTGATGTGGTGCTAGGTCTCGACCAGATGGATGCGATGGACTGATCCAATGGATTCCCAACGCACAAACCACACTAGGCCTCGATCCCTCAAATTAGGTTTTTTCAACGCCAATGGAATTTTCAACCAACGCGCCGAAATAACTAAATTCCTCCGCGACCACCAATTAGACGTCCTCCTTATACAGGAGACCCTTTTGAAACCCCACCGCGCTGATCCCAAAATTGCGAATTACCGTCTAGTTCGCAATGACAGAACACGTTGCCACGGCGGCGGTACCCTTATTTATTATAGAAAGGAGTTATACTGCATCCCTCTGACCCCACCCGCGCCTCTCTCTCACCTAGAGTACTCTGCCTGTCGACTAGGCATGACTGGTCATCCTCCGATAACCATCATCTCTGCCTACCATCCCCCACCATCGGTCGCGTCTCTTGCTTCAGACGATCCTATCGCGCTCACCAGCGATCTCACGACTCTCTTCGGCCTGAGTGACTCCGTCTTACTAGCGGGCGATCTCAACGCCAAACACCCCGCTTGGAACAGCAACACGACAAATGCCAGAGGCAGAATCGTGTATAACCTAGGCGCGACCCTAAACTACGACGTCATCGCTCCGATGACTCCCACCCACTACCCACACGACCCCAACCATAACCCCGATGTCCTCGATGTGGCGCTCCTAAAGAATGTAAACCTCCGTTTACACTCCATAGAAGCGCTTCACGAGCTCAACTCGGATCACCGTCCCGTTATCCTACACCTAGGTTCCCGCTCGGGTAACCATGATCCTACCCAACCTCCTCCGACCCAATTGATCACCGACTGGAGGAAAGTAAGTGAAAAACTGAAATCCACCACGTCGCCTCAATTGGACACCATTCCTGACCACATAGTCTCAGTCGCTGACACGACGGCGGCGACCGACGCGCTTACAAATCACGTACAATCCGTCCTGAACGATTGTTCAAGGGAAGTTCCTGTAGTGGAAGACCACCGCTGGAAACTCCCGGACGATGTACGGAATCTGATAACCGAGAAGAACGCAGCCATCCGTGCGTACAGCGCTTTTCCCTGCGCCGCAAACAAAGCTCACATGCGCAACTTACAGCGTGCTGTAAGGAAACGCATTACCGAGCAGCGTAATGCGAGCTGGGACAAGATGCTGAGCGAACTTGAGCCCACCCATCTTGCCTTCTGGCAGCTTCAGAGGAAGTTACGATCCACTGAAGAGGCCACAATGCCTCCTCTCATTCGTCCCGATAAGAGTGTCGCCTTCGATAACTCTGAAAAAGCAGAATGCCTAGCCGACAGCCTAGCCCAGTGTTCTCCCAGCTCTCAACCAGTAGACCAAGCCCACCTCGATATGGTGAACGCCGAAGTCGAACGTAGAACTTCCCTTCCGCCCGTCGAAGATCCCGATAATCCACTGGCCCCCATCACTCCTGATGAGGTCCAGGATATCATTAAAAGTCTCCAACCGCGAAAAGCCCCTGGCTCCGACGGCATCACCAATCGGGTTTTCAAACTTTTCCCCGCCCAGCTTATAGTGCTAATGACTGCCATCTTCAATGGTGCATTGAGCAATAATATGTTCCCCGCAACCTGGAAACAGGCCACCGTCATAGGTATTCCCAAACCAGGCAAGCCCAAGTCTGACCCGTCTAGCTACCGTCCCATTAGCTTACTCAACGTCCTTGGTAAAATCTATGAAAGGCTTATATATAAGCAGCTCAAAGATTTTGCCGAAGCAAAGAGTCTTATACCCAATGAGCAGTTTGGATTTAGAACCGAACACTCATGTATCCAACAAGTCCACCGCATCATAGAACACGTCAGCGCCGGCTTCCAACGGGGCGCAATAACGGGAGCCTTATTCTTCGACATAGCGAAAGCGTTCGACAAAGTCTGGCACAATGGCTTAATCTATAAGCTATACCAACTCGGCGTGCCTGACCGTCTCGTGCTCATCCTACGGGACTTTTTATCGAATCGCACTTTTCGTTAGCGAATTGAGGGGGAGCTTTCCTCCCCCCATCCCATTCGCGCAGGAGTTCCTCAAGGCTCCGTACTATCCCCCCTCGTTTTCACGCTATTCACTAGCGATATCCCCAAGCACAAAAATACTCAGCTAGCCCTATTTGCCGACGATACGGCTATCTATTATACCGGTCTTAAACCCGATGCCATCGCTCGCACTCTCCAAACTTCCGCAAACACTCTGGCCAAGTGGTTCCGGAAATGGAGAATCGAAGTCAATCCAGACAAAAGCCAGGCAGTCCTCTTTTCTAAGCCGCGGATAAACCCACCCTCCCCCCGTCCGATTACCATGTACGGCAAGCCGATCCCCTGGGAAAAGCAAGCCAAATACTTAGGCGTGGTCCTCGATAAACACCTTTCCTTCGCTGAGCACATAAAGCAGGCACGTTCGCGCGCCGCTTTCGCTCTAGGTAGGCTCCACTTCATTCTTAGCTCCCGCAGCAAGTTATCACTCAGGTGCAAGCTGCGTATTTTCACCGCGGTCATCCGTCCCATCATGACCTACGCCTGCGTTGTTTTCGCACACGCAAAGCCCTACCTCCTCCACAAGATGCAGACCCTTCAAAACCGATTCCTCCGTAGAGTCACGGGAGCCCCCTTTTATGTTCGAAATGAGCTTCTTCACGTAGACCTCAAGATGCCCACCATCCAGCAGTTCATGAAACGTGTCTCCAAGCGTTTCTTTGATACTGCAATCCAACATAGGAATCCCCTTATCGTATCGGCCGCCCAATACGAACCCTCGCGTATCTCTAAGATTCGCCGACCAAGGCACACCCTTGTCACTCCCGATGACGCAATCACCCTGCTCCAAGAGAGCCGTAGGGAAACAAGTACAGTGGCACACAAAAACAAAAACCGACCGTCCTTCCGTCCTCGCCGCCGAGGCCCGCCGCGACGTCCCCGTAATAGTCCGCCCCGACCCTTGCCAGAGCCAGCCCGCGACGCTGAGCCAGTAGCTTTAAATTCCCTTATTAATAATAAAAATGATATGATCCAGCCTGTCCCTAGCTGCCCTCCCACTGCGACGCCCTAAGCCGAGGTCCGTACCCCACAGGGGGTGCCCTTAGCGTGTAGTCGCCTAGTTTGTAAGTTTTCTAATAAGCCCTGGCTGGAGGCTTTAATTAATTTATTAATTAAGGCAACCACAGGCAAGCCCGGTTAAGCAGCCGACAACCTCAGAGGTTGACCTGCGAGATGCCACACAAAAAAAAAAAAAAAAAAAAATAGCTGCATTCAGTACGGCGCGAGCGCCCTCCGAGGTAGGACGTATGTCAATTTTTTCCGCGTCCCGACAGTCGAGCGCACGTATTGAGAACGCTAACTATACTACGACTACGCGGATTTTGATACTCGTATTTTTTTTTTGTAAGAAATATTTTTAGTGCTTTATACGTAATTGTTTTAGCTATGGAGAACAGGCACGTTGTATACCATTGTGTCAAAAAAGGGAAACGCAATAATTATGCATCATTAAAGAATGCACATGAAGCAAGGTACATCTTTTTTAACCGACTTCAAAAAAAAAGGAGAAGGTTCTCAGTTCGTCGGATTTTTGTATGTATGCTCCCCGATTACTTGAAGACGGTTAGACCGATTTTAAAATTTTATTTTTTTGTTTGATAGGGTATACTTTCTTATTATTTCCATTGTCATCACGTCAGGATCTGATGATCGAATCATGGAAAAATCGAGGGAACTCTTCAAATATTATAGGCACACCTATAGCGATTTGGTTATTTTTTGTAGTAACTTGTGCAGTTGCTCTTGAAAAACACCATTTAGTGAAGTGGAACTGATGATGAAGACCACAGATGGCCACCGGAACTACTCAATAATAAGTATTTCGTGGGTTGCCATTCGATTACTTGAATATGGCTAAGCACTTTATGCTCGTTACAATGCATAATTATGGTGAAGTAAAGCTGATGGTGAAGCACCAGGAGAACTCCTCAAAAATTAACGGCTCTGCATCGGGAAAAGCTATATTTTGTATAAGGTGATAAGTAGTTGACATTTAGGCTTTTGTAACTTGATAAATTACAAATTAAAAAGCGTTAAAAACACTTTTTAACTAACTTTTTGGAAGTCAGTGTCCAACCACGAAAATACGAAAAAAAAAACCGACGAACGAAAGCAAAGCCGGTTTTATTTTTTGTTTAAAAGTTTTTTGCATTTATAATATAAAGTAATACTTTGATGTAGTCTAAATTTAGGGCTACCAACGTTTTGAGAAAAAAAAATCACAAATAATCACAAAAGATAGAAGCACTTAAGAAATTAAACCCTAACTGTTGTTCAGTATTGTAGAACTATAAATACAATTTAACGAATGTCATATTTCTTTATTGATTTATTTTTAAACCTACTTAAAAAAGGAGGAGGTTCTCAATTCGACTGTATTTTTGTAGTAGTTTTAGTAGATGGCTAGACCGATTTAGAAAATTCTTTTTTATTTGAAAGGATTTACTTCAAGGTGAGTTCCATTATCATCAAGTTAGGATCTGATGATGGAATTATGGAGAAATCAAGGGAACTCTTCAAATATTATAGGCACACCTATAATAAGTATTTCGTGGGTTGCGATTCGATTACTTGAATAAAATTTCTAAACAATTTATGCCCATCAGTGTGACGGGCATAAATTGCGAATATCGCAAAAATTGCGCATATCGTGAAGTAGAGCTGATTTTGAAGTACCAAGAGAACTAAACGCTACCGTCCCTGCATTAGAAAAAAAATATTTTTCAAAAGGTGATACAAATTTGACGTTTAGGCTTTTAAACTGGGTAAATTACAAACCAACCCACTAAAAAGCGACATATAATCAAACTTTAAAAATAAAACACTGCAAAGTGAAAAATTACATTAATTTCGTGAGTCAGTCTTTGGTTTTGTAGTATCGTTTTTGATAATGAATTCCTAAATTAAAGTTATTTTTCTCTTTGCAGTGTTTTTTTGTAAGTCGGGTTTATTTTTTAATACAAAGTTTATTTTATTTGAGATAAAATAAACAAATAACAAGATACCACGGCCACGGAACTTAAGGGCTGCTGATGGAACAGGGTGGATTTTTAGTCAGTAGAAGTCTAGCACTCCCATCCTCCACCTAGAGCGGGAAAACTCATTTATTGCATTTTCCACCCCAAAATAAAAGATAAAATAAATTTTATTGCAATCGTATTAATCCTGTAGCTTTAGACCTTGGGCTTGATGATGCAATGGAACTTTCGAACGCAAACGTAAATATTATTTGGACTATTTATTTATGTAGTTACTTCAATTTAGGTGTTGAACCGAATGGTCGTCATCAAGCATTGTCTTTTCAGTTACCCTTCAGAGTGACTGTGTAGTTTCTAGTCTATTCAGTGGTAAATTATTATATCTTATCTTAAATTTTATAGGAATAACCACCCGTTGCATTAGACATCAGACTTGACGATTTAGCGGAAGTTTAGAACTCAATAGTAAATACTTTTTGGACCCGGTATTTTGGTAATATTGAAAACGCCATAATCACAGAAAGATAAAGTAGGTAGGAAGTTATCAGAGCTCGAATAAAAGGTACCTGGTAAAAAAAGCCGAAAAATTTAAGATAATATATGTAAATAACGGCGATAGTCTAAACTATATATATGAAACAGCACCAGTGTATAATCATATATACAACGTGTAATTTAAAGGGTATATACATACCGAGTGCATGGCTTCTTTGGATGATAACAAACGATATAGCAAGGGTTTTCTAATCTTATGTCTACATGTGTGGAGCTTATTAGAAATTTCAATACATTGATACCAGAGACCGAATTTTTCAAATTAAGAAGAACGAAGAGAATTATCGTGTTATTGGCTAGTGACGTGGAAAGTGATGACCCTCATAGTGATGTGACACGTTTGTTATTATTGGTATTCAAGAAACATATGAAACCGATAATTTTGGGTCAATTCTGTGAGTCACTTATTTTGAGCTGAAACTTTGCATAGAGACTCCATACCAGATGTTGTCTTCAGTCCTTTTGGATAGATATGGGGTTTCCGTTACACGTTGTATATGATTGCATAGGTAGAAAATTTTGAACGTACAAAAATCTTCAGATATGTAGTGCAACAACTACTTGTCTGAAGATAAACTAACTAACTAACTTTAGGGTAATATATTTTAAACATGTTATACAGGGTATAATGGAATATACATAAACCCTTAAATGGGGTAATTGTACTCATTATTATGAACGTGAAAATCATCATCAGCTGTTTAGTAAATTTTGTCCAGTTATGCACACTTATAAATGAACGAGGTCGTCTATTCTTTTTCGCAATTTTAAGGTTGGTCCCATAGTAAAAGATATTCATAATGATGATTACAATTACCTCTTTTCCAGTTTTACGTATGTATATTTCATTACAAAGTTAAAATTCTGAAAAGCAAATTTTTATTTTTTAGAATAATTATAAAGTGCATGGAGGGCGAATAATAGATTGTCAGTACTTTTGGAGTCAAAAGTTCGGCTACAACATGAGCTATCTAAAAATAGAAAAAGAGAAACGGATGGGTCTCATATCCAAATTTTACTTGAAATGTAAGATGTGTGTATCTAGCTTTATTCTGAAAACTTCAGACCCCAACACAACTGAAAAATCTAAACTCAATCAAGGCGCGGTATATGGTTCAATTATGACAGGAATATATATATTTTTGTATAGACACACCAACACTTTTTCTTACTTGTAACCTATTTGTAGAAATAAATATCATTTACAATTTAACGTAGAAAATAACCTTCCTTCTGAAACAGTTTATTAAAAAATAAATATCGGAAACTACAACTCATAACTTACGTGCGTACGTACGTACGTACACAAAAAGTGTGATTTTTCTTAGTTAAGTAACACCGATTTTACACTTTTGAGTTTAATTTTGTTGAAGTCGGTTGTCACATAACTTCCATTTTTCTTTTAAATATATACTTTATACATGTCTTTCATTTTTTAAATCTTAAGTCATTTAAGTAATCAAATCTCTTTCTTATAAAGACGATTATAACAGCTCAAGATTGTTTAGTCCGACTCGACACACTCTCTACACTATTAGTGTTGTTTATGTGTGCATCGCCACGCATACATGCCGATTTTTACCTAAACTCGAGCGTTCAAATTTTGAAAAATGGCTCTTAAGATCTACAGCATTTTGTTTTTTAATTTTTCCTTCCTTTATTATAGAACACACATTTTACCACTTTGGAAGCGCATATTATCTTTTAAACGATTGACTTTATGAAAAAGTGGTTTTAGAAAACTCAATGTCGTTTTTAAAGACCTTTCTATAGATACCACACACGCATAGGTTTCATGAAAAAAATATATTTTCAGTTTCAGTTCTATGTATAAGGAGCCCCCTTTAATTTTAACATCGGAAAGCGGTTTACAGGGTACATCTACCTACAAAGTTTCAAGTGTATAGTCCTAATGGTTTCGGAATAAAATGGCTGTGACATACGGACGGACGGCCACACAGACAGACAGACATGACAAAACTATAAGGGTTCCATTTTTTTGCCATTCGGCTACGGAACCCTAAAAATGAATCGCCAAAATGTAAGTAGGTATGTAAGCGCATCAAGTCCAAACGATAAAACTGCCATTGGTTTTTTTTTTATTAAGAAATAGGTTCGCATTTGACCACCTTCTCACCTGATGGTAAGTGATGATGTGGTCGAAGATGGAGCACGCTTACCTAAAAGTAATCTATTCACTCTTGACTTAAAGACTCCTAGGTTATAGCTATCGGGAAACACAGACTCCGGCAGGGAATTCCACTCCTTGTATGAAGGTATTCCCAAAACGTTTTGTGCGTATAGGTGGGATGTCCACTATGTAACGATGGCGCTTAATTAAGTTTTTGTAAATGATCGACAAAGAACATTACAAAAACTCAATTAATTAAGTTAGTACCCCCAGTAAGCTTGGGAAATAATATTTTACCGAAATCTGATTGTGTGAAATATCTTGGTTTCCACTTGGATAGGAGGCTAACCTGGAAAAACCACATAAAGGCTAAGAGAGACCAAATCAACTACATATTTAGAAGTCTATAGTGGCTAATGGGCAGAAATTCAGTGCTCTCCCTCGACAATAAACTCCTAATATACAACTCCATTCTGAAACCTATATGGACATATGGTATCCAGTTATGGGGAGTTGCCAGCAAAAGTAACATCGCGTGCTTGCAAAGGGTGCAAAACAACATACTAAAGAACATCACTAATGCTCCATGGTTTACGAAAAATGATGAAGTCCACAATTACCTAAAAATTGCAACAGTAGCCTCGGAAATAGAGCGCTTCAAGATTCAGCACACCGAACGTCTGACACAACATCCCAATCCACTCGCATCCGGATTAATTAACGAAATCGTGGTTAAGAGACTTAAAAGAAATCACGTGCTCTGAATGGACAGTGAGGCGCTGGCTTCCTGATCCTACACAATCCAAAAATCACTAAACAAATCTGATTATAGTCTGGCGACTGATTGCAGATACAAGAAAAGGAAAAAATTAAGTTAGTAGGTACTAAGGAAACTACGCGGGCCTGCGGACGGCGAGCAGAGATAGCCCAACGTCCGGTATGGCGCGCCTCAAAGACCAGTCAGCAGCATTGATGGGACCCGATAGGGCCATAGCCTTACGGGGTCGCGGGATTTTTATGTATTAGTAAGTAGGTATATTTTACAGTATAAAAATCTAGCTATCTGAGACATAGGTACTATTAATTTCCTTCAGTAATCATAGATCAATTTGATAGTACGAGGCATGCCTTTTAAGTTCTGTCGTTTCCATATTTCCCGGCAATTTTGAATTTGGAACTGTTCTATATTCGAATGTGTTTAAATTTTAAATCTCAAAACAGTTGAAGGATTAATGCTATTGTTTAGTCACAGCATCGATTGGAATCTGTTAGGTTACGTACGAAAATGAATCTTTCAGAGGAAAATGTTCGTGCAATAATTTTCTACAATTTTAGAAGAGGCCTGACAAGGCTTCAATGTTTTGAAGAGCTAACATCTGTGTTCAGTGATGAAACCCCATGTCTGCGGACTGTCGAACGCTGGTATTTAGAATTCCAGCGTGGACATACTAGTGTTAGTTACAAATCTTGCTGTAAGACAAAATTCTCGAAGATCGTCATGTGACGTACGAGAGATAGAGGCTCTACTAGGCATCTCAGGGACAACCATTCAGAAGATCTTGCATGAAGCACTTGGTGTGAAAAAGCTAGTTTGCCGATGGATACCGCATCTGCTTTCCGACGATCACAAGGCGGCCCGCGTCAGATGGTGTAAGAAAACTCTGTAAAGGTTCAACCGAGGAGAGTCAAATCACGTCTATGACATCATCAGTGGTGACGAATCTTGGATCTATGCCTATGATCCTGATTCCAAACAACAATCTACAATCTGGATCTTTCAAGACGAGCCAAAGCCGACCAAAGTTGTTCGTTCTCGAAGCACTTCAAAGAAGATGGTGGCCACGTTCGTTGGAAAAACCGGCCATGTTGCGACTATTGCACTTGAAGATCGTAGAACGGTTAACGCAGAGTGGTATACCACAGTTAGTTTACCACAAGTCATCGCCGAACTTCGAAAATCTCGTCAAACGATTGAGTATTTGGAGCAGGAAAAAGTAGAAATTCTTGACCATCCTCCATACAGTCCTGACCTAAGCCCTAACGATTTCTTTACATTTCCTAAAATTAAGAAAAGTCTTCGTGGTCAAAGGTTGCAGTCCGGTGAAAAAGCAGTCGACGCTTTCAAGTCAGCCATTTTGAACACCCCCACTTTAGAGTGGAATAAATGGTATAATAACTGGTTTGAGCGGATGGAAAAGTGTATTAAGCTACGTGGTGAATACTTTGAAAAACAATAAAAAGTACTATAAGGTTCTAGTTGTGTTTTTTCTTGAAACGACAAAACTTAAGGCATGCCTCGTTTGCGTCACTATTTTGTTGTTTTACTATAAAGCACGGTTTACACTTCAATAAGTACAGTAGCCAGTGAAGAACTCAGACAGTTAAGTAATAAGTTGTAAGTAGCGTCCAAACGTAGAGGCGAGTGAGTAGCCATAAGTTGCCATCCCGAGAAGAAGACTAGTTGCGTCGGTTGTTAATTGTTTTTTTCTTTAAAAAAAAAAGATTACTTACTACAATGTGGGTAGAATTCACATTACTAGCAATCTTGTTAACTCCTCCAACTAAGCTAAATATCAGGGATGGGCCGAAATTCGGTTCACATTCGGTTCACCGAATTTCGGCAGCTTGAACCGAACTTCGGCATTCGGCCGAAATTCGGTTCAGATGCCGAACATTAGCACAAGAAAAATAATACTTACTTGCACTATTTTGACTACAATTTTATAGAATTAGAATAGCATTTCTGTTATAAAATTATGTCTTTTACTCACTCATGGTCATTTATTTTAGTTACGAACATGGTAAATGTAAATCATAATTAAATCGGTTCTTCTTATTAATCTTGATAATCTCTGCCTAATTAATTTGACATAATAATTAGACATACTATTACAAAAATTAAATAAACTTATAATTCTGCTAACAAACATCTGGATTACAATTCGTAAATTGAATTAAAAAATCACGTTTTTGATTCACAAACTAAACATTCATTAACTAAAGGGTACTTATTTTTCAAATTAACAAACTTTTCTCATCTATCTACTCACTCATATTTAAAATTTACTAGAGGCAGGCTATGGTGCAAAAACACCAAAAACTGCCTTATCTGGCAGAAGTTTGTTACGTTTTTTTTTTCGTATACGTTTCCTGCCTCCGATAAAAGTTGCTCAGAACATACAGAGCTTCCAGGAGACGATAAATATATTCGAGATTGAAGTAAATGCGTAAACAAGTCACGACGTGTCGCTCTCGAGAAAGCGCGCGAAATTGAACCGAAATTCGGCCGAACATCGGCCGAACTTTTCATTTTAACCGAATGTTCGGCCGAAGTTCGGATTCGGTTCAAACCACATTCGGCCCATCTCTACTAAATATGCTTGTGTCTGGAGTGGGTTCACGGGAATAGTGTAATGGGTAGGATTCGAACTTGCGACCTCTCGATCACAAGTCCGACACCTTATCTATTAGGCTATTGACGCTTGTTGTTTGGTTGTTTAGTTCAGTGTTGCCAACTCCAGCAAAATCTTCTCGCCAGATTTATTATCTAAAGTCGCTAGAAGTCGCTAAAACTGATTCAACTAGAGACGGATCCAGGATTTACTTATTTTCCGGTTACTGTAGGCCATTAGCAGCCTGGAAAGGGCATGAGCAAGTGAAGAAGAATGTACTACATAAGCAATACAATCTTTATAATTAAAAAATAAATCAACACGAATCTCCAAAGACTGGTTTCAGCCATTCCTTGAATTCGGGCTCGGTCTCTGATATTTCTTGATATTTTTGAATGTACTGCTTCTTTTTCGGAGGTAAATCCATAATTTTGGTTACCACAAGTCCACAAGAGTTCATACACTTTGTAATTACTATGATAGGTAACGAATTAAAAATCAGGCTAGGTACAGCGTATAAAGAATTTATAATCCGAATAGAACTTCACTCAAACTAGTAGTGACTTGCGTAAGTACGTAGATAGGAAAAGTACGAAAACTACGGAACCTAATAAAATACGGGGATTCCCCGAACACATTGCTCTAATGTTACCACTGTTAAGGATAATATAATTGCGAGTGAGCATTTTTAAAAAAGATGTTGGGCATAATATGTTTTGTTTTCTTGTAGTTTGAAAAGTCGTCATCTAAGTCGCTAGATCATTTTTGTCGTCAAATCTTTTTCCTTGTCGCTAAGGCTTAAACAAAAGTCGTCATTTCTAGCGACAAAGTCGCTAAATTGGCAACACTGGTTTAGTTCCTCCGAAACAGTTGTTTTAATCCAGAAAATGGACGTTAAATTACTTAATACCAATTTACGTGCATTTTGAATTATACAAACACGGAACACCCTTGTTTCAAGTATTCTTGCACGAAAGCAAATGTATACTACATTTATCAGACCACTTCATTTTTACACAAAAAAAATAACACGTGTTCGCGGCCGCAACCTACTTATGGACTGTACCTACTCACAGAACAATACCTATACTAAACTCGCCCGTCTACATGCCAGCCAGTTAAGTTGGCGGGGTGCGGGAGACGTGAGAGAGGGGGCTACTTCGCACTGGACTCGCCGAAAAATAGGATCGCGATCTATTTAACTCAACTTAATCAACAACTTACTACTTAACTCGCTTTTGCTGTTCAAACTAGGTACAATAACAACGTAACTCGCCGATGACGCAAGTTAACTCGCTACTGTACTTATTGAAATGTAAACCAGGCTTTAGTCGCCTTAATCACTATCTGCAATCACGCAAAAATAGCTGACTAAGCCGACTATGTCAAATTAAGCTTCTTTTTTCCGGGTGATAAAATCATCGAATTACTCCTCCCGCTCTTGATGGAGCGAAAGAACGTGTCAGACTTCTACTCACTAAAAGCCCATCCTGTCCTACAGCTGCTCTTAAGTTCCGGGGCCGCGCCCGCGGTATCGCGTTAGAACATTCCCGCAACCCCAGCGATGTCAAATTAAGCTAGTATTTATAGGTACTGTAGGTTTGTACTTAGGTAACTAGTTTAACATAAAAAAACAAAACAAGGTGAAGGACTAATTATGTACCTACTTACAAAAATTATTACTAAACCTTATTTAAAACGTTATATTATGCGCATCAACAAAAATATCAGGAAAACACCACAAACTATTCCTCAATTTTGCACAACAGTCTAAAATAAGTACTAAAAACAAACTACCTATACAAGAATTATTTTCTTCCACCCTCAAGTAAGAGTTCTTACTTGATCAACAACACATTCTATTCGCGTCATACGAAAATAAAATCATATTGAAAACAGTCATTCGATCAAAAACCATAATATCTTTGTTTGCAAATAGAATTCCAAAATCTGTGTGTAAGAAAAATCTAGTCCTTACTTGTTCCCGAAGTTAGGCGAAACTAGCGTAATACGTAATATACATACATACGTAAAATACATTTAAAATACTCACAGAATTCGATGAACTGCCACTACCATAATCACTATAACAATTTTGACCACCAAACATGTTCCTAATAAGTATAATTAATTTGTCACAATTTTAAAACAATACGAGTTTCTTCCGAGACTACTAAAGCGGGAATGCGGGGTCTGTCTGATTGGTTGGATCATTCGGCAGTGCGCACGCGGCAGACTGCATAGTTACCATTGTAATTAGATATTTTGTAAACATTCCTATTTTGAACTAGGTGCCTACGCTACGTTATTTCTAATTAATGGTTTATGATTTCGCAGAAATAAATAATGAAGTGTGTAAATAAGCTCATGCGACATCTCAAATGCATTTTGTTTATTTTTTATCAAAACCCTGTTGGTAGTACCCACTAAAGAGGTTTTATTACAGAGCTAAGGTTGTAGGTACTCAAGTGGTGTGAAGTTTGTATAATCTATTCTATTTTTTGTTAGTGGCAAGTGGAGCCGATGTCGACCACAGAGTACATTTTTATATCGACGGTTAAAAGGAAATAGGGTATAAGCGACATTTTGGACTGGTATTGTTTTGAAAGGCGACTGTTTCTTGTACTGTATTATCTTTTATACAACCACTGTGAAAAATACCTTATCCTTCCTTTACTATAACACTCATTCAACTGTCTGATATTTTAATAAAAAAATACCTACATCAATTTTTCTAAAATTCTAAACTTTGAACGGCTCTCCTAAATATTTCTTTTTTGTCGCTTATACCCCTATTTCCTTTTAAACGTCGATATATTCGAATATCTGCCCACGGAATAGCTCTTCTGTGATTCTGCTAATGTCTAAAGTAAATTGGAAAAGCAAGTGTAGATAATTAATATAATTATATACAAAAGGGATTTAAAAAGAAAAAAAAAACCAGAACAAGAATGGTAGTCTGTTTCTTCTATTGGTAGTAGACATGCGAAATATAGCTCACTGAAAAGAAAAGAGAGATATAGCTCTTTTGATCAAAAGAGCTATATCACTCTTTTAGCTCTTTAGCTCACGGAATAACTCTTATAACTCTTCAGCTCACCGAATAACTCTTATAATAAAAGTGAATAATTTAATTAGTAAAACAATGTTGACGATAAAATTGTATGTAATAATGATATTAATCGAATTTATGAAAATTGTATATGATAATAATAATTTAATTGCATGTAGTAATAATAATTTAATGACATAAATATAAATAATTTGCACGCTTGCTTGCAGGCAGAATACAGTGACTTTTAGGATATAAGATCTTTCCTTATAAACAATGTATTTCTTGCAAATAAACATTTTGATTTGATTTCATTTGATTTGATTTGATAACTATTGAGCTGAATTGACTCACGTGCGAGCTACTGATCAAATTGAGCCGCGCTATTTTACGCGAGTCAAACGAGACAACTCGCTCAGTGGCTGTATAAAATCTTTGAAGTTCTTTAGTTCATTTAACTTAGTTGCGAGCTAAAGATAACATTAGATACATTAGGTTTTTTTATTACAAATAAATATTAAAACTATGTCTTTTTTCTTTGAACTTATTATTATTTAGCTTATAAAGTTATAACTCTTATTTAACACTACCTATTACTTACTAATTCTAACTAACTACAAGCAACTAAAACCAAACTGTGCTTAGCAACATGCGACACGATATTCCGCCGAAACAATTTGAGTACCTATGTACATTTAAAAAAAAATCGGCGTTTGTTTTGTTTACAAAAACACAAAATCACAAACTATTATTCCCTAAGGACTTTCATACTTATGTAAAAGTGCTAAAGCATTTTTACTTTTAAGACAACGCTTATAAGATTTATTTTACAATGAGGTATTGAGCTGAAGAGTCGGTCAGTGAGCTACATACAATAAATACAACGTCGGTGAAGCTCGGGCATTGTCGGCCGCTGTCGGCGCTTCGTCGGTATCGTTCGTTACTCGCATAGATAGAGTATATTGAGTCAAAGAGCTAAATGAGCTAGTGAGCCATTCCGTCAAAGAGTATAATAATCTATAGGGTAATTCCGTGAGCGACTGAGAGATACATTGCGATTAAAGAGCTAGCTCAATTTTGTCTCTCATTCGCGAGCTACCCATGCATGTCTAATTGGTAGGTACGGTACGGTTGAACTTGTTGGGTTAGTACAGGACTGAAACAAACAATAAAAATACATAAATATTATATTTCTTAAACAATTATATACTTACATTATACCGCGACCGCAACCATAGAAACAATTATATTTGGTACTCCGTCCGGCTCACAATTTTAAATTGTTGTGAGGGATGAAACCATAGATAAAATAAATAAGATGAAACTCATCAGCGCCACAAGCAGTTCTGACGAAGGAAATGTTAGCAGGGAAGAGAGAAGTTAGTTTTATTAGCTTAAGAGTCCACCAAAATCATACATGATGACAATGACAACTTGCTGCGTTGCTGTGACACAGTACCTGTGTTTTCTAGTTTACTTTTATGACGTCTATTTCAATGCATACTTTGCATATCTAATTATCTATTACTAGCTTTTACCCGCGACTGCGTTCGCGTGGGAGGTTTTCCCCCGTAATTCCCAGTCCCGTGGGAATTCCGGGATAAAAACTATCCTATGTCCTTTCCAGGGTTCTAAACTATTTCCATGCCAAATTTCATCTAAATCGGTTGAGCGGCTTAGGCGTAAAAAGGTAACATACAGACAGACAGAGTTACTTTCGCATTTATAATATTAGTATGGATTATGTGCTCCCTAGAATACAATATGAATGAAAAATAGTAGTGAAAATAGAAAATTCCCTTTACTCATCAGTTGCCTGCCTCCGTGGTCGAGTAGTTTAGGCGATTGCCTTGTGACCCGGTGGTCGTGGGTTCGATTCCCGCGGGGAGCATACTTTGTAAAGTTATTTCCAGTTTGGCTAGGACATTGCAGGCCTGAATCACCTGATTGTCTGATAAAAAGATGGTTCCGTGCTTCGGAAGGCACGTATAAGCCGGTGGTCCCGGTCGCCAAATGGCGGTCGTCAAAATAGAGCACGTCAGAGGCCCTTGAGGCGGTCTAGAAACTCTGACACTAGGGTGTATGGGGTCGTTAGACCTTACTAACCCACACGATAAGATAAGAAGTTGCAGTTTGTGAGACATTTCTGTTCACTTGCAGATATTCAAATAAAATTCTTCTCAGCAACATTCAGTTGAAAATAGAGGCCATGGCCTTAAAACCTTGTAAGCATATTCCAATAGTTAGCATCATTTCCTTGTTCTGAATAAAGTTATGTTTTGTAAAATAGTATGCAAGTTAGTGTATTAATTTTCCTTCGTGAACTGATATAATCTGATGCAATACCTTACACAGATTTGAAAATCAAGTAGCCCGCAGCTTCGCTTGCGTTTTCCAGTTTTAAGTTTGTTTGTTTGTTTGCTTGAACGCGCTAATCTTCGAAAGTACTGGGTGGATTTGGATGCAATTTGGTATGGAAGTAGCTTAAAGCTAATGAAGATGAAGAAGGTTATAGGCTACTTTTTACGCGACTGCAAAAAAGGAGATTTATGTTTTTACCGTGATAAAATCCACGGGAGCGAAGCCCCGCGTGAGTACAAGTTATACTATATAAAGCTAAATTACCACTCACTGACTCACTCACTCACTCATTGACATAATTGTTCTCCCAGATGGTGGATCGGGAGGTGGGTATATTTTGACAGATTCGTAAACAAGTAACTCTCAAACCTACGGGAAAAGTGCCAAACCTCCCCTTTTCACCCCCCTTCTCCCCCCTCCCTATCGTATGTCGGAAACTACGAGACCCGTATTTTTTTCTTTTTACGGATGCGTATAGAGGAGGCTCGGTAAAGAAAAAACCATTTTTCAAAGTCGCCCCCCCCCCCGCCCCCCTTCTCACCCCCTTTAGGTGGATCTCGGAAATTAAGAGACTTGGAATATTTTTTTTTCAGATTCATTTAGAGGGGCAATGCTTTAGTCGAAATAATTGTGCAATCCCCCCCGCCCCCTATCACCCCCACCCCTTTTTGCTTTTTTTTTCACAAGCACGCGAGGTGCTTGCACCTCGCGCAGCACGCAAATACTAGTTATAGGTACTATAATATTATAAATGTGGATAATATCGAGAAGTTTAATGTTGCTTACTAAACAATTTTAATTTCCCTATTTGCCATGAGATTCTGGTATAGTTCTCGTCAAATACAGTGTTGCCAACAGTTCAGCTAGCTCTCCATCAGATCCAACTTCTAAAACCACCAGAAACCCACTAACAAAAATCGGCCTACTCAAAAATCGCTAAAATTTACACATTTTTTTTTAGGTTTTACAAAAGAAAACAGTATATATTTATTATTACTTGTATTAGTAAAAAATGTTCTTTAATATGACGTAATAAAATATTTTAAGTCAGTAAATCAACATACAAGAACTTTTGTCTGCACCATCATCATCGGTTTCACATTTATATGATGCTTTACTACCAATTTGTTTTATAACTTTTATTGGAATTTCATAATAATTGCAGCATTTTTCTTCCAATCTTAAACTACAGAGTGTTTTTAATATTGCAGTTAAAATATTCAACATCATTCTGTTCCTCTGCTTGTATTTTAATACATTCATACTGCTAAATAGTCTCTCAACATCGGCATTACAATTAAGTAGTATTAAGAGAGTAATCGCAAAAGGCGCTAATTCCTCAAATCTAGATTCCCCTTGAGCATCTTTGAAATGCAATACTTCATTCCAAATTTTTTTGTATCTTTGCTCTCGTTTCATTTCTGCAAATGAATTTGTCGCCATAGATCATCAACTCTTGCCATAAGTTCTGCACTTTTATTGTGCCTACGCAGTAAAAGTAAATTAAGTACATAAATGAAGTAAAAATAATATATTTCGTAAAGTTTTAGTGGCTTAGTAGTTGAGTAATAGCACTTTCAGTAATTGAAACTGAATTCTACTTGACCACTAGAAAAAACCACCAGCCACTAAAAGCAATATTTCGCCACTAAAAGGTGGGTCGAAACCACCAGTTTTAGTGGAAAATCCACTAAGTTGGCAACACTGGGCGAGAGGGAGTGGGAAGCGGTCGCCTCCTTCTGCGAAGCAGTCATGCTTCCGAAGGAGGAGGCGGGCCGCGTGAGGGAGAGGATGGCGTCCTCCCTCCAGCCCAGCCGCAGTGGTAGACGCCCACGGCGTCGGACGTCGGCCGACGATCTCCGGCCACCGTAGGCGCGGGCATGCGGACAGCGAGTAAAGCGCAACTCGCTGTCCGACCATGGACCATGCCCGGGTCGACGGCGCGTCGTGTTCCACGCGCGCCTCAAAGAGCGTCAGCAACATGACGAGGCCCCCTCTGCAGAGGGCCGAAGCCTGCCGGGGTCGCGGGACTCATCCCGTTACCGTGGCCCCGGTACGTAAAGGGTTATTGAAGGAACACCGTGGTCAGTAAAAGTCTGACAGTCCCTCCCACCCCGGGCAGGGTGACTTATTTGATAATTTTACCACGTTAAAAAAAAAAAGTCAGTAAATCAACATACAAGAACTTTTGTCTGCACCATCATCGTCGGTTTCACATTTATATGATGCTTTGCTACCAATTTGTTTTATAACTTTTATTGGAATTTCATATTCATTGCAGCATTTTTCAGAGAGCAGAGTGTTTTTAATATTGCAGTTAAAATATTCAACTTCATTATGTTCCTTTGCTTGTTTTTTATTACATTTATACTGCTAAATAGTCTCTCAACATTGGCATTAGAATTAGGTAGTATTAAGAGAGTAATCGCAAGTCGCTAATTCCTCAAATCTAGATTTCCCTTGGACATCTTTGAAATGCAATACTTCATTCCAAATTTTTTTGTATCTTTGCTCTCGTTTCGTTTCTGCAAATGAATTTGTCGCCGTAGATCATCAACTCTTGCCGTAAGTTCTGCACTTTTATTGTGCCTACGCAGTAAAAGTAAATTAAGTACATTAGTGAAGTAAAAATAATATATTTCGTAAAGTTTTAGTGGCTTAGTAGTTGAGTAATAGCACTTTGTCATTGAAACTGAATTCTACTTGACCACTAGAAAAAACCACCAGCCACTAAAAGCAATATTTCGCCACTAAAAGGGGGGTCGAAACCACCAGTTTTAGTGGAAAATCCACTAAGTTTGCAACACTGGTCGCAACTAGTCGAGCTGTGGCATACCAACGCAATTCGCGCCGCCCGCCGCGACGCAAGACGCGTCGCAATTCGCACCGCCGGAAGCTGTGGCCAGGCCGTTAAGCCCGATTTACACTTCAACAAGTACAGTAGCGAGTTAACTTGCGTCATTGGCGGTTAAGTTGTTAATGTACTACTACTTAACTCGCTTTTGCCGTTCAAACTACAATAACAACTTAACTCGCCGATGACGCAAGTTAACTCGCTACTGTACTTGTTGAAGTGTAAATCGGGCTTTAGACACTATAGTTAAGGAAGGTTGAAATTCTGAATTAGTCACTGTCTTTAGGACACCGGGAAAAAAGAAGAATAAAAGGGGGTTTTAGTAGTTTTAGTAACTAATTGTGACGACGAGAACTGATTATTTTTAAATACATTTTTTCACTTTTAAATTTGTATTTATTTTATTTATAATACCGAATTAACGAATGAATTCCTCTTCTTTCTTTAATATTCTTCTGAACAGAGATGATTAAAATAAATTATGACAATAACCATAGAATAATGGCAAGTAGCAATTGACCACTTTTTTCTTCCACTAAGTGCACGATGCGCGAACTTACCCCCACTACGCCAAAACCTTGCCAACTTACGTGACGAGGACTATAGGCCTATAACTGAAGTTATTTTAGAATGTTCGATAGTAGAGTATTGTTGTCACCATGCAATCTAACGAAATAAATATTGATGCTGTTCGAACTTCTTTTAGTTGCCACAGCTTTTCTTCTTTGTACATATGTGTATATCAAAATAAAACGAAGTAATTTTGCACATAGCTTTTATTACAGCCTCGATTAGTACAACGACATAGGATCTCCGTAGAATACTGATTGTGTGTGAGGTACTAAGCACCTTAGTCACCTACTATACATTATTGTCCAACTGTTTTAGGAAAATCGGAGTTTGCGCCTGTTTTTACCTGTCCTACTCGATCAATTAGTTATTTGGAAAGTAATAAGTATGGAATTTTAGTAGTAGAACTGGCATCAACAGGCCTATCGCTTGAGATTCAAACATTTTCTTCTCTAACTCCAATTTCCGACATTCAGTGTTAAAAGTGCGAACATTGCACTCATGATACATTTGATTAAAAGTCACGTTAAATTAGAACTTCTATATTAACATTATATGCAAATCAACTTCAACTCTTGTTAAGTGGCGTTTGTGGAGGAGCCAACACAATTTTGCCAATATCACGTGTAGAATGATAGACCATCATACGCAGGAGGATGTTCGGTTAAGTATTTTGGATGGTGAAAAGTATTAAAGTAAAAAAAACCAAAATTATTTTGTACGTATGCAAATCTTAACTGGGACTACTACAAATCATGAGTGCAATTTTCGTTACCATGGGAATTAATTTGCGGCAAAATTTTGACATTACCTGCCACTTCAAAAATGTTAAGGATTTTTATAAAAGCGTCATTTTGTGTGGGTAGCAGGTAAGGTCAAGTTTGAGCGGCAAGTAATGTGGGTTGATTAGTTAGCATCGACGAAGTATTCTTGGGCGGCCTTAGTGTCTGGCTTGATGGTCTTGGAACCGGGTTTCCAGTTAGCGGGGCAAACTTCACCGTGCTTGTCGGTATACTGGAAGGCTTGCACCAAGCGGAGAGTCTCCTCCACTGACCTGGGGGAAAATATTTATTTATTTATTGGCTCAAAACAATGCATTGAAGTACACTTTACAATACAGTTTCACATAATAAGTACTGTATCTACAAACGTGTGGGTGAGCACTGCTCTCCTATTTAGGTCATAAAAGACCTGTGTTAAAAGCAGTCCGGTCCCGTGAGATATTACGGAGTAAAGATTACTTAGTGCTTGTCTTGTTACTGTCACAAAATCGGATTATTGAACAATTATACACACATATCTCATAACTGACATGTGATGATGTTTTATTTTATATTAAAAAACACATATTGAAGAAGTAAAATAATTTTGGATAAGGTAACTTCAGAGTTAGTTGATATAAATATGGTGGATTAAGTTACAGAGAATTGGGTTGCATGGCCATGGTACCCATTTCATACTGCCCTTTCAATTCGTTCTCATAATTAGGGTTTTTAACAGAGTAAAACATCCTCGTATTTTAAGACTTAACTAAACTTAAATGAGACCACTCTAGGATAATACTCTATTTAAAATATATTAAATACTGTACGTAAAAAAACTTTTTTGCAAAAAATAAAACCGACTTCCATATCAAAACACTACAAAGCCAAAAATAATTTTAATTTCGGTAGTCGGTGTTATTGGTTTTGTATTTTCTTTTTTTTCACACCGCCTTCCGAAATTAAAATTATTTTTGGCTTTGTAGTGTTTTGATATGGAAGTCGGTTTTATTTTTTGCAAAAAAGTTTTTATTTTCGCGCTTTTTAGTGGGTCAGTGAATTTTCAAATCGGTTCGTAAATGACGGAGTTATGCGCGAACAAAAAACGCAATGCAGAGTAAACGAAAAGATCATCAACGTAAATATTTTTTTTAGACTTTTGTTGATTTTTCAGAAACGGCTTCTCCGATTTCGATAAAATTTTCATGGGACCATTTGGAAAGTATAACCTTTTCAACAAAAAAAGAATTTTTCAATTCGGTTGGCAAACGACGGAGCTATGCCCGAACAAACATAAAAAAAAAAACAAACATCCGAATTGAGAACCTCCTCCTTTTTTAGAAGTCGGTTAAAAATAGATATTGCTGCAAAAATTTTGAGATAAAATATTCAGTTGTAATGAGAGCAACCTCATAATTATTTTCTAAAAAATAAAAACGTAGAATAATTATAATGTGCTATTATTATGAGTTTACCCTTAACTTTGGTATATCGTGATTACAATATGTACTTATGTTTAATATTTTTCAGCCGCACGTTTCCGAATTGAATATGATATAACTAGTACTCACGCGGGGCTTCGCTCCCGTGGATTCTATCACGGTAAAAACATAACTCTCCTTTTTTGCAGTCGCGTAAAAAGTAGCCTATAACCTTCCTCAAGCTTCTAGCTACTTCCGTACCAAATTGCATCCAAATCCACCCAGTACTTTCGAAGATTAGCGCGTTCAAGCAAGCAAACAAACAAACAAACAAACTTTTCCGCTTTATAATATTAGTATAGATTAAAGGGCAATGTTTGACAGGTCTACATAAGCAGTGTTTCACAAATACTGCAGTTGAAATTCTGAACCAAAAAATTGGGAATTAGATTTCTTTTTAGTTGCTAAAGAGTTAGGTCGGCGTGGACATACTCAATGAAATGAATTTCTTTTTGTATGTTGTTGTGTGGGTGTGTCTTTATCAAAAATAAATGTTTTTCAATTCAATTCACAATCGAAATTTTACACGGTTCTTTACGGAATCTTCGAGCACTGATAAGCTATCATTCAATGAACAATGTTCAATATTTTATTATGTTACGGCTAAAGGTTGTGTTACGTAAACAGACGGTTTGTAGTTTATCATAGCTGTAAACATAACATGTTTCAATTTTATGATCATAACTGTTTGAGTTGATTCGAAATCAAGATTGAGAATGTATAATAATCGCAAGCTTCTGATTACATAATTATGTAAAAACTATATTTTTGCTTAATGCTTAGTTTGCTTCAAATATGCTTATCTGGCGTGTACACTAATAGGGAATAATGAATTTCTGAAATAAGTAAACCTCCTATCTATTATTATGCACTACAAATAAATGAGTCAACAGTGGATTTTAATAATCTACAATGGGTGCAGATCGTTCGATCATAGGTAACAATATTATATTTTTAGCTTGCATAGATTCTAGATTGCTTTGTAGAAGGATTGTTAAGACCCCAATTTTAAAATGCACGGTCTCACTCATTTCATCCTTCATGCCTCGGAGAGCATTTATTTGAATACGTTGATCCTGGCTATTATTTAGATTTCAACAAATGGCTTAGCTTAACCAGGAAATGAGCTGTGGTGGTCACAGTCAGTCGATCGGTAGTTCGCTCGCCTCAGCTGCTGGTTACACTGTAGTAGTACACTGAGTACATGTGTAATAATATTAATTGTTCCCCTGACCGATTTCACTCTCTGTTAATCTGTATTTAATATTGTTACGCCAGTCGCTTAGCGAAGTACGTCGAGAAACTTCGAGACTAGAATGTTCGAGACAGTAACGCCACCTGGTGGCGAGTAGCAGTACGGAGTATATCGAGAAAGTTCGACTGACTTCTAATACGTTCGAGACACTAACGCCATCTAGCGGCGAGTGTAGCAGTAGGTACTGAGTATCTCGAGTAGCTTCTGGAATATTCCTGGCAGTATAGGCAGTGAGTCGATTTTACAAGAATGTTCTAGAACTCATAGACCGGGATATAAATAGATCGCAGAGGAACGCAGACGGCAGTCTTATTACAAGATACGAGGCGATATAATCGGAACTCTATAAGTGAATTTCAGTGCGATTTCAGTGTTAAGTAACAAGTTGTGGTGCAAATAATTGTGTTAATTTTTATTTTGTGTTTATTAAATTAAAGTGTTAATTTTGGTTTAATTGGTGTAAATTATTTCTATCCCGAACCCGAGCTCGTAACAATATCATAGTTAGATGAGACGACAGTCCCACACGTGCAGAAAGATATCAGAAGCGGGAACAACGGTTTAACGTGTTTTCCGAGTGACATTATATCACACCAACTAACTGCAGGCTACTACTGAGATATTACGAAAACCCAATAGTACTTTTTGCCCGAACCGGGAATCGAAACTAAAAAAAGGGAAAAACCAATGTGGAATTCACATTACTAGCAATCTTGTTAATCTCGCCGACTAAGCTAAAGTAGGCTTGTGTTCAAGTTCACGGTAATAGTGTAATGGGTGGGGTTCGAACGACCTCTTGATCACAAGGCATTCTAGTCATTAGGCTATTGACGCTTGTATGTAATATGTATACAGGGTGGCAGGGACATCGACGCGCAACCGCGTACCATGGATTCAGTACATGATTCTGAACTACCCTGCGTTGAAATTTTTCGTCGGCTTTTTCTAATTAAGAAAAATCCGACGTAAAAAAAACAGTAAATCCACTTGTTTCACTTAAAACAGTAATGTAAATAAAACTCGGAAGAGCTACCTGATCAGCTGTATTGACCTCACAAATTAACTCTAGCAAAACTGATCAGCAAATCAGCAAAGCTGTAAAAAAGTAGCCCTTTCGAGTTTTATGTGAAAGAAGTGAATTTTATTTTTTAATTGAATTCTCATTGGGTTAGATAGAAACGTTTTGGGAATACCTTCATTGTGCGTACGGCTAAGGAGTGGAATTCCCTGCCGGAGTCTGTGTTTCCCGATAGCTATAACCTAGGAGTCTTTAAGTCAAGAGTGAATAGGTTACTTTTAGGTAAGCGTGCTCCATCTTCGACCACATCATCACTTACCATCAGGTGAGATGGTGGTCAAACGCGAACCTATTCTAAATAAAAAATAAAAAAAAGAACAATTATTTTAAACAGTTTTCAGTAAAAAAAATGCTGAAAAGCCGACGAAAAATTCCAACGCAGGTGGTTCCAGAATCATGTACCGAATCCATAGTAAGCGTTTGTGCGTCGATGTCCCTGCCACCCTGTATAGTATGCAATAGTAGAGAGTATTACCGTCCGACGGGCAGGTCGTTGATGGTGATCTGGCGCAAGTTCTGCTTGTCGTCGATGACGAACAGGCCGCGGAAGGGGATGCCGGTCTCCTCGTTGAGCACGCCGTAGTCGCGCGAGATGCGGTGCGACTTGTCACTGATGAGTGGGATGTTCATGGGGCCCAGACCACCTGAAATATTTATTTATTTATTTTATTTTCGGAGGGCTTACAGACTAATAACATTATAACAATAATATATAAAAACTAAGTTGCTAATTACAAGCCCTCACAGATAAATGAAGTTATATAAAAAAAAGACTATGTTCAAACTGAACTAGCCTAATACAAAATAGACTGATGTGTTCTATTCGACTACACAAGTTAACTAAAACAATTAATTTATGTTCAGGTGTGCAGTTCAATTCAAATGCAAGTAGGTGCAACAGGTTCAAAAAATGGCTTTGCTAAGAGCTTCCTTAGTGTGTTTGCATTGGTGCAAAACAAATCAACATCATATTCACAACAAATTTTGTTGAAGCTGCGACTCGCTCTACAGAAGTAGGCATTACGCCTATAGTTAGTGTTTACAGAAGGTACACGTAGAAGTGGTCGCTGTCGCAGCCCCATTTGATAAGTGCGTAACGTTAACTTAGAAACAAGTTCAGTACTGTCAATTAAATCAATTGCAATATTTAATAAGTAACATATATCATTAATATTACGCCTTTGGTCAAGCGGCAGAAAATGGTACCTTCTACATAGGTGATTATAATCTACAAATACTTGAACCATTTTGTTTGATAAATTATCTTTATTTTGCAAATTGGTTATTTTCGTAAATTTAAACTAGATGATGCCAGTGTTTCCTAACTGACTACCCTGAGAAGAGGTGAGATGTTGGTTAGTATTTGATAAACTAAACACGAGGTATAGATCAAATGGTGATGCATTATTAACACCTCATGTTAAGCGATGATGCAGTCGAAGATGAAGCACGATTGCCTAAAAGTGTGGTTGCATTTACGCTAATTTCTATATTATTTCAAAAAATCATTGAAGAGTATGCAATTCATCTAATAGGAATTCCACCAATATTATATGGTAAGCCTAAATCAGTAACCATTCTATTGATATACCTACTTATTTACTGTTTTCCATTCTTTAGATAATAGTTGACTGTTAGAGAATGCATTGTTGATAAATGATCTCTTTATTTTGCAAATTGGTTATTAAATAACACTTTTACACGTAATTTTTTCTGTAAATTTAAACTAGGTAAACAAACTCAGAGGTCAGTCTCTTTGAAGTCCATACAACCTACACTGGTTAAATTATATGGGAACATTGTAGGTTACATTCTGTGGCCATCTTTTGAGGAAAGATGCTTCCATATTTGAGTGGGTATATCCATACAGTGCAAGCATTTGTCAGATAACGTATAGCTCAACTTAGAACTATAAGGAGCTCAACGTTATTACACGTGACGATTAAGTTTTTTACACACAAAACGTTTTGGGAATACTTTTATTCTGCATACATCAAAGAAGTGCAATTCCCTGAAAGTCTGTATTTCCTTATAGCCTACAGACAGATAACCTACAGGTTTCGAGTCAAGAGTGATGTCAGTAAAGAGTGACACTTGAAGCGGTTTAAGTATTTGCACATTGTGTCCTGTCTTAATCGGGTAGTTATTGCATCTATTTCTATCTTGGAATCGTCCTACAAGATTAAATTAACAAAAGTACTGGTACTTCATTCAATATCACTTTTAATATATAAGACTAATTTTCTTTTTTTTATTAGGGTTTTTATCCACAAGGATATGTCAACCCCATTTTAACTTATACTATATTTTTACAATACTATAATACACATACTATACTTATAACTATACTATATTTTTACTACAATCTACAATTAACTTACAGCTATTAATAAACAGGAAAGGGAGTCACTACCTAGGATTCTACACTAAGCCACAAATTATGCGTTGAGTTCTTTCTGTTTTTGGGTATGCCAAAATATGTATAATAAGTCCAACATCCCACATGTTTAATTTAAACTCTCTAGCCAATGATTCCCTTTCATTTTTGTTCTTTACACATTCCATCAGCAAATATTGCACATCTTCAATTTTATTGCAAGCTTCACAATTAGGCGAAACAGCCTTTCGCATTAAGAAGGTAAATTTTGCTGATGGACAGTGGCCAGAACGAAGCCTTAGCGCTAACTTAACATAACTTCTAGGTAAACATTTATCATCAAACCAGGGCTCACGAGGGAGTTCGTATTGAATGGATTTATACCAAATGCCTTTTTCTTTGGATATTTAATTGAAGTATTTCTTCCATTGGTTGAAACAACAAACATTCTTAAATCTAGAGAAATATTCCCAGTAATCAGCCTTATATGAAATAACATTGCCCGTCATAACCGCCCGTTTCGACAGTCGGTCAGCTTCTTCATTGCCCCATAACCCCTATGTGCGCTGGATAATTAAGGTGTCACATGATGTGCTAACTACGATAGTGTATCATATATATCAGTATGAGACACAACTTGATAAAGCATTTCATATTGAAATCAACAATTTAACTAATCTCAGATTAGAGTTTATATAACAGCTGCGTAAACACTGGAATTTAAATTCCGATTTGATATCAATTACTTTTATCTCCAGCAAGTTTTTATTCGTGGATTAGGTTGCTGGATCTTACAGAAACCATGCGTATTTCAGGTTTTAAGAACTGGGAACACGTGCATGTAACTATATAATATTACAAGCTTAAAACTTAATTTAAAAGAGCCAAAACTAATTTAATTGCTTTTTAATGAGTTTTGGCTCTTTTAAATTATATTATAGTAAGGTCAAATTAAGTGTGAACAGGTGTGATTCACGTAACAGTTATGTACCAAACTACAGTTAACTGTAACTCTGCCATACCTTGCCTCAAAATTAAAATAAATATTATTTTATTTCACATAGGCCTACAATGAGCACTTATAAAACGTCACAAGCTAGTGCACGGTTCGAAATTGGTCGTTTCTTATGGAGAAGAACCGACAAGAAACTCCCATGTAACTCCTTAAAAAATATGTGTTTTACAATCTTTACATAATACAGTATTTATATTTATGAGAGGACAGTATAGACCAATTAATAACCTGTAACTGTATACAATCATTAGTTCTTATAATATTTTTTTTTTCGAAACAATAAGTGCACATAATAAATATCTCGTTTTAAGTTCTAATATACAGTTCTTGTAATGACTTATAAAGACCTCTAGGTTATAGCTATCAGGAAACACAGACTCCGGCAGGGAATGCCACTCCTTAGCTATACGCAGAATGAAAGTATGTATTCCTAAAACGTTTTGTACGTATGAATGGATTAAGAAGGAAGATCTCGCTGATGCGACTGCCCCCTATCAGTGCAAACTACACCTTTTGTGTTGCGGGTAGGTAATTATCTCTTTTTCGATTCCTTTTTCTTGTTCATTTATTAAAACACTAGCGACCCGGCCCGACTTCGCTCGGGTAATAAAGTTTATATTTGCTTATATATGATTTTGCTTAATCAATTTCTCGTCCGGTAATTTGCCACACTCATATATCGACGATAACTCATAAGATATTCATTTTATTGGTATAGTGTAAAAAGCAATTTTGATCTACATTAAGTCCTCAACATATCTGACGTATTTAATTGGATAAGGAAAAAAGATTCGTAAATAACTCATCATTTTAATGTAATTGGTAAAAGAAAAAAAAATGGTTATTGTGGGTTATTCTTGGGAGATAGACATATGCCATCGCGGACTTTTTTGTAGATCTATAAAAGAGAAACAATCCCGCCATACATTATATTTTTATAACTCAAAAGGTATTGGCAGCGTTTTCGGTTAAAGCTCCCGATGGGCTTAATTCTTTCCGACATGTTGAAGTAATATCGTCGTATTACATTCAATCTACACAAAACCTTAACTTATTATACAATAAAACCTTCCTCAGGAATCACTATCTATTAAAAAAAAATCAAAATCTGTTGCGGAGTTTTTAAGATCTAAGCATACATAGGGACAGACAGACAGGGAAGCGACTTTGTTTTATACTATGTAGTGATGCTAATACATTTAGAGACCAAAAACATACCACATAAACCATCGAGGGTTTATCCGTGATATGTTGCCGCGGCAACGCGATGACAAGAGACACTTTCTAGACCCTACTACGGTCTAGAAAGTTTATCTATAAAACTTTTGAGCAGTTCTTTACATTAATAATACTAATAAATATTTTAACAGGCAAGTTATTATTAGTTTTAGTCATGTAGTCGAAGATGAAGCGCTTGCCTAGAAGTAACCTATACTTAAAGACTCCTAGGTTATATCTATCAGGAAATACAGACTATTATGGGCTCTAATATTTTGGTATTTTAGTTTTATTTTTTATTAAAAATTCTTGAATTCTATAGAAACAAGAATTCACATTACTAGCAATCTTGTGAGCCCCTCCAACTAAGCTAAATATGTTTGTGTCTGGAGTGGGTTCACAGCAATAGGTTGGGTTCGAACCTGCGACCTCTCGATCACTGAAATTTGGCATGCAGGTAGATGTTATGACGTAGGCATCCGCTAAGAAAGGATTTTGCGAAATTCCGACGGGATCGGGATTTACACGGGAAAAACTTCCCACGCGGGCGAAGCCGCTGGCACAAGCTAGTTTTTTTTTTTTTTTAATTTTAATAGGTTCGCGTTTGACCACCATCTCACCTGATGGTAAGTGATGATGTGGTCGAAGATGGAGCACGCTTACCTAAAAGTAACCTATTCACTCTTGACTTAAAGACTCCTAGGTATAAATAAAATGTGTATATGTTTATAACTTAACTACTCCTACTTAGGTTTTATACATTATACCCATCAGCCATTTTTTTCGTTTTTTATTGCTACGCTGTCGCATTGGGTTAATAATACCTGTAATGGTTAGTTGTGTGTGAATATGTAAATAAATAAATGTATAGTTACCCTGTTTGCGCGGCGTGTTGATCCATGCGAGATGTGTGAAGTGCGAGTCGGTGGAGGCCCCGATGATCTCGCAGCCAATCTTGCGGAAGTCGTCCGCTCGCTCCGAGAACGCGATGATCTCGGTGGGGCACACGAACGTACTGCAACCAATACATTACACTTACAAACATCTGTATTTTTTTAACACGCTTTTATTATGTCGACCTGTATGTAACTAACTATGTAAAGGAATCTAAGGTAACTAATTTAACCATCTTCCAAGGGTCGTAGCGTAATGAAAATTGGCAGCTGTATGTAGTTCTGATGACAATACAATAATATGGTACTGTCGAACTGATCTGATGATGGAGCCGGAAGATATAAACTGACACTTCGTGATGGAAAATCGTATCATAGCTGTTTTGGATTTCTTAGAAAAGTCTTGTAATGAACTTTGACCACGATTAGGTTTCAAGGTCTGATGATGAAGCCGGAAGATAGGCACTGGCATTCCATGATGGAATATCGTATCATAGTCATGTTTGCACTTGTGAGCAAGGCCACGTAATGGACTTTGAACACGATCAGGTTTCAAGGTTATAACAAACCTAAAGAAAATCCGTTATCGGTTTTCTTAACCTTTTTGAATTACCGCGTAATCTATAGAATTATTTTTTTATAGATGTCACTTTCAAATCCTCTGGGGATCGACCGTTTAATTGTTCGGTTTAACTCGTGGGAATAATATGGCAAAAACTACAAAAAAAGAAACAGCAACATTTGTTTTTACGTGCTTTTATAAAAGCGTGTTTTTCAAGTGTTTTTTAAACTATTAATTTATTATTGATAATAAGTTCGCGTTTGACCACGATCTCACCTAATGGTAAGTGATGATGTGGAAGAGCAGAAAAATCCCGTGATCTATTAAATAAAAAGTTATTTACTTTTACACAATTTATAAAAAATGGCCAAGTGAGAGTCGGACTCGCCCATGAAGGGTTCCGTAGTAACTATGATAAATATAATATACTTAATATATTTATTTGAAAAAAAAAAACCAAAAAACCTTACAAATTTCTTAAAACTAGCTTATTTACAATTTTTACAACTACGCCAAATAACTTTGTTTTTCATAGTATTTGTATGAATTACAAAGTTATATTTGCGGTTTTAGAAAATATACTGTATCTCAAAAACTGCCGACTCGATCTCGTTCAAACCAATTTTGGTTGAAAGTTTACATTAAGATCTACAACATATGGTTTTTTTAGATTTTTCACTTCATTATTATAGAAGTTAGAGGGGGGGGACACACACATTTTACCACTTTGGAAGCGTATATCTTTTAAACGATTAACTTTATGAAAAAGTCATTTTAGAAACATTAATGTCATTTTTAAAGACCTGTCTATAGATACCACAGACGTATAGGTTTCATGAAAGAAAATATTTTCAGTTTCAGTTCCATGTATGGGGAGCCCCCTTTATATTAAATATTTTTTAAATTTTCTCTTAAAATCGGAAAGCGGTTCACAGAATACATCTACCTACCAAGTTTTACATGTACAGTCCTAATAGTTTCGGAATAAAATGGCTGTGACATACGGACGGACGGACGGACAGACAGACAGACGGACAGACATGTCGAAACTATAAGGGTTCCGTTTTTCGCCATTCGGCTACGGAACCCTAAAAAAGGCGAAGTATATGTATGACAATTTGAATAAGACTATTATTCATTTGTATTGTGAATTTAATACTAATAAAAATTGTATGTTAATTATCTTTGTTTTATTTGTCTTATCTATCTCGTGAGTGTTCACGCATGATGTTGACGACGTGCTTATTGCCATCGCTAAGCAGTAGGCGCCCGTCGTTTGAGACACCTACCTACACGTCATGAGTTCATGACTCAAAACTAGCACATCATCTTCGGATTGTCGGACAGCCAATGAGAGGAACCCTAGGGACGCCATCGAAGAAGCACCAATAGCAGCAGTCTACGAAGACTTCCGAACTCCTCTCCGTGAAACGGGAACCGCTTCGGCGTGTCTTCAATACTAACCACATTCAAATCTCATCCTTGCTCTGTATAGCTTCACCTTCAAAAACATTTAACTCAAGAAGGACTTTTTCCTGTTGTAAATACTAACTCTCATTGCAATAAACCATTTTATATATTGGAGAAACCAAGAAGTATCATTTCTTCTGATCCACAATCACAAATTGAAGAGGAAGACGCCTAACGCAGAAACACTGAGGTTTTTATTATTATTTATTTGTAATATTGTTGGTCACACGGGATTGTCTATTAGAAATCCCGGGAAGATCCATATTGATATCAATATTTAGATGCAATTACATAAATAACTCTACCTAATTCCGACCTCTGGTTATTATGTAACCACGAGCTATTCGAATGGCCACAAATATGTTCTAATGAATTACACTCAGTATTTAATTTAACCACATTATCTTATCTGTCTGGTACAGGGTCAGTGATCCCAAAAATTAAATTACTAGCGAGCAAATTGATTAACAATACTTTTCAATTTGCTATTGAAGCGATAATTTGAGGCCAGGGTAATTTATAATAATTATAGTTTCTCAACATGAAATTTGTTTTTCAATATTGTCACAACGGAACATAATGACAGCTACACATTGTTTTTTACAAATATGTGTAATAGTGGAAGTGTTACATTTTATGTCTGAAGTTATCACTTTAGACATAAAAATGTATACTGAATGAATGAATACTTTGATAAAATCGACATCAGTCGCGTGGTCACGCAAGGTCCCGCGTCTTCCTGGAAATCCTTGCGTATTCTCGAGAATATCGACCTTTTTTTGGCTCCCACTTAGTTTGTATTTGTATTCATTATGCTATGTACAATTTCGTTGCAAAAAGGCGCATCCATTCCATTCCGCGGCGGTGTAAATTGAGCCGTAGCCGTGGTCGTGGTGGACATTTATCAGATATCATTTTTATCATTCATGATTGCCAAACCTTACTTTACTTTATAATACCATAAAAATTTGAATCCTTGTAATGTATCGTTTTATTTTGATCTACAAGTTCTTGTTGAAAAACCCTTTAGTAAATAAATTAATAAACGTAATGGTTTCCTTAACTGAAGGATTATTGTTAAATCGGTAATGATACGGTTGTCGCAGTGATTGTGCGATTGGCTGTGTCGTGGGTTACATTCCCGCAAGGAGTATCGTTTTTAGAAACAAACGTCTTTAGTGAACGATTCACTCATTAGGTATGCCTAACTTGCCAAGCAGATAATTTACAACGCCCGCTAATGATACGATATATATAATCAGTATCTAATTAATTGGATGACTCGACTGTATTAGCTTTAGCTGTAAGTTTCCTTTAAATTAATACAATAAAATTGTGCGATTTTACCCACTTGTCATTCAATAACTCGTGCAATAAATAATACAGTCAATTCTTTGCTTCCTGAGAACAGGCGAATGTCGTCGAGTTGCGACGTTCAAAGACGGTAATTTATTGATTTAAACCATATGTACGCACATGTATGTATATATACTGACTCTGAGGCAGTCTATACAACTTGCTGATCTCCTTAGAGTTCTAAGTTGAGCTATACGTTTTCTGACAAATGCTCGCACTATCTGGACAGACGCACTCAAATCTGTATGCATATTTTCTCAAATGAGGCGTCATTTTTAGGGTTCCGTAGCCGTATGGCAAAAAACGGAACCCTTATAGTTTCGATATGTCTGTCCGTCTGTCTGTCTGTCTGTCCGTCCGTCCGTATGTCACAGCCATTTTATTCCGAAACTATTAAGACTATACATGTGAAACTTAGTAGGTAGATGTATTCTGTGAACCACTTTCCGATTATAAGAAAAAATATTTATAATAAAGGGGGGCTCCCCATACATGGAACTAGAACTGAAAATACACACATCAAAAGTGTCTAGGGATCAACATATATTTTTGCAATAACTTTTCTCCTGATTGATATTAATTAAAATTTTCTTTAAGGATTCATCAAATAAAGTGTTTTCGTTTGTCACAGTAACGATAAACCAAGTCACCTTTGCATTAATAAAGAAATTTGCCATTTTCCTAATAAAGGGATTTTTGACATTTGAACCACTAACATTAAAGTTCGAAAAAAAGACTGAAATAACAGTTTTCTTTAAAATTTTATTGGGTAACTTAAACAATTAATAATTAATCCGTGTTTCTACCGCGAACACTAACAACACAAGAACATCGGTTTGGCATACTCAAAATGAGTTCATCCAAATCACGCTGTGGAATGGCCGCCCATGTTCGTTGCAACAACAAAAAAAGGTCTTCTTGCGACTGGATACCCTCCATATTCGGCAGAGCTCTTCTCTGTAGCATATCCCATGCATGCTCAATCGGGTTCAAGTCTGGCGACTGAGCAGGCCAGAGCAGGACATTGATGTTAGCTGCGGCGAGAGTCTGTCTTACAACTCTTGCGGTGTGCGGTCGTGCATTATCATGCATTAACTGAAATAAGGGACCGATTTGCACTTGTAGAGGAACGATGACGTCAGATACAATCGTCTCAGCATAAATTTGAGCGTTGAGGTTGCCTCTGATCCAAATCAACTCAGTTCTTCCGCCGATCCAAATACCCGCCCATACCATGATGGTTCCACCACTATAAGGATGGACCTCCTGGCAGGATTTTAATCGCTGTTGGCGTCCAGGGGTTCTCCAGTGTCGTATACGTCTTGTATCCGGTCTCATACCAAAACGAGACTCATCAGAAAAGCACACGAAACGCCATTGTTCTTCTGCCCAATTTCTGTGTTCAAGAGCCCATTGATATCGAATCCTACGATTGTGCATTGCTATAGGTGGTACCCGTAGCGGTCTTCCGGAATGAAGGTTCACTTCATGCAAGCGGTTTCTGACTGTTTGGTCGCTAATTAAGTTCCCTGAAGAGTGATGAAGCCTCCCGGCTAACATCATGGCGGTTATTGTTGGAGCTCTTCGAGTTAAGATTTGAATGTATCGGTCTTGTCTCCGTGTGGTGCAGCGATACCGTCCTCCATGGCGCTCAGCCACGGTACCAGTGTTTCGGTAACGTGTCCAAAGTCGACTGATAACACTCTGACTTGTATTCAGAGCTAAAGCCACAGTACGTTGCCGGGAACCAGCTTCTATCATTCCCACGGCTCTGAGCATTTCTTCCCTGCTTAAATGACGTCGCCGCTCCATAATAACGTTGGTTTTAATCAGTAGTAGGCAGGGGGGTGAAACTCCCGAAGAAACTTCAGACACAAAATTTGCCAAAAAAACTAGTGACATCTTATGTCTGGGGTCAACTTAGTTTTGTACGTAATGCGTATGTTTTGATAATAGATGGCAGCAGCTACGATATATTTATACATAATTTATATGATAATCAAAATTAATAAAAAAATATTATTTGTATCGAAAAATTCATAAAGCATTATTTAATGTATTTAGGCACCTAATTCACTAAATCACTAAATTAAATGGCATTATAATTTTACTGCATCATAGACTCTATACATGCTTGTTTATGAATAACAAAGGAAAAAGAAAAATATAAAATTGTCAAAAACAGTTTGACAAATCGATCAATTAATTAATTAACAGAAAAACATGTGATGAGTAATAAAATACCTAAAATGAAGGTAAAATATGCAGCACAAGTGTTCAGCCAGAGGGTGTCTAGCGCTTTACGTTTTTTATCGAGTTAGTATGTTTATAATTTCACAGATTTGGATCATTATTGTTACCTAGAAAATTTTGCAAAATGTTATAACCAACATTAATATTTTGTTTCAGAACACAACATTCTGCCCGAAGGATGCAGAGATTTATTATTTGATAAGCTCTTCGAATCATTTAATGGTCATTCTTACAAGGGGTCATCAAAAATATATAAGCAGTGCTTAAAAAATAACTCGCTTCATTTCCAATTGTGGTATGATTTGTTGCCTATTTTAGACTCAATTAAATTTGAATCAGTAGTTCGTTCGCTCGTTATTTTTCGTTGATTTATAATGAATCCAAAAATCACAAATATAAAAATAATTAAATCCATCTTCACCGTGTTTTAATTTTTGCCAGACTCTAAAATCTAATCTTTAGATTTTGGATGTACTAGATTGATTGAAATAAATATTCTAAAATCAAAGAATTAATCTTTTGTCGATTAGAATATTTATTTCAATCAATCTAGTACTTCTAAAATCTTTAAAATAAGAAAATATTATTAACATGTCAGGTAGACGCCACCTATCGGATTTTTTCGGTATTAAACTACCGTTACGCTACCTGGCGATCAGTGTCAAAAACTCAATTTTCGAATCATAGAGTGGCGCATCTATCTCAGTATTTATATGTATCATCTATGGTAGTAGGGAAACAGTAGCACTAATAATGTCTTCAATGCGTTGTATGTTTTTATAGGGAAAATATTGACAGCTGATTTTCATCTTTTACTCGAATTTGATTAACAGTTTCTGTTTCAAATTATGAAATGCACCAAAAAGGATCCATATAAATTTATAAAATCATAAATTTATTACAAAGCCACATCTCAATCTCAAGAAATCCGCATAAAAATGCTTGATCCCTAGACACTTTTGATGTGTGTATTTTTTTTTCATGAAACCTAAGCGTGTGTTGTATCTATAGACAGGTCTTTAAAAATGATATAGGGTTTTCTAAAACCACTTTTTCATAAAGTTAATCGTTTAAAAGATTCCAAGCTTCCAAAGTGGTGAAATGTGTGTCCCACCCCCTCTAACTTCTATAATAATGGAGTGATAAATCTAAAAAAAATATATGTCTGTAGATCTTAATGTAAACTTTCAACCAAAATTGGTTTGAACGAAATCGGGTCAGCAGTTTTTGAGATACAGCATATTTTCTAAAACCGCAAATATAACTTTGTAATTCATACAAACACTATGAAAATGTAAATAAGCTAGTTTTAAGAAATTTTTAAGGTTTTTTTATTTGTCAAATAAATATACATATTATATTATACTAGCTTCTACCCGCGACTTCGTACGCGTGGGAAGGTTTTCCCGCGCAAATCCCGATTCCGTGGGAATTTCGGGATAAAAAGTAGCCTATGTGTTATTCCAGAATGTCAACTATATACTTACCAAATTTCACTAAAATCCGTTCAGTGGTTTTTGCGTGAAAGAGTAACAAACATACATCCATCCTCACAAACTTTCGCATTTATAATATTAGTAATATTAGTAATTAGTATTAGTAAGAAAGATTATTATATTTACTACGGAACCCTTCATGGGCGAGTCTGACTCGCACTTGACCAATTTTCTCATATAATTCAACCAGTACAGATTGTATGGACTTCAAAAAAGCCTGACCTCAGTTTGTTTCGGTGTTTCTTTTCAAAGTAGTCAGTCAGGAAAAACCGGTCTCATCTTGTTTTAATTTACGGAAAAAAAAACGTGTAAAAATGTTATTTAATAAACAACTTGCAAAATAAAGATTATTTGTCATCAATGCATTCTCTAACAGTCAACTATCATCTGAAGAATGACAAAAAGTAAATAAGAATATCAATATAATAGTTGTTTACTGATTTAGCCTTAGCATTAAAGATTGGTATTTGTGTGGAATTTCCACAGATGAATTGCGTACTCTCCAATGATTTTTCAAATACATAAAGCACATAAAATGATATAGAAATAGCGTCAATGCAACCAAACCGCTGATTTTAAGCATTCTTTCAATTTTAGGTGAAATAACGCAATGCGATACGTCTTATCGGTTAAGTAGTCACCAGCCTTAGCGAGCTGTACTACGAGTGGCCCTATAAAAAAAAATGCGATACGTCTCAGAGAAAATTAAAATCTGTTAAGTTTTTTTACTGCTTATCAGCCCGAGTTTCACCACCATCTCACCTGATGGTAAGCGATAATGTGGTCGAAGAATAGGCACGTTTACCAAGATATAACCTTTTCACAGGAAATTCAGTAATTCCACTGCTCAGCTGTACGCACAATGAAAGTATTCCGAAAATGTTTTCACGTCTAAACTGCGGATGATAACCTGTGTACTTCTATAGGCTCTAGTCACTGTCTCATTTGTGACGAGATCAAAAATGATGGTACGTGCGCTAAAACACGTATCCTATAAATATATAACAATTAAGCAATACACAAACCAGACCGAAATACAGCAAACACGTTTCCAAAAGTAAGCGCTGACATAAGCTGACCCTCTTGAACAAACACAATCAATCCCTGCCCCTTTGTTAGGAATCCTCTCCCTTTACCCAGTTTCTTTATGTTGGCTAGCCTGAGTGGTCGCCGTGTCTGTGTTAGGACCCTCCTCTGTCCTCTGGCAGGAACAGACTGCCTTCTGTATAATTTGCAGTAGAGACGTAGATGGGGACACCGCTTTCGAGACCTCGTTCTTCAATTCTTCTGTGATGTAGGCTTCCCTGAACACATTCCGTCCTTACATAATAATAATTTTAAGCGTCCTAATGGCTAAGGCATCGGACGTGTGATCGAGAGGTCATTACACGATTGCCGTGAACCCACTCCAGACAGAAGCCTATTTAGCTTAGTTGGAGGGGTTAACAAGATTGCTAGTCATGTGTATTCTACCCACATTGTTAGTTCTCCAAGTATACTATCCGAATTTTGGTACAATCACAAAAGCATGACATGAGATTTGGCAGCTTCTTCATATAGACAAAGTGAAAGGCGGGACTTTCTATCTGTGCGTTCACCCGATGAAATGATACAGCGTGTGAAAGGTCGTTAAGTTTGTTGAGAATAAGACAATACACCTACGCGTCTAAATTCATAATACAATATTACAGAAATAATATTTATAGTACATTATTAATAGCAGAATAAAGATGACGTATAGGCCGTATAGAGTCAACGACTTATCCATTAATTGGATTCGATTAAAATTAGGGTTGCCTAATTTTGATGAATACAAAACCTTCCTCATGTATGACGCATTTGATGCACATAGCAAACGGAGAATTCAAGTTCCTTTTATCCAATTCTTGAGGCAAATGACCACTATTGCAAAAAACACAGACGTCTCGATTGCCGCGCTCAGTAACACATTATTTTTCTGAATTTAGGAATGTCAGTTTTTCTTTTCTGTAAAAAGTTAATTGCGTAGGTACTCTCTGAAGTTGCCAACCCTAAGTGGGTTACGTTATACGAATGGGTCAGTAGATGATTGTGTGGTAATGAATGCGACCGGTTTTATACGGATGCAGAGCGGCCAGTTCAAAGAACTGATTACTTTATAACATGTTTAATAGTAATCAAGGTTTACATAGCAGTATGTCCGTTGAAAGGGTCGGTAAAGGTATTTTTTTTACTAAACTGCGCTTTTTGTGATTGACAAAACATACCACGATTTTGAGCTATTTTTTTTGGTTAGTGTTCCCGAGGTATACAAGTGTTGGTCAGATAATAAACCCACGCTGCTGGCTGTTACTAGACTATAGTCGCGTTGACACGCTCTAGATAACATGGATTAGCAACGATAAGTTCCATAAAAATGAAAGTCATAAAGCGAGATGTGATTTAATGACAATGAACGTATTAAGTATAACAACATATTTCTGATCTTTGCCTTTCAACCTTTATCTTCTTCTGTATATATGTGCAGTTTTCGGAAAGAATATGTTTTTAATCACCCTTAAACCCATTAACGGAATACAATAAACGACCATCGAAATATGTCTTCAAATGCAAGTTCTTATTACCTATATGTTTTTGTATCTAGTGCGCTTCGGCCGAAGGCACTTCAAGTTTATGAAAATGGGTACGAAGCTTAAACGTAGTAGGTACTTACAAGTCCAGAGGATAGAAGAACAGCACGACGTATTTGCCTTTGTAGTCAGAGAGAGCAAGATCCTTGAACTCTCCGTTGACAACGGCTGTGGTCTTGAATTGGGGAGCGGGCTTAGTCAGCTGAAGCGGCATCTTGTTGAAGCTAGAATTGAGATTAGAACCTAGTGAGTTAGAGAATAAAGTTGATATTCAATTGTTGATAGATGTTTTTTCTTTCTTGTTATTGGCTTATGCTGATTAAGAAACTGGCAGTTACTTCATTAGCACGAGTTCTTTAAGGAAAACCTAATATCGCGTCGCGTGTGCGATACGTGATGTCAATGAATGTTTCAATTAGGTAAATGATTGTTTAAATTAAAAAGTAACAAATTATGTGGATTTTTAGGTATATTTTTGATATAAATTATTCTTATAGTTCACTATAGTAATTTGGATAGCATACATTATAAAACATTATGATAAATTGATAAACCTCGAGGGTCTAATTTCTACTTAGCTAAATAAATACAAATGGGGTAATCATAAAATCTTTTACCGTACAACGCAATGACGCTATGGTACTTATCTTAAGTAATAAATAATTAAGTAGGTACCTAGCAGTATTTCACGTACAAGGTTACACCCATTATCCGATATCGTATCCTTATAAGAATGTTAATACCTTAATGTTGCTAAGAATGTTAGGTTAGGTGTTACATCAGGCGATCGATTTATGGTTAGTGTATCTACATTTAAGTTTCCAGATCTATTGTTTTATTCTACTAAAGTAAATAGTACACCGTATTTTCTGTCAAATTCAGCCAAAGATCGTATGTGAAAAAGACCGCCTTGTTTAGTTGTCACGTCCTTATTTAATTGCAACAAGATTGCTAGAAATTTGAATTTTACCCACATATATGATAGCTCTTTTAAAAAATTGTGTACAATTAATAACGATAATGACATGATAACATTGTCATTTTTCTAATTTGTAACTATGTATATGGATTTTTGGACATCTGAATTAATATTTATTGTATTTTATTTTTATTAAAGAGTATGTATCTATCTGTATGTCAATCAATCGGTGTGCTTATTGGCACCTTTAACAAGTTCCTTATTTGATGACCGAAAGTAAAGTATTCTAAGGTTAGATGTTGGGGCTACATGAAAAAAAAAGTAAGAGCACGTGTCTGCTGCGTGTGAGTGTGCCATCACGATGTATGAGGTACCGTTATTCATGAAGCTAACACGTTTGAATGTAACATTGAAACAAGGGCGGATCCACCGTTGTGGGCATGATGGGCATGCCCACAACCCTAATAGACTTGTGACGTCACATTTTAACGGTCTATTGAGATCGATAAGTTGATGATAAGTCTTAACAAAAATCACGGACGTATCTATCGGCTCACGCGCAGTGTAAGGTTCCATAGTTTACTACAACTCCAAGTGCGAGTTTATTAGCGAATTAAGTCTCGCCTGGTGCTTTTCACTTTCTGGTTATACTTACGACTCCTGAGACAGCGTCAAGATGGTATCTATTTACCTAGAGTCCCTATATTGGCTTACAGTGGCTACTAGAAAAGAAGAATTAACAATATCTATATTCGTCCCTGATCCCAGTTCAATTGGAGTCGGGTTTCCTCACTTTCCTGCTCCAGGCCAGTCTGTCGTGGGTTGTCGATTCAGGCAATTGGGCTTTCTCGAGGTCTCTATCTGTGATCACCTGGTTAATGGCGGGTGGCCCTTGCCACGTTTTTGTTCCGGAAGTTTTAAGGCAATATTTACAATGTGGTCCTCTTGGCGTCTTTTGATGTGACCATGCCAGTGAAGGCGATTCTCGATAATTTTTTCAGCGATTGGTATGACTTTGAAACGCCTTGTCTATACACGTTTTGTAATTTATCGTGTCGAGTCACACCTCCCGTCCACCTAAGCATCTTCATTTCGTTGGTATGTACTTTTAATTCATGTTTCGCGCCACGCCAGTTAATGAGCGCTACTTCAGCCATGCGGCGCTATCTCTGTGAGTGACGTCAGCGTCCACGTTTGCATCTCTCGTTAACATAGAGCCTAGATATTTAAATTGGTTTATTGTGGGTATGGGCGGCGTACCAATTTGAATTGTCTCTGGAGTAGTTTCCGCTGAAAGAACATTTTAGACACTCCGTTTTACTCCTGCTATCTCTCAGGCTGTAATTTTCCAGGGCTTGCGTCCATATCTTTAGTCGTTCCTGCAGATGCAAGTCTTTGTTGTTAATTCTATATTTTCCGTCATGATTCTAACTACCTGTATAGCATCCGTGGTTGACTTGATGCTGTGAAGCCAAACTGGTTTGGGGATATTTCACAGATTTTGTTGAGACGGTTATTGATGATTCGTTCCCATATTTTGAGTGTGTGAGAGCGGTCAATTTTATACGTCTATAGTTTTCACACTGCGCAGTATCACCTTGTTTTTGTAGAATGGCAGTAGATAGCTCATTCGCCAAGATTCTGGAATACGATTTGTAATCATGATGATATTGCATAGCTTTGCTAACCACCATTGACTGGGCCTAGTTTTTCCACAGATCTGCGGCTACTTCGTCTGGACCTATGGCTTTGCGGCTTTTCATTTTACCTAATTCATTTCTCACCACGTATATGTGGGTGCACATGGCGGAGGATCTTCGTTTGGAAATTCTTCCTTCAATAGCTGACCTGATTTGAACCATCTCTCGTTAATTTTCGTATTATTTGGTTAGTAATTTCTTTTAGTCCTTACATTTGATTTATTTATTTACACTTATGTTCAGGGATGCTTTATTTTTGCGTTTTGCTAATTTCAGTACTTCGTCTGCTTTTTTAGCTCTCTCCTGACTTTCATAGAACTTATACATCTTTTAGCATCCTGCTTCGCCACTTTATTCGGTCCTTATCATCCTTTAGTTTAGAACTCTGCCATTTCTTAAAAAGATCTTTTTTATTCGCTATGATTCTGACATTTCACCTGCTAGTACCTTTGCCACAATTATGATATCCTTTGGAGACTTCTAGTATCCCTGCCGCTTTTGTCCTGTACCAGGTTTCAAACTTAGACCAGATATCATTTGCGCTGTCATAGCCTAGTTCCAAATCGGTCTCCAAGTAATCTTTTATCTATTACATTATTTTATCTATTATAATTTAATCTATTATATTATTTTAATTTTAGGATGGATCATCGAGCACTCTGCACTTAGTTCTTGGTGTCCTGTCCCATCTATTATATTTTTTAAAGGTTTTGGCAGCTCGTACACAGACATGAGTATGTGATGCTGTGATGTAAGACCATCGCAAGGTATTACTTTACAGTCCTTAAACTTTCTTTTGACGGTCTTGTCGGACATGATAAAGTCTACCTGTGACCCGCACATTTATAAGTGATCAAGTGTTCTGGTTTCTTTTGAAATTCGTGTTTATTAGTGTAAGTGCGTTTCTTTCTGCAAATTTTAGTATTTCTTCAATTTTTTTCTTTAATTCGCCTATCCCAAACCCGCCATTTAATGTAAGTACATTATTTCCTGTGATATCCTTGTACCCACATGTCCATTCATTCCCCACTGGTATTTTGTTAGCTGGAATGCTCTGGATGAGATCGTACATGTCTTCCCAGAATTGTGCCTTTTCTGTTTCTGTGCATCCTGTTTACGAACGAAACGAGATTAAAAGTTGTTGTCTTAGACTATTGCCGTTTCTTTTATTGTCTGAGCCAAAGTAAATAACCTAGTAATCATTCCTTATATCTTTCGACTTTGAGCTTTTCTATTTCATTAGGCAGTTGTTCCAACGCCAGCGTGGAAGCGACTAACTTTCTGCTATTTTCTCGCTCAAGAAACTTTCAACAGATATAACTCCGTGTAGACAAAAGAGATCCATATATTAATAGTCGATCGCTGACTGTGCGCACTGCCGGCGAGGACTTAGACAACTGCCTTAAGAGGAAAAAACAATAATTTATTGATTAAAATTGGTTAGAAATCGAAACTGTTTGGCTATTTAGTTGGACGAAATCGAGTCTGACTTCCTCCAACGATTATTTACATTCCTAAGGCCAAAATCCTGATGCGCGTAAAAAAGGAAATAAACAAATTCAAAAGTCGAGTGGAGTGAGTTTGTACTCCGACTCGCACTTGGCCGATATTTGGGTGGTTGTGCCCACAACCTTTTTTGAGGACTGGATCCGCCCCTGCATTGAAATTGTCGGAACGAGGCTGATGGACGCTGGCGTAGTTAAGTGTTACCCAGCACAGTGGGAGATGTAAAAGTGTTTAGATGGATAGATATACTTTATCGTACACTAAAAATTGAAATACACTTAAAACCGCCGCTAAGACCTTAAATAGCGGTCTTAGCGAAATCTTCCAGACAACCTTTGGAAGGACTTTGTTTCTTGGAAGGACTGGTGTTTCAACGTAATCTCTCTATAATTATGTAATCTAGTATTTCGCCGACGACTGTTGTCCGCGTGGATTTTTAAATAATTTATAGCAGCTTACTATCTATGAAAAAAAACCGGTCAAGTGCGTGTCGGGCCACGCGCAGTGTAGGGTTCCGTAGTTTTTATAACAGCCAAGTGCGTGTCGTATTCGCTGACTGATCGTTTCGTACCATGCTCTAACTAAAAGCCAAACATGACTACCTAACTAATTTGACTTCCTATACTGCCGTGATTCTTTAAAAGGCAGTCTGAAAATTTACCGATTTTGAGTTAAACATTGAGCTACATCAGGAAAAAAGGCATGTCGACCTATCTAACCCCTTTTTCTGAAACTTTTTGCTTTTGAGATACTTTTTTCATAAAAAGCTGTGAAGTGGTTTTGATACCAGTGCCAAATTTATAAAAACTCAAAATCGGTAAATTATCAGATGACTGCCTTTTAAAGAATCACGGCAGTATACAAATTCTCACCTGATCCGACAATTTTGCACGGAAAGTTTCAATTTTTTTTAGAGATTTGTATAAAACTTGTCATAGCCGGTGTTTTAAATTTAAATACGGACACAGAGCTACACTACTCAATCATCACAAGAAGCTAGCACGATACAACTGGCGCTTGGCGCCATCTATCGACATTTCTATAGAGTTGTTCAAGTCAAATACAATTGGTCGACTATTACTCGTAAACTTGTAAAGCCCACTTATGTGTGATAGTTTTCCTTTAAATTTCGTTATATATAGGTACTACTGCCGTGACATTTGAATTTCTAACTATAACCGTTTAGTTGATAGAGGGGGAGGACACTTGACTCTAACGAAAATTGGTACTTTAAAGCTTGATAGGTCACGAACGGTTTACTTAATCAAAAAACGGTCTTACCAAACCCCTAATATTTTTGAAAGACCTATCCAACGATATCCCACACTATGGGAAGAACGAAAAAAAATAATTATCATCCCACTTTACATGTATGGGAGGTACCCTCAATAATTGTTTTTTTTCAAAACTTTATTTTACCACTTTTTCGGCGTCATTAACGTGTATACTCATGCCAAAGTACAACTTTCTAGTACCAATAGTTTTTGAGCTAAACCGCGGACAGACGGACAGACAGACGGACATGGCGAAACTATAAGGGTTCCTTGTTGACTACGGAACCCTAAAAAGGGATACTTAATTAATTAGTTTCGGAGTTTACCTCTTACATACAAACTCACAAACGAATTTTAACTCTGCATAATATTAGTATAAAGTACTAGCTTCTGCCCGCGACTTCGTACGCGTGGAAAGGTTTTCCCGCGAAAATCCCGATCCCGTGGGAATTTCGGGATAAAAAGTAGCCTATGTGTTATTCCAGTATGTCAACTATCTACTTACCAAATTTCATTCAGATCCGTTCAGTAGTTTTTGCGTGAAAGAGTAACAAACATCCATCCATCCTCACAAACTTTCGCATTTATAATATTAGTAGGATAGATCAATCGACGTAGGTAATATGTTTAACTTCGGAACGCCTGCACTAAATTGGATAATTTTTGTTGTACGTTATTTTCAGAACAAAGTTTGTATAAAAAACATTGAAAAAACATGGCGGTACGAAGTTCAGGGTCAGCTTGTAAAAACTAAAAGGATAAGCTCTCAAAAGATATTTGTTAAAATCTTCTCGAAGTAACATTTCCACGTTATATAGCTATTATAATAGATTCCTCAAGATTCATTTGAATATTTTTTAAGTTTGGATTAACAATTTAAGAAAAGTTGTAAGATTAAAATTTCACGATAAATAAAAAAGACATAATAATACGCAAGTTGATTAAAATAATAAACACATATATTCTAATCAATAAAAACTCCAATACGTGTTTATTAAATGCTAATAAGCACACTAATCACGAAGACTTGTATTAGGTACATATCCACAGGCACAAATCACGGAGAAAAATTTTAATGAATAAAAAACTCAACTAGAAATAAGTAGAACTCACTTTGAAACGTCTTACCGCAGAGAACACTAACGGTTAACTGAACTGATAGATAAAGATCTGAAGTTCAGAACTCTACTCACACACGCACTGGTCGATAAGATACAAAGAAAAAGAGACGCTTGAAAATGTCAATAGAAACACTTATGTGGGCATCATTTTTAAACGATGTTAATTCGGAAATGATATTCTTTTATCCAGTAGATAATAGGTATCTAACTATCAACAAGTGTTGTTTGAAAGCCAACCTTGGTATGGAAAAAGCTTTTATTGAGGATATAACCTTGGGATTACCGATTACGACCATGAAAGTTGACGGAACACATGTGGTTTAATACCACGCTTATGGAAAACTATGCACCTGTCTGTACCTGGATGAAAAGAATCTATAATTTGAAAAAGCAATAAGTTTTTCATACTAATTACGATTTTATAACTTGAAAGTCATAATAAGCCGAGAATCTTTCACCACAGTGCAACGTTGCACAACGTATCATATTTTATCTAGTTAATGTCAAAGGTAGAGGTTAAATAGATGTGTTAGAAAACTTAGACAACAACTAATACCCAGTAGACGCATGTGTATACATACTGTAAATAAAAGTTAACCTGACCAATACAACATGAAAATGTTTAATGGAAGACAAGAGATCGAGCTTAATTGGGCAATACTAATAAAGAGAATTGCTATTGGTCAATATAAAAGAACTATCTACTCCGATTCTCTAAATATGAATCAGGATCAATAATGCACGCTGAAACTCAAGGAATCATTACCATCGAATCATTGACAAGAACCAATGATGCAACGTAGTCTCTGGTTGAATTCAAATTGTACAAGTCTTCAATGATACTGGAAACACTTCTATTCCGTGCTGGGAACGATTAACATGAAACACTTATTATGTCTCGTCAAATATGCCCTAAGTATCGACCGTGCTATGGCGGCCAATGTATCGATGTTCAGCAGTAACCCACGACAGGGGGTCAACCTTATTATGGTTGTTTCGAAACTCATCGCGTTTCGAATTCATGAATTTAAAACAACTGAATCTTAAAACATTTGATGGTTTCACGGCATAACAAGCCTCATAAATAAAACCTTGTAAATTAAACGAAGTAGTCGCGGTAAAAATAGACAGAATCTTGGGTTTTATTCTTTTAAAAATTCAAGGTTGTTAAATGTCTAATTTTGCGAAATTATTACTATGCGAGAGAGCCTTATAACTTCAAGGTTTTCCGAAGGGCAGTTTATAAGAACTGCTAGCGAAATTCCTTAGTGACATCATGACATCTGTTTTTCAGACAAGTTTCAACGGGACATGAAGCTAAACTACTTAATATTTTATCCTTCTTCGCTATGAACCAACCTACAAACTGACTACATTTTTTCGTTTAAAAACTAACCTAGAGCCTTGAATCACGTATCGCTGGAAATGCCGGGGCTCCCATTCATGGACATAGTCGTGAATGTTCTTAGTCTCCCTCCATAGTCCAATTAGCAGATGTCCATTTCCGTTTTGTAAATAAGCACCGAGTATTCCACAAGTAAACATGTTATTTAAAATGGTTTCCAAGTTGCGGAGCCTGGGAAGGAGGACAACTCTCTGTTATGAGGGTTCCCATGGTCTAATGAGGGAAAGCTTAATATGTGGGAAGCCGGGAATCTAAACTACCTACAGAAAGTTCGCGGTGGTCCTATGGCATTGTTCTAAGAATTTCAGAATATTAACCCGTTGTACTGCAAACAAGACAGTTTAATATCATAAGCATATCATTTCACATGGCAAAAGACAGTTTTATTAGACTAGGGTATTTTTTTTAAAGAGAGCTTGCAGTTTGGGTAGAATTAACTAAGCTAAATATGCTTGTGTCGAGTGAGAAAAAAACTGTTTAGAAAAAGCTTCTGTCTTAGTTCTGTAAGTAGTGTCAAAGGCTTCGCCCCAAGGAGGAGAAAGGAGGATTTTCAACTCCAAAAAAAAAGAAAATCTTAGTTATCTCACGGAAGTTTCAGTTTCGGAAAATATGCCTGACTTATGTGGTAAAACTAAACAGTGCGTTTACTGCACTCTGAGAAGATAATCCTGAGATATTAGCAAACGTTTATCTTGAACAAGATAACGCAGTAGGAGGTAGGTAAAATTACATTACTCGGGTAGGTTTTTACGACAGACATAGAACTTTGCTTCAAAGAAAATTTTATTTCTATTTGTGATAATTGCCTTAATTTGATCAGTATAATATACTGATCAAATTAAGGCAATTATGTTATTATAAGTGTCTGTTTTTAGTTAATTGGTAAAACTATATTATAGTTTTACCAATTAACTAAAAACAGACACTTCAAAATTAGGTAAATACAACATGTTAGGTACTACACTTTCCGGAAAGATAAATAAATATGATATGACATCACCTTACAATCGATTGGAATTGTATAGAATGTTCTGAATTTTCGTCGAAACCAATTTGTCTAGACAATTAATGACAAGATATGTTTCAAGATATGATTAAATCGCCGTTTGCAGTTATCGGAGAGCTTGTCCATACGACAAGAGATAAAAGGAAGGATAATGTCTAAAATTCAATTTGGTAACTCGGCTTTCGCAACTAATCTGGGTCACTAATAACAAGCCTTTACAAAGAATGACGGTGACGCAGATTTACAGAAGGTATTGTAAATTTCCCAGCGTCAGAACCGCGAGAAACCTACCACGAAATTGAACACGGAGACGATTCAGATTAGTAAGGAAAAAGTTTCGTTAATTCCTCAGTCTGCATTCTCACAGATAAAAGCAATGGTGGAACTTTAATAAGTATATTATTCTAGCTTCTACCCGCGAATTACAAAAAAATTGTTCGCGATCCCGATCTCATGGGAATTATGGGATAAAAGATAGCCTGTATTATTCCAGCATATTAAATCGACATACCAAATTTCACTCAGATCCGTTCAGCAGTTTTTGCGTGAAAGAGTTACGAACATCTACCCATCCTCAAACTTTCGCGTTTAAGGTCTGGGCTGACTCCGGATTTCGCCCTAGAACATTCTAGTTTTCCTTCACCTTTCAAGAGTAATGCCTGGGTTCGAATCTAAGACCTACTCGTGAGTCGGGCTTGTGCCCACCTGGCCACCACTGCTCTTATACATATTAAGTGAATTATACATGATTGTATATTACATAACTCATAAAAAAGTTACCTAAAACAAACTATCGTTTATCACTAACATGTGATAAATTTATAGAAATAATCTAATTAATGCCAATGCCAAGGAGACGTCACGGTAAGTCAAGAGGCGGTGTGCAAGAAAATAATTCATAGAGGCTGATGAAATTATTGGAACTATACAATGTGCATAGAGGCACAGATAGAAACAAACCAAATGGCAGATACCTAAATATAATAATTATGATGACCATTTGAGTTCTCATACTAATAATTTTTAATCAACGTATTATTTTGAAGTAACTACATAGTCTGTTGTTGGTGGCCCCAACACAAGTTTAACTGCGCCAATATCTGATGATTGCTAGAAAAGTTATCTTCTATGTAACTGACAAGTCAACCCATATAGGTTATCCATATGGATATATTTAAGTTTTTATAAATATAAATAAAATAAATACATTTACTTGATTTCGCATTTTGATTTATTATAAATAGAATTTAATTCGAACATTATTGAATTGAATTTTAATTTTATTTGTGGTGTATGGGCTTGCATGCCAGTAATAAATGAATTTTATTTTGTTTTTCTTTTATTTGTATTTATTAAGATTTTATAGTTTGGTTCTATCTAGTACAACCAGTTTTTCATATACATAATTTAATTAGATTTTAATGCCAATGAAAAACATTTAAAAAAAGAATGAAAAACCTTTAAAGCAAGAGTAAACAGGCATCTTCTGGGCTCGCTTGATCCATCATAGACCTCATCTATCGCTTACCTTCAGGCGAGATTGAGGTCAAGAGTGAGCTCATTGTGGATAAACAAAAAAAAAAGATCATGAATGCCATCAAGAAACAAATTAGCCTATTCCCAACTATGTTGCCATGTTAGGGTTCCAGCCTATCCAGATGCAGCTGGGTATTACTGTTATACATGAAGCGACTACATATCTGACCGGCACAACCCAGTAACTGGGTAACACGATATCCCTTGGCTAGACCAGTGTCTGATATACTAGCTTCTGACTGGCCCAACAACTCAACATGCTTTTCCGAGGCCGTGCATATCACACCGCTAACTTCCCAACTCCGGTCTACTACTGAGAAATTCTTTACATAAAAACCCATTAGTACTTATCAACCAACCCGGGAATCGAATCGAATATAAATAGATAACTATCTTAACTTAAAAATGTAAACTGAAACAATGATTTTAGTAAATTGAATTGTTGAATTAAATCTTTCATATGCTTATTGATTTGAAGTTGATTTTTGAAATTGAATGACAGACAACTTTTTTCAGGACAATTAATGTCAGTGTAAGAGTTCTTCAGATGAAAGTAATTTAACACAATCATAAATAGATAGATATGAATACTCTTTATTATACACCAATAATTTAAACACACACTTACCCACCAATTACCATCACCATGTACCTACCAATTTGTGTTAGCACAATTTTTGTATATTATAATATGAACCAAGCATCACTAGTACTTTCACGATTAACCTAAATATCTATCTAAACTAAACATTTCTAGCACCTATGTACATATATTTTAACTAACAAAAAACCACTAACAGGTTTACCATGACAATACTGGTTATTGTACAGCACTTAATTAATTGAAGTGTCTAAACTCTCTAAATGATTATTTTATAGCAACTACACAGAATTTTACTAATACTACTAAATGTTTTGGTAAAGATGTGAAAGATATGTTAAAGTATGCATGCGCGTGCACAGGATTATGACAGGGTATGCAGCGGAGTAATGTCACAAAAACTTTTTCTTTTATAGATTTTTAGCATAGCCACAGCCACGCATCGCCACCATGCTACGATTTGTGGCTGTGGCTATGCTAAAAATCGATAAAAGGCAAAGTTTTTGTGACCGATTACTCCGCCGCTTACCCTGTCATAATCCTGTGCACGCCCCTGAAAGTATGCTTACCATACTTCTTTCTTCATTCTAGTGGCGCAGGTAGATTCTAGCTCAAAATCACTACGATTCTATTTAATAACTAGCTACTGATTTTAATTATAATTGTAAAGAAGCACCTCATTGAGAAAGGTCTCATCATGGGCAGGAGGTGTTCTGGCTTATTAAGGTCAATACTAGTGGCCTCATCACCTCGGCAGTAACAATGGTGCTCCATAGACATAGTTTCAGCTGACACTTGTCAATTTCCAATTTAACTATATATAAATTATAAAAGAATTAAGTTAATAACAGAAATAGGCTCCTTTAAAAGTAAATTAATTAGAAAATTAACCTTATCAGCAGTATGAAATAATTGTTATTTCAACAGTTTTCAGGTCAATGATAAATACTGGTTACAATGCAAAAATTGATGTATAGCAGTAAAATCTGCTTTTGCCTCAAACATTTATAGTAAATATTACTAAAAGAACTACTGAAATTGTGAATGATTCATGCATTGTCAGTCATGCAGTCTCATGAACACTTTTATTGTTGCACAATATTTTCTAGAACAATTTAAAAAACAAATGATTCATGCTCAATGTCCATGCAGTGAGGAAACTTATTCACACCAGCTCATTCCAAAAAATAAGTAAAACAATGTGGAACACTTGAATAAACTCCTCACCTTCACCACAGATATACCTATGCACCGTTAAATTGTCAATTTCCTCCTATGAATTTCATATAACCGGAGACAAGTATCATGCCAGACCTGTCATCTCGTAAAATCCCTAAGATTCCAAAAGCGACAGGAAGCTTTTAAATAACGAACGCCCTCCGATTTCAAGCTATGGTAACTTGGTACTATGTGGAATTACCTCTCTCCTATCATCTTTTTCACTACATTTCCTGTGACTTCGTCGTCAGAATCACAGCGAAGCCTTTTTCTAAAAACGCTTCCGTTCTGCATAACCTTAGATTTAAAAAATATATTTCATTTATACTTCATCAAATGACGAATCTTTCTTTAGCTGCCAAACGCTTTGCTACCCTCTTTGAAATAATAGAAATATATCAAACTATTCATGCTCATGGCATCAGCAGCGTTGTGCAACCGTGTCAAGACCACAACAAGCCACAAGACTACGTTTTTTTACATCCCCAGTCGAACCTTCCCATTCAAATCACCTACACAATAGGACATTTGTTTGCAAACAGTATGCACCTCCAGTTTTTGGCTCATTTTAAAAGTAAAACTGATCAATCTAAATCAAAATACTTTTGGTAAAATAAACTTGAAGCACACTTACTTGAGAAAATGTGATGAATATTATAGATGAACGAACAACACAGACGCTCAACGAACTCGTGGAAAATAAATGACACCCGGTTGGGTTGAGCCGGTGACTGCTGTAGGGATACGAAAAAAGAATCGATTACTCATTGGTATCGATACCTTTGATACAATACTGAGTAGTTTTGTAATCGATAACTTTGCTTGCGATACTACACTAGGAATCGATTCTTTCTCATGTAATCGATACCCTTCAGCAAAGCACTATCAAACTATCAAGTAGTTAATACACATTTAGGTACCGGAGAAGTCTCATCATAACCAAAATTGTAATAGTGTGGCGGTGGCCACATTGCGCGATTATTTGTTTTTGGAAAGTTCAAAAACTTTCCAAAAACAAATAATCGCGCAATGTAAAAAAAGATAAATAAAGATAAATTATTACGATGAAGATACACAACCAGTCAAAGACTGGTTGTGTATCTTCATCGTAATAATTTATCTCACTACAGTAGGCATTCAAAATAAATAAATTATAGTCTGGCAAACGAAAGTAGAGACTGAAAAAGCGCGGCAAATTTAAAAAATATCAGCATAGCAACCCCAAAACTACTATGAAATACGTGGAATAACCTTATTTGATACTTTAGAATTATCTATTTGTTTTCATCGGAATAAAAATACAAGAGGGATTTTAGGTTTAGATATTGTCTTAATTCGAATTAAAACAAAACAACAGTATTCTAAAATAGTTCTGATTTATTCAGTATAATCAAAATCTGAATGTAAGACTTACATGTGGAAAGTTTCAATAGAGTTATTGGAATCATTGTTTCCTACGTTAATTATAAAACTTTCTAAATTATTTTCTGTAATTCTGTCCCTTTATTTATATTTATTTTCAACATGGATGACATGATCAGTCATTTTCTTTCACTCCTCGAGAGTTATATTTTCAAACGACTCTTTTATAACTTTCTCTAACCCCACTGCATTCAGAGCAATATTGTTACTTGCCACTTTACGTTTAGCCAAACTCCATACTAACTCAATGGCATTTAGATCACAGTGGTAGGGGGGAAGTCGCAGTACCTCGTGCCCATTCTGCTTCAGAATTTCATCTGTTTCATATACTGGCTCTGGTATGTTTCGTTTTAAACTTGTTTCCTAAAGATATAAAATTCGTTAATTTTGTTACGAATAGCATCTATGTCGAAACTATCCAAGTCAGACACTGTGGGTTTATATGGACTTTACGCGCACCTTCCTTTTAAATTCTTTTTAATGTAGTAACGCTCACTTCTGTAAAGAATGGTAAAACAGAATGATTAGGTTCTGTAAATCAAAAATTCAATTACATCTTTATAAAAGTTATGTACTCCTAGTAAAAACTTACCAGAGATTTAAGCTATTTCTTCCAAGTACTGGTTCTGGGTTATTATCCTATCTTTCTGCTCTAAACCCGTAAATCTTTCAATAGTTTTCACTATCTCATTAACCCCGGCTACATCCACCAGATTTTCTATAAAGAAATAAAATTTGTTAAAAACCATGCAACATTTAATAGTATGTTAAATGACCATAATGCATTATTATGAAGGTGTTTAACATACTATAAAACTTTTTTGCAAAAAAATAAAACCGACTTCTATATCAAAACACTACAAAGCCAAAAATAATTTTAATTTCGGTAGTCGGTGTTATTGGTTTAGTATTTTCTTATTTTTCACACCGCCTTCCGAAATTAAAATTATTTTTGGCTTTGTAGTGTTTTGATATACAAGGTGCAGTTTTGGATCTGCAAAACATTTTAGGAGGTAATTATGTTAGTGATTCTCGACCCGAATCAACAATAAAATGGGCAGGTATTTTGTTTTCATTTTATTCTTATTTACGGAAATCGGTAAGTGTGAACTCCCCTTTTTAAAACGCGACCAATCTGTACGCGCGAAAAACTGCGCTTTCACACACACAAACAAACGCAACCGACATTTCTTTCATAAATCCAAAGCACCAACCACCGCCCGCTCCCTCTCCCCCGCCACGCCCCCGCGGCCATCGCAAACGCATAAATCGGGTCAATTTATTAGTGTATTTGATGACGCCGGTATGTGCATACGCTTGCAAATTCCGCCCCTCAAGTGCGTGTCGTGTGCGGTCGGGATAGGTACCTACTACCTAGTTGTAAAAATGACGGACCAATACTCCAATGTAGAGTTGGTGGAGATGGTCCGCTTGTATGCCATCAGTGGAGACAATGTATCTGGAGCCATCGAAATGTTCGCGGAGTTATTCCCCAATCGGCAACGTCCCTCACACAGGGTAATGCTGGCTGCTACGCAGAGACTGCGCGATCATCGGCAGTTCGACGTTCCCCAGCATGCTGAAGGTCGCGGCAACGAAGGCCTGCCTGTCGCCTTGCAGGAAGATATCCTGGAATTCTTCCGGCGAGAGCCACGGGCAAGCACGCGGGAGGCTGGTCGACGGTTTGGAGTGCACCACTCCACAGTGTGGCGGCTACTGCACAAAGAAATGCAGCATCCTTTTCATTACCGCAAGGTACAGGATCTCCACCAGGACTTTTATCTGTGGGGAGACGTTAAAAGATTGGTGTACACAGACAAAATCACCAGTGTTACCCAACTACGTGCAAAAGTGATCAGTGCTTTCGACACAATAAAAACGAATGTTTTTGTGTTACGTAAGCTGAAGGAATATCAGCAACGTCGTGCTAGACTGTGCCTGGAGTGTGACGGTGGAAACTTTGAACAATATCTCCAGGTAACATAAGTAGGTAATTTATTTATTTATTTGTACATAGACAATAATTTGTAAATACGATGTTAGCTAAATCAACTTGATTAGTGTAAATAAGTTGAATTAAATTTTTTAACTACGCCAAAAATACCTATCAGACAAAATGAATCACCTAAAATCCCTAACACATGGGTACCTACTTAACTAGCACAAATTATCTTGATGTATTTCTGTCGGTCCTCAGCCCGTTAAAAAGTGGGAAGGAAAATCTTAAATCAACCAATTTAATCAAATAAAAACCGTTCTTGGGGCTGAATTTACCTAAATAGCGCGCCGACTGCGCCGAGTACCTACATGCCTTATTATTATTATTATTAGATGCCTACCTAAGCCCCTGCACACGCTCGCGATCGTAGTTTCACAATTGTGCAACGGGAACTGCTTACGTGCTTTGTAAGGTTTATTTATGTTCGCCTATCATTTTATTCATCAGCTGATAGGTAACTAACGACGCCAACGTGATCTTTTTTTGGCGCAGTTGTATCTACTTTCTACTATTATTATTTATCGTAATAGCCCAGTGGTTAAGGCTTTCTCCTCTCATGCATGAGGTTGCGGGTTCGCAACTGAGCAAGTACCATTGTGTTATTTTTTTAATTCATATTGATGTAAGTACTTTTTAAATTTATCTAGGACATAATTGAAATCCCGTGTTTCGGTAAGCACTTAATTAATGCCTTTGGTTCGAATTGATTTGTAGATCTCGGACGGTCGTTAGGTACCACACGGGTCGGTACGGGTCAACGACCTTACAGCCCTGCCATATGGTCGTTGGTACGGGTAGTCGAAAGCCAGAAAGTCAGACAATTAGTCTAACAAATGGGTATCGTATTATCAAGTAACTGGTTTGTTGACGTCTGATACGCAGTCGCCCTACGTGATTCACTGGCACTCCATGTAGTGAGCTGCATACAGTTAAACTGAAAGCCGACCCTAACATAGGCTCGGCAGATTGGCCACGGCATTTTAATGATGCTTAAAAATGAGTTATTATTTAGCGAAATTTAAAACAATAATGTAGGTACATTGTGATTTTCAAATTCGAACTAGAACTTAGATGTAGTTCGAATATGACGAGCATCGCGGGGCCCCCCGTAACCATAGCAACGACCTTCATTCTAGTTTAACGTACGTCGTACGTGCCGCGTTCGTTTCACACGCACACAGTGACATGACGCGCGATACATCGCAATGGGTGATTCTGTTTTTTTGAAGAGGGTTATTAAGAGTGTTATTCTGAAAAACAATAAAATTGAAAAATCGAAAAGAAAAAGTATTATTGATTATTGACTTGGTATCGTATTGTTATATGATTATTTACGAGTCTCATAATAACCTCCTGAAATATTTTGCAGGTTCAAAACTGCACGTTGTAGAAGTCGGTTTTATTTTTTTGCAAAAAAGTTTTTATTTTCGCGCTTTTTAGTGGGTCTATTTGTAATTAATCTAGTTATAAAAGCCAAAATGTCAACTACAAAAAAATAAAAACGCGCGAACAAAAAACACAATGCAGAGTAAACGAAAAGATCATCAATGTAAATATTTTTTTTAGACTTTTGTTGATTTTTCAGAAACGGCTTGTCCGATTTCAATAAAATTTTCATGGGACCATTTGGAAAGTATACCCTTTCCAAAAAAAAAAGAATTTTTCAAATCGGTTGGCAAGCGACGGAGCTATGCCCGAACAAACACAAATGAAAAAAAAAAAAAACAAACAAACATCCGAATTGAGAACCTCCTCCTTTTTCAGAAGTCGGTTAAAAATGAATGTGAATCAAAATAGATAAATATTTTTCCTCGCTAAAAGATAAATATAAATTATGAATTACGACAAATTATCAACTTAGTAGCGTCATACTAACTTATGAAATCGAACACCAAACAATCTTGTTTTTGTTTGAATTCGGCGTCTTTCTCCTGTTGTTTTTCTTTATATTTAGACATCATGTAAAACAACATCTCCCGTACTCCACTTTTAATAGCTTTGTTAATTTTTCGCTGAATAAACGCTATTAACAAGATCACAACAAATCACCAACAATACGCCATCTTGTTTTGGAAAATTGAGTTTGACATTAGTATAGAATTGCCATGTAAAAAGTTTGCAAATAATTCGAGTGTCTACTTTCGTTTGCCAGACTCTATATTCATTTAGATTTTTGGAACAAAGAAATGATTAAACAATCATAATGGTATCTAGTAGACTGAATTTATTTAAGTAGAATTGTAGTCTTGTAACTTTTCTTCTTGTTCTGTTGTTGCACACGCAAGTTCTTGTAGTATTCCGTGTTTTTTTTTTGTGAAAAATGGCACCCCCGATTGGAAGTGATGTTTGGAAGTCTTTCCAAAAGATTTACGAGCACAGTTCCACTTATAAAATGTTTCAAAACTATAAAAACAGGCGGAAATACATCTAATCTAATGAAACATTTAAAAGTTCATACCAAAAAGTAATTTGCAGATTAATGTTATTAAGATTTATGTTTGTTGTATTCTATTGGTTGTTGCTGACCTTTGTTGTTACTTGAACTTGCTGGAGACCTTTGTTCAACAATGGACGTCCCTTGGCTGATATGATGATGATTAAGATTCTTTATTCTAGCTAAAGATTGTACGTTCCAGCTTGCTGTCCAGCGATTTATTCATTTAAAATCAATATTAATAAAAGTTCGCAAAAAGAATCTATACCTAATGGTATCGATACTTTTGTTGTGATACTTATATTGGAATCAATACTTTGATACGATACTGGTATCGATTATAATATCGATACTTTCGTTTCGATATCGTTTCCCTAGGTGACTGACGGAAAAGATGGCGCGCGCCGGCCGGTCTTACAAACTTGCCAGTACTCAATATTATCATATTGAGTACTGGCAAGATTCAATATTGTCATCATTTTATTTCCATCAATTTATAAAAATGAAATATTATTCAATACTAATTTACAAATACATATAAATAATTAATACCTTTGAAAAGCATTAGTTTTTAATTATTTCTCTTGCTCATCATTTGAAAAAGATGAATTTGAAATTACTGCCATCTTGTGAACGCATTATGATTGTAACTGTTAATGAGTTTCGTTTGGATTCAGAGATAGCGCTGTTTAGAAATCATTGAAATATTTCAGTAATAATAATAGTATCCTTTTCAAAATAATTGGCCAAGTGTGAATCCTCGTGTGAATCGGTCCCAAAGAGTATATTTTGTATAGTATATTTTGTTTTTATAGTGTTCGTATAAATTACAAAGTAATATTTGCGGTTTTTGAAAATGTGTCATGTTTGAAAACTTCTGAGTATAATATCTCATTCAAACCAATTTTCATTCAAAGGATTCATTGAGATCTAAAGTATCTAAATCTGAGGGGATACCATACGTAAATAAACTTTCAGGGGTTCAAAACATTTTTATAATTGGAGAAATTATATAAAATTACGTACGTATTGTCGTCATCTGTATTAGAGGACGATGATTTGACAGAAAAGGTTAAATCAACCATACCTATTTATGGCAAAACCATTTGCTTATTGTATTATCATTTATCAATCATAAAGTTATGGTCACTGTTTGTGCAAAAGGTTTTGCGCGTATGGGTGGGATGTCCACCATTTAAAGATGGCGCTTCGCCGTTTGTCTTGTAGGTAGTTCGATGATAAAACGGGCTCGTTGGAATTGACTGTGCTTGAAGTGCTGCGTGGGCTTGAAGAGACTGTGCAATTCCATCGCACACTCCCCAAAATGTAACCGATAGAAAACCGATAGACGTTACTTTTACGTAATTGAACTTTTTATTTCTATTTTTGACAGAAGCGAAATACTACATACAATTGGATATTTGACATCTTAATCAATGTTTCAACGTAAAGTACTAGAATCAAAGTAATAATATTTTAAAATTTACATACCTACCTACATCGTAATGTTCTTCAGTATGTTGCTACGTAATTCTTTTTCATATAATTATAATATTAACAAACGCACACTAACGTCATCAGGTTCGCAATCACCGTTAAACTGAAGGCCATTTCAGTGTTTCTGATAAAATGATAAGTGGGAATAGTATAGGGCTGTATGTATTTCGAGGCCCGTTCGAGAGCAAGCTATAAATCTGCACCTAATGTGACCACTTGACCGCTAACTGATTTGGAGCAGAACGCTTTATTACCCACCCTGCCCTACATTATTTTGAACTCCATTGTTCGTTGTGAAAAAAATGCGTAAAATGAAAATAGTGGGGTTTGAGGAAAACGCGTCCCCATCAAGAGTTAATGGTCAATCGTAATACCCTTCAGTGGTCTATTCATTGTAAAATAATGAATTGGAGCTTGGAATTAACTTAGTGACGTAACTAAGGTGCAAAGAAAGCCCCGGTTAGGAGGAGGCAAACAACTTTGGTACCTTTGCAAATTTGTGTGTAAAGGAATTTCCTGTCACCGGGATCAGACCTTTGGGCCAGAGTCGTAGAGAGTAGTAAATCATAGTACTTCTTTTTTCTTTTTTTTTTCTGGTGGTTATTGAATGACTTCTTCCACTCTGGGTGGAGCGGAAGGGAGTGTCAGACTTCTATTGACTTAAAAACCATCCTGTTCCTTCAGCTGCCTTTAAGGCTGCTCCTCGAAAAAAGCTTGTAAAAAGCATTCAGATGAAGCAACTTTTCGTCGGCAATTACAGAGAAATTACATCTGAAAAAAATTTTTAGTAATCTACATGATATGAACCGTAATTTGGTTTAGCCACAATTTTTCTATCGGTATCACATAATAAGAAAAAAAAATGCCAAATCACCTCCAAATCATTGAGATGAAACCATTTTACTCCTTAATTTCTTATCAAAAGAGTATAAAAAAATATACTACTGCTTTGCAATACAAATGAAAATAATTTGGTTTTGTTACTTTTTACAAATATGTATTATTTTTATTACAATAAATTAAAAATGCGTCCAATTAAAGACTGCGTTTACATCACCCCCGCACTCGTCCACAAATTTAGTGCGGGGCGCATCGTGTTGTTAGGTGGACGTACGTCGCGTTGCGAGAGCTCAAGCACTACGAAATAATATCGTAAAATATTACTGCAAAAATTAATTTTGTAAATAGTGGAATAGCTTTTTAACCGACTTTAGAAAAAGGAGGAGATTCTCAATTCATCTTGAACTTTTTTTTTATGATGTTACTTCATTACTCGCAGATGGCTAGACCGATTTGAAAAATTCTTTTTTTGTTTGAAAGAATATACATTCTAGTTAGTTCTATTGTCGTCACGTTTGGATCTGATGATGAAATCATGGAGAAATCGAGGGAACTCTTCAAATATTATAGGCATAACTATAGCGTTTTGGGTATTTCTTATAGTACCTTGTTTAGTTTCTCTCGAAAAGCACCATTTGAGGAAGTGGAACTGATGACGAAGACCCCAGATGGCCATCGAAACTACTCAATAATAAGTATTTCGTGGATTGCGATTAGATTACTTGAATATAGATGTTAAGCACTTTATGCTCGTCACAATGCATATGGTGAAGTAGAGCTGATAGTGATGTACCAGGAGAACTCCTCAAAAATTAACGGCTCTGCACCGGGAAAAGCAATATTTTGTAAAAGGTGATAAGTAGTTGACATTTTGGCTTTTGTAACTAGATAAATTACAAACCGACCCACTAAAAAACGTGAAATAAAACTTATTATCAAAAAATAGAACCGACTTTCGATTCGTCAAAAAGTTTTATTTCTGATTCTTGTTTATAAGTTAAAGAGTATTCTATGTATCTATAAGTAGTGTTAGTGTTATAAACTCATAGTATTTTACAGTTTTAGTGTTTAAATTTAGTTTGTAAAACATGGGAATAAGCAGAAACGAATGAAGAGAGGTCTAAAAAAATATTACAAACAAAAGGGTATACATTTATTATCAAGGTAAGTTTAAAGTTTTATCTACATATTTCATTATAAACTATCGCTTTACTTACCTCGCATAAAAGTAGATAGCACAGAGTAAACGGACAGAGGGTAAGCTTCATACAACTGTGCTATGATAGGTACACTACTACAAGCAAGGCGCGTGTGTGCGCTTCGTCTGAGCGAGGCCTGGCTTGAGCCGATATGCAACGGTTTCTCTTCGTACGGACGAAGCCGCAGGTTGAGATAGATTTAAGATAATGTACAAGAGAAAGAAGAAAACGACAAAGAGAAGGAAATAGAACTAAGGAAAGAAAAATAGATTGATGAGAAAAATGAAGAAAACGAGAACGAAGAAGGACGAAAAGAAAACATAGAACAAGATTTTATATGGCTATCAAAATTTCTAAAAATAAATATATGTGAACACGGAGAAATAAATGAGGATGAAGAAGTTCAACCAACCAAAAGAATAAAAATACTTGGTGAAAGAAAGTTAAATTTCAGTGAATTTTAGTTATAATCTATTTGTTTATAAAAAATGTAACAAATAATATGACATACATTAGTAATAATTATACTACCTATCTACCTTACTCTAAGTTCCTACCTACATACCTACCTTACCTACCATTTTTCTCTTAATAGAAACCTTCCTCAGACTATAACGAATATTCGAAAAAAAAACCGGTCAAGTGCGTGTCGGGCCACGCGCAGTGTAGGGTTCCGTAGTTTTTATAACAGCCAAGTGCGTGTCGTATTCGCTGACTGATCGTTTCGTACCATGCTCTAACTAAAAGCCAAACATGACTACCTAACTAATTTGACTTCCTATACAAATCCTCACCTGATCCGACAATTTTGCACGGAAAGTTTAAATTTTTTGTTAGAGGTTTGTATAAAACTTGTCATAGCCAGTGTTTTGAATTTAAATACGAACACAGAGCTACACTACTCAATCGTCACAAGAAGGTAGTACGATACAACTGGCTCTTAGCGCCATCTATCGACATTTCTATAGAGTTGTTCGAAATTTTCGAGTCAAATACAATTGGTCGAATATTACTCGTAAACTTGTAAAGCCCACTTATGTGTGATAGTTTTCCTTTAAATTTCGTTATATACAGGTACTACTGCCGTGACATTTGAATTTCTATCTATAACCGTTTAGTTGATAGTGGGGGGGGGACACTTGACTCTAACGAAAATTGGTACTTTAAAGATTGATAAGTCACGAACGGTTTACTTAATCAAAAAACGATCTTACCAAACCCCTAATATTTTTGAAAGATCTATCCAACGATATCCCACACTATGGGAAAAACGAAAAAAAAAATATCATCCCACTTTACATGTATGGGAGGTACCCTAAATAATTGTTTTTTTCAAAATTTTATTTTACTACTTTTTTGGCGTCATTAACGTGTATACTCATGCCAAAGTACAACTTTCTAGTACCAATAGTTTTTGAGCTAAACCGCGGACAGACGGACAGACAGACGGACATGGCGAAACTATAAGGGTTCCTTGTTGACTACGGAACCCTAAAAATCCGTATTGGTCCAGCCATTCCTGAGTTTAGCGCTTAGCAACACATTTAGCCATTAATTTTTATTTATATATAATTAAGTTAAAAAGATACATCAAGTTGTTTACCTCATGTTTCGAGCCAGGCTGATCTATAATAGAGGTATAGTTTCTACAGTACATAATCAAAGTGCATCTATATCAATAGATAATAAATAAAAACAAAATTTGACCACTTTTGATGCGGTACAAATAAAAATGAATTTAACTTTTACGATTACTTGACCTTCTGTGATTTCGATACTCTGTGCCGAGACTAGGTGAAGCGACGACGCATGCTGGCGGTGCAAGCGCGGGCCGAGCGCGCCTCTCTCTCTTTTCTGTTGCATGCGGGTAGCGGAGAGCTGCGCGGAGTGACGCGCGGAGAGGGGTCGTTAGCTCCGCCCAAATGGTCAAGGTTATTGGCATGAATACAAGCCTTAAGTTTCGGGGCCGCAGAATCTCCTTAGAACATTCCCGCAACCCAGACAGTGTTACTTTTAAACTCCAAATTATTTGGATGAACTGTCTCGAGCAAGGGTTGGGACGTACATTGACCGGGATATAACGGCCTTTGTTGGCAAGTAAGTTGTAAATTATGGAGCAATTGAGCCGATAATTGATCAGAATGCTATGTGTGAACAGTTCCTTGCAGGCTGTGTTACCTGTGCAGAGAATCTCAAATGGCGCTTATTTTATTTTTTCATTTATTTCAGGCTACCAAAGGTCCATAGAAAAATATACATAATAAGTAAGTATTCTAATACATATTTTATAATTACACTTTAAAACTACAACTATTATCAATAAACTAATACATAATTATAAGTAATATGCTGTATATCATCGGAGATGAGTATATATTTAAGCTGTTCTGGGTTGAAAAACTGGGGCCAAGGGGTCCACTAATCCACTAGACTATCAAGTTTTCCAAGGCCACATCTGCAACCCCAGACGGTTGGTCAAATCATTTTATTAGTTTTGCTATACACACTGACATTTCTGCTAGGCTTTTGGGCCCTTTGGCCACTGACAATGATGCGAACGAAGAGTACCTACGCTTAATATTTATTTTGTTCGTTGCCCTTTTATGTATGCTTCACAACATCAATAATATCGTTATAACTCAATAATAAGAACCATCTACGGTGTTATTACTTAGATTTTGATGATAATTTGAAATATGTCACGACAAGACATTCAATTTTGGATGCTCAGCTATTATTTCCGTTGAAACAGAGCCAAAATGTTTTTGTTCGCGTTACTTAGCTCTTATTACTGAAGGCAATAAGCTTGGACAATTTATTGTGTAAAGGTGGGTTCTTTGGCAAACGGAGGGGGATTGAGACTGTTCTACTGGTTCATACACCGAGACAAGTGTGTTTGTTCCGGATGCCAGTATTTATGGCTGTCGCTCGCGCTGTTGCAGATAAAGAACAGGATAAATTCCTAGGTTTTCGAGCCAACAATGTTTATTTAGTTAGTTGTAAATTGCTGGGATATGAGATTGTTGTCGTTGAATAGTTTTCTTTTCAACCGAATTGTTTTAAAGGTTTGTAAATGGAACTTTTACTAAACACTCTTATCGTTCGAAATAGGTACAAGATAAACGGCGATGTTCACCATGTAATGATGGCACATTGCTGTTCGTCTTGTAGTTGATGGAATGGGTTTGGTGGAATTCGATTAAAAGTATATTTTACTCTTAATTTAATTGTTCTTTTTTATTTTTTCTCTTGTATTTATTGTTTACTAGCTTTTGCCCGCGGCTTCGCCCGCGTTAATTTACACTTTGTCAATAATTCTTGTTGCCGAAAAGGTTTACCGTATCTTTTTAAAATTTAAAATTTATCTTTTTAAAACCGAAAACGTAGTTTACAATTCATTTTTGTAAACTACGTTTCTGGTTTTCCCGTCCTTGGCGTGTTGATTTTGTACGCTTGATACTCGTGAGCACGCCACATACAACCGCCCATGGGAAAAGCAGTCTTTTTCTAAATGTATACACCTGCGACTTTCAGTGTCTGTCCTTGAGATTTGTTTATGGTCATTGCGAATGCCGCTTTTAGGGGAAATTTGAGTTTTTCGAACTGAATGTTGGGAATAAATACGTTTTCACCGCTTGCTGTTCCTGTCATAATTATTGCTTGAAAACATTGCATCCAAGGTATGTAATTTGTAGTCGCATGCCATTACAGAGCCTTGGTGCGCCCTGATTACGCATCAACAGGAGTGGGACACCAAGTTAAAGCCTCAAATAATGTGATGGGGTACCCTGACAATTCCAGAGAGTTGATAAACTCTACAGAGTACAACGTCACTTACTTTGTATTCATGACAATGTCGACGGAAAGATACTCAACAACATCACAATCCACATGAGACCAACGAATTGAGGACATAATCTTTTCGTTGATCTGCCCTACAATTTCGTTAGTTGGTGCCAAAATTACTCTTTCACGCAGCCATTCTTTATCCCTCATATTTGTTTTCAAATTAGAATAAACGTGCTTTATTAAATTATCTGTATCTTGGACTACGTTCACTATGTATGTTACTACAGTTTCAGCTTCAGTTTCAGTTTTGGTTTCAGCATCAGTTTCAGCTTCAGTTTGGTTTCAGCGTCTGTTTCAGCTACAGTTCCAGTTTCAGCTTCAGTTTCAGCTTCAGCTTCAGTTTGGTCTCAGCATCAGTTTCAGCTTCAGTTTCAGTTTCAGCTTCAGTTTGGTTTCAGCGTCAGTTTCAGCTACAGTTCCAGTTTCAGCTTCAGTTTCAGTTTCAGCTTCAGCTTCAGTTTGGTTTCAGCATCAGTTTCAGCATCAGTTTCAGTTTCAGTTTTGGTTTCAGCATCAGTTTCAGCTTCAGTTTGGTTTCAGCGTCAGTTTCAGCTACAGTTCCAGTTCCAGCTTCAGTTTCAGTTTCAGCTTCAGTTTTGGTTTCAGCATCAGTTTCAGCTTCAGTTTGGTTTCAGTTTCAGCTTCAGTTTCAGTTTGGTTTCAGCGTCAGTTTCAGCTTCAGCTTCAGTTTTGGTTTCAGTTTCAGATTCAGTTTTGGTTTCAGTTTCAGATTCAGATTCAGCTACAGTTTCATTTTCAGCTTCATTTTCAGTTTCAGCTTCAGCTTCAGTTTCTTTGTATTCATGACAATGTCGACGGAAAGATACTCAACAACATCACAATCCACATGAGACCAACGAATTGAGGACATAATCTTTTCGTTGATCTGCCCTACAATTTCGTTAGTTGGTGCCAAAATTACTCTTTCACGCAGCCATTCTTTATATCCTCATATTTGTTTTCAAATTAGAATAAACGTGGTTTATTAAATTATCTGTATCTTGGACTACGTTCACTATGTATGTTACTACAGTTTCAGCTTCAGTTTCAGTTTTGGTTTCAGCATCAGTTTCAGCTTCAGTTTGGTTTCAGCGTCAGTTTCAGCTACAGTTCCAGTTTCAGCGTCAGTTTCAGCTTCAGCTTCAGTTTTGGTTTCAGTTTCAGATTCAGTTTTGGTTTCAGTTTCAGATTCAGATTCAGCTACAGTTTCATTTTCAGCTTCATTTTCAGTTTCAGCTTCAGCTTCAGTTTCTTTGTATTCATGACAATGTCGACGGAAAGATACTCAACAACATCACAATCCACATGAGACCAACGAACTGAGGACATAATCTTTTCGTTGATCTGCCCTACAATTTCGTTAGTTGGTGCCAAAATTACTCTTAGACAGACAGACAGTTATTTTCGTATTTATTATATTATTAGCTTGGAAGTATTGATGGATATGGAAGTATGGATATGGATATGGAAGTATGGAGTTATATTATTAGTATTAAAGTATGGATAGCTTTTGTCCGCGACTTCGTTCGACTGGGAGGTTTTCCCCGCGTAAATCCCAAACCCATGAGAATTCCGGGATAAAAAGTAGCTTATGTGTTTTTACAGGATGTCAACTGTCTCCTTACCAAATTTCATTGAGATCCGTTCAAGAGTTTTTGCATGAAAGAGCAACAAAGATACAATTCGAAAACTATCCTGCGGGAACCTTACATCGGGATAAAAACTATCCTATGTCCTTCCCAGGGTCCTCAACTATTCCCATGCCAAATTTCATGTAAATCGGTTCAGCGGTTAAGGCGTGAAAAGGTAACAGACAGACAGACAGACAGACAGACAGACAGACAGAGTTACTTTCGCATTTATAATATTAAGTATGGAAGTATGGATATGGATATGGATATGGAAGTATGGATATGGATATGGAAGTATGGAGTTATATTATTAGTATTAAAGTATGGATAGCTTTTGTCCGCGACTTCGTTCGACTGGGAGGTTTTCCCCGCGTAAATCCCAAACCCATGAGAATTCCGGGATAAAAAGTAGCTTATGTGTTTTTACAGGATGTCAACTGTCTCCTTACCAAATTTCATTGAGATCCGTTCAAGAGTTTTTGCATGAAAGAGCAACAAAGATACAATTCGAAAACTATCCTGCGGGAACCTTACATCGGGATAAAAACTATCCTATGTCCTTCCCAGGGTCCTCAACTATTCCCATGCCAAATTTCATGTAAATCGGTTCAGCGGTTAAGGCGTGAAAAGGTAACAGACAGACAGACAGACAGACAGACAGACAGACAGAGTTACTTTCGCATTTATAATATTAAGTATGGAAGTATGGATATGGATATGGATATGGAAGTATGGATATGGATATGGAAGTATGGAGTTATATTATTAGTATTAAAGTATGGATAGCTTTTGTCCGCGACTTCGTTCGACTGGGAGGTTTTCCCCGCGTAAATCCCAAACCCATGGGAATTCCGGGATAAAAAGTAGCTTATGTGTTTTTACAGGATGTCAACTGTCTCCTTACCAAATTTCATTGAGATCCGTTCAAGAGTTTTTGCATGAAAGAGCAACAAAGATACAATTCGAAAACTATCCTGCGGGAACCTTACATCGGGATAAAAACTATCCTATGTCCTTCCCAGGGTCCTCAACTATTCCCATGCCAAATTTCATGTAAATAGGTTCAGCGGTTAAGGCGTGAAAAGGTAACAGACAGACAGACAGACAGACAGACAGACAGAGTTACTTTCGCATTTATAATATTAGTATGGATATGGATATGGAAGTATGGATATGGATATGGAAGTATGGAGTTATATTATTAGTATTAAAGTATGGATAGCTTTTGTCCGCGACTTCGTTCGACTGGGAGGTTTTCCCCGCGTAAATCCCAAACCCATGAGAATTCCGGGATAAAAAGTAGCTTATGTGTTTTTACAGGATGTCAACTGTCTCCTTACCAAATTTCATTGAGATCCGTTCAAGAGTTTTTGCATGAAAGAGCAACAAAGATACAATTCGAAAACTATCCTGCGGGAACCTTACATCGGGATAAAAACTATCCTATGTCCTTCCCAGGGTCCTCAACTATTCCCATGCCAAATTTCATGTAAATCGGTTCAGCGGTTAAGGCGTGAAAAGGTAACAGACAGACAGACAGACAGACAGACAGACAGACAGACAGACAGAGTTACTTTCGCATTTATAATATTAGTATGGAAGTATAGATATGGATATGGATATGGAAGTATGGATATGGATATGGAAGTATGGAGTTATATTATTAGTATTAAAGTATGGATAGCTTTTGTCCGCGACTTCGTTCGACTGGGAGGTTTTCCCCGCGTAAATCCCAAACCCATGAGAATTCCGGGATAAAAAGTAGCTTATGTGTTTTTACAGGATGTCAACTGTCTCCTTACCAAATTTCATTGAGATCCGTTCAAGAGTTTTTGCATGAAAGAGCAACAAAGATACAATTCGAAAACTATCCTGCGGGAACCTTACATAGAGATAAAAACTATCCTATGTCCTTCCCAGGGTCCTCAACTATTCCCATGCCAAATTTCATGTAAATAGGTTCAGCGGTTAAGGCGTGAAAAGGTAACAGACAGACAGACAGACAGACAGACAGACAGACAGAGTTACTTTCGCATTTATAATATTAGTATGGATTTCATTTAAATCTTAATTGCTTAAACTTAAGATAATCAATTGGGAGAAGACACTGGCTCCTGTAACACAGGTAATACCTAGCTCAGGAGTTCAGAGCTTCACTATATCTGTAAAACCTTTTTGATGCTAATAAAAAATATTTGTATAGATTATAAATTATTATTGGATTATACAATTCCATTTCTTGCCTCGTTGCTAATGAGACCGAATGATACTGAACCCAAAAAAGTATTAATTAAAAAAATAATAATAATATGTGTCTGTCTGTTTGTTTAAGCATCACGCAAAAACTACTGGTTTGATTACGATGAAACTTGATATAATCATATTTTAACATTCGGGGCACCATGCTGGATCCTTTTTATCCCGGAAAAGTATATACCTACAATAAAAACAAACTTAATTTTGCGGTTCGATCCCTAGACGCGATTATTGTACCAACCACAAATAATAAGTTATTTCATACATTTCTCACCCGCAGTCGAGTTCAACTGACCGTTCTCGGCTAGGTACTTTTAAGAACGAAAGTTATTATTTGACGGTCATGCTACTTACCAAAGTAGAAATCTATTACAACAAACTTAAAGAACGCGAGCGAAGCCACGGCAAAAGCTAGACTGAAATAATTCTTAAACTGTTTCGAATAATTGTTTTGACCTTAGCATCGATTTCCTACACGATGACTACAATTTCGAAGGGGTGATTAAAATCAATAATCATGCCAAATTACAGCTTCACAGCAACAAGCTTAGATTATAAAACAAAAGGGCAACAAGTATACCTGTCGCCAAATAACTTGGCAAGGTTTTGGCGTAGTGGGGGTATGTTCGCGCATCGTGCACTTAGTGGAAGAAAAAATGGTCACTTTTACTGCTTGCCATTATTCTATGGTTATATTGTCATCATTTATTTTTAATCATATCTGTTCAGAAGAATGTTAAAGAAAGAAGAGGAATTCATTCGTTAATTCGGTGTAAAAGTGAAAGAATGTATTTAAAAAAACATTAAAAATAATATGTTCTCGTCGTCACAATTAGTTAATAAAACTGCTACCCCTTTTATTCTTCTTTTTTCCAGGTGTCCTAAAGACAGTGACGAATTCGGAAATTCAACCTTCCTTAACTACGTATAGTGTCTAACTGTTCTTTGTGACGTTTTAATAGTCTGCGTAAAACGGTATTTGGTCCTGGCATTGTATTCAACGTAACAAAAACTACATTTAAAACAACAACTCGTAACAAAAACAAAGGGTACAACTTTCGTGTACTGACATACCAATCGCGCGTTCAGCTCGGAGCGGCGCTACGTCATACCCCGCGTCCCGCTGACAACCGCTGACACCTAAAAATCGACTTCTGCGCAAACGACTCTTGCCAAGTTATTTGGCGACAGCTATATCTGTGTCAAAGTCAAACTGCGAACGGACGGAGTTGCCTACAATATAAGGGGTTTTTACGGAACCCTAGAATTATACGGTAATCAGCTTAATAAGTCAAAAAAGATACTAGTAACGTGGTTATCCTAGCCGAAAGAAGGCTAAAAGGCAATGAATTTGGACAAGACAGTGTACATAATAGCGTTCGGAAAGTTACCCGCCTAAAAAGTTCAGTCATTACGAACAATAGTTACTTGCAGCCTCGCAAAACTAATAAAAAAAGTAGAACAAGCTTACTACATCCCCTCTGCTGAAAAATATGACTAAATCCAGACTGCAAAATTCAAAACACTAAAAAGTATTTCCTTGATGAACTCATGACAAGTACTTATGATTTCCATACTCATAAGTTCTTATAAACCATGCATAGACAAGAATAAGACCATTGTTGCGTAGATTTTAAATTTCGCACTGTGAGAACTAAAGTATTTGTCTGTTTTCTTTTTTTTACCCGACTGCAAAGGAAGGGTTATGTTTTTCGCGCGTATCTTGTATGTATGTATGTATGTATGTATGTAATATTCTTTATTACCTCATATCTCCAGAACCGCTGAACAGATTCACACAATTGAGGTATTGTTAGATTTGTCTTAACAGCCCGAGTGTTCTTAGATAGGTGACATTTAAAAAAAATAAACATGGCGGCTGTGCGAAGCCATTATACATGGTGAAATTAATTTTTTTTTTTATATGGATATCTAATTAAAGGGCTTAATATAAGGATTTCAAAAAGGTATATCATGTTTATCATTAGTGTAATACTAGCAAAATAACACAATGAGAAAGTTTAAAAATATGGACTCACTTTCTGAATCCGGTGGAGTGCCAATGTGACACGACCGGGAAAAATAAAAAAAATGTTAATTAATATTTTAAGTAAAAAGTTGAAAAAAAAACTTATTTAAAAAAATCTAAAAAACCCGACTGCTCAACTGAAGTGTAAGAAACAAGCACATTTTTATTTTTAAAAGTGACAAGCAGGCGGACCCAACCCATTTAAAAAAAAATCTTCAATTGGGTCCCGCCTGCTTGTCACTTTTAAAAATAAAAATTTACTTGTTTCTTACACTTCAGTTGAGCAGTCGGGTTTTTAGATTTTTTTAAATAAGTTTTTTTTGTGATTTCGAGGACTATGGTGTGGGTTACATGTATACTCGTAGTTACATACATATGGAATAGATTATAATGTATAAACTGTAGGGACACATAACATGATATGTACGTGACACACATACTGTTCAGTCCTACAATAGGCCAGCCAACGGTAACTGGACGGTCTGAACTTGTCCACGGTTCGTGGAGCCCTACCGTTGCTTTCAATGAACAAAAGGCTCTCCGGCCTACAACCATATATACAAATAACTTATCGGTACCACTTACCTTCTGCGCTGGGTCCGCCAACTTCGACCTTCCTAGGTCACGCCCAAGTGTGGTATGTATGTAAATATGAGGTGAGTAAATGAAAGTGTGATGTAAGTCAAGTGTTCTGAACGGTCACAAGGCGTCGATCTCCAGATGGCGCGGTTCAGACAGCATCACAGCCCTAACTCGCACCGGATTGAAGCTATTTATCACTACTTTTTCCCAACAAATGCGCGTGCCATGCGGTGCAACAAACCGGCGATAACTTCCGAGAAATATCCCTGGGTTTTCGTCAATCCGGAATTACAACTTCAACCAATAGTTAATCGCGACCTAACTATCGGTTGCAAACGGCGATTCCAAACGATATTTTCCCAATTATAATTAACTCAAAAGGTCCCAAGCGGACATTTTTCAACAAAAAAAAAGTCTATCTGTCAAGTAGAAAAAGTTATGTCAAGTGTCAATATCAAAAAGACAATAGAATGTTGCCACACCAAAGATCGTTCAAAAATACATTTGGGACGCAACACCCAAATAAGCCGTAACAATCTTACTATTACGAAGGGTGGACGTCTTCAACAAAAGGGGACCAACAAATCCGTTACGACGCCAGCAAAGGGCCTCGCCTCATTGACGCGATCAGCCGACAAAATCCAAATTTCTCGCTGCAGAATGGCCAACAGCGCATTGCAACCGGCATGCGAGTTCTTAGTGTGACGATCAGTCACCAACAATTGAACCAAGTGGCAAGTGGCAAGTGATGATGACAGCTGACAGCTGACAAGTAAACATTAGAAGTAATTGTGCTCTTAATTAAATAATTATTTTAAATACAAAACCCAGTATTCTAACAGTGTATTATACATAACAGTGAAGATAGACTCATAAACAAGTAGTAACAGTATTATCATCGTTTAAAAGGACCGTGTTATCACACAAAAATTGACTCTCAAGTATGTAAACATTGCCCTGTGTTATAAGTTATACCCGTGTAAACATCCAAATTTTAGGACAACAGCATACAAAACAGTTATAAGGAAAAACAATTTAAGGTGTGTAGTGATAAAACACGCTTAGGAAAGAGTGATAAACATTTCTCACAACAGCTGATCGTTATTTTTATTTAAAATTCAAACAAGCGAGTCGATAATTGCAGTACAGCGAAATAGCGACATCTGTCAGCGAGTAGCGGAACACGGTTGACATCTACATTACGCTCATATCATTCATTCTTTCTACTGACTTGGAACACAGCATTTTGACACATCAAAGTAAATTCGTATTTGGATGTGTTGCCATAATATGATACTCCATTTTCCCCGTCATTAGATGTTACCACAAAAAAAAAAAAACAGTCTAAATAAGGGAAAATACACATAAAAATACAATGTCAGCTAAAATGAGTACGAAAAATGATCGCAAGATGCAGGAGAAAGTTACTTGCTTTAAATGCAAAAAATCTGTTGATATAAAAAAAACAGCCCTTTGTTCAACATGTAACAACCGCTATGAATTAGATTGCATTGGATATCCGGAACAAACGTACCGGCTTATGGATCAAGAGTCTAGGAAAAAATGGAGATGTCCAACATGCATCAAAAATAAAAAAGTCTCTAATACAAGCTACGTATCTAACGTCACATCGAGGAAAAAACTCCAAGCAAGTCGCTCTTCCCCGGAACAGATATGTAAATATGCAGAGAAAATCCAACAGTCTGAAGTCGTACAACAAACAACTCCGAAAACGAATATGTCCGAAGACTCCCATATACTTTCCGAATACGACACATCGACTGAATCGTACAACACACCTAATAAACTGTCTAAAAGTGTAGACGGGACAATATCTGAAACTTTAAGTATTTTAGAAATGAAAGACACAATAAAGGGACTTACACTTAAGCTCGATAGCACCGAGAATGAGCTAGAAAATACAATATTAGAAAATAATAATCTTCGTCAACAATTAAATAAGCTAACAGCGGAAATAAAAATATTAAAAACTCTTTGCCACTCTCCCACCATTGAAAATAACACAGATATCATTAGAGGTAAAAAGCAGTCCCTACTGCAACAGACTTTATCTACACCTTCCACTCCACTTACTAGCAAAACGAATTTAAGTGATAACAAAAACATTAAAATTATGTTGCTACAACAGAAAATTACAAGCTTACATCAAGAGTTGGATAACGCACAGCAACAGCTTCTAATTTTCAAGAAACAAATAGACGCACTCAAGCAATATAATAACAACATCCATCAACAATCCCAGGTGTCCAAAATCTGCGCACAAATGTCTGCTTGTAGTCACGAACAACAAAGTGAATTATCAAATAGAATCCTTATCTACGGCTCTCAACAATGTGTCGGCCTAGCAGCAGCTTTAATTCAATCACGACAGAACACTCAGTACGAAAGGTATAAAATTATCTCAGAAACTAAACCTAACGCTTCAAGTAACCAAATAATAATGAACTGTCGTCATACTAAGTTAAACCCTAACGACAAACTTGTAATTTGTGTAGGAGAAAATGATCGTAATTTAAATTATATTTTATCGCAACTACGTATTGTGCTGGATACATTTTATAACAATATGATTATTGTCTTGAATGTGTTTAAAAATGAGAACTTAGATATAAATAACTTGAACTATCGTATCAAAAACTTGTGTAAAAACTACAAGAAGTGTAAATTTTTAGAGTCTGGAACCACTAATACATACGGCATATGTAACAAAATTAATTATCTTATAGACTGTAATGACTACAGCGAGAACTACTTAAACCCAAGAGAACTTATTAAGAAGTTAGCGAGTAACAAACCAAGCCTAAAATTAAAAACCAAAATTAATGAACCAAAAAAAGGAACGATTCCTTTCTATTTCAAACCCATGAATTTGACTCCACAAATACCAAACTTTAAACAGCCTGCAGAAAAAACTCAAAGAGGAACTATTCCGTACTATTTTCCAAAGATAAAACGAAATAGCACATTTTTTCTTGCCCAACATATCACACCCAGTAACTCATAACTTTAAAATACTCCACCAAAATATTGCCAGTATCACATCAAAAAAAGAAATTCTAGAATTAACTTTACAAGAACTACAAGAAGAACATAACGACCCAGACATAATATGTCTTTCCGAAACCTTTATCAAAAGAGACTACGAACGTTTCATTAAAATTCATGGTTATGAGATGGCCTCTAGCTACTGCAGAGAAAAACAAAGAGGTGGGACCTGTATTTTTGCTAAGAAAAATCTGTTATTCAAGGACTTGCATTTTATAAAAACCTATGCCACGCAAAACACTTTCGAAGTTTGCGGAATAGAACTAATACATCATAAAATTATTATAATTTGTGTATACAGAACACCTCAATCAGACCCGAACCAATTCATAATCAAATTAAATAGTCTCATGCATAACTTATTTCAAAAATATAATTCTAGAACAAAAGTAGTTTTAGCGGGTGATTTAAATATTAACACCCTTAAAAAAGGCAATATTACTACTCAATTACTGGATCTAGCATACAACTATAATATGAAATTACACATTAATGTACCAACGCGTAAGTTAGCATGTATAGATCACATTCTGAGTAATATTCACAACGCTACTGCTACAGTTATGCCACTTCACTTGTCTGACCACGACACAGCACAAATGTTAACTATTCCTATAAATCATAAAACCCAAAATCAAGCAATACATTATATTTACAAAAGAGAGTTCAGTTCCTGTAATATCCACAAGTTTAGGGAATGCTTAAGTAATCTTTCTTGGTCTGATATACATACGGCTAACGACGCAAACTCAGCATTCAATCAGTTTCATGAAATGTTTTGCCTACTTTACAATCTTTGTTTCCCGAAATTAAAAGTAAAAGTTAATTTAAATAATAAAAAGAAACAACATTGGATAAGCAAGGGCTTAAAAAAAAGCTGTAAAACAAAACGGATACTGCGCCAACAATTTTATAAACACAAAACTGCCATTAATAAGACTAAATACCTTAAATATACTAATCTCCTTAAAAAATGCATCTTTAACTCAAAAAGAAACGCTAATATCAAATACATACATAAAACTGATAACAAATGCAAAGCTACGTGGAATGTTATAAAAGACGAGCTGAATAATGTAAACTCCAGACATAATATAGAAAATATCAAATATAACAACACACTCATTTCTAATCCAGTAGATATAGCGTCTGCCTTTAATAACCATTATATCCATTCTACTAACAGATCAATGCCCCCGAACGTCAAAGGTAACACTATCAATAATATAATTGTTGGCTCTATGTTCCTCAAACCGATGTCGACAATTGAAGTTAAGCAAGAAATAATGCTTTTAAATAACACAAATTCTGAAGGGCACGATGAAATTAACACAAAAGTCATTAAAATCTGTGTCGACGAAATTATTGAAGTACTAACACACCTAATTAATTTGTCATTCTACGAGGGAACTTTTCCAGAAGCTTTAAAGGTTTCCGTTGTTAAACCACTGTACAAAAAAGGAGACAGACATGACCTAAACAATTACCGTCCTATCACCTTAATACCCATCTTGTCTAAAATATTCGAAAAATGTATGTACAAAAGAATTGCAAATTACTGTCAAAAGTTTAACATAATACAAAAGGAACAGTATGGCTTTCAAAAAGGGAAGTCTACAACATTAGCAATCTATGCCCTCATAAATGTTATATTAGCTAATATTAATGACAACAACCTAACCACGGGATTATTCTTTGACTTGTCGAAAGCCTTCGACCTAGTTTCACACGATCTACTACTGCAAAAGTTAGAAGCAGTCGGGATTAGAGGGCCAACCTTACAGTGGATAAAATCATATCTTGATAACAGGCAACAATGCGTTACCGTAACAACCATTAATAAAGATAAAGTAGTTACGCAACACTCTTCGAAATATAGATGTAACAGGTTTGGTGTCCCACAGGGAAGTATACTCGGGCCAATCTTATTCTTGATATATATAAATGACATAATTAAAATAACGAAACATAAATGCATATTATTTGCTGATGACATCTCTATTATTGTGACATCAAATAAAAAAAAAAATACAACTCACGACCACGAAACTGACATTAATAATACTATTGACATTTTAATTAATTGGCTTTATGTACATAACTTACAAATAAACCTTGATAAATCCGTATATATACAATTTAATAAATCTAATAATCATAAATTTAATATCAAATTGAATATACCCAAAATCAAACCAGTAACACATACAAAGTTCTTAGGAGTTACTATTGATGAAGATCTAAATTGGAAAGTGCATATAGACAGTGTATCAAGTAAGATAAATAAATTCGTGTATGCCCTAAAACAAGTAAAAAAAAGTACTAATCTTAAAACAGTCATATTAGCTTACCGTGCGTATGTGGAATCCATGTTGCGTTATGGACTGATAATATGGGGTAACAGTACTGACAAAAACAGAGCATTCATTGCTCAAAAAAAATGCATTAGGGCTATATGCGGACTTCATCCGGAGGAATCATGTCAACCAGTATTTAAGAAACTTGGCTTGTTACCGCTACCTTGTCTGTATATTAATGAAATTTCAATGTTTGTATGGAAACATAAAGAATTATTTCAAGTAGCAAACGATCTAAATCCTCGAAGCCGACGAGACCCGCATAGACTCGTGCTAAACAGTGTTCCCAGGCTTGTTAAGTACAACAAAAACTGCTTAAGTATGTGTGTATGTATTTATAACAGATTACCGAGTCACCTGAAAATGTTAAACTCGAAATATGCATTTAAATCTAAACTGTATGAATGGTTACTTAATAGCAACTTCTATAGTATAAAAGAATACCTAGAACAAAAGTAGTGTTCTTAAAATATAATAATAATTTAGTTTATTAAGAAAATTGTTATTACAAATACATTTGCATGCTATGTTTAATCTTGGCAAAACATGTCTGCTCTATTTTTGTACTATAAGACCTATTTATACCATGTTTTACGCAAATAAATACATCTTATCTTATCTTATCTTATCTTATCTTATCTTATCTCCTTTGGCAACAAAAGGGGGTGACGGGCCCCATAAGGAAGGCTAGAGTGCCTCAACCGTCCTCCAACAGGGTTTCCCGAAGTGGCTCGTCCCAACCAAGTTCAGTTATAACAAGGGCAGGAGCACCAATTTTAGGGTACGGACAACTCACAAGGGTGATTTCAAACCAGGTCCTTCCCTCAACAGTGGTGTCAGCCGGTTCGCCAATTCCCCAAATCTTGCCTGAAAGGTCATTCATCTTCAGGCCAACCTGTCCCGCTAACCAAGACGACAAAAGGCAACCCTGGACTCCCGTGTCCAAAATGGCACAGACCACAATCGAGTCACCCAAGGGTCCCCAGACCTTGACCGAGGCCGTTGGCAACAAAACCGTCTTGATCGGGGGGGTCCTTCAGCGGGGCAGGCGTCAATCTCTTAGTGATGCCTGGGCGGCGACCGATCGCCGCATCCAGGCTGCCTTCGTTCACGACGAGGCCAACAATCAAAATATTCGTCTGCGCGGTGTCCCGAGCCACTCGCCATCACTGGAGAAGCATATCCCACCGGATGCCCGAATGGCGGAGGGCGCGACTCCAGCCGGGGACGTTCCGCCAACGGAGGGGCAAGGCAGCGGCGCCGACCCGGCCACTGCTGCCTAGCAGCCAATGCGCGTTCTCCCTGACGAGGGGAGACCAAATGGCGCTCGCGGGGCTCCCGTTCAACTTGCGCGGGGGGTGGAGTGCAGCGTACAGAATAGCGGGCCTCAGCCCGGTGCTCGTCTCCGGGGTACCCCCCCTGCGCGAACCCTCCTCAGAAGATGGTCTGCTGGAGCGGTTCGCGTTGGCGCACAAAATCTCCAAGTGGGACCCCTTACAAATTCTACACGGGCGGGGGTCGGGGCAGTCCCGATGAAAGTGGGCCCCCAAGCACGAGAAGCACAAACGGCGTGCGTTGACAATGCGGCGGCGGGCACTTACGTGCAAATTCAAAAAGTCCGGGCAACGCGCCATGACATGCCCCGTTGCCTTACAAAAGTCACAATGATGCGGACTCCGGGCGCCAGCAAAACGGGGGGCGGGGTGAACATCAACAGGCCCCCTAGCCCGAGGACTCCGGGCGCCAGCAAAACGGGGGGCGGGGCGATCATCAACAGGCCCCCTAGCCCGAGGACTCCGGGCGCCAGCAAAACGGGGGGCGGAGTGAACATCAACAGGCCCCCGAGCCCTAGTCCGTCCCTGGTCTCTAGGCCGAGAAGGTAGTGGGGGTGACCCCGTGGCGCCACGAGTGTTATCCGAAAACCGACACTCGTCTTCCAAAAATTTGAGGAGGTCGTCAAAGGGGGGAAGATGGGTGGCACTATCCCCACCATACTTCTGCTCAAAACGTGACCTCAACTCCGCGGGGAGCAACTGCAGCACTATGTGCACCAACAAGTAGGACCAATGTTCTACCGGTAACTCCAAGCGTCTCAAGGCGTTGGTCGCTGAGACCAACGGCTTCAGCAAGTCAGTGCGCAACGTCGACGTGCTGACAATGGCCGGTAGCCCCAAAATCTGGTCGATGTGCACATCAGCCAGGCAGCGCTTGTTCTGATACCGTCGGGAGAGAAGCTCCAGAGCGGTCGGGTAAGAGGAATCCGTCACCGGCAAGTGCTGCACCAAGGCTCTGGCTTCGCCCTCCAGGACAGACAATAAATAGGCCAGCTTCTGGGCAGGTCCGAGGTCCGAGCGTGCATCGACAAGACTCTCAAAGAGATTTAGGAAGCCCAGCCAGTGGTCCAAGCGACCGTCAAAATGTGGCAGCTCCAGGGTGGGCAGCCTACCCAATAGTCCAGGGCCTGCAACAACGGGGGTCTGCGGCTTGGCCGCATCAGGCACCCGACTCTTCAAAATTTCCCGCGCTCGTAGACATATGACATCCTCCAGGTGGACAATCTGGTCATAGTCACCCAAAATCTTATCGCGGGCTGTCTGATCCATCACCCCCAAATCCACGTCCATGATGTACTCGTTGAAGCATATGAGCGCAGCATCAGCTGACTTGATCCTCTCAATCACTTGCCCATACCGAGCAAGGGTGAGCTCTTCCAAATCTACACGCTCAACCGTTGCAGCTGCCGATGTGAACCATCTCAACTGTGAGGTCAATCCGGCAGCAGCCTCCCTGACTGCCCTTAATGAGGCCATTGCAACAATCAAATATTAATACAACAGGCTAAAATTAACTAAACAAACAACAATGACTTGTTAGCCGACCAAATAATTTCACCAAAATAACAACTTAAATTCAATTATTTCAAGTCCAAATCTGACCCTTTACTTATTCCAAGTATGAATCTAGCTTGGTACAGATGGCTAGTTACAAAATAAATAACAATTCAATGTATATATTGTGCAGGATCAACACCAATAAACATCAATAAACACAACAATTGACTGTATAATATTGAGCCGGACAATCTCTATCAACACAGTCCAATAAGTACCACAAATGCAATAACCAATACACACAATTCAAGTCCTATTATGTTAGACTATGTGTAATTATTATTTAGATAACCTTTTAAATTCAGAACAGTGACATTCAATTATTAATTGCAACAAATACCAAACAACTTTTACAACAATATACCAAATTATGTACCAAATACAACCAATAATTCCTAATTTCACAAACAAATCTTACTTGTCAATTCAATACCAAGGGGCTAGCACTACAAATTACAGTTCAAACTACAAGTACTATTTGAGCCCGGCTGACAAAGCAATATTCAAACTTATTAAGTCATTTACAACAATATTCAAAACTTCCAATTAAATCAGTGGATCTTATAAAACCACGCTCTGCTACCAAATGTTCAGTCCTACAATAGGACAGCCAACGGTAACTGGACGGTCTGAACTTGTCCACGGTTCGTGGAGCCCTACCGTTACTTTCAATGAACAAAAGTCTCTCCGGCCTACAACCATATATACAAATAACTTATCGGTACCACTTACCTTCTGCGCTGGGTCCGCCAACTTCGACCTTCCTAGGTCACGCCCAAGTGTGGTATGTATGTAAATATGAGGTGAGTAAATGAAAGTGTGATACTTACATATAGATAAGTAGAGACGGCTGCGTCCCGTCGCCTAAGCTTACAGTTGTGAATACACCTAGTACATAACTATTAACACGCCTTTTACTTACCTTCATAATTAGGATACATAGATATACTCCCAAGTATACATATTCCCTAAAGTGGTGACCCCGACTGAACATTTAAGTGTCGTGTTAATAATTATTTTGGACAATGAATCCTCAAGTCGTAACTCCGCATATTTCATACCCGCCGGTGACTCCTCAGGAAAATAAGCCCGAGACACGTGACGAAGCAGCGTTAGCGAGCATCACAGTGTCCTCGAGAATTCCCGAATTTTGGGCGGACCAGCCGCGATTGTGTTTCGTCCAATTTGAAGCCGCAGTAGAAGGTCAGAAATTCAGCGATACCGCAAAACAAAACCTAGTGGTGACCAAACTTAATAAAACCGCCATACAACAAGTAAGCGATTTATTGTTGGCACCACCAGAAAGCCGAAAATATAATTCGCTTAAGGACAGATTATTAAGTACAAGTCTTTGAAGAATCGGAGACACGGCAGTTCCAGAAGTTATTAGGGGAAATGGAGCTGGGAAGTCAAAAACCTTCCCAGCTATTACGAAGGATGAGAGATCTCGCAAGAGGAAAAATTCCAGACCCCACACTCCAAATTATGTGGAATAGCCATCTTCCGTCGGCAGTACAAGCAGTTTTAGCAGTGACCGAGGTGAAGGACCTGGAAAATCTAGCTATCGTGGCAGACAAGGTCATCGAAGCGACAAGACCTGCAGAGGTGGCAGAGGTTTCGTCTAACTCATCGGGTACGGACTCTGGCACCAAGGACCTGCTCGCGATGATGAAGAAGCTGAGCGCCGAGGTAGCTGAATTGCGTCACTCACGACCACCGCAATCAGGTAGGGGCAGGCAAAGGCAGCATGACCGTTCAAGTTCAAGGTCAAGGAACAGAAGCTCCAGTAGAAGTCGCAAACATCCAGATTGGTTGTGTTATTATCATCATCGGTATGGGGTCAAGGCTGCAAAATGCGTTGAGCCCTGTAATTGGAAGAAGGAGAAGCCAACCCCTGCAGCGGAAAACTGAGTGCGATACAACCAAGGGTGGAGGATTGTGTCAGTGTATGTAATTACCGCCTGTGCGTAACGGACAAAAAAACAGGTCTAAAATTCTTAATAGACACAGGTGCCGATATATCAGTGATTCCAGTGTCAAAACAGTGTGTGTCTAAAAATAGCGCGAGTGATTACAAAGTGTACGCGGCAAACGGCACGGAGATAAGGACATATGGTACATGTACTTTAGTTTTAGATCTTAATTTAAGGAGAGCATTTAGATGGACTTTTATAGTGGCAGCTGTTAAACAACCTATAATTGGTGCCGATTTTTTAGGCCATTATCGGTTGTTAGTTGATATAAGCTCACGGTAACTAAGAGATCAAATTACCCATCTAAACGTTCTCACTTCAATTGTTAGGCATAATTTGTGCGAATCATCCCTTAAACATTAGATTCTAGGAATATATGGCATGATTTATTATCAAGATATCCAGATTTGTCTAAGCCTGTATCATATAAAGATACACCTAAACATTCTGTATATCATGTAATTGAAACGTCTGGACCACCTGTTTACGCGAAAGCGCGACCCCTACCCCCGGATAGGTACTCTAAGGTTAAGGAGGAATTTCGGATAATGACCGAGTTAGGTATCTGTCGACCGTCCAAGAGTGCTTGGGCAAGTCCCTTACATGTAGTGCCGAAAAAGAACGGCGAACTTCGTCCTTGCGGCGATTATAGACGATTGAACGCTATAACTAAGCCCGATCGTTATCCGATTCCTAGAATTCATGATTTTAAGTACTTATTGGCAGGTAAAAAAACTATTTTCAGTCGTTTAGATTTAAAACGAGCCTATCACTTTATTCCGTTGTCTCCAGAGGACATAGAGAAAACTGCGATCATAACACCGTTTGGTTTGTTTGAGTTTCCGCGTATGACTTTTGGATTGCGCAACGCTGCACAATCTTTTCAAAGATTTATGGATACAGTCGTACTACGCGATTTAAATTTTTTATTCAATTTTATTGATGAAAGTGAAACTGTCGAACAACACAAAATGCATTTAGATATAGTTTTCCAAAGATTTAATCAATACGGTATTACGATCAATGTTTCTAAATGTTTATTTGGCAAGTCCAAACTTGAATTTCTAGGTTTTGAAGTGTCAACGGAGGGAGTTCGTCCACTTGATGACAAAGTGCAAGCTGTGATGAATTTTCCAAGACCTGAAACTGTCGGTCAGTTACGACGTTTTCTAGGTATGATTAATTTTTACCGTTCACATATTCCTAGGGCTATCGAATTTCAATCGGAACTAAATAAATACTTACATAATTCTAAAAGGAATGATAAAACTATTATAGAGTGGACTGATAAGGCCAACGAGGCATTTAAGAAATGTAAGGAGAGCTTACAAAGCGCCGCTACATTATCTTATCCATTGCCTGATACTAAATTAGCGCTAATGACGGATGCTTCAAACACTAGTCTTGGTGCAGTATTACAACAAAATGTAGATAATAATTGGCAACCACTCGGTTATTTTTCAAAAAAACTAACGCAAACAGAAACCAAATATTCTACTTACGATAGGGAATTGTTAGCAGTATATATGGCCATCAAACATTTTAAAAATATGATCGAAGGTCGACCATTAACAATATATACAGACCACAAACCCCTAATTTATTCTTTTACAAAACGTAGTAATGATAAAGAAAGTCCCAGAAGGATTAGGCAACTCTCTTATATCAGTGAATTTACCACGGATATCCAATATGTTAGTGGTAAGCATAATGTCGTCGCCGATTCACTCTCACGCGTTGATACCATACAGTGTCCCACGTTCCTCGATTTCACTGAGGTAGCAAAAGTGCAAGATAGCGACGAGTACCTACGTCAAGCATTGTGCGCATCGGATAGCAACGCTACATTGCAATTTAAGCAAATATGTTTGCCGGACTCTGATTCAATGATTTATTGTGAGACTTCAACAAAGAATATAAGACCTTATTTACCGGAAAATTTTAGAAAATTAGCGTTCCATTCCGTTCATAACCTTAGCCATCCAGGTATTAAAATTAGTAAACAATTAATTAAACAAAAATTCTTTTGGCCAGATATGGACAGAGACATAACGCACTGGGCAAGATCGTGTATTCAATGCCAAAAAGTAAAAATCACTAGGCATACTATGTCAGGATTAGAACAATACGAGAGATCGGATAAATTTTCACATGTTCATATCGATATAGTAGGACCACTAAGTACAACCGTCGATGGTTATCGATACTGTATAACTATGATAGACCGTTTCACCGGTTGGCCTGAAGCCTTTCCGGTATAAAACATAACAGCCGAAACTGTAGCGAGAGTGGTGTTTAAAGGCTGGATTTCCCGTTTTGGATGTCCTGCACAGCTGACCAGCGACCAGGGCAGACAATTCGAGAGTGATCTATTTAAGCATCTAATGAAGTATTTAGGTATTCACAAAATACGTACAACACCTTATCATCCGCAAAGTAACGGCATGATCGAACGTTGGCATAGAGCATTAAAAGTGGCTCTTATGGCACGTCTTACATGCGACAGATCATGGGTAGATGAGCTTTCATCTGTTTTATTAGGGTTACGTGCCGTGTCTAGAAGTGACAGTAGTGTGAGCGCAGCTGAGTTAATGTATGGCAAGACGATAAGACTTCCAGGCGATTTTTACGATAATATTAGTTTTTGTGGAACAGATTCAGAATATTTACAAAAACTAAGAGATAGTATAAATAATTTGAAGCCTAGACCGTCAAGTCACAGTAATTCCCGCTCAATATTCATTCCTGGTGATCTTGCAAACTGTAAAAGTGTTTTTGTCAGAAATGACGTCATGCGTAAATCTCTCCAACCTCCCTACGATGGCCCATACAGCGTCATAGAGAGAAGAGGAAAAACGTTCGTAATAAAAATAGGTAATAGAGAAACTACTATTTCAGTAGGTAGGCTTAAACCCGCCTACGTAATTGATGAATCGTCGTCATCAATAGATTTTAGTGATAGTACTAGTTGTAGTAATTTTTTATCTAATAATAAGGATACTTGTAGTAAAAATAACGCAGACACTTCCAGCAAAGTTCTACATCAGAGAACGACGCGAAGTGGCCGCGTTATCAAAACCCCGATACGTTTTACTTCGTAAGCATTTTTACGCGTAACGAATGTTCATGGTACTAATGTACATAGATTAATAATAAAGTATAGTTATAATATTGTGAACCTTAATGCTAACTACTTTAGACTTATAATTTTATGTAACTAGATGTAAGAGTATAAGTAATAATCGGAAATTTATTTCCAATTCATCAATTTATTGCAAATTATTTGTTTTGTTGTTCTAAATTTTAATTAAATATTGCAAAATGTAAGCACATATTTTTTTAATATACGTAGTGAATTGGTTATTTTTAATTAGTCCATAATTTTCGTCAGTACGGAACACTAGTCGCTATAATGGGTGGAAGTCAAAGCAAAGATCAAGTTATTGCTCAAGCAACTGTGAACAACTCCATGATTACTCAGAAGCTAGATACGATGGCATGGATTGTAATCGCCATCATAATCATCGTCAGTTTGTTCGTTGGATACATGGTGTGGCACCGCTGTCAAACTAATGCGAAGAGCTGGGTACGCAAGCAGGTGATCGCGAGCAACCCAGCGCTGGTGACCGTGCAGACGATCCCTCGTCAGCAGTCCACCGCGCCTCAGTATGCATCATAGGCGGTGTATACCGCCGCGTCGCCGTGCCACTGTGTCGCGCCGCACCCGCGCAGACGCGTCGTCGCCGCGCCGCACGACTCAAATTACTCACCTTTAACCGACTGGCTAGTGTTTACGTGTTGATAGAAATCATTGTAAACCTGTGTATTTTATTTTATTTTATTTTTATATAGACTGGGTACTTATGATAAACTGTTTTTAATTTTTTTGTAAGGGGGGGAATAGTGTAGGGACACATAACATGATATGTACGTGACACACATACCTATACTTACATATAGATAAGTAGAGACGGCTGCGTCCCGTCGCCTAAGCTTACAGTCGTGAATACACCTAGTAACTATTAACACGCCTTTTACTTACCTTCATAATTAGGATACATAGATATACTCCCAAGTATACATATTCCCTAAATAAACGTATTTCTAATTGTGTTGTTAATTTAAGAATCTTTTCGTAAGCTTGGAATGTAGGTACCTAACTCTTTTTTGTTCATAATAAATAAAATAAGTTTTGGCATAGAACGGAGGGTTATGTAGTCACTACCAACTTTTTTTTTTTTTTTAATTTGATAATAGGCTTGCGTTTGACCACCATCTCACCTGATGGTAAGTGATGATGTGGTTGAAGATGGAGCACGCTTGCCTAGAAGTAACCTATTCACTCTTGACTTAAAGACTCCCAGGTTATAGCGATCAGGAAACACAGACTCCGGCAGGAAATTCCACTCCTTAGCAGTACGCACAATGAAAGTATTCCCAAAACGTTTCGTGCGTATGGGTGGGATGTCCACCATGTACCGATGGCGCATCGCCGTTTGTCTTGTAGTCCGATGATGGAACGGGCTTGGCGGAATTAGATTGTGTAATTCCATCGCACACTCCCCGAAATGTAACCGATAGAAAACCGATAGACTTGCAACTCGTCGTCGGTGTTCAAGGCTCTGGAGCTTTGATTCGACCAGTGAATCGTTGCCAATGAATCTCTTGGCCCGTTTCTCGATAGACTCAAGCGCGTCCAGTTGGTATTTCGCAGATCCATCCCAAAGATGAGAGCAGTACTCCATACACGACCGAACCTGGGCTTGATAGAGATTGAGCATCTGTTCCGGTGTGAAGTGTACCGTCTTACCTTTGCTAGGATTCCCAACTTTTTTGCTGCTAGCTGAGCCTACCACATATGGAATGCAATAAATGATTAAATATGAGTATGGTGCCGATAACAGAGCGGCGGTGGAATCAAAATTCATATACGTACTTACAATAATAAAAATAGATGAGTTAAAAGAATTTCGTGTTCATTGATATTGGGTAACACGTTGTCCGGGCGCACGCGCTTGTGTCAAAATATGTAGGTGGTGTGGCGTGTAAATAGCCTGCACCTTTGTCTGAAGGTTTTATAAAAATTCAAAATAAGAACCTATATTTTATGTGTAATGGCGGACCTCAAATTCATTCAATTTCCCTATTGATGAATCCTCGACAAACCAATATCAGAGAATTATTAGCAGCAAAACATGCCCACGTACCTTGGCAATCCAGAGATCCCACTCAGAACCAGGGAGATGTGAAGATACCTCGTTCATGCGCGCGTGATCACTTGCAGGTATGGGCTGCCGGCCGGCTAGCAAAATCTTCTTAAATCCACCGGTGGGATGGTTGAAACTCCAAAAATCAACACTTCACTATAAGTTCCCAATGAGGCACACATGTAGGTCCATTTATTTTACAAGTATCGTCAAGATTTCACCAAAAGAGGAATTTTTAAAGCGGAGCGCTGAGGCGCACACACCGTCTTATTTGAACGGTAACAGCAAGATCAGCTCTCACTAACGCCAAATATTGGCCTTTGCGAGAAAACTCAAGAAAGTTTAGATACATGGGCGCTGCGTCAATATAGATAGTGCGAGGATTCATCAATTGAGAAGTTTAATTATTAAATTTGAAATACTATCATATTCTATTATATGGAGAAATCCCAAATTATTATATTTTTTTTATATTGTTTTGTATTGTATGTATAATTATTATTATTTTGTTTTTATCCCGGAATTCCCACGGGATCGGGAATTACACAGGAAAAACCTCCCGCGAACGAAGTCGCGGGCAAAAGCTAGTTAGATTATAAGAGAGAGATAGATAAGATTGCTATTATATATAATTGTAAAATTAATAACAATAAATAATAAATTAGTATTACTTCAACATGTTAAGAGCAAATTTATCGGGACTTATTTTTTAACCTCTAGTCGGGAACCAACTGGCCTATTACAATGTCGAAACATAGAACTACCATTTAAACCAAAACAAAATGGCATCAATCTGAACGGATCCTATGAGAGACACGGTCTTGTTAACAGGGACACGCAATTATGTCCAATCTGTCTTGTTCACCTCCACATGCACTTAGCGTCTCGTAGATAGACCTACATAGTATATAAATGTAGGTGTAGGTATTATTGAGGATTAGTAACTAGATTGACAGTTTCCTCCAGGTAAATCTGCACAGATAAAAAAAGAACCGGCAAAATGCGTTTTGGCCACATACAAGGCAGATGTTCGTATAATTTTAAAAGCACTGAGTATAACTCAGACAAAAAGCTTTAACTTTGTAGTAAAACCCATGCCTCCTTATAAGGGTACTTACATCAGGGTCATTTTTTAAACTGTAAATGAAGCTTCGTAATACCAAAAAATAAAAGTCTTGAATGAAAAATGCGATATCACTTTGTAAAACCTATCTTGAAAAAAAAAATTGTTTAATGATTTCCCACCAAAATATAGGTACCTACTATCAATGTTCCACGTTTTGTGCTTCACCCAATAAATCTTTAAGAGCTCACTTCTTATCCATAATACATGTTGGATTGGCGGTGCCGCCGCCGTGCCTCTCTCCCATTTATCCAATGTATCGCTTATCCACCTCATCCAAGCACTGTTGATAGATAACTGGTTTAATGTATTATTTATTGCTGTGAGACAATTTGGAGTTGTCTGGCATTTTACTGAACTGGGCACAGCTGTGAAGCACACGATGACACGATGTTGTTTTATTCTTATTTTTGTTCCTATTTTTAGGGTTCCGTACCAAAAGGGTAAAATCGGGACCCTATTACTAAGACTTCGTTGTCTGTCCGTCCGTCTGTCTGTCTGTCATCAGGCTGTATCTCAAGAACCAAGAGTTGAAATTTTCACAAATTATGTATTTCTGTTGCCGCTATAATAACAATCTATACTTATAATAAATCTGTAGAGAGGTCAATTCTGTACATGAAATATATTTACAAAATAACTATCAGGGGGTGATTAGGGATCGATACTGATGCCAAAAATGCAATCAGTAAAATTTTTGTCTGTCTGTCTGTCTTTCTGTCTGTATAACCGTTATAGAAACAAAAACTACTCGACGGATTTTAACGAAACTTGCTACAATTATTTTTCATACTCCTGAGCTGGTTATAGTGTACTTTTCATCACGCTACAATCAATAAGAGCAGAGCAGTGAAGGGAAATGTTGGGAAAACGGGAGAAGTTACTCCATTTTTTAAGGTTCCGTCGCGAGTGCAACCTTAATGGTTAAAGCTACACAGAAATCATTTATACCGGAAATGTTCTCCTTAAAATTATATAAAAAATATCCCACGACAGCATATATCTATCTTTTATGGTTGACTCACAATAACACGTGTAACTCCCGATAGCTTAGCAGTTCGAAGCTTTCTGATTATTATTCTGCTCCGAAATTTAAAACCACCACAACTTTGCAATAAAACTCGGCTAAAAGTAACCCAGTTGCAACAAAATATAATCGAGGCTCAAATTTTAACAGGTTGCGGTGCAGGAGAAACCGTCTTTATTCCCAGAATTCACATAATACCAAATAATTTTCCATTCCAATTTAAAAGAACGCAATTCCCAGTATCGGTGTGTTATGCAATGACAATTAATAAGGCTCAAGGGCAGACTTTTCGTGTTGCTGGAGTACATCTCGGTGTCAGTTGTTTCTCGCATGGTCAGTTGTACGTCGCTCTTTCCCGGGTTAGCAGTTCTAGAAATCTTTATGTTCACGTGCCGGACGGGTCAACTTTCAACATAGTTTACCCGGAAGCTTTGCGCTGAAGTATTTTCGTTCTATAGGTACTTAAGCCTCATGTGAACGTGATCTAAACAATATTACCAATACATTAACTTAATAACACACAAGGAGTTACACGCTGACGGAGTCGCGGGCACAGCTATTAACAATAATATTGTGCGGTTCGGTATTGCGATATTTTTCAACAGTGTTATAGATTGACATATTATATTTCCCTACTAAATTACGAAAGTTAATCTGTCTGTTACATCAAAATCACTGAACCGTGAGGAAGGACATAGGCTACTTTTTTTTACGAAAAACGAAGGAAACGTAGACGAAGTCGCGGGCAACAGCTATCTATACTTATAATATAAGGCTGAAGAGTTTGTTTGTTTGTTTGAACGCGATAATCTCATGAACTACTGGTTCGAATTGAAAAATTATTTTTTAATTAAATAGTAAATTTATAGAGAAAGGCTATAGGCTATATATCATTACGCTAAGGCCAATAGGAGCAGAGGGCCAATGAAGAATGCTTCAAAATTGGGGTTAAATTTAACGTTAGCCCAAAGTAACTATTCCACGCGGACGAAGTCGCAGGCAAAAGCTAGTTACTAATAAATATTTAAGGGGCTCCCATACAACAAACATGATTTTTTTGCCGTTTTTATAGAAAATGGTACGGAACCCTTCGTGCGCGAGTCCGACTCGCATTGTATGTATTGTATGCAGTTTCAACTAGATCAAATTTTAGTATTTTTCTTTCTTTATTTGCTTTGATTTGCAGTCGGTCAAGTGTTTGTTGTAATAATCCTAGATTACTCAAGTATCACTGCAAAATAAATAATTACTTATTTAATTTGCAATTTGGTTGTTAAATAACACTTTCACACAACAATTTTTTTCATAAATTTAAACTCATCTATGAGGGAAAAGAAACATCGAAACAAACTCAAATAATAGTTTATGATGATTATGAAGATAATTGTCTGAAATAGCCTTTTGTGGTAAGAATCACACTGATTTGTGAGAAGAATGATTTGATTGATTTTCCCACTAACTAACTATTATTATATAATTATATTATAATACGTCATTGGATTTTCCGGGCTGGACGATATCCGTTGCTTCCGCTAGTATGTTTTATATATTATCTTATATTGATATAAAATTAAGCAGATCGTTGACTCGCGTATACTTACTAATAATCTTTTCAGAACACTAAAAGACCTTTTTATTCATAATACTTAAATTCAAAGAGTCTCACCCTAAAAAAGCAAAATACAAAAATCAGAATTCCCTGCCAGAGTCTATGTTTCTCGATAGCTATAACCTGGGGTCTTTAAGTCAAGAGTGAATAGGTTACTTCTAAGTAAGTGTGCTCCATCTTCGACCACATCATCACTTACCATCAGGTGAGATGGTCAAACGTGAGCCTATTATCAATAAAAATAATAAACAAAATAGAAGATGCAAGTGATATCTAAATCTAGACCGAAATATGGTGGCAGTCGAAATTGTATGTAGATCAAGAAGTGTGATGTATTTTCCAGATCAAGGAGAATTTACTTACACGACGCATGGCTCGTATCAACACGGACTTCCCCAGTTTTGTGTGTCGGAGTAAAGATTATGATTATGGTTTGTACTTTATTATACTACATTATTTTTATGAAGAAGGAGTACTTTTACTTATGTCAAAACTAAATAAAAAACCAAAAAAAATATCTAAAAACCCGACTGCTCATCTGAAATGCTAGAAACAAGCACATTTTCTGTGTTTCACGAGCAGTCGGGTTTTTAATTTTTTATTATTTTACTTTATCTATTTTCAGCTTTTTAGTTTAAATATGTACTCGATTTTCCAGTCCCTTTATACGCTTTTATATTTCTATTTTATTATAAATTTATTTTCATACATATATATATATATATGTCATGTATTTATTTGTGATCGCCTCGTGAAGCCCAAGCAAAAATAACGCCAACTCAACGCCGAGTCGGATTAGCTGATCGAGAGTTCCGTACCATGCTCTAACAAAAACAGACGCACTCTGTTTTACACAAATAAGAACTTGATATTTTCAACCGACGACAAAAAGAGGATGTTATCAATTCGACGCGTATATATTTTTTTGCATGATCATCGATTACTTGGAGACGGCTGAACCGATTTGGAAAATTCTTTTTTTGATTGAAAGGGTATACTTCAAAATTGGTCCCATTTTCATAAACGTCAGGATCTGATGATGGGATCCTGGAGAAATCGAGGAAACTCTTCAAATATTATAGGCACACCTATGACGTTTTGGGTATTTATTATAGTAACTTGTGCAGTTGCTCTCAAAAAGTACCATTTGAGGAAGTGGAACTGATGATGAAGACCACAGATGGCCGCCGAAACTACTCAATAATAAGTATTGAGTGGATTGCGATTCGATTACTTGAATATGATGTTAAGCACTTTATGCTCGTCACAATGCATATGGTGATGTAGAGCTGATGGTGAAGTACCAGGAGAACTCCTCAACAATTAACGGCCCAGCATTGGGAAAAGCAATATTTTGTAAAAGGTTATAAGTAGTTGACATTTAGGCTCTTGTAACTAGGTAAATTAAAAATAGACCAATTAAAAGGAGTGAAATAAAAACTTTTTACCAAAAAATTAAACCGACTCCCAAAAAACACTGCAAAGTGAAAAATAACTTTAATTTCGGAAGTCGGTGCCAAAAACGAAAATACAAAACTAAAGACACCGACTACCAAAATTAAAGTTATTTTTCACTTTGCAGTGTTTTTTGGGAGTCTGTTTAATTTTTTGGTAAAAAGTTTTTATTCAATGTAAATTCTAAAAACTTTTCCGCTTTAAAATATTAGTCAGTTTATAAAAGCTTTCACGGTAGCAAGTCTATATCAACGAGAAAGCGCTAAAGTCAGGTTTAGGTAGGTACATAATCGAGTGCCTGCTGGCTGGGCTAAATACAGGAGCTCGGGAACTCGGGTGCTCCCATAATTTGCAGGCATTAGTCAGTCTTGACAAATTCAGTGGCACAATATAACGCATGCAGCTGAAACGCTACGTGCACTAACATAAATTCATTTCGATGACACGGCTCTGCGGCGATCGAATCGAGATCTGCAGAAAGGACAACTCTTTGATGATGTATTGCGATATCTTTATTCCATATACATATTATGTACTATGTATATTCAAAACATTATAGCTCATATTTCGTTTGTTCCGCATTGAGCAGTGTATTAGATAAACGGTTTAAAGTGTATTGAATCCTACTTTCTTCCTGCTAATCTTATCTTATTACTTCTTTCTTACTATCATTATAAATGCGAAAGTTTGTGAGATGGATATATGGATGTTTGTTACTCTTTCACGCAAAAACTACTGAACGAATCCGAATGCAATTTGGTAAGTAGATAGAGGAAGGTGATAAGAGATATCCGGGGATTCCCACGGAATCGAGATTACGTTCCACGCGAACCAAGTCGCGGACAGAAACTAGTATTATTATAAATGCCAAACATTGAGGATGATGTTTGGCAATTTTTTTTTGACTCTTTCGCATAAAAAGTACTGAATACCAGTCTGGAATAGCGCATACTTTTGAAAATTGCCGAATTACCACGCGAAAGTGTTTCCCAGTCGACTACCCTGAGAAGAAATAAACTCAGTTCACAGGGCATGCAGGACAGGAAATGGTATGCCATGGTTTTGTGGAGCAGGACCACATATACACTCCAAGGCAGAGTCATCAATAAATTTCCACCTGAACAAATTTAAATTAAACAGTGCCCTTATGAAAAAAAGAAAAGTTCTAGCCCGTCAATTAAACTCTATGCCCGTACCGTTGCTTACTCTATGACTGCACAACCTACCCAGTAGAAAGGACACAGGCGAACAACATATAAATTATTTGCGGGGAACTATTAAACTCTGCCGCCGTATTCCATTACCGGGAGAGGTCAGTTCATGACCTGTTGGGGCACTGTTAATGTCTATAATAGTATTACTTACTCTGTGGCTTTTGTACCGCTCCAGTAAGTTTGCTGTTTTAAGACTTCCGAACGTCCATATGCAAAGCTGAGCCCTTCTAGGCTAGTTTTCTCCAAGTCTTCTTGACTTTTTGGAGTTGATCAATCAATCAATCAATATATATATAACTGGCTAAATAAATATAATTTGCTACTCCTTAACATCATGAAGGCTGAGTCAAAATTTAGTTTTAAGCGTAATATTAGAAACATTTTGTGCCTATATGTGGGTATTATTATCTCTATCTATCTCTTAATCAGAAAGATTATTATAAATCACCGTATTTATTTGTTTATTATTTTAGGATTGTAGTATTATGTATTTTATTATATTATATATTATTTAATTTTATTTTCTTGTGGGTACACAATGTGGTTTTTTTTTAACCCAAAGGTTGACTGGTATAGAATGCCTTGCTGCATTAAGTCCGCCCATGTAATACTATTGGATTTAAAAACCATAATTTTTCGTGCCTTGAGAAAACTATTTATGGTACAAAAATTATGTAAGTACTTACTACATGTTTAAAATACTCAGATATGCAGCAGTAATGGATGGCTTTGACTCTAGAAGTTGCAGCCAATGACATGGCCGAGCAGCCGGTTGGTCGTCTCAGTTAAATCAAATAAAAAATTCAAAAGCCATGCACATCTCATAATTATTACACTATGACATATTTGGAACACGAATAAATGAGCCTCATAGAAAATACCGCTTTTGTAAATCCTACATCTCTGCTGAAGTTGAGCACTGCCGCATGCCGGGTTAAAATTGGCCTTCATAGTAAAAGCTAAAAGGCAATGAAAGAGCTAACATGGTCACTAACAGTATCATTATCTGATGTGAACGTTCAACGTTCAGTAAACACGACCGCTTTCGAAGATAATGAGATGGGCGTTGAATCAATAAACTGTTTTTTTAACAACTTTTCATTCGTCAACGAGTTAAAAAATAGGTTGAAAATATTAGCTGTTAATTTTCGTCAACGCACTCAACGTCTTTACACATTATTCGTTTCCGAAACAGGTTGAAAATGTTAGCTGTTAATTTTCGTCAATGCGCTCAATGTCTTTACACATTATTCATTTCCGAAAACAGGTTGAAAATGTTAACTGTTAAGTTTCGTCAAAGCGCTCAACGCACCTTATTCATTTCCGAAAACTGTTAACAAATTAACAGTTTTTTTAACCTGTTGACCATGGAAGATTAACAGTAAATTACTTTAACCGAAAATCCGTCAATGAGACATGCCTAGAAGATATGCTACCGAGCATTGAGTTCCGTTCAATCACGTTGATAGGCCAAGATGTGGCGCTGAAAGAACTCAATGCGTTCAGTCGGTACTGTGAAGGTATGTGTCAGGGTCAATAAAATAAAGAAAAAGATTTACGTACTATTGTGGTGGGTATGTGGATGGAGGTAGGTAAGCCTGGCTCTACCTTTATTTATATATAAGTAGCCAGGTGCTTAAGCAACACATTGCACGTAGAAATTATGAGTTGGACTAATTGTGGTTACCTAATTATCTAATTAGCGACCCGACCTTTTCGCATCAGGTAAAAGTGAAACGTGGACGCCTCATAAATAAATTGTTATTACTTAGCTAGGATTAAATATAAATAGTTGATTGTCTTGCTTATGGAAAAAAAACGACGGGTTGCAATCCGGGAGTGCCGGCAGAAGTGAAAACTTGAATATTAACGTTGTGCATTTTTGATATTTTGGAATGGTTAGGGAATAATTTTGCACGAATTGCTTTAATTATCAGTATAAAAGTACTATCATTTATGTGGTAGAATACAATATTTATTTATTGCGCTATCGTACACAAACATGACAATTTATATTACATTAAAAAGTTTGCGCAGGAAAAATTTTGCCGTGCCGTAGAAAGAGAGGGGGATACTTCCTCTCCTACGCCGCGCCGGCTGTCTACTCTCCGTCCGTCTTACGAATTTTCGATCAGGTCACGTGTCCTGACGCGAGTTTAACATTTTTTACCCATTACAAAAAAGTGCACAACGCCGCTAAAGAAGTTTTCACTTCAAAAAATTACATCCGTGTAAATATATTTTACTAACGTCCCGCTCCGGCTTCGCATGGGTGCAATTACAAATCTTTGAATTTCTCCGCTTTTCCCTACAATAATATACAAGTATTATACATATAAACCTTCCTTTTGATTCACTCTATCTATTGCTGTAAACTGCATTATCCATTGCACAGTTTAAAAGTTCTAAGCGTACAGACAGCGAGAACGACTTTGTTTTACACTATGTAAAGATCAGATCATGTTTTATGGGGGTCTGCCTCAACGGTGTGACTGCATTAATTACAATTTCTCAATAAATATTCACAGAAATAATATACCTACAACTACATACAATATTTATAAAATAATGATTGTGCTTACTGGTACTTGAGGACATCAAGTTTTCAATATTTAGCTCCTCGCACAAAATCCTATCATTTCTAGCACGCAAACTTTTTAATACTTTGCCTGGATTCGCAAATGAAGTGTCTTGTAGTTGCGCGGAGGTTTTGCCCGATAAGTCCAATTTAGCTTGGTCACGTACACGGTGTGGCTGGGTGCCGCGGGGTATGAAGCGAGCGATGCGTCAATGCACGGATGCAGACGCACCATTTCATACCAAAGATACAAAATAAGAAGACAACAAAGATCCCAAAATAAGGTTTCAATATCCTGATGTCTTACAAAAACTAAAATAAGAATTTTTTAGCCGTAAAAAATAAATAAATCATGTTTTGGAATATCCATATCAAGCCCTTTCATGTGACATCTCACCTGAACTTCAATTTTATATTTCGACCCCCTGTGAGACTATTTTTACGTAATATTTACACAAACGGCCGTATCTTTTTTACACGATTGCAAAGGAAGGGTTATCGGTTTCATTGTTACTAGCATTTAGTCATACAAATCTTTTCACTGTTAGTGATATTAATGAAGTAAAAATTAAGCCTAGCCTTATCAGTCAGAAAAAATCACATTATGAATGCGATCATAAAGCATAGTACACAATTTTGTATGCACTATAAGCAAGCCATTAGGGAGGCTATCCAAGTTTTGCGCTGGTTCCGTTGCTGTTCTAACTCGATCTAACTTCGGTGATCATGATCGTAACTTAGGTACCTGTGCAAGTTATTACTTGCGCACTGTTGTGCTGCAGGTATGAACACTATGTAGATAAGTATATTCTTTTGTAGTTTTAGTAGATTCCTAGTCTTCGGTACCTGTAAAACCTAACTATAGTGTGAGCGTTCAGATACAAACAAAACTGAAGCCTGTATGTATTATATTAACTTATTTATCTTTTTCCTTTCGATCGACAAAATAGGAAGTTATTGAATAAAACTAGGAAATTCTTGCTTTTATATAAACATTGTTCCTTTATTTTTGGCTCCAGTCCACCCTTAAATATGTAATTACCGTATATTGTAACATTTTAATTAGTATCATTAGAACTTAAAACGGAATATTTACCGTATCTTTTGTTTCGAGTTTCCGATATTTCGGCACTGTTGCTAGCGCCATGATCACGGATGAACTGAAGTAATTGCGGGTGGACGTTTATGAGCAGACGAATCGGTCTACCCTCTTTCTCGTTCGTTTTTTGTGACGACCATGTTAGCTTAAAAACTTATTTTAATTAGTACCTAAATAATTGTAATATATTGTCAAAATCTTTTCATACAATTGTGGTAGAATAATAAACGTATTTATATATTTATTCCTTTTAGAACGTTCTTTAGACGGACACAGTACAATATTTGATGAGACAAGTTTATGAAAGGGCCGGCTGGACGGCATTCAGCGAGCACGGGCCATATGCGCCTTGACCAATGAATCACATTGAAGGCCTTACTTGAAGTTTTTCTAATAAAGCGCAAAGGATCGCCGGCGTAGTTTTTACCTCGAAACGAGTTGCGGTAAAGTTTTCAAGAATACTTGTCTAGTTTTTATTGTGGCCTCTTGGGAGCTCACTACGGAGAAGAATTTATTATTTGTTCGGCAGCGGGCTTCTGAAGTCAGAACATGTTTGAATTTGATCGTTTCTGCTGAGTTTTGATATCGGTGTTTTTGTAGGGTTCAGTGTACAATCTACCAGGGTCCCATGAATATTGATAAGTTTGGTATTGAAACATTAGTGCGAGCGCATCGAAAATATATTAGTCATTTATTTAATAGGAATGTATTCCTATCTCTCATTTGCACCCAATAAAATAATGTTTTCACATGGCAGTTCATGTCCAGGTGGTAGACTATGCTCAGTTGGTGGGACAAATGGGCTTGGAAGGGATGTACTTTCTCGTTGTAGCACCGAAAGTCCTTAGGCTGCTCCCCAGTAAGTGGGGTGACACACTTCAGGAAACTTCTTCGACTTTTCAGCCTTTGTGGCACTAAAGAGTTCCCGTGCATCATGCATGTCGATGTCGGGTGTCTATAACCAATTTGGCTCTTTCACTAGAATTTGCCACCGGTCTGCGTACTACCGGTGGCGCTAACATAAACAAAACGATACTTGATTTTATTAAAGTTAAGTTTCGATAGTGGCACACCACTATTTAAGAATTGCAAAAAAAATGGTAACCGTCGTAATGTCAACTTTGTCTCTGAGATTAAAAAACAGACTTGTAAAGTCGTAAAAATATAATAGGCCCGTTTTGACATTAATTTGTCATCGCGACGTATCTAGTGAAGTAACGTATGGTTACTTCGACGCGGTACTCGATACTCACGATAAATCGATTCAAGTTTGTATGAGTATTTGATCGATTTATTATGTATTGTAAAGTGCATTGGATTAAAGTTCTGATTAGAAAATTTCAATTAAACTTTAATATTGTAGGTATTTTGAAATGATACAATAGTACGAAAGGTCAATTTGTCTTTAATTTAATATTTTAAGTTACACTAACATTCACTTAATCACAAAAAACCAAGAAAAAGCGAAAGTGATTGAATCTTCATTCAAACATTTTCTTTCGATGATGAGCTAAAATCGTCAGTTGAGCTATCGTCACCTGTAAATATAATTATTTCATTTTCAATTTTATTATAACGTCGTCTTTGCCAAAATCTTCCTTTATTATTCTTCACTTTAAAGATCCCTACACAATATCTAATCACTATTAAACGTTTCGTAATAATTAGAAATTGCATGCTACTATAAAGTAAACGCGAAAAGAATAATCGCAATATGTATATTCCATCATATTATTTAACGCGCCAAAACAATGTGTGTATTTTTTAAAATACTTTCTGTAATTAATTTTTTTATTGTTTCTTTCAGTTACATTCCAAGTTACATTAGGGTCTTTCTTAAATGTCAAAACGGGCTTTTTATTTTTTTACAACCTTAGTAACTATAATCTATACTTATAATAAATCTGTAGAGAGGTCAATTCTGTGCATGAAATATATTTACAAAATAACTATCAGGGATTGATTAGGGATCGATACTGATGCCAAAAATGCCATCAATAAAATTTTTGTCTGTCTGTCTGTATTTATAACCGTTATAGAAACAAAAACTACTCAACGGATTTTAACGAAACTTGGTACAATTATTTTTCATACTCCTGAGCTGGTTATAGTATACTTTTCATTACGCTACAATCAATAGGAGCAGAGCAGTGAAGGGAAATGTTGGGAAAACGGGAGAAATTACTCCATTTTTTAAGCTTCCGTCGCGAGTGCAACCTTAATGGTTAAAGCTACACAGAAATCATTTATGACGGAAATGTTCTCCTTAAAATTATATAAAAAATATCCCACGACAGCATATATCTATCTTTTATGGTTGACTCACAATAACACGTGTAACTTCCGATAGCTTAGCAGTTCGAAGCTTTCTGATTATTTATTATTCTGCTCCGAAATTTAAAACCACCACAACTTTGCAATGTAACTTGGCTAAAAGTAACCCAGTTGCAACAAAATATAATCGAGGCTCAAATTTTAACAGGTTGCGGTGCAGGAGAAACCGTCTTTATTCCCAGAATTCGCATAATACCAAATAATTTTCCATTCCAATTTAAAAGAACGCAATTCCCAGTATCGGTGTGTTATGCAATGACAATTAATAAGGCTCAAGGGCAGACTTTTCGTGTTGCTGGAGTAGATCTCGGTGTCAGTTGTTTCTCGCATGGTCAGTTGTACGTCGCTCTTTCCCGGGTTAGCAGTTCTAGAAATCTTTATGTTCACGTGCCGGACGGAAGCTTTGCGCTGAAGTATTTTCGTTCTATAGGTACTTAAGCCTCATGTGCACGTGATCTAAACAATATTACCAATACATTAACTTAATAACTCACAAGGAGTTACACGCTTACGGAGTCGCGGGCACAGCTATTAACAATAATATTGTGCGGTTCGGTGTTGCGATATTTTTCAACAGTATTATAGATTGACATATTATATTTCCCTACTAAATTACGAAAGTTAATCTGTCTGTTACATCAAAATCACTGAACCGTGAGGAAGGACATAGGCTACTTTTTTTTTTACGGAAAACGACGGAAACTTGGACGAAGTCGCGGGAAATAGCTATCTATACTAATAATACAAGGCTGAAGAGTTTGTTTGTTTGTTTGAACGCAATAATCTCAAGAACTACTGGTTCGAATTGAAAAATTATTTTTTAATTAAATAGTCAATTTATAGAGAAAGGCTATAGGCTATATATCATTACGCTAAGGCCAATAGGAGCGGAGCGCCAATGAAGAATGCTTCAAAATCGGGGTTAAATTTAACGTTAGCCCAAAGTAACTATTGCACGCGGACGAATTCGCGGGCAAAAGCTAGTAGTAAATATATTCCACCGTGAAGGTCGCGTGAGCACATCACGCGACAGTGGCGACGCGCGACGTGACGTGTTGATTATTATTAATGTCGTGACATGTGACGTCACTCACATACCACCCCTCGTATAACGTACGCGATTAGGGTGAACACAGACGATGAAACTGTTAATCGGAGAAAATATAAATATGTTGGCACCATGTTGGCACCTACTTACCTATCTACATTTTATCGATGACTAGCTTTTGCTCGCGACTACGTTCGCGTGGGTGGGTATTCCCGCGCAAATCTTGATCCCGTGGGAATTCCGGGATAAAAATTAGCCTATGTATTATTCCAGGATGTCATCTATCTACTCACCAAATTTATTTGAGATCTGTTCAATAGTTTTTGCGTGAAAGAGCAACAAACATACATACATCCTCACAAACTTTCGCATTTATAATATTAGGATAGGGTGTCATTCTATGTAGATTAGAGGGACCACACTGTCCAGTGTCCATTTGACGGTCTCAGCGCGCTTGTCGGGAATGGAAGGCAGTCCAGGTGTATTTGTTCGATTTCTATCTACTAAAAAGGCTGTCCAGCCACCTGTCTGTCTGGTGAATGGCATGAATCACAATAAGTCCATCGCTTTTCAGAGTGTTTATTTTTATGCGAATCCGACTTGCTAGTAATTTTTAGTGAACCCACCACAGCCACAAGCATATTTAGCTTAGTTGGAGGGGTAAACAAGATTGCTAGTAGGTAATGTGATTTCTATCCACATAGGTAGTGCTAGTCTTCAAAAGAATATTAAATATACACCCGGGAACGTATCTGAAAGCATTCTTAGTTACATTACTAATATTACGCAGCTCATAGTTGGCACATGTTAGAAGGTTTTATAATATTTAATGGAATATTTCATTGGAAAAGACATACCAAATTCAACCACTTTTGTATTTAAGTTTAGTGCACCTGTTAGGTACCTACTTACTCACACTTATCTTCATAAATGGAAATGTTAATTATCTAATTGAGTTGAACAGAAAGTATAATTATAAAAATTGGCCGAGTGCGAGTCAGACTCGCGCATGAAGGGTTCCGTAGTAACTACGCCAAATAACTTTGTTTTCCATGGTGTTTGTATGAAATACAAAGTAATATTAGCGGTTTTAGAAAATGTGCTAATCTCAAAAAGTCTTAACTTCATCTCGATCATACCAATTTTCATTAAAAGTTTTCATTAAGATCTACTGCACATTTTTTAATTAAAAAATTAGAGGGGTGGGGGTGGGGTGGGGGGGGGGGAGGACACATATTACCACTTTGAAAATGTCCATCTTTTAAAAGACTGTCTTTAAGAAAAAATATGGTTTTAGAAGCCATCGTTACATGGTGGACATCCCACGCATACGCACAAAACGTTTCGGGAATACTTTCATTGTGCGTACGGCTAAGGAGTGGAATTCCCTGCCAGAGTCTCTGTTTTCCGATAGCTATAACCTAGGGGTCTTCAAGTCAAGAGTGAATAGGTTACTTCTAGGTAAGTGTGCTCCATCTTCGACTACATCATCACTTACCACCAGGTGAGATGGTGGTCAAGCGTGAACCTATTATCATTAAAAAAAATGTGTATTAATGAATATCAGCGTTAAAATAAATAAATTAACAAAAACCACTTGTATCCAGCCACTAGCACCACCGCACTGCGTGGAGTTCTTTGCACCAATGTATTGATGCGCTCTCATTTCTATACTTGCATTGTCTCTGAGCGAATCCAAATTAATTGCTAGCATTGATTGCTATTGTTTGCAAATTAATTTCGGTATTGAACTCGTGAGCCTTTTGTTCAGCTGTTACTAACAATGGTGGCCTGGTAGCTGCTTGTTGAGTGGCAGGATCTGGTATTATTTCATCACTAAAATTGTCATACGGAATAATCTGTAACTAATAGTGCAGGGGGAAGGCGTCGATGTCTGTCAACCAGTTCCAACTAGCGCGGACATCGACGTTTCACTCTATCTTTAGAAACTTTAATGTGTATCTATGTACTTTATTTTAGATTAAGATAGACGAGTTGTACTAACATTTTTATTTATCAATAAATTATTATTATTATCTCCTTTATTTTATATACCTCTCAAAAATTACATTTTTAAATATTTTTCTATAAAAAAGTGACAATAAAAAAACATTTAAAAATATAAAAAATGGCAGTCCACTGGTATCGGGAACGGGGTCCAAGCTACCGGTGGTTAGGTCTCCAGAGAAAGGAACCTCCTCACAATACGAGCTGTATCGAGGAGAACTGCCTTCTGTATCAGGCCCTTTATCCAGCTGTGCAAAGCCAGCTTCGACAGATGGTCGTCGAAGCTTTTAGCTATCAGCCCATTGACTGATATGACAATCGGCACAATGACAGCCGAGTCCACATCCCACATGTCAACAACCTCATGAGCTAAGTCGAGATACTTAATGTGTTTCTCTTTCTCAGCTTTCACGAGATTCTCGTCATGTGGGATGGTAACATCGATTATCATTGCGCGGCGCACTAATCGGTCTATCACCACTATATCAGGCTTATTGGCAACAATAGTCCTATCAGTGATGATAGACCGATCCCAGTACAACGTGACATGGTCATTTTCGAGAACTGGGTCGGGCACATACTTGTAATACGGTACCTCAGAATCGACAAGTTTGTATTTCAAAGCAAGTTGCTGGTGGATAATTCTGGCTACTTGGTTGTGTCTATGCAAGTACTCGCCGTTAGCTAGACGAGAACAACCGGAGACAATATGTCTGATGGACTCACCAGGACGATGGCATGCCCGACACACGTCAATCGTCCCGTCCTTCATAATATGTCTCCGGTAATTATTCGTCAAGATAACTTCGTCCATAATTGCACAGACAAAACCTTCAGTTTCTCCGAAGAGATCCCCGAAGCGTAGCCAGGCAACGGAGGCTGTCAAATCTACATCGGACCCATAAAGAGCCCGATAGTAGCGACCATGAAGTTCCTTGCTTTTCCATACCTCCTTGCGGTCATCTGGGGTAAGTATAACAGGTTTGTGCCAGTTCTCTTTAGCCATAGTCAGCGGGGTGAGTCCCTTGTCCACTGCAATCACATCTCGGTGCATACCCACATCGGCTTTAAGGAAATATTCCCTGAGACTGCAAATCTCGCGGTTGTGGAGAGTTTTGGCATTTAAAAAGCCTCGACCTCCACATTTCCGCGGGATATACAGTCTCATTACCGATGATCGTGGGTGATGCATCCGATTTGCGGTTAGCAGTGTACGGACCCTCCTATCCAGGGCGTCCAGTTCGGTTTGAGTCCATTTGAGTATGCCGAAAGAATACATCAACACCGGCATGACCCAACCGTTGAAAGCGCGCACCTTATTTCCTCCCGACAAAAGGCTGTTTAATACCTTTGTCAGGCGGCCAAAGAAGCGCTCCCTCAGCGATTGCTTCATGTCAGTAACATTAATGCCCAAAGCTTCCGACATACCCAAATACTTGTAAGTTTCGGTTAAGCAGAGAGATCTAAGTTGTATGGAATCTGAAAGTTGAATTCCTTCAGATTCCATAATCTCTCCTCGTTTTACATGCATGATTGCACATTTGTCCACACCAAATTCCATCTTGATGGCGCTACTGAAAGTTTCAGTTACCTTCAGTAGTTCCATCAGTTGCAAGTTGTTGGGGGCAAAGAGTTTCAAATCATCCATGTATAGGAGATGGGATATACTTTGACCTCCTCTTCTCAACCGATAGCCCAGGCCTGACTCCTCTAGCATTGTACTTAGAGGATTCAGGGCCAAGCAAAACCAAAGTGGACTCAAACTGTCACCCTGAAATATTCCCCGTCTGATCCATATAGGCTCATCATTCCCTCCGATTGGTCGACATCCTGGATAGCGAAGTACCGTCTTCCATTGCCTCATACATGACTCAAGGAAGGTGCGTAGAGTTGGGTCTATTTTATAAAGCTCTAGCACCTTGATAAGCCAGGTATGAGGAACAGAATCAAAGGCTTTTTTATAGTCTATCCAGCATGTCGATAGATCTTTTCGGGATCGACGAGCCTGTTGGCTGATGGCCATGTCAATGAGGAGTAGCTCCTTAGTGCCACGGGACCCTTTCCTACATCCATTCTGAGAAGCGGACATAATTGAGTTGCACTCAATGTGCATATTTATTTTCACTCTCAGGATGGACGTAAGAACCTTATAGACCGTAGACAGACAGGTAATCGGTCTATAATTTTTGGGTTCCGTGGGACTACCACTCTTATGAAGCAGGTGGGTACAGCCTGTTGTTAAAAACTCTGGTAGAGACCCAGTCTCTAAGGATGCCTGGAATTGAGAAGCCAAAAGCGCGTGCGAGCTGCTATACCACTTGAGCCAGAAGTTGTGTAGTCCATCCGGTCCTGGAGACTTCCAGTTTGGTAACGGATGAACTGCTTTGGCTACATCAGAAGCGTTAATGATTATTTTATCCATTTGTGGTATAGCTTCACACACGCGTTCAACTTCACGCATCCAGTCACCCTCAACATGACAGACGGGTACCGACCAGATGTTGCGCCAGAATAAATTCGTGGCGGTATCATCCGGGCGGCACACGTCAGTCACATTTTGATTGGGTCGCTCCCAAGCTCTGTATACCCACCTTTCATCGCTCTGGAACATGCGATTCTGCGAGTACCGGTCAACCCGCCGCTTAAACCGTCGGATACGGCTTGCCCATGCACAAATTTTCTGCTTCAGGAAGTCAATGCGCTCCGTAATGTGGGGTGTGTATTCTCGAGGGCTGATTCCAGTCCCCGAGAAAGCCCGCCGTACAAAACGCATTACACGTGGGCGTGCATTGCCTTCCTTGAAGCAGTATAGTTTGCCGATGAGTGTTCTGGCCTCATCGATACGCCTCTCGATCCTATACTGCCAGGCTGGTACAGCAGGTTTTGGTCGAATAGCTTCGTCGTTATTAGGGAATTTAACGTTAGCTAAGCGACATGCCGCAACAGCCCCGCAATACAGGATTGAGTGCGTATCAACGAGGTTTTCGCTGCTCTCAAAAATATTCTCAAGCAGCGAGTCCAAAGCACACACCAACGCCCTATTTTTTTTGTGCATAGGTAACCGTGGTAACCGGGGTCTAAGTTCAGGCGGAGCCGATCTATACTCGCGAAGCGCATCCTCCAGTGCGCTCCTCAGTCGATCGTTGCATTGGCTACTTACCGTGACAACCCTATCATCTAGCTCATTATTATGACTATAGAGCCGCGATGTCATTGCGCTACTAGTGGGCGCTTGTACCACGGCTTGTGTCGGGGACGAGATGATATGGTTGCTCAGTACCTCTGAGCGCAGCCTATCAAGTGTTGCGTCATCCAACCTGTGGCTACGCTGGATGACCCGCACCTGATCCGACAGTCGTTGGGCCGAGACGTTGACAGCTGGTTCTAGGTCCTGGAACAGAGACAGCATCCTGACACGATACGCAGTGAGGTTAGTTCCCCCCTCTGTAGACCCATAATATGCGCGCATGACGTTTTCGTTTATGGACTGAGTCCATCTCATGCGCTGCACACCACCGGTAGCGGGGACCCGACTCGCAGCCAGTTGGCTCCTAAGTCCCAAGCTGTTCGGTGGCCGGCCTCTCCCCTGCCGGCGCACAGGTGTTGGCGACGTCGGCGGAGAGAAATACTCGTCGCTCGAGCTCGACGCGGATGCAGCCGCCGGTGACGTAGGTAATCCTAAATCCGGTGGCGAGGCGGAGCTGAGCGACGGGTCCGGGGGTGGTGGGCGTGCACGTTGCGAAGCTGCTCTAGTAAGCATCATCAAGTTTTGTTTGTTAACATAGTTATTTCTTGCATTGTTTAGTGATTGGTGTCAATGACAGACCACTTGACAGTTGTCGATGGATTATACATTATCTTCATTTTCGTTATAATATCGGTTGTTTTTTAGGTTTATGTTATTTATCTTGGTTCAATCTGTCCTCTTTTCGTAAATATTGAGAAATTTGGATGGGAAAACTTATCACTATATTTTGCGAATTTATTTTGTAGGAACTGAAAACAAAACTTGATTTGACGGCTAGTGTTGCCAGCTTATATTCTTATATATATATATATAATATTATTATTATTATTATTATTATTTCTATCATGAACTGATCTACGTTGTCTGCTCCACTAAAGTGTAAATAAAAACCGGCCAAGTGCGAGTCAGACTCGCGCACGTAGGGTTTCGTACCATTATCTACAAAACGGCAAAAAAATAATGTCTGTTGTATGGGAGTCCCCCTTAAATATTTGTTTTATTTTCATTTAATTATTTATTTTTTAAGTGAATATATAACTAAATATTCTGCGAATATTTCAAGCGAAAGCAAAAAAATCACGTTTATTGTATGCGAGCCCCCTTAAATATTTATTCTGTTTTTTAGTACCTATTTGTTGTTATAGCGGCAACAGTAATAAAAGAAGATGTTTCATTTTGGGTTACCTCTATGTACACCACATAGATAAATCGAAAAACAATAGGGATGATCATAAAAATACCCAAAAAAATAATTTAGAGACGGGTATAGCTGTGATAAATCATTATTTGGGAAGATTTTTATTTTGATAACCCTTGTTATAGAGCAAGCATGACAGTCGTGTTTGACATGACGTTTAACAGATTTGAGTTTCGTGAAGTCTTTCTGTGAGTTGTAGGGATGGGCAAGTGAAAAAAACATATAGATAAATATAGAATCGATATTTTTAAGCTATATCGATTATTATCCATATATATAAAAAATAACGATAAATCGATATATCGATATTTTTCGTAAAGATAACGCACGTAAGTAACAATAAGTGAATTACATTACGTGGTTTTTGACACTACGCAATTTCGTGGCCATAAAAAAACAACGAAACTAACCTGAAGGTATATGCATAAATTCTTATGGCGCAAATGTGATGACAATCTGGTGATCAACATTTGAACTACTCTCCGGATAGGACAAGATTATTATACGTTAGACTAATTATTCTAAAATGAATAAAAAATATCGATTATCGATTTATTGAGATTTAAAATATCGTCGATATTTATCGATTATTTTATGAAAATATCTATATATATATATTTTTATATTTCGATTCGTCCAGCCGACATGTCAATATGACATTCGCATCACTGTTCAACAGCAACATGGCTGATCCGCCATATTTTTTGTGTTGCTCTCCTTAACCGAGTTAATTTGAATATCACACTAAAATAAAGTGAAATAATAAAAAAATAACATTAAAAGACGGTTACTACATTATACAGCTATATTTACATGTGGTGTACATAGTGCTCCCGTTTTACCCTTTAGGTACGGAACCCTAAAAATACACACATTTGTTTTACCGGTCACAGTGTCTCGCGACTCCGTATGAGAGTACCTTTGAAACGATACCCTTTAGCAACACCCTTATCAGATTTTCTAACTTTTAACTACCCGTATCGACTGTCAAAGATGTACAAATGACAGCTGAGACAAGATGCACGAAAACATCTGGATATGTTAAGACCAGGCACTCTAAAATAATTTTCACGCAAGCTCCGTCCCATGCACCGCCGGTTAGGCCGTTGTATGCTAAACGCTAATGCAGCAGTAATAAAGTTGAATATCGCGTGCGCTCATTCACCATGTTCAGGTTCGAAACTAACGTTGTGTGCTAAACGCTAATGCAGCAGTAATAAAGTTGAATATCGCGTGCGCTCTTCCACCATGTTCGGGTTCGAAACTAAATGTCGTAAGTCTCAATTCTTATTTCATTTATAACTAAAGTAAGAGAGACAGAGGTGAGAGTGGTGAGATGGTGGTCAAACGCGAGCCTATTATCAATAAAAGAAAAAAAAAGTAATAATTGATCTAGAAAAAAATATCTTATATTTGGATAATAGACTATATTATCTTACTGTCAGTACTAATTTTAGACATAAAAGCTGAGTTATCTTGATTAAATATTAAATAATCTCTAAAAAACACATGCCTTTTTTACATTTTAAATTTTTGATTAAAATATGAATCGAGCGAAAATGTTCCAATTACGTAACTGATCTTAGACATGTAAAGAAAAAGATCCAATAAATCATATACTAAAGTTCCATTTTGATTGTATGCGTGATTGTTTCAGAATATTAATGCAAAGTTACATACAATTTAGGGAGCCTCCTCTTAAGGTTCTCCTATGCACAGACTGACCTTGGTAGATCGGTGGTTATTATTTAGTCAGAGGTATCAGAGCATATCGATAATTTAATGAAATTAAAGTCTAATAAATTTAGTTGGACAAAGGCAATATAGCTGTTAACTCTGTGACTGTGACTGGTTTAATGTTAAAGTCGAGTGCATAGCAGTGCCGTATCGCGCGCATATATCGCGTTTGGTTGGCATAATTAACAATTCGAGCTCAAAGTGGGCTGCTCGTGTGTCGTGGACACATGCCTAGCATTGCTGAGAACACATTGTTCTGGAAACATATGCTTAGGTACCCATTCATATAATTTTAAAGACTCTTTAAGCACAGAGGAGCTAATTAATTCGACTAAGCGTCTAACATGAAACAGAAAAATTGCGGAAATTTTATCTCGAACTTAATAAGTATGTAGTAAATACCACACTTTTGTCTATACTTTTTTAGAACAACAATTTGTATTCCTACGAACTAAATTAACTATTAAGTACACTGGCAGTATTTAGGTAGTTAATTTTGTTTTTTTTTTTTTCCGAATTTAGAATGCTCCTATCGTCAGTACCAATCATATAGACTATAACCACGTACCTACAAAACTAAAAACCAGTGCTACGTTAATGGGAGTTTAATCCTAAACGGTGACACAGGCTATATTCTTAAAAATCCCACGTAAGTATGTATAATACTTTGTTTAAAAAAACCTTATTAAGTAGAATATAGAAGCTGCGAATTAATACCTTATCAACTACATTTTTCTGATTTTCTCTTATCGTAATCAGTCCAATGTCTATGCAAATGTTTTTTATTTTTTTTTATTCAGAATAGGCTCACGTTTGACCACCATCTCACCTGATGGTGAGTGATGATGTGGTCGAAGATGGAACACGCTTGCCTAGAAGTAACCTATTCACTCTTGACTTAATGACTCCCAGGTTATAGCGATCAGGAAACACAGACTCCGGCAGGGAATTCCACTCCATAAGCCGGCTCTACACGTTGGCCAACACAGTGGCGAATGTAGTGGCCAGCATATTGGTGAAGAGTTCGTGATAGCGTCCACACGTTGGAAGGTCGTTCAGTTTACTACGGTTCAGGCCAATGTGCGGACGTATTTATTAAAATGGATATTAAGGCGCTAACTGCTGCTTCTTGGGTTCCACAAATAATTTACGGCTTGGTAGAGCTCTATAAACCGAAAAGTTTCTTCGTTATTAGTCATTACTGACATTTTGTTTACACTAGTTGTTACCGACGCGTGACTATAAAAACTTTTTAACAAAAAATAAAACCAACTTCCATATCAAAACAATACAACGCCAAAAAAAATTTTAAAATTAAAAAAAAAATCTCGCTTTTTAGTGGATCGGTTTGTAATTTATCTAGTTACAAAAGCCAAAATGTCAACTTCTTATCAACTTTTACAAAATATTGCTTTTCCCGATGCAGAGCCGTTAATTTTTGAGGAGTTCTCCTGGTACTTCACCATCAGCTCTACATCACCATATGCATTGTGATGAAAATAAAGTGCTTAACATCCATATTCAAGTTATCGAATCGCAATCCATGAAATACTTATTATTGAGTAGTTTCGGTGGTCATCTGTGGTCTTCATCATCAGTTCCACTTCCCCAAATGGTGCTTTTCGAGAGCAACTGCACAAGATACTATAATATATAACCAAAACGCTATAGATGTGCCTATAATATTTGAAGAATTCCCTCGATTACTCCAGGATCCCATCATCAGATCCTGATTTCATAACAATAGGACCAACTAGAAAGTATACCATTTCAAATGAAAAGAGAATTTTCTAAATCGGTCGAGCTGACTTCGAGTTATGAGTTATATACATAAAAAAAAAAGTTCAAGACGAACTGAGAACCTCCTTCTTTTTTTGAAGTCAGTTAATATTTTTAATCAGGTGCGTGCGATCGATCTGGGAGCTCGTAGCATACTAAACGCGCGGCCAACGTGTGGACGCGGTAGCCAATACTCGTCCAACAACCCTTTGATCTTTTGCAAAAAACCGACACCACACGGATCTCGCGCCAACTCGTCGGCCATCATTCCAATACAACCCAAGATGCACAAACACCCCCTCTACACGTTGGCGAATAGGCACTGGCCACTACATTCGCCACTGTGTTGGCCAACGTGTAGCCGGCTCTACACGTTGGCCAACACAGTGGCGAATGTAGTGGCCAGCATATTGGCCAAGAGTTCGTGATAGCGTCCACACGTTGGAAGGTCGTTCAGTTTGCTACGGTTCAGGCCAATGTGCGGACGTATTTATTAAAATGGATATTAAGGCGCTAACTGCTGTTTCTTGGGTTCCACAAACAATTTATGGCTTGGTAGAGCTCTATAAACCTAAAAGTTTCTTCGTTATTAGTCATTACTGACATTTTGTTTACACTAGTTGTTACCGACGCGTGACTATAAAAACTTTTTAACAAAAAATAAAACCAACTTCCATATCAAAACAATACAACGCCAAAAAAAAATTTAAAATTAAAAAAAAATCTCGCTTTTTAGTGGATCGGTTTGTAATTTATCTAGTTACAAAAGCCAAAATGTCAACTTCTTATCAACTTTTACAAAATATTGCTTTTCCCGATGCAGAGCCGTTAATTTTTGAGGAGTTCTCCTGGTACTTCACCATCAGCTCTACATCACCATATGCATTGTGATGAAAATAAAGTGCTTAACATCCATATTCAAGTTATCGAATCGCAATCCATGAAATACTTATTATTGAGTAGTTTCGGTGGTCATCTGTGGTCTTCATCATCAGTTCCACTTCCCCAAATGGTGCTTTTCGAGAGCAACTGCACAAGATACTATAAGATATAACCAAAACGCTATAGATGTGCCTATAATATTTGAAGAGTTCCCTCGATTACTCCAGGATCCCATCATCAGATCCTGATTTTATAACAATGGGACCAACTAGAAAGTATACCATTTCAAATGAAAAGAGAATTTTCTAAATCGGTCGATCTGACTTCGAGTTATGAGGTAACATACATAAAAAAAAAGTTCAAGACGAACTGAGAACCTCCTTCTTTTTTTTGAAGTCGGTTAAAATGTTTAATCAGGTGCGTGCAATCGTTCTGGGAGCTCGTAGCATACTAAACGCGCGGCCAACGTGTGGACGCGGTAGCCAATACTCGGCCAACAACCCTTTGATCTTTTGCAAAAAACCGACACCACACGGATCTCGCGCCAACTCGTCGGCCATCATTCCAATACAACCCAAGATGCACAAACACCCCCTCTACACGTTGGCGAATAGGCACTGGCCACTACATTCGCCACTGTGTTGGCCAACGTGTAGAGCCGGCTTTAGCCGTACGCACAATAAAAGTATTCCCAAAACGTTTTGTGCGTATGGGTGGGATGTCCATAACGATGGCGCATCGCCGTTTGTCTTGTAGTCCGATGATGGAACGGGCTTGGCGGTATTAGATTGTGTAATTCCATCGCAAACTCCCCGAAATGTAGCCGATAGAAAACCGATAGACTTGCAACTCGTCGTCGATGTTCAAGGCTCTGGAGCTTTGATTCGGCCAGTGAATTGCTGCCAATGAATCTCTTGGCCCGTTTCTCGATAGACTTAAGCGCGCCCAATTGGTATTTGGCAGATCGATCCCAAAGATGAGAGCAGTACTCCATACACGACCGAACCTGGGCTTGATACAGTTTGAGCATCTGTTCTGGTGTGAAGTACCGTCTCACCTTTGCTAGGATTCCCAACTTTTGCTGCTAGTTGGTAAACCAAAATGTATACTTTTGAAAACTCTAACATAATACAAAGAACTATTTTTGATTGCACTGGCCATTCTATCATTTCACCACCCGCGGTGGATCTGTAGAGATTGCTCAGGACATTAAGTCCGTCTTCGTACCTAGGCGAATGCAGTGTAAATTAATTAATTGTAAGTAGCTACATATACATCACATATATCTCAATTTTATCACCTGTCTACCAGATGTATTGTAGGGTAGCAAAGTAAGCGCTTCTCCTCAACATTTATTGTGCTCACAGCCAAGTTGTGAAATTCTCTGCCAGCTTCTGTATTTCGTACCACATAACTTTTTTTTTAAATTGAATATAGTTTCGCGTTTGACCACAATCTTACCTAAGTGGTGGTAAGTGGTGGTCGAAGATGGAGCACGCTTACCTAAAAGTAACCTGTTCACTCCTAACTTGTCAGCCTTTAAAGCATGAGTTACTTTTTCCATAGTAACGTCATCAATCGCAAAGAAAACAGCATTGTATGTGTCTCACGGCAGTGCCAAGTAGGCCCAGAACAGCAAAATGCCACACAATTGCAAATTGATGTAATCAGACGTTAATCTGGTTTATAGCGATTATGTGTGTGTGCACAAAATGTCTTTTTTTTTTCAACGTTATGGTTTTAATTTCTACTATGGTCGCACTTGGAGTTGAATAATAGAACCGCGCTGCAAATCAATCTCAATCATATGAAAGACAATAATATATATTATTGTTGTATTTAGCAACGTATTGTACTAGAATTAGGGTTAATTTGATCAGCCGACCCTTAGCTAGGGGGCGGTTACGCAATTAACGGAAACTTGGTTTTCTCCGACTAGCAAGAAGATTGTTTTGGATTATGTGGTGAAGGAGTTGGCACAAATAATTTAGACAGTTAGGGTTGGGACTTGTCAATATAGATTCATCGAGATATAATCAAATATGAAGATGCTTGGCTGAGTACTCGTCCAGATTAATAACGTTCTTGGGGCCGCTGCAGGTTGCAAAGACAATTTTTGCTCTTTTGATTCAAACTTATCCCTATTTTTAGGGTTCAGTAGCCAAATGGCAAAAAACGGAACCCTTATAATTTCGTCATGTCTGTCTGTCTGTCCGTCCGTCCGTATGTCATAGCCATTTTATTCCGAAACTATTAGGACTATACACGTCAACTTGGTAGGTATTCTGCAAACCGCTTTCCGATTTTAAGAAATAAATCAGAAAATATTTAAAATAAAGGGGGGCTCTCCATACATGGAACTGAAACTGAAAATATTTTTTTTTTCATGAAACCTATTCGTGTGTGGTATCTATAGACAGGTGTTTAAAAATTACGTTGAGGTTTCTAAAATCACTTTTTCATAAATTAATCTATTAAAAGATATACGCTTCCAAAGTGGTAAAATATGTGTCCCCCCTCTAACTTCTGTAATAATAGAGTGATATATCTAAAAAAAATATATGCTGTAGACCTAAATGTAAACTTTCAACGAAAATTATCTTGAAAGAGATCGGATTAGCAGTTTTTAAGATACAGCATATTTTCTAAACTGCAAATATAACTTTGTAATTCATACAAACACTATGAAAAACAAATGTATTTGGCATAGTTACTACGGAACCCTTCATGGGCGAGTCTGACTCGCACTTGGCCAATTTTTTTATAAGCCTACTCGGTCCATCTACTGAGAAAATACCTCCTTTCTTTCCTTGTGATTTGCCTGCGTATAGTTTTTTTTTTTCTAGTATCACGTTAGAAAATTCGTACAATCCCAGCAGTTGCTTAAACACCTAGACTTTTTTTCTGGGTGGGAAAATCATCGAATGACATCTCCCGCTCTGAGTTAAGCGGAAGGGAGTGTCAGACTTCTACTAACTAAAAATCCACCCTGTTCCTTCAGATGCCCTTAAGTTCCGGGGCCACGGTATCTCGTTAGAACATTTCCGCAACCCAGGCGGGCAATGGCCTTATGAGGCCCTGTCACTGGTGCTGACAGCTCTTTGGGGCGCACGTGGAACACGACGCGCCGCTGACGCGGGCCTGGTCTTTACCGGACCGTGAGCGACCCCTGCTCACCACCCGCAAGCCCGCGCCTACTGTGGCTGGAGATCGGCTCACGATCCCCGACGCCCGGGGCGTAAACCTAGACCTGGAACTAGTATAATTATATGTAGGCCATACGTACATTAATATTGTTCTGGTGCGAGAATCAAACCTGATTCATGCAGCTCAGCATCCATTCGCCCAACCACTGCGTCAAAACAAGTGCAAAAATGCTTTGAAGTTATGTTTTGTGTTGATGTATTTTCACTTGTTATGTCATGACCTGAATACCATACCGTACAAATAGCGTACCATAGACTTTACGATTATCGGCTGTAAGATTATGGCAGGCTGCTGTATATGGTCTTGCAGCTGAATAAGCATCAGTTGCGCAGTTCCACAGAGGAAAAGATGCACTCGCTTGCATCTACTACATGGATGGATGACCTATAGCTGAAAACATATTTAACAGAAAAAGAGGTAAAAATTTTCGACACTGTTCCTTTGAGTATCTCTTGTGGATATTGTTTACTTCACACTCATCATTTCCTCAGCTTGTTTCCAACTATGTATATTGGTGTCGGTTCCCAGACTAACCGGCTGCCTATTTAACCGCCAAAACTAAATACCTGGCTAACGGCACCCTTTGGAAGGACCGGGTGTCACATTTTCTGGCATATCTGACTACGTCATCACTATCAAACAGACGCTACAACAATTTGTCAAATTTCTTTAATAGATTTTCAACTTTATTTTTAAAGAAATTAGGTTCAAGGTTGATTGGGAAAATTTGACAGTTTCGGGTGCTGGCATCCCTACAAATGATGAAAGCCGGTACCCAACGACGTCCGCAGACCTGCGTCTACGGTGGTCGGAGATCGGCCCGCGATCTCTGGTAGGAAATGGTAGGGAAACGATGTTGAGGTCGAAGATGAAGCACGCTTACCTAGAAGTAACCTATTCACTCTTGACTTAAAGACTCCCAGATTATAGATATCAGGAAACAAAGACTCCAGCAGGAAATTCCACTCTTTAGCTGTACGCATAATGAAAGTATTCCCAAAACGTTTGACAAAAGAAGGAAAACAGAAAACAATGCAAATGGTTCATGTCCCACTGCTAGTTAAGACCTCTCCCGCGTCTTTCTAGAGGCTCTTTTTGCTGGCCACTTCGGACCAGGTATCGCAGTGTGCGTCCAGGTCATCTCTGCATCTTTTCCCGAGCCGGCCTCGAAGCTGTCGCCCGTACTCAGCCAATCAGTATTAATGAAATGAAATGAAATATTTATTTTGTAAATTGGCTATAAATAAAATGTTTACATGACATGTTTTTTTTTGCGTTTTATGTTTAGCTAGATGAGGCCGATGTTTTCTAAACGAAACAAAATCAGACGTCAACGTCTCTTTTAAAGTCTATACAATTCGTATTGGTCCAATTAATGAAAAGCATGTAGGTTAATATCTGTGGTGCCATTTTGACGGAAATTAGCAATATGGATATGTTACTTCAAGGTCGACATGTAATTAAATGCATTCCTTGGAACGAAAGTTTTGATTACGGTACCTTGGTCTACTCATTTATATGGAAGAAACATGATGAACGTATGAAACTATTAACAGAATTGTGTACAACTGCCATGAACTGGCATTTTAAATTAAAATTCACAAAAAAGAATAAATGTCCTATTATTAGTGGTCTATGGGTACACTAAAGTGTTGTAGTCTATATATTTCACAAACATAGTTTCAGCTTAAAATGTCACTAACACACTATTGAATAAATTGATAGGTACGAGTGTTTTATTATTGAGGGAACTACTGAATTTTATTCGTCATGTATTTCAATAACGTAATGAGGAGCTTGAAACAAGTCGTTGAAGCTCGCACACGTTCAGGGCCACACATACGAGTATACAGTACTGACCGCAGCCTCCTGGCAGGGAGAATAAATGGAAATTAATGGTCTTGGCCTGACCCGGCGCTCCGGACACCCTCGTCACTGTTACATAAGGCAATTGACTAATAACCCCTGTATTGTCGGCATTACTTCATGTGTTTCTGCGAACATTTACATGGTGTGTAGCTTACGTAGGTCGGTGATAGATTAAAAATAATCCCGTTTATATAACCTTGTGCTGAGTACGAGAAACTAGTTTAAAAAAAATTACGAATGAGCCCGCTCTTGACCTCGATCACTCCTGATGGTAAGTGTTAGTTCCGGTTTACGATGCAACGAGCGAGCCCAGAAGATGCCTGCTTGCGCAAGTTTTATTTAATTTATAATTTTCTACTATCATATATCCGAACGCATCTTACATTATTAGAATACAGATTCCTATTTGACCGCGGTTTTTGAGCTGACCAATAATTCCTTCCCTCGTATCCAATTCCCACAAATGAGAGAAGAAATGTTCACCGCGTGCGCCACTGATTGGCGCATTCATCGCCAGCCAATCACGGCTCAGACGCCGTGATTCGGAATAAAAGGGTCACATTATTGTGGCTCTGAGTCTTCATCAAAAAACCGCCGTGAAGTTACCACGCCAAGACAAGTTATCACCCCGCGCCGCGCCGAGATAATGAACCCGCTAATGTATCTATAAATCTAAAAAAACTATCAACTATCCGTGTTGACCATACACGTGTGACAAAATAAAGACCAAAGTGAAAGTGTTAAGCAACTAAGAAGGCGAGATTCATCACGCGTGCAGCATCTTCTAAAGTACACCCACAAACCACGCGCTTTGTCCAGAAGATATCCAAGTAAGTCCTTTTTCCTACCCCTGGTCGGCTCATTACTGTGTGGTATTTCACTGCCAAAATTACACCCCGCTAAGGTCTTTCGAGAAATTTCTAGTAACCCCCCGCTTCCGCACCAATGCCTGTTTACTCTTCGTTTAAAGGCTGATGGTTGGCTGATTTCCACAGCTTGGCTGTGCGCACAATAAATGTAGAGGATAAGCGTTTAGTACGAAAGAGACTGTACAAGGTTTAACAGACAATAGTAGTGCGCAATACTTCAGACAACCCAATTAGAATATTTAATTATGTCTAAAACAACATCCGTAACTAAATAAATTGAAACCAAACCTCGACATTTTAAAATAATTATCCTTACTAAACGCAAAACGTTTGTGCGTCATACAATATCCTTACGCAGACACATACACTCATGCAATATTAGCGGCCGACACGCACACAAGTGCATTTCCTTGAATTAAGGACTGTATTAATTTGTCATGATACTCTTTCCATTTTAAGTTAAATTAAAGAATTTTTCATCAAAATTTAACACCTATTTTTTATGACGGAAATCGATTCAGAAGCCGATTCTGAACCAACTACTTTCAGGAATTGCGTTTATTCTGTTACACGTTGTATATCGACTAAGGGTGGATAGTAATAAGTTCTCACACAAATAGAGACTATTGTGTATTGGCTTCACAGTAATGGTAAGTGCAAGAATCTGTTGATATTCCCGATAGTATAGACCTAAAAGTGCCTCTACAGTACACCGCTACTGCTGAGCGGTACCGTGGCCATACTCGACAACACTGGATGTTCCAGATCCGCGTGCATAGGCAGAGTGAGAATGACGTAGTACCAGTACACACCAGCCTTCACCAGTCGTTCGTTAGACACAACCAATACTTATTTATTACACGAGAACACATACAAACTCACTACACACTACGACACAAAAATAGGCTTAACTTACCGGGGGGCTCTATACTGAAATGACACTCCAAAAGCACCTTAAAAATCTATACTTATAATAAATCTGTAGAGAGGTCAATTCTGTAGGTACATGAAATATATTTACAAAATAACTATCAGGGGGTGATTAGGGATCGATACTGATGCCAAAAATGCAATCAGTAAATTTTTTGTCTGTCTGTCTGTCTGTCTGTCTGTCTGTCTGTCTGTCTGTCTGTCTGTCTGTATAACCGTTATAGGAACAAAAAGGTCAGGTCGCTAGGTGGCGCTGTATGTGCTAACTAGCTTAACTTACTTGCTGTGTTATTTTATTGTCATAAATATTAAATGTACTCAAAGTTTAGTGTATTATGTGTTGGTAGTGAGAAAAAGGTATCTTTATTGCTGTCAATTGAAGTCATTACGATTTTATCCTCAAATCAGTGTTATAACGGGTGCAAAATAAACTGTGTTTACATTGATTGCAAACATAACATTGGTGTTGAAGTGTCAATATCGGCGAATTAGGCCTGTGCTAACATGATCTGCAATATAAAACTTTTACATTGAGACGTTTTTTTCAAATACAGTGACTTTGTTATTGATATTTGTGCTAATAGTTTGCATTCAAATTCTGCCGATTCATCTCTATTATATGCAATAAAGTTCAAATCAACGCCATCTATTCAACCTTGTGTGTAGTAGCATACGACTCAGCTACTGGCACCTGAGTAATTTGCACTGTGGAATCGACCGAGGGATCGATCAGTAAGTTTCATAGTCCTCGCGTCAGGTGGCGACACTTTTGCCTTCCTTGCCTAATAACATTTCGATCAAACGTTTGAATATTCAAGATGAACTGTAATGGATGTAATAATGTGCTGGCATCTGATGCTGGTTACCTGATGTGTAATTTTTGTAAAAGTAGATATCATCACGAGTGTCTAAACATGTCTCTTCAACAATTTATTGCACTTACGCATGAGTTCAAGTCTGGTTGGAAATGTCCCCCGTGCTGTAACATTACGCGTCGGACCCGTCCTAATTTGGACATACCCGTTCGTTCCAGCACGCAAGCTCCAGCATATGAGGATAATTCCATGAATATGTCGTGCGATAACATGGAACAACGACCACCCTCACCCCGCACTCCACCATGTATGTACACGTCAGTCTCTACAAGAGTTGACAATAACTCCGCATCGGTGCTTGTAGACAACCAAATCCAATCCTTTACCCTAGAGTTGAACAAAACATTACAAGAATGGCGATCTGACGTCGATCGTTCTATGAAATTGTTTAAGGAAGACATTAAAAACACTTTGAACGATTGGCGGGATGAGATGGATGCTAGCATGCTCAGTTACCACGAAAGTGTAAAGAACAGTTTGGCTGATATGAAGCAAGAGCTGGGCTTTGTTTGCGCTGCCCAAGGTAACCTGCAAAAGGATGTGAAGAATATTAACGATGATATGTTCAGTATCAAATATTCGCTCCAGTTTCACGCAAGCGAACAGATTGACCTCAAAAAACGAGTTGAAGACATTGCACGTTTGCAGGCAGAACAATCAGCCACCTCCACAACCTATTTAGAATCCAAAATTGACGCGCTTGAGCAGCAAGCGAGACAATGTAATCTGGAAATTTGTAACGTACCAGATAAACCTGGAGAAAACCTGTTGCATATGCTGGGGGCTATTGGAGATGTCATTGGCTTTCCCATACCTCAAAGGGACATAATATCCATCCACAGAGTACCTCACGCCCACCAACAAACAAACAGGCCTAAGAACATTATTGTAAAATTCTCTACGCGCATATTGCGCGATAATGTTCTGAGCGCATTCCGGCAGGCTAAGTCATTGAAAACGGACCAAATAGGTATAACTGGCTCTGCAACAAATATCTACATTAATGAACATTTAACTTTAAAAAACAAAATTTTATTTCGTAAATGTAAGGAAGCAGCAAAGCTTCACCAGTTTAATTATGTATGGATTAAAAATTGTACTATTCTTGTCCGCAAGAAAGACGGTGAAGCTGCTTTTGCTATTAGATCAGAAGAAGATATTGCTAAAATCGATAGTAATGTTAAAGGTAACTGTAATAATGTCGTTAAAGATATTAATATTTACTGATTGTTGCGTTTGTTCAATTGATAATAGTAAGCACTACTTGATTGTGATAATTGTCCTTAGTCTGCTGTGTAAATTATTATCTGTACTGTGCATGTTTTACTGTGTATGTAAAATATGTGCTGTTGTTTACTGTGCTTTAAATTACACATATACTCTGTTCTCATACTATTTGCTTTTAACATTTAAAATTAAGAATAGTATTGCTAAGATATATGCTGCTGTTGTTATTATATATTGCCTTCTGCTTCAATCTCTTTTGCTGCCCGCTACCATTACTTTAAATTATATATATACTCTGTTCTCGTACCTATACTCAACATACTATTTATTTTTAACATTTAAAATTAAGAATAGTATTGCTAAGAAACATGTTGCTGTTGTTATTGTAAAGTGTTGTGACCTATACTGCCTTCTGCTTCAATCTCTTTTGCTGCCCGCTACCATTACTTTAAATTATATATATACTCTGTTATCGTACCTATACTCAACATACTATTTATTTTTAACATTTAAAATTAAGAATAGTATTGCTAAGAAACATGTTGCTGTTGTTATTGTAAAGTGTTGTGACCTATACTGCCTTCTGCTTCAATCTCTTTTGCTGCCCGCTACCAATACTTTAAATTATATATATACTCTGTTATCGTATCTATACTTAACATACCTTTTGTTTTTAACATTTAAAATTAAGAATAGTATTGCTAAGAAACATGTTGCTGTTGTTATTGTAAAGTGTTGTGACCTATACTGCCCTCTGCTTCAATCTTTTTTGCTGCCCGCTACCATAACTTCTGTTATTTTATTGATAAGATCTTATATATATTTGATACTTGAACACACTCTTGTCATCAGTACACATTTATACTTGAATACTAACAATGCTGAATAAAAATATTACAATTTATTACCAAAACTGCAGGGGTATTCGCACAAAATTGCACCAGTTACTCACGAATATCCTTATGAATAAATACGATATTATTATCTTAACGGAAACCTGGCTAACACCTGAAATTTATGATAGTGAGTTCATAGACCAGAGATATAGTGTGTACCGTCGTGATCGTGATCGCACTGCTACTAATAAACGTGATGGTGGGGGTGTACTGATTGCTATTTTACGCACGTTAAAACCTTCTGAATTGGATCTCTCTATAACAAAGTATAGCGATCTCTCACACACTCACATTGAACACATTATGGTTGAGTTGCCCAGCACTGTCAACAATAAAAGACACATTGTAAGTGCTGCCTACATTCCACCTAAGACTTCTACTTTAGTGTATGACAAGCACTTTGAATTGTTACAAGAAGTGTTAGGCCATCCTAGTGTTGACAGTTTCTTTGTTATAGGAGACTATAATCTCCCTGAAGCTAATTGGCTAGTATCCTCTGTATCAGATATTTCGCAAATTTCTTCAACATATTCTGGAGGGACCTCGGCCTGTGACAATTTAAATATCTTAATTTCACTTCTGGGTGCTTCTCAATTTAACAACATTATGAATGACAGAGGTAAAATTCTTGACCTAGTCATTTCCAACAACCCCTGTAATGTTTCTAAAATCTCCACTACATTACTTCCAATTGACACCCACCATCCTGTCCTGACGTGTGAGACCTGTTTAAACGTCAAAATCACTCCGATGACTAAAACTCCTCTTCATAAATATTGTTTTCATAAGGCCAACTTTGACAACATTAATCGTAACATTCAGCAACTGAACTGGTCTGAACTGCTGGGCCCCATGAATTCTGAACAGGCTTTGGCTAAATTCTATACTGAGTTAGATAATATTATTAAACAAGATACTCCGCTGGCCCGAATTAGATCAGTTAGCTATCCCATATGGTTCTCTCGCACTCTCATAGCTATCTCTAAGAAGAAACATAAGGCATGGATTAAGTGGAAGAAATATAATAACATTTCTGATTATGAATTATTTTCAAATCATAGAAAACAGTTTAAGGATACATGTCTTAAGTGTTTCAGTTTGTATATCAGTTCTGTGGAGGATAATCTAAGTAAAAACATAAAACACTTCTGGACCTATGTTTCAAATCGAAAAGTTAAACCTGGGATCCCTTCCAAGCTTCAATATAAAAATGCTGAAACAAATGATCCAGATATGGTGTGCAATATGTTCTCCGACTTCTTTTACTCGGTATATGAACCCACATCTCCTTCGTTGCCTCATTGGAAGCCTCCGCTGGACAACAATGCACTACATGACGTCTCTATTTGTGAACTTTCTTTTAGTAAAGAGAACATATTGAAGGAGCTTAAATCCCTGGATCCTGCAAAAGGCCCTGGACCTGACGGACTTTCGCCTTACTTCCTTAAGAATACTGCGACCTCCATCTGTGAGCCTCTATTTATTATTTATAATAAATGTATATCTGAGGGAGTTGTACCGGAACTGTGGAAGCATGCGTATATTGTACCCGTTCACAAAAGTGGACCTAAACGCAACGTTGAACACTATCGTCCCATTTCCCTCTTGTCTACCTTGTCGAAACTCTTTGAAAGGTTAGTCCATAACGGAATTTATCCTGTACTCCACAACATCATAATTCAACAACAGCACGGTTTTGTGAAACGGCGGTCGACAAACACTAACTTATTATTATTTTCTAGCTTTTTGTTTGATTGTGTTGACAGCCGTGTACAAGTTGATGCAGTGTACACGGACTTTTGTAAGGCTTTCGACAAGGTTGACCATGAACTATTACTAAGTAAAATAGCGTTCAACGGAATCCGTGGTAATCTTCTGAGGTGGTTTACCTCCTATATTACTAATCGCAGTCAAAGGGTTGTAATCAATGGTCACCAATCTAACATTGCACAGGTGACATCTGGTGTGCCTCAGGGCTCTATACTTGGTCCTCTTTTGTTTATTTTATACATCAATGACATCAGCCAATGCTTTCGCAATACCAAGTTTTTATTATATGCTGATGACCTCAAGATTTATAGAGCCATACGACAAACAAATGACTGCCTTCTGCTGCAACAAGATTTGGACCGACTATCCTATTACTGCCAAATAAATAAGTTGCAACTAAGTTTACCTAAATGTAACTTTTTAAGCTTTACCAAAAATAAAACAAAAATTAACTATACATACACTTTGTGCAATGACCCCCTACTTAAAGTGGACTTCATTCGTGATCTCGGTGTTATCCTTGATTCTAAACTTTGCTTAGACCTACACATAGGAAGGATTGTTAATAAAGCATATCAATTATATGGATTTGTAATGCGATCAACAGTCGACTTTAAAAAGCCCTCGTCCTATATGTGCTTGTACAAGTCACTAGTACGCTCTCAACTGGAGTATGCCGTGTCCGTCTGGAGTCCATACTATAAAAAGTACGTTGAAATGATCGAGCGTGTTCAATATAAATTCCTGCGTGCTATGCATTATAGATGTTATGGATATTATTTGTCATACCATGATTTGCTTGCAAAGTATAAGCTCACAACACTTGAAAATAGACGTAAGTATTTAGAAGTTATGAATTTATATAATATTGTTAGAAATAAATTTGACAGCATTGAACTTTCCAACATGTTGTGCTATGCAGTTCCTAGGACAGTCAACAAGCGAAAGGTACGCGCTGGCACATTATTTTCAGTGGGTACTTGCAAGTCCAATTCTGGCTTGCGTTCGCCTGTTCGCAGAATGGTCGAGTCCTACAATAGGACTTTTGAACATATAGACATTTTTGCATGTTCTCCCTATCGGTTTAAAAGTCTTATACTTAAGGAGCTTTCTTGAATGTTATTCTATATTTTGTATTTTTTTTTTTGTATTATATAAAATTATATACACTATACCATACATATTATATACATATATATCACAGTAAGTTGATTTAATAAGCTAGTATTATCCTATATATATAATGCATTTATAATGCATTGTTTCTATGTTTTATATTGTGGCTGTTTGTTGTTCCTCTTGAATAAAATAAAAATAAAATAAAATAAAAACTACTCAACGGATTTTAACGAAACTTAATACAATTATTTTTCATACTCCTGAGCTGGTTATAGTATACTTTTCATCACGCTACAATCAATAGGAGCAGAGCAGTGAAGGGAAATGTTGGGAAAACGGGAGAAGTTACTCCATTTTTTAAGGTTCCGTCGCGAGTGCAACCTTAATGGTTAAAGCTACACAGAAATCATTTATGACGGAAATGTTCTCCTTAAAATTATATAAAAAATATCCCACGACAACATATATATCTATCTTTTATGGTTGACTCACAATAACATGTGTAACTCCCGATAGCTTAGCAGTTTGAAGCTTTCTGATTATTATTCTGCTCCGAAATTTAAAACCACCTCAACTTTGCAATGGAACTCGGCTAAAAGTAACCCAGTTGTAACAAAATATAATCGAGGCTCAAATTTTAACAGGTTGCGGTGCAGGAGACACCGTCTTTATTCCCAAAATTCCCATAATACTAAATAATTTTCCATTCTAATATAAAAGAACGCGATTCCCAGTATCGGTGTGTTATGCAATGACAATTAATAAGACTCAAGGGCAGACTTTTCGTGTTGCTGGAGTAGATCTCGGTGTCAGTTGTTTCTCGCATGGTCAGTTGTACGTCGCTCTTTCCCGGGTTAGCATTTCTAGAAATCTTTATGTTCACGTGCCGGACGGGTCAATTTTCAACATAGTTTACCCGGAAGCTTTGCGCTGAAGTATTTTCTATGTAGTATTATATATGTAGTACTTAAGCCTCATCTGAACGTGATCTAAACAATATTACCAATACATTAACTTAATAACACACAAGGAGTTACACACTGACGGAGTCGCGGGCACAGCTATTAACAATAATATTGTGCGGTTCGGTATTGCGATATTTTTCAACAGTATTATAGATTGACATATTATATTTCCCTACTAAATTACGAAAGTTAATCTGTCTGTTACATCAAAATCACTGAACCGTGAGGAAGGACATAGGCTACTTTTTTTTTTACGAAAAACGACGGAAACGTGGACGAAGTCGCGGGCAACAGCTATCTATACTAATAATATAAGGCTGAAGAGTTTGTTTGTTTGTTTGAACGCAATAATCTCAGGAACTACTGGTTCAAATTGAAAAAATATTTTTAGGAGCAGAGCGCCAATGAAGAATGCTTCAAAATCGGGGTTAAATTTAACGTTAGCCCAAAGTAACTATTCCACGCGGACGAAGTCGCGGGCAAAAGCTAGTATAAAATAAATTGCCAGATATAATTAAAAATTGGCCAAGTGCGAGTCGGACTCGCACATGAAGGGTTCCGTAGTAACTATAATAAATATAATATACTTAATATATTTATTTGAAAAAAAAAAAAAACAAAAAACCTTACAAATTTCTTAAAACTAGATTATTTACAATTTTTACAATTACGCCAAATAACTTTGTTTTTCATAGTATTTGTATGAATTACAAAGTTATATTTGCGGTTTTAGAAAATATACTGTATCTCAAAAACTGCTGACTCGATCTCGTTCAAACCAATTTTGATTGAAAGTTTACATTAAGATCCACAACATATGGCTTTTTTAGATTTTTCACTTCATTATTATAGAAGTTAGAGGGGTGGGGGAGGGGACACATTTTACTACTACTTTAATGTTCTAACGAGATACCGCGTTCCCGGAACCCTTGGGCAGCTGAAGGAACAGGATGGGTTTTAGTCATTAGAAGACTGACACGCTTGACACTCTGACGTCATTTCGTGATCCCTCCTCCCCCCGAAAAGAGTGTGGCCGCTGCCAAAGAGAGATGGTGTAGTAGGGTAAACTTTTTTTTTTACTAGTGACCCGACCTGGCTTTGCACGTGTGCAATATACTAAATATATGCATATATAATATATAAAAGCCTTCGTCTTGAATCACTCTACCTATTCCTAAAAACTGCATTAAAATCCGTAGTTCAAAAGATCTAAGCGTACAGGCAGCGGCAGCGACTTTAATTTATACTACGTAAATATTTATTAATAAAATTAAAAAACTTTTTACCAAAAAATTAAACCGACTCCCAAAAAACACTGCAAAGTGAAAAATAATTTTAATTTCGGAAGTCGGTGCCAAAAACAAAAATACAAACTAAAGACACCGACTACCGAAATTAAAATTATTTTTCACTTTGTAGTGTTTTTTGGGAGTCGGTTTAATTTTTTGGTAAAAAGTTTTTTTAATTTTTGATACTACAAAGTGAAAAATAATTTTAATTTCGGTAGTCGGTGTCTTTAGTTTGTATTTTTGTTTATGGCACCGACTTCCGAAACTAAAGTTATTTTTCACTTTGCAGTGTTTTTTGGGAGTCGGTTTAATTTTTTGGTAAAAAGTTTTTTAATTTTATTAATAAATATTTACGTAGTATAAATTAAAGTCGCTGCCGCTGCCTGTACGCTTAGATCTTTTGAACTACGGATTTTAATGCAGTTTTCAGGAATAGGTAGAGTGATTCAAGACGAAAGATTTTATATATTATAAAAAGTTTTTATTTCACTCTTTTTAGTTGGTTGATTTTTAATTTACCTAGTTACAAGAGCCTAAATGTCAACTACTTATAACATTTTACAAAATATTGCTTTTCCCAATGCTGGGCCGTTAATTTTTGAGGAGTTCTCCTGGTACTTCACCATCAGCTATACATCACCTTATGCATTGTGATGAGCATAAAGTGCTTAATATCCGTATTCAAGTAATCGAATCGCAATCCACGAAATACTTATTATTGAGTAGTTTCGGCGGCCATCTGTGGTCTTCATCATCAGTTCCACTTCCCCAAATGGTACTTTTTGAGAGCAGCTGCACAAGTTACTATAAGAAATACCCAAAACGCCATAGGTGCGCCTACAATATTTGAAGAGTTCCCTCGATTTCTCCAGGATCCCATCATCAGATCCTGACTTGGTGACAAATGGTACCAATTTCGAAGTATACCCTATCAAACAAAAAAGAATTTTCCAAATTAAAAAAACAATAAAAAAGAAAAAATATACGCGTCGACTTGATAACCTCCTCCTTTTTTTGTCGTCGGTTAAAAATTAAAATTGTGTGTGAATGGAAAAGTGTATTAAGAGTGGAATAAATGTTATAATAACTGGTTTTGAAAACCAGTTATTATAACATTTATTCCACTCTAATGTGGGGCTGTTCAAAATGGCTGACTTGAAAGCGTCGACTGCTTCTTCACCGGACTGGAACCTTTGACCATGAAGACTTTTCTTAATTTTAGGAAATGTAAAGAAATCGTTAGGGCTTAGGTCAGGACTGTGTCAGGCCTCCGTCACTCACTCAAGGTCGCGCGATAAGTACCTACCGGCTAGCCGTGTGTTCGAACGCACAAGTGGCAGAGGGGCGTCGCACGCCCACCTGTGTTACTGATTATCGTTTTGATTTACCCATGTAAAATGCTCTCACGTATATTTATGAGTATTTACTATTTAAATGCAACAAAAAACATAATTGTCCAACACTCGCAGACGAATTAAAAAAAATACCAATTGTGAATAACTCTGGAATGTTCACACATTTCAAAGCATATAACAAGAGCTCTTCCTTTTATGGTGGTTTGAAAGTACCACCGGAGACGTTCAATGACTATGTTAGAAGATTAGAACTTGCATTTATATAAAACTTTTCATCGAACTTGATGGGACGGTCTGGGAACAAATTGTATGATGTATTAAAATCAATATCATTTATGTCTTTGTGTCCATGCTTCCCACATAATTATTTGATCAAACTTTTTATTAGATTCAGAATTTTTGCCGTTATCAAATTTAAAAAGGTAAAAAGCAAATTGACCATTTTATAAAATTAAATCATTTATAAAACATTTTTGTATTTTATTTCATTGGGTCAACCCTAAGGTATTTTCATACCGTCCGACGTCATCACCCGCTGTGCACTTGAAACGCTCCGTTGAGTCAAAGCAGTTAAGCTCATATTTCCTCGTGTCGCTTGACAGCTAGAAAGTTTAGTTAATTATAGCGTAGGTATTTGTCGTTTTGCAGGGAAGTGATGGATCTGTTACGTTAGTAACTTATTAGTAATCTGTGACTGTGTGGAGGATGGTCAAGAATTTCTACTTTTTCCTGCTTCAAATACTCAATCGTTTAACGAGCGCTGTGTGAGCTTGCGTTGTCATGGTGTAGGATGATGTTTGACGCTTTGAGTTAGATTTTCATAGTTCGGCAATGACTTGTGCTAAACAAACTGTGGTATACCACTCTGCGTTAACCGTACTACCAACGAATGAACGTGGCCGGTTTTTCCAACGAACGTGGCCACCATCTTCTTTGAAGTGCTTCGAGAACGAACAACTTTAGTCGGCTTTGGCTTGTCTTGAAAGACCCAGATTATAGATTGTTGTTTGGAATCAGGATCGTAGGCATTGATCCAAGATTCGTCACCACTGATGATGTCGTAGACGTGATTTGACTCTCCTCGGTTGAACCTTTGCAGAGTTTTCTTACACCATCTGACGCGGGCCGTCTTGTGATCGTCAGAAAGCAGATGCGGTATCCAACGGCAAACTAGCTTTTTCACACCAAGTGCTTCATCCAAGATCTTCTGAATGGTTGTCCTTGAAATGCCTAATAGAGCCTCTATCTCTCGATATGTCACATGACGATCTTCGAGAATTAGTTGTCTCACAGCAATGATGTTATCTTCAGTGAAGGCGGATTTTGGGCGTCCTTCGCGAGATTTGTCACTAACACTAGTATGTCCACGCTGGAATTCTAAATACCAGCGTTCGACAGTCCGCAGACATGGGGCTTCATCAATGAACACAGATGTTAGCTCTTCAAAACACTGAAGCCGTGTCAGGCCTCTTGCACGAACATTTTCCTTAGAAAGATTCATTTTCGTACGTAACCTGACAGATTCCAATCGACGCTGTGACTAAACAATAGCATTAATCCTAATACTTTCAACTGTTTTGAGATTCTAAATTTAAACACATTCGAATATAGAACAGTTCCAAATTCACAATTGCCGGGAAATGATAGAACTTAAAAGGCATGCCTCGTACTCGCTAGCACACAGATAAGCTAAGGGGCTTTCGTGTATGACAAAACATTTTACAATAATTATATTGTCTGTAGTGTATTGGATAAAATAATAATAAATAAATAAATTACCTACTTAAATCTACAATTACAGGCTGCACCCAATGCGGTAGATGAGTTAAAATGATACATTTTTATAATAATGTTCTTCCTTTCTAATTTCTTCAAAATTCAATTTCGTACCCATCTCATTCACATTAGGATCGCACTTACGCTTGATGACATGTCTCCATCTTTATCAAGCGATTATCGACCCCATCCACTGTGGCAGACGCAGTAAGCAGATTTACCGGAGACAGGGCTAAAAGTGCATCCCTAGAGCATCTTATTTTCTGCGCTGGTACGTTTTAATCACACGCTAAGTTGGGTGATTCCAGCCAGTGCCAGCAAGTGCGTTCCGCTGTTTAAGAATAATCCTATACTAGTTTCCGCCAGCGGCTTCGCTCTCGAGAAAAGTTTTTCTTAAATAGATAAATAGATAGATATACTTTTTATTGTACACCATAACAGAATTAAATGAGGACTTAAAAACTAAAGGGTCTTACAATGGGCGGTCTTATCGCTAAAAGCGATCTTTTACAGACAACCTTTGGATGGATTTGACACAGCAGGAGAAAATAAATACGCGGTGTACTATTCACTTTGTACATATGTAATTACCTACATACACAATACACATACATATATATATATATATACAGGGTGTCCCAGAAAAAAAAAGGTATATAATAAAGCTGGGATATATAAAAAATAGTAAAAAATTAAAAGAGAGATAGAGATCTTTTAGCATGTTTTTGAAAGAAGGAAGAGTTTGTGCTTGTCTTACTAACCTTTTTCTTGTTTCTTGATCGCTATAACCTGGGAGTCTTTAAGTCAAGAGTGAATAGGTTACTTCTAGGTGCTCCATCTTCGACCACATCATCACTTACCATCAGGTGAGATGGTGGTCAAACGCGAGCCTATTATCAATAAAAAAGAAGAGCTATATATTCGTGAAAGAATTTCTAAACCCACATTGCTAGGAACCTATAAGAAAATCTATACCTACTAAAAATACAAAGCGGAATTTTTATGTTTGTTTATTTAAACTCGTTAATCTTTGAAAGTACTCGGTGGATTTGCATGAAATGTGGGATGAAAGTAGCCTGAAGCTTGAGAAGGTTAAGCCTTGAGGAAAATAAAGAGGTTGTTTTTATCGTGATCGGAGCGTGGCCCTGCGTGACATCTAATTGTTTATATATATTTTTTTCTTTTTTAACCGACTTCTGAAAAAGGAGGAGGTTCTCAATTCGGATGTTTGTTTGTTTTTATTTTTTTTTTTTTTTTTTTTATGTTTGTTCGGGCATAGCTCCGTCCCTCGCCAACCGATTTGAAAAATTCTTTTTTTGTTGGAAAGGGTATACTTCCCAAATGGTCCCATGAAAATTTTATCGACATCGAACAAGCCGTTTCTGAAAAATCAACAAAAGTCTAAAAAAAATATTTACATTGATGACCTTTTCGGTTACTCTATATTGTGTTTTTTGTTCGCGCGTTTTTAGTTTTTTGTAGTTGACATTTTGGCTTTTATAACTAGATTAATTACAAGTTGACCCACTAAAAAGCGCGAAAATAAAAACTTTTTTGCAAAAAAATAAAACCGACTTCCATATCAAAACACTACAAAGCCAAAAATAATTTTAATTTCGGAAGGCGGTGTGAAAAAAAAGAAAATACAAAACCAATAACACCGACTACCGAAATTAAAATTATTTTTGGCTTTGTAGTGTTTTGATATGGAAGTCGGTTTTATTTTTTTGCAAAAAAGTTTTTATTTTCGCGCTTTTATTTAAAAGTTTACTAGCAATATGGGTCAATTTCACATTACTAGCAATGTTGTGAACCTCTCCAACTAAGCTAAATATGCTTGTGTCTGGAGTGGGTTCACGTCAATAGTGTAATGGGTAGGCTTCGAACCCGTGACCTCTTGATCACAAGTCCGACACTATAGCCATTATGCTGTTGACGCTTATATTAATATGTTGTAAATACCCCGCAAAATGGCTTATGTATACATACATGTATTTTTTTTTTCGAGACAACAGAGCATTTGCAGCCGCTTGCAGACTGTACTGTTACGAGTTGGGGTTCGGGATAGAAATAATTAACACAAATTAAACCAAAATTAACACTTTAATTAATTAAACACAAAATAAAAATTTAACACAATTATTCGTACCACAACACTTGTCACTTAACTCTTAAATCGCACTGAAATTCACTAGTAAAGCTTCGATTGTATCGCGTATTTGTCTCGTAATAAGACTGACTGTCCGCGTTCCTTTGCGATCTATTTATACCCCGGTCTATGAATTCTAGAACATTCTTATAAAATCGACTCACTGTGTATGTATACTGCCCAGAATATTCCAGGAAGCTACTCGAGATATAAGTAGCGACACGAAACTTTAGCGGTGACTGTTATTGCGTAGAAGTAAAAATTAAGGTACCTGAGAGGGGCTAGCGGGATGAAAGGCGGACGTGCGTAGCGCCGATTGGCTCTCCAGCCGCATTATGTTCCCCGCGCCGATACGACGCTCCGCGCACATCCCGTGTACAGTCGCGTCATTAATTGTATTGTTATTGCTGTTAATTTTTGTTGTTGTTTTTTTTTGTAAGTTTGAATTTGTTTGTTAAATTTAGTTTTTTAGTTTGTGACTTTAAAGTGAATATACCTAGAAGAAATACTGTTTTGAAAAGACAGGCAAGGAAAATGGTTTATGTCGTGAATTGCTTTTTAAAAAGGGAATCTAACGAATTAATTGATTCTTTGAAACAAATTAAAAGTGAGATTGACGAAGCTACTAATAATTTACTCAGTCATTTGGACAGCATCACTGTAAATTTGAGAATGGTTCTCTGTAGATTCAGATTCACTGTAGATTCCCTGATTCAGATTAGACCTAAATCTAAAATAAAAAATTTCAAATATACAAATACTTAATGTTTTTATTTTTATACTCCTCACAAAACTTGTTAAAAATTATATCTTAGGTACCTACTATAAATCCTTGGACATTGGCATTGGAGATAAACTATTTATTAAAGTATAGGTAATATTATTTGCATGCGCGACAGTACTCATGCGCAGCTATCCTCTACATTTCGTTCAGCGGTAGACCTACTATTTGACATTACATTAAAATAATGTCATTAACGTTATTTAGCTAATAATTGTATTGCGTGCGCGACAGTACCCATGCGCAGCAATCCCCTCCGCGTATCGTTCAGCGCTAGACTTATGTGCCGCTACTTATACACAGTACCGCTATTCGCCGCTAGATGGCGTTAGTGTCTCGAACATTCTAGATTTATGTCGAAGTTTCTCGACGTATATCACTAAGCGACTGGCGTAACAGTACTATATAAATATTTTAGACAGCCATACATGACGAAACTATAAGGGTTCCGTTTTTAGCCGTTCGGCTATGGAACCCTTAAAAGGAATTGAATCTCCTACACAAATTAAGAAACGTAAAAATATAGACTACAAATATGTATTTTTATAACTGTATACCTATCAATGGAACTAAAATAAAACAAAATGAATAAATTTACTATAAACATTTAACGATCCTTAACGATCTCCTTTTACAAGTCGGTTAAAAAATGGGATAAACGTAATAACACCCTATCAAAATTACTTATGCAACTCAACAGAAAGTAATTAATAAAAATAATTAAATTAATAGTTACAAAAAGACCCATCTGACGTAAAAAAAGCTGAAACAATTTTCCCTTACATATATAGGAAGTATTTTAGCAAAGTAATCGAAATTTAACCAAGTTTAAGTACCTATACCATCAGTGCGGTGTGTAACGCGAGTTACTGTGCTCAACGTGCCGTGCATCCGCGCGCCATTTCGGTAAATAACGTTGTTGAATAATTTTACATTTTCTCCTAAACTCTAAGTCCAAATTAATTACTGTAAAATGCAAAGTTTGTTTTCATAAAATTGTCTTGATGACGAGACTATTTTCGAACGTAAGTATTAATATATCCGCATAATAATAATACTACAAAGTCATGCCTTACTTTTTTGTTATTCTCTTTACATAATTTGCCTTATTGTGGATTATTCATAAAAGTTAGATATGTAGTACCGTGGACCTTTTCTTAGATCTACATAAACCCTACATTTTTGTAGTATATGATCTTTTGGTAAATCCCAGCATTTCGCCAGCGCACGCGATTATAGTAATTTCCTTCCGACTTACTTCATTAATACCCTTATTTTAGGAAAACCGAGAGCAGTAATGTCATGCTAAATAGCCTTCCTCATGAAATTGTCTATCATAATCAGAAATAATTTTTGAAATCCATCCAGTACTTTCGAAGATTAGCGCGTTCAAACAAACAAACAAACTTTTCCGTTTTATAATATTAGTATTGATAGTATACATAGATAGCCACATCTTCCAGACAACCTAATACAACTTACTTCACGCGCACCCAAACTAGACTATCACCTTAGGGTTCTTACGTATGTATATTCAACAACAGTGCAACCCGCTTTAACATTTCACAGTTTGATCCATATTAAACTACAATTACATATTATCAAACAAAGAACCATTACAAAACGAAAATTAAACAATAACTACTTCGGAGTACCGAGTGAGTGCAGTCTGTCATTACTGGGAATTGGCGGCGTATGATTACGGCGTAAGTCTCCAATTGTGTTGCAAGCAGGATTCGTAGTCAACAATAAACAGCAGGGCTGTTTCCGGTGACCGATTACAGTTTCCGGTCGGACGTCGGCCTCGCCGGATGTTGGTATGAAATACTTTTTACGTAGGTTTACAGTTGAGCAAGACACAAACACGAAGTTACAGAGAAATGGAGAACGTTGTCTGCCATACATGTTGTGTTTCGTCAGTTGTTTGAACTAAATTAACGAAACGATCATAATTATTTGAAGTTTGTATATTTATTCACAAGCAACTACAACAGATTATAAAGATATATATGGATAATATATTTCATTGATAGTGGGTTCGCGTTTGACTACCATCTCACCTGATAGTAAGTGATGATGTGGTCGAATATGGAGCAGGCTTACATAAAAGTAACCTATTCAGTCTTGACTTATATATCCCAGGTTATAGCTATCGGAAACACGAATATGCGAATACCTACGTGAGGCAAAAGCTTTGTACCCCTTTTTACGAAAGTTACACTGAAGGACTACTATGTTATTTGGCATAGGTAAAGTTTGTAAGAAGAAGTGCACAAAGTTAATTTTGTGTATAATAAAACATTAGAAATCATTTTAATTATCTGATTATAACTAAGAGCGTAATCGCACAATATGATAATAAAGAAAAAAAGAAAGAAAAAAAAATCGATTAAATTAATTTAATAGGATTGTAAATTTCTCAAGTAACTTCTACATTCTGTCGCAGTATCTAACCAGTACAACCGTAGATCGGTGACGCAGATAAGGTTCTACTAATTACAGTTTACTGTTCTTTTGATAAGTTTAGCCTTAATTGGCCGCTACATATCGCCCCAAATATTTATGTTGCTGGCAAAAAGAACTGTAATTATGTAGGTAGTACCTATAAAATGGAAAATCAAGGGAAAAGTCTTTAGAGAAAGCGACAATCCTAGAGAGATTGTGCATGACAGGTCTGTTCCTTTCCTAACCTAAATATTAAACTGTGGCTGTTATTTTACTTGGAAGCGTTTTAGTTTGTAATCCTATATCTGTAATTTTTACTCAAAATCGTCGTAATCACAATGCTAGTGTAATATAATAACGAATAAGCAAATTTTGATTATAATCATTGTTTAATAGTACCTCTACTTTTGTTTTATTTTATTTATTTATTCTTATGATATAACGTGGTATTTAAGTATGCCTGCTCGTTCCATTCTACTTACTTCCATAATTTATAGTTGCTCTAAACACATTAAAAACTTAGCTTCTGATATTGTGGGTAATCCAACACTAGAACTCTGACTAGCCGCAAAGACTGTCAAATGACAGCCGGGAGAGACACCGCCTACTTCTAAACTCCTGGCTACTACTTAGAATTTATTAACAGAAAATCCCAATAGCACTTTCTGCCCGGGAATTGAACCCAAGACCTCGTGCACTGCAGTCAGGCTAGCGACCACTCAGCCAACGAGGCACGTAAAATAAAATATCCATAAAGGACATGGCTAAATTAAAGTATGGACGACTGCCCCCGCAATGAAAACGCATGAATAAACATGGTTCCTAACAATATATATAATGCTAAATAGCTGAAAATTTTTATTTCGTAATTAAAAAGATTCAGAAACTTTTCATATCTGCACAATACTGAAAATAAAATCACGTAACTCCTACGACAAAAGTACAAAAACTTCAAACAATGATATTGCTATTGTCCAGCAAGCTCACGGACGTTGGTCCGTCGCCGAATCTCTGGACGTTTTATTTATTATATTATTTAGGTTCTTATTATAGGAATTTTAATGAAACATGTTATTTCCTTTTGAGACGTTTTATGAAGACATACGTCACTCATTTTTTATTCCTTTTATTTTAAATATATATGACAACTAGGTTTCATTCCTCAACATCCTCCGGACACAGAAAGGAAAATAATATAGGTACTTAGTAGAATGAAACGTTATTACATAGTCATGTATATAGGTTCCAAATATTTAAAATCAAATATTAACTTAACACTCGTCAAACAAATTAACACAATAATTCTTTTGAAAAGTTGGTAATCAACAATAACAAAAAATATTTAAAAAGAAACTAAAATACATTATACATTAGTCAGTATCTCTTCTGTACTACTTATTACAAGTTTTAAATAATAATCTTACATGCTAAATAATAACAATAGTGTGTCCCTCCTAACACATAGAGAGGATAAAAAACTGTAAATTAAAATAAATTGTCAGTATAAATTACACACAATGTGTTAGAAAAAATAGGTGGCAATCCACTATTTAATAAAATTAGAATTAAAATGAAATAAGTAAATTATAAGAATAAAATAAACCATAAATATTCATAATTTAGGTATATCTACTGGGTATTACTACTCTCCTGCCATGTTGTGTGATATTTTCAGACTTACTGGGAACGTGCGTTAAAGTATTAGGGTTTGTGGTACTTTACCTTCTATACTTTTTCCTTTGACCTTTTCGAAAACCTATTATTAGTTTAGGTATATGTTCAAAATAATTAATACCTTTCTCTAAGGATATATTTAGGTTCAGCCCATTTTTGTCTGGGCAAGAGGCATCAAATACAGGCCTGATTTTACTTGTCAGACTAGATTCTTTAAATACATCTTTATGTGGCAAATAATAACCAGAATTATGACCATGATGTATATCAGAAGTTTCAATAATACCTAACTTTAGCCACTCCTGCAAACTCGCATCATAGCCTTTGTACTTACCACTTGAAATCGGCTTTATAGTGTTTATATCTAATCTTTTCTTTGCGATATTATATTTAGGTAATAAATCATCAAAACCCACCTTGAATGGAAGCTCGACTTTATATCTGCCATCCGGTAGTTTCGTCAATGTCTCCTTGAAGCAGCTCACTGCCTCGCCTTGTGCTCTAGACTTCATCTCTACTGGATCATGAATGCCAAGAGTTTCAAGAGACCAAAAATCTGTCAAATTATTGTTAGTAGACCCACAAAACATAGCAGAAGCATTATTATCAGGCGAAGTACTAATTTGCCTGCCCTGAATTGTCCAGCCTAATTTAGTTTTAATTGCCACCAAACCATTTTCCATTACAATGACACTACCTGTCAACATAAACCCTGCAAAATCAGCTCCTATTAAAATTCCAATTTCTGATATTTCAGATTCTATATCAGATAAGGAGATCTGATGTCTTTCTAAAATTTTACATGTCTCATTGGTTAAATTTAATTTTGGAATATTTCCACAAATTGTAGTTTGGCTGAGGGCCTCAATATTCATTGTAAAATTTGAATTACGATTTTCTAACATTATATATTATTATAAACATTGTGAGATTCTATTTTAGTTTGTATGTTACCAAATAAGCAATGATTTAATTTTTCCTGCCGTGTAGGAATTAGGTTCAGTTCTTTTACAATATTCTCTCGAATATAGCTCCTTTGAGAACCACTGTCAAATAAAGCACGAACAGGTAGAACCCGTACTCCGTTGCGCACGTTAATTATCAATGTTTGAAGTAAGGATTCAGTGTTATAGTTCTGCGTAGACAGATTTGCTGTAGTGGTGTTAGGTTTCTCTGAACATTTCATCTCTTTCTTCTCAGTGCACAGTGCTGTAGAGTGCCTCTTCTGGCATATTAAACATTTAACAAATACTTTGCACGTTTTTGGATGATGTCCTAGCTTCAAACAAATGGGGCATGCCCTCTTCTTCCTTACAAATTGTAGTCTCTGCTCTACGGTGAGATTGTGCATCTTATAACAATCTGAGCTTGAGTGATTATTTTTATCACACCATAAGCAGTTCTTGAGTTGCACATTCTTTTTTGAATTATTATTATCATGTGCGATAAGGCAGCTAGCGGTGGCTTCTTGGCCATTCAGATCAGTTTGTGCCAGATTTCTTGTTATTTCAACTCTCTGAATGCTTTCAACTTCCGCTTTTAAAAAAACCATTAAGCTAACAAGGACCTCCTCTGGGTTCTTTGTCTGTTTAAGTCCCTTTTGACGCTCCCAGATCTTTAAAATCTCAAGGGGCAGGGCAGATTCTATAAGCGGTAGAATAAACGCCTGGTACTTATTAATGCCGAGACTTTCCAAGGCTCTTAAATTTGCATTCAGCTTGTCATATAGTTCCACAAGATTTGAATTACTTTTTAAAACTAATGCGAGCAGCTCTCGAACGTATACTTCTATTAATAATTCTTCTCGCGCATATCTTTGCTTTAGCTCCTCCATGCATTTTTTGTATGCATTTCCTGCTGGAGGGTAACTCATTACAAGTGAGTAAACGTCTGTTCCAAATTCTATACTTTGTTTTAGATAGTACATTTTATCATCGTCGTCTAACTCTGGGTCCATGTCTATTTTGGAAAATTGACCCCAAAAACACAACCAATTACGGATATTCCCGTCAAATTTTAGAAACTTTATCTCCGGGAGTTTAAAGTACCTTTTTTGGCAATTTTCTCCACTTGTGTTTGTCTTAGCAGATTTATTCAGAATTATTTCGAATTTAGTTTTTATAACAATAAATCTGTTATTGTATTCTTCGGCCGACAAAATTTCTTTTTCAATTTGGGCATCCGTACTTTCACTATATAATAGCTCGTCTTTCATTTTTATATCTAATTTTAAAATTCGTGTGTTTAAATCATTTAACTTATTAAACTCACATTTTAATTCGGTCATCTTCGCTTCCCCGGCCTTAAATATGTCCTCAATGGAGTTGGCCGCTATAGTGAAAAGCCTCCTTAGAATGCTCCTCTCTTTATTTAATTTCGTGATTTGTGAAGATTTTTGAGCGTCGTCCATTTTGTGCGGATGTCGCCGCTCGTGACTGTTACAATATTAAAGTTCCTATTTCACGAAATATCACGGTCGCCAAATATGTCCAGCAAGCTCACGGACGTTGGTCCGTCGCCGAATCTCTGGACGTTTTATTTATTATATTATTTAGGTTCTTATTATAGGAATTTTAATGAAACATGTTATTTCCTTTTGAGACGTTTTATGAAGACATACGTCACTCATTTTTTATTCCTTTTATTTTAAATATATATGACAACTAGGTTTCATTCCTCAACAGCTATAAACTTTTATCTAGGCGTTTTAATGTATCTGCGACGATTTTAATTGATAATTATGTTTTTCACTGGTGATTTTGCACTAAGGTACTTGAAGTAAATATCTACAAAGAAGTAATTACATACAACGGACTTACAATATATAATCTCCACAGAAATCATAACAATATAAGTATTCTGTTCTAAAACCTAAACTACTTATCCAAATGAGTTAAAATAAAGACAGTATTCACAGACAACTTAAATAACATTATGGTTAAAATGATGAAGGTATTTGAAAAAGATCTTAAAGATTAACTGAGCCAAATATTTATAATTTCTGCCTAAACTAGATAACGAACGCACTGAGTACCAAAGCATAAAAACAATTATGAAACTTTTTTATGTTTATTAGTTCACGAAAGTTATAAGAAATGATTAAACACTATAAATTTATTAATGAATATTTAAACATTACGGGTTAGTGTGAAATTTCTATTCGTTCTAACTTTGCGGGGGCAGCCGTTTAGCCATCACTTTATGAATCATGTCAATCTCTTACATTTTGGTACTTTGAAATAACTCTCACTGATAGGACCCGACTTTAAAGGCCTAGTTACTCTCTCATTTGGCTTTCTTAACCTTGTAGGATCACATCCTTGTTCGTGGGTTTGTCAGTCTGTCAGAACCCTTCTCAAATTAATATCAGATGTGTTTGTCGACGGCCCTTTGGAGATTTAAGGACGTTTTCCGTATGATCGTATTTTTAACCGACTTTAAAAAATGAAGAAAACAATAAAAATTTGTTTATATAAATTTTATTTGAACTTAAAATTAAATTTCAATATTTTCTGTTCCCTCCCCTCGCCCTAATAACTGCTCGAAGACGTTTCTTCATTGACCTAATCAGCTTCTGAATCGATTCTTGCGGGATACCTTACCACTCCTCTATCAAAGCCGTAATTCATAATTAATAAAAAACTTTTTACCAAAAAATTAAACCGACTCCCAAAAACACTGCAAAGTGAAAAATAACTTTAATTTCGGTAGTCGGTGTCTTTAGTTTTGTATTTTCGTTTTTGGCACCGACTTCCGAAATTAAAGTTATTTTTCACTTTGCAGTGTTTTTGGGAGTCGGTTTAATTTTTTGGTAAAAAGTTTTTATTTCACTCTTTTTAGTTGGTCGATTTTTAATTTACCTAGTTAAAAGAGCCTAAATGTCAACTACTTATAACCTTTTACAAAATATTGCTTTTCCCAATGCTGGGCCGTTAATTTTTGAGGAGTTCTCCTGGTACTTCACCATCAGCTCTACATCACCATATGCATTGTGACGAACATAAAGTGCTTAACATCCATATTCAAGTATTCGAATCGCAATCCACGAAATACTTATTATTGACTAGGTTCGGCGGCCATCTGTGGTCTTCATCATCAGTTCCACTTCTCCAAATGGTATTTTTTGAGAGCAACTGCACAAGTTACTATAAGAAATACCCAAAAAGCCATAGGTGTGCCTATAATATTTGAAGAGTTCCCTCGATTTCTCCAGGATCCCATCATCAGATCCTGACTTTGTGATAAATGGTACCAATTTCGAAATATACCCTTTCAAACAAAAAAAGAATTTTCCAAATCGGTTAAGGCTTGTATTCATGCCAATAACCTTGACCATTTGGGTGGAGCTAACGACCCCTCTCCGCGCGCCACTCCGCGCAGCTCCGCGACCCCGCGCGCGCGCGCGGCCCGCTCCCGCACCTCCAGCATGCGTCGTCGCTTCGCCTAGTCTCGGCACAGAGTATCGAAATCACAGAAGGTCAAGTCATCGTGAAAGTTAAATTCATTTTTATTTGTACCGCATCAAAAGCGGTCAAATTTTGTTTTTATTTATTATCTATTGATATGGATGCACTTTTAATATGTACTGTAGAAACTATACCTCTATTATAAATCAGCCTGGCTTGAAACATGAGGTAAACAACTTGATGTATCTTTTTAACTAAATTATAAATAAAATAAAAATTAATGGCTAAATGTGTTGCTAAGCGCAAAACTCAGGAATGGCTGGACCAATACGGATTTTTTTTTGTGAATATTCGTTGTACTCTGAGGAAGGTTTCTATAAAGAGAAAAATAGTAGGTAGGTAGGTAGGGTAGGTATGTAGGTAGGAACTTAGAGTAAGGTAGATAGGTAGTATAATTATTACTAGTGTATGTCATATTATTTGTTATATTTTTTATAAACAAATAGATTATAACTAAAATTCACTGAAATTTAACTTTCTTTCACCAAGTATTTTTATTCTTTTGGTTAGTTGAACTTCTTCATCGTCACTTATTTCTCCATGTTCACATATATTTATTTTTGGAAATTTTGATAGCCATATAAAATCTTGTTCTATGTTTTCTTTTTGTCCTTCTTCGTTCTCGTTTTCTTCATTTTTCTGTTCAATCTGTTTTGCTTTCCTTAGTTCTATTTCCTTCTCTTTGTCGTTTTCTTCTTTCTCTTGTATATTATCTTAACTCTATTTCTCTATCTCAACTGGTGGCTTCGCCCGTACGAAGAGAAACCGGTTCATATCGGCTCAAGCCAGGCCTCGCTCAGACGAAGTGCACACACGCGCCTAGCTTGTAGTAGTGTACCTATCATAGCGCAGTTGTACGAAGCTTACCCTCTGTCTGTTTACTCTGTGCTATCTACTTTTATGCAAGGTAAGTAAAGCGATAGTTTATAATAAAATCTATACTATATATAATCTATACTAATATTATAAAGCTGAAGAGTTTGTTTGTTTGTTTGTTTGCTTGAACGCGCTAATCTCAGGAACTACAGTTCTGATTTAAAAAATTCTTTCAGTGTTAGATAGCCCATTTATCGAGGAAGGCTATAGGCTATATAGTATCATCACGCTAAGACCAATAGGAGCGGAGCACTAATGAAGAATGTTTCAAAATCGGGGGATTTTTTTTCCACGCGGACGAAGTCGCGGGCGGAAGCTAGTATAATATATAATCTATACTAATATTATAAAGTGGAAAAGTTTGTTAGTTTGTTTGCTTGAACGCGCTAATCTTCGAAAGTACTGGATGGATTTGGATGCAATTTGGTATGGAAGTAGCTTGAAGCTTGAGGAAGGTTATAGGCTACTTTTTACGCGACTGCAAAAAAGGAGAGTTATGTTTTTACCGTGATAGAATCCACGGGAGCGAAGCCCCGCGTGAGTACTAGTATAATATTATAAAGCGGAAAAGTTTGTTTGTTTGATTGCTTGAACGCGCTAATCTTCGATAGTACTGGGTGGATTTGGATGCAATTTGGTATGGAAGTAGCTTGAAGCTTGAGGAAGGTTATAGGCTACTTTTACGCGACTGCAAAAAGGAGAGTTATGTTTTTACCGTGATAGAATCCACGGGAGCGAAGCCCCGCGTGAATACTAGTATGTAGATAAAACTTTAAACTTGCCTCGATAATTTTTATCGAAATAATCTCGATAACTTTTGTTTGTAATATTTTTTTAGACCCCTCTTCATTCGTTTCTTCTTATTCCCCATCTTTTACAAACTAAATTTAAACACTAATAAAACTGTAAAATACTATAACTTTATAACATTAACACTACTTATTATGGTCGGTAGGTCGGTGTCATTTGTTTTGTATTTTCTTTTTTTTTGACACCGCCTTCCGAAATTTAAAGTTATTTTTGCCTTTGTAGCGTTTTTTATATGAAAGTCGGTTCTATTTTTGGTAAAAAGTTTTATTTCACGCTTTTAAGTGGGTCGGTTTGTAATTTATCTAGTTACAAAAGCCAAAATGTCAACTACTTATCACCTTTTACAAAATATTGCTTTTCCCGGTGAAGAGCCGTTAATTTTTGACGAGTTCTCCTGGTACATCACCATCAGCTCTACTTCACCATATGCATTGTGATGAGCATAAAGTGCTTAACATCTATATTCAAGTAATCTAATCTCAATCCACGAAATACTCATTATTGAGTAGTTTCGATGGCCATCTGGGGTCTTCGTCATCAGGTCCACTTCCTCAAATGGTTTCGAGAGCAACTGCACAAGGTACTATAAGAAATATCCAAAACGCAATAGGTATGCCTATAATATTTGAAGAGTTCCCTCGATTTCTCCATGATTTCATCATCAGATCCAAACGCGACGACAATGGGACCAACTAGAAAGTATATTCTTTCAAACAAAAAAAGAATTTTCCAAATCGGTCCAGCCATCTGCGAGTAATGAAGTAACATACATAAAAAAAAAAGTTCAAGACGAATTGAGAACCTCCTCCTTTTTTTTAAAGTCGGTTGAAAAGCTATTCCACTATTTACAATATTAAATTTTTGCAATAATATCTTACGATTTTATTTCGTAGTGCTTGAGCTCTCGCAACGCGGCATACGTTCACCTAGCAACACGATGCGCCCCGCACTGAATTTGTGGACGAGTGCGGGGGTGACGTAAACGCAGTCTTTAATCGGACCCATTTTTAATTTATTGTAATAAAAATAATACATATTTGTAAAAAGTAACAAAACCAAATTATTTTCATCTGTATTGCAAAGCAGTAGTATATTTTTTATACTCTTTTGATAAGAAATTAAGGAGTAAAATGGTTTCATCTCAATGATTTGGAGGTGATTTGGCATTTTTTTTTCTTATTAAGTGATACTGATAGAAAAATTGTGGCTAAACCAAATTACGGTTCATATCATGTAGATTACTAACAATTTTTTTCAGATGTAATTTCTCTGTAATTGCCGATGAAAAGTTGCTTCATCTGAATGCTTTTTTCAAGCTTTTTTCGAGAGAGCAGCCTTAAGCCGTCTTCGAGTAATCGATGATCATACATAAAAAAAAAAAGAGAAAAAAAATATATACGCGTCGAATTAATAACCTCCTCTTTTGGTCGTCGGTTGAAAATAGGGGCGGGCGCTGATATAATTAAATGATATTAAGTTTAGCTATTAGCTGCAATTAAGATACCTTAAAACATATCTTAATTGTAGTAAAAACCATCTTGCTATGTACAGACGCCAGCACTTCAAGCTACAACAATCTGTCAAATTTCTTAAATAGATTTTCAACTTTATTGTTAAAGAAATTAGGTTCAAGGTTGATTGGGAAAATTTGACAGTTTCGAGTACATATGTAGGTACATTGTAAGATGGTTTTTACTTTAAATTGAAGATGCAAATATACTATCTTATTTTTGTTTTATTAAAATAAGTATGTAAATGCGATATAAGTTTTGATTTATTTGGTAGTGATAAAATAATGACGCTGACTTAAAAGTTCAACATGACTAACTTCGCTAGGCAGTTGTTCGACTGCCAGCGAGTAAATGACTGACTATCGGCCATTTACTCGCCCAAGAAACGCACAATGAAATATACATTCCGTGTAAACTAAAGAGATGTATATATTAATAGTTGCTCTCTGACTGTTTACACTGCCGGCAACAAGAGCTGTCAAAGATGATACTCGCTCAGCGATCACATGGCGGTCAGAACTCACGCTGAGAGACCAACCAGATGATAGCTCAGCGACTAAACTATCGGAACAACACACTAGCTACTCGCTGCTGGCCAACTCGTTTTCAGATGCTAGCTCTACTCGCTACTCGTTCATCGTCGGCAGTGGGACAAGCTCCTTAAGGTCTTATATCTCCATGACAACAAATTAATTCCATATCTCTTGTCTTTATGAGATAAAGAAATCTTAAAAACTATCAAAAATATCATGAACGTAATATTTACATTTCATTGGACATCAACAGGTCGGAAAGCAATAAAAACAGTCTTGAGAACACTCGACAAGACATTTCTATCGTGGATCCAATAAAGTCAGAGAAGCGATACGGAGTAATATCAAAATGGAGTGCTACCTACTGCTTGATGTGACAAATGCGTTACTAAAGCGAATTTTAAAACGAACGTTGTGTTAACCCACTTCTCTTCACATAACATCAATCGTGTCATGTTGATCCTTGTAAATGTAAGGCCGTTCTTTTTCATTTCTATTCTGGTTTGTTTTAAGTGCAAACTGGCAGCAAATACAAAAAACACATGTTCCAAATCAGGTGCGCTAATTTATGAATAGAAACTGCTTTATAACAAAAAAAGCGAGACAGGCCTCGGCTTTGTTTAGGCGCCAGTGTTCTACAAGTAAAAAAGTCACAAGTATACAAATATCATATTTTAAGTTTACGTTATAAGTTTATTATTATAAATGTAACATTTCAAACATTTCTCTCGTTCAGTTTTGCAGAAAACGTAAGAAAATGACTGTTGCCAAGCACTTCTAAGACTCTCTTAATCTCTACGAGATTATAACGTGAACAGCACCATCGCGTCGGGATCAGAAACTTATGAGTACTCCATTTGCTTAATTATCCGTGAAAAATACTTAGGCGAAACAAATTGAGGCACAAAGGGTAACGATTGGCACGAACAAAACGCTCAGGTGAAAAGGGAAAAAATTCAATTCCAATACAACAGCAGAGCTAAATAGGAAACTCATAAACCGCTTACGTTGTATACAGAAATTTTATTACGAACCTTATTTTGTTGGGATGCCGTCTGTGTGGTGTTAGAACAGCGGCGAAAGAGGAAATAAGTTTACATTTTATCAAGTACCATTAGATGCAACGAACTGGTTGATAAATATTAAAATTAATTAATAAAAAAAAATAATAACCACTTTTATTATTTCGTATATAGTGGAATTTTAAGGCTTAGTGAGACGGTGAAAAACGAAATAAAAACGAATTACCTTAACATCATCCATTTCCACAGAATAGGTACTTGTGTACATTAAAAATCACGTAGGTCTAATTACACTTAAAACTGTCTTACATGTATTTAGGCATTAGGAAAATGCTGTAACTCGACCAATTTATTGACGTTCTAAAAGATAGATAGAATATACTTTATTGTACACCAAAATTTAAACACCTAAAAATTCCTTTAAAAAAAGATCTAAAAATCTAAGCTAAATAAATGTAAGACAGTTTTAATTATAATTGTACTTATCTTCCTGATTATTACTGTACACATAATATGGGTAAATCTACAGTCATGTCATACCATGTACTTATTTTTTTTTGTAACACATTTTATACAATTGTATGTTTCCCAAATCTTACTAATATTATAAATGCGAATGTTTGTGAGGATGCATGGATGGATTTTGTTAACGCTTCACGCAAAAATTACTAAACGGATCTGATAAGTAAGTTGTTGCTGACATCCTGGAATAACACAAAGGCTACTTTTTATCCCGGAATTCCCACGGGATCGGGATTTATGCGGGAACACCCTTCCACGCGAACGAAGTCACAGGCAGAATCTAGTAAATAAATAAAAATTACTTATTTATAACTTAAACGACGGATATTTTTAATTCTCGGTAACCTACATTTTTGGAGACTTACGAGTTCCCTATTTTTATACTCCACATAACCAGACCATCTGCAACTCTGTGGATGAGTCACCACAATCTTGACAATAACAATGATAGACAATCAAACGCAGGAAGTTTTTCGATGGTATGTAATTTAGATGGCGAAAAGTCCTGTCCTTACTTACATAGGTATTATAAAGTGAAGTCCTGTGGCTGCATCTGTCCATCTCTATGAACCTGATAAACCAAAAACAACCAATAACCGCTTTATGGAATTTTAAATAACTCACTTTTTAGGGTTCCGTAGGCGAATGGCAAAAAACGGAACCCTTATAGTTTCGTCATGTCTGTTTCTCAGTCTGTCCGTCCGTCCGTATGTCACAGCCATTTTATTCTGAAACTATTAGAACTAAAAAAATATTCTGTGAACCGCTTTCTGATTTTAAGAATAAAAAAATATATATAATTAATGGAGCCCCCCTTAATTATATATATTTTTTTATCATACAAGGAATTGAAACTGAAAATATTTTTTTTTATCATAAAACTTATGCGTGTGTGATATCTATAGAAAAGCATTTAAAAATGACATCGAGGTTTCTAAAACCACTTTTTCATAAAGTCAATCGTTTAAAAGATATACGCTTCCAAAGTGGCAAAATATGTGTGTCCCCCCTCTAACTTATATAATAATGGAGGGAAAAATCTAAAAAACATATATGCTGCATATGCATAAAAATATATTAGTTTGAACGAGATCGGGTCAGCAGCATACACATACTATGAAAAACATAGTTATTTGTCTTAGTTACTACGGAACCCTTCAAGGGCGAGTCTGATTCGCTCTTGGCCAATTTTTAATATGTATTAACAAAAAGGATGACGGTTTCCAAAATTTACGTGGGCGAAGCTGCAGGCAGAAATTAGTATAAAATAAATGTAGATAGAAAACCAGAGACATATAAGTACTAGTGTTGTACATGAGACTACTGCCTCTCTGATCTCAACAACTAAGAGCTAATACTAACACGATACCCCTTGCAAGACCAGTGCTAGAATTTCTGGCTTCTGACTAACAAATGATACCCAGGATTAAGGCCTCAACATGCTATTTCAGACACGAAGGAATAATTATCTGAAGAAGGTCTCCCATCCACAAAACATTCTCTGCAAGTGCTGCATAACTTTGAACATAGCCTTACGCTCAGGGCCGCGCTCACCTAAGACAGCGCCTGTGTGCAAAATCTATGGAGTGCCTAAGATTTTTTCCACAGACGTCAGTATTGTCTTCGGGTCTCCAAAGACAATACTCACGCCTGTGGTTTAACTTTATATACACTGTTTGTACCTACTCAATTATAATGAATAATATGTTATAGTTTTACAAAAATAATTTCAATAATTAACGCTGGCATTACATCCGGCGCCCTTTCTGCTTTGGCGCCTATGTGCGCCGCACACTTCGCACATAGGGACGGCTCGGCCCTGCTTACGCTGCTTTTATTGGTTGGTATAGTTCACATATTCGAAAAACTCTTAAAAAATAAAAGTAATATCATTTATTGCAGGCACGCAGGCCCATGTAAAAGTTATAAAAAATAAGATTAATAATCTGATTCAATACAATTCAATAATATCTATTAATTAATCCTTTAATTTAATTTATAATTAACAGCAAAAAACAGTTAAAACATCATTAATTAAATAAAATACATTATCGATAAAAATAAAATAAAAGATAATATTAATTAAAATTAAAACACTTATTAGATACGTTTGTAATGTCAAAACTAATAAAATCATTAGTCTGGGCTGCCGTGTAAATTGTTGGAGAAGCGAAAATACATTTAAGTTTCGCTTTCTACTCTTTCCTTGTACCATCTCAACCAATCGTCGTTCGTCTGACAGAAGACTACGCAGTGTTTTTGTTTAAAATTTAATTTTGCGCTAACCTTTGAGACACAAAAAAGCGTAAATTAAACATCGAACGTTCTATCCGAGGGAATTACGATTCGTCTTTTAAAACGTTTATTCAGAATTATTTTTGTGATTCTTTTTAAATGATATTCAATGAGGTAGGGTTAAAATCCAGATAATTTATTGCGGACCTATTACTGTTTTTTTTACTACTGATGAGCCCACTCTTGACCTCGATCTTGCCCGTTGGTAAGCGATAGATGAGGTCTAAGATGGGACGAGCGAGCCCAGAAGTTGCCTATTTACTCGTGCTTTAAAGGCTGAAAGGTCATAAGTGGCAGGGAACACAGAAGCCGGCAGAGAATTCCACAGCTTGGCTGTGCGCACAATAAATGTGGATAAGAAGCGCTTGGTACGACAAGACGGTATATCGACCAAGTGTGGATGGTACTCAGCCGTGCGTCTGGTAGACCGGTAGTGAAATGGACATGGAGGAATCAATTACTTTGCCTTTGGTTACACTGCTTTAAGAAAACATTACAAATACTAGGCCTAAGTGGTGGTTTATGGCCAATTCTCTCTCATAGAGATGAGGCATGTGTCTTAGCAGTGTGTTTATAGGCTGATTATGTAACCATATTATACTAGTATTGCCCACGACTTCATTCGTGTGGGTGGTTATTCCCGCGTAAATCCTGATCCCGTGAGAATTAGAAGATGAAGGATAATAAAAACTTTTTACCAAAAATTAAACCGACTCCCAAAAAACACTGCAAAGTGAAAAATAACTTTAATTTCGGTAGTCGGTGTCTTTAGTTTTGTATTTTCGTTTTTGGCACCGACTTCCGAAATTAAAGTTATTTTTCACTTTGCAGTGTTTTTTGGGAGTCGGTTTATTTTTTTGGTAAAAAGTTTTTATTTCACTCTTTTTAGTTGGTCTATTTTTAATTTCCCTAGTTACAAGAGCCTAAATGTCAACTACTTATAACCTTTTACAAAATATTGCTTTTCCCAATGCTGGGCCGTTAATTGTTGAGGAGTTCTCCTGGTACTTCACCATCAGCTCTACATCACCATATGCATTGTGACGAGCATAAAGTGCTTAACATCCATATTCAAGTAATCGAATCGCAATCCACTCAACACTTATTATTGAGTAGTTTCGGCGGCCATCTGTGGTCTTCATCATCAGTTCCACTTCCTCAAATGGTACTTTTTGAGAGCAACTGCACAAGTTACTATAATAAATACCCAAAACGTCATCGTCCTATATTTGAAGAGTCCCCTCGATTTCTCCAGGATCCCATCATCAGATCCTGACTTTTATGAAAATGGGACCAATTTCGAAGTATACCCTTTCAATTAAAAAAAGAATTTTCCAAATCGGTTCAGCCGTCTTCGAGTAATCGATGATCATACATAAAAAAAAAAAAAAAAATATACGCGTCGAATTGATAACCTCCTCTTTTTGTCGTCGGTTGAAAAAGCCTATGTGTTATTTCAGGATGTCAACCATCTACCTACTAATTTTTTTTCAGATCTGTTCAGTATTTTCTGCGTGAATGAGCAACAAACATACATACAGTTACATCCTCACAAACATTCGCATTTAAAATATTAGTAGGATTACGTTAACGTGATAGCAGTTTGATTGTTTGTTATAATATAATCTAAGTTATGTTTTACAGAAACAGATTTTTTTTCGAATTATTTTAAGCATCGAGTCCCTTTCTGAGTACATTAAATAAAGCTGACACAAACCAACCCGAAAGAGGGATAGGTCTTGAAACACGAGAAATAAGCCCACTCCCCCAAAACGTCAACATAATCGTACACATTAGTTCTCATTAACTGGACACATAAAAACGAGCAAACCACGTACACTGGAGTGCAGATGAAATCACCAAATACGTTGTAAAAGCTGCAATAAAGTTGTGTGCTTCACGTGCGTGACTGTAAACTTGATAGTCCATTAAATTTGTATCGGACAGCTTCATACGTTTTTGTGGCACACACTGTAAAAAATACGTGAGCGTAAGTGCAGTAAAATGATACCAGCTTAATTGGGATTGTAATTGTATGTAAAATGTTGCCGTCAAAACGTTTTGGGAATACTTTCATTGTGCGTACGGCTAAGGAGTGGAATTCCCTGCCGGAGTCTGTGATTCCTGATAGCTATATCCTAGAGTGAATTGGTTACTTCTAGGTAAGTGTGCTCCATCTTCGAATAGATCACTGCTTACCATCAGGCGAGATGGTGGTCAAATGTGAGTCTATTATCAATAAAAAAAGTTCAATGTTGCAAAAAATGTGCAATTGGAGATTTCGTTAACTGGAGTGGAGATTGTGGCGAAAAAATAACACATGCATGAGAAGATCTGCAAGGTTAGGCATAGCGTGTCGAAGTATGTCTGTGGATGGGTGGGGAGTAATTATGTAAGGAGAATATGGTGAAGGAACATTATCAACCACTTTAATTTTTATCCTCCTTTCTCAATTATACATTTAATATTTATTGGTATATGGTTTTAGTATTACATGTACTTATATATTTTTCATCACACTTGCACGTAAATAGTATCTAAACATACAGGTTAACTTGGCCGTTATGCCCCATATAAAACCCTCGTGCTTTCTTTTTGTCATGAAACCCAAGGTCGGTAAGTAATTTTTTTTTATTTATAGCACAGCACACAGGTCGTGCAAGTTCAAGCAAGGAGTTTACACGCAATTGAAAAATTGTCTTAAAATGTTATGGTAACAGGAATTTCATTGCAATCTCGCTACAGTTTACTTAAATACTTCACTAATGTTCTTAATAATCGATTTTAATAGTTTTTTGTATGAAAACGACGAAATTATTTTTATTTTTTTAGACTCCGTCATGGCTGTATAACCTACCTTTAACGTTTCTGAACGAAACATTTGTATAATTTGTGGCGCGGCCAAAAAGCCCGCTACCCGCTTAAAAAAATCACTTATTTCGTAAGTTTCGTAATAATAGTTGTGATGACTTGTGTATTAAAGCTATAATTCATAATTATTTACCTTTTGTATTTGAAGACAAGTAAAAAAGTTATATTTCTGCCCTATAATTTTATTTATTTACTCGCAAATGTGATGAAAAACATTGTATGTTTCACGGGCGGTACGGGCTATTACGAACCTCGACTCAGAAAGCCCTCAGTCTCCAACTTCGGGCTTCAACTAGAGCCTCGATCGTCATTCCTTACTTACCGCCCTTAATACACAATGTACTATTATATTATTTGGTTTAATTAATATTATTTATGATGTTTGTACACTGACAGCCCTAAATCTGTCTCTTTTCAGTTCTGTCCTTCCAAAGGTTGTCTGTAAGATATCGCCTTGTGCGATAAGACCGCCCATTGTACACTAGTTTCTTTTTGTATCCATTGAAATTTTGTAAGGTGTACAATAAAGTACCTATATAAATAAATATTCCGTGTTTTGGAATGCAGTACAGCAGTTATTCCCAGCTGTTGGTCATGGTTCTCAATGATTTTTACCGAAATCTAGTCCTGCGAAGGAGATCTTTGAGTATTTATTTATTTATTAAGGACCTCGAACGAAAGATGTACGGATTTTAAGTTAATGCACCTTCAGTGACAAAAGACCACAGAATGATTTTGAAAATAAGATACACTGACTCTTAAATATAAAAAAATCACGCACCTTGGCTAACTTGGATAGCATGACATATATATATGTATATATTTATATAGACACACTTCAGTTTAATATATTATATACTGAAGTACTATAATACGTATAGGTACGTACGTAATTAAACCCAAAGAAACTTTGTTCAACTGTCTGTAGGTCTGTCTGCAAATACCTACTTTCGGGGAAAACGGCTGAACTAATTTTATCGATACTTTCACTGGCAAATTGAGGAACTTTATAGGCTACTTTTAAGGTTTTGTAGCCGAATGGCAAAAATAGAACCATTGTACATTCGTCATGTCTGTCTGTCCATTTGTATGTCACAGCCACTTTTATTATTCGCTGATCTATGCTTGCTAAATACGGAACCCATCATGGGCGACTCCAACTTGCACTTGACTGCTTTTTTATCCCGGACCATGGGATAAAAAAGATTTTAAGGACAATTAGTTTGGAAATATAGTGACACAGAGTGACTGGTAATTATTAGTTTTTTTTTATTCAGAATATGCTCGCGTTTGACCACCATCTCACCTGATGGTAAGTGATGATGTGGTCGAAGATGGAGCGCGCTTGCCTAGAAGTAACCTATTCACTCTTGACTTAAAGTACAACAGTATTCTCAAAACGTTTTGTGCGTATGGGTGGGATGTCCACCATGTAACGATGGCGCATCGCCGTTCGTCTTGTAGTCCGATGATGGAACGGGCTTGGTGGTATTAAATTGTGTAATTCCTTCGCACACCCCCCGAAATGTAACCGATAGAAAACCGATAGACTTGCAACTCGTCGTCAATGTTCAAGGCTCTGGAGCTTTGATTCGACCAGTGAATTGTTGCCAATTAGTCTCTTGGCCCGTTTCTCGATAGACTCAAGCGCGTCCAGTTGGTAATTGGCAGATCCGTCTTAAAGATGAGAGCTGTACTCCATACACGACCGAACCTGGGCTTGATACAGTTTGAGCATCTGTTCCGGTGCCGCCTCGTTTGCTAGGATTCCCAACTTTTAAAACTTTTTTTTTTAGTTAAACTCAGAATAAGCAGATTGCTATATTGTTAACTCAGTGCATGGAACTAAACAGGCAAATGATAAACAACTTTTAAGCAGCCACCAAAAAACCAGCGCCGTGCTGTGGGCACGCCCATGGCATAGCATAATGCTGAGGATCCTTGTTGCCACGGCCGACGTGAATTTGCCTTATTTTTTGTTTATTCCTCCTTTCGTCAAATGTTGATATTTAAATCTTTGCCCTTACTAACATAATTTAAGTAACTTGCTCATACTATTTTTAAAGAATTTTGATAAAGTTATAATCATTTGTCTGTGTCAATAAATACTGGTTTTCTTCCATTCTTTAACTTAAGATATCGCTCACAAACACTCCGCTAAGTATTTACTTAAACTACATCATATTACCTAATTACTTTTCTTCACAAACTGCAGAGATTGCGTAAAACCTACAAACTTTGATGGTCTTCACAGTTTTTAAAGTGGAACTGTAATGAGCGCCTACATCACTTCACCTCCAAACTTTATACAAATTATCTGGACCAACTCCGTAATTGACTTCACTGGTAGCTAATTCAGTTAATCAGCTTTTTAGAGGGAACTTTTGCAGAATGCACCACTTGCGGGCTTTTGTAGGGGGAGAAGGGGGGAGGATAGCGTAATAGGTCCTTTGCCTTGCAGACACTTATTGACTTATACGGACTAGTTCGGTGATTGTTTGAGAAAATCTGAAAAGATATAGGTATGTATACAATAAACATGAGTGTGTAAAAATTGTAATAAATTGGATAAATACACTAAATTACGCAGGCACTCAACACACACGCCATAATACACACACAGAAGCCGGTAGAGAGTTCCACACTTTGGCTGTGCCCACAATATGCACAGCCAATGCCAAAAGCCATGCTTTGCTTTTTTGGGGTTTTTGGGTTATCGAACGTGATATAATAATAATAAAGCTTTATTGACATAAAATGAGGATACAAGACACTGTGAAGCCTCTGAATCCCGAACTAGGTTAGAACTTGTATATCAGGAATCAGCGCCTTCTTCCATTTTTCTGTTTTGAATGTCAAAAACCATGTTTACAGAGTATGTTTACAGGTATGAGAGCATGCAAAAAAATAACAGACTTTGAATTAAATTGAAGTAAAATGAAATAGTTTAAAATAAATTACATTGAATTGGTATATAAAGGTGTGACGAGTTTAAAAATTGTTTAAGCAATATTCGGTTTTAATAAGTGCAAAAACAGTAATTAAATAGTAGAAACACAATATAAATATTAATGATAAAAGTTTAAAAATACACCACTTAACCAGACACGTTAGCTGACAGCAGAACAAACTTAGAAGCACTTATTAACCAGGGCTATTATCTCTTAAAATATGTCGTATTTATTTTAAAGATATCAAACAGGCGATTTTACAACAACGTAAGAGCCAATAGTCTAATGGCTAAATTGTCAGACTTGTGATCGAGAAGTCGCGGGTTCGAACCCCACCCATAACACTATAGCTGTGAACCCACTCCAGACATAAACATTTTTAGCTTAGTTGGAGGGGTTAACCAGACTGCTAATAATGTAAACTTACCCACATCACTAGTTATCTTTATATAAAAAGAAAAAAAAAAGTTAAAATATTGTCAGTACAAGAGAATTTTGGAAGGAAAAGAAAGAAAAGATTTGGAAGCAACACCTGTCTTCTGCCTGATAGATTGATGGTCATTGATTTATGTGTCCCTATACCCGGAACATGAATCACGCAGCTCTACTGAATTTCGTCGAGGTTTGTTTTGACGTTCATTATTTAAAAAGGAACAAGACTTGGTAATAAATTAATGTTGCTTTACATGTGCCTGTAAGAGTTAAGACTCGGTCAATTAAACGTAACCAAATTTTTATCACACGCAAAATCTTCACATGAAATTACGACGTCTAGCAAAACACTCGACTCGTATACCTTTTACCTTATTACCCTAATTCAGACTCACCAATAAAATGGCTTTCACGAATGCTGCGACAAATAACATCGCGTATCAAAAGAATATCGTCCAAATATAGTGGCGAACGGTCGTAAACTAAGTTTTATCTTCGTGTGTCTTCGGCTAATGTCGGAGATAAATCTGGAACGACAAAAGACCAGCTTCGGGATGAGTATGTCACGTAATTTACTTTTATAGTGTCGTCAGGGTAGCGATATGATGGGCATTTAGAGGATTTTCGGGTAGTTTGCGTGGGTATGGAGCGACTTACCGTCAATGGTCGGGTGAGCGACAGTAAGCTTGAGGCTAAATGTCTTTGAGACAATCAGCTCTGAGTTGACTTCCTAACTGACAGATCTAAGGTTTATCAAGGAGTTGCTTCTTCGTATTTATGTCGTAATTCGAAGTGGCAAAAACTTAGTAAGTAGATATATATTTTGAACTGGAACTGGAAATGGAGAAGACGATTCGATTTTTATTACAAACGAGTGTACAATGGGCGGTTTTATCGCAAAGAGCAATTTTTTACATCAACAATAAGCCTTAGATTATTTTCTTGGATTCAGAAAATTAATCAACTGATATGTAGACTAATAAATATCAATTGTATAATTGAGAATGTTCTGTAAAGATATATAAAATCAAAGATACAGGCTCTTCACTATTTGTTTTTAAAATATGACATTAATTTCAGCCATTTTAAACATTACCGCATTTTTTGCTTTGTAGATCCACAAATCATTTTAATTGTTAAGGTCTCAAGTACCCAGCTGGCTTTGCTCAACAGCTACTTTCACTCGATTCTATGGCGCTTTCTTTATCAGACAACAATTACAATCAAAACTCGACAGTTCCTTTCGCAACTCAGAAATTGTTAGGAGTGCCCATCATTGAAAATAAACCAATCAGAATTCTGGAAACAGTTCTCGAAAAAGTGACTGAACAATTTCGTCAGATTACACGACATTCCATCAGAATTGCCACTTCCGAAGCGTTAAATGCACGTTTGTATGCATCGCCTATAGTTACTTGTAGATGTTTAATATAACCCCATGAGCGATAACATTTAAGGGCGAATATTAACCAAATTGGATGAATCGGTGAGGATTCGAGTTAACCTCGTTCAACGGAAAAAGCTCCTGTTTTCTTTAAAAGGAGGAATTAAATACATTTATTTAGTCAAAGAATAGTTGAAATTGTTAGCAGTAGTAATGTTTGATCATAGTTAAACAATAGGTAAATTAATTTTATTTATTTAACACTAATATTTTTAATGTCTGATTATTAGTGACATACATATCGACAATACACTCAAGAGACTGGCAGCATTGCCACGATGAATGGCAGTGCCGCTTTGGTTAAAGTAAAAACAAAATAATATTATTCATTTAATTGTTTTAAAACCGTGGATAGACACACAAATGAAACAAATATTTTACTCAAAAAAAAAGCAGTAAGTATTTTTCTGGGCGTCTATCAGTCAGGTATGTTACCAAAGTATCACACACTATAAATGCAAGCTCTGGTTAAAAACTTTGTAAACTTAATAATACGACGCTTAACACGTTCGCTGACAGTACGTTGTTAGGCGGGAAATTAAAATAGTGCGTTATAATAACGGGGGTCCCCCAAGGCTCAATTTTAGGTCCCTTTTTGTTTCTTATTTATATAAATGATTTGCAGTACCTGATCAAAAATCATGACATGATCAAAAATGATGATTCGCTGACGATATTTAAAATTAAACGTCAAAACGGCAACAACAAATTGTCTGGACTATAAAAGAGACTATGACCTCTGAGTTTGTTTCGGTGTTTCTTCTCAGAGTAGTCAGTTAGGAAATACCGGCCTCATCTAGCTAAACTTAACACGCAAAAAAACATGACGTGTAAAAGTGTTATTTATAACCAATTTACAAAAATAAATATTTCATTTCATTTCATTTCAATAATGCGTTACAGTACGTCGAGGGACGGGCCACTTATTATTAAGAGTACGTCGTGGAAAATTCTACTGTCGTAATGTGGTGTCAGGGTAAGTGCTCACTGTCAGCGAACGTGTTAATAATAAGTAGCAAACAGGAGTTTGGAAGTTGACGGTGTGATACCGTCGTGCCTCAGAAATCACTTTAAGCCGTTGATCTTGCGCTTTATCTGTCTCCGGTCATGTCGGAAAGCCTATGAGAGTACAGGAACAGAGAATGTACAGACGTCAGCACATCAAGCTACAACAATCTGTCAAATTTCTTTAATAGATTTTCAACTTTATTTTTAAGGTATGTTCACGCCATCTCTCATCACGACGACGCAGCAACGCACGATCAGACGCGGTACAGGGCGCCATCTAGCGACCAAGAGAAGAAGACTACCTACCATCAAACCGAACTCAGTCGTTCCTTCGGTCTCACATTCTCCTTCACTCAAGCCTATAAAACGACTTGTAATGTATTCATTCACCCCTTATTTTTCAACTGCCAACCAGCAAGTACAAACCACTGTAAATACGAATTTTATTATACGAATTGAAAACTAATTGCAAGTCACTTCATTTACGAGGAACAAACCTGATCCTGCACAAGGTAATTAGGTTCAAGGTTGATTGGGAAAATTTGACAGTTTCGGGTAGCTTCATGTGCTGCCGTCTGTACCTGCACACATACGTCTCGTACGATCTCATACGAAGGGTGCTTTTCTACTAAAGAATAGCGGTGGGCGAAAGCGTTATTTTTTGTCACTGTCACTATCGTACCCGTTACTAAAAAGTCACAGTGGAAAATCATCGTGATTTAGTCACTGCGATCACTCACGTTACAAAATACTTATGATTCCTTAGATATTTGATCCCAACAATGTTCACTGTTATTTTTGTAACAGGAACGACAGTAACAGTTTTACAGGCTTAGGCATGTCGCAAATTCTTTTAAACAACTACTTAACTAAAATACGTATTTATATTTACTTTATTTTTTCTAAATGTTTTTTCGAAATATAGCCAGATATTTTTTAAAAGCATGTTTTACACAGGTTTTTAGTATTTGTTCAAATAACAAATATTTTAATTATTGCAAGTTCACATTTCAGAATTATATAAAAAGGTCTATAATATTTTTTGCTTAGTGATATCCTCAAGTCTACAAAAATCTTATTTTTATAATATAAATATAAGAATTTAATTTTGCTATTTTGAGCAAATTAGTAAACAAGGCGCGGGGGAACGAGCCAGAAGTACGGAATCATTCACCGTCTCACTCCTGGGTTAGTCGAAAATGCCCGATTGCGCGTACATCGTTGGGTAGATTTCGTTCCATGACGTGACTCGTTCCATGTCTTGTATCACTGTCGTGACTCATGTCACTGTACTGATTATAGTATCTGTGTTATTTTGGAACGTTGTTACTTCATGATCATTAGAGGAGCAAGATAACAACGTTATTTTTGTCGTGACGTTATTTTTTCACCCATCTTTAATAAAGAACCGTGTAGTACAAAACCTGTTTAGTGACATGTAGCTTAGTGATAAGCGCACATTTCTCGCTCGCATCCTTCTCACACATAGCTGTAAGAACTAAGGAAAAACAGTGATCCATTTGGCACCATTAGTTAGCTTTCATGAACCTATTATCACTCTCGTAGCGATGTATAGGAAATACGTACTTACTCATCTGTATACCCCCTTTGTGTTAACAGCCGTGACTGTTATGGAACCATATTATACTTAGGTAAGGTCGTTCCGATGGTAAGACAATGTTTTCCCCATTTGGACCGACTCCAATATTGAGAGCGACGCTGTGTAGAAGTTGCAAATTCGACGTTGGTTTGATATAATTAAATTATATGAAAATTGGGTAAAGCTTGAGTAAAACCATACGTGAGTTTAAAATTGCTATGAAAGGGAAATGTTCTGTACCTCCCCTTTTTTGCTTTTTTCCGGGTGGAATAATCATCGAATGACTTCTCCCGCTCTGGGTGGAGCGGAAGGGAGTGTCAGACTTCTACTGACTACAAAATGAAATACTGTTCCTTCAACTGCCCCTGCGATCCGGGGCCGCGGTATCTCGTTAGGACATTATACGCGTTATCCCGCAACCCCAGGCTACCCCTAGCAATGCGATTGCTGAATTGTACATTTACATATTGTAAAGGAACGCTAACTCCGGGCTCGCTAATCGCTTACATACCACGGTCCTGCCACGTCCTAATTTACTGTCTTAATTATAACAGATTTATTGTGAATATTAAACATCAATCAGTTTAAACTAAATTCACGTATCTGGACCCTGAGCATAACACGCACAATAATGTGCACACTCTCGTTTTTACAACGGCTCTTTTTTTCTGGGTGGGAAAATCATCAAATGACTTCTCCCGCTGTGGGTAGAGCGAAGGGAGTGTCAGACTTCTACTGACTAAAAACCCACCTTACTCCTTCAGAACACGCCCGCAACCCCGGTTTTACAACAGCCTAGCCCTTGGTTCGGACTTCTATTTTTTTTCGGCTGCAATAACAAAAAGCCTACGTGTATCAAACGACATTTCGCAACACATTAATTAAAAAAAATATATAATTTCATACTTAAGTATCAATTTTAATAAACCCATTGTATTTTTTAAGAGAAAAATACTGAAGAAAGAAGTTATTCGCGTATAAGTTATAAGATTGAACAAAGGGAACGCGTTAAGTTACCCCAAGTCGATCGCCAAGTAACGTAACATAACTTGTCCATTATTTCCGATACCAATTGTTACGGAAATACATTTCCTTTGATGTTGTGTTGTACTTGTGATCTTGGATGTTTGAAATATTATTACAAAAGGGTGCGGGAAGAAAATAATACGGCAAAATTTCGTTTAATAAGTACTTTACCCACTATGTATATATTTCCTCAAAAGGCCATTTCAGACTGTACTCTGCATAATTTTCAGAAACTCTTGTGAATGTATAAACTATGCACGTTGTTTTATTTGAGTTAAACATAGTTGTCTGGCAGTTTGAGTGCTTTTTGCGGCCTACCCAAACATTCTTACCTTGGTATTGTTCGTCAAATCGTTAAGCTCCTTGTTCTATGTTGAGCTTTCAAATCATCTGTCAATCAACGTCATCTGACAAATGCTTGCACTATATGGACAGACCCACTCAAATCTGTGAGCATCTTTCCTCAAAAGATCGTCTCAGACTGGAACCTACAAGGTTCCCATATAATTTAAAAGAGACGGACCGCTGAGTTTGTTACGGTGATTCTTCTCAGGGTAGTCAGTTAGGAAACACCGACCTCATCTAGTTTACATTTACGAATAAAATTACGTGTAAAAGTGTTATTTCATAACCAATTTGCGAAATAAAAGATCATTTATGATCAAAAGTAGTTAACACTTTCACGGACACTGAGATGAAGTTGACATTCTGAAAATGACACCATTAATTTTCATATAAAATAATACCACGCGTATAGCCGGACTGCCGTAATATATTTATATTTCTTTTTGCCTTGACACTAGAAAAAATTTATTTAGTGCAATATGACACTGTATGACGTAACTTCATAGTAATGTACACGGCTATAAGCGGATTTCTGTTTTGACTTAGTAAAATTAACCGCCTGTGGGCGTTGTGTCATATCAAACACGAAAAAAAGTACACCTCTGGCCATGACGTCAGTGAAAGTGTTAAGTAATAGGTTTGTTTTGTAGACGAGTCGATCTTTAAGGTTAAACAACCCTTACCGTGGATAGTGTGTGGATAGTTTATCAATTTAAATTATAGAGATTTCTCCATAACTCCGAAAGTACGATAAGCCGTTGTGTCGGTTCCAGATGTCATTTGCACACCTTCGACAGTCGTTACAAGTTGTCAGAAGCCAGAATATCTGACACAGTTGTCGCCGATATGATAATCTGGCAGCCTTGTTGCCCACATCGGTGATTCCCGTTTTGGAACATATGGTGGTCGTATAACGTATTCGGTCGCTGAGCTCAATACCTGGAATGCAACGTTTCCTCGCTCTTTGGCAAACCTTGAGTTTGGACTTTTGAGACTCGGTCAGGGCCCATCTTTGTGCACCATAGGCAAAGATGGGCAGAATGTACGTATCGATGAGCTTGTGCTTCCTGAAGCACAAGCTCATCGATACGTACATTCCTCTATGCCTCTATACCTCTATGCCTGCATAGAGGTAGGTCACCCTTCATTAGCGACTTTATGGGCCAGTAGCTCTTCCAGGTATAAATATATACATCTATAGGCATCGGGGATCACGAGCTGATCTCCGGCCATCCGTAGGCGCGGGCTTGTCGACGGAGAGCAGGGGTAGCTCACCGTCCGGTAAGGACAAGGCCCGGGTTGGCGGCGCGTTGTGTTCCACGCGCGCGTCTCAAAGAGTTGTCAGCAATAGTGACGGGGCCCCAGAGGGCCATTGCCTGTCGGGGTTGCGAGAATATTCTGAGAGATACTGCGGCCCCGGAAATTAAGGGCAGCTGAAAAAACAGGATGGGTTTTTAGTCCGTAGAAGTCTGATACTCCCTTCCGCTCCACCCAGGTCGAGAGAAGTCATTCGATGATTTTCCCACCCGGAAAAAAAAAGCATAAACATGTGGCGACACATTGTATTTTGCTGAGCTAGCTCCTTCAGAGCTCTCACGGCCAACCGCTCCTAATGAAGTCAGTCGCTGCCCATAGGCCACAGTATAGACCCGCGTATACACCGTATATAGACTTACGTCATAGACCGTGTCTTTGTATTTAATTTAAGTGATATATAAAATACAAGTTTATCTGTTTTCAAGGTGTCTACTTATTTTATAAATTCACAACCTTCTGACTAAGGAGTAATTAACGACTACACAAAGAACAATTAAATCCTCGTCAAACATTCGTTAAAAACATATAATGAAAATTTTAAAAATATACCCTTCACATATGAGTTCGACTCAAACTTGGCGGGTTAATTTCAGCATTATTTAGATGACAGTTAATACCTCTGAGCAGCGAGTGGGGCCCTGTGGATGCAACATCTACATTATGTCGCGTCGGTTAGGTTGGCAATATTTCGTCCTGGTTAATGGGCCGAGTTATTTTTTCCCGGGCTGCTGGCATGTTTCACTAAACAGTTCTGCGAAGACGTGAATGAACATGTCCCTCTCTTCATTTTATTTTATTTTTACTAGCGTTAAGCTCGCGTTTGACCATCAGCTCACCTGATAGTCAGCGAAGATGTGGTCGAAGATGGAGCACGGTAAGGTTACCGTGTAAATCAAGAGTGAATTTGTAACTTTTAGTTAGAAGACCTATTCATATAAATATAAATATTACCCTTCTTGTGATGCAGTCGAGTAAAATATTCTTTTGAGTATTATTTATTACTCTTACAGTTATTGCTGTAGCTATCAGGAAATAGAATCCATACTAAATAATAACTAACCTAGTGACAGATTGATTGATTTATCTTTTACTTTAAGGCCTCTAAAAGTCTAAAGTTTATATTATAATAATGGTTTGTGTGTGCAGTGCATAAGCACTGCGTGATAAGGGTCACTCGCAATGGAGGTTGAAATTGGTTAGAAGGATGATATGCACCCAAAGAGGGTAAACATTAGGAGATTATTTTCCTGATTCAATCATAAATATTAGTTTTATAGAGTGGCATTGTGCAAGGGGCTCAAATTATGACGACGCGATTGGCACCGCGTGTAGCGGTTTCGGTGCCCGAGTTTGTTCAAGAAAAAAATATTTGTAAACTTTCCATGACAAAGAGATATTCTTTAAAAATCCCCTTGAGTTCCTTAGAAGGGAGTGTCAGATTTCTACTGACTAAAAACTCACTCTATTCCTTCATTTGACGCGATATCTCGTTAGAAGATTTCCGCAACCATGCAGGAGCGGTGCTTGAGGCGACGTTGAATTCTTGTTGCTGATAGCATACACGGCTATATAAGATATAGCCGTGTACTTTAGTGTTTCTTTCAGAGAAACGAATCGCAGAAGCATCATTTAAATGATTGTTAATGAAAAACAATAAAGCGTCATCGTAACTGCTATGATGTCGCGATTACTACTGTCATCTTTAGCACAGGACATTCTATTTTCGGTAAAAGTGTATTTACTTTGTGTTGTTTTACCCTGGTCTTTTGGTGAACTAATAAATGTACCTACATATCGCTGGTTTGCGAACGTCGGTGCAAAATTGGCATTGTGTCTCAGTTCACGATATTATACTTAAATTTATGATTATTTCACACAAGTATCTAGTTAAATTGGACAAAATTTCGAGTTACGCCAATATTCTCGCAAACCAGCGATATTTGAATTTTTATTATTCAAGTAGGTAGTGGGAATACTTTAATTGAGCGAGGAGTGGAATTCCCTGCCGGAGTCTGTGTTTCCTGATAACTATAATCTAGGGGTCTTTAAGTCAAGAGTGAATAGGTTTCTTCTAGGCAAGCGTGCTTCATCTTCGGCCACATTATCGCTTACCATCAGATGAGATAGTGGTGAAAGGCGAGCCTATCACACATTAAAAGTGGTATTAATGTTATAAATTTTCTATTATCACTTTGAATGATGGTTTGTTGGCCGTTCTATTCAATGTTTGATGTACGATAAATAATTAATTTATCCGTTTCTTACAGCAAACCGTCATCCGTTATACCTACATCATATTTTATCTCCAGTTCACCCGCTCCGACCCCCAAACAACATAATCATATTAGCAGCACCTGTACTAATACAAATAGGGGTGCCGGAGGCTTTTTATTGTGAATCTCACTCAATTAATCTTAGCTAGCTTACCGCGGCACGATCATTACTCTTCCTAAGTAATTGTCTTATGTACGATTAAAAGTTCATGAGCGTTACAAGCGTAAATTAAAAACACGTTTGTTACCCTATCCGTTATTGAGTGATTTATGAAGATACCTTTTGAAAGTTAAGTAAAAATTTGACGTAATTGTCCAATATAATACATTTATCATGTACACTGAGGTGCTAATCACGTGGCAAAACACGGCCCGATCCGACCGAGAAAAAACATTTTACCAAAAAATTAAACCGACTACCAAAAACACTGCAACGTGAAAAATAACTTTAATTTCTGAAGTCGGTGTCTTTAGTTTTGTATTTTCGTTTTTGGCACCGACTTCCGAAATTAAATTATTTTTCACTTTGCAGTGTTTTTGGGAGTCGGTTTAATTTTTTGGTAAAAAGTTTTTATTTCACTCTTTTTAGTTGGTCGATTTTTAATTTACCTAGTTAAAAAAGCCTAAATGTCAACTACTTATAACCTTTTACAAAGTAGTGCTTTTCCCAATGCTGGGCCGTTAATTGTTGAGGAGTTCTCCTGGTACTTCACCATCAGCTGTACATCACCATATGCATTGTGACGAACATAAAGTGCTTAACATCCATATTCGAGTAATCGAATCGCAATCCACGAAATACTTATTATTGAGTAGGTTCGGCGGCCATCTGTGGTCTTCATCATCAGTTCCACTTCCCCAAATAGTATTTTTTGAGAGCAACTGCACAAGTTACTATAAGAAATACCCAAAACGCCATAGGTGTGTCTATAATATTTGAAGAGTTCCCTCGATTTCTCCAGGATCCCATCATTAGATCCTGACCTGGTGACAATGGGACCAATTTCGAAGTATATATACCCTTTCAAACAAAATAAGAATTTTCCAAATCGGTTCAGCCGTCTTCGAGTAATCGGTGATCATACATAAAAAAATACGCGTCTAATTGATAACCTCCTCTTTTGGTCGTCGGTTGAAAAGGAAGCTCGTTTGTAAACTCCGCCGCCGCGGGAGTCCCCCCGAAGACTTTTTGTATGGTTCTGTCTGTTATTTATCAGTGTTTTTTTTTTGTTCATATTTTTATTACTATCATGTAAGCATACAAGAGTGTAAGTTTGAATATGTCCCTCGTTTAAACTAACATACTCTGTAACTAAAATAAACTTACATAGATATTTATCATAATACTTACCCATGTGAATCGTGAGCTTATATGTATTATTGTTTAAAGCTACTACTGCCAGACCTTAAAACACCTGCAGTCTGTGGGTCAAATATACGCAGAGGTATAATATTAGTAATGTTTATAAAAAGGAGGTTAATGAAAACTCTGTTTTTCATTATTTGTTTTTTAGAATCACTTTTCTCAATCTTTAAGTGAACTATAAGTAGTTATTTTATTGAGAAATAAATGAAGTGTTTAAGCCGAAACTGCTGTAGCTGTTATAGCCTTGTTATAGCTATCGGGAAACACAGACTCCGGCAGAGAATTTCACTCCTTAGCCGTACGCACAATGGAAGTATTCCCAAAACGTTTTGTGCGTATGGGTGCCACATACTTGTATAGCGATATATTTTGTTTTCAAATCATGCAACAACATTAATATCGCAAATGAATTCTAACACAATAACCTACTACGAGTATGCTATCAAATTAATTAATTGAATGGAACATTTAATTCAATATGGCAGGTTTGACATCCCTGCGGATGTTTATAGGGAAGGGTGGTACATTAATTCTATATAACAATTACTTTAGCTGCATACAGGATGTTCTGATTTTATAACATCGTTATATTTTACTGCGTCGTTCGGATTTTACTTAATTAAAAATTGCCCAAGTGCGAGTCAGACTCGCCCAGAAGGGTTCCGTAGTAACTACGCCCAATAACTTTGTTTTTCATAGTATTTGTATGAAATACAAAGTTATATTTGCGGTTTTAGAAAATGTGCTATACCTCAAAATCAACATCTCGTTCAACCTAATTTTCTTTGAAAGTTTTTATTAAGATCTACAGCATATTTTTTTTTTAGATTTTTCGCTCCAGTATTATAGAAGTTACGGTTACAGTTTACGGGGACACATTTTACCACTTTGGAAACGTATATCTTTTGAACGATTGACTTTAAGAAACAGTGGTTTTTGAAACCTCAGAGACCTCTCTATAGATACACGCGTATAAGTTTGATGAAAAAAATATTTTTAGTTTCAGTTCTGTGTATGGGGAGCCCCCCTTAAAATTATACATTTTTTACATTTTTAATAAAAAATCGGAAAACGGTTCACAGAATACATCTACCTACCAAGTTTCACATGTGGAGTCCTAATAGTTTCGGAATAAAATGGCTGTGACATGCGGACGGACGGACAGATAGACTGACAGAGATGACGAAACTATAACGGTACCGTTTTTTGCCATTCGGCTACGGAACCCTAAAAAACCAAGTGCAAACACTAATAATCAGATGAATCCGGGTAGACTAGAAGTCGGCATAATCGAGGTCAAGTTCGTTTAAAATAAAACATAAATGAGGAAAGGCTAAGCTGACGATGATGAAGTGCAAGTAGCATCTCGTTACGCAAATGGTCCCATACATATTTTTTAAGACCATACAAAATAGTTACATAATTTTTTCCGGAAAATTTTAACTGGTGTCCTGTAACACAGGCCTCAAGCAACTACTTACTTAAGTGTACAGACGCCAGCACATCAAGCTACAACAATCTTTCAAATTTCTTTAATAGATTTTCAACTTTATTGTTAAAGAAATTAGGTTCTAGGTTGATTGGGAAAATTTGACAGTTTCGGGTAGCTTCGGGTTATCATTGGTCCAACTGTATAATGTAATTTATGTAACTATATTGTGGGGAGAAAATAAATTTATTATTGTATTATTAACTTTTTTATTTATTTTATCCAATACACTTTACATAGTATATAAAAAATGTTTTGCCATACACAAAAACTTATTCGGTAACGTGTCCTTTAATGTATTAATTATTTAGTAATGACTCGTGGCAAAATTGCAGACATTGTGTCCGATCGATACTTTAAAAAATCACCTTGTGAATGTAAGGCTTGGAATGAGTTATAATTGAATTGAGAGTTATAATTTTCATAATTTATATTGTTGTTCAACCTTTTTAGGGTTCCGTAGCTGAATGGCAAAAAAGAAACCCTTATAATAGATTCGTCATGTCTATCTCTCCATATGTCACAGCCACTTTATTCCGAAACTATTTGGGCTACAGAGTTGAAACTTGGTATGTAAATGTATTTTTTGTAAAAATCTATACGATTTTTAAACAAAAACGAAATTCTGGGCTTCCCTTACATGAAACAGAAAAACATCATGAAACCTTATTACTTGTGGAGTGTTATAGATAGATCTTTAAACATTGAGGTTCCTCATATATTTTTTCTCAAAGTCAATAATTTGAAAGATATAAGTGTATATCTCTGTGGCTTTGAAACTTTCGTGTGCGATTGCCCATGTCTTGAGATGACAGACAACATTAAATACCTCGGGATAACTATTGACCAATATGTATCTTTTAAACCACACATTGAGAGCCTGGTGACCAGATTGCGAAAGCTTATCTACGTTTTTAGAATATTAAGGAACACGGCGGAAAAGAAGACGATTAAAATGGTCTATTACGCATTATGCCAATCGCTAATTGACTACTGCATCACATCATGGGGTGGTTCCGCTAAAACGCACATGATTGAAGTAGAAAGAGCCCATCGTGCCATACTCAAGGTTGGTGCTGCACTCCCATTTCGTTTTCCGACCACTGAATTGTACGAAGTATGGGATACTCTCACTGTCAGGCAAACTTTCATACTACACACTTTAATGAAAAAACATTCTCAGCTGCAGTTTGATGCTAACCTACTTAAAGATAAGCGACGAAAGGATAGAGTGTGTCCCACGGCCCAATTCAAATCCTCACTCCCTAAAAGATTCTTCTGTTTCCTCGGGCAATATCTCTATAATAAGCTTAACAAACACCTAAATCTATATCCTAAAACCAAATCAAGTTGTATTATAGCAATAAAAAAGCACCTGAAGACCCTTGACTATCAAAAAACAGAGAATCTTTTAACCGTTCTGAAATAAACTAACTCCATTCATAGCTACTCCTCATCTCAATATTTGCCTCACATACATTATTACAAATACATACCTCATTTACCTCTACACACACTCACACTCCTCACCTATACAAAACATATCACCCACAACCTCACTGACACTACACTTCTCACTCACACACCCGATTTCATAAACCGAGTCAATAATTTCTGTTTAGTTGTAGTTTTAATTTTTTTATATAATTTTTTCTTTTTTTTTGTTATAGCTACATTTCTATTATTTATTTATTTTCTTTTTTAATATTTTTTACTCCTTTGTCCTTACACGGCACCAAATTAAAAGCGTATTCTAGCCGTGAAGGGGCCTGGTGACCTGTAACACAGGTTTTTTTCCAAAAACCTATTTCAGGCACCAGTCTCTCACAAAGAGTACAGCTTATGAAATTGTAACTATATTAATTATATTATAAGGCAACTTTGTGGAGAGAGAATAAATGATTTATTGATTGATTGATTGATATCTTTCAAAAGCGGTAAAAAAAAGTGAAAAATCTAAAACACTTTCATCAAAAATTGGTTACCGCAGCAGTTTTTGAGATAAAGCACATTTAAAAAACCGCAAATATAACTTTGTTATATTTACAAACACTACATTTAATAATTACTTGTAAAATGTCGCGTGTTATATTTACACTTGCTCACTCTATATGAATTGTCTTTGTCTTATTTTAGTTTGTTACTGTTTATTTTCCGGAATAAATAAAATAAAACTATGAAATACAAAGTTATTTTTACTTCGTAGTCGAGTCCGAGTCGCATTTGGCTACTTTTTCGAAATGATTTTTCTCATGAACGACCTTTATATTCTTAGCAAGCTAGTACGGTTGATCGTACACACCTTTATTTAAATGACTTTACAGAATCAAAACACCGCGGAACATTACGCTGTAACCCGACTATATAACGAGTGCTGCCTCCCTGCCTCCTTAGTGTCTGTACAGTCACGCAACTTTCGAGCAACTAAAGAGTTGATGGAAACTTTATATTACTCGCCTGTGAGCTAGTGTATCTTTGTTGGTAATGGCTAAATGATTATAGTTTGTTTTTATATCAATTTAAGAAATTTTGTTTATGCCAACACCATCGTAACCAAATTAAACTAAAAGTACACTTACAATTGAGAATTACAATTTAAAACATACAAATATGTAGTTTTAGCAGCTTCAGATGAAGGAGATGATAGTATTTCATGGAAAGCGCCAATATTAATTCTACTTAAGTTCTTTAGTAACTGCAATTATAATACATTTTAATTAATTAATAATTTTTATATTATTTTATTCGAATGTTGAATGCTATGTTGCAACACACGCTATGCATCTTAAATCTATACTTGACACGAGTTAGACCCTTTCATAGACCTTACTTAGGATAACTTTAATTTAATTAAAGCTAACATCTAAAACACCGAAATAAGAAATTGTTTATTCATTTGTTAACATAGGTAGGCAAACAAAATACAGATCTTATATTCATAAACAGAGCGCTATGTTATGCCAGAAGGCGTACGAATACGATTTTTTTAAATTAAAACACAAATAATTCTAAAACGGACACCCATACACTTTCCGTATCTTTCTTACTTTTGCATTTATAATATTAAATTATGAGTATCCACAGTGTGTAACTGTGCACAAGTGAACATCAACAATCTTAGTAAGTGTCCCGTCTGACCCCACTAAGTCACGTCTCAAATGCGAACGTTTTAAAATAGATCGCGTAATATTTTCTCCATACATTTAGCCGCACTCAGACGGCTCACGGAAGTCAGTGGTAAATGAGGCGAGTTTTCTTGCAGGTTTTAACGAGAACTCGCATAACTATGGCAAAATGATGACGGTTATCGGGAAATTCATTTTTAATACGGATTATAAAGTTCGCCTTATTGGTACAGATTTTCTGTTCGGATAGGTAATCATTTTGGCGGCCATATTTTTTTTTAGTATTATTTAAATTTATATTCAACGGAGAGAAAGCTAGATAGGCCTTGCGTGTTTCTGGCTAGTTACTAGTAAATATTTGTTTAGTTTGCTAATATGACACATAAAAGAATGCACAGTAGATTTGGAGCAAATTGGCAGTGATAGATATACACACGAGAGTTCCAATCCCTCCAGTTTTTAGGATTCCGTAGCCGAATGGCAAGAAACAGAACCCTTATAGTTTCGTCATGTCTGTTTGTCTGTCTGTCTGTCCGTCCGTATGTCACAGCCATTTTATTCCGAAACTATTAGGAGTACACATGTGAAACTTGGTAGGTAGATGTGTTCCGTGAATCGCTTTCCGATTTTAAGAAACATAAAAAAATAATAATAAAGGGGGCCTCTCCATACATGGAACTGAAACTGAAACTGTGTGGTATCTATAGACAGGTCTTTAAAAATGACATTGAGGTAAGCCACTTTTTCATAAAGCATCACCGACGTGTTGCAAGCCTACCGGCTTTCTATCGGCCACATTTCGGGAAGTGTGCGATGGAATTGCAGTCTTATTCCGCCAAGCCCGTTCCATCATCGAACTACAAGACAAACGGCGATGCATCATCGCTACACGGTGGACATACCACAGATACGCACTAAACGTTTTGGGAATACTTTCATTGTGCGTACAGCTAAGGATTGGAATTCTCTGCCGGAGTCTGTGTTTCCTGATAGTTATAACCTAGGAGTCTTTAAGACAAGAGTGAAGAGGTTACTTCTAGGCAGGCGTGCTTCATCTTCGACTACATCATTGCTTAACATCAGGTGAGATTATGGTCAAACGCAAGCCTATCAACTATAAAAATAAAATAAAAATAAAAAGTTAATAGTTTAAAAGATATATACACACATCAAAAGTGTCTAGGGATCAAGCATTTTTATGCGGATTTCTATAGATTGAGATGTGGCTTTGTAATAAATTTATGATTTTATAAATTTATATGGATCCTTTTTGGTGCATTTCATAATTTGAAACAGGAACTGTTAATCAAATTCGAGTAAAATATGAAAATCAGCTGTCAATATTTTCCCTATAAAAACATACAACGCATTGAAGACATTATTAGTGCTACTGTTTCCCTACTACTGATTAAAACCAACGTTATTATGGAGCGGTGACGTCATTTAAGCAGGGAAGAAATGCTCAGAGCCGTGGGAATGATAGAAGCTGGTTCCCGGCAACGTACTGTGGCTTTAGCTCTGAATACAAGTCAGAGTGTTATCAGTCGACTTTGGACACGTTACCGAAGCACTGGTACCGTGGCTGAGCGCCATGGAGGACGGTATCGCTGCACCACACGGAGACAAGACCGATACATTCAAATCTTAACTCGAAGAGCTCCAACAATGACCGCCATGATGTTAGCCGTGAGGCTTCATCACTCTTCAGGGAACTTAATTAGCGACCAAACAGTCAGAAACCGCTTGCATGAAGTGAACCTTCATTCCCGAAGACCGCTACGGGTACCACCTATAGCAATGCACAATCGTAGGATTCGATATCAATGGGCTCTTGAACACAGAAATTGGGCAGAAGAACAATGGCGTTTCGTGTGCTTTTCTGATGAGTCTCGTTTTGGTATGAGACCGGATACAAGACGTATACGACACTGGAGAACCCCTGGACGCCAACAGCGATTAAAATCCTGCCAGGAAGTCCATTCTTATAGTGGTGGAACCATCATGGTATGGGCGGGTATTTGGATCGGCGGAAGAACTGAGTTGATTTGGATCAGAGGCAACCTCAACGCTCAAATTTATGCTGAGACGATTGTATCTGACGTCATCGTTCCTCTACAAGTGCAAATCGGTCCCTTATTTCAGTTAATGCATGATAATGCACGACCGCACACCGCAAGAGTTGTAAGACAGACTCTCGCCGCAGCTAACATCAATGTCCTGCTCTGGCCTGCTCAGTCGCCAGACTTGAACCCGATTGAGCATGCATGGGATATGCTACAGAGAAGAGCTCTGTCGAATATTGAGGGTATCCAGTCGCAAGAAGACCTTTTTTTGTTGTTGCAACGAACATGGGCGGCCATTCCACAGCGTGATTTTGATGAACTCATTTTGAGTATGCCAAACCGATGTTCTTGTGTTGTGTGTGTTTGCGGTAGAAACACGGATTATTAATTGTTTAAGTTACCCAATAAAATTTTAAAGAAAACTGTTATTTCAGTCTTTTTTTCGAAATTTAATGTTAGTGGTTCAAATGTCAAAAATCCCTTTATTAGGAAAATGGCAAATTTCTTTATTAATGCAAAGGTGACTTGGTTTATCGTTACTGTGACAAACGAAAACACTTTATTTGATGAATCCTTAAAGAAAATTTTAATTAATATCAATCAGGAGAAAAGTTATTGCAAAAATATATGTTGATCCCTAGACACTTTTGATGTGTGTATATACGCTTCCAAAGTGGTGAAATGTGTGTGTCCCCCCTCTAACTTCTATAATAATGGAGTGAAAAATTTAAAAAAAAGTGCTGTAGATCTTAATGTAAACGAATTTGTCTGTAGACTATGAAAAACAAAGTTATTTGGCGAATTTACTACGGAATCCTTCATGGGCGAGTCTGACTCGCACTTGGCTAATTTTTTTAGCTTGCTAATATAAAACACAGACGAATTCAGTAGATTTTGAGCAAATTGGCAGTGACAGATATACACACGAGAGTTACAATCTCTCCTGTTTTTTATATGAACAATCAGAAGACTAAAATTATTTCACGATTACAGAGGCCACCACAGCGAAGTCGCAAGGAAAAACAAGAGATATTACATTAATAGCGTATTACCTACCGCGGATAAAACTGCCATTAAGAACTTTGGTAATAAAGCGAAAACTTGAAAAAATATCTCTCAAACTCGACGGTAGTATTAAGGAGTCATTCCATTGCTCGTTTGGAGTCTAATTGTAGAGAAATTGCAAGTTACTTGGATCTTCATTGTAGCCTAACTGTTAATGTACGTGGAACATCGCATTAGAGTCATTAGGAAGGGGAAACAATGAAATTGTTGCGAGGAACAATTAGGTTGCATGATAAAATGTAGTTGGGTATCTTGGTTTTCGGGGAAGGATAAGTTATTTTTGTTGTAATTCTAGTATCTTCAGTTGAGAAATATAATTAGTAGGTATACTTATGAGCTTGAAGTTCTAGGGTTAAATAATATGGCTTTGATTGCTGCCGAAGACAGCGTTTGGGGTTTCATAACAAGTCAAATGTTGAACTTTGTTTGAATTTGCCTGCCGTTCTGCTTCACACGGGTTCGATTCCCGCGTCAAATAAATAGTTATGTTATAAAAACTTTTTTGCAAAAAATAAAACCGACTTCCATATCAAAACACTACAAAGCCAAAATAATTTTAATTTCGGTAGTCGGTGTCATTGGTTTTGTATTTTCTTTTTTTTTCACACCGCCTTCCGAAATTAAAATTATTTTTGCCTTTGTAGTGTTTTGATATGGAAGTCGGTTTTATTTTTTGCAAAAAAGTTTTTATTTCCGTGCTTTTTAGTGGGTCAGTGAATTTTCCAAATCGGTTCGTAAATGACGGAGTTATGCGCGAACAAAAAAACGCAATGCAGAGTAAACGAAAAGATCATCAACGTAAATATTTTTTTAGACTTTTGTTGATTTTTCATAAACGGCTTGTCCGATTTCGATAAAATATTCATGGGACCATTTGGGAAGTATACTCTTACTAACAAGATAAGAATTTTTCAAATCGGTTGGCAAGCGACGGAGTTATGCGTGGACAAACATAAAAAAAATATACAAACAGCCGAATTGTACCTCCCCCTTTTTTAGAAGTCGGTTAAAAATGGGACTTTACAAGACACCATCAAGAAATGTCTCCTGTATCTTGATTGCAAGTCATACAATACAATATCATGCAATACAATCATATAATTATTATTTTTCAACGGTTAGGTAGTTTAATTAACAAAGGATTGAATATTGTGCTAACTGATTTGCAGGATCTTGTCCTAGATTTAAATTCAGCAAACGCGTCATCAGATGCTGGCTGTCCCCAAATAAATAATACGCCAACTGGGAAATTCTCAGTTTTTTCTTTAGTCATTATTTGTATATTCTTCACCAAAACATAGCGGGACTTATGAATAAATCAGACTTATTGACGGTTAAAATAGAAGAGCTTTCTAATACTGGGATTGACATAGATATTGTCTGTATAACTGTACACTTTGTCGAAACTGGTTATGAAAATTTCATGCATATACCTAATTATTGCCTCGCTGCCTTCTTCTCAAGAGACGCTAAACGAGGAGGAGCGTGTATCTTTGTTCGAGCAGGATTGCACTATAGAGAATTAACAGACATTTCAAAACATTCAGTGTCAGGTGTTATCGAATGCTGCGGCATTGAAATAATTTCTCATAATGTCATAATAATATGTGTGTACAGAATACCTGAACATAATTATAACATTTTCTATGATAAACTAGATGACGTATTACGCAAAGTCTGTTCATACTCGAATAAAAACATAATTTTGACCGGCGATTTCAATATCGATATCCTGAAAAGAAATAAAATTACATAAGAATTTGAATATTTTCTTCGACAATACAATCTTAAACTATCACTCTTTGAACTGACTAGATTAAGCAGTAAATCTTGCATCGATAATTTTGCACATTCATTTAAACGTGGATGTAAAGCGGATGTAATGGATTTAGTTCTCTCGGACCATACAGCACAATTATTAAAAGTACCTACTAATAAAAAATGCACTCTAAAATACTGGAAAACTAAAAAGCTTGACTTATCAGCGTCTAACTTGGCTAAGTTTATGGATTGCTTGAAGTGTCTATCTTTTTCGCAAGTTTATAAAGCAAAAGACGCTAACGAAGCGTATGATAATTTTATAGATGTATTTTTACTTTTCTACCACTTATGCTTTCCAGTTAAAATTGTGAAGATTAATACCAATAAGAAAACGAAATGGTTGTCCCGTGGTATAAAACTTTGTAGTAAAAAGCAGAGACAACTACTTTGGGAATATAGGCTAAAGCCTAATTTGAAAAAAAAACTATTTTTAAAAAATATTCAAAACTTTACAGGCGAATTATAAAACTAACGCAAAAAACACAAAATAATTATCACGTCAATACTGCCCAAAATAAATCAAAAGCTGCGTGGCAAGTAATAAACAAACCGAAATATAATTTACCACAAGAGCCAATTTTATGTATTAATAATAAGAATTTGACATGATCACACCCACTTGACATTGTTAATGAATTTAATAAATATTTTATTGAAGTTATTGAAAATAATATTCAATCAAATAATGTATCGAATAATAAGCAACACCTAAAAGACAATGTTTCATGTCAATCCTTATTTATGCTACCAGTCACCTGCGATGATATAATCAAAATTATTAACAGCCTCAAAAATACAAATACCGTTGGATTTGATAACATATCAACTAAGGTTATTAAAGAAGTTAAGGAGATAATAGCGCCGTTACTTTCGCATGTAATAAATCTCTGTATTTCCGATGGCATATTTCCAACTCGTCTTAAAAAAGTAATAACTAAGCCCCTATTCAAAAAAGACGATAGAACTGAATTAAAAAATTATAGGCCAATTGCAAAAATTCCTATATTTTTAAAAATCATTGAGAAAGTGATCTATAACAGTATATGTGCCTACTTTGAAAAATTTAAACTATTTTGCAATGAACAAAAGGGATTTCGGAAAAATATTGATATAAACATGGCGCTATTTGACCTACTATCAAGTGTCCTAACATCTGTCGATAAGAAAAACAGGGTCTGCGCTATCTACACAGATATGACAAAGGCATTTGATTTTGTGGATCATAAAATTTTGCTACAAAAACTATATAGTTATGGCATTAGAGGAAATATTCTTAAACTTATAGAATCTTACCTAAGTGATAGATTGCAAAGCACAGAAATCACAAGAATATGTCCAGTAACTAAGTTGCAAAAAACATATACCTCGGCAGCAAGGATGATCAAATATGGAGTTCCTCAGGGTAGCGTATTGGGACCCCCGTTATTTTTAATATATATTAATGACCTGCCGAAAATAACAAGGCACGAAATGGTACTTTTTGCTGATGATAGCACGGTTATTATAAAATGCAACAATCCTAATAATTACGAACTTGACATTAATGACACTCTCTCGAAAATAATTAATTGGCTTAAGGACAATAATCTTGTAATAAATCTAAATAAAACCAAAATTATGCATTTCCACCAACGGCTTGTAAATACTCCAGTTAATGTCACCTATAATCAGTCTAGAATTGAAGAGGTTAGCATTGCAAAATTCTTGGGTATCTCTATAGACTGCAAACTAACCTGGAAACCACATCTGGAAGAAGTTTGCAAACGATTAAGCAGATCAGCGTATCTTCTATTTCAACTGTCAAAAAAAGTTAGCTCTGAAACACTCTTAACGGCTTATCATGGATTGGTAGCTTCGATTTTGCGTTACGGTGTTGTTTTTTGGGGACAGTCAACAAACCGAGAACTTGTTTTTAAAATGCAAAAGAGATGCATACGGTCGATGTTTGGTTTAAGAAGGACTGACAGTTGCATCCCGTATTTTAAACAATATAATATTTTAACTTTTCCTGCTTTGTACATCTTGGAAACTTGTTTGTTTGTAAAAAATAATCCTCACTTATTTAAAAAAATGGCCACAGTCAAGAAATTACCCATACGTGCTCAATATATGAACACATTATGCCATGTTAAATGTAAAACTGCACTGATGAAGAAAAGTATCTTTGGTATTGCTCCCCAAGTTTTTAATAAAGTTCCCGATGCAATTAAATGTATGCCATTACAAAAATTCAGAAACACTCTACAGAAGCTGCTACTTGAAAAATCCTATTACACATTAGACCAGTTTCTGAATGATAAATTTAATTAATCATAATTTTGGAATTATTATTTTGTTATTATTTAATTTTATTTTATTATAATGCAATTGTAAGTTTTGACAATTCTAATCTCTGCTGACATTGTATTTTTTATGACATTTAGACTATTTTAATTTAATTAATTTTGACGACTGTAATATTGTTGACATTGCTTTATCTTTTTGTACTATTTTATTTAACTTTTGTCAATTTTATTTGCTGACATTGTATTTTTATTTTTATTTTATTTAATTTTGATCCTAGCATCACTATTTTGTATGCCTGTCGGCGGAACATAGGTTGGACCAAACACTATACATATATACATAAGATCATTGTACCCTGTGTTCACAAAATAAATGAATTTTGAAATGAATTTTGAATTTTTAATATATTTTAATCTTGTCATAAAAGTAAATGGGACTGACCGATTGCTAATGCGAAAAATTTGTTCAAGTGTCAACAAAACAAAAAAAAAATAAGAGCCTCACTCTGATCAGTGTCTCTTAAAATACAAGTTTTCCTAGTTTGAGAGGCAGAACTTATAATATTTGTAAATAAACTCTTGCAACATTGGTAAGCATTTGTTAATGTTTGTTAACGTCTTTTGAGATATTTTACTATTATTATTTAACTATTGGACATTGACCCATAGTACATCATAAGCGTCAATAGCCTGCTCTGCAAAGAATTTATTCTTTTCAGAGAGCTATGGAACGTAGCATCCTGAACTTCAAGCGCACAGTTAAAAAAGAGCGAAAGATCTGAGGAAGGTAACCAAACTGAAAGATGCTACCTTCCATACAAAAAGAATGAAATGGAGATGAGCAGTAACAGAATGGCAAATTAGAGATGGATCGTAGAGGAGTAGGGGAAGGCAGCTGAAACGCTGGGATGACGACATTGTGAAGACAGCTGGCGCCATATGGACCAGAGTTGCACAGGACCGTGGCCACTGGAGAAACTTGGGGGAGGCCTTTGTGTCATGGGACGCGCTGATAGAAGATGCTGCAGTGCAATAATATAATTTGTTTAGATTTATTTATTTATTATATACTTTATTGTACACCTTACAATACATTTAAGGATACAAATAATAAAACTAGTGTACAATGGGCGGTCTTATCGCACAGGGCAATCTCTTACAGACAACCTTTGGATGGACAGAAATTAAAAGAGATAGATTTAGGGCTGGATTTATTAGTTTTATCCATTTTATCAGTAAATAAAGGCTTTTGATCTGATTTAACTGTTAGTTTTCAAACCTCTTTTATTTCTATTTGACATTTTACACTAGAACCATTAAACTACACATATTTGCACGAAAATTGCATCATTTCATAGTTTTCAGGAAATTATTGCTCATTTTAAGTTAAATAAACACCTTTATGAATCTACACGTATAATATTTTAACTGTAATAAACCAAAATCAAATTTCGGGCTTGAAACTTTTCCACTCTCACTGCATTATCTTTCACGCCCGCAATCAGAGTTTAACCCAATAAAATCCATACACGATACTTTCACCAACCGCCAAACTTGGCGTTAATGTGTTGGCGTTCTCAAATTGCTAAATCTCGTGTTTGGTCGCAGTTAGCAAGTTGGCTGGTGGCCAATGACAGGATTTCTTGCGGCTTTATAAATCATAGCACGTTAAACGTACATTGGGACACTCGATTCTTCTTCGTTTTTGAGGCGTCACGAATGTCGTATTGCGGCTGAAGTGGCGTGGTTTAACTCGGGTTTTATGAGAAATGGTTTGTACCCAACGTTTGGTCCAATATTGGCCGTACTTTGTTCGTTTTTCTTTACTTTTGTGTATCTCAGTAACATATTACTAATTACATAACTACTGTATCTATCTTTCTTATTTCGATTGCTTTGCTGTTCGTTGGTCTCGCTTAAAATCGAAAATGGATAGACCGATTTGGCTAATTTTCTTTTTAAAATATTTGTGGTAGTCCAGGGAAAGTTTAATAGGTGAAAAAATAAAACTTTGTGACAAATTACTTGATATTTTGTTCAAAAGAAACATTTTTTTATTAACTAGAAATGTATTAATGTTTAATTTAAGTTTAAATTGGCAGTTAACTTCAACACTAATCTACTCTTTAGGGCCTGCAGGCCTACTTCTATGTTCCACGGAAAACTAGTTTTCAATTGTGATAAAATAAAACTTTCAGTTATACTTTTAGTATAAGTTTTAATCTTCAATTGAGGCTGTAAGAGCCATTCGTTAGAGCTCAACTATTGTGAACCTCCTGGCAGTAACTTATACACAGTGCTAACAGATGCAATGAAGCGCATCGGTAGCGGCCCGCTGAGTGAATGAGGCTGCAATCTCTTGGAGGTCGTCTCATCGCTATTCCGATGCCTATAAATATGCGAACTGGGGGCCCTAAGATGCTGCTTTCAAGAGAATTTGCATTTGCACGGAAAGAAAGAAATAAAGTATTCCATTTTTGAAGTGAAAACTTCTTTACCATCGTTGTGATTTGAAAATTTATGAAACGAAAAAGCGACAGTAAAAAGAGACAGACACAGATTTTTTTTGAAGGCTTCTCTTCTGCCACGTCTGAATTACACACATGTTTTTTTTCTGTTTTTGTTTAGTCTTAATAGTTAGCAGACTAAAATGTGAATCACTGTGGTCAAGTTTTGGTTGGAGTCATAAACCTTTTTTTCGTTGGGAAATCATCGAATGACTTCTCCCGCTGTTGGTGGAGCGGAAGGGAGTGTCAGACTTCTACTGACTGAAAACCCACACTGCTCCTTCAACTACCCACACGTAGCGGGGCCTCGGTGTCTCATTAGACATTCCCGCAACCCCGGGGAGCCATGAACCTGCGGTTTCATCGCTACTGAAAGAAAAAAAGAAGAATAATGTATTAAAGAAGTTACAAGCATAAATAATTTTACATTGAAAATAAAGTGGCACTGCGTAGTTTTAGGGTGCAAATAGGGAGTCACAATTCTGACCAGATGTATTAAAATAATCCTTAATGAAATATAACAAGTCTTTTTTTATCAGAAAGAGTTTTTAATGAGTCCTTCTGTTCTGGGTGGAGTGGTAGGGAGGTTCAGACTTCTCAGTAAAAGGAACACAGTGGTTTTATAGTCAGTATTAAAACGTAGGGTCAACTGAATGAACATGGTGGTAACCATGTTCATTCAGTTGACCCTACGTTCCGGGGACGCAGTAGCGTGAAAAATGACCCGTCATCGACTCGGTAAAATAATAAGCCTCAAGATTTATTTATTTAGTTAATGTTGTTATTTGTTTACAGTCGTCAAACTTTCGTATGACGGCTAGTTGAAATTAATAATTCGAAGATAATTATTATCAAGTTACAAGATTCTGCACTTGCATTAGCTTCAGTAGGCCTATGTGAAATATTTTTTTATAAGAATATTTCTATGTATACAACGTGTAACTGAAACCCCATATCTATCCAAAAGGGCTGAAGACAACATGTATGGTGGTATGGAGTCTCTATGCACAGTTTCAGAACAAAATAACTGACTCAAAGAATTGATACCAAATTATTGGTTTCATATATTTCTTGAATACTAATCATAACAAACGTGTCACAGCACTACGAGGGTCAATAACTTTCCACGTCACTTGCCGCGATAATTCTTTTCGTTCTTCTTAATTTGAAAAATTCGGTCTCTGGTATTGTGTATTGGAATTTGTAATAATTTCTACACATGTAGACTTAGGATTACAAAACCCTTGCTATATCGTTTGTTATCATCCAAAGAAGCCATGCACTTGGTATGTATATACCCTTTAAATTACACGTTGTATATGTGAGTAGAATTAACATTACTAGCCAATCTTGTTAACTCCTCAAACTAAAAAACGAAATGTCCTTGAATGGACGGGGTTCAAACCCGCGACCCTTCGATCACAACTCCGATACCTTAGGCATTACACTATTAACGCTTCTACTTTGCCTTTAACGTGCAACTGCACTCCACACGAACACAATCATTTAAAAACCAATAGCGTAAAAACAGAAAGCGCGATTTTAAAGCTCCTCACCTTCAATAGTCAGCCTGTTCTCGCTTATTTAAATATATTCCAACTATCTCTGGGGCCAGGCTCGTTTTCAATACACCGTCTTCGCGTTACATATGAAAAGGTCCGCGCTCATTGGCTGGACAATGCCTGAATGTGTTCAGTGACAGCATTGTGTGTTTTGTACGATTGAAACGTACGGAGAGTGTAGAAATAATGTATTTGCAGGAAATATGTGAAACTTTTCGTTGTAATTTTAGGCTTAAAATCAGCTAATAAGCTTAGAAGATCCTTGATGCACTTAAATAACGCTTCTGTTTTATAGCCTGATATTTACCAATTATTTTTAATTGTTTTTAATTTTGTTCATCCATCGTGTTCATGTATCGTTTCAACATTGAAAACATCTAAATCGGATCAATACTTTCTGAGAGAAGTCTTCTAGAAACTTTCAGGTGATATTGCTTCTATTAACAGCTCAACAACATAAAATGTGGACTATAAAAAATGCTTCACATAGTATATGTACGTATAACGTTGTAAGTGCACTTAAAATTGAGTGTTTCCCTTGATTTTTCTGGGATATCATAAGCAGGTCCCGACTTATACCTTCTTTTTTATTGTTGATAGACTTACGTTTGACCATAATCTCACCTGATGTTAAGCGATGATGTGGTCGAAGATGAAGCACGCTTGCCTAGAAGTAACCTATTCACGTTTGACTTAAAGACTCCCAGGTTATAGCTAATCAGGAAACACAGACTCCGACAGGGAATTCCACTCCTTAGCTGTACGCACAATGAAACTATTCCTAAAATGTTTTGTGCATATGGATACGTCCACCATGTAACGATGGCACATCGCCGTTTGTTTTGTAGTCCGACGATGGCATGAGCTTGGTGGAATTAGGTTGTGCAATTCCTTCGCGCACTCCTCGAAATGTAACCAATAGAAAAATGATAGGCTTGCAACACGCCACCGATGTTGAAGGCTCTGGAGCTTTGCCTCGACCAATTTCTCGTTGCCAATGAGCCTCTTGGCCCCTTTTTCGATAGACTCAAGTGCATCAAGCTGATATTTGACAGATCTGTCCCAGAGATGAGAGCAGTACTCCATACACGACCGAACTTACCCTTGATAAAGTTTGAATAGCCGTTTCGGTATGAAGTACCGTCTCACCTTTGCTAGTATTCCCAACTTTTTGGCAGCCAATTGAGCCTTTGCTTCAATGAATGGACCAAAATTAAGGGTGAATATCAACTTAACCCCAAGAAGCTCGATACGATCAGTTATCGGCACGGTTACACCACGGAAAGAAGGAGCCGGTTGAAATTGGCTCCTTTTTGCGGAGAAAAACTTCCTTCCTTCATAAACACGTACAGCAACATAAAAGTGGAGTTTCTTGCCGGTTCTTCTCCATAGCAAACGACTAATTTCGAACCGTGCACTAACTTCGGACGTATCACAGGCTTAATGGGAGGGCATTAAGAGGAAGCCTCCATATAGCTGCAATCCATCACACAGGCTCACTTGCCCAGTGCGGGATGTCACATATCTTCAAATTTTTTAGTCCTAAGAAATACAGGTTTCTTCACGATGCTTGCCGTCACCGTTTCGAGAGAATTGGTGGTGACATAAATTACAAAATGTAATGTGCCTGGCCGAGTTCGAACCCATGACCTGAGCCACCACTTCCCATATCTCCTTAGTATTTGTTAAAACTTGAAACCGTAACAGATGTACGAACCCGTAATAAATCAGAAAAACTGCCAAAAATTTTTAACCCGAAGCCGTGCAGTACAACGTGACCACTAATTAAGTATCGTCAGTACCACCGGGCCGAAATAAATCAGTGACACTTGTCACAGACGTCCCATAACTTATAAGTAACGCGGCCATCGCGTGCCACTGTGGCTGATATACATACCTACCCGTATGGAGTTGAGTGACGAGCAAGTTTCGAGAGACCGAAGATTTGGTTGGCCTCATTAATACCTTGAATGTGGCGTATTATTCATAACTAGTTTTTGCCCGCGACTTCGTCCGCGTGGAATAGTTACTTTGGGCTAACGTTAAATTTAACCCCGATTTTGAAGCATTCTTCATTGGCGCTCCGGTCCTATTGGCCTTAGCGTAATGATATATAGCCTAGCCTTTCTCTATAAATTGACTATTATTAGGAAAGCGGTTTACAGAATATATCTACCTACTAAGTTTCACATGTATAGTCTTAACAGTTTCAGAATAAAATGGCTGTGACATACGGACGGACGGACAGACAGATAGGCAAACGGACAGACATATCGAAACGATAAGGGTTCCGTTTTTTGGCATTCGGCTACAGAACCCTAAGAATGGAGTAACTTCTCCCGTTTTCCCAACATTTCCCTTCACTGCTCTGCTCCTATTGATTGTAGCGTGATGAAAAGTATACTATAACCAGCTCAGGAGTATGAAAAATAATTGTACCAAGTTTCGTTAAAATCCGTCGAGTAGTTTTTGTTTCTATAACGGTTATACAGACAGACAGACAGACAAAAATTTTACTGATTGCATTTTTGGCATCAGTATCGATCCCTAATCACCCCATGATAGTTATTTTGTAAATATATTTCATGTACCTACAGAAATATATTTCATGTACAGAATTGACCTCTTTACAGATTTATTATAAGTATAGATAATAAGTGATTAGTGCGCCGCGCAATGGTAATCGATGTTACCATCCCGCATGACGAGAATCTCGTGAAAACTGAGAAAAAGAAACATATAAAATATCTCGACTTAGCTCATGAGGTTGTTGACATGTGGAATGTGGACTCGGCTGTCATTGTGCCGATTGTCATATCAGTCAATGGGCTGATAGCTAAAAGCTTCGACTACCATCTGTCGAAGCTGGCTTTGCACAGCTGGATAAAGGGTCTGATACAGAAGGCAGTTCTCCTCGATACAGCTCGTATTGTGAGGAGGTTCCTTTCTCTGGAGACCTAACCACCGGTAGCTTGGACCTCGTTCCCGATACCAGTGGACTGCCATTTTTTACAATTTTAAACGTTTTTTTATTGTCACTTTTTATATATATTATTGTTATGGCATTAGAGGAAATATTCTTAAACTTATAGAATCTTACCTAAGTGATAGATTGCAAAGCACAGAAATCACAAGAATATGTCCAGTAACTAAGTTGCAAAAAACATATACCTCGGCAGCAAGGATGATCAAATATGGAGTTCCTCAGGGTAGCGTATTGGGACCCCCGTTATTTTTAATATATATTAATGACCTGCCGAAAATAACAAGGCACGAAATGGTACTTTTTGCTGATGATAGCACGGTTATTATAAAATGCAACAATCCTAATAATTACGAACTTGACATTAATGACACTCTCTCGAAAATAATTAATTGGCTTAAGGACAATAATCTTGTAATAAATCTAAATAAAACCAAAATTATGCATTTCCACCAACGGCTTGTAAATACTCCAGTTAATGTCACCTATAATCAGTCTAGAATTGAAGAGGTTAGCATTGCAAAATTCTTGGGTATCTCTATAGACTGCAAACTAACCTGGAAACCACATCTGGAAGAAGTTTGCAAACGATTAAGCAGATCAGCGTATCTTCTATTTCAACTGTCAAAAAAAGTTAGCTCTGAAACACTCTTAACGGCTTATCATGGATTGGTAGCTTCGATTTTGCGTTACGGTGTTGTTTTTTGGGGACAGTCAACAAACCGAGAACTTGTTTTTAAAATGCAAAAGAGATGCATACGGTCGATGTTTGGTTTAAGAAGGACTGACAGTTGCATCCCGTATTTTAAACAATATAATATTTTAACTTTTCCTGCTTTGTACATCTTGGAAACTTGTTTGTTTGTAAAAAATAATCCTCACTTATTTAAAAAAATGGCCACAGTCAAGAAATTACCCATACGTGCTCAATATATGAACACATTATGCCATGTTAAATGTAAAACTGCACTGATGAAGAAAAGTATCTTTGGTATTGCTCCCCAAGTTTTTAATAAAGTTCCCGATGCAATTAAATGTATGCCATTACAAAAATTCAGAAACACTCTACAGAAGCTGCTACTTGAAAAATCCTATTACACATTAGACCAGTTTCTGAATGATAAATTTAATTAATCATAATTTTGGAATTATTATTTTGTTATTATTTAATTTTATTTTATTATAATGCAATTGTAAGTTTTGACAATTCTAATCTCTGCTGACATTGTATTTTTTATGACATTTAGACTATTTTAATTTAATTAATTTTGACGACTGTAATATTGTTGACATTGCTTTATCTTTTTGTACTATTTTATTTAACTTTTGTCAATTTTATTTGCTGACATTGTATTTTTATTTTTATTTTATTTAATTTTGATCCTAGCATCACTATTTTGTATGCCTGTCGGCGGAACATAGGTTGGACCAAACACTATACATATATACATAAGATCATTGTACCCTGTGTTCACAAAATAAATGAATTTTGAAATGAATTTTGAATTTTTAATATATTTTAATCTTGTCATAAAAGTAAATGGGACTGACCGATTGCTAATGCGAAAAATTTGTTCAAGTGTCAACAAAACAAAAAAAAAATAAGAGCCTCACTCTGATCAGTGTCTCTTAAAATACAAGTTTTCCTAGTTTGAGAGGCAGAACTTATAATATTTGTAAATAAACTCTTGCAACATTGGTAAGCATTTGTTAATGTTTGTTAACGTCTTTTGAGATATTTTACTATTATTATTTAACTATTGGACATTGACCCATAGTACATCATAAGCGTCAATAGCCTGCTCTGCAAAGAATTTATTCTTTTCAGAGAGCTATGGAACGTAGCATCCTGAACTTCAAGCGCACAGTTAAAAAAGAGCGAAAGATCTGAGGAAGGTAACCAAACTGAAAGATGCTACCTTCCATACAAAAAGAATGAAATGGAGATGAGCAGTAACAGAATGGCAAATTAGAGATGGATCGTAGAGGAGTAGGGGAAGGCAGCTGAAACGCTGGGATGACGACATTGTGAAGACAGCTGGCGCCATATGGACCAGAGTTGCACAGGACCGTGGCCACTGGAGAAACTTGGGGGAGGCCTTTGTGTCATGGGACGCGCTGATAGAAGATGCTGCAGTGCAATAATATAATTTGTTTAGATTTATTTATTTATTATATACTTTATTGTACACCTTACAATACATTTAAGGATACAAATAATAAAACTAGTGTACAATGGGCGGTCTTATCGCACAGGGCAATCTCTTACAGACAACCTTTGGATGGACAGAAATTAAAAGAGATAGATTTAGGGCTGGATTTATTAGTTTTATCCATTTTATCAGTAAATAAAGGCTTTTGATCTGATTTAACTGTTAGTTTTCAAACCTCTTTTATTTCTATTTGACATTTTACACTAGAACCATTAAACTACACATATTTGCACGAAAATTGCATCATTTCATAGTTTTCAGGAAATTATTGCTCATTTTAAGTTAAATAAACACCTTTATGAATCTACACGTATAATATTTTAACTGTAATAAACCAAAATCAAATTTCGGGCTTGAAACTTTTCCACTCTCACTGCATTATCTTTCACGCCCGCAATCAGAGTTTAACCCAATAAAATCCATACACGATACTTTCACCAACCGCCAAACTTGGCGTTAATGTGTTGGCGTTCTCAAATTGCTAAATCTCGTGTTTGGTCGCAGTTAGCAAGTTGGCTGGTGGCCAATGACAGGATTTCTTGCGGCTTTATAAATCATAGCACGTTAAACGTACATTGGGACACTCGATTCTTCTTCGTTTTTGAGGCGTCACGAATGTCGTATTGCGGCTGAAGTGGCGTGGTTTAACTCGGGTTTTATGAGAAATGGTTTGTACCCAACGTTTGGTCCAATATTGGCCGTACTTTGTTCGTTTTTCTTTACTTTTGTGTATCTCAGTAACATATTACTAATTACATAACTACTGTATCTATCTTTCTTATTTCGATTGCTTTGCTGTTCGTTGGTCTCGCTTAAAATCGAAAATGGATAGACCGATTTGGCTAATTTTCTTTTTAAAATATTTGTGGTAGTCCAGGGAAAGTTTAATAGGTGAAAAAATAAAACTTTGTGACAAATTACTTGATATTTTGTTCAAAAGAAACATTTTTTTATTAACTAGAAATGTATTAATGTTTAATTTAAGTTTAAATTGGCAGTTAACTTCAACACTAATCTACTCTTTAGGGCCTGCAGGCCTACTTCTATGTTCCACGGAAAACTAGTTTTCAATTGTGATAAAATAAAACTTTCAGTTATACTTTTAGTATAAGTTTTAATCTTCAATTGAGGCTGTAAGAGCCATTCGTTAGAGCTCAACTATTGTGAACCTCCTGGCAGTAACTTATACACAGTGCTAACAGATGCAATGAAGCGCATCGGTAGCGGCCCGCTGAGTGAATGAGGCTGCAATCTCTTGGAGGTCGTCTCATCGCTATTCCGATGCCTATAAATATGCGAACTGGGGGCCCTAAGATGCTGCTTTCAAGAGAATTTGCATTTGCACGGAAAGAAAGAAATAAAGTATTCCATTTTTGAAGTGAAAACTTCTTTACCATCGTTGTGATTTGAAAATTTATGAAACGAAAAAGCGACAGTAAAAAGAGACAGACACAGATTTTTTTTGAAGGCTTCTCTTCTGCCACGTCTGAATTACACACATGTTTTTTTTCTGTTTTTGTTTAGTCTTAATAGTTAGCAGACTAAAATGTGAATCACTGTGGTCAAGTTTTGGTTGGAGTCATAAACCTTTTTTTCGTTGGGAAATCATCGAATGACTTCTCCCGCTGTTGGTGGAGCGGAAGGGAGTGTCAGACTTCTACTGACTGAAAACCCACACTGCTCCTTCAACTACCCACACGTAGCGGGGCCTCGGTGTCTCATTAGACATTCCCGCAACCCCGGGGAGCCATGAACCTGCGGTTTCATCGCTACTGAAAGAAAAAAAGAAGAATAATGTATTAAAGAAGTTACAAGCATAAATAATTTTACATTGAAAATAAAGTGGCACTGCGTAGTTTTAGGGTGCAAATAGGGAGTCACAATTCTGACCAGATGTATTAAAATAATCCTTAATGAAATATAACAAGTCTTTTTTTATCAGAAAGAGTTTTTAATGAGTCCTTCTGTTCTGGGTGGAGTGGTAGGGAGGTTCAGACTTCTCAGTAAAAGGAACACAGTGGTTTTATAGTCAGTATTAAAACGTAGGGTCAACTGAATGAACATGGTGGTAACCATGTTCATTCAGTTGACCCTACGTTCCGGGGACGCAGTAGCGTGAAAAATGACCCGTCATCGACTCGGTAAAATAATAAGCCTCAAGATTTATTTATTTAGTTAATGTTGTTATTTGTTTACAGTCGTCAAACTTTCGTATGACGGCTAGTTGAAATTAATAATTCGAAGATAATTATTATCAAGTTACAAGATTCTGCACTTGCATTAGCTTCAGTAGGCCTATGTGAAATATTTTTTTATAAGAATATTTCTATGTATACAACGTGTAACTGAAACCCCATATCTATCCAAAAGGGCTGAAGACAACATGTATGGTGGTATGGAGTCTCTATGCACAGTTTCAGAACAAAATAACTGACTCAAAGAATTGATACCAAATTATTGGTTTCATATATTTCTTGAATACTAATCATAACAAACGTGTCACAGCACTACGAGGGTCAATAACTTTCCACGTCACTTGCCGCGATAATTCTTTTCGTTCTTCTTAATTTGAAAAATTCGGTCTCTGGTATTGTGTATTGGAATTTGTAATAATTTCTACACATGTAGACTTAGGATTACAAAACCCTTGCTATATCGTTTGTTATCATCCAAAGAAGCCATGCACTTGGTATGTATATACCCTTTAAATTACACGTTGTATATGTGAGTAGAATTAACATTACTAGCCAATCTTGTTAACTCCTCAAACTAAAAAACGAAATGTCCTTGAATGGACGGGGTTCAAACCCGCGACCCTTCGATCACAACTCCGATACCTTAGGCATTACACTATTAACGCTTCTACTTTGCCTTTAACGTGCAACTGCACTCCACACGAACACAATCATTTAAAAACCAATAGCGTAAAAACAGAAAGCGCGATTTTAAAGCTCCTCACCTTCAATAGTCAGCCTGTTCTCGCTTATTTAAATATATTCCAACTATCTCTGGGGCCAGGCTCGTTTTCAATACACCGTCTTCGCGTTACATATGAAAAGGTCCGCGCTCATTGGCTGGACAATGCCTGAATGTGTTCAGTGACAGCATTGTGTGTTTTGTACGATTGAAACGTACGGAGAGTGTAGAAATAATGTATTTGCAGGAAATATGTGAAACTTTTCGTTGTAATTTTAGGCTTAAAATCAGCTAATAAGCTTAGAAGATCCTTGATGCACTTAAATAACGCTTCTGTTTTATAGCCTGATATTTACCAATTATTTTTAATTGTTTTTAATTTTGTTCATCCATCGTGTTCATGTATCGTTTCAACATTGAAAACATCTAAATCGGATCAATACTTTCTGAGAGAAGTCTTCTAGAAACTTTCAGGTGATATTGCTTCTATTAACAGCTCAACAACATAAAATGTGGACTATAAAAAATGCTTCACATAGTATATGTACGTATAACGTTGTAAGTGCACTTAAAATTGAGTGTTTCCCTTGATTTTTCTGGGATATCATAAGCAGGTCCCGACTTATACCTTCTTTTTTATTGTTGATAGACTTACGTTTGACCATAATCTCACCTGATGTTAAGCGATGATGTGGTCGAAGATGAAGCACGCTTGCCTAGAAGTAACCTATTCACGTTTGACTTAAAGACTCCCAGGTTATAGCTAATCAGGAAACACAGACTCCGACAGGGAATTCCACTCCTTAGCTGTACGCACAATGAAACTATTCCTAAAATGTTTTGTGCATATGGATACGTCCACCATGTAACGATGGCACATCGCCGTTTGTTTTGTAGTCCGACGATGGCATGAGCTTGGTGGAATTAGGTTGTGCAATTCCTTCGCGCACTCCTCGAAATGTAACCAATAGAAAAATGATAGGCTTGCAACACGCCACCGATGTTGAAGGCTCTGGAGCTTTGCCTCGACCAATTTCTCGTTGCCAATGAGCCTCTTGGCCCCTTTTTCGATAGACTCAAGTGCATCAAGCTGATATTTGACAGATCTGTCCCAGAGATGAGAGCAGTACTCCATACACGACCGAACTTACCCTTGATAAAGTTTGAATAGCCGTTTCGGTATGAAGTACCGTCTCACCTTTGCTAGTATTCCCAACTTTTTGGCAGCCAATTGAGCCTTTGCTTCAATGAATGGACCAAAATTAAGGGTGAATATCAACTTAACCCCAAGAAGCTCGATACGATCAGTTATCGGCACGGTTACACCACGGAAAGAAGGAGCCGGTTGAAATTGGCTCCTTTTTGCGGAGAAAAACTTCCTTCCTTCATAAACACGTACAGCAACATAAAAGTGGAGTTTCTTGCCGGTTCTTCTCCATAGCAAACGACTAATTTCGAACCGTGCACTAACTTCGGACGTATCACAGGCTTAATGGGAGGGCATTAAGAGGAAGCCTCCATATAGCTGCAATCCATCACACAGGCTCACTTGCCCAGTGCGGGATGTCACATATCTTCAAATTTTTTAGTCCTAAGAAATACAGGTTTCTTCACGATGCTTGCCGTCACCGTTTCGAGAGAATTGGTGGTGACATAAATTACAAAATGTAATGTGCCTGGCCGAGTTCGAACCCATGACCTGAGCCACCACTTCCCATATCTCCTTAGTATTTGTTAAAACTTGAAACCGTAACAGATGTACGAACCCGTAATAAATCAGAAAAACTGCCAAAAATTTTTAACCCGAAGCCGTGCAGTACAACGTGACCACTAATTAAGTATCGTCAGTACCACCGGGCCGAAATAAATCAGTGACACTTGTCACAGACGTCCCATAACTTATAAGTAACGCGGCCATCGCGTGCCACTGTGGCTGATATACATACCTACCCGTATGGAGTTGAGTGACGAGCAAGTTTCGAGAGACCGAAGATTTGGTTGGCCTCATTAATACCTTGAATGTGGCGTATTATTCATAACTAGTTTTTGCCCGCGACTTCGTCCGCGTGGAATAGTTACTTTGGGCTAACGTTAAATTTAACCCCGATTTTGAAGCATTCTTCATTGGCGCTCCGGTCCTATTGGCCTTAGCGTAATGATATATAGCCTAGCCTTTCTCTATAAATTGACTATTATTAGGAAAGCGGTTTACAGAATATATCTACCTACTAAGTTTCACATGTATAGTCTTAACAGTTTCAGAATAAAATGGCTGTGATATACGGACGGACGGACAGACAGATAGGCAAACGGACAGACATATCGAAACGATAAGGGTTCCGTTTTTTGGCATTCGGCTACAGAACCCTAAGAATGGAGTAACTTCTCCCGTTTTCCCAACATTTCCCTTCACTGCTCTGCTCCTATTGATTGTAGCGTGATGAAAAGTATACTATAACCAGCTCAGGAGTATGAAAAATAATTGTACCAAGTTTCGTTAAAATCCGTCGAGTAGTTTTTGTTTCTATAACGGTTATACAGACAGACAGACAGACAAAAATTTTACTGATTGCATTTTTGGCATCAGTATCGATCCCTAATCACCCCATGATAGTTATTTTGTAAATATATTTCATGTACCTACAGAAATATATTTCATGTACAGAATTGACCTCTTTACAGATTTATTATAAGTATAGATAATAAGTGATTAGTGCGCCGCGCAATGGTAATCGATGTTACCATCCCGCATGACGAGAATCTCGTGAAAACTGAGAAAAAGAAACATATAAAATATCTCGACTTAGCTCATGAGGTTGTTGACATGTGGAATGTGGACTCGGCTGTCATTGTGCCGATTGTCATATCAGTCAATGGGCTGATAGCTAAAAGCTTCGACTACCATCTGTCGAAGCTGGCTTTGCACAGCTGGATAAAGGGTCTGATACAGAAGGCAGTTCTCCTCGATACAGCTCGTATTGTGAGGAGGTTCCTTTCTCTGGAGACCTAACCACCGGTAGCTTGGACCTCGTTCCCGATACCAGTGGACTGCCATTTTTTACAATTTTAAACGTTTTTTTATTGTCACTTTTTATAGAAAAATATTTAAAAATGTAATTTTTGAGAGGTATGTAAAATAAAGGAAATAATAATTCTTTATTCTCAGACAACAATAATCCAGCGTGTTAGTAAACAATAATATAACTTATTACTAGTGTTAGTAGTTAAAATACAATAAAAAAAGACCAAATAGTATTGTGGAAAGGACATCCCCAAATTAATGGTTAGTGATTGTTCTTCTCACAAAACTTTTAATAATCGGAGATTCGAAACACTCCGCCACAGTTTTTAAAATGTTTTACTAACAATTAACAAATTTTGTTTTAATTAAACTAAGGGTTTTCGGGAGGTGCTTATACATGGATACTAATATTATAAAGCAGAAAAGTTTATTTGTTTGTTTAAATGCGCTAATCTTCGAAAGTGCTGGGTGGATTTAGATGAAATTATGTGTAGGAGTAGCTTGAAGCTTGAGGAAGGTTTTAGGCTTACTCGACTTCAAAAGAAGGACGTTAATATTTTTATCATTATAATACCATCTGTGACTGCTAGACATGTAATATACCTACTAACTTATCCTGATAATAATGAACACAAAAACCGAGTTATCCAATTTTGTGCAGTCATTCGGAAGCTATTTATTTACACTTAATGCACATAGGAGCAAAGGCAGACTTAATGCCATAGGCTTTCTCTACCAGTCAACCAAGGGTGTAGAGATACCGTGTACATATACTTTTCGGCGAATTATTCTTTTTTAATATAAAGATAATTAGCAATTTTTACTAAGTAATATTTTTGGCCAGCAACACAAAAGAGTTTAACAGTCAAACGTTCTCTGTAAACAAAGTAACACAGCAACATATTGTTAGACCACGTCGGCTAGCGAAACTAATAAACAAAGTCCGCGGTCGGCGGGCGGAGAGTTGTGCCAAGTTCACCACTTAGCACGCTCGCGACGGCCTCGGCTGTCTGCTTCAAACTGGACACGACGGCGAGCTGCTGAAAAATTACTCTTATTACATCTCGGGCGTAAGTTTTGCTCCTAGCAAACTCAAACTCAAAATGTTTTATTTCACATGATCGTTTCTTTGGAGTTGTCTAGTGTAGCCGTGAGTGGAACCGTTAGGTTGATTATGTGATTGATAGAAGGGATTTCCACATCCAAAACATCAGCTTTTGTTTGAACCAAATTTGTCAGAATTTGATGCGAATAAATCGTAAATGCTTGACCTTTGATGACGCAACCGTTGCTCAGTGTCATTACACCGGCCTTGCTGAGTCGTTCAGACGTAATACGATCCTCACATATTACTCGCACGGTGCATTGTCCGCAACAATAATAAAGATATGAATTAACTATATTTAATTCAGTCCATTGATCGCTACATTCTCCAATTTCAGTTTGGCATTGATTAGAAGCTTGATTTTTAATGCATAAACTGTTGTCTGAGGTCATTTGATAAATGGGCTGTTTCAGACCTACATGGACACTTACAAAACGTCAGCAGTTAGGGCACGGTTCGAAATTGCTCGTTTTCTACGGAGAAGAACCGGCAAGAAACTCCACAGTTAGTCTTTTCAATTCAAAACATTATTTTTGCAATGCGATTATAAATCTAGAATAGCGATTTATAAATCGCTTCTTAGAATCTTTCTTCGCAAAATCCCGTCTTAACGAGTACCTACGTCCTAAAAGAAACCCTCATGCAAAATTTGAGAGCCCTAACACTTGTAGTTTCTGAGATTTCGTGATGAGTGAGTAAATTAGTGACCCTTCGCTTTTATAGATTAGACTACTTTAGCTTTTGCACGCGACTTCGTTCGTGTGGGAGGGTTTACCCGCGTAAATACTGATCTCGTGGGAATTGCGGGATAAAAGTAATCTATGTGTTATTCCAGGATGTCAACTATCTTAGCAAATTTCATTCAGATTCATTCAGTAGTTTTTGCGTGAAAGAGTTACTAAAGTAAAAGTCTCTTTAAAGTCCATACAATCTGTACTGATCCATACATATGAGAACTTTGTAGGTTTATGTCTGTGGTACTCTTTTTAGGAAAGAAACACAGATTTGAGCAGGCCCATTATTTTGTTTTTTTTTTTTTTTTGATAATAGATTCGCGTTTGACCGCCGTCTCACCTGATGGTAAGTGATGATGCGGTCGAAGATGAAGTATGCTTGCCTAGAAGCAACCTATTCACTATTGTCCACTTTGTCTGCAGATTTTGCCTGATTTAAATTAGGTACGTGTCTTATTTTCCTCTAAATACCTAGTAAAATATATGGAGTAATATTAGATAGTCTAGATATCTATGTATACAATACCGATGTATCTGTTATCTGTAAATTGAACCAATAAAAATGCAACCGTAGCAGTTGCAATATAATCATGAGCAGCCAATAACGCTGTGGCTAACTCAGTTCAATCTGATAAAACCAAAAATTCGTTTTACTTTTATTGGCACAGAATACTGAATACCGGACTAGAGCGCCATTCATATTCAAAGTGCGAAACTTTCCAAAAACTGCTTTCAAACTGTGCAACCAGAAGAAATTTGAAACACATTAGCATGTCTGCCAAACCTGCTTTAGTTACTAGGTGCACAGACGGAAGTTTGGAGTGGAGACCACTCGCAGTTAGAACCAGACTGATCTAATTTTCCGGCTAAATAGCCGCTACATCAGACTCGTGTTCTGGCAGTTGGCTATTTCGGATTCTTCAACTATTCCAGTTATTTTAAATAAGTAGATACAGAAATAATTTAGAATATTTTTTTTTATATTTCTAGCTGTCTCAACACGAATAACTTTTGACTAAACGAAGTCAGTTTTGTCAAAAGTTATTTGCCTGTCGTAGTCCAATAGAAACAAAATGTTTATATATAAAAATCAATTGCTGTTTGTTAGTTTCTCTCGCTAAAACTCGAGAACAGCTGGACCAATTTACCAAAATTTTGTTTTTAAATATTTGTGAAATTCCAGGAAAGGTTGCAAAGATGAGAACTTAATGTCCTGTCCTGCGTGTCCTGCCCACTGTGAGCATTCTTTCAAATCAAATCAAATCAAATCAAAATCATTTATTTGCTCAAATAAGGTACAGAAAGTTCTTACAGGGTTAATAAAGAATCTCTTATTTTGCCTCTAATGTCGGCGTGCAAAAATGGACGGACAGGAATTGATGGACGTTTCCGACGACGGTGCTAAACTTTCTTACGTTTTATTAATGCTCACGTAGGCCAATGTGAAACAAAATATTTTGAGTTTGAATTTCCCAGTTCGAGTTCATATAGATTAGCATCAACACGCTAAGAAGAGATGAAGAAAGGTGGGCTGACGTGGAAAATAAGAAAAATATGGCGGTTCAAAGTGCGCCGGATCAGCTCGTAAATGACATTTTTTTTTTAATTTTAGGCAGCTAGGAATAGATAGGTGTTTTAATTTACTCTGTGGTTTGTATGGTATAAGAACTAGAAGAGAAGTGTTGTTTTTACTATTTGTATGTATTTTTTGTCTCTCCATAACAACCTTATTTATTTATTTTATTATTTATGTACACACAGTAAAATACATTAAGATAAACATAATTATAATATCTGAGTACAAAGGTACTGCTTATTTCTTAAGAAATTTCTTCCAGCAGACCTGCGAAAGGAGAAGTGAAAAAGAAATGTAGACAATAGTGTGTGAGAACAAGAAGAGAAATAAATATGAATATGTGAAGTCTAAAACTAAAACTAAAATATTAAATATACTTACACATACTTACAATGCAATAAAAATAACATATACTTAAATAAATACATAATGTTAGAATATATAAACATATAATATAAATATATATATAAATAATTAACACAGTTAAGAGGAAAGGTAATGCTCTTTTAATCGACATTTGAATAGAGATATAGTTTTTAAATCACGAATGCTAGGCGGAAGTGAGTTCCACAATCTTACAGCATGGACAGAGAAGGAATAAGAGTAGTAGCTAGTTTTATGAGGATGAGATTTAAGTAGGGATCTAAGGTCTGATCTACACGGTACGTCGCTAGAACCTTGATCATGTTAACGAAGTTATGAAGACTTTTTCTAAAAGAAAGGCCGAGTTGGTTGAGCCTTTGTCGAGTTTCACGCTTAGCAACGCATTTGGCAATTCATTTTTATTTAAATAGACAGATGTGTATTTTTTCAGGAGGAAGATTTTATTACAGAATTTTGTAGAAGCCAGTTGAAGTGTTCATACGTAGAATTTGGTCTAAAATACACTATTTCAGAGATATTCAATTCTTTGGTAACCCACAACACAACTAGCAGTCACATTTAATAAACTCGTAAAAGCTCCGAGTGCCCGCTGCGTTTGAATTTCTTTTGAAGCTCGTAATGAGCAATGACATAGAAGTCCATTTCTATAATAAAACGCCAAGTAACAAACTTCAAAAGCAGGGAATATTACGTATTCGAAGGCAACGTTTATGGAAGTATGTATATTGTACATAATTTTTATGTATCATCAATAGTTTCCTCAGCACACACCAAATAATGAATTTTGATAGGAAAAATTGTGTTGGGTTACATTATTGAAATTTTCGTAAGGATTTCTATTATTTTCAAAATAAATTATAGTCTATGTTTCATTCTGATAAAGTAGCTTTCTATTAGTGAAAGAATGGTTAAGATCGGTCCAGTCGTTACGGAGCTATTGGGTACAAAAATCTTTAAACTATAAGCCTAGACAGTTAAAACTTTGTATGTGTAATGTTGTAGATGTATTCTGTGAACCGCTTTACGATTAACGAAAAAAAAAACATTGAGGGGAGGCTCCTCATATATGGAACTGGGACGAATTTTTTAATATAGTTTTTTGAGACATAGCACATTTAAAAACCGATAATATAACTTTTTCATCTATATTAATTAACTCTATAAAAATGAAGTTATTTTATGTAGCTACTACGGAACCTTTCATGGGCGAGTCCGATTCGCACTTGGCCAATTTTTTGAAAGTCAGTTAACCATTAGGTAGGGTTACACAGACGTAATAGAGTAATAAGCACTGAAAGGTTAATACTAAAAGGAACGTCAGCCTTTAAAGCTATTTTCTGGGGTCACTCGTCACATCGTAGACCTCATCTATCGCTTACCATCAGGCGTGATCGAGGACACGAGCTGACTTATTTAAAAAATATAAGTATTAAAAACACCACATGCGCATATTAATCTGATTTTTAGTAATCTAACATTTTTCTTGCGGCTGGGAAAATCATCGAATGACTTCTCCCGCTCTTGTTGGTGAGTGTCAGACTTCTACTGATAAAAAATTGCCCTTGTGGTCCAGGGCCACGGAATCTTGTTAGAATATTACCGCACCCCCAGCAGGCTAGTAATTTAACCTTAATAATTGTATGTTCACGATCATATTAATTACCTATGATTGGGAAAAGCATACGAATCGAATAAATGAACCATACATTATGTAAATTTCATAATTGTACGTTCATATCCGACCGCCTTTGTTACCGGACATACCACTTGTATTGTCGAAGAAATAAACATTTACTGAGCAGACTCCTTCGCAAACATATCCTTTAAAATATCGGAAGCGAGACTCTTTGCTAAGGGGGCTTGGTTATTGAATTTTCTATCGCCAGACACTGTTACTGGGGAGACGTAGAGATGTTGGGAAACACGTACATATACGAGTGTGCTGTGTTGCTGTTAGTGGCTGGAGTATCTATCTATCTTTGAAATGATAGACTTTAAGAAAAAAAAAATGGTTTCAAGAACCTCAATGTCACTTTTGAAGATCTGTCTATGGACACCACAAACTAATATGTTTGATGAAAAAAATGTTTTAAGATCCACTTCCATGTAGAAAAATAAATAAAATTAAAATAAAAAATAATAAAAAAATATGGGGCAGCTCCCTTAATTTTATATATTTTTTGTTTTGTATCACAAGGATACAAAACAAAAAATCCTTTTGTATCTATAAATTTTTTTTTTCAACCCCATTCCGGTCCACCGAGAGCGGGAGGAGTAATATCATGATTTTCCCACCGAAAAAAGGGGTATACAATATTGTTGTTTACTTTTTAGCAGGATACGGCACCTTATTACAATGCCTGCACTTCCCGTCCGTCTGTCTGTCTGACAGAGGACTGTATGTCATGAATTCTTAAAAGTTTAATACAAATTAAAAGATTGTGCCACGGAGCGTCGAGTACGAGTCAGACCTGCATTTGGACGTTTTTAAGACGCTACAGTAACACTATGACACCTATATTATTTCGCCTTGTCGGTCCGTCCGTGGTTTTTATTCACTAATATTTATCTATTTTATTTTAAGTACTTACTAAAAGCGTGACTGCGATGTGATTATAAGATTGTTGTGTGTACAAAAATAATACGGAAAACACACATATTAGTTAATACTTTATATAAAAAATTGGCCAAGTGCGAGTCAGACTCGCCCATGAAGGGTTCCGTAGGAACTATAATAACATAATATAATATGAATATTTATTTGACGAAAAAAAAAACCTTACAAATTTCTTAAAACTAGCTTATTTACATTTTTTACAACTACGCCAAATAACTTTGTTTTCATAGTGTTTGTATGAATTACAAAGTTATATTTGCGGTTTTAGAAAATATACTGTATCTCAAAAACTGCTGACTCGATCTCGTTTAAACCAATTTTGGTTGAAAGTTTACATTAAGGTCTACAACATATGATTTTTTTAGATTTTTCACTTCATTATTATAGAATATAGAAGTTAGAGGGGGGGGGACACATTTTACCACTTTGGAAGCGTATATCTTTTAAACGATTAACTTTATGAAATAGTCATTTTAGAAACCTTAATGTCATTTTTAAAAACCTGTCTATAGATACCATACACGTATAGGTTTCATGAAAGAAAATATTTTCAGTTTCAGTTCCATGTATGGGGAGCCCCCTTTATTTTAAATATTTTTTAAATTTTCTCTTAAAATCTGAAAGCGGTTCACAGAATACATCTACCTACCAAGTTTTACATGTATAGTCCTAACAGTTTCGGAATAAAATGGCTGTGACATACGGACGGACGGACAGACAGACAGACGGACAGACATGTCGAAACTATAAGGGTTCCGTTTTTTGCCTACTTTCGTTTTTTGTACTTACTTTCCTATAGAGAGCTCCCAAAACGGTGAAGAAAGACATCGTGTGGAGACATATCATATCCTCATCGTTTACGGTGCAAGCTGTTCGTTTGTGTACTCGAGCTCGGTTGCTAATCATTTTCTTTCTTTATGATTATTGCTTTGTTTCCTCACAACATGTTGTTAATGAACACATTATATCTGTGGCCCTAGTGAAAAAGGTTCTAAGTCCAAAAATGCAACTTTACAGGAGACGCAAAAAACACTCCGCGCGCTAAAATTGCGTGTTTGACCTCGTATAACATTTAAACCGCTACCAAATGAAATACATGCGATGTCTTTTATAGGTAAACAATTTATGCTCTTTATTATTATTGAGTTATTTTTTATGTCCAAATAATAGTTTTTAAGATAGTGACTTACACCAACCATAAAATGAATTCCTTGTGGGTATAAAATAAGTTATACCCCTTCTCCCATAAATTAAATGTTAATTTACACAGGTGAAAAGGGAGACGCATTTGGAATGATTTTGTGATAACTAAGTAATGTAAAAAAATATTTAATATTTTACTATATGAAAAACATGTGTTTTTTACGTAAAATTCATTAACGCTAAAAAAATATTAGAAAAAATCGCAAAATAAAATCTTGACGCCTTTTTCACAAAGATATTATACGTGACGTATGGTACATTAAGACTTGTTCTAACTATTTTTTACGACTTACATCCATTATTTAAATAAAAATAAAACAAAAAAAAAATTACGATTCTATTTTTAATTAAAAATCAATAGACCTACATCTTTTCATGCATAATTTGAAAATACAAAAAAAAAACAAAAAATTTCACAAAAGATATTCTAACAAATCAAAAATATTAGAAAATCTTATTCTAAGTTATCTTCGCTGTCATTTAGAAGAGGATGTTGATCTTTAATATCATTATCACATAATAAATTGGTATAAAAGGATCTGACAGTGGGGTTTATTAGTGGAAGCAGATAAAGTAAGTTTCGCTTTTTCTCATTAGAAATTGCAATGAGCCCATCGTATGACTTGGGTATACATTCGATTTCAATAACACTTGGGAGCGGTGACTTTCCTTTGGTTTTCTTTGCAAATTAACTATGTTCCAATCATCTACGTCATGCATCTTGTAATAAAATTGAGGAAATTCCCCTTTTTTATACCTAAAAGCTGCACACTCCGATAAGTTAAACTTCTTTTTATTTTCATCAATTTTCTATTGATGTAATGGCCCTTTTAAATAACAAGCAAAATCAAAAAATAATTCAGAGTGCATTTCTATAACAGTAAATGGTATTTTTTACTACATTTTCGGACAAGTTGATACCAATCCCGGGAATGATGAATATCCATTTGAGTTTTTTTCTTGGCCTTTTCCATTAACGCATTATCTCCGTCACAATCCATGTGAGTATGTACTAAAAAATTATGCGTTGTGATTTCCATAGTTGTATTATTACGCATAGCTAAAAAGAACATGTATACAACGTGAATATTTTTATTTTGGCCACAGTAGGAGTCAGAATAAAATACAAGATGCTTTATATCAGCAGGTACGCAGTTCATTATGTAGTAATATAAACACGAAGCTATATGCTTTGCCCCTCTGCCACCAATTCCTTCATGCCATATAAAACAATATGACTTATTAGAAGTACAGTCCCGTAACATCAAATTATATGTCCATAATGGACGCTTGTAAAATGCAGCACCAGACTTAAGGTATGGGGTTGGCAAGCATTGTTGCAAATCAAATGATAAGACTACTGTATCCTTTTTTTACAATTGAAAGCGCCTGGTCTTTAGATTTTTTATCATAAATAGTTTCTGCTCTACGTTGATACTCTATCAAAAGCTTTTCATTTTCTTCTTTCTCCACACCGTCACTATATTTAATTTTCGTATTTAAAGTATCGCATTTCACACATGTATTAACATAAAGTGCTTTAAAAGATAGATTTTGGGCCCTGAAAATCCATGAGTAGATCAATGAGTTATATCCTTTCTCACGCAAAATGAAAGCAATTCGTAGGATATTATTATAATTGTATACAATTTCATTTAATAATTTCACAATAGCATACATGATTACTGATCTCATTACAGTTATTTTTGATTTTTGTCCTTTTATTTTGGTGAAAACGGATTTATGTCTAGTAATATCATTACTCACTAAACCATTTCTAAGGAACAGGTGTTGTTGTATTGTTAAACACCAACCAAATTAAAACGTGGGTAATATATGTTAATTTAGATTAAAAAACACAAATTAAAAAATATGTTTTTCCTTATAAAATAATACAAAAGTACTTAAACCCGACTTATGTAGTTTTTTTTCGTGTCAGTTGGACCCTTTTACACAAAGTAACTTTCCCTATTTTTAAAATAGCTTAAATCTGTTTTCACCAATCGATAGAGCATTTTTTTCTGATCACTTTGATATACTTAACTCATTTTCGACAATTTTGGAGTTATACCCCTTTTCACTAGGGCCACAGATATTTATATATAATTACCTACGTATTGTATTGTATTAATATATTTGTATATATATTCTTTTGTGTTTTATGAGTATACTTATGTAGTAGGTACACTAATTTAGCCCTCCCCACTTTAATTAAAGTTTTGAAAGTCCTTCCAAAGGTTGTCTGAAAATTATCGCTTTTAGCGATAAGACTGCCATTGTAACCATAGAAATAAGAAACTATGTTAAATAGGTGTGTTTAAATTTTGGTGTACAATAAAGTATATTTTATCTGTCTATCCTAAGACCGAAGATACGAAGAAATGCGACTAAGCTGATTACGTCATGTTTCTATAGAGAACATCGCCATTGTATGGTGTTCCTTATTCGACCTATGTTACAAAATAGCACCCACACAATGTCCCTTCATTTTGACATCCACCGGCCATTAGCCTGTCCCAAAACGGCTGGCTATCGTTTATTCGGACAGGTAACGTTATAACTAGCTATTAAATAAATGACACAGATATTTCTGCTGCTTAAAACGGACAAGCTTGGTTATACACGCCTATTTAAATTTCCAAACTTATCTGGGCTGTTATTTCAGTTTGTTTCGTCGGGAGCTTAATTTATTAGCATTTTCAGAAGTATTAATGTCTTGCGACTTTGTTTAAAATGGTATCAAGTACGACGTCCAGTAAAGGTGATGGTTGAACTTTTCATAAAAAAAAATATGGCCAAGTGCGAGTCAGACTCGCCTATGAAGGGTTCCGTAGTAACTACGCCAAATAACTTTGTTGTCATAGTGTTTGTATGAATTACAAAGTTATATTTGCGGTTTTAGAAAATATACTGTATCTAAAAAAATACTGACCCGATCTCGTTCAAATTAATTGTTGTTGAAAGTTTACATTAAGATCTACACTATATATTTATTTTAGATTTTTAACTTCATTATTATAGAAGTTAGATGGAGGAGGGGGGGGGGGAACATTTTACCACTTTTGAAGCGTATGTCTTTTAAACGATTGACTTTATGAAAAAGTTTTTAAGTTAAAGACCTATCTGTACAACGTGTAATTTAAAGGGTAGGTATATACATGCCGAGCAAGGGTTTTGTAATCCTATGTCTACATGTGTGGAACTTATTAGAAATTTCAATATATTGATACCAGAGACGGAATTTTTAAAATTAAGAAGAACGAAGAGAATTATCGTTTTATTGCCAAGTGACGTGGAAAGTGATGATCCTCATAGTGCTGTGACACGTTTGTTATTATTGGTATTCAAGAAACATACGAAACCAACAATTTGGGTTCAATTCTGTGAGTCACTTATTTTGAGCTGACACTTTGCATAGAGACTCCATACCAGATGTTGTCTTCAGTCCTTTTGGATAGATATGGGGTTTCCGTTACACGTAGATACCACACACGCATAGGTTTCATGGAAAAAATAAGTTCAGTGTCAGTTCCATGTATGGTTTTAGTTCCCTAAATTTTAAATCATTTTTCAATTTTTTTCTTAAAATCGGAAAGTGGTCCATAAAATACATCTACCTACCATGTTTCACCTGTATAGTCTTAACAGTTTCGGAATAAAATGGCTGTGACATACGGACGGGCGGACAGACAGACAGACAGACATGACGAAACTATAAGGGTTCCGTTTTTTGTCATTCGGCTACAGAACCCTAAAAATGTGACAACACGTGTGCTAAGGTTTCCGAACAAATAATCTGCTTGGACTTTTCTCAACTATGCTGGGTTAGCTTTCAGTCTAACCTAATTCAGCTGATTACTGGTAATGATAATCCTCTTGGCCGATTTCGTACACGGCGGCCAGTCTCATTTTTGTTTTTTTTTTAACTTTCACACAACGCCATCTAGTCCCAAACTAAGCAGAGCTTGTGCTATGAGTACTTTATGAGTTTTTTTTTGTGTTTTATAGAAATATTTAAAAATGTAATTTATATGTGTATAATTAGAAATAAAGGATATAATAATAATAATATTCCACAACTTTTCACACAACGCCATCTAGTCCCAAACTAAGCAGAGCTTGTGCTATGAGTGCTAGACAACTGATAACCATACATATATATTTCTAAATACATACATATTATTGATAAATTACACCCAGACAAAGAACAAATGATCGCGCCCATTACACAAAAAATTGTCCTGGGTGGGAATCGAAACCACGACCTTGCGCATAGCAGTCAGGGCCACTTACCACTAGACTAACAGGCCTGTCAAAGCTTGTGAAAGCCTATCAGGCCTTACGCCGTATTTTCTTTCTGTTGTCAATGCACCAGACATTCTTACTGCGATAATATAAACCATAGCGTTCATATTCCAACTGAAAACCTATGAAACCATTTGCTAGGTATATTTTAATTAAATTATTTTTAATCAAAAACAACTAAAACTTGGCTCACTCCACAGTGAAATTGAAAGTAACATTTTATAGCGCTGATCGTGCACATTTACTTACCAGCAAATGTCAAAATTAACCACATTATTTAATTAATTTAATTTAGCTTAAATTAGCATTATATATTATAGAGCACAAGAATTTGCGTAGGTTTAAGTTCACTTCTGTTCCTTTACTCTCATAGCCTAATGGGACGGAAATCTGACAACACCGGAGAGAGATAGATATAGATAGAGATAAATAGAATATACTGTTACGAGCTGGGGTTCGGGATAGAAATAATTAACGCCAATTAAACCAAAATTAACACTTTAATTAATTAAACACAAAATAAAAATTTAACACAATTATTCGCACCACAACACTTGTCACTTAAAATTGCACTGAAATTCACTTGTAAAGCTTCGATTATATCGCGTATTCGCCTCGTAATAAGACTGACTCTGCGTCCGTTTGCGATCTATTTATACCCCCGTCTATGAGTTCTAGAACATTCTTGTAAAATCGACTCACTGTTTATACTGCTAAGAATATTCCAGAAGCTACTTGAGATACTCAGTACTGCTACTCACCGCTAGATGGCGTTAGTGTCTCGAACATTCTAGATTTCTGTCGAAGTTTCTCGACGTACTTCACTAAGCGACTGGCGTAAAAATACTTTATTGTACACCAAAATTTAAACACACCTATTTAAGATAATTTCTTAATTAAATAGTTACAATGGCGGTCTTATCGCTAAAACCGATCGCTAAAAGTGATCTGAATGGACGAGTAAATCCGGTTCAAAAAGGCAGTGAAAATCCGAAAGACTAAAATACGAATGATCCCATGAGAGTTCCTTTTTAGGGTTCCGTAGCCGAATGGCAAAAAACTGAACCCTTATAGTTTCGATATCTCTGTCCGTCTGTCTGTCTGTCCGTCCGTCCGTATGTCACAGCCATTTTATTCCGAAACTATTACGACTATACATGTGAAACTTAGTAGGTAGACGTATTCTGTGAACCGCTTTCCGATTTTAAGAAAACAATAAAAAATATTTAAAATAAAGGGCGGTCCCCATACGTGGAACTAGAACTGAAAATATTTTTTTTTTCATGAAACCTATGCGTGTGTGGTATCTATAGACAGTCTTAAAAAATGATATAAGGGTTTCTAAAACCACTTTTTCATAAAGTCAATCGTTTAAAAGATATAAGCTTCCAAAGTGGTAAAATGTGTGTCCTCCCCCTCTAACTTCTATAATAATGGAGTGAAAGATCTAAAAGAGATATATGTCTGTAGATCTTAATATAAACTTTCAACCAAAATTAGTTTGAACGAAATCGGGTCAGCAGTTTTTGAGATACAGCACATTTTATAAAACCGCAAATATAACTTTGTAATTCATACAAACACTATGAAAAACAAAGTTATTTAGTGTAGATGTAAAAATGTAAATAAGCTAGTTTTAAGAAATTTTTAAGGTTTTTTTATTGGTCAAATGAATATTCATATTATATTATATTATTATAGTTACTACGGAACCCTTCATGGGCGAGTCTCACTCGCACTTGGCCAATTTTTTTCATTTAGTCGAACGGAGCCCTAAAATTAATTCAAAAGGCAGATTGTAAATGTGAAGGCTATATGGGAATGTAAAGAATCTATATACAGCGTTAATTGTAAAAACACCGAAAACCTCTCGGGACTATGTTACTAACATCATAATCAACAACTTTTGTTCTACGACTTTTAAAAATTCGTCATATTTTAATTCACCAAATTTTGATACAAAAAAAATAATTAAATTGAACGCTCTAAATGTTACAAAGCTTATGCGAAGCAAAAGAAAACGACTTATACTATCACTTTCTTTTGTTTCGCATAGACTCCGTAACATTTAGGGCGTTCAATTTAAATATTTTTATTTTTGTACGAAAATCTGTTGAACTAAAATATGACGAATTTTTAAATGTCATAGAACAAAAGTTTTTGATTATGATGTTAGTAACACAGTCCCGAGAGGTTTTCGGTGTTTTACAATTAACCCTGTATAAATAAAAATTAAGCTTCGAAATGTATTTACTTGTATAACTTCAGAACGCCTACACCTAATTGGATGATTCCTTTTTTGTTTTGTACGTTATTGTCCGGACATGATTTCTATTGAATAAAACACTAAAATATTTTAAAACATTTACGGAATCGGAGTAAGAATAGAAACGAAGTCGCGGATAGGAGTTCTCCTAATAAATAAAAAAATAATAAATAATAATTAAAAAAATGCAAATATGTAGGTTATTAATTACATGTCATTTATTTTCGTTAACTATATGAGGCCGGTGTTTCCTACCTTGAGAAGAAACACTGAAATAAACTCACAGATCAACGTCTTTTTTGAAGTCTATACAATCCGTAGTGATCAAATCATATGAGAGCCATGTATACGTAGGTTCATGTTTGTGGTGTTCTTTTGAGGATACAAACACATTTTTTACTATGCTATAACATTCTCAAGAATAAAATATCCCGTAGTAAATACCATATCGAAATCCTTTGCGTGTTTTAGGTGGATTTTAAAGCATAACAGACCAATATGAATGACAAGCGCAGAGAGCAACATTGGTTTATACTGCAAATTGATGTAGCGATTTGCAAAATAAATATAACTTATTATTAGAGATACTTTACCACCTAAAAAACTTTCAGTCATTTCATGTATACTTTTGACTTTTCGTGAATAATTCATTAGTTTTTAATTTTAATTGAATGAATTTTAAATAAGTTCCAAAGTATAACTTTTAAAACAAATGCTAAGATTTTATAACAACAGAAAGAGCAGTATTGAATATTCATGGAATAGTAAATTTAAGAATAAAAATGCTTCACAGAATTTTTAAAGGCCAGAAAACAGGCGTTTTCGCCGTGGTCTTTCAAGAGATTTAAAGGGTTTTGGATTGACGGACCGATAGGGCCATAACCTGCCGGGGCTGCGGAACTGTTCTGACGAGATACCGTGTTCCTGGAACACAAGGGCAGCTGAAGGAAAAAGGCGGGTATTTAGTCAATAGAAGTCTGACACTTTCTTCCGCTCCGCCAATAGCGGGGAGAGTCATTTGATGTTATTGGGTTAATTAAAATGTACGAACCTGTTTTAGAGTTCCGTAGCCGAATGGCAAAAAACGGAACCCTTATAGTTTCATCATGTCTGTCCGTCTGTCTGTCTGTCTATCTGTCTGTCTCTCTGTCCGTCCGTCCGTATGTCACAGCCATTTTATTCCGAAACTATTAAAACTATACATGTGAAACTTGGTAAGTAGATGTATTCTGTGAACCGCTTTCCGATTTTAAGAGAAAAAAATAAAAAATATTTAAAATAAAGGGGGGCTCCCCATACATGGAACTAAAACCGTTTTTTTTTTCATGAAACCTATGCGTGTGTGGTATCTATACACAGGTCTTTAAAAATGACATAGGGGTTTCTAAAATCACTTTTTCTAAAAGTCAAATGCCTAAAAGATATACGCTTCCAAAGTGGTAAAATGTGTGTCTCCCTCTCTAACTTCTATAATAATGGAGTGAAAAATCTAAAAAAAATATAATTATGTCTGTAGATCTTAATGTGAACTTTCAACCAAAATTGGTTTGAACGAGATCGGGTTAGCAGTTTTTGTGATTCAGCATATTTTATAAACCCGCAAATATAACTTTGTAATTCATACAAACACTATGAAAAACAAAGTTATTTGGCGTAGTTGTAAAAAACGTAAATATCTTTTTTCGTCAAATTAATATACATATTATATTATATTATTATAGTTACTACGGAACCCTTAATGGGCGAGTCTGACTCGCACTTGGCCAATTTTCTTTTCTTTTTAGTTTTTAATCACAGTAGTAGTTGATGTAGTCCTCGCTAAGCTTTGGCAGCTAGATACATAGCTGTATTCTCGACCCATGTCAAACTGGTTGTTCTAGTTACGGGGACGAGACCAAATTTATGTAATAATTTATATAAATGTGTTAGGAAGAAATGTAGCAATGTTCTGTATTCGTTTTAAAAAAATCTGCGTGCCAAATGAAAAATGCGGTCAGGCAGGATGATGAATGTTACAAATGTAATTATGGTTGCGTGTAAATTACTTTTTTTTTAAATATTGCTGCAGACTAAGAATTTCTTCTGTCTCGTGTGTGCATTTTTACAAACATCTAGACCTGAAACAACATTTTGTAGGCCATACAAACATTTGATCTGCTGCGGGAATCGAATCCGCAACTCACAGCGCATCAACTAATCGCTCAACCACTTTTCAAACCGTGTTGTCAAATTCAAAAGTTATTGAATGTTCAAATTTCTTTGAGCTATGGAAGTAGTTTAAAGCTTGAGGAAGGGAAATAATTTTTTACATGACTGCAAAAAAAGAGGATTATGTTGTATCGTAATAAATTTCACGGGAGCAAAGCCCCGCGCCAGTGCTAGTTAATTATAAACACAAATAGGTCATTACACCGGTTCATACATATTCGAAATATAATTAATTTATTTGTGAACAAAGCAAGCGGAGCGTTGTGCTTTTAAAATAATATCGAGCTAATTCGCCAACGAACCATATCAAGTGTATGCGGAAAGTAAATAATTATGTTGGCTTTCATGTTTCAGATTTAATTATATGTGATGTTTTTACATGTTCATTCTATACATATTATTATGTCGACACTAACACTTCGCCTGCGACTTCGTCTGCGTGGATTTTGAAATAATTTATAGACTCAACTCACTCCACAATAATAGTGCACCTTACTACAAGTGAAGAAGTTTTAGAAATGGATCATGTAGCGTTGTAGTCGATTAAACTAGAAGTCGACTACCACACTAATCTCTAATGTCTATGGTTTCACGGAGTAGTGACAACACTTATGCGGTGACCGGCTATAAATTCTAACCTCTGGTTCGCTGAGTTCTATTTCACCGCCTACAGTTGCAAGTAACTAATATAGAAACCTCTCTGTGCCCAAGGGTAAGTGCTCGTCGTATCTGCCATTTTCTCTCCATCTTGCCAAATCGTAATCCTCTTATTTCACCATAATCTGCAGCGTTTGTAAATTAATATAATTGCCCGGTTGTCAAGATGGCTTCCGTCTGGAACATAACTGTGTTATTTCATTGTCATCTGTTTTCCACTAGTGTTGCTAAATTTGTGAAGCGTAAGCAGGCCGCAGCATCCCTTCCTGCTGTGTCATAGCAGCTACGAGCTTAAACGCTTTGTCACGCGGTTACCTTCTATATCGTTGCACGCGGCATGCTTTCGCTTATCTATAACCTTTGTGAACCGCCGCGATGGTGAGTCCCCATTCGTTTCCCGGGTACTGTTCCGTGGGGCTTACGGCTGGGAGACGCACGCATCGCTGGCGCTCACGATTCCTGGCACCACGCTTACGGAAGCACCCTTCGTGTGATTCCAGGGTCTTTTTTCTTCTTCGCTTTTCTTCACTGCCTTCGGTCTCGAATTTCAACTACCTCAACGTCTGCCACGCGACGGGTGTCACCGCTGCCTCCGCGTACTACTGCCGGAGAGACGCGCTGTCGCGTGGTCTACCTGCCAACCTCTGCGCCTGCCACGTGCGAGTTGGGTGAGGAGGAGAGACCTCCTCTCCCGTGGCCTGCCCTGCCTATCCTCTGCTTCGGACACGTGGTCGCTGCCGGCTTCGGGATCGGCCCGCCGGTCTGCGTGCTGTGGCTTATATCTTTTATTCCACCTCCTAAACCACTACGCCACAATCATTAGTTTCGGATATTACCCCTACATACAAACAAATTTTACCTTTTTATAATATTAGTAAAATAATCAAAAGTCCAGGAATCAATTCACCCGGTAATGGGTCGTCTCACTCGGACCACGGGTACCGACACAAAAATAAGGGACTGCACTCATAAGCCAACAAACTTTGTTTACGACACCAATCACAAAAGCAATTTAGTTTCCCATTTTCTTGACTTAAACAAAGGTTCGCGTAAAGTGACGTTAGCAAAATTGTTAGTAACTGTAAAGTGTAAGTTTCTGTTGGTTTTGAGACTAAGTCTAGACTTCATCTATCCAAGTTATAGAACTAATATTGTAATCCTAAAGTCTGAGTGTTTTGATAGACGTTTGTAACTCAATTAGAGGATTGAGTTTAAGCTAAAGTGGAATGTATCTTGAATTAGTTTTCAGAAGCTTGTAAGCCGGTCATCATCCTGTGTTTACCCTAATCGCATTGTAAAAAAAACTTTTTTGCAAAAAATAAAACCGATTTCCATATCAAAACACTACAAAGCCAAAAATGATTTTAATTTCGGTAGTCGTTCTTATTGGTTTTGTATTTTCTTTTTCACACCGCCTTCCGAAATTAAAATTATTTTTGGCTTTGTAGTGTTTTGATATGGAAGTCGGTTTTATTTTTTGCAAAAAAGTTTTTATTTTCGTGCTTTTTAGTGGGTTAGTAAATTTTCCAAATCAGTTCGTAAATGACGGAGTTATGCGCGAACAAAAAACGCAATGCAGAGTAAACGAAAAGATCATCAACGTAAATATTTTTTTTTAGACTTTTGTTGATTTTTCAGAAACGTCTTGTCCGATTTCGATAAAATTTTCATGGGATCATTTGGAAAGTATACCCTTTCTAACAAGATAAGAATTTTCTTTTTCAAAAAATTTCAAATCGGTTTGCAAGCGACGGAGTTCTGCGCGGACAAACATAAAAAAAAATACAAACATCCGAATTGAGAACCTCCTCCTTTTTTAGAAGTCGGTTAAAAACTTTAAATATCGATTCTAAATGGCGATACCCCACCGCGACTATTTTTTTTTGTATTTTAAGGGATGTTTCTTAAACTACTTCTAAGTATTTATTGCGTAGGGGTTATTTCCATTTTTTTAGAGCAATTTTATTTAGGGGACTGTCACCATGTCATTTTTTACTTCAATAAACATGTCTGACTGTAATATACACGTCGTGTTCTTCCAATTGGGTATATTTGACAACATGCGTTTATTCATCCTCACTTTCACCCCTCTACCTAGTAAATGACTGAACCGTTTTTGACAAAACATATCTAAGAACTATCGCCAGAAACCATGCTTTCTAACAAAAAAAAGCCGCATTAATATCGGTTCATCCATTTACAAGCTACGGTGCCACTGACAAACACACAGACACACAGCGGGGACACATCTTTGCGTAGGGGATTAAAAAGTGTTTCTAGTCATCATAGTTTGAATAAACGTGTCTAAATTTTACTTAGTTTTGCGTTAAAATTTGTGCCGTTTTCGGAGTGGACACCCCACGTGATTGGCAATCTCAAAGAGCAATGACTTGTAATGATTGTTAAAAATCCATAAACATCGTCCGGTTAGGTATGTGGTTCTCTCGATCGGATAATGTATGAAATGAAAAAGTAATTGTGGAGTTTCTTTCCGGTTCTTCTCCATAAAAAACGACAAATTTCGAACCGTGCACTAACTTTTGACGTTTTATAAGTGCCCATATAGGCCTATGTGAAATAAAAGGTTTTGTGTTTGAGTTTGAATGCCTTTTTAACCGACTTCAAAAAAAGGAGGTTCTCAATTCGTCTCGAACTTTTTTTTTTATGTATGTTACCTCATAACTCGGAGACGGCTGTACCGATTTAGAAAATTCTTTTTGCGTTTGAATAGGTATACTGTTTAGTTGGTCTCATTGTTACGAAATCAGGATCTGATGATGGGATCCTGGAGAAATCGAGGGAACTTTTCAAATATTATGGGCACACCTATAGCATTTTGGGTATTTCTTATAGTACCTTGAGCAGTTGCTTCCGAAAAGTACCATTTGGGGAAGTTGAACTGATGATGAAGACCACAGATGGCCACTGAAACTCCTCAATAATAAGTATTTCGTGGATTGCGTTTCGATTACTTGAGTACGGATGTTAAACATTTTATGCTCGTCACAATACATATGGTGATGTAGGGCTGATGCTCAAGTACCAGGAGAACTCCTCAAAAATTAACGGCTATGCATCGGAAAAACAATATTTTGTAAAAGGTGATAAGTAGAACCGACTTCTAAATCAAAACACTACGAAAAAAAAGAAAATCCAAAACCAGTAACACCGACTTCCGAAATTAAAGTTATTTTTGGCTTTGTGGTGTTTTGATATGGAAGTCGGTTCTATTTTTTGCAAAAATATTTTTTATTAATCTGTTTTGAAGAAAGACTATGAGTAAAACTATTTTCTTGACACTTTGGTAACCAAAATTCAATAGGATTGTATAAATGTTGTGATGTGATTATACATAATGGAATTTCCATATCAGATCTCATAAAATGCACGGATGCGTTTCTAACACGGTCGTTAAGGCCGGGTTATCCAGAGCACCGTAGGTATTCGACGCTTACCCCAGCCCCCGCAACGAATAGCAAAACGTAACAAATTACGACGCGCGGGAGACGCGCGCGCCAAGCGCACTGCTCATGAGTTCACGAACTCAAGTAGGTACGAAGATGCGTCACAGAATAGAGCAATGCAGTAGATCAACTTGAATTGATTAGTTTATGTTTATTTTGTTTTCTTTTAATAGTAAGTATTTTCAAGTTTATAGATAGAATAGGTACGTATTGTATAAACTTGAACCTAATTAGTAATAATTAAAAATAAGTATATTTATTTATTTTTGGGGACAAGGTGAATAAAAAATCTGACTGACACGCAGATCATGAATACGGGTATGATTCAAAATTACACGCCGCGCGCTATTCGACTTTCCCAAAGGGTGCGAAATCTTCATGGCACAGTATAAAAAATCAAGTATTAGGTAGGCACACTTACATTAGGAGAGTCGTATTACAATTCAATTATTATTATATTGAATGAGGGCTTAGAGGTATTCTGTGTGAAATATTATGTTTTTAAATAAAAAATATAAATATTTTTCAATCAAATAGTTACCAATAATAGCAACACACAAACACTTTTTGGAACAAATTTATTTTACGCGGCTTCTAAACTGGCAGAAATTGTAACGGAAAAGTGTAAATACTTACGACTATCTGCTGACGAGAGAGACGATGAGGGTCCCTCAACCGCACACTTGTTTTTTCTCTAAAAACTACAATCATTTATGCACAACTGGCTAATGCCGTGATTCGACTTCAACTTCAACTCTTGCGGCTTTTGTGGAGGACTCACCACAATTTCACAAGCGCTGGAAGTTGTTTGGTAAAGTATTTTGGATGATGAAAAGTATTAAAATTGAAGTAAAAAAAAAACAAAATCATTTTGTACGCAAACATGACATGACAGCTTTTGCAATGTCAAATGTATTTCACTCAATATGTTACGAGTTTACCAGTGGCAGTAGGAATAAAATGAGTATAAAAAGAGAAAATTAGAAATATGGCATAGAACTGTTAAAACGATAATACAGTACGCTACAGCTTTATTTTATTTATCTCAATGAACCTACATAGATCATAAACAAATCGAGTAAATACAAAAGGGAGAAGGCATTTAATGGAGGTTGGACGGGGAACATTAGGGAGTGCGCGTGATTCGAAATGCAGTTAAAAGCCATAGATCCTGACACGATATGTCACATTTTTTACATTTTACAACATATTATCTGTTTCCCTTCGGTACATGAATACTTTAATGGAAAACTCTTAAAAAAGTAGACATACACAAAAATGTGAAACTTTTTCTGATTTATCATTTTCATGAACAAGAAATATAAGCACTTTTCTCAAGACCATCTATGCTCGTTGTTGGTGTTGTTTACTGATTGCATAACGGTGAACAGGAGACGACTAGGCTCTTCGACCACCTTACGGAGGCAGCTGCAGGAGCTGAACTGGCCCAGCACAAATATCCGATGGCAAAGCTTGTTTTTCTAAGAGATTTTAATTCCCACCATAAAGAATGGTTGTTCCCGTACCAACAAACAGAGCACGCTGGTAGAGAGGCCCGCAGGTTTTTTTATCGCTAGATCTCGACCAGCTGGTTCACCAAGCAACCTGCATTCCAGAAGTCGACGGCCACACGCCCAATGGCTTGGACCTAGTGCTCACAAACGTTGCGTCGCCAGAGACTGTCAGTATCGGTCTGGGCCTCGCTCGGATCGTATGACCACTTTCTGGTGAAAACGGTATCTACCTTTTCTCCTCCAGATAAATGCCCCAGGGGCATACGGCGAGTATAGAAGTATGGGTCAGCAGACTCCGAAACTGTGAAGCGAAACTCGAACTTTTATCGTCCTTCGCTGCCTCCTAGTTATGATAAAACTGGATGGAACACTGGCTCACACCGCACAAGAAAAAGCAAATTTAAATGCCTCCGTCTTTGCGGTAAGTTTACGTCACGACACGGCGTCTAACTTACCACCTAAAATACCTCACTTTGGCTCCGTAATGCTGGAAACTGCATTTCATGTTAAGGAAGTCCGTAAAGCCCTTTCTAGTCAAAATGTGAACAAAGCCAGTGAACCGGAAGGAATACCTGCTCGAGTCTTAAAGAGTCGTACCCCGGATTTGTCTCCTGTATCGCATACTCGCCTGTATCGCGTTCTATTAAAACCGGAGTGGTGCCAGTGTCCTGGAAGCCAGGTAATGTGCAACCAGTACTCAAAAAAGTAGCCGTGCCGTACGGACGATACAGGCATCGCATAGTCCCGTTGACTCTTTGGCTTACACAGTACACTGCAAACCTGACTTTGCCAGCCAAGCAGAGTCAAGATGCAAACCGAGATCTTTAATTGAAAATGATAGGAGGAAGTGAACTAGTTGCCACTCTAACGATCATACGTGAGCTTCCGATCACAATGGCCTGACACTTTGAGGGGCTTACAGTCACCCCAAATCAATTAGACCAGTTTTGATAGCATCTAAATCTCGGTTTAAATCTCCTATAGCGTATGACAAACTTTCCACCCGCGTAGATGCATACAACTGCAGATCATCATTGTAAAGTTGATACGAACACCGAAGACAGAGAGTTATAAAGTTTACCGAAGTTTACCGAAAATAATAAGTGATATTTTTGTAGGAAATGGTCATGCTGTATATTTCTACACTATGGCACGAGTGTGCTGCGCGTACTAAATATTGTTGACTTGTGACAACCCTGGCCGTTGCGATACTGTCTAGACGTTGTCGGCATTTTCCACAAGATCAAAGGTGTCGACCTACTGTATGATCTTTATACTGTGGTCATAGCGACGAATGATCGACTGTACCATAATAACCATTATTACATTTACGAAAATAAAACTTAATACAGTCGAATATGGTCAGTTATTTCAACTTGGGTTACTAACGTTCTATTAGCGCGTTTAGTAAAGAATCGGATTAATATTTATCAGTATTCTGGATTCTGGATCAAACCCAGGCTCTGAACAGATCTTTTATGTGATTTTCTTTTTATTGTAAGTACTTTTATATTATATTTAGGTATTTTTGTAAATATTTTGTTGAATAAAATAAGAAACACTTTCATTTTTTTTATAGGAGAAAGAAAGTCAAAAATGTTTTTGTTTTGCACACATATTTGCGGTTTGTAAATCTATTCCGCGTAGGTACTTATCTACTTAGTAAAGTAAAATATTAATTTGTATAATTATAGGTACCTATAATAATATTGTCAAAGTTTCCTTTGAGTCTGACATTTGAAAAGAGCATTTGCGCAAGTGGCGGCTTTATGCTCTTTGACATAGGGTTCAAATTCAATTGTTCACACACTTTTGCGGTTGGCAAATCTATTCCGCGAGAAAAATAAACTATTATAGCTTTTGCGCGCGTGGCGTCTTTATTTACACACATATTATTTTGTGGTTTCGAAATCTATTCCGCGTAGTTAGGTAGGTTCCTCAGAATACAAAAAGAACCTAGTTAGTAAAGAAAATTATTTATATAGGTCTAAATATTTATATTGTCAAAGCCTTCTTACTTTTTTTGTTTATTCAGCCTTCGTAGAGCCAGCGATGACAACTTCTTTTTGTTGATTTTGTCCATTAGTTTTACTGACCAAAATTATAACTAAAATACCTAATAAAAACAATTTATATTACAACTATTTAAAACTAAACGATAGGAATTAATATTTTATAATGATTTTTTGGCTCGACCGGAACCAAACTTAGCGGGGGTGGCAGGTTCTCTAAAAATTGGCATACGTCCGACCTCTAACACGTTCCGCTCGGGACTAATGGACGCGAGGCGCGCGGCCGCGCACATGAAAATAATAGGAAAACACTTATTTTTGAAATTAGTGGTATAAATATTTTCAAATTTCACATTATGACGACCGACATGTATGTCATTTTATACGACCTTTATTATGGTATAAGTTTTATTATTCAAAGCTTAATAAAACTCAAATAAAATAAGAATAAGACCGTAATTTAGACTTGTCTTTGCGATTTAATTAGATGCAGTGAAATGCAAGTAATCGTGTATCGGATGACCGAAATAGAAAGATCAAAGTATGAATTATGTAATATCTTTTTTTCAAAATTTAAATCCGTGTTATCTACGAATAAAACACAATTGAAAACGACGTTTTTTCGAATAACCTCGCCTTAACATTGATTTTATATTTTAGCGATATTTCTGAGAATCATCCGGAACTTTGTTGAATGTAATATCCAAGTATAAAACTTTTCTACAGTCTTGCTATTGGAAGCAAGAGAGTTTTAAGTTCAAATTACAATTTTTTCAACTTACACTTTGATTTTGTTTTTATCAACCGACGACCAAAAGAGGAGGTTATCAATTCGACGCGTATATTTTTTTTTTTTTTTTTTTTTTTTTTATGTATGATCATCGAGTACTCGAAGACGGCTGAGCCGATTTGGAAAATTCTTTTTTTGTTCGAATGGGTATACTTCGAAATTGGTACCATTATCACCAAAGTCAGGATCTGATGATGGGATCCTGGAGAAATCGAGGGAACTCTTCAAATATTATAGGAACACCTATGGCGTTATGGGTATTTCTTATAGTAACTTGTGCAGTTGCTCTCAAAAAGTACCATTTGGGGAAGTGGAACTGATGATGAAGACCACAGATGGCCGCCGAAACTACTCAATAATAAGTATTAAGTGGATTGCGATTCGATTACTTGAATATGGATGTTAAGCACTTTATGCTCGTCACAATGCATATAGGGCTCTGCTAATGTTTTTTGTTGCATACGGACGTGTTATTTGTGTTGCAATGAAATGTAATTAAATATAAACAATATTATTATAATTTACGCGGTGTGAGTAATATAAGTGTGTCAAGTGTATTCGCGATCATTACTAAACAACAACTATGAACTAGAATTATTTTCGGAGAAAAAAGTGCTTCTCGGTTAGTTATGTCTAATCCGGGGTCTAGTCCTTTTGGGCGAAGCCAATTAATACGACGTAGTCCTCCGCCAACCCCAGTTCAACCATCCGAACCGATCGCCGATAATCCACCTGCGCCCAATGTAAATGAGTTGCCAAGTGAAGTCGTGCCTACTCAGGAGATACAAAAATGGCTTGGTTCCATTGAGTCCCTTTTAAATGAAATATGCACAACAGTCTCTGATGGAAAAATGAATTCTGAGCAGAAATTACGGGTCACTAATATTTGCCGTAAGGTTTCGCATGGAACATCTCAGATGGCGGTCCTTTATCAAGCGCTGAAACAAAAAACGATGCATGCGCACACGACCATTCAGCACCTACAGGAACAACAAGGTGTTACAAATACCCTACGCCAAGTAAAAGAGGTCATTGAGGATAAATGGCAATCAGGTGAAAAGCGGACCTTTGCCGATATGGTAAAAAAAGGCACTGAGAACTACATTCGCCCTAATAATCTTAGCTCGGTTGCCATCTATCCCTCCGATAAGACTAAAACAAGTGAAGACACAAAATCTCTCGTCCAAAAAATTATTTCACCAGAGCAACTGAAACTTCATGTTCGTGGCCTTCGAAAAGTTAGAAATGGAGGTGTTATTATTAGCACCGACTGTAAAGGAGATATTGAAAAATTGAGGAATTCGGAGAAGCTTGCTTCCTCGGGCCTTACAGTTGAAGAACCGATTAAACGCCGTCCTAGAATTATAGTCATTGGTGTTCCCGTAGCTCTGAGTGAAAAAGAGGTTTTTGATTGCCTTTATGAACAAAACCTGGCCGATAAGTTTACCGATTCAACTCAAGAATCCCTCCTGGCGGCAATGAAATTAAGCCATAAATCGGGTAAAAAAACCGCATCTACCTGCAACTACATACTTGAAGTTTCCGCTAGCATCAGAAAAGCCCTAATCAATCAAGGACGACTATTTATAAATTGGACCTCATGTCCTGTCAGAGATTTTACGATAGTCACACGATGTTTCAATTGCCAGCAATTCGGTCACGCAGCGAAATTTTGCAGAGAAACCAGCCCTATTTGTAACCACTGTGGAGAGACTGGACATACCTTTAAGGAGTGTGCCAATAAAACTTCTCCCCCCAATTGTGCAACGTGTAAGCGTTACAACAGAAGATGTGACCACCAAACTGGTGACGCAAGTTGCCCAGCACGTAATTACGCTGAGATCAATTATATTAATTCAATAGACTATGAAGGCGCCTAAGAGCGCCACTAATTTTAGTTTATTACTGAGCACTTAAACAGTTATATATTAATCTATTTTAGTTAACAGTTAATTTTAATTTACAATGACTGATCAATTACTTTCTGAACTCGATAATTTCTCTGTGTCTGAAATCATAACCTGTAATATTGATGAGTGTAAGAATTTTTTGACCCCAAATGAGAAAACTTTGACACTACTGACTCAAAATATTCGCAGCATAAACCGTAACATGAATGCATTAGAAGTTTTATTGCACAGTCTCGATATAAGTTGTGATATCATAGTCTTAACAGAATGTTGGCTATCAAATCATACAAATGAGATACCATCAATGGATGGTTACTCTTTACACAGTACAAAGAAAATAATCAATCAAAATGCTGGTGTAGTTATATACACAAAAAATAACTTAAAAGTAACCGCAGAAGAACCAACATATCAGGACAGTAATTGTTTAATTATTAAAATCAATTACGACACCGTAGTCGTGGCTATTTACAGGCCTCCCTCTCAAAATTTAGATTTGTTCTTGGAGTCTCTTGACATAAATTTAAAAAAACTCTGTTCATTTAAAAATATAATCTTAACAGGCGATATAAACATTAACATTGCTTCAGGTAGAACCGATACTCATGCGCAGAACTACTTGAACATCTGCGCATTTCATGGGCTTCTACCAGCACATAACCTCCCTACCCACCAAAGCGGCTCATGTTTGGACCATTTTATTATAAAATCATGTAAACCATCCATAACCTTAGTCACTAACTCTGCTATTACTGATCATCAGGCCATAATACTCAGTTTACAATTGTCTGTACCTAGAAAAATTTGCATGCGCAGCTTTAATAAAATTAATATGACTAACCTGGAAAGTGACATACGCAGCATTAATTTCGACCCAGTTTATAAGTGTAATGATGCAAATAACTCCTTAGATTGTTTTATTAATATTTTACAACGTGCAGTTTTAAAAAATACTACAACAACAGATTTGCCTCGTAAATATAAAAACATTAAACCTTGGATTACGCCCGGGCTCGTTCGTTGCATTAAACATAGGGATAAACTTCACCTAAAATCAAAACTTTCTCCCGAAAATGAAGTACTCACCATAACTTATAAAAAATATAGAAACTATTGTAACAATCTTTTAAAAAAACTTAAAATTGAGCATGATAAAATGGAATTAATAAAGGCAGGGAATAACAGTAAACTTGTCTGGAAATTCATAAAAAAATATACATACAAGTCAAAAATCCCGGACCCGCCCCTGGACTTACTTCTAACAGAGCCTTGCCCATTAACAGTTATAAATAAGGTGAACAATTATTTTGCTAATGTTGGTAAAAACTTAGCAGAAAAAAGCTTAAATACAAGAAGTTTTCCTACTCTAAATGATACGATGCCTTCAACCTCTCACACCCTTAACTCTTTTGTACTGTTGGATACAGATGTGGATGAAGTATTACGTATAATATCTGGGTTAAAAGATGACTGCGCTGTTGGATGGGACAATATACCTAATAATATACTCAAAAGATTCAAAGAACAACTTGCCCCACCGTTAACTCATATTTTTCAACTATGCCTAAATACGGGAGTCTTCCCTAAATTACTTAAAAAAGCTGTAGTTACTCCTATTTTCAAATCTGGAAACAAAGAGAGTATTAGTAACTATAGACCCATATCAATTTTAACAGGTCTGTCAAAGATTCTAGAAAAGATTATAAACAGCAGACTAATGAAATATTTAGAAGTTAAAAATTTACTCTCAGATCGGCAATTTGGTTTTAGACCAAAAAAGTCAACTAGCCAGGCAGTATCCCAACTGACAGACTATATAACTAGCAGTTTAGATAGTGGTATGCATTCCATAGGGATCTTTTTAGACCTTGCCAAGGCGTTCGACACTATTTCTTGTTCTATATTATTACACAAGCTTGAAGCTCTGGGAATAAGAGGAATTCAACTAGAACTTTTTGCTGATTATCTTAGAGACCGACATCAATGTGTGAAAATTGGTCATTATGTAAGTTCTGACCTGAAAAACAGTTCCTTTGGTATACCACAAGGGTCAATTTTGGGTCCGACACTATTTCTAATTTATATAAATGACCTCTGCAACCTGAATCTCCAAAACGGTACCATTATTTCATATGCGGATGATACGGCTCTGGTATTCTCAGCAAAAACAAGAGAAGAGGTCTATGAACACGCTCAGTCGGGATTTAATATCGTATCAAATTGGCTTTATAATAATATTCTAACCTTAAATAGAGATAAAACTAAATATATCATATTTTCAATGAAGAATAACAACAAACTAATTACTAATCAAAACATTTACGCACATAGCTGCACAACCTATAACGCTGACTTTGCGTGTACTTGTCCCACTTTAGAGAAAACAGACAATATGAAATATTTAGGTATCACTCTTGACCCTAACCTAAATTTTCGTAAACACATCGACTTATTATGCAATAGAGTACGTAAATTAATATATATATTTAAAAACTTACGTTACATTACAGACTATAACTTAATAAAACAGGTATATTTAGCTTTAGTTCAATCCATACTTACCTACTGCATAATTGCTTGGGGTGGTGCCGCAAAAACCATCTTACTTCCTCTAGAACGTGCTCAAAGAGCTATTCTAAAGGTAGCCACCTTTCGTCCTTTTTTATTTCCAACACATCAGCTTTACGTGGCATGCAAAGTATTAACAGTTCGTCAATTATTTATACTCCACACCTTATTAAAACAGCATACTGATCTACCTTTTAACCCAGCACCATCAGTCAAGAGAAGGAAAGACCTGGTCTGTACTCGGCCACAAACTAGACATGCATTTGTTTATAGATTTTACATATTTTTAGGACCTTTTTTATATAATAAAATTAATAAGATAATAGACATACATAGCAAAAATTACAAAAAATGCAGTATCATGTTATCGGAATATTTAGCTAAGCTTAATTATGCAGACACTGAGAACTTGTTACAAATTTTAAAATAATTTTTAAATAATTTTATGTGATTAGTTTCTATTTTGAATTTTATATAATGTATCCATATTCCTTTAGTTATTAAACATTTATTGTATAATTGTTCTTGTTTAGACCAGTTTTACAAATAATAATTGATCCTGCAATAAAAAACATTATTAGCGACAGCCTGAAACACAGGTTTAACCTAGCTCAGGCAAGTCGTTAAGAGGTATTTTAAGTACAGGTGATTTAATTTAAAAGTAAATAAATAATAGTTGTAAATCAATTATATATACCTAAGCATTAGTTTTAACATTTATGTAATCTTTTGATTTATTGACCAATGTATATTAATTGTAAATTTTGGATGAATAAAAATATTATATTATATTATTATATTATTATATATGGTGATGTAGAGCTGATGGTGAAGTACCAGGAGAACTCCTCAACAATTAACGGCCCAGCATTGGGAAAAGCAATATTTTGTAAAAGGTTATAAGTAGCTGACATTTAGGCTCTTGTAACTAGGTAAATTAAAAATCATCCAACTAAAAAGAGTGAAAAAAAAACTTTTTAACAAAAAATTAAACCGACTCCCAAAAAACACTGCAAAGTGAAAAATAACTTTAATTTCGGAAGTCGGTGCCAAAAACGAAAAAACAAAACTAAAGACACCGACTACCGAAATTAAAGTTATTTTTCACTTTGCAGTGTTTTTTGGGAGTCGGTTTAATTTTTTGTTAAAAAGTTTTTTTTTAAACCTGATCTTGCATTTGAGTAGGGTAGGATATTAAGTTGCCTTTATAATAATAACTAGTGACCCGGCCCGGCTTCGCTCGGGTAATAAAGTTTATATTTGCTTATATATAATTTTGCTTAATCAATTTCTCGTCCGGTAATTTTCCACACTCATATATCGGCGATAACTCATAAGATATTCATTTTATTGATATAGTGTAAAAAGCAATTTTGATCTACATTAAATCCTCAACATATCTGTCGTATTTAATTGGATAAGGAAAGGTATTGTTAAAAAAAGGTTTGTAAATAACCCATCATTTTAATCTAATTTGTAAAAGAAAAAAATGGTTATTGTGGGTTATTCTTGGAAGATAGACATATGCCATCGCGGACTTTTTTGTAAATCTATAAAAGAATAACAATCCCGCCATACTTTGTATTTTTATAACTCAAAAGGTTTTGGCAGCGTTTTCTATTAAAGCTCCCGATAGGCTTAATTCTTTCCGACATGTTGAAGTAATATCGCCGTATTTCATTCAATCTACACAAAACATTAACTTATTATACACTAAAACCTTCCTCAGGAATCACTATATCTATAAAAAAAACCCGCATCAAAATCCGTTGCGGAGTTTTTAAGATCTCAGCATACATAGGGACAGACAGACAGGGAAGCTACTTTGTTTTATACTATGTAGTGATTCAGTCTTTTGTATTCCCACTGCTGACTGAATGGGCCCTAAGCCACCACGTTGACCCAGTACGTGTTAGTGGATTTGTCTTCGGAATTTTAAGACATGGCAATTCTTCACGATATTTTTCTTTACCGTTTTAAAAGCAGTGGAAATGATGTAAACTACACAATATAAAGTGCCTGACTGGTTTTGCTCCCACGACCTGTAACTCGCAAGTCGGGTACGTTACCACTGAGCCATCACTGCTCTACTTGCTATTAGAAAATATTTTTTTAACGACGCATCGATTATGACGCGCACATATCTAAGATATAAGTCTTCGCGATGGGCTCTGGTTCAGACCATGGTGCGGGGCGAGGGGGAATGGGATGCAGTCGCCTCCTTCTGCGAAGCAGTCATGCTAGCGAAGGAGGAGGCTGGACGCGCGAGGGAGAGGCAGCTCTCTCCCTCACGTCCCAGGCGCCGGGGATGGCGAGCCGATCTCCGGTCACCGTAGGCGCGGGTTTGCGGACGGCGAGCAGGGTTTGCTCACCGGCCGGTAAGAACCAGACCCGTTCGGCGGCGCGTCGTGTTCCGTGCGCGCCTCAAAGAGCAGGCAGGATTATTTACGGGGCCATTGCCTTACGGGTTGCGGGATTGTTCTAACGAGATACCGCGGCCCCGGAATGCAAGAGCAACTGAAGGAGCAGGGTGGGTTTTTAGTCAGTAGAAGTCTGACACTCCCTTCCGCTCCACACACAGCGGAAGGAGTCATCTAATGGTTTTACCACACAGAAAAAAAATGGCAATGTATAATGGTTCCCTCACGATGTTTTGAAAGCTGAAGTAAAGATATATCTATAGGTATTACGCCAATGGATGCCTGTATTCAAGCTCACAATTGAGTCAACCCTTTAAATTTGTAGGTACAGAATTAAAAACTGCGTAGTTAGCCAGAGAGAAAAAAAACACCACTTTTTTGCGCTGATTAATATTTTTTATGTCTGCAGAGCCGCGGGTAGAAACTATAAAATTGCGCATGCGTTAGTTTTGGCTATCATTAGCGCATAAGTTAATAATTTATCATCCTAATTATGTAAAAGTTCGTCATAACATACACTGAGTATGACACCTAATAAAGGCAATATAATTGAATACACTGAACTAATATTCATTATTTAATGAAAAAAATAAAAATTAAATTAAATTGAATTTATGAATTCAGTAAAATGAGCTGTTTTTGTGTTGCGGTCATTGCATGCTCGAGGATGTATATAAGTGATATTTTAACAGTGGTAGCGTGGAGAAGGTGATTGTGACAACGTCCAAAAATGTATGGGATTGACAAACGCAGTCGAAATTATACGTGGTCAACCCTTTATGTTGAAGCTCTTGGTCACGGAGTTACGTTACGTCTGACCTCAACTTCGGCTCAACCATTCAGTCAAAAACTCGGACTGCAGCCACAATCTGGGAATCCCACATAAGGTGCGGCGATACTTCACACCTGGACAGCTTTTTAATTTCTATAAAGCACAGGTCCGTTACGGTATTGGAGTATAGCAGTTACTTAAGGGATGGTTCAGAAAAAAATCAGCTTGCTACACTTAACTCAGTTAAGCACGGGCCTAAAAGGTACATAAGCATTCCACAAACAAACGTATATAGATAGAATAGAATATAATTAATTGAGACCATTGTTAAATTCTTTACAAATTTCCGATGATCTCCAAACTAGGCTATGCCTGTATCTTGGGGACCTAAGTTGTGGTAGACAATGTTGTGGGTGCAATAATAAAAATGATCTGAAGAAAAAACATATGTGAGAACATCAAAAACTTTAAATACAATGAGATCGGCTTAAAACTACTTAACTTAAAATTATATAAGACAAAAAATAATAATTAAGTACAAAATAAACTTCTTCAATTATGACAAAAATACATAAAAAACAAAACAAATGTTATAGTAACTAATACAAAAGGTGTGTCTTTATGTGTGTGTGTGTGTGTGTGGTTTGTGTGTATGTGTTCGTGTGTGTAGTGTCGGAGTTTGTGTCTGATGAGATTTCGAGTTGGAGTGAATGAGTTACAGCGATGTTACGATATTTTCAGATTCATCATATGAAAAACCTAAAAGCCATTGTATGACAACTTGTTTTAAGATAATAACATATAGGTGAGATAGTGGTCAAGTGCGAGCCTATCATTGATAAAAAAGAAAAATATGTACTCAGATGCGCGAAAAAGACATAACCCTGTCTTTGCAGTTGCGCAGTCAAGGAAAAATCAGTTAAGTACCTATATTTTCTCTTGCGACTCCAGAAAGCGTCGAACAATCCTAAAACAACCCTTAAAACGCCTCCACGTAAATAACGAATGCAAATCACAAGTTTTAAAGAGTCAATTTAGGAAGCGACGGGGACCGCTCTCTTTTAATTAAGAGAATGAAAAACTAGCCAAGCGCTACTCGGAATCGAGCATTAAGGTTCCGTAGGTAACATAAAAATATTTAAGAGGTGAGTCACCGAGTGATAGTGCTTATTATTTATCTTTACATATTTTAAAAAGAAGTCCCGCTGTCGCGTCTGTCTGTCTATTTGCCTGTCTGTATGAACGCGATAAACTCAGAAACTACCGGACGGATTTTTGTACAGTTTTCACCTAGATAATGTGATTCCTGAGGAAGGTTTAAGTGCATAATAAGTTAAGATTTTGTGAATATTGTATGAAATATATTATATAGTGATAAAAATTCAACATGTCGGAAAAAATTAGGCCAATCGGGAGCTTTAATTGAAAACACTTCCAAAACCTTTTAAGTTATAAGAAAACAATGTATTGTGGTATCGTTCCTCTTTCATAGATCTACAAAAATCCCCGATGGCTACAATGTATGCACTTGAATCATTTTTTATTTCAATTTTATGCCTAAAACTTATAAAATAAACATAGTAATTAGGTACTACTAATAGTGTTCTGATAACATTATCTTTAGCCACACATAAATTATAAAATAATGTTGCGTTAATAAATTTTGTTTACGGAACCCCAGAAAGTCTAAATGAAATCGCCTCACATTTCAAACGGAAATAATATTAAGGATTGGCATCCCTGGTGTCGGTAATGGCTTCAAAGTTTAGAATTTACGAGGATATGGGTACCGTAATGGGACCATGTAATTGTGGAACAAAAATATGGGAGAAGGCCTTCATAATTTTGGTTATTCCATTGAAATACCATGGGAATTGGATCAATTAGACATATTTTTTTTTGCTATATATTGGAGAAACAATTGGCACTAGGGATCTGGTTAACTACAGTTTATTTATTTGTTAAATACAGAATGTTTGAGAAGTGCGATACAATACAACTCTAACAGAAAATTAAAACTGTTTTATAGAAAATGACGGAAAGGTTTCTAACAAATCGCGATTCAATCTGTTTGATGCAGTTGATTGAATTTATTTGAGTTAATCTCAGATTTGATGCCTTTCACGGCAATGCAACGGTGAAAATTTGTGTCATTGGAATTTTATTTTATTTTATTTGGTCTATCAACTAAAATAAAAGTCTGTTTTGTGATAGAAATTAGTGTAAACACACTAATTTCTATTACAAAACACATGCATTTTAAACTTAATACATTGCATAAATTACTTATGGCTAAACACCACTTGAACTTATAGTCGTTTTTACGTGGTGTCTTTATAAAGTCCTTTGTATTTTATAAAGTATTCAAGTATTTATTTGCAATCCATAATGTACACATACAGGTGGAATAAAATTATAAGAAACAATTATGGACCTTCTCGGGCACAGTAAAATTTAAAATAGGTAGGAGAGAGGAAGAGCGCTTTGTTTGATTTTCCATAATAGGAAATATTTATTTAAAATTTGATAATGTTATGTCTGTGCTATACATTGTATCTATAAATTATTATATGGAGTTATTATTATCATTCATTGATTTTTATATATTTTTATCGTAACATCTAATTTGGTTTTTTTTGAGTATCATCATACCTATACAGGAAGGGACAAAGCATCACCTTAAATTAATATCCGTACTTCTGAAACACTAGGCTCTATGTGTGAGCGGAGAGGGAGTGTCAGACTTCTACTGACTAAAACCCCACCCTGTTCCTTCAGTTGACTTGTGTTTTGGGGCCGCGGTATCTCGTTAGAACATTCCTGTAACTAAGGCAGTGAATAAAGAAGCTGACGATACAATTTATTCCTTACACAAAACGTACAGTCACCAGCACATCAAGCTATCCGAATCTGTCAAATTTACCCAATTGAGTTTGAACCTTATCATGTTGTAATAAAGTTGTAAATCTATTAAATTATTTTGACAGATTGGGGTAGGTTGATGGGCCGGCCACCATACAAGCAAAAAAAAAACAAAAAAAAATATAAAAATGACGCTAACGAACACACACCAAAAGTGGAGTTTTTAATAATTATAAACTTTGGTACAATGAAATAGTTACAATAAGCCACGGAAGCCACAATTATGATTCACATAATTTCATAGCTCTATGAAAAATCCCAAGGACCCATTCCACAATCTTATTAATATAATACCTACCAAGTTTCACATGTATAGTCTTAATAGTTTCGGAATAAAATGGCTGTAACATACGGACGGACGGACAGACAGACAGACAGACATACAGACAGACATGACGAAACTATAAGGGTTCCGTTTTTTGCCATTCGGCTACGGAACCCTAATAAATGCATAAAAGTTATGGATGTGTGTTACTCTTTCACGCACAAACTACTGAACAACTCTGAATGAAATTTGGGTATAGTTGACATCTTGGAATAACACACAGGCTACTTTTTATCCCGAAAATCACACGGGATCGAGTTTTTTTTTAATTCAAGTTAAGCCCACTCTTGAACTCGATCTCGCCTGTTGGTAAGCGATAGATGAGGTCTACAATAGAACGAGCCTGTTCACTCTTGCTTTAAAGGCTGAAAGATCACAAGTGGCAGGGAGAAAACCCTCCCAGGCAAACGAGGTCACAGGTCGCTTGTCCTCTATACAGCAAACTCATAATCACTCCAGCAACGACAAAATAATAACTAATTGTCTAAACACATTGCAGTGTCGACTTGCTCCACAACGCATTAGGCTCGTCGCACACTGTGACATTAATCTTTGTCAGCGAGCAGCCGCTAATTAGTTGCGAATTTATAACGCATAATGAGTCGGTGCGTGTGACGCCGCCTAAACGCGCGGTCGCAATCATGTGATTATGTGCGGTGGCGTGGGGGCCTGGTTGGATATCTATGAGCATGGTATGGCACTGATCATGTAATTGGCATTACTCGTGTAATGAATAAGTATTATAGTCCTTTCTCTATTATGATTTTGATATTATATATATATGGTATGTATTTTATATTATTATGTTTAATTAGTATTATGTATGTTGTTCTACACTGACAGCCCTAAATCTATCTCCTTTAATTTCTGTCCATCCAAAGGTTGTGTAATTTGTCTGTAAGAGTTTGCCCTGTGCGATAAGACCGCCGTCTTATCCCACAGGGCAATCTCTTACAGACAAATTAGTGTACAATGGGCGCATTGTATTGTACACTAATTTTATTATACAAATCATAAAATTAAGTGTAAGTATTGTAAGGTGTATAATAAGGTATATAATAATAAATAAATAAATAATATTACTGGTTACCTCAAAGTTTACTTACCTTTGGTAAAATTTGAGGTTATTTTTATTAACCGATTTCTAATAACGGAGGATTATTTCATCCAATATAATTATATACTATGTATGATCAGTTAATCACCGATTACTCCAAGACGGCTGGACCGATTTGGAAAATATTTTTTTTTATTTATTTAAACCTGTTTACCCTTTGCAGGCACAATGCGCACAAGGAATATAGAAATGTGTGACATTTCCAGTTTTGAAAATCTATACCTTTATTGTTTGTTTTACTTATTCTAACAATGCATTTCTCTTCGCTATTAACTAATTTCCATGCAATTAGAAATCTAAGCAGTGACCCATCCAATTAGGGGCCGCTCCAAAGTGACACTTAACATAATTAGCTCTTGGTTTAACCAACCTTTGCAGATCTAGTCTATGATACAATTGCAACTACAGAGTGGTAGAGATCGTAATGTCTTAAGCGTCGCGAGAAATCTGGTAATGAAACCTGTACCCTAATTAGTAGGCGATTTGTGCTTCAACTGCATTTCTCCTTTATTCCATTACTTGCTTTTTTTGAATATCTACATTTAGTTAAACGAATCAATGAAACGATGGTTTTTAAGTAAAATTTGTAAGGTTGGTTTCCCTACACACCAGCTAACCAAGGGTATTTATTTACCTTGGTTAGCTGGAGATGGAATCTGAAGATGAGACTTATGGACTGAGTTCTTGCGCATGATGAGAATACAGTGGAAATAAAACATAAGACAGGTTTTGTTGGTCATATCATTAAATATAATTAAACGTTCTTCAAACACGTGATGGTTGTTTCATTAGTTCCTTATTTCACACTGTTTAAATTAAATAATAAAGTGCACTTAGAGTTTGGGAAATTTTTATTACCCTTGAACAATAGATTTCAGTTCATTAAACCATGGTACGGGTTCCGCCAGCAGTACTTCTTATCAATAACTAACCTTTATTATTATGTTATTTATGTTATGTTATTTACTTAAATTCTAATACTGGAAACATATACACCACGCTATCTATGATATCTTCTAAGAGTTACTATATAACACTGCCATCGGTAGATGGCGCTAGTATATTGCTTTTCTATAATTGAATTTAAATAAGTGTTACAAATTAAGTAAAGAAGTATGTAAGGAGCAATTAGAATTACACCCTAGCCACCGCAGCAGACGCCCCATGCGTCGAGGATCGCGAGCTGATCTCCGAGCATTGCAGGCCCGGGCATGTGGACTACGATCAGGGATGCTCAACATCCAGTGGTACCAGGCTTGGCGAGCAGTCATCAGTAATGACAGGCCACGATAGGGTCATTGCTTGGTGGGTTTGTCATGAATGTTCTAACGAGAAACCGCAGTGCAGTCACAAACTTTTCCTTCTTCCAAAAAAACCTGGTAAAAGATCTCTATCTCTCTCTTGTCTCTCTTTAATTTATTACTATTTTTTTTTATATATCCCAGATTTTTTCATGTATATAAACAACGTGTAACGGAAACCCCGTGTCTATCCAAAAGGACTGAAGACATAATTAGGTATGGAGTCTCTATGCAAAGTTTCAGCTCAAAATAAGTGACTCACAGAATTGACCCCAAATTATCGGTTTCATGTTTCTTGAATACCAATAATAACAAACCTGTCACAGCACTATGACGGGGCATCACTTTCCACGTCACTAGCCAATAACACTATAATAGAGAAATTGTGTACTAAATATAAAGAAATAATTGTGTTAGGCGATTTTAATCTTTATTCATGTCCCATAAATGTGAGGAATTATTATGAATATTTTATGTCCTATTGCGGATTCACTCAAAACAATAATGTACCTAACTGTTTAAATAGACAACTAGATTTGATATTAAGTACGGGTCTTCGTGAGGTGTCCTTGGTGATGGCGGATGGGTCGCTCGTGCTCGTGGACGGACATGACCCGCCGCTGGCGGCGAGCGTGCGGCTCGCGGGAGCGAGCGCCCCGCGCCCCGCGCCCCGGGCCCGCCGGCGCAGTTGGCACACGCACCGCTACTAGACCGCGTTGGAATTTTTATAAAGCGGATTATGAATTGCTATATTCAATGTTAGCATCTACTGATTGGACCGATATATTTGAGCAGAGCGATGTGGAAGATATGTTGAATTTATTTTATGACAAACTTAATGATATTTTAGATGCAAGTGTTCCTAGGAAAACAGGTACTGTCAAACAGCGATATATTTACCCCCAATGGTACACCAGAGATATAATAGAAAACTTAAAAATTAAAACAAGACTACATAAAATATATAAAACAACTAAATTAAATAGTGATTACGACGAATATTCGAAATATAGAGCACATGTTAAAAAAACAATAGAATAAATATATAGAATAATTGCACGCAAACAGCATCAAAATAAGATTCAATGTCAGTTCGCGAAAGACCCTAAGTCATTTTGGCAATACATACGATCGCAGAAAAGTACAACGAGTAGACAGGACATTATAAAGGACGGTCAGTATCTGTCAGACGAGGAGTGTGCTGAGCAGTTCGCGACTTATTTTGAGTCGGTATATAGTAGTGTGCCGCCACGACTAGACTCAGAAGTGGCGGCAGCGGAAGCGGAGAACACTGGTAGTACATACGTGCGAATTCATAATCTAAGTCTTAGGGAAGTTAGAAGTGCACTCGACCGCCTCAAGCCTAAGCGATCTGCGGGCCCGGATGGTATACCAGCTTTTCTTTTTAAAGATTGTGGTAGGGTACTCGCGGAACCGTTACTTTATATATTTAACGCCTGTCTTCATTCTGCGAAGTTCCCAGCTCGGTGGAAGATTACGCGAGTCATTCCAGTGCCCAAAGGCAGGGCGGGATCTGACATCGGTGGGTATAGGCCGGTGGCGGTGTTGTCGGCGCCGGCAAAGGTGTTCGAGTCTGCCATTCAGCGCTGTATGCAAGAGCAAGTGCGCGGACAGTTATCGGATGCTCAGCACGGATTCCGGCCAGGGCGCAGCACTGCTACCAATCTCCTTGATTTCATGGGACGCGTGGTGGTGGTGGTAGATGCTGGGGTGGAGGTGGACGCAGCTTATTTTGACTTCAGAAAAGCTTTTGACACCGTCGACAATGAAATCTTACTGCGGAAGCTCGCAGAGGTCGGATGTACCCGGCATCTATTGCGGTTCTTCACCAGTTACATGCAAGGCAGACAGCAGTATGTGGACTGGAACGGATATGAATCCGACTTATATTACACCTGGTCGGGTGTGAGTCAGGGCACCAACTTGGGCCCTCTAGAATTCATAATAATGATAAACGACTTGCCAGAAGTCATAAGACATGGCTGTTGTTTATTATTTGCTGATGACCTCAAGTTGCTGCTTGAGATTAGGTCCGAGTCTGATTGCAGGCACCTACAGGAAGACATTGATCGAATAGTACAATGGAGTCATGAAAACAAGCTGAACTTCAAAGTATCCAAGTGCTCGTTGATGAGTTTCACTCGTGCTCGTGCACCTCTGCTCTATGAGTACGTGGTGGACGCGGCGCCAATGCAGCGAGTCACGGAGGTGCGAGACTTGGGTGTTTTCATGACTCCCGATCTGACATTCCGTGAGCATACAACCAGGATCTGTAAGAAGGCGTACAGAAACTTGGGTTTTTTTTCTGAGACAGACATAAAGTTTCACAAACATCACAGCAGTTAGGGTCCTGTATGATGCACTAGTCAGGAGTTATCTGGAACATAGTGCGGTCATATGGGCTCCACATGAAACTAAGTACTCTGTAATGTTGGAGCGCGTTCAGAATAAGTTCACGCGCCATTTGTATAGGAAACTATATGGGGTATATCCGTTCTACCCACTGATGTATCCCACTCTGTTTGTCCTGGGCATGGTTGGCTATAATCAACTGCATGTCCGACGGGAGTTTACGCTGGTCGCCTACTTGGTGAAGGTGCTTCGTGGAGTGGAGAGTAACCCAGGAGTATTGCAGCGCTTGAGTCTGTGTGTGCCGGACCGCTACGTGTGGAGGCGGCGCAGCCCGCCACTGCTACTGGTACCTACAGCCAGAACTAACCTGCTTGCCAAGGCACCCCTTACCAGAGGTATCCATACCATCAACGACCTTCAAACCCAGATTGATGTGTTTACATGTTGTTTGAGTGAATTTGCAAGGGTATTACTATTTATATTATGCTACAAGCAAAATAACACTTAATTTCTGTTTTATATTGTGTTTGTGTTTATGTTTGTGCTATGTTTATGTTTATGTACTTTTTTTTATTTTTTAACTTGGTAAAATTATCAAATAAGTCCTCCCACTCCGGGCAGGGTGGGAGGGACTGTCAGACTTTTACTGACTAAAATCCACGGTGTTCCTTCAATAACCCTTTACATACCGAGGCCACGGTAACGGGATGAGTCCCACGACCCCGGCAGGCTTCGGCCCTCTGCAGAGGGGGCCTCGTCATGTTGCTGACGCTCTTTGAGGCGCGCGTGGAACACGACGCGCCGTCGACCCGGGCATGGTCCATGGTCGGACAGCGAGTTGCCCTTTACTCGCTGTCCGCATGCCCGCGCCTACGGTGGCCGGAGATCGTCGGCCGACGTCCGACGCCGTGGGCGTCTACCACTGCGGCTGGGCTGGAGGGAGGACGCCATCCTCTCCCTCTCGCGGCCCGCCTCCTCCTTCGGAAGCATGACTGCTTCGCAGAAGGAGGCGACCGCTTCCCACTCCCTCTCGCCCCGCAGCATGGCCTCGACCAATGCCGGGCGCGAGAGGTCTCCGCCTATCGCCGCCGTGAGGACACGTCGGTGCTCTGCCCAGGCGGGGCAGTCTTGCACCGTGTGCTCTACGGTGTCCTCAGGGCGACCCTCGCAGTGGTGACACCCAGACGTTTCCTCCTTTCCCATCAGACACAGGTACCTCCCGAAACTTCCGTGTCCGGTGAGGACCTGCGTCATGCGGTAGGTCAGGACGCCGTGACGCCGATCTAGCCACTCCTCAAAGAGGGGTCTTACCGCCGCAATTGCGGCGTGCCCGGCCGTCGGTTGTGACAGTCGTTCCCTCCATACTGCCCTGAGATCGCGCCGGAGCTCTTCCCGCCGCGCCTCGACTTCTCGAGGCAGCGGGGATACGCCCCGGCGCTGCGCCTCCACGCGCCATTCATAGACGCGCTGGAGGGCAGTCGCCTCCAGATCCCAGGGCAGCAATCCGGCAAGGAGGTTGGCCGATTCGCCGGCGATCGTGCGGTATCCCCGGATCATTCGGATAGCCATGACCCTCTGGCATGCGACCAACTTTAGTGGTCGCGTCCGGATGCACAGGGCCCACACTGGGGACCCGTAGAGGGCCATGGACCGCACGATGTTTATGTACTTAAGTAATTATGTTTTGCTGTGTTTTGTGTTTTGGTGGTATAATAATTTAATGATGTTGTTAGTGTTAATTTTATTTCTAATTTGGTTTTTTAAGCATATAGTTTAAGTTTTTAACTGTCGCATTAGGGTAAACCCTGTAATGATAGTTTAAGCTGTTATAAATAAATAAATAAATAATTCTCTTCGTTCTTCTTAATTTGAAATATTCGGTCTCTGGTATCAATGTATTGAAAATTCTAATATGCTCCACACATGTACACATAGGATTAGAAAACCCTTGCTATATCTATCGTTTGTTATCATCCAAAGAAGCCGTGTACTTGGTAATACCCTTTAAATTACACGTTGTATATATGTGTGTACTGTGTATGTAGGTTATTACTTATGTATTGTATATAAGTGAATAGTATGGACTACCCGCGTATTTATTTTCTCCTGCTATGTCAAATCCATCCAAAAGTTGTCTGTAAAAGATCGCTATTAGCGATAAGACCGCCCATTGTAACACCCTTTAGTTTCTAAGTCCTCATTTAATTCGGTTATGGTGTACAATAAAGAGTATATCTATCTATCAGTCCTAAAGATGGTAGGATTTGCGGCTGGCGCAGTAATATCTGGATACGCACTGTGAGGTTTGGGTCGAGCCCGTGCGAATGTCTGAAAGGCCTTGGCGAGGACTTTGATCAGTAGTGAGACATCAACGGCAATTTGAAGTTTGAAGATCCAATAGCCTAATGGGTAAGGTGTCGGATTTGTAATCGAGATGTCGGGGGTTCGAACTCAACCCATTACACTATTGCTGTGAACCCGCTTCAAGCATATTTAGCTTAGTTGGAGGGCTTAACAAGATTGCTAGTAGATAATGTGGATTCTACCTATGTTGCTAGTTCTCTTACATAAAAAACGGCCAAATTCGTGTCGAACACATGCGGTGTAGGGTTCCGTAGTTTACTACAACGCCAAGTGCGAGTCGGATAAGCTAATCGAGAGTTGCGTACCATGCTTTAAGAATAATAAACTACTCGGTTTTTAACTGACTTAAAAAAAGGAGGAGGTTCTCAATTCGTCTTGAACTTTTTTTTTTACGTATGTATAACTCGCAGCTGGCTGGACCGATTTGAAAAATTCTTTTTTATTTGAAAGGGTATACTTTCTAGTTGGTTTCATTGTCGTCACGTTTGGATCTGATGATGGAATCATGGAGAAATCGAGGGAACTTTTCAAATATTATAGGCATACCTATAGCGTTTTGGATATTTCTTATAGTATCTTGTGCAGTTGCTCTCGAAAAGCACCATTTGAGGAAGTGGAACTGATGATGAAGACCACAGATGGCCACCGAAACTACTCAATAATAAGTATTTCGTGGATTGCGGTTAGATAACTTGAATATAGATGTTAAGCACTTTATGCTCGTCAGAATGCATATGGTGAAGTAGAGCTGATGGTGATGTACCAGGTGAACTCCTCAAAAATTAACGGCTCTGCACCGTGAAAAGCAATATTTTGTAAATGGTGATAAGTGGTTGACATTTTGGCTTTTGTAACTAGATAAATTACAAACCGACCCACTAAAAAGCGTGAAAAAACTCGACACCAGTGTTGTCTTTGGGTATTGTGTTATTTAGTTACTGTTTAGACAGGCAGTTGTTTGTAGAAAATCCTGGTACTCTCATAGGCTGGGTGCGTTTTGAGTTTAAAAAATAAAATAAAAGAAGCCTTTATTGTCTTGGAATCAACAATTATCTTTTTTTTTCTTTTTAAAAACTAGCAATGTGGATAGAATTCACATTACTAGCAATTTTGTTAACCCCTCCAACTAAGCTAATGCTTGTGTCTGGAGTGGGTTCACGTTGATAGTGTAATGGGTGGGATTCGAACCCGCGACATCTCGATCACGAGTCCGACATCTTATCCATTAGGCTATTGACGCTTTTAATATAATAATAATTATCTTACAACAACTTAATGCCTATTTCTATACACTTGCCCTTATCATATTTTTTATTTAATACGTCGGCTGGCTGTCTGTTCCTTTTCCCAGTTTGTCTTTCGACAAAGGCCTCGTCCAAGGCTCCCCACTTCACCCTATCCACTCGTCTGAGTATAAAGGCATTACCCATTTAAATTTTACCCATTATAATCATTGGAAACACTACATGTACCCCATGATCATTATTACATAAATATTATAAAACAAAGTATTCCGCATCGTCTATCTATTCGCGATAAACTCATAAACTGCAAAACAGGTTTTCATGCAGTTTCCACGAATAGAGCAATTCATGAAGAATTTTCAGGTGTAGGTACCTATAATTCATTAAAGTTTTATGTAAGTTGTCTGATAATTACAAATGTTGCAGATATCGGAAAAAGTCAGAACGAATGGTTGGTTTAACGGCGTGCGCCACGTAAACTAAAAGAGAGATATCAAAACAATGTTCTGTATAATGGTGGCTCCACATTAGTGCCGTGAAGCCCCGTAAACAGGCGTGAAAAAATATGGATGGTTTTCGCGGGGTTCACGCGCATTCACGCCTGTTGCCCGATCATTGTCGGTATTTTGTCCCGCAACAAGGGGATCGCGTCCCCTTCGCGCGGCGTTCACGCGTACACATCCACATTCACGGACCCAGGCCAGTTTACTCTGGACTATAAAGGCGAACGGATGTACGCAGTAGTATGATATCAGGCATCAGTCAGTTTAATAACATCATCATGGACATCAGATTGAAGTATCCCGTGAATGTGGAGGGAACGACTTGTGCCGTGAATTCACGGCACTAATGTGGAGCCGCCATAACACCACAATTATATACATGTTCAAAAATTCCTTCATTAAAATCCGCAACATCATGAATACGTATCTCTTAAGGTTCATACACAATAACTGTTTTATCTCTTTAATATGATTCAACTGAATAGTTTAGAAGATATCACTGATTCAAAATTGCGTGCAAAAATTACTTATAAAATAAATTGCTTATAAAATACGAGTGCAAAGCCGGGGCATTTTGGTAGTGTTAAAATAAATAAGACGTTCGCGTTAATGGATTGTTACATTCCCTTCCTAACTTTTACGATATCAATTCTCTGTTAGATTTATTTTTCATGATAACATTTAGCAGGTTGGTACTAAAACCTAGTTTATGTTTATTAAATGGTTGGTAAACAGATCTTAGTCTAAGACCCTTGAAGACCTAAACGCTGTTTGTTTATTCTGTAGGAGAAAGCTTCTGAGAAAACCCTTTTTAATACTAATTTGTGAATAAAATAAAATGTAGATAATTCGAGTGTTTGGTACATTACAGTTGAGTGAATTTAAGTTGAGGAATTTATAAAAGCTTAAAGAAAATAAATATTGAAAGCCCTATTTCTTTTGGCACAGGCTTTTTCTATTCTTTTAGCACAGGCTTTTACTAAGTCCTTTCAGGATTCATTTCCTGAGCACTTGAACCCTTGCGGTAGCCAGTTTACAAAAATAAATACACGAGCCATCTGTGAGTTGGCCTCACACACGAAGAGATAGATAGATATATTCTTTACCATAACAGTAAAACAATAAGAACTTTACAACTAAAAAGGGTGATACAATGGGCGGTCTTATCGCTAAAAGCGATCTTTTACAGACAACCTTAAGACGGATTTGACACCCAGGAGAAAATAAATACGTGGGAAGTTCACGGTTCATAGGGTCCTTTTACCGTATTACTATTTTTAATTGTGTAAACCATCGAGAGGTAAGTCCGTGGGTTGTTGACCTCTGAACAAATCAAGTTTCCTCCGGCCCTGAAAACACGAAACTGTTGGATGTCATTTGTAGGTCTTTGACATTCGTTACGTGTCACCATAGTTGTGTAATGGCTAAGTAGAAGAAGATATAGTGTAAACTGTTGACCTACCTGTTCCGTTTCATGGAAACTCTAAAAGGCTTTAAAAAACTTCAGACAAAATTTAGTATACAGTATGTTAACTAACAGAGGGCGTTCCCGTTAACCCGCAATAGTATAAGGACATCAATTAGATCGCCGCACACGCGGCCCGTCATTCATAAATAAATTTCGACGTTGCCGTCCTTCAAGTACGCGTGTACAGATGTTTCTTTTACGTATCAATTTAACATTTTTAGTGAATATTTTAATATTATAAAATAATAAAAATTGTACAAGTGCGAGTCGGACTCGCCCATGAAGGGTTCCGTAGTAACTATAATAATATAATATACTTAATAGTAATTATATATATTATCTATATATATAAAAGAAAGTCGTGTTAGTTACACCACTTATAACTCAAGAACGGCAGAACAGATTTGGGTGAAAATTGGTATGGAGGTAGCTTAGAGCCAGGAGACGGACATAGGATAGCATAGGATTTATATCCCGGAATTCCCACGGGATCGGGATTTAAGCGGGAAAAACATCCCACGCGAACGAAGAAGAAATGGAGAGTAGGGTAGGGGTAGGGTTGGTGTAGGGTAGGGTTAGGGTAGGGGTAGGGTAGGGGTAGGGTAGGGGTAGGGTAGGGGTAGGGTAGGGGTAGGGTAGGGGTATGGTAGGGGTAGGGTAGGGGTAGGGTAGGGGTAGGGTAGGGGTAGGGTAGGGGTAGGGTAGGGGTAGGGTAGGGGTAGGGTAGGGGTAGGGTAGGGGTAGGGTAGGGGTAGGGTAGGGGTAGGGTAGGGGTAGGGTAGGGGTAGGGTAGGCGTAGGGTAGGGGTAGGGTAGGGGTAGGGTAGGGGTAGGGTAGGGGTAGGGTAGGGGTAGGGTAGGGTTAGGGTAGGGGTAGGGTAGGGGTAGGGTAGGGGTAGGGTAGGGGTAGGGTAGGGTAGGGGTAGGATAGGGGTAGGGTATCGGTTGGGTAGGGGTAGGATACCACGCGAACGAAGTCGTGGCGGGTCAGCTAGTATATGAAATATATTTTGAAAATAACTATCAGGGGGTGATTAGGGATCGATACTAATGCCAAAAATGCAATCAGTAAAATTTTTGTCTGTCTGTCTGTCTGTCTGTCTGTCTGTCTGTATAACCGTTATAGAAACAAAAACTACTCGACGGATTTTAACGAAACTTGGTACAATTATTTTTCATACTCCTGAGCTGGTTATAGTATACTTTTCATCACGCTACAATCAATAGGAGCAGAGCAGTGAAGGGAAATGTTGGGAAAACGGGAGAAGTTACTCCATTTTTTAAGCTTCCGTCGCAAGTGCAACCTTAATGGTTAAAGCTACACAGAAATCATTTATGACGGAAATGTTCTCCTTAAAATTATATAAAATGACTGACTGCTAAACTGACTAAAACTGACTAAAAGTTTTAAATAATAGGTTGGGGAAAAAGCTTCTTCGCATTTTTTAAGAAACATCAAAACATTTTTTAATACAGTTTATTTACATATGACTAAAGTATGTAGTGTAGCGTAAAACCGCTACGGTTAAAACCTCCTCCAATCCTAATCCAAACTTTTCAATAAAAAATTTTTTCTTCATAGCTGTTATTCACATTTGAACCAGGAATCGTGAAAAAATCGTCGGTTGTTTGCCTTTTGACGGCGTCATTACATTTTTGGGACCCGATAAGTGATGGTCGACCTTATTTTTTGTGATTAATATCGAAATTATGAAGTGAAAGTTTTTTTTCTGTTGGTGTAAACCCAATAAAAAATATAAAGTGTCCTAGCAAAAGTATAGTCTGTGGGTGATTTTCTGGTTAATTTGGTATGTATTGTCGTCTTTTTTCTTTTCGATCCATTTCGCACTAGTTTCATAATTAATCAAAGATTCAGCTTGCATCGGTGGTCTGAAGTTTCTTTTTTGTTTAGATCCCGTTACAAGCCAATTTTTGGCTCCACCCTACGGGCAAGCGACGTCGGTTATCGACGACGGAGGTCGGGGCGCTCTCGCCCGATATCCGAGCACATCCTGTGCCTGAGACGTCCATCTCAAAGGCCTGAAGAGAGTACGAGGTAGATGCGGACTCCGCAGCGCAGTGGCTCCGTGATTTCTACGTTACTTCCCACAGTCGTGTTCAGCCGTCCAGGAATTACCGAGTTTTCGCAGCAGGAGTTCTATTTTAAATAGTGCACTTAATTTGTATATTTCTAATCTAAAAATTCTCACGTCAAAAACTCTTTCTAACCTAAGGCCTATCAAGACGCGTTGGATGCTCTTAGTGTTTTTGTAATTAAAATTACTAATAATGCGTATTCGCCTAGCTATAACCGATTGCAATCGATTTTTTGTTAGGTAAGTTAAAAATATTTGCATAATACTTTCGATAACATTCTTTTTCTTCCCGCTAAGTTAACCCACGCCATCACTGAAAGGTTCCCAATAATAACTAATATTTAACTTTTTTATATTTTTTAGTTAAGTACTTGTTTTCTATCTTTTCCTTTTAATCAAAATTAAACGTTTTAAGTAGCGGTTTGTGTTTTACTGTGCACTTAATTTTATTTACGCTACAATATGGCGCCCGAATTAAAGTAAGTTTGCATATTAATTATTACTAAAATACCTTTTTTTTTTTTGTTATCTCGTGTGTGGTTGCTCTTGAGAGCAATCTTTAATTTTCATCTTTCTTGTTGTGAGTTTCAGGTTTTAGAATTGGTCAGATACCCGTATGGAAGTTAAAAGGATTACCTGTCTTGAATGTTTTCCCGATTCATACGACTGGACTATGGAATTGCTAACTGAATTTATGTTCTTTGCTAAATTGTGTGATGTTTGTGAAATTCAATTTTAAAGATTAACTTTGTAACTATACCCAATTTCCAATTCTTTTATTTTCTCCCAAAATATATGTATCTATCCCGAGTTTTATTTTATCCCAGTAGGTAGCGGTAGTTAGTTTCCCGTAGAGTGTGTTTGATGTGTGGATGGTTAGGCATCGTGACCAAAGGTAAGCTTTTTGAATGGTCGTGTGCTAGTGTCTACCTTTTTTATTTTTTAGCCCGTCTGTTTGCTTTTCTGCTATTTGCTAGTATCTGTTTTTGTTGGATTCTTAGCCCAGCGGATTCCTTTGACGTTCATTTTGTTGTCTTCTTCCCGTATCGATATTACGGCACGATATCTAACGATTTCCTGCTAAGTCCCGCTCTCTTTCATTTAATCTATTTCTATTTTGTGTTTAAAAATGTCCGAAGAAGGTTCTATCGGTGAGACTCCTTTACACGAAAGTATTATTATTTCTAGACCTCCTCCCATTCCACCTAGGCCCACTCCGGGTACTAGTCGTTCTAACTTACCTTCTCCTATGAAATCCGAGGACTGTCCCGGTTACCTTCTAAAACGATTTTCGCTAAGAAAATGGAACATAAATTATACTGGAGATACCAGTGTTCGAAATTTTTTCACCAGTATCGAAGAAGAGAAGGATTCAGACGACATAACTGACAGATATCTGCTTAAACGCTTCCACGAAGTGTTATCCGGTCGCGCCTTGAATTATTATAGGTCAATCCGTCGACCTGATATGACTTACCCCGAATTAAAAGAAAATTTCTTCAATACATTCGGAGAAATTGATTTCGAGTTTAAAACCGGTCAACAAGTTAGAAATACAAAACAGAAATCAGATCAACCTGTTTTACATTTTGTGCATCAGATTTCTCAATTGAATGGTACATTACGTAAACCAGTCGATAAATCTGAACTATTAGAAATTATCACTCACAACATGCATCCTAGATATTTTCCATGCTTATCGATACATAAATTTACTGACTTAGATGCGCTCATTGACACTGCATCGCATTTTGAAAGTTTTTTGCCCAAATCTACAAAATTAGTTTCAAGCGCAACAAATCAATCACAAATCTGTCCAAAATGCAATAAAACGGGACACCCCTATCGTACTTGCCCTGATTTCCCTGGTATGCTATGTTTTAAATGCCGCACACCTGGTTTTATAACTCGTGATTGCCCAAAATGCAATCCAAAAAATGTTTAGCCCACCGGCGACACGCATTACGCCGTACAGTGTCACCGGTGATAGCGTCCGATTCGTCTGATAACCGTCCTTTCATCGAGATCATATTGTGTAACCGGGTCGTTAAAGCCCTACTTGACTCTGGTGCACAAATGTCCCTTATTAGTGATTGTTTAACCCAACAACTGGGTATTTCTTTAAAATCAAACGTTCAGTGCCCACGTGTTATTTCCGCTAATAACTCTCCTATTGATATTTTAGGAACTATCTTTCTCCCAGTTAAGTTTAATGGTACGACTTTTGTCCACGAATTTTTAGTAGCACGTTCTATGTCTTCTTCAGTTATTTTAGGTATCGAATTTTGGAATAAGTTCGGTTTGACTTCAGTTTTTAGTCAAGCTTTTAACAAAAATATCAAAGGTAATATGTACCTTCCTCCCGACTCTAATTCCCTACCTCCTGACTCACATACCCTTCCCTCTGACTCTCAATCCCTTCCTCAGATTAATTGCATTAGCGAGGTTCGATACATTTACCCTCGTAACGTTTTATTACCAGACCAAGAGCTAAAGTTACAACGGGTCATTGAGGAATTCGATGTCATTTCATCCGATAAAGTTGGCCTTGGTAAGACTACTTGGCTATCACACAAAATAAACACTACTGGACCACCAATTAGACAACGTTTTTACCCTCTTTCACCTGTTAAGTTAAAGTTGCTCAATGAGGAAATCGATAAGATGCTGGAGATGGGTGTCATTCGTCCCTCACGTTCTCCATGGGCCAGTCCTGTTGTGATGGTTACCAAAAAGGACGGTTCTGTACGTTTTTGCGTTGATAGTAGGAAATTGAATAGCGTTACTACTAGAGATTCTTATCCGCTCCCCCGTATTCACGATATTCTTGACAACCTTCGAGGTGCAAGGTATATAAGTTCTCTTGATTTTAGGAGTGCATTTTGGCAGATTCCTCTCGCTGATGATGAGAGTTGTGAAAGAACCGCTTTCATAGTTCCACAACGAGGTTTATTTGAGTTCGTCAGAATGCCATTTGGTCTCACGAATGTAGCTTCCGAGATGCAGCGCCTTACTGATATGATCGTCAATTTTGAATTCACTTCGACCAGTGATAATTGCGTTTTCGGTTACGTCGATGATCTAATCATAATATCAAAAGACTTTGATAGTCACCTCTAGCTCCTTAGAAAAGTACTAGACCGTCTCAAGGAGGCCGGTTTAACTATTAACCTAAAAAAATGCGAGTTCTGTAAAAGCGAATTGAAATATTTGGGTTATATCATTAACGAAAAGGGTTTACAAACTGATCCCAGCAAGCTCGATGCTATTAGGGATTATCCCGCTCCTACTACAGCTAAGTCACTACGTGGTTTTATTGGGTTATGCTCATATTATAGGCGTTTTGTTGAGGGTTTTTCTTCTATAATAGCTCCAATCACTGCCCTTATAGGAAAAAAGAAGGGTCGTGACCCTATAAGTTGGGATGATGCCGCCGATCAAGCATTCCTAAAATTAAAGGATGCGCTCATCAATACTCCCGTTATGGCATGTCCAGATTTCTCGAAGCCCTTCATTTTGCAATGTGATGCGTCAGCTGTTGGTCTTGGTTCAGTTCTTTCTCAAAAGTTCGATGGTGTTGAACATCCTATCGCTTATTATTCACGCTTATTCTCAAAAGCAGAACGCAATTATAGTACAACTGAACGTGAACTTTTATCCGTTCTTGATTCCATTAAGCATTTTCGCTGTTATTTAGATGGAATGAAGTTTTCTGTTATAACCGATCATATGGCCTTGAAATGGCTCCTCACACTATGTAATCCCTCAGGGCGTTTGGCGCGATGGGCTACTGTGATTTCCCAATACACGTTTGATATCATTCATCGCAAAGGGTCGCAACACGTCGTTCCAGACGCTTTATCTAGAATGTACGTGAGTCCGCTTACATTCGATCAAGGACCTGACCATACCAATGATAGATGGTATAAAAAGGTGTATTTAGGGGCTCGTGACTCCCCTCAAACGTTTCCAGCATACGCCATTCGGAACGGTGTTCTGTTAAGACGCATGCCAATCACTAACCCATTGTGCTCTGATCCTTGGCGCGTAGTTTTACCCGTTGAAAAAGTTAAATCCGCTATATGGGAAGCTCATAATAATCCTCTCTCTATACATCCTGGAGTTTCAAAGACTTATTTTAAGCTCAAGGATAACTTTTACTGGCCAAATATGTTTCGAGATGTTTCTGAGACTTTAAGGCAATGTGAGGTTTGTAAAGCTTATAAGATCGCGAATTCCCAACCACGTGGTCATATGTGTTATCCAAAGGAAGTTTCTTTACCTTTACAAATGATTTCTATCGACGTTATTGGACCGCTTCCAATCGCTTATTATGGGTTCAAATACATTTTATCTATGGTCGATGTTTTTTCTAAATATGTTTGGTTAGTGCCCCTTAAAAGGATTGACGCCAATTCAGTTATAAAAGCTTTGGAATCTGAAATATTTTTTAACTTCGGAGTTCCACGGTCTATTCTCTGTGATAATGCTACCGTTTTTCGTAGTAATCAGTTTTTAAACTTTCTTAGATCGTTTCGCATTGAATCCCCTACATATACCCCTTATGACACTCCACAAGCAAACACGGTAGAACGTTATAACCAAAGTGTCGTTACTTGTTTGAGCATATTGGTTGGCGAGAACCAAAGGAATTGGGCTAAATTGTTACCCAAGGTCAAACTTTACCTCAATTCATGTATTAATTTAGCCACAGGGTTTACGCCAAACTTTCTCATATTCGGTAGAGAAGTCTGTATGGATTCATCGCGTGCGAATAACCAGACTCTAAGCACTAATTTAGCTGAAAGTCGGGAACAACACGCGAGTAATCTGACTTCGCTCGCCGAGATTTACGCAAAAGTAGCGGACAATCTTTCTTCTGCTTTTCTCCGTAATTCGCGAAATTACAATACGAACCGGACGGCTATTACACTTAATGCCGGCGACATTGTATGGAGGCGTAATTTTTCAAAATCGTCAGCTGCTGAATACTTTACAGGAAAGCTTGCTCCTCGTTTCATTAAATGTCGTGTGATCAGAGTCATCTCCATGACTACATATGTCCTACAAGACTGTGATTCTCATCATATTGGACAATATCATATAAAAGACATACTTAAATGAATTAATTTGTTCCATATTCTTAACTTAATCAGCATTACTTATGTTAGGCCATTAGTTTTCAATTAACGACAACTCTTTTATTATTTCGACCCTCATTCCTCCCTGGAGTTAATATTTATTCATAACCATTTCCTCTCATTAGGCGTCGTATTTTTGATTTTGATTTAAGGTCCACCCTCTTCAACTTAACCCTCTCTCTTTAACTTAACCTTCTAACTTATCCCTCTATAACTTAAGCTCTTAAATTCAGTCTTGAGTCGTGTTTGACTTTGAGTCGTGTTTGACTTTGAGTCGTGTTTGACTTTGAGTCGTGTTTGACTTTGAGTCGTGTTTGACTTTGAGTCGTGTTTGACTTTGAGTCGTGTTTGACTTTGAGTCGTGTTCGACTTTGAGTCGTGTTTGACTTTGAGTTGTGTTTGACTTTGAGTCGTGTTGGACTTTGAGTCGTGTCTCACTTCGAGTTTTTATCTGACTTCGAGCTTTTGTGTTCGACTTCGTGTTTTTGTTTGACTTCCTTTGAGTTTTCGTCGTATTTTTAAGTTATTTCTTAATCTCAACTCTTATTTGTTTCGTGTTGATTATTGTTCTTTGTTCCTATATATATTTAAGAATATTACTCTAGATCTATCGTTTGTTTTTCTATTCTAATGTAGGTTTAGGAGACGCATCTGAAGCTCGCACTGTTAACGTCTAAACTGGAGGCCGGCTTTCAATTTTATTCAGTATCAGCTGCACTTCGATGTTGTTGATTTGATGTATTTAGTTTAAAGTTAGTTAGGCTAGTTTATTTAATTTGTATATTATGGTTTTCACTCTTGGTTGATGCTATCCCTTTTGTGTTGTCAGTCTGTTATTGTGTTTTCAATCTGTTGTTGTGTTTTCAATCTGTTGTTGTGATGTCAATCTGTTATAGCGTTGTCACCCTCTCACTGGGTTGATACATTCACTTGGGTTGATCTCTCACCTTTCTTTTAGGGTTGTCAACCACCTTTCTTTTAGGGTTGTCACTCACCTTTCCTTTAGGGTTGCCACTCACCTTTAGGGTTGCTACTCTCAATTTTTTTTACTGGGAATGGGGTACTGTAGCGTAAAACCGCTACGGTTAAAACCTCCTCCAATCCTAATCCAAACTTTTCAATAAAAAATTTTTTCTTCATAGCTGTTATTCACATTTGAACCAGGAATCGTGAAAAAATCGTCGGTTGTTTGCCTTTTGACGGCGTCATTACATTTTTGGGACCCGATAAGTGATGGTCGACCTTATTTTTTGTGATTAATATCGAAATTATGAAGTGAAAGTTTTTTTTCTGTTGGTGTAAACCCAATAAAAAATATAAAGTGTCCTAGCAAAAGTATAGTCTGTGGGTGATTTTCTGGTTAATTTGGTATGTATTGTCGTCTTTTTTCTTTTCGATCCATTTCGCACTAGTTTCATAATTAATCAAAGATTCAGCTTGCATCGGTGGTCTGAAGTTTCTTTTTTGTTTAGATCCCGTTACAAGCCAATTTTTGGCTCCACCCTACGGGCAAGCGACGTCGGTTATCGACGACGGAGGTCGGGGCGCTCTCGCCCGATATCCGAGCACATCCTGTGCCTGAGACGTCCATCTCAAAGGCCTGAAGAGAGTACGAGGTAGATGCGGACTCCGCAGCGCAGTGGCTCCGTGATTTCTACGTTACTTCCCACAGTCGTGTTCAGCCGTCCAGGAATTACCGAGTTTTCGCAGCAGGAGTTCTATTTTAAATAGTGCACCTAATTTGTATATTTCTAATCTAAAAATTCTCACGTCAAAAACTCTTTCTAACCTAAGGCCTATCAAGACGCGTTGGATGCTCTTAGTGTTTTTGTAATTAAAATTACTAATAATGCGTATTCGCCTAGCTATAACCGATTGCAATCGATTTTTTGTTAGGTAAGTTAAAAATATTTGCATAATACTTTCGATAACATTCTTTTTCTTCCCGCTAAGTTAACCCACGCCATCACTGAAAGGTTCCCAATAATAACTAATATTTAACTTTTTTATATTTTTTAATTAAGTACTTGTTTTCTATCTTTTTCCTTTTAATCAAAATTAAACGTTTTAAGTAGCGGTTTGTGTTTTACTGTGCACTTAATTTTATTTACGCTACAGTAGGTAACATTTTGTTCGGTAATTTTTTTTGCCATCTTCTGGGTAGGGACATGATCCCATTGCTATAGAAATTTTGGGACTTCTGATCAAAATACCGCGACAAGTGGTTTTGGCAGTCCTCTCGTGATGTTAACCTGACACTGCCTACAGAATTCTGAAGAGACCGAAACAGGTAGAAATCTGAAGGTGCGAGGTCAGGACTATACGGTGGATGCATTAACACCTCCCAGACAAACTCTCTTAATTTTTGCTGAGTGGCTAAAGATGTGTGAGGTCTAGCGTTATCATGATGAAAAACCACACCCCTTCTGTTGATTAATTCCGGTCGCTTTCTCTCAACTTCTTGCTTTAATCTCATCAGTTGTTGTTTGTCGTAGTAGAGTTCAGAATCGATAGTCCTGCCTGGTGGTAACAGCTCATAATGAATAATGCCCTTCCAATCCCACCACACACAGCATCACCTTGTTGCGAGTTAACCCGGGTTTCGCCACAGTCTATGAAGCCTGACCGGCCTTTAACCACGACCTTTTTCGCACGTTCTTGTCATACATGATCTACTTTTCATCACCAGTTATCAGCTTTTTTAAAAATGGTTCGGTTTCATTACGTCGTAATAAAAAATCACAAATGAGTACACGGTTCATTAGGTTTCTTTCAGTGAGCTCGTGAGGTACCCAAATATTGAGCTTTTTTGTGTGGGTAAACAGTTCTGGCGCATTTGAAAAAAACTGGGTGTATTTTTCAAATGCGCCAGAACTGTTTTGTGGTCAATTCCCAGTTCTTCAGCTACGTCGTAACTACTGATCTTGCTCCACTTTTTAAAAAATGGCATCCATTTTATCCGTCATAGGGCGACCAGAGCGACGTGCATCTTTGACATCAAAATTTCCGGATTGAAAACGCTTAAACCAAAGGAGAATGCCGAGGCTTCCTTCAACACTCGGCCAGAACCGACAAAGATGAACTATATATCATAAAAAAGGAAAATAATTATAGAATTTCACTATATAATTTGTTTTCTATAAGAAGCACACCAAAAAAAGTTATAGTTCTTTGAAATTGACCACCTAATACTTCTAATTTTAACGATAACATGAAATAAACTATTAAATGATTGAATAATTAATACTGAATTCAGTTTCAACAGCCACGGTAGTCGTTAGTAATACAGAAATCGGGGTCCGGTAACAGAGCAATAAACAACACAAAACTTAAAAAACACGCAAGACACTTCGTCGCTCGTCATAAAACGCGGGAGAAATAAAACTTTTGACAATTGTCAGTGACAACTACAAGATTAAGTGTTACCAGCACTATATAACTATTCTAAACTGTATCAATAATTGAATTGAATTATTTTAAATTATTATAAAATGGTCAAAAATATAACTTAACATTATTTATTATTATAAGAATTAAGAGGACTTTTGTAAGTAATCAATTCACTTACGTAGGTTCATAAATATATTAATGTAATCGATTTGCAAGTGCAATTTCGTATCGATATTATTTTATTTTGGTATTGGCAACATTTCTAATTAAAATTGTAGATGGAAAACGTGTTGATAAATTGAATAACTATTTAAAATTACTTTTAAACGGTGTACTTCTACAGATTTTATTTATACTCTATAATTCTTACTATTTTATATAATGAATTATCATTAATTTAGAAAGTCTGTCGGACGCTACATGATTTGTGAGCCGAAACTTGGCATTCTCTTTTATGCTACTCTCACAGAAACCGCACTAGGTCCATAAACATCGCAATTTTTTTTCGCGGCTTGCGTTGCATACCTTTTTTGTAGTAAAATTTTAAAATGTTTCGAATTTCTTCATTAGATTCACTCATCTTGACAGTATGAAAAACAAATGAAAATCACACATTTTCCTAATTTGAATTTGGGATTATGTTCTTTAAAATTTAAACTTTCAATGATACTAAAACCAGCCAGATACAAATAGTATAGCCAAAGAGATTTTGTTACAAGTTCATACATACTATAATGCGAAAAGACTTTTTCCCCAACCTTATATTATAATTAAGATCATCATATTTATGCATGTCCGTAGCAGCCGACAACCTTCAAGTTTGACCAGCGAGATACCAAACAAAAAAATTTTATTCAATGCTAGCAATTTGCAATGTCTATACAAATATTATAAAGAGGTAAAATTTGTTTGTAAGTTTGTATGTAGGGTGATCTCCGGAACTAATGTTAGAGGTTATAAGGTATTTGTGAATGCTATAAATTATTTCAAAATTCACGCGGTTGAAGTCACGGACGAAGAGCTAGTTTTAAACAAAAAGCCCTTAATAAAAATTCGTTAAAAATATAGGTACGCACCGATATTTTGCTTTATCAACGTTCTGGACAGGGGGTGTAGACGGTCCCTACAAAACGAGCCACCAACTTTTCATGTAAGCATTATTGCATGATCAATCATCGAACAAGGATGTTCGATCAATTGCTGTCGGGCGCCGCGTCAAGCGTGAAGGTTGCCAGTGTTGCCACAGATATTAATTAAAAAAAGCCGATTCCCTTTGTGAACCAACAATTGGGCAACATAATGGCGCTTTGTTATTCTGGCCACTTTTTTATGAGGTTTTTAGGAGGGAAAGATTATATTTTGCACCGAAATTGGTTATTGGAACGTTTTTCGTTCCTTTTTCTTTTGTACTTCCTTATGGAAGATTCTCGTGTACTTATATTTCTATCAAAAATGGTTTTAGCAATTCATGCCAGCTATATTCATTTGTAAGTGCAATGTATATACAACGTGTAACGGAAACCCTATATCTATCCAAAAGGACTGAAGACAACATCTGGTATGGAGTCTCTATGCAAAGTTTCTCTATGCAAAACTCACAAGTACTCAAACTGCTTGACATCATTATAATTTATTTAATGATGTCAAGCAGTTTGAATACTTGTGTGGCCTACCCAAATGTCCGTTGGTATTTTTTGTCAAATTGTTGAGCTCCTTAAGTTCTAAGTTGAGCTACACGATAACTGACAAATGCTTGCACTGTCTGGACAGGTCCGCTCAAATTTGCGTGGTTATTTCCTCAAAAGAATACCACAGACATGAACCTACATGCTTCTCATATAAAAATACAAATTGTCTGGATTTTAAAAGAGACTATGACCTCTGAGTTTGTTTCGGTGTTTCTTCTCAGAGTAGTCAGTTAGGAAATACCGGCCTCATCTAGCTAAACATAACACGCAAAAAAACATGACGTGTAAAAGTGTTATTTATAACCAATTTACAAAATAAATATTTCATTTTATTTCATTTCACAGAATTGATCCCAAATTATTGGTTTCATATGTTTCTTGAATACCAGTAATAACAAACGTGTCACACCACTATGAGGGTCATCACTTTCCACGTCACTAGCCAATAACACGATAATTCTCTTCGTTCTTCTTAATTTGAAAAATTCGGTCTCTGGTATCAATGCATTGAAATTTCTAATAAGCTCCACACATGTAGACATAGGATTACAAAACCCTTGCTATATCGTTTGTTATCATCCAAAGAAGCCGTGCACTTGGTATGTATATACCCTTTAAATTACACGTTGTATAGATAGGCGTTACCACTTATCGGAAAGAAATTAATTCCAAGAAAGGGTTTTGAAGAGTTCCGCCATGAGTTATATTTTATTTTATTGTATTAATTTAAAGAAAACTTACATCTAGTAAATTCGAGTATATGATACAAATTACTTTATTTATAAGATGACTGATTACTAGTTTTCATGTATATTCATATTTCGATGGTTCTAACACTTTTCCGAAAACAACGTAAACGTGCAAAGGATTGCGAAAAAAATACCTTTTGTGGATTAAATCTTGTAATCAAAGCTTCGAAGTCCACAGAGGTTCGAAAAAGATTCGGATTCACGCAAAGCCCAAATCTATTGGTGTAGGATATCCAAGCCTATTGTATATGTATTGTTGTGTGTGTAGTTGGGTGCACATATTCCCAGTGGAGGATTTATTCCCCCGCACGCAACGTCCTGATACGTCGCGGTCGATCATGCATGTCCCTCACATCTGTTGGTACATCGTTTGTCTTCCATTGGTAAAAACTATTTCATTTATACGAGAATATTTGTAACTTGTAGTATATTATTTAACTGGCACAGTTCAGTGAAAAAAATGTAACTTATTTCACTCCCCAGCCCTTCAATAAATGAAATAAAGACGAATAAACAAATACACTGTCGCATTTATTATATTAAATTGGAAGTATGGGTGATACAGTTTGGATGTTAATTCGAGAATGCGTAGAGTTATCTAAAATCATACTCATGATCGGCAAAGCCATTTTCAATATTTCGGATGGAGTAGGTACACACACACAATTATTATTTCTTTATTTAATTTTTTCTTAACATAAATGTTAATGCAAAAAATACGGGTGAATACATTGACCCCAGTGACACAGTTAGGTACTACCTTGTATAGGAGTCAGAGCCTAAGTTCGAAATGTTTAATACAAGTATGTAATAATGTGTACAAAAAATTTATAATTATAATTTCATACGAAGATCAAGATCTCCACTTTATAAACTCTTCATAAACTATTGCGAAAATGTGAACTATGTAAGTTGTTTTATTCGAGTTAAACATGTTTATCTGGCAGTTTGAGTACTTTTTCCGGCCTACGCAAACGTCCTTACCCAACTAGCACAAATGGGCTGCATTAGAGCTTTGGAGCGTATCCGATTATTACTTATGGTAATAGACGTAAGCGCTAGAGCGTTTACTGCAGACTTAAAGCAGCCGCTTTAGCGCTATTTGGGCGCCATTTTATGCAACCTAAAGTTCCATTTAACCTGCACAACGGTTTCATAAAGGTTCCTTAATAGCTATAACGATTTATTAACGCTATACTAAAGCTCTCCTAGCGCTACTTTTGAATGATTTTGAACTACTTTGAACGAATGAATTGATTATAGTTCTTTATTGTATATCTTCAGTTGACATTGTTTGTAATATTTTGGTAAAGTGTTTTCGTCGCCATCATGAAAATAAAACATAAAGAAGTAAATGTTTGTATTCTGTATTAGCAAGATATATAAAGATACTTAAAACGCTGTCCAGTTTACTGTAGATATATAAGATAATTTTCGAGTAATTTTAACGCGCTTTTATGATATTTAAAAAATTAACAAAAGATATGTGATATTTTTTATTTGTTATACAGAATAAATTTTATTTCCGTATTTTTACGTGTCGATAACTTACTATTCGCAAGTGGCCGATTGTTTACCGGTACATTTAATGCACATTTAACTGAAAAACCAATGTATATCAACTCAATTTTGCAAGTGAATTATAAGTTTTATTAAAAAATCATGGCGTCATTGTACTGTAGTCATAACCTGCAGTTTGAGCTCTAATAACTCCCTTTTGAGAATCATAGCGCTAATTTTCACCCTTCTAACGCTTCCAGTGATTTTTGTTCCCCTAGTGCAACTCACAGCCACAAAAAGCTCCTATTTTCCTGTTTTTGAGGTTATACGATTAATTATTTGTATGCTTAAGTGTATTGTAAGGTGTACAATAAAGTATATAATAAATGAATAAATAAATAAGATCTAGTTACGTACTTATTCGTTTAGCATCCATTTTATTAAATGTTTTATAATAGTTACAAAAGCGGCTGTAAAATGGCGAATGGATTGAGCCTGCAAGGAATGACTATTGCTACTAAAGGCCTTAGTTACACTGATGACTTTTTTGTAACTATAGTATGCATAAGAGTTTCTATTATTTCTATAATGAAACTTATAGTAGTATAATAGTGGTTACTATAACTTTAACCTATACAAGTTACAATGGAAACTACTATGCAGCTGTGAGTGGCAGAATAACCTTCGTAACTCTCATATAAAGGTGTAAGTGGTAAATGAGTTCTACCGTGGACTACTGTGAAGGCTAGGGTAGTATTTGATTCAGCTTATAGCACCTTAAGTAACTTTTATAACTATAGACGTTTACGGATGCAGATATGCAACTCTGAACTGCTTTTTGAACCCTTAAAGCGCTATTTTACAGCCCAAAGTAACAAAATAGGCTGCTATTTCCACTAATGTGCTCGTTGGGTACCTTGGTATTGTTCGTCAAATCGCTAAGTTCCTTGTTCTAAGCCGAGCTATACGTCATCTGACAAACGCTTGCACCGTATGGACAGGCCCACTCAAATCTATGAACATCTTCCCATAATTATAATTTAACCAGTATAGATTGTAATGACTTCAAAAGAGACACCCCTGAGTTTGTGTCTTCTCAGGGTAGTTACATCAACATCGGTCTCATCTAGTTTAAATTGAAGAAAAAAAAAATGACTTGTGAAAGTGTTATTTAAACAATAAACAAGAAAAAAAATAAACAATTTGCAAAATAAAGACCACTTATCATTTTATCATTTTCTTATAGGGTAAACTAAAATGATTGTGTACTTATTCTAACCTCAATTTTGATTTTATTACAAACAAAGCAGTCCTCGTGGATTCACAAAGTGAACAACGAAAAAGTCCAAACAAGAACAGAACATAATAAGTAAACAGTGTAAGTATGCACATAATATATGCACATGTACGTAAAGGCTGCCAAGACCCTATACAACTTACCCTCAGCTAATGGGGATTTCCTACAAATTAACGGTCCCCTCCCACGAGTACCGAACATTCAATATTTGTATTCACGAGCCATACCGTGGATTTACCTGATTCCTATTTGGCGAAGAATTAGGCCATTGTGTTTGCAGAACTTTCATATATATATACTAACATTATAAAGCTGAAAAGTTTGTTTGTTTAAACACGCTTATCTTTGAAAGTACGGGATGGATTTCATGATGATAATAATGAATGAAAATATAATTACAACAACTATCAATAATCTCCTTAACTTAAAATTCAATTATCTATGGATAAATAAATAAATAATCAACCGCTCCGAATCGATCTTGGCGCAAAAGACCCCAGGATATAACAAATAATATTTAAATGCTACAAATTACCACGCTGAATTAAGCTAAACAAAATGAAATTAAATTGAATGAAATAACAAGTCAAAACCACCACCCACACTTGGTTGATATACCGTCTTGTCGTACCAAGCGCTTCTCCTCCACATTTATTGTGCGCACAGCCAAGCTGTGGAACTCTGCCGGCTTCTGTGTTCCCTGCCACTTATGACCTTTCAGCCTTTAAAGCACGAGTAAATAGGCATCTTCTGGGCTCGCTCGTTCCATCTTAGACCTCATCTATCGCTTACCATCAGGCGAGATCGAGGTCAAGAGTGGGCCCATCAGTAATAAAAAAAATCATAAATACATAATATAAATATAAAGCCGTTTTATTTATTAAGCAACTATTTTATTTATCTTCTTAATTTTTTACAGTTTTGTTTTTTTTTTATTCCTGATGAGCCCACTCTTGGCCTTGATCTCGCCTGATGGAAAGCGATAAATGGAATCTAAGATGGGACGAGCGAGCCCAGAAGATGCCTATTTACTCGTGCTTTAAAGGCTGAAAGGTCATAAGTGGCAGGGAACACAAAAGCCGGCAGAGAATTCCACAGCTTGGCTGTGCGCACAATAAATGAAATGGAGATGTAGAGAACAGGTCATAGAACTAAACATTTAATGATATTATGCTTATTATCCCATATTGTTACCTGTATTCGTTGGACGGATGATTGACTGTTTTTTTTTTTTTTAATTTTATCGAACATCCATGCAGAGATTATATAGAACCTCCTCCGTTTTTGAAGTTGGCTTAATTTTGGGGTTACAGTTGATACCGACCCTATCACTACTAAGTGATAGGGTCGGTATCAACTGTAACCCAATACAGCACTTAGCAGATACCTTTGCTTAGTAGCAAAGGTATCTGCTTCACCCTTTCAATACATGATCAATGTCTGTAGTTGCATATTTTTTTTATTATGAACTACCTGTGCCTCGCGATTTCCCCAGCGTTAATCAACATCGCAAAAATACAAATATTCATTCCTTTATTTCAAACCTTCAGTGGTTGATTTTTGAAAAAATGTAGCCTATGTTCAACCCTGGGTCTTCAACTATTCTTAGTTCAAATTTCATCCAAATCGGTGCGGTGGTTTAGCCGTGAAAAAGTAACAGACAGATAGACAGACATTCGTGTATAATATTAGTATGCATGTAAATAAATTAAAAAAAAAATTCGCCATGTGCGAGTCGGACTCGCCCATGAAGGGTTCCGTAGTAACTATAATAAATATAATATACTTAATATATTTATTTGAAAAACAAAAACCAAAAACCTTACAAATTTCTTAAAACTAGCTTATTTACAATTTTTACAACTACGCCAAATAACTTTGTTTTTCATAGTATTTGTATGAATTACAAAGTTATATTTGCGGTTTTAGAAAATATACTATATCTCAAAAACTGCTGACTCGATCTCGTTCAAACCAATTTTGATTGAAAGTTTACATTAAGATCTACAACATATGGTTTTTTTTAGATTTTTCACTTCATTATTATAGAAGTTAGAGGGGGCGGGACACACATTTTACCACTTTGGAGGCGTATATCTTTTAAGCGATTAACTTCATGAAAAAGTCATTTTAGAAACCTTAATGTAATTTTTAAAGACCTGTCTATAGATACCACACACGTATAGGTTTCATGAAAGAAAATATTTTCAGTTTCAGTTCCATGTATGGAGAGCCCCCTTTATTTTAATTATTTATTAAATTTTCTCTTAAAATCGGAAAGCGGTTCACAGAATACATCTACCTACCAAGTTTTACATGTATAGTCCTAATAGTTTCAGAATAAAATGGCTGTGACATACGGACGGACGGACAGACAGACAGACGGACAGACATGTCGAAACTATAATGGTTCCGTTTTTTGCCATTCGGCTACGGAACCCTAAAAACAAATACAAAACTCCAAGCAATACAAAATATGTTAGTAGATTGTTAGTAAAACAAATGGAAAAAATAAACAAATAGATTGGTGTTAGGAGGTCATCACTATTTTTCAACCGACGATAAAAAGAGCAGGTTATTAATTCGACGCGTATATTTGTTTTTTTTTTTATGTGTGATCACCGATTACTCGAATACGGCTGAACCAATTTGGAAAATTCTTTTTTGTTTGAAAGGGTATACTTCGAAATTGGTCCCATTGTCACCAGGTCAGGATCTGATGATGGGATCCTAGAGAAATCGAGGGAACTCTTCAAATATTATAGGCACACCTATGGCGTTTTGGGTATTTCTTATAGTAACTTGTGCAGTTGATCTCAAAAAATACCATTTGGGGAAGTGGAACTGATGATGAAGACCACAGATGGTCGCCGAACCTACTCAATAATAAGTATTTCGTGGATTGCGATTCGATTACTTGAATATGGATGTGAAGCACTTTATGTTCGTCACAATGCATATGGTGATGTAGAGCTGATGGTGAAGTACCAGCAGAACTCCTCAACAATTAACGGCCCAGCATTGGGAATAGCAATATTTTGTAAAAAGTGATAAGTAGTTGACATTTAGGCTCTTTTAACTAGGTAAATTAAAAATCGACCAAGAAAAAGAGTGAAATAAAAAATTTTTACCAAAAAAATTAAACCGACTCCCGAAAACACTGCAAAGTGAAAAATAACTTTAATTTCGGAAGTCGGTGCCAAAAACGAAAATACAAAACTAAAGACACCGACTATCGAAATTAAAGTTATTTTTCACTTTGCAGTGTTTTTGGGAGTCGGTTTAATTTTTTGGTAAAAAGTTTTTTTTTAACCAATATTTTATTGATTGGAGGTTTGTTATTTTTTATTTTTATTATTGAATACATACAAAAAACACTTCAAGTAAGTTTCTCGGAACTTTAAGCCTATAATGACAATTTTGAACAACATCCTGACCTCATTGGAGAATGGACTCGACAGGGTACTGTTATAACATTCTAAATTCTTACTATCTTAACATTACCAAATTCCTCCTTCAAAGTCATTTGTAAATCTTTAAAAGTCGTTACGGATCAGTGAGATCGCAGAAAATCTAAAAGGACACTTACTTAGTGAGTGAAAAAATATCTGGAAACATGCATCGACTTCGAAAGGTGGAACATTGAATACCACGTACCCGTAAGTTTACTAATACGAAACACCTAACAATGAACGCACACTAGGTACCACGACAAACTTAACGGAAATTGGAGATTTGATTAAATTCGAGATCGCATGGCTGCGGCCAATTCAACAATTCGTTACGTTATGTATTCACAGGAAGAAGCAAGTTTAAGCACCCATATTTGTCAATTGTTACAAAAGATGGCGATGCTACCTGACATTCATTCAGAGTAAATGTGTGCGAAATGTGGCATTTCTCCCACGGTTACTCTCAACCTTATTCATCCCCACCATTCATCGCCACTTAACCCATAAACCAGCTTCGACGTAAAACAATAAAAATCATCCCAACTCGCTCGGAATCCTCGATATGTCTGTGCGGAACCTAATGGCGCCAATAAATAAAACATGCGTCCATAGACAGTGAGTGATGGGTTTTATTGGCTTCCGGTGTCATGCACGCCTATGTGGTTTGAAGCTTTTTTTCTTATGGGGAATAGGATTGTGTTGATGTTTTTTGTTATTGATGGTAATCTCGCATTTGATCACCATCTCACCTGATGGTAAGCGATAATGTGGTCGAAGATGAAGCACGCTCATCTAGAAGAAACCTGTCACTCTTGACTTAAAAACCCCCAGGTTATTGTTATCAGGAAACACTGACTCCAGCAGCGAACTCCAGTCCTTAGCTGTACGCTCAATTAAAGTGTTCCCAAAACGTTTTGTGCGAAAGGGTGAAATGAAAATCCGTTTCTTTTCGTCCTATTGAGAAGAGCTCGTGACAAGCTAATAATTCGATCAATCCATCTTCAGGATTAAGTTACGCTTGCCGGAGCTGGTATGATGATGGGTGACAATTACATATGTACCAAGACTAAGCCGATCTTCGGAAACGTTAAAGCTGTTGGTTTGTATTATTTGTAGATGGTTCACAGTCGCTACAAGTAACCAGAGAGCCAAATCTAAGAATACTTTTGCCTAGGTGTGTTGTGCTCTTCAAAGGTGTCCATGCGAAGTACTGATATTCAGTTGCGTCTAGTCTACTCAGAAAATCCGATCCTAATGTAATTGGCAAAGGCTAAGCGGGTTAATAAAGTGTGAATCGGGATTCCTCCTCGTGTCATGTTCCTCATTACTGAGGGTCGTAACCGCCTCCGATAAAACTTAGTACGCCTCGCTAAAGACAATGTCTCACCATCGGTTTCTATTTTTGGCAGCACGCACAGCATCGTGGAGATTGTCGGATTCGAGATCACTGCGGACCTGTTCAGACCAGCGCATTGGACTGCAGCCACGAGGTTTTTTTCCTTCGATCTTTTCATGAAATGGGCTTACATTTGTAGGAAATAAGCATAAACAAAAATAATTAATAGTCTTTTTTTCTTTTTTTTTTTGGAAGATTTCTCAGCAAACTCTTTCATTTCATACCAATAACATCGCATTGCACGAAAAGTAACTAGTAGGTTTAAAATGAAGTAATTTAGCTAACCATGCCATATCAACAAAACTAATTTCTAATTTTAATCGGTTAATGAAAACGGGTTTAAAAATTAGTTGCAAGATTTGACCCGGATATACCTAACAAGACAAGTAAAGCAAAAGCTTGTAATAATGTACTCATATTCGAATTGCTACTTTCATATCTTAGTCAATCTCATCTATTACTCCCACATAATAAATTCTCCACGTTCTAACAGAAGTAAAAAAAAAAGTTGTGCAACAAATTGTGGAGCTCCAAAACTTTCCGACTGCAATCGGAAGTTTAAATCAGACTTCAAAGTCAATCCTAGTTCTCCCAGTAATGCTGCAAGTTCAGTGATTACTTGCACATGGGGTCTGCACCTGTTTGCTATGCAGCACGCTAAGTAGCACTGGAGCAGTTCGCTCTGGAATTGGATTAATCATGTAAAAACAAAACGTTTGAGGAATAATTTCATTATGCGTACGGCTAAGGAGTGGAATTTCCTGCTAGAGTCTGAATTTCTCGATAGCTACAACCTAGGGGTATTTAAATCAAGAGTGAATGGGTTACTTCTAGGTAAGCGTGCTCCATCTTCGACCATCATCACTTACCATCAGGTGAGATGCTGGTGAACGCGAGCCTATTCTCAATAAAAAAAAAATGTCGCAATCATATTTATTGCTATCATCAGGCGAAAATAAAAAGAAATTATAGGGCATCAAAAAATTTGTCAACGTCGCTATCAATGGGAAAAGTGCCCAGAACACTGGCCGCATTGCCACGCTGAATGGCAATACTGATTCTCTGTCCAAAGAAAAGGCCAGCCCTCTGGTCACTTGTGGAGTCGACTAAACGTTTGCCTATCATTATTTTGTTACAATGCACTGATTTGAAACAGTGGCCATGGAGTTTCCATTCTTCTCTCCTGGATCTACCTTCAAGAATGTGGAATTCTACCACGCTTGCAATGGGAGCGACAAAAGTCCAAAACAGGTGGAATATTTACGATGTACAGAAGGTGCATCGCCAGGAGTTCGTGGTTAACTAAGAGCAGCTGCATGGCTCGACCTTTGAGGTTAAGCAACGCTTGATTGATTGTTGGGGTCAGTTAGTGGATGGATAACCATCTTAACATATGAAGATTCCTTCATGCCTTAGAATCCATGTTAATTGTCATTAGTTCATCTTTAATAATAATAAGTTTATTTGTTATTAACAGATTTACAGTACATTAAAAGATGCAATCAAAGCTCTTAAAGAAAAGACAATATTTTTTTAATAAAAAAAATTGTCTGTAATTAATTAATTAATTGTCTTAAATTAGTGTAGTGTCTTTTTTTTAACATGCTTTTATTAGGTCGACCTGTATGTAACTATGTAATGAAATCTAAGGTAACTAATTTAACCATCTTCCAAGGGTCGTAGTGTAATGAAAATTGGCAGCTGTATGTAGTTCTGATGACAATACAATAATATGGTACTGTCAAACTGATCTGATGATGAAGCCAGAAGATATGAACTGGAACTTCATGATGGAAAATCGTATCATAGCTGTTTTGGATTTCTTAGAAAAGTCTTGTTATGAACTTTGATCATGATTAGGTTTCAAACTCTGATGATGAAGCCGGAAGATAGGCACTGGCATTCTATGATGGAATTTAATATCATAGTCGTGTTTGCACTTGTGAGAAAGGCCACGTAATGGACTTTGAACACGATCAGGTTCCTAAAGAAAATCCGTTATCGGTTTCCTTAACTTTTTGAATTACCGCGTAATCCATAGATTTATTATTAGGTCGATCTGTAACGATTTAAATATGCAATAAAATCTAAGAATCTGAATTAAACGTACCTACTTCTAATTGTTGTATCCTCATGAAACTTGACAATTATGTGTAGATTAGACGACAATACAATATTATTGTACCATCGAGCTGGTCTGACGATGGAATTGGAAGGTGGCTGATGGAACCTTGGACTGCCTGCTAGTAAACATTTCGAATTTCTGCTCATTACATTAGTCTTAAAAGCGTGTTTTTGATTTTTTAAACTATTAATTTATTTAAATTATCAAAAAGATTAATGACCCCCATGCTAGGAAAATTATTTTGCAAGTAGGTGACACATTTTCTTTGTTAGTAACAATTTAATTTAGATTTAAGTTCCGACCAAGCGTCAAGGTGAGTTTAAAAAGAGTAATGTAGGTGAAATTATGTAAGTATGTATACGAGTTATGTATGCGGTGGGTGTATGTGTGTGTGAAGGTGAGGTGAGTGCAAGGAGATACGTATGATGATGGCGTATGTGTGTAGAATGGTACGGTCGGCCAAGAAAGTGGTGTACCAGTTTTGATTTAGTTTCCCGGTCATCGAAAATTACAACAAGGTTCGTTATAAAAAGATATTACTGAAAGAGACAACATTATCATGACGTAAACCTATGTATTTAGTATTCATACGTCATATGTCACATATAAGTACATGACATTTTAACCTTTAGTATAAATGAAAAGGACATTAGTTTCTACAAAGCAATTGAAATGTTTCCAAACAAAAGTAATAAAAACTATTTAGACAACCGAATTCCATTTGAAAAAGAAAACTGACAATTGACATTTTGTCAAATATATGCAAAAAATCGATATATTTTCCGTGTTATTTTTCAATCAACTGCATATAAAATCATCTCAATGCCTGCCAACTTGACCATTGCCGAAAGAGCACAAATAATTGCCCAATTTAATGAGGGAAGCAGTATCAGTGCGATATCCCGGAATTTGAATATATCGAGGCGTTCTGTCCGCTTTTGGATTCGTCGTGAAGGAGAGGAGGGAAGTTTGTTGGATCACAGAAGAAGTGGTCGCCGGCCTGCACTCTCCAATAACGATAGAGAATTCATGAGACGGGAATATGAAATCAATGGTTTTAAGCCCACAAAACATTTTGCGGAGATGTTCGATGTGAGTGCCCAAACAATAAGGAATCATCTACATTACATGGGGTTGCACCACAGGCATTACGCCAAGAAAATATATTTGACGGATGCTCACAGACTTGCTCGTCTGAACTTCGCCAGAGAGCACTTAGAGTTTGATTGGTCTAATACAGTGTTTTGTGATGAAAAAACGTTTAAATCCAGTCAGCATGGACGTCTTCACCTTTGGCGATATAATTCAACACGGTATAAAGATGATCATGTAATCCCAAATAGAGAATCAGGTCGAATTTCCGTAAATATTTGGGGCTGGATGAGTACGGATGGTGTAGGAGAATTGTGTTCTCTACCTCCTCGAGCGACGGCTGTAAATTATATCGACGTGCTTCAGAATGCAATGCTACCGACAGTCCGTAATGTTTACCCGGAGAACGAAGTGCCACAATTTGATTTTGTTCAAGATAATTGTTCAATTCATAATGCGAGGATCGTAAGAGCCTGGTTTCGTTCACACACTGACGTAAGGGTAATTCAGTGGCCCTCAAGATCGCCGGACCTCAACCCGATAGAAAATCTTTGGGGCCTTATGGTCCAACGATGGTCGCATCAAAATGAAAGAACCAAACAAGCTCTTATTAGTCACTGTAATTATATCTGGGAGGAAATGCGGGGAACCGATATTTGCTCACGGCTTGTTGGTTCAATGAGGTCTCGTCTTTTAGAGGTTATAGAGGCCAACGGCGGTTACACCCGTTTCTAATTTTTAAAAATTTTCAATATCTTCTAAATATTACTATATATGCTATGTTTTTGTTTGTTATAAGTATTTTAAAATTAATTGTAGAAATTTAATAAAAGGATAAATCTATTTTTAGCTTGTTTTTTATTGATATTGTAATTACAAGTTTACAGAAATTGTAGGTTTGTGGACTCGCCTTGTGCCTTTACAATTTTATGTAACATGTTGATTACAATTCTGAATATGTAGATACAATTTTGTCATCAAAATCTACAGCCCCCCGCCGTTGATTTTACGACGTCATTGGTTCCATCAAGTTCAAACTAAGAACAGCTGTCACGTTACAAACAGTAATAGTCGTTATCAATAATCAGATAAAGACAGCAATAGAAGTTGTCAGATCGATCTGCAAGCGAAACTAATCTTTATCACCTATGAATCTGCAAGCGATATTCAACCTTAGGGTGGTACACCACTTTCTTGGCCGACTGTACCTATAGTTGTGTGTGATGTGTTAGAAGTTGATGGTATTTATACAGATATATGAGTGTGAGTGAGAAAGAAACGAATTTGAGAAGTATAATAATATTTAAGATAATTATTTATTAATTAATTACTCAGATTTGTATGATGAGTTTATTCGTTTTTCCGTTTCATCGTAGTCTAGCGACATAAGATATCTTTACTGTTAAGTTATCTTTGACTATCAAACAAAGTCAAAAGTGAACTAATGTGTCTTTGCCGAAGGGGTATCTGCTATCCAGCTTCAATCGCTTCATGTAAAATACTAGTACTTCAGTTGTATCCGGTTAGACTGTTAGAATGGAAACTTGTTTTTCTTACGAAAACACCACCCTTGACCTCGATCTCGCCTGATGGTAAGCAATATATGAGGTCTACTATGGGACGAGCGAGCCCAGAACATGCCTATCTACTCTTTAAAGGCTGAAAGGTCATAAGTGGCAGGGAACACAGACGCCGGCAGAGAATTCCACAACTTGGCCGTGCGCACAATAAATGTGGAGGAGAAGCGCTTGGTACGACAAGACGGTATATCAACCAAGTGTGGATGGCACCCAGCCGTGCGTCTGGTAGACCGGTAGTGAAAGGGAGATGAACAATCTGTAGAAAACCGACAGGCAAGCAACGGTTCGCCGATGAGCCAGGCTATGAAGCTTGTCCACTAGCGCCTCGTCACCTATAAGCCTTCTAGCTCTGCGCTCGATCGAGTCCAATGCCGCAAGTTGGTATTTTGCAGAGCCATCTCACAAGTGGCTGCAATGGGGTAGTTTCCTGTGTTACAAAATAATTATTTTATTTGGTCCATTAGGTAGATTTTCAAAAAATATTGGTCACGTATTTTTTGCCTTTTCAAGTCAAGAATAATTCACAAAGATGGAAAGCTTCAAAGTAAAGGAGTGGGGGCTGCTGACGTCACACAGTGCTAAGAATTATACCGGAGTGTGACGTCACGAGAAATTTCAACTTACTGTATCGTCTTAATTTTTTCAGTTACGTGAAAAATAAAAAATACGTGTCCAATGTTTTTTGTTAAACTATGTGACGGACTAAATAAAATATTTTAGGTAACTACCCTATACTCCACACAGGAATGCACCTGTGCTTTATACAGATTCAGAAGCTGTCCAGGCGTGAAGTAGTGCCTCACCTAGTGTGGGATTCCCAGCTTTTTTGCTGCAGTCTGAGCTCTGGACTCGATGGTTGAGCAAATGGTCAGGGAATGCAAATGATGAACGATGGCGCATCACCGTACAATTTGCAGTCTCATAATTTCATCGAAACATTGCCTTTATTGAAAAACAAATTCAGACGAAAATAAATGAGTGTAAAAACTCAAAGAAATAACCAATTCACAATTATTTTGCCTCTCAATTCGGTTTCTCGTAGAGCTTTGTGAAAAACCGAAAGATCCGGGCAGTGTCTTGTCCTTGGCAAGGATTAATGTGCGGTGAGATCAAGCTCAGCTGAGTGACACCTAAGAAGAATAAGAAACAGAAGTCCTAAGGGATCAATCCTTGAAAATTTTACGTGATTCTTAGTAATTGATTAGAATAGAAAGATTTTTAATGCTGTAATTAAAACCTGAAAAGGAGTTATTATAAGAATAATTATTATTTTAGCGATAAGACCACCTATTGTGTCACGCTTTTTAGTTTTTAAGTCCTTATATGTTTTTCTGTTATGTTGTATTATATAATAAAGAATCATTCAATCATTTTGGATGATATCAACCGTCATTTTACTACCACTTGTAATTTGGACCCCCTTATTTTATCTCAGACGGTTGATTTTGTCACTAGTTTGCCTGGTCCATTCATTGAACCATTTAAGTTTTCACCAGCCACCTTGGAAGAAATTAAAAAGATTATCCTGTCCATTAAATCCAAAGCTGTAGGCCATGATAACATCAGTCGTGGTATGGTTACCTTGATCCTTGACTGTCTTCTCCCGCCAATTACCCATATCATTAACTTCTCCTTAGATTCCGGGCAATTTCCGTCCTTATGGCGTATGGCCTATGTCCGTCCACTTCCTAAAATATCGAATCCTTCCCTGTCTAATCATTTTCGACCTATATCCATTCTCCCTTTCCTGTCAAAAGTGCTCGAGGCCTGTGTTCACAAGCAGTTTTCTGCGTTTGTTTACCGCAATAACCTTGTAAGCCCATTCCAGTCTGGATTCAGACCCGGGCACAGTACATCCTCTGCTATTCTTAAAGTGACTGGTGACATTAGAGAAGCTATGGAGGATACTAAAGTTACTGTATTATTATTAATTGATTTCTCCAATGCCTTTAACGCGGTCAGTCACGATATACTCCTTGCTATCCTCTCCCATCTTATGGTTTCTTCCGAGGCGCTGGAATGGTTCTCTTCTTATCTTCGGGGACGTCAGCAGTCGGTACGCGTTGATGAGAGATCTTCGAGTTGGCGTGGCCTGGATGCTGGTGTTCCACAAGGCGGTATTCTTTCTCCATTATTATTCTCTGTCTTCATTAACTTTATTACTCACTGTCTTCGGTGTTCGTATCATCTTTATGCCGATGATCTTCAATTATATACAGCTGTGCGGGTAGAAGGTTTGTCAGACGCTATAGGGGATGTAAACCGGGATTTGGAGGCTATCAATGACTGGTCTGATAGATTTGGAGTGTCAGTAAACCCCTCTAAATGTCAGGCCATCGTTATTGGTAGTTCACGTATGATGGGTAGAGTGGCGGCTATCTCTCTACCTCCTATTATTTTTAATGGTGTCGTCATTCCCATTAGCCGCAGCGTAAAAGATCTCGGTTTGCATCTTGACTCGACACTTGGCTGGCAAAGTCAAGTATCTAGTGTCAGCCAAAGGGCCAATGGCACTTTGCGTTCTTTGTATCGTCTGAGGAACTTTTTGCCTGTTAAGACAAAGACTATGCTTGTGCAGACTTTAATTTTCCCTTTGATTGACTATGGTGACGTGTGCTACTACGACCTTAATGCGGTCTTGCTGGATAAGCTTGACCGTATTCTTAATAACTGCATTCGGTTCATATTTAACTTAAGGAAATATGACCATGTCTCAAGTTTCAGGTCTGAGCTTAAATGGATGACCATTCGTCAGAGGAGAAGTTTGCGCGCTTTGACAACGCTTTTCTCACTACTCAACTCTCCCAGCCCACCTTCTTATCTATTATCTCACTTTCAATTTCTATGTTCTTCACACAATAAGAATCTACGTTCATCCAATAATCTTCTCTTACTCTGTCCTTCTCATACTTCTGACTTTGTTCATTCTTCTTTTCATATCCAGTCGATTCTCCTCTGGAATGCGCTTCCTCTCGAGATCAGGACGGCTGACAATCGCTACGCATTTAAAAAGAAATTGCGGATCCACTTTCTTCAACAATAAGCAGAATTTCCATATTTAATTTTCATTTGCTTCTCAAGTATATATGTATGTATATGTATTTATATAAGTATTTATTCATATATATTATTTATGTTGATTTCTATTTTATGATATTTCGATTTTATGATATTAGGTTTTTTTGTTTTATCACTATTATCTATTATAATTATTTTTCCAATATAATGTTCACGTACATATTGCACCTTCCACTCTATCTCTATACCACTCATGGTTGACTGGTAGAGAATGCCTACGGCATTAAGTCCGCCTTTGTACCTATGTGCATAAACTGTAAATAAATAAATAAATATCTATCTATAATTTATTTTAAATACATAGCCATACAATATAACACTTAACTACGTGTAATTTTTATTAGACTGTTTTAAGTATTATCATCAAAGGATCTGTTCACCCCTAAACATATTTATTAGGTACACGTATCTTGGAGACAAGATCTTTGATGATTCCTTCAAGAATTTTTGATTGTTCAAAACGCCTGATAGTTTTGAACAACTCACATATACAACGTGTAACGGAAAGGGTATATACATACCAAGGGCACGGCTTCTTTGGATGATATCAAACGATATTGAAAGGGTTTCAACTCAAAATAAAATACTCTAAAAATTGATACCAAACTTTCGGTTTCGTTGGTTTCTTAAATTGAAATCATAACAATAGTGTCACCGCACTACGTAGGTCAATAACTTTCCACGTTACTTGCAAATATCACGATAAATCTCTTCTGTGATTTGCTTATTTCAATTTGAAAAGTTCGGTGGTATCAATGTATTAAAAATTCTCATTACTTCTGAATATGTAGAGATAGGATTAAAAAAAACCCTTCCAATATCGTTTGATATCCCCCAAAGAAGCCGTGCCCTTGGTATGTATATACCCTTTCCGTTACACGTTGTATACATAATACTTGGGCTAAACATTGAAAACGTTACGAAAATGTTGCTTAGATAAATGTACATTCCCGTGAGATAAATAAAAAAAAAACAGTTTGCCTTGGGTTGTAACAAGGGAGTGTTCTACCAAGATATTGTGGCCTCGGAAGGCAAGAGTAACTGAAGGAACATGGGTTTTCAGTAGAACTCTGACAATAAGGGATTACCGTTCCCCACAGAGGGAGGAACATTAGATGATGTTTCACCGAAATAAAGAGGTCGAACTGTGGCATTTTTTATTTATATAAACTTTATGTACATTAGTGATACATGAGCGGACAAGGCATTCTCTACCAGTCAACCTTTGGGTTAAAAAGACCACAGTGTGGTAGGTGTACAAGTAAAATAAATGTCATCATCGAAAGAATATATGTATATATATATCGTGGCCAGATCTAGAGAATTGATCATTTCATGAAGTGTTCGATCATTTCATGAAATTGTTGTGTTTCATGAAATAGAACATCGACCGATGGTCACATCATGATGTGGTCTTGCCAGATCATTGAATATGCATCGTTTGACGATATGCATAGTTACACGCACGACTACTTCATGATTTGGCCAAACATTAGCGATCAAATACAATCATTTCATGAAATGGTCAAACACTTCATGAAATGATTAATTCTAAGATCTGGCCCCGTCATTGTAGTTAACACCCCGACTCAGAGTACCCAAATTTATACTCGGCCTTCTTGATGTCAAGAGGTAGCATGTTCCAGAGTTTAATGGTAGAAATAGCATAGGAATTAGCCATAAACCGTTCGGTGAGATCAAGATTTTTGAAGATTAAACTAGGGCTTTTCTTTTCTACATTTTGATTAGAATTAGAAGAAGAACTGACAATGTAGGTAGAATTCACATTACTAGCAATCTTGTTAACCCCTCCAACTAAGCTAAATATGCTTCTGGAGTGGGTTCACGTGAACAGCGTAAAGGTTGGGGATCGAACCTGTGGCCTCTCGATCACAAGGCCGACACATTAGCCATACGGCTATTGAACCTTCTGCTAAATTTACTTTAGCGTCGATCCTCCCGGGCAGTGCTAGTTCCGCCCCCCGGTGTTCCCGCGACAGAACACGACTAGCTTAATGACTCTGCATTAAGAGTGCCGATGCAGATCTTTTCCTCCGGCCATAGTCTGCGCGTTAGTTTCATCGTTTTGTTTTCAGTGAAGTACGCGTTTGATACCGAGAGTAATGTTTTGAGTAATGCTAATGACTGACTTCAGTCTTTTATAGTTCTAGAAAAATTTCGTGATGGAACATCATCAGATCGTTTATTTTATCTTACTCGATTGCTGCGGAGTCAACATCTTCTGATGATGCTCCGTTGAGGGGCGAAACACTTGTCGAGTGTGGTTTGTTTGTATGTGGTATGTTTTTTATTGCATCCCATCTGCACGTGAACTTATTTGCGGTCGGTCCTGCATACTGCATGCACTAAAGTATTAGTTTTTAGAGTTCCGTACCCAAAGCATATTAGTAATCTGTGCCCAAAGGGTAAAACGGGACCCTATTACTAAAACACCGCTGTCCGTCCGCCTGTCTGTTTGTCCTTCTGTCACCAGGCTGTATCTCATGAAACTTCAGAATTAGACAGTTGTTTTCACAGGTGCTGTATTTCTGTTGCCGCTTTAAAAAAAAATACTAAAAATGATGTATGGGAGCCCCCATACAACAAACGTGATTTTTTTTCTCGATATTGATAACACCAAAAGGTAGACGCTTGAAATATTCACAGAATATTTAGTTATATATTCACTTTAAAAATAAATAATTAAATTAAAATAAAACAAATATTTACTTATTTTACAATTCAACAGTCATGATTCTGCGAGTAAAACTCGCACTTGGCCGGTTTTTTATCTTATTAATATTATTTTATTATTAAAGTTTGTCAGGATGGATGTATGAATGTTTGTTACCATTTCACGCAAAAACTACTGAACAGATTATGATGATTCAAGCTATAAACATAGTTGCGAAATAAATAATTCCACAACCGAAAATAAATCAGCTTTTTAACTTTCCCAGGGTCTGCACGTATGTAGCTTTGGTAATCTTAAGTTATATATTTTCAGTAACAGGTTTGCGGCATATATTCTTCCAACCATCACATTGCGTATAAATATTTAAGCAACTGATTATCTTCCAGCGAATATAGGTTTAAATAAAATATTAGTGTTATACAACGTGTAACGGAAACCCCATATCTATCCAAAAGGGCTGAAGATAATATCTGGTATGAAGTCTCTATGCACAGTTTCAGCACAAAACAACTGACTCAAAGAATTGATACCAAATTATTGGTTTCATATATTTCTTGAATACCAATCATAACAAACGTGTCACAGCACTACAAGAGTCAATAACTTTCACGTCACTTGCCAATAACATGATAATTCTGTTCGTTCTTCTTAATTTGAAAATTCCGGTCTCTGGTATCAATGTATTGAAATTTCTAATAAGTTCCACACATGTAGACATAGGATTACAAAACCCTTGCCATATCGTTTGTTGTCATCCAAAGAAGTACTTGGTACATACCCATAAACAACAATACGTAATACATATATACCCTTTAAATTACGCGTTGTATACGTAATTTATTTAAACCTATGTATTGATCACATTTGTCTGGACTTACTCTGAAAAATAGTGGAACATAGGGCCACATATTTATTCCGGAATTCCGTCGAGATCGGGATTTAGATAATATCATCTTGCACAAGAAGTTACCTAGTAGCTACTATAAGTAAATAAAATCGTAGGACCGAATTCGACGCCGGGGTTGCGGGAATGTTCTTACGAGATACCGCGGCCCCAAAACGCAAGGTCAGCTGAAGGAGTAGAGTAGGTTTTTAGTCAATAGAAGGCTGACACTCCCTTCCGCTCCATCCACCTAGAGCGGGAGTGGTCATTCAATAATTTCCCCAACTGTAAAAAAAGGACCAGCTTTGACAAACGTTGCCTAAAATAAAACATCGTACCAACGACAACACTGTTATTATTTAGCCACGATAACAGTAGTATATTCCTGCTATTTCATTATATTCCGTGATAAATATTTGACGGCAACTTTAGCTTGAAATCCTCGGCATTACGAGTCAGTTACCGCGACCGCTAATACGAATAGCGATGAGATTGAGAGCTAGATTGAATACTGAATGAGAAACGCCTCGGCTATTCACAGATAAGCCGAGAATCAGACGGAGGAAAGTATTCTCGAAATGGGACTTTAAAGAAACGAACAATTGTTAGACGGGTTTGTGATATCGTAATTTAGTTATTGTTTTGTTTTTTTTTTTTTCGTCAGGGAGCATTATTGTTGTGTTTTTATTGATATAATTCTTTAACTTATTTTACTAAACAAAAAAATCTGTCACACGTCATGCCAAGATATACCCTGTTTATTTATTATGTACTTTATATTATACCTTACAATATTTGCACGAATATTAATTTATTCAGATACGAATTTGGTCTAAAACTCTCGAGACATTGAAGACCGCTGGAAGTGGAGGCCCTTCGCAAAGGCTGCTTTATCTAGAGAAAGGCCATCATCCTCAACCACGATCATTCTGTCAAGAATGCACCACTGAGGAGGATTTATTTTTATACAAAAAGATTTAAATTTGTCATAACTTTGTGCTGAACCCCACAGTAGGGTACGTACCTTGTATTTGGGCTCGAGCCTCCTTCGTCACATTTGCTCTTATTATGCATGGTTTATCCTATAGGCAATCTCTTACAGACAACCTTTGAATGGACAGAACTTAAAAGCGATAGATATATCCAGATACTGCGTTATCAACGTCAAAAAGGCGGTCATTCCATGTAAAATACTGATACTTGGACCTGCTCAAGGTTCTGTGTCACCAGTTCGAAGCGAGTTATTACCGCTTTTCTGTAAATGACGCCAAACCGCAGTTCCGTAGTCATCTGCAAAGGCTGCTAAGTAGCGCGCTTGCACTAACTTACCAATTCAATTATCGTTTATTTATTTATTTATTTAAGGCACTCCAACGACTTATTCACTAATACATTTTATGAGGTACTGTAACAATCAAACAATCAATAAAATCAAAAGGTCTAGAGTGAATTTGTCACTTATAGGGGTGCACATCACTTATATATTAATTAAAATTAACATTACACAGAAAAGTACATAATTATAGACTTTAATAGAACTGAATATGGAAACAAAAAAGAATAATAAAATATAAAATAAAGAAATAATTACATTAATTTGTTTTATTGGTCAAAAGACGGTTGCCACTGTGGGACAGTACCAATAGTTTGCGAAAGAGCGATAGCTTGTTAGCAAAGATGTCAATGCTATTGGAACGTGTATGGAGCTCATTGTACGTCCTTATCAACCTGTTCATTGGTGTCGAATGTCCGAGGTTAGTTTTATTTTGGATTTTGACTTCATATTTGTTTGTTAGTAACATGTGAACTTAACTATCTGATGCCCCGTTGGTCTAGTACACACATCAAAAGTGTCTAGGGATCAAGCATTTTTATGCGGATTTCTTGAGATTGAGATGTGGCTTTGTAATAAATTTATGATTTTATAAATTTATATGGATCCTTTTTGGTGCATTTCATAATTTCAAACAGGAACTGTTAATCAAATTCGAGTAAAAGATGAAAATCAGCTGTCAATATTTTCCCTATAAAAACATACAACGCATTGAAGACATTATTAGTGCTACTGTTTCCCTACTACTGATTAAAACCAACGTTATTATGGAGCGGCGACGTCATTTAAGCAGGGAAGAAATGCTCAGAGCCGTGGGAATGATAGAAGCTGGTTCCCGGCAACGTACTGTGGCTTTAGCTCTGAATACAAGTCAGAGTGTTATCAGTCGACTTTGGACACGTTACCGAAGCACTGGTACCGTGGCTGAGCGCCATGGAGGACGGTATCGCTGCACCACACGGAGACAAGACCGATACATTCAAATCTTAACTCGAAGAGCTCCAACAATAACCGCCATGATGTTAGCCGTGAGGCTTCATCACTCTTCAGGGAACTTAATTAGCGACCAAACAGTCAGAAACCGCTTGCATGAAGTGAACCTTCATTCCCGAAGACCGCTACGGGTACCACCTATAGCAATGCACAATCGTAGGATTCGATATCAATGGGCTCTTGAACACAGAAATTGGGCAGAAGAACAATGGCGTTTCGTGTGCTTTTCTGATGAGTCTCGTTTTGGTATGAGACCGGATACAAGACGTATACGACACTGGAGAACCCCTGGACGCCAACAGCGATTAAAATCCTGCCAGGAAGTCCATCCTTATAGTGGTGGAACCATCATGGTATGGGCGGGTATTTGGATCGGCGAAAGAACTGAGTTGATTTGGATCAGAGGCAACCTCAACGCTCAAATTTATGCTGAGACGATTGTATCTGACGTCATCGTTCCTCTACAAGTGCAAATCGGTCCCTTATTTCAGTTAATGCATGATAATGCACGACCGCACACCGCAAGAGTTGTAAGACAGACTCTCGCCGCAGCTAACATCAATGTCCTGCTCTGGCCTGCTCAGTCGCCAGACTTGAACCCGATTGAGCATGCATGGGATATGCTACAGAGAAGAGCTCTGTCGAATATGGAGGGTATCCAGTCGCAAGAAGACCTTTTTTTGTTGTTGCAACGAACATGGGCGGCCATTCCACAGCGTGATTTGGATGAACTCATTTTGAGTATGCCAAACCGATGTTCTTGTGTTGTTAGTGTTCGCGGTAGAAACACGGATTATTAATTGTTTAAGTTACCCAATAAAATTTTAAAGAAAACTGTTATTTCAGTCTTTTTTTCGAACTTTAATGTTAGTGGTTCAAATGTCAAAAATCCCTTTATTAGGAAAATGGCAAATTTCTTTATTAATGCAAAGGTGACTTGGTTTATCGTTACTGTGACAAACGAAAACACTTTATTTGATGAATCCTTAAAGAAAATTTTAATTAATATCAATCAGGAGAAAAGTTATTGCAAAAATATATGTTGATCCCTAGACACTTGATGTGTGTAGTTGCAAGCCCGACTGCTAAGCGATAGGTCTTGGGTGTGCTTACCGGCTCGGGAAAAAGTGCTATTAGGTGTCCTATTAGAAATTTCTTATTAGTGGCCCGTAGTTTGAAATGTTGCGGTGTGGTACCTCTATGCCTTGATGCGCACGTTTTACCGTTGTTCTTGCACCTGATTTCTCTCCAGTCGTGTCGACTTGCCATCCCATTGGACTAAGGAATATACAACGTGTAATTTAAAGGGTATATACATAGCAAGTGCACGGTTTCATTGGATGATAATAAACGATATGGCAAGGGTTTTATAATCCCATGTCTACATGTGTGAAGTATAATAGAAATTTCAATACATTGATACCAGAGGCAGAATTTTCAAATTAAGAACAACGAAGAGAATCACCGTGTTATTGGCAAGTGACGTGGAAAGTTATTGACCCTCGTAGTGCTGTGACACGTTTGTTATGATTGGTATTCAAGAAACATATGAAACCGATAATTTGGTATCTGTTCGGTCCGACGTGAAACAGAACGCATCTTTTGGCCGGCAGCATTGATTATCTGTGGACTTGACATAACCTCTCTGACTTGACAGATAGATTTTGGTTGGTTGGAAAAAATGCCGGTCATCAGGACCCTCTTGAGTTAATTGAAATTAGATATCTTGTGAAATCGCCCTGTGTAACCGATAATTGGGTCGCGATTAAGGATTAATTGAATTGTTATTCCCATTTGAGTGAAAACCCCGGGATATTTTTGGAACATATCGCCATATTGACGCCATACCAAGGCACGCGCGTTTGTTGAAAAAAAGTAGTGATAAAATAGCTTCAATCCTGTGCGAGTGGTGCTGTGATTGCCGTTGTGACCGCGCCATCTGGAGACTGGCGCCTTGCGAACGTTCTACAACACTTGACTTACATCACACTTTCCAATTACTCATCTCATATTACATACATACCACATTTAGACGTGATCAAGCGGATCCTGATTGCCGTCTACAGCTCAGGTTAGTGGTATCAATTATTAACCACCAAGGGGAAGCCCAAAGGGCTATAGTGTAACCTTGTTCATTAAAAGCAACGTTAAGCTCCACGTATCGTGGAAAAGTTTAGGACACCCCAGTTACCGTTGCACTGGGCCTTTTGCAGTCCTGAACAGTATCAATTCTTTGTGTCACTTATTTTGAGCTGAAACTGTGCATAGAGACTCCATACCAGATGTTGTCTTCAGCCCCTGTGGATAGATATGGGGTTTCCGTTACACGTTGTAGAGAGCATCGGTACCTGCACATATACGTATTGTATATAATATCCTCCGCGAAATTGATCAGGGGGACTATTGTGATGACCTGATCTGATAAAAACACTTTCGGGTTGGTAGCTTCGTCAGGTCAACGGTGCGTCCTGATCAACGCGCGCCTCATTCAGTCAGCATTAATGACGGGGCCTGATATTGCGAATGCCTGCCCGGATTGCAGGAATGCCTGAAAGGACAGGCCTGTTAGTCTAGTGGTCAGCGGCCCTGACTTCTATGCGCAAGGTCGTGGGTTCGATTCCCACCCAGGACAAATGTTTGTGTGATGAGCAACGATCATTTGTTCTTTGTCTGGGTGTAATTTATCTATAATATGTATGTATTTAGAAATATTTATGTATGTTTATCAGTTGTCTAGTACTCATAGCACAAGCTCTGCTTAGTTTGGGACTAGATGGCGTTGTGTGAAAGTTGTGGAATATTATTATTATTAATGTTCTAATGAGATACAGGACAGGTGCAGTGTTAGTTTTTCGTCTGCAGAGTCTGGTACTTCCTTCCACTCACCCAGAGCAATGGAGTCATTTGATGATTTTCCCTCCAAAAAAGGAAGATCGGTTGTCATACCGGTATGATTAGAAGCAGACGAGTTAATTCAACTTTGTCTCTGAAAGGCAGTGTCTAAGAAGCCTATGGTTTTACTCACGGAATAGATGAATAAGGTTGGAATGGTAATGTGGGCGTGGTGAGCGCGCCACATTTATGATACAAAAATCATAGCTCGGCCGATTAATTCATTCACCGCGTTTAGTGCGCTTCGGATTACTTCGTAACACAGAGCTCTGCTTTAAAATGCCGTGTTGTGCAATTATAACTTGTAAAACAAAAAGTTATACCGCAATTATAGAGCGAGGAGGTATATCTTTCCATCTGTAAGTCGAAAATAACATTTAATTACAATTTTATTTGTAAAAGACATAAAAATATTCTGATCACTATGGAATTCTTAACATTAACACGCAAAAAAACATGACGTGTAAAAGTGTTATTTATAACCAATTTACAAAATAAATATTTCATTTCATTTCATTTCATTTCATTAACAACATTATTGCAACAAGTTACAAAAAATATACATTGCCCGATGTGTACTCGCTTAATCAACGCAATGACCAAGTCTGCTTACAATGTACTACATGCGTTGCGTCCTCCACACTTCAACCATTGACGTTTCGTCCTTTGCCCCGATTAGCTGATGCCTGATTGGCTTGACGGCGCCTGTTTATCGACAATGAGTTACAATCGGTAGCAAACTCTCGATTTAAGTGAGTGTAATTTATTTGTGTGCGTAATTCGCATACGTAACGGGCCTCTTGCTTGTAGTGGAGCTAAAAAGTGGGAGACAAGCAGCGACACGTGTTCTCATACAAATCAGGAACTATTTCCTTTCTAACCTCTTTTATCTGTTATATGGTATTACTGATGAATTGAAGCGTAGGATACCGGCTAGATATTTGTATTATTACTAGCTCTTTCTATCGCAAGGCAGGGCAAAGGCCACCCTTAATTCCTTTGAACAGACACAAGTTTGATCTTCTATTTTCCATGTCCTAAGGAAGATATTCAGGTCGTTCCACCATCTTCTCCACGGTTAACTTAAACTCCACTCGAAATTCTCGTAAGACCACGGTTTTTTTTGTGTCTGGCAACTGGCAGGTCAACCTCTGAAGTTAACGGCTGCTTAACCGGACTTGACTGTTCATTGACCTGCCTCCAGCCAACGCTTATCATAAGACTTATAAACTAGAAGGCTACTAAGCGGGTTTGTAGGGTACGCACCGAACACTGTGAACCGTGAACTGTTTTCTTAAAAAAAACTGATTTCTTAAAGAATTTATTGCTCAACCCCAAAACTTGCAATATTTGAGTTAGGTAACTTTCATTCGTTCATTTTAGTGCGTTATGTCAGTTTACACAGATCTTCTGGTACTTAACGCTCCACTTCATCACGACAATTTCCACGAATTCCCTTATTACCAGAGATAAAATAACAATGATATAATGTTACGTGCTCGCGGTTTTAGCGAGCTTCTTGCGGCAGCAACCGACTGTGTTTAGGATAGCTAATGTGCGGATTAAAGCCAAGCCATTTTTTTTTAAACCAACCATAGTTTCCACTCGATTTAACTCTTTGTTATGTTTGGATAAAAATCTGGAACACTTAAAGTCTGTACAGTGTTTTGTTAAATTAAAACCTGGATTGTAGGCCGAACGTTTAAATAACATTTACATAATCAGGTTTAAGCTTTTTTTGGGGTGATAAGACCGCCATTGTAACTAATTTTAGTTGGTTAACCAACCAACTCTGGGCTAAACTACAGCGAAATTCTTTACAGAAAATTCCAATAGCACTTTATGCCCGACCCGGAAATCGAATCCTAGACCTCGTGTTTGGCAGTCGCGCTTGCGTTCACTTGACCTAAGAGGCAGGAGGCAGTTATCAGTTGCAATTTCAGTATCGTAAACTTGAGAAATTCCAGTTATTAACCGACTTCAAAAAAAGGAGGAGGTTCTCAGTTTGTCATGAATTTTTTTTTATGTATGCTACCTCATTACTCGAAGACGGCAGGACCGATTTGGAATTTTTTTTTTCGTTTGAAAGAGTATACGTTCTAGTTGGCCCCATTGTTATAAAATCAGGATCTGATGATGGGATCCTGGAGTAATCGAGGGAACTCTTCAAATATTATAGGCACACCTATAGCGTTTTGGGTATTTCTAATAGTACCTTGTGCAGTTGCTCTCGAAAAGCACCATTTGAGGAATTGGAACTGATGATGAAGATGGCCATCGAAACTACTCATTAATAAGTACTTCGTGGATTGCGATTCGATTACTTGAATATGCACGTTAAGCATTTTATATTCGTCACAATGCATATGGTGATGTAGAGCTGATGGTGAAGTACCAGGAGAACTCCTCAAAAATTAACGGCTCTTCATCGGGAAAAGCAATATTTTGTAAAAGGTGAGTAGGTGACATTTTGGCTTTTGTAACTAGATAAATTACAAACGAACCCACTAAAAAGCGTGAAAAATACTTTTTAGCAAAAAATAAAACCAACTTCCATATCAAAACGCTACAAAGCCAAAAATAACTTTAATTTCGGAAAGCGGTGTCAAAAAAGTTTTTTTTTTCGAAGCCACAGATAGACACTTCATTTTTTACCCGACTGCAAAAGAAGGGTTATGTTTTTCGCGCGTATCTTGTATGTATGTACGTATGTATGTATGTATGTAATATTCTTTATTACCTCATATCTCCAGAACCGCTGAACGGATTTAGATAATTGAGGTCTTGATTCGTCTTAGCAGCCCAAGTGTTCTTAGATAGGTGACATTTGAAAAAAATCAAACATGGCGGCTGTGCGAAGCCATTATACATAGTGAAAAAAAAAATGTTTTGTTTCGAATACTACAATATGGATATCAAATTAAAGGGCTTATTGCAAGGATTTCAAAAAGGTATATCATATTTATCCTTAGTGTAATACTAGCAAAAATAATACAAAGAGAAAGTTTAAAAATATGGACTTAGAGCTCTTTCACTTTCTTAATCCGGTGGGGTGCCAATGTGACATGACAGGGATTTTTTTTTTTATTAAACTAATATTTTAACTGAAAAGTTGAAAAAAAAAAGTTATTTAAAAAATCTAAAAACCCGACTGCTCAAATGAAATGCAAGAAACAAGCACATTTTTATTTTAAAAAGTGACAAGCAGGCGGACCCTAGGGTTGCCAACCGTACTCTAAAATAGAGTATTGTACTCTATATCATGTAGGCGTACTCTATAATCTATAAGACTAATAGAGTATGCTAAAATACTCTTTTTTACACAATGCTTACTATACTAGTGCCAGTCATGTAATATTATGCACGGCTTCAGTGACTGGGGACATTAGAGAAGCGATGGAGAACACAAAGGTTACTGTTTTAGTCCTTATTGATTTCTCCAATGCTTTTGATACCGTCAGTCATGATATTCTCCTTTCTATCCTGTCACATCTCATGGTATCTTCTGAGTGTCTGGAATAGTTCTCTTCTTATCTTCGGGGACGTCAGCAGTCGGTTCTTGTTGATGAGAATTCTTCGAGTTGGCGTGACTTGGATGCTGGTGTCCCACAAGGTGGTATTCTTTCTCCATTGTTATTCTCCATCTTCATAAACTTTATAACTCTCTGTCTTCGGTGTTCGTATCATCTTTACGCTGATGATCTGCAGTTGTATGCATCTACGCGGGTGGAAGGTTTGTCAGACGCTATAGGAGATGTAAACCGAGATTTAGATGCTATCAAAAATTGGTCTGATAGATTTGGGGTGTCTGTAAACCCCTCAAAGTGTCAGGCCATTGTGATTAGAAGCTCACGTATGATCGGTAGAGTGGCAACTAGTTCGCTCCCTCCAATCATTTTCAATGGCACCGTCATCCCCATTAGCTCTAGCGTTAAAGATCTCGATTTGCATCTTGACTCTGTGCTTGGCTGGCAAAGTCAAGTTTGCAGTGTCAGTCAAAGAGTCAACGGGACTTTGCGAGGCTTGTATCGTCTGAGAAACTTTTTACCTGTGAAAACCAAGACAATGCTTGTGCAGACTTTAATTTTCCCTATAATCGACTATGGTGTAGTGTGCTATTTTGACTTGTATGCGGTCTTGCTGGATAAGCTCGATAGGCTTCTTAATAGCTGTATCCAGTTCATATTCAATTTAAAAAAATATGACCACGTATCGAGGTACAGAACCGAGCTCAAATGGATGCCCATTCGCCAGAGAAGAAATTCGCGTGCCTTGACTACGCTTTTCTCTTTGCTAAAATCTCCTACCGCTCCCTCTTACCTTATTTCTCATTTTCAATTTTTATGTTCTTCACACGCTTAAAAGTCTGCGCTCTTCCAATAATCTTCTCTTACTCTGTCCTTCTCATACTTCTGATTTTATTCATTCTTCCTTTTATATACAGTCTATTCTTCTGTGGAATGCACTACCTCTTGATATCAGGACGGCTACCAGTCAATATGCGTTTAAGAGAAAGCTGCGGGATTAATTTCAAAACAAATAGTGGAAGCAGAATTTTCATAATATATATATATTTGGTATGTATTATGATAAATATGTATGTAAGTTTATTTTAGTTATTTATGTATATATATACTTGTAATAAGACTTACTCTGAATATATTATCTACTTAGTTTATTTTTTTTATGCACCTGCCATATTGTCTCTTCCCCACCCATGGTTGACTGGTAGAGAATGCCTATGTCATTAAGTCCGCCTTTGTACATTTTGTGTTGCATAAAGTTTTAATAAATAAAATAAATAAACCCATTATCATAAACAAATAAGTCGACCATTTACTGTTAATATGTTGGTATCCCCAATTCGAACGAAGACTAAATATACATATGGACAGTTTATATTCAGAAGTTATCATTTCAAAAGAACTCCAAGGTGAATTGTTAAATAACACAGATTTTACACAAAAGTCCACTGCAGAAAAATGGCAATTTATTTTAAAAAAACATCCTGACGAATTCGTTTGTTTAAAAAAAATATTAGCTATATACTCTCTGTTCCCGCCACTTCAGCATTTACTGAGAGAGTCTTTTCGATCATGAATGTGAAGTGGCGGGAAGAGAGAAACAGAGCTTCATTGAAATTGATTAAAAATGATCTCTTGATCTATATAAATTTAGAGTTAGAATGTTTGGAGTCATACAATTCTTTTAAAAACAATGAAAAATTGTTTTGCTGCAAAAAGTACTCTTCTTTGGAAGTCTGTACTCTTTATTTACCTCCTTTGAAATCAGATGTACTCTATTTCTCCTAATAAAAGTTGGCAACCCTAGCGGACCCGCCAAATTTAAAAAAAAATACGTTCAATTGGGTCCCGCCTGCTTGTCACTTTTTAAAATAAAAATGTGCTTGTATCTTGCATTTCATTTGAGCAGTCGGGTTTTTTAGATTTTTGAAAGAACTTTTTTTTTATATTTGTAAGTAGATATATGTAAAGATTGTACATGCCATGCTAAGCCAGCACGAGCCCCTAAGCCTGTGCAGTGCGGCCGGAGTAGCATAAACTTCACTTTGAGCGGATAGTTTGACAACACCAGTTTCGGTAAAGAAACTTGATATAATTACTAAACTACCCTCCGAGTTGAAGACTTTACAGTTTAGTTCGTCGCCTCATAACAAAGAAAACTATTTACGTTAATAACGAAACTTTATTAACGCTTATACGACATAATTACTTGAGCGTTTTATTATGCGGAACCATTACAGTACCTCATTTTACGCCCTTTTTCGTTTTCATAGTTTAATAACGCCTCTATCCATAAATTGTGAGGGATTTACTTGTAATATGCAGATTTTTATGGACAATTGTTTTATTGCGCCTACTTTGTGGAGTGGTCTTTAAAGGTTTGTGAAAGCCTTATTTTAATGTTCGTTTAAGAATTTGTGGGTGAGTCTTTGTCAAATCCTATTTTAGTCTGTAAACCTGATTTAATACCAAACTTTCTTCTTAATAACAGAACTTAGAAACCACCCATAAATAGCAGAGTAAAGCATTGTTATGTTTCTTTGTTGTAAGTGTAAGTAGGTAGTTTATTTTAATCTAATGGTTTCTGGTTGGAGCGGATATTTTTATTTTTATTTATTTATTTTGGAAACAAACAATTGTATAATAAGTATTACAAATAAAATAGTAATAACAAAGTATGGTTGAATGTAAAATCCACAACTTTTCCACAGTATACTTGTGTACATTATTAATTAATTAGGTAAGTATAATTACACTTAGGCACTAAATTACGGGCACGCCGCAATTGCGGCGGTAAGACCCCTCTTTGAGGAGTGGCTAGATCGGCGTCACGGCGTCCTGACCTACCGCATGACACAGGTCCTCAGCGGACACGGAAGTTTCGGGAGGTACCTGTGTCTGATGGGGAAGGAAGAAACGCCTGGGTTTCACCACTGCGAGGATCGCCCTGAGGACACAGTAGAGCATACGGTGCAAGACTGCCCCGCCTGGGCAGAGCACCGACGTGTCCTCACGGCGGCGATAGGTGGAGACCTCTCGCGCCCGGCATTGGTCGAGGCCATGCTGAGGGGCGAGAGGGAGTGGGAAGCGGTCGCCTACTTCTGCGAAGCAGTCATGCTTCCGAAGGAGGAGGCGGGCCGTGTGAGGGAGAGGATGGCGTCCTCCCTCCAGCCCAGCCGCAGTGGTAGACGCCCACGGCGTCGGACGTCGGCCGACGATCTCCGGCCACCGTAGGCGCGGGCATGCGGACAGCGAGTAAAGGGCAACTCGCTGTCCGACCATGGACCATGCCCGGGTCGACGGCGCGTTGTGTTCCACGCGCGCCTCAAAGAGCGTCAGCAACATGACGAGGCCCCCCCTGTAGAGGGCCGAAGTCTGCCGGGGTCATGGGACTTATCCCATTACCGTGACCGCGGAATGTAAAGGGTTATTGAAGGAACACCGTGGATTTTAGTCAGTAAAAGTATGACAGTCTGAAAAAAAAGGCACTAAATTAAATTTTAAACTTTTATTTATTTATTATAACGCCCTAAATGTCTATGCGATGCAAAAAAAAAAATCGATTTATAATAGAGTCTGGCTAACGAAAGCGTGACCTGGAGTTTTCTTAAAAGTTTAATTTGGCAACATTATTAAGCTGTCAAAATCTGTGATTACAATTGTCAGTAATTTGTAAACACAATTAATATTCAACAATAATCGCTTTAATATAGGTAAAACAATAAAAAGTAACGTGCGAAAGCTGCTACATACTATGATCAGTAAGTTTAAACAACAACAAGAAGAGAAAGAAATTGTTTTTCAAGAAAAACAACAATGTTTAGATGTGATCTCGGATTTTTTAGGGTACGTACCTACGACTTTGTAATGTTGATCCTTGGTGGCTGATTATTAGATATACCTATTTACGATATTATGATACTTTTTCTTATCTTTATAGATAATATTGGAGATATTGAAAGAATCTGCGACTTGTTGAACCGTTAAAAAATTTGGAGAAAATATCTTTAATAGAAACTCAGACTAAGTTCTTAGAAGAAATATCTTCATTAACTGGTACGTATGTTACGGTTAAGAATGTTTTGTTGATGAGTTGTGTTATTTGACATTATCAAATTGTTTGGGTACCTTAATTTTTTAATATGCATTTTATACTTCGTTTTGCAGAAGTCGGTGTAACAACACTAAAAATAAAAGGAAGGATCTGTGAATGAATCGATGTGGAGCACTCCAGGAAAAAAACGCCCACACAAAAGCTCAGTGTTGGATTTAGAAAGTTTTGATATTGATTCAATAAAGAATAAAATCAATGAATTTTATATTGTGAGAAAGGAGGTCCCAACATTGCGACGTTGCTAGAAAAATTACATTCTAGCATTGGCTTTAGTGGATGTAGAGAAACTCTGCGTGAAATATTAATTGCTAATGGGTATGAGTTCAAGAAAAATAAAAATGAACGAACGGTTCTTGTCGAACGTTTTAGATATTGCTGCTTGGAGACATCTTGATCAAGAAATTGCTGCTAAATGAATGGAAGGAAAATAAATCATCTATTTAGATGAAACCTATGTACACAAAAATTATAAGCCTAAAATGTCATGGCAAGATCTAACAACGAGTGGTGCCCCTAAAACAAAATAAAACACTGATAAAAACCTCATTTGGCTGAATAGCTGCAGAAGATTGAAAGAAAAATGACAAATCATGTAATAAATGTGGAAAATAAAATAATACAAACAAAGAGATCAAATTATATAAAATAAAAATATATAATAGGTAACAGAAAAAAATATTGGAAAAAATCATAATAAGTGTAGGTGATGACGACTCCATTGATACAGAAGAATCCTTAGAGGTTGAATTTTTGGACTCGAATTTTGAGTACGATGATTAAATAATTATCATACTCAAAACGCCTGTACTTGAACCTTTTGACCGCCACAGTCGTGTATAGACGACAAGCCAAAATGTGCCCAGCACGCCACTGTCGCGACTGCGTGACAGAATTTTAAACGTAAATAAATATCACAAAACAGCATTGTTTTGTTCATTTCCCTTGCTAATTATATACCTTATCTCTTCTTTATTTATTGGAAGTGAACTGCTTTCGTCAGGTTTCATGTATAGGAACATAAGATGACAAAAAAGAAAACCAGTTCTAAAGTTCGCAAAACTTAGTGCCCTCGGCACCACAGTCACCATAACAGGACACGCAGTGATGTAGTCACCAGTCAATAAAACAAGAATATCGACATTGACGGCAACCTACGTTATATTTAATTTACTCTGAATTCTGTACCAATAAATAAATAAAACATTTGATACTGAACTTTTGTGATTGAGAAATCAAGAAAATTTTATAGTACTGAACGCTAACGCTCTTTAAACGTGGAGTGTTAGTAGTTTATTGATTAATTGTAATGACTGAAATGCCCATCTCTATCACACTGATGTATTGTCTGTTCCGGGGACGCCACAGTCGTCTATGTATGACAGTCCCATGACCTCAAACGCGATTTTTTTTTCAAATAGAGTAGTTCATTTACTTTTATTAAATATTATTAATAATGGAGGACTATAATATGAGTAGTGAAGACTTATTAAATATAATGCAAGGAGTCGACAATGACACGTTTATCATAGAAGACAGTGCAATTACTTCAGCACTGATGTCATCAGTTAGTGGCGATGCACTATAATACATTATGATTATGACGCATGTGTGCTATGTTGATCATTGCACACGCGTTTCATATGACGTTTTTCAACACTCTTACGAGGTAAAAACAGATTTGTATTGTTAAATATTAACTTGGATGGAAAATATGTAGTCGATGAGTCGTTTTTTGTTGAAGAGGTTAAAAAAAAACGTACATCTCCGACCTCCGACTAGTAAATAGTTATCTGTGGCGTTATAGCACTAGTGCAGTAACGTAAAGCACACGTTTCTAATACACTGCATTATGGACCTAATATCGGTTCATTAAGAGCCACTTTTTTATAATTGATAGGCTTGCGTTTGTCCATAATCTCACCTGATGTAAAGCGATGATGTGGTCGACGATGAAGCACGCTTGCCTAGAAGTAACCTATTCACTCTTGACTTAAAGACTCCCAGGTTGTAACTATCAGGAAACACAGACACCGGCAGGGAATTCCACTTCTTAGCCGTACGCACAATGAAAGTATTCCCAAAACATTTCTTGCGTATGAGTGGGATGTCCACCATATAACGATGGCGCATCGCCGTCTGTCTTATAGTCCGATGATGGAACGGGCTTGGTGGAATAAAAAAACATTGAATTGATTGTTCTTTCAAAGAAACTTACATTTTATTACTTGACACTGTTGAAAGTACAAAACAATAAGAATAAATATTTCGATATTATTAATATGTATCGGTGTCGCACCTCTAGAGCAGAAACGAGCAATGTCAAGAAATTCGTGCCAGCTGCGCCACTGTCGCCATAGAGTGACAAAAAATTACGTCATGATGGACTAAAATTTCCAAGTATCAAAACATTTTTCTCCTACTATAGTCAGTAATACCACATAAAGATTTTTTGAATTTAAATATTTTTATTTTTGTATGAAAATCTGGTGAACTAAAATATGTCGAATTTTTAAAAGTCATAGAACAAAAGTTGTTGGTTATGATGTTAGTAACATAGTCCTGAGAGGTTTTCGGTGTCTTACAATTAACCCTGTATAATACTCATTCAGAATTAAATAAGAACTTAACAAGGGGTGTTACAATGGGTGGTCTTATTGCTAAAACGGAGTATCAGATTTTAACATACTAAAAAACCCACCCCGTTTCCTTAAGTAGCCGTTGCATTCCGGGGCTGCGGTAACTCGTTAGAACATTTCCGCCACCCCGCAATCTTCTCCTCGATGATTCTGATCTTGCGAAGTTGTGCGGCTCTTTGGAGACCGTGTCCGATCTTCTAACTTGAATGATCATGTCACGACGGACGGATGGGGACACAAGCCTGGGCTGCGTCGACAAGAAGTGTCACAAAATATCACATTTCAAATCTTCATAATCAGACTATAACGGTCCCATTGCTGGGACAAAGGCTTCTTCTCTTAGAGAAGAAATAGGCAGTTATCCATCACGATTCAGTTTTTTTTTTTAAGATTAGTTGCAATTTGTGTAGCCACTGAATAAAAAGCGCAGACAAGGTCGACCACAAATGAGATGGAGCGAAGATATCACAAAAAAAGTAGGTAAAATTTGGAGTAGAGTTGCTAGAGACAGAATAACATGGAAACGAATGGAGGAGGCTTTCACCGCTTTTTTTCGCTATTTAGCGGTCCTTGTACATAATTTACTAATCTAAATATATATAACTCAAAGGTGACTGACTGACTGACATAGAGATATATCAACGCACAGCCCAAACTACTGGACGGATCGGGCTCAAATTTGGCATGCAGGTAGATGTTATGACGTAGGCATTCGCTAAGAAAGGATTTTGCGAAATTCCCACGGGATTGGGATTTACACGGGAAAAGCTTCGCACGCGGGTGAAGCTGCTGGCACAAGCTATAACTAATATAATTATATAAAATATAAATTAAGATACATAATACTACTAACATTTACACTCTAAGTTAAATTTGTAAAACTTCATTAGATAAGTTGAACAAAACTGTATAAGGAATATAAAGCTATTTTATTTATTATCAATCTTGTTAACCCCTCCAGCTAAATATGCTTGTGTCTGGAGTGGATTCACGGGAACAGAGTAATGGGTGAGATTTGAACTTGCTACCTCTCGATTTTTTATTTATGATAAACTCGCATTCTACGCGATAAACCACTATCTCAACTGATGCTAAGCGATGATGTGGTTGAACATAAAGCACGCTTGCCTAGAAGTAACCTATTCACTCTTGACTTAAAGACCGCCAGGTTATAGCTATCAGTGAATTCAGCCTCTGGCAGAGAATTCTTCACTCCTTAGCTGTAAGCACATTCAGATTTGGATGGTCTTAGGATTCTGGGTACAGGGCATGGCGGTTTCCTTAGAATATTTTCTTTCAAAGTTTTGAGAGTAATGGTATGAAAATTACACATGGTCTGTGCCTGGCTAGAATTGAAACTAATAATAAATAATAATAATATTCCACAACTTTCACACAACGCCATCTAGTCCCAAACTAAGCAGAGCTTGTGGTATGAGTACTAGACAACTGATAAACATACATAATTATATATTTCTAAATAAATCCCCAGTATGTCGCACTCTAAGGATGCTCAATGCCCTCCTGACTACCAACCCTGAATGTGATGTGTTTGCTGACGAATGGAGTAAAATTATGCGTGCATGTCTGGTCTTCTGTGAAAGGAAGTATGCAAGAGTGTCCACTGTTCCATGTTAATTTTAATTTTATTTTATCTTATATAATTTCAATTTTCAATCACAATTATTACTATTCTTATCTTAAATGTATTTCTATTTCTATGTTAATTAATGTAATTGGTGTTGTACCGTTTTAATTAACTATAAATAAATAATAAATAAATAAATAAATATAGATAAATACACCCAGACAAAGAACAAATGATCGTGCTCATCACACAAACATTTGTCCTGGGTGGGAATAGAACCCACGACCTTGCGCATAGCAGTCAGGGCCACTGACCACTATACCAACGGGCCTGTCAACTACAAACTGCGACCTATTTGTAAACCAAGCCCACCACCACTCTAATAATAATTTTAATAAAAACAATTTTGCCATTGAGACGCTATAAAAGTAAAACCAATTCGATAGCGGCACAATTCTAAACGTAACTAAACTTACATTTCTTCTTGTATATAGACGTCTAGACTTTTATGTCCTATAAAAACGGCATTGAACATTAAATTTGATGTCCCATGGAGTAAACGAATGCCCTTAAGATGGCCTTCTCATAACTGGGATGATTTGTGGATGTTATAAATCGTTGGTGTTATAAGGGATGAACACTGAATTGTAAGGGTAGAATTGAACTATTGAATTTTTTGAAACATTCCTCAGCTGAAAATATCAAAAAGATTTGTAGTTCTATTTGTTTGTAATTGATAACATTGTTATCATAGTAAAATATGTCGATAATGACCACGGAATAGAAGAATAAGGTTGGAATGGTAATGTGGGCGTGGCGAGCACGCCACAACTACGATTTGAAAATCATAGCTCGACCGCTTAATTCATTCACCGCGTTTAGTGCGCTTCAGACTACTTCGGAACACAGAGCTCTGCTTTAAAATGCCGTATTGTGCAATTATAACCTGTAAAACAAAAAGTCAGACCGCAAGTATAGAGTAAGGAGGTATATCTTTCCATCGGTAAGTCGAAAATACCATTTAATTACAATTTTATTTGTAAAAAAACATAAAAATATTCTGATCACTATGAAATTCCAAACATTATTGCAACAAGTTACAAAAAATATACATTGCCCGATGTGTACTCGCTTAATCAACGCAATGACCAAGTCCGCTTACAATGTACTGCATGCGTCGCGTCCTCCACACTTCATCCATTGACGTTTCGTCCTTTGCCCTGATTGGCCGTGATGCACGTCGCATGTTTATTGACAGTGAGTTACAATCAGTAGCAAGCTCTCAATTTAAGTGTGTGTAATTTATTTGTGTGCGTAATTTGCATACGCAACGGGCCTTTTGCTTGTAGTGGAGCTAAAGAGTGGGAGACTAGCGGCGACACGTATTCTCATACAAATCAGGAACTATTTCCATTCTAACTTCTTTTATCTGTTCTGTGATAATGAGGACTTTTTAGGTTTCCTTTCAATAGATAGGTGCTTAGTAGTTTAAAAAACTAAAGTTATACTGAGTATCAGAATGTATTAAAAAACTATGAAAGGCATCATATAATACTATTCTTTAAAAGATGTCGTAACTTACTATAGTCATTAGTCTCCCTCGTCACAAAGATATAAGACACATTGAAAAAGTTGCCTAATTAATAGTTTTTACGATAATTGGAACAAGTTTTTGATAAAAGCCAATTTGATATTAAGTTTTCTGCGACAGCCTTGATTTGTGTAATTGACTTTTAATAACCTCAGTGGAGTTCACAAACGTTATTCGTTGATATTTCTTGAGATAATCAGAAAGTTATCTTAGCTTGTAGTTGAATAATAACAGCCGCTTGATCTTCAAGCGTAATACATCAGTCATAGGTACAAACAAAAACAAACATACAAAAACAAAATTCCCACGTACACAGACTACTCACTCATGCATCCAAACTTACAAACACACATTACATCGACACACACACACATCACATCCACACACACACACACAAACACACTTTAAAGAGGCACTATGATTTTTACTATTTTTTTTTTCTCTCCGTAAAAATGTTTATATTGTTTTGTATACATACGCTATGTTTTAAACATTGTCTACACCTGTTTTTTGTGGGGTAGGGACCTGGTGATCTGTACTACAGGTTTACACCTATAACAGACACCAGCTCCTCACAATTTTTTCGACTGTAAGTGTTACTTTAAAATATCTTCGTATAAATATATAAGTAATTTTTTTGTGAGGAGAAATAAAGTTTTTTATTATTATATTTTATATTATTTATATATTATATTTATTTATTATTATAGGTGACCCTTGCCGGGTTCGCGGGTATGTTCGCGGCTCCGGAATGCAAGGGCTACTGAAGGAACATGGTGGGTTTTTAGTTAGTAGAAGTCTGACACTCCCTTCCACTCTACACACAGCGGGAGGAGTTATTTGATGATTATCCCACTCAGACAAAAAGCCAAAGGTAACCGTCATAACATATCCAGATTCCTCCATGCCTGAAAGCAAGTTAAGACCAGGCACTCTAAAATATTTTTCACGCAAGCTCCGCCCCCATGCACCTCCGGTTAGGCCGTTGTATGCTAAGCGCTAACGCATCAGTAATAAAGTTGAATATCGCGTGCGCTCTTTCACTATGTTCGGGTTCGAAACTTAAATGTCGTAAGTCTCAATTCTTATTTCGTTTATAACTAAAGTAATCATTGATCTAGAGAAATAATATCGTATATTTGGATAATCTAAATATATATAACTCAAAGGTGACTGACTGACTGACTGACATAGTGATCTATCAACGCACAGCCCAAACCACTGGACGGATCGGGCTGAAATTTGGCATGCAGGTAGATGTTATGACGTAGGCATCCGCTAACAAAGGATTTTGCGAAATTCCCACGGGATCGGGATTTACACGGGAAAAACTTCCCACGCGGGCGAAGCCGCTGGCACAAGCTAGTAAACTATATTTTCATACTGTAAATACTAATTTTAGATATAAAAGCTGAGTAATCTTGATTAAAAACTTTAAAAAACACATGATTTTCGATTAAAAAATGAATTAAGTGAAAATGTTCCAATTACGTAATTGGTATAGACATGTAAAGAAAAAGATCTAATAAATCATATACTAAAATTCCATTTTCATTGTATGCGTCATTGTTTCAGAATATTAATACAAAGTTACATACAATTTAGGGAGCCTCCTCTTAAACCTTTGATCCATGCCGTCATTTGTACATCATTGACAGTAGTTTCTGGTAGTCAAAAGCCACCTGCCACCTTGCCGTCCGTCACCAGTCTTGTCCCTTGGCCCTCTGCTAAACCTGGGTAACACAAGAGCCCTTGCTCCAGTGTTACCCAGGCTTAGCAGAGCGCGACATTAAAAAAATTAACAGAATTTCTACGAAATAATCTGTCACTTGAGTTGATGGAAACATAATCGTAGGTGTTGAAACTGGCCCTGGTACTCTGAAATTGTTATTACTTAGATGTGAATCTAAGTTCAGTCAGATACATTAAACTACAAAGTTTTCTAAAACTGAATAAGCCGCTAATGGTAACAAAACCAGTTTAAAATAGCCTCTGATTCTTTCGAGACTTACTTTATTTTATTACTACAATGCTATTTTTACACTTACTTATGAACTATATATAATCTCAAAATGACCTAAACTATGGTGTCTAAAAATTCAAATGCATTACTGTTTTCTGGAAATGTGCTCAAAAGACTGCAGGCATTGCCACGTTGTAAAATAATTATGAACCTCTATCCAGTGTAAAAGCCAGCCCTTGGGTCACGCGATGTATTAACTAGGTGTCTGGAAATATCTTTAAATAACTAATGAGAACTCGGACCCCACGATCCGAGAGTTTCCACCGTAAACGGCTCAAAAATATACCTACCAATATAATATTTCCACCACTTGTGGTTCTCTGCAGCTGCAGCGGCAGCACCAGCATAGCAAGATGAGCTAGGAAAATGAGACTCTGCAAGACTAACGATACATGTAGCATGCTGCACTAAAGGCCTACCCATCTTCCATGGAAATAAAGACATGCTGTACGGACTAGCTATTCTGGCATTCCAGGCCATTTGTTTCGTACCTGCAACCGAAGACAAGAGCTGGTCAGCTGATGTTGTTAATCTTTGTATGCTGGGCTATATGATTCGTGTTATGGCAACATGACAGACCGCGGAGACTCAGTACACATTCAGGCCAGGTTTTTAGGCTAAAGCGTTACCACCATAGATATAATAAACAAGTTACCACAGAGCTGTAGTCGATTGTGCACAGAATTCCATCCAATGTTTTCTAAAATTTAAAGCGTTCATTAGAAGATCGGATTCTTTACAACAGTTATAAATTTAAAACTCAATTTGTAAGTTCATTGCCCTAACTGTCGCACCGTTGTCTAGTCCAAAATGTAATACTCTATTTTAATTAAGGTAATGTATATTGTTAGACATTTAGAATTTGTTAGATAAGATTTGGAATGTTGTCTACTGTGTTGTCTGAAACCGCAACTGCATAGCGTGAAGAGTATAGAGTATTTAAAGAAAAATAACCATTTCTATATCGTTTTTATTAGACAAAAACCTCGTGCGTGTCCCCAAAACATTGCCAAAGTTACACTACAATTTGATCAATGAATTCGGAACGCATACGGCATAAACATGCATACATAGATCTTTATTTAATTATTTTATTTTATAGAAAGCTTACAGACTAATAACAAAGATAAAATAACATTCGTTGATAGGGAAATTTGCTAATTACAAGCTTCCACATATATGATATCAAGTTACCTACATCTAATTTTTGTTGACATTTAACCAAAAATAATATACTTATCACTAAGGTTACAAACTAAGACTTAAAGCTAAAAATGTAACTACTAAGAAGATGATGAAATCATGCAACATAAAAATTTTTTACTAATTTTAAAATTTATACAGCAGATATGTGATATGTGTTACACAACCGTCTACTAGTCTATCTGTGAGTGTTGTGCATGTGCATGCCTATTTTGTTTGCACAGAACTACTAATGAATGTTCTTCTGTATATACATTTGTAAATAAGTTGTTGGTGTGCCTTGAGAATAAAAAACGATACGAACTACTGAGTAGGTGGGACTATCTTTCATCGATCGAGATGTTTTCTATCTCACTATCATATATTTTTGGATGATATTCATGTAAGCAAATATATTACGCTGCAAAAGGTAAGAGTAACGTAAAAATCCTATGTAAATAGCTTCTAAAGAAACTTCCCTTCACTAAATCGTGTAACAGAAATAATTAAAAACTATAATGAGGGAAGTGGTGGAAGGCTTCCTTCCGCATTTGATATTTAATTACAAAGCGGCGCGGCGGCGGGTGGCTGGGCCGGGCCGAAAGCATAGAAGAATAGACTGAGTGGAGAGAGAAAATTGTGATCCAAAATGACTCCAGATGCGTGGTTTTGTTTTAGTTCTACATGATAGATTATAAAATAAAATAAATAAAATGTCTATTCTGAAAATTTGCCGCCAATTTGCTGAAAATTTGAATTTTTCATCACCGCATTTGGTATTTATAACTTTATATTAACATATAATAAAAATAAAAATGTCTTCGTGTAACTAACTAACTAACATAATTGAAATAATGTAATTATTCGGTATTCGTAAAATATTACAAAATGTTTTAAGATCTTAATTAAAAAGAAATTTTTGGAAAGGTAATTTAAGGTAAAAGCGAAAGTTTGTGGATGGATTGATGTTTGTAACTTTTTAAAGTAAAACTACTGAACGCACATGCATGGAACTTGGTATGTAAATGGTTGAAATCCATTTGCTTAGGCTACTTTTTATTTCGGAATTCCTACAAAATTAGGTTTTGCGGGAAAACGATGTCGCGGGCAGCTAGTAATATATAGATATTTCATGTAAAAAATCTTTTTGCAAACGGAAAGTTTTAATTTAAACACTATTTATTTATTTTGCAGTAAATAACAAATTTGGAAAGTGCTATCAAACAATTTGTAAAAGTATTTTGACCCCTACTTTCCGAAGAACATCAGTGCCAGTTACCAATAACCTGGAGCTTTTGGGCATGGAGTTGACGTCAGACTTCAACTTCGGCTCAACCATCAAGTCCAGAGCTCAGCTGCAGTAAAGCAGCTGGGAATCTTACACAAGGTGAGGCGGTACTTCACGCCTGGATAGCTTCTAAATCTGTATAAAGCACAAGTCCATTCCAGCGTAGAGTATTGCAGCCAATTGTGGGATGGCTCTGCATAGTAGCAATCTGCTGCATTGGACTCGATCGAGCGCAGAACTAAAAGGCTTATAGGCGACGAGTTGCTGGTGGACAAGCTTCATAGCCTGGCTCATCGGTGAACCTTTGTTTGCCTGTTGGTTTACTACAGATTGTACTTTGGGGAGTGTGCGTAGGAGCTCCATGATCTGATTCCTCCATCTCCCTTTCACTACCGGTCTACCAGACGCACGGCTGGGTACCATCCACACTTGGTTGATATACCGTCTTGTCGTACGAAACGCTTATCCTCCACATTTATTGTGCGCACAGCCAAGCTGTGGAATTCTCTGCCGGCTTCTGTGTTCCCTGCCACTTATGACATTTCAACCTTTAAAACACGAGTAAATAGACATCTGGGCTCGCTCGTCCCATCTTAGACCTCATCTATCGCTTACCATCAGGTGAGATAGAGGTCAAGAGTGGGCTCATTAGTAATAAAAAAAAAAAAACTTCAGGTCATACTGACAATGCAAACTAATTATACTATATAAAGGTAAATTACCACTCACTGACTCACTGACTGACTCATTGACATAATTGTTCTCCCAGATGGTGGATGGGGAGGTGGGTATATTTTGACAGATTCGTAAACAAGTAACTCTCAAACCTACGGGAAAAGTGCCAAACCTCCCCTTTTCCCCCCTCCCTATCGTATCTCGGAAACTACGAGACCCGTATTTTTTTCTTTTTACGGATTCGTATAGAGGAGGCTCGGTAAAGTAAAAACCATTTTTCAAAGTCCCCCCCTGCCGCCCCCCTTCTCCCTCACTTTAGGCGGATCTCGGAATCTAAGAGACTTGGAACATTTTTTTTTTCTGATTCATTTAGAGGGGCAATGCTTTAGTTGAAATACTTCTGCAACCCCCCCCCCCCCTATATCACCCCCCCTTTTTTTTTTCTTTTTTTTTTCACAAATACTGAACCCCCCATCTCCCCCCCCATTTTTTTTTTCACTAGCACGCGAGGTGCTTGCACCTCGCGCAACACGCAAATACTAAACCCTCCATCACCCCCCCCCCCTTTTTTTTTTCACAAGCTCGCGAGGTGCTTGCACCTCGCGCAACACGCAAATACTAGTTGTGTTATAATTCTAATCAGTATTCTGAAGAAAGAAAACTACAGATAAAGTTTATTAGATTCACAATAAGTCAGTTTACGGTCCAAAATTTAAATATAATATCAAGTTAGAACTCGTATTTCTTAAATGTGATGTTACGATATTAGTCTAATTTGTCTCTTTCACAGTTTTCTATGTTCACAGTCCAATAGGCAGCGCTCAGTCGATTCTTCTGTATACAAGTTAAAGGGACGAAGTAATGGAAATGTGCTGAGAGTATGGAGCGTTAGATGGAGTGGACCTACTAGGTTAAGAGCTAGAGCGCTGTGTGAGGTTGGCTTGGAGAAATTAGAAATCAAAATGAAAAATCATGTATAAACTGAAGCTTGGAATGTCAATAGCCTAATGGATAAGGTGTCGGCCTTGCGATCTAGAAGTCGTGGGTTCGAACTCCACCCATTAGACTATTGCCGTGAACCCACTCCGGACACAAGCATATTAAGCTTAGTTGCAGGGGTAACAAAATTGCTAGTAATGTGAATTATAACCACTGTAACGTTACAGTTTCCCTGGTTAGAGGGAAATGTAAGGTTGCTATATAACTAATTAGGAGGAAGATGACCAGGAAAAGAAATCAATGTGAGCAAAAATGTAACAGGATTTATAAAATAAATTATAAACATTTGCTGGAACCCTAAGGCACAAGAGATGACGGGAGGGTCGATGATAAGCGGAGCGGATGATTATAGCAAAACGAAGAGGTAGCTGCAGGACGGCTGGTCTTCAGACGGATAGCCTCAGTAGCAGAATGAAGAGGTGGCTGCGGACGGCTGGCCTTCAGTCGGAGGACCTCAGTAGCAGAACGAAGAGGATGTCTGGAGGTCCGGGCCACGGCTCGTGTATTAGGAGGGGACCAATCAGTTTTACTTGTAGACTTCTTCACTGTTCGTGTTCCAGGCGGAGACCGACCGCTCTCCGTCAATCTCTGACATTACATCGCTTTTCAGCTTTTGATTTAAGGTTCTAAAATGAAAAGAGAAATAAAAGTAATTTATCACGAGGTACAATATCAGTTACATATGCGACGGTACAATATCAGTTGCATATAGAAGATCCTTGGACCTAACCTAACTCCAGCAATGAATTAAGGAGAAAACTAATCCTGTCACTAATGACTTTACAGAAACGTAAATAAGCAAAGTATTGTATAAAAAATAGCTTAATATCAGATTATTAGGAAATTCTAAACCGATAATGATGTTATAACGTAAGTATAAAAGCCCTATAAAAAGGAAACATTATACCACATTACTAGTTGTCTTTAAAAAAATACTTGTAAAAGAAGAAAACGTAATCTTGGACTGTAGGTAAAATATGCACAGTAAAAGTGGTAGAATAGTTTTGAGGTAGGAATGAAATCGAAGGAAATATAATATTCTTAGTTGTTATGATCCCGAATACTGACAAATACCTACGTGTACTGACTGAACAGGTCCACGTAAATATTTACGTTTCGTTTATCAAAATATCACGATACACACAATCTGCATGACCATTTTATGTAACTAAGGTAATTTCTTGACTGGTTTTTAGGGTTCCGTAGCCGAATGGCAAAAAACGGAACCCTTATAGTTTCGACATGTCTGTCCGTCAGTCTGTCTGTCTGTCTGTCTGTCCGTCCGTCCGTATGTCACAGCCATTTTATTCCGAAACTATTAGGACTATACATGTAAAACTTGGTAGGTAGATGTATTTATTGTAGTTGTGTTATTCTATGAACCGCTTTCTGATTTTAAGAGAAAATTAAAAAAATATTTATAATAAAGGGGGCTCCCCATACATGGAACTGAAACTGAAAATATGTTTTTTTCATGAAACCTATACGTGTGTGGTATCTATAGACAGGTCTTTAAAATGACATTAAGGTTTCTAAAATGACTTTTTCATAAAGTTAATCGTTTAAAAGATATACGCTTCCAAAGTGGTAAAATGTGTCTTTCCCCTCTAACTTCTATAATAATGAAGTGAAAAATCTAAAGAAAACCATATGTTGTAGATCTTAATGTAAACTTTCAACCAAAATTGGTTTGAACGAGATCTAGTTAGCAGTTTTTGAGATACGGTTTATTTTCTAAAACCGCAAATATATCTTTGTAATTCATACAAATACTATGAAAAACAAAGTTATTTGGCGTAGCTGTAAAAATTTTAAATAAGCTATTTTTAAGAAATTTGTAAGGTTTTTTGTTTTTTTCAAATAAATATAGTAAGTATATTATATTTATTATAGTCCTTCATGGGCGAGTCCGACTCGCACTTGGCCAATTTTGAAGTAAGTATAAGAGTTTAAAAGAGAAAACCGATCTGATCGGTGTTTGTTTATAAACGTTTTTCATTATTATTTATTACTAGTTGATTCGGCGAACTTCGTACCACCATATTTTAATTTTTTAATTTTTCATGCTATGTAATTTCCTTGGACTTTCACCAATATGTTGAAACTAGAATTAGACAAATCAGTCCGGTCCTCGAGTTTTGGCGAGACTAACGAACATAAATAAATTTGTATACTAATAATAAATGTTGTTAAAGTTTTGTTGCCAAGCCATTGAACACTAAAACCGATGGTATGTTGAAGATGAGAAGTACCGACAGATGACGTCATTAATGCTGACATGCCGTGGCATTCAACCAGTGCCTATAACAGGATCCGAACTAGTGTTTTTTATTTGACCAATAGGAGTAGCTAGGTATCCCTTTTTGAGTTGCCTATACAGGCTTGTGGCTGTTAATACTAACAGCCACAAGGCTTGATCTTCACGGTAAGCAAAGCTTGCTAAAGTCAATCCGTCGAACATCATACCATTTCAAGATTTCCTCAAAAACATGTTAGGCTGTTGCTCCCGGCTGCCATTCGTAGTAAGGTACATACTTCTATCACAGTAATTATGGGTTGTAAAAAGTTAGAAAAATCAAACACCAGTTTTTCCAAAGATGTGAAATGTAGACAGTCCTCATTTAAAATATTTAGTAGTTACTTTTATTTTCTGGGTGGGAAAATCATCGAATAAAAAAAAATCTTTTTAAAAAAAAGGAAAATCTCTCAAAAAGTACCATTTGAGGAAGTGAAACTGATGATGAAGACCACAGATGGCCGCCGAAACTACTCAATAATAAGTATTGAATGGATTGCGATTCGATTACTTGAATATGGATGTTAAGCACTTTATGCTCGTCACAATGCATATGGTGATGTAGAGCTGATGGTGAAGTACCAGGAGAACTCCTCAACAATCAACGGCCCAGCATTGGGAAAAGCAACATTTTGTAAAAGGTTATAAGTAGTTGACATTTAGGCTCTTGTAACTAGGTAAATTAAAAATAGACCAACTTAAAAGAGTGAAATAAAAACTTTTTATCAAAAAATTAAACCGACTCCCAAAAAACACTGCTAAGTGAAAAATAACTTTAATTTCGGAAGTCGGTGCCAAAAACGAAAATACAAAACTAAAGACACCGACTACCGAAATTAAAGTTATTTTTCACTTTGCAGTGTTTTTTGGGAGTCGGTTTAATTTTTTGGTAAAAAGTTTTTATTGCAGTCATGATGGTATTGACATCTAAACACCGTCGACATTTATGTAATTCAAAGGTTTCCTTCGGTAATGAGTCCTAAATTTAGAAGTACGTAATGTCTTTCACTTAATACAATCTCGATTTGATCCAATTAACCTTTGTTACTCATTATTTATGTATTTTCTCTGTCTCCATGACACCTAAGTCGTGAAGAGCGGGAGATGTTACGTGGAGGTGTTACGTTTTTGGGGTGGGAAAAGCTCCTCCCGCATTGTGGAGTGGAATGCAGTGTCTTACTCTTACTGACTAAACCCACCCTGTTCCTTTCCCTGTTCCATTCCGGGGCGCGGTTTCTTGTTAGAACAATCCTGCGACCGCGGTAGGCATTGGCCCATTCATGTCCACTGTACTGCTCTATGAGGAGTGGAACTTGATACGCCGTGAACTTGAAGGAGGATGTCACTTTTAATAGGTCTATGATTATCTCTGATAATACAGATACAGTACGTACGTACAGTACGTAGTACAATGACCTAATTTCAAACTGCTAAGTTAGAAATAGTTATCATTAATCATCGGGAGGTCTGCACAGTTCAACGAGCGCTCTAAACAATAGGCTGCTTCGATAACTATCCCAAATCGCCCTATTGTTCTCGGCGGCGTCTACTAAAGCCCAGCTTAACGTGTATAATTAACTTTTAAAACTAAGTTCAAGACGAACGATCAGTTTTATAAATTTTTAATTGAGAGTTTGTTTGAAAACTTTGTTGGAGAGCTCTGCTTGAGTATTATTGAACGTAGTGTTGCGGAGCCGCTCGTAGCTAAATAATAGCAGTCGCGCGATTCTTCGAAGTTCTTCGCGAATCTTCCAAGTTCAGCAACGCTCGCGGAGGCCGTTCCCTGGATGGGTGAGCATCATACAAATACAGATGCAGTCTCATGCTGGAGCGTATACAAAATAAATTTACTAGGTTTCTGTACCTAAGGTGGTATGGTGTATATCCATTTTCAACCGACGACAAAAAGAGGAGGTTATCAATTCGACGCGTATATATATATATATATTTTTTTTTAAGTATGATCATCGATTACTCGAAGACGGCTGAACCGATTTGGAAAATTCTTTTTTTGATTGAAAGGATATACTTTGAAATTGGTCCCATTTTCATAAATGTCAGGATCTGATGATGGGATCCTGGAGAAATCGAGGGAACTCTTCAAATATTATAGGCACACCTATGACATTTTGGGTATTTATTATAGTAACTTGTGCAGTTGCTCTCAAAAAGTAACATTTGAGGAAGTGGAACTGATGATGAAGACCACAGATCAGGCGCGTGCATAGGATTATGACAGGGCATGCGGCGGAGTAAAAACACACAAAAACTTCTTCTTTTATAGATTTTTAGCATAGCCACAGCCACGCATCGCCACCATGCTACGATGCGTGGCTGTGGCTATGCTAAAAATCTATAAAAGAAGAAGTTTTTGTGACCGATTACTCACAAAAACTTCTTCTTTTATAGATTTTTAGCATAGCCACAGCCACGCATCGCCACCATGATACGATGCGTGGCTGTGGCTATGCTAAAAATCTATAAAAGAAGAAGTTTTTGTGTGTTTTTACTCCGCCGCATGCCCTGTCATAATCCTATGCACGCGCCTGCCACAGATGGCCGCCGAAACTACTCAATAATAAGTATTGAGTGGATTGCGATTCGATTACTTGAATATGGATGTTAAGCACTTTATACTCGTCACAATGCATATGATGATGTAGAGCTGATGGTGAAGTACCAGGAGAACTCCTCAACAATTAACGGCCCAGCATTGGGAAAAGCAATATTTTGTAAAAGGTTATAAGTAGTTGACATTTAGGCTGTTTTAACTAGGTAAATTAAAAATAGACCAACTAAAAAGAGTGAAATAAAAACTTTTTACCAAAAAATTAAACCGACTCCCAAAAAACACTGCAAAGTGAAAAATAACTTTAATTTCGGAAGTCGGTGCCAAAAACGAAAATACAAAACTAAAGACACCGAGTACCGAAATTAAAGTTATTTTTCACTTTGCAGTGTTTTTTGGGAGTCGGTTTAATTTTTTGGTAAAACGTTTTTTATCCATTGATGTATCCAACTTTGTTTGTTATAGGCAAGGTGGAATACAATAAATTGGAAACAAGGAGGGACATAGCTCTTGCTACCTATATTTTTAAATTATTACGTGGCAAGAATTCAAACCCAGGTATATTAAAAGAAATTAACCTGTGTGTGCCCGACAATTATGTATTCCGAAGGCGACAGCCGTCTATTGGCGGTGCCCAGTAGTAGGACCAATCTACTGGGAAAGCCCCTATAACGCGCACCTTGCGTGAACTTAATGACGTAGCAGACAGCATAGATCTTTTTACTTGTTCTCTGAGTGAGTTCACAAAAACTACGATGTACAGAATATGTTATGGTAAATAATAAAACTGTAATTATGGCCATACTATTGAATTAGGCAATTCCTGTAATGATAGTGATGTTGAGTTAAAAAATAAATAAATAAAATTAATATTATTTTCAAATTCCTCCGTGACGCAGGAAGCACGTTGAGCTCACAGGTATCCGAAACTGTAGGTATGTGTCTGTGTGTGGTTAAAAGTTGAAACCCGGTATACGAGTTTGCAGTCGGATCAAAAAATTCCCTTGCAGACATTATGAACAGACCGAGAGACCTTATCTGCTTCTGGAGAGAGGTTGGCTGGCTGAAGTGATGGCCGCCATTGCCCCCGCACAATGGTCCCATGCAAGGATTAATTGCGGAAATTAAAACCCTAGAAGAAGAAAAATCAAGGACAAGAGACTTGTGGACCAATTGAAGTATGAACCAACGATTAACCGTAGCTACTTTATTATGAGCGATCTTTTGTTGTTCTTGACAATAGAGATGCCGCCGATATTTATTCGAAGTCGTTCAATGGACAGGGTTATAGACTGTTTGTCAATTATATGTATTGGTTAAATTGTGTTCTTTCATGTGATGCTGTCTGTCAAAAGAGACAAAGTGAGGTTTAAGTAACGGAAACATTAAAGTACGTTAAGTGGTGGTAAATAATGACGCAATCAAAATTTTTGACTTTGACTAGAATTGGGAATTTATATTTTCTTTGATAACTTTCTTGCTTTGTATTCCCAACTTCCTTTGAGGTTCATGCGCAATAGATATTTAAATAAATAAAATGCATTTATTTCGAGTGACTATGACACATCACACTCGCACAAAACTATTATTCTAAGATATAAATTACAATTAAATAAAAAAAAATGAATTAAATTGATCATAATTATGAATTATCATTATAAATCATTTACCCTCTATAGATCTATAGAGATGATCTTGAATTGAGGTTGAACGGGGCAGCTATAAAACGAGTGTCCACCTTTAAATACTTAGGGCATTTTCTTGCCGATGACCTTAAAGACAATGTTGATATTAAAAGAGAGCGCAGGGCACTAGCTGTCCGGAGTAATATGTTGGTTCGTAGATTTGCTCGTTGTACAGAACAATTAAAAATTACATTATTTAAGTCGTACTGTCAGAGTATGTACACGAGTAATCTATGGACCAAGTACTCCAAAGGATCGCTAGATGCCCTGCGTGTACAATATAATAATAGTTTCAGGATGTTGTCGGGACTACCTCGCTATTGCAGCGCATCAGAGATGTTCGCGCAAGCCCGCACCGATGGCTTCCATGCGATTCTGCGCAAAAAGACAGCACCTTTGCTAAGGTGGGTGAGAGAGAGTCCCAACAGCATGCTGTAAATGGTGGCGGGTAGCTTTATCTCGCCAATTCTGAGCCATTTAATTAATAGACTGATAAGTACTAACACTAGATTGTAAGTTTTTGTTACTAACACTATATGGATGCAAAGTCAAATAAAGGCCCTAAAAAAAAATATACAGCTGTTTATAAAATGTTTCCATTAGCAGGTAACTATATACCATCTGACTAATAATAACAGCTACTCAGGTTGTTTTCAAGGTTAAACAATACTTGGCCAAGTCAGTCTGTGAATTTAAACCTTAAGCCTGCAATACACGTTGGCCGAGCGTAGGCCAACGCGAGCGTTGGCAAATAGTTACAAGGCAAGAAATAATGTCCACACGTTCGACAATTTCGTCGAACGCAAATGCAGACGACCAGTGTAGAAGAGGGTCTGTAGAGCTGCCCACACGTTGGCCGAGCGCAGGCGAGCGCCTTTGATTTGTGACCAAAAACCGACACCGATCTGAAGTGAGGCAAGTGATCACGAGCAACGGCGAGCGAAGACAAGCTGCACCAAATGAGCTCTATACACGTTGGCGCTGGCCTCCACTCGGCCAACTAGGCAAGTGACACCGAGCGATAGCAAGACAAGGCAAATATACCGTCTACATGTTGGTTTTGGCCTTCACTCGACAACGCTCGGCCAACATGTATTGCAAGCTTTACGAATTTGCTCCGGGCAGCCGTTGTTTCCGGTTTCATTTGTACATATTTGGCAATAGGTATAAGCCACCAGTCTTGTCAAATGATATCGTGCTACCCAATACTGAGTTGTCGAGGAAAGATGTTCAGTGCAGAGCAGTTGATTCTTATAATACGGATGACACGGTTGGCGTAATGGCTGACTGCTGCGCAGCGTGTCGCGGGTTCGATTCCCGCAAGAAACAAATATTTGTATGATCTCCAAGTAGTTGTTCCGCGTCTGGGTGTTTGTGTTTGTGAGTTTCTATGTTTGTAAACGCACTAACGATACAGGAAGAAATTACTCGTGTGGCGCAACTTTTTTTTTTAAATAATAGTAATTATTACGGGAACTCAGCTGCATTCTGTTAGATAGCAGTTAGCCAAGGCAGATGCTGTTAATAAAATCATAACCTTTTCCTAAAAACTTAAAGAATGTTTCAATAATAGTTGATGTTTGGAAGAGAGAGAATATACATTCTTGGACACCAAATTTAAACACATTAACAATATTGCTTAAACTAACCAGTTTAAACATTATTGTTACACATATTATAATAATGAAATAATGATGAAATAATTATGTTTATTTTGCAAATAGGTTATAAATAACACTTTCACACGTCTTTTTTTTTTCGTAAATGTAAACTAGATGAGGCCAGTGTTTCCTAACTGAATACTCTGAGAAGAAACACTGAAACAAACTCACAGGTCAACGTCTCTTTTAAAGTTCAGACAATCTGTAGTGATCAAATCATATAATAGCCATGTAGGTTAATGTCTGTGGCGCCCTTTAGAGGACAGAATCACACAGATTTGAGCAGGCCCGTCCAAACAGTGCAAGCATTTGTTAAATATCGCGTAGCTATTGTTTAATATTGTTACAATGGTGGTCTTTTTTTATTACGAATGAGCCCACTATTGACCTCGATCACACCTGATGGTAAGTGTAAGATGAGGTCTACGATCGAACGAACAAGCCCAGAAAACTCTTGTTTTAAAGGCTGTCGGGTCATATGTGGCAGGGAACACGGAAGCCGGCAGAGAGTTCCACATCTTGGCGGTGCGCACAATAAATGTCTTATCGCTGAGAGCGATATATTCCAGACAACCTTATTATTTGACATATATATGCCAAGGTTCTCCACCGACAAAGACATGCTAAATCTAGCACGAAATGTTTTAATAGAAACTTAGCATTTGTCTCTAAAACAATTTTACCGGCGCCCTGTCGTAGAATAAGCACAGTCTGTCGCGACTCCATACCACCATTTACATGGAATTTTACTAATTCAAACTAGCAAGTAGATTTATTACTCAATGAATAAATAAAGAAGTAATGGTGGCCCAATCAATAGTTGAAGGTCCGGCTTACAAGTTATTAGGACGTAGGTTCGAACTTAGACAGGAAAATTACATTTTGATTTATATTTTAACTACGGCTCTCAATTCTGTGAAAAAAACTTCGTACGAAAAATATATCTATACTAATATTATAAAGATTTAAAATTTGCTTGTAAATTTGTATGTAGGGGGTACTTTTTAGAACATATGATCCAATTCTTAAAATTCTTTCTTTGTTAGTAGGATGCATTATTGGTAAGTGTTATATATAGACTGTAAACTATTTTGCAATCCACGCAGACGAAGCTGTTGCCTGAGTCTTCAATCGCGTGACAATTGAAGTAGCCTGTGTGCTTTTACAAACTACTTATGTCGACCTCTGAATGTCTATGTCTGAGAAATTTCATGCAAATTATTTTATTATATTGAGTAACTACCATCTAAACATGTATCCAACTTTCACATTTATAATATTAGATATGAGATTAGATGATCATCCATCACTAGGCCCCTGTAATTGATTGCGTGTAACCCATGGCCTAATATAGGAAGGAGGTGCGTGTCCCAGCTAGCTGGTGAACTATGGACTGCGTATCACATCGTTCTTTCATTGTAGTTTACAATAATAAAAAAATGGCCAAGTGTGAGTCAGACTCGCCCATGAAGGATTCCGTAGTAACTATAATAATATAATATAATATGTATATTTATTTGACAAAAAAAGCCTCACAAATTTCTTAAAACTAGCTTATTTACATTTTTTTACAACTACGCCAAATAACTTTGTTTTTCATAGTGTTTGTATGAATTACAAAGTTATACTTGCGGTTTTAGAAAATATGCTGTATCTCAAAAACCACACACGCATAGGTATCATGAAAAAGTATTTTCAGTTTTAGTTCCATGTATGTATTCTATGAACCGCTTTCCGATTTTAAGAAAAAAATTAAAAAATATTTAAAATAAAGGGGGCTTTATTTTAAATAATTTTTAATTTTTTTCTTAAAATCGGAAAGCGGTCCATAGAATACATCTACCTACCAAGTTTCACATGTATAGTCTTAATAGTTTCGGAATAAAATGGCTGTGACATACGGACGGACGGACGGACAGACAGACTGACAGACAGACAGACATGACGAAACTATAAGAGTTCCGTTTTTCCTATTCGGCTACGGAACCCTAAAAATATTTATATGTTTTTTTTTTCTTTAAAGGTAGCTAGCATGTGAGTAGAATTCACATTACTAGCAAACTTGTTAATCCCTCCAACTAAGCCAAAAATGCTTCTGTCTGGAGTGGATTCGCGATCTCTCGATCACAAGTCCTAAACCATTAGCCATTAGGCAATTGGCGCTCCGATAATAGAACTTAGGATAGCGTTAGTAATTTAACACCTCAAGACAGTACAGTATCACATAGTATATCTCTTTGAAGTGGTATCAAGAAACCTCAAAAGGCCATTTCTGTAGCTGCTAGAGCAAAAGTGGTCAAATTTAGCTGTAGCGAGTTATTGACTAGAGCTGGGCTAAATTGCTGAAGCCAGCGACACTCACAATACACTCTAAACGAGACGGTTACGAAAAGCCTTATTTTCTAGGGTTCCGTTTTCGCGCTGAGATACTTACTGAAATGAATTTATGTTGAGTTTCTACCACCGCAGTTCTGATTTACTTACATATATCTAAACTATAATGTTATAAAATCTGAATTATGCTCAAACTAGCGACCCGGCTCAGATAGACATATGACATCGTGGACTTTTTTGTATATTTATAAAAGAGAAACCATTCCACTTGTTTTGTTCTAACTCAAAGATTGCCAAAAAAACGCTGCCAATGTTCGGCTTATTTTTTTCCGACATGTTGAACTTATATCGTTGTATTTAATCGAAATTACATAAAACATACGCCTTAACATTTTTCGGGAATCACACTATCTATTAGTGAAAACCGTGCAAAAATCAGTCTTACAGTTTTTGAGTTTTCTTTTTATAATATGATGATTGTATGGGTGAATTATATAATTATTATAATATATATATAAATTTCATATGATCAAAAAAAAAACTCTCTATGATCATCATAAAGGTAAACTGGCGTATTGGATGTCAAAAAATAAGAAAGAACCAGTATTTATTACGTATGTCAAGTAATATTAAATTATATATTTTTTTAAATAATATATCTAGTTATTTTTTTTGTTGCTATGGTTTCTTTACCAGCTATAGGTTTTACTTGTTTCTATACAGCCTTAAAATATTTCGTAAATGAATAGATGATATACCCTATGTCAGCAATGTTATCAGCAATACCGTAATAATCCAAAACATCACAGAAGATATCTGCTGCTGGTCATACGCCGACCTCATCGCCAACATCCTCTTATCCACCAGTCCTATGATATTCACATCCAGAGGATTCACGTGTTCCTCTATAGTTCCGGGTGGCGTTCCAACACGGAGTCTCCGTCATTAAGTCTGTTCTGTGAGAAATAAGCCGGTAATACATACACATAGCCTGACGAATATCAAACTTAGTTACACTAACTTAAGGATAATCTTCGTGCTATGCCAATTACCTCCATTTTCTGAAATATTAGTATTTTTCTTTCTGTGTCAAATCCATCCAAAGGTATCCAGTAAAAGATTGCTTTTATCAATAAAACCGCCTTTTTATTCTTTATTAAAACACCGTTTTCATTCAAAAATGAATAGCTGAAATATGTATATGATAAAGGGTATATATTTATTTATTTATCTATCTTAATTGTGCTCCCCATTGCTATTAAAAATGTTTACAAACATAAGTAAATATTTTCTTATTAAATACGTAATCACAATGTTATGGGAATGTTTTCTTAAAGTAAACATTTTAAACAAAATTGTTAGGAGCTCTCAAAACGTCTTCTATTTCCTAATAGAATGTAGCAATTCTAACATTTGTTAGTAAATGCAGTGTAGAAGCACCAGAATCAGCGATCTATCTCTGTTGTAAAAAAATATTATCTACAGAACCTTTAACTCAATACCGTTTTTTTTCCGCGTCCATGCTCACGGCGGGCGTGCCGGATCGTGTCCATTGTTGGTTTACTTGTTATCTCTGAGTTATAACGTTTTTATTACCGCGCAATCTCACCGCAACACTCCATTGCTGCAACTGTTCGCTGCCGTTTTATGAACGCCATTGTTAAGTCATAAAAATTTTTATACTGAGGATGAATTTGTTTTTGATACGACTTCCCTTGAAGCATGTTAAACTCTGGACACTTGATAGATAGATAGGTATAATCTTTATTGTACAACATAACATAACATAATTAAATATCCATTTTTAGGGTTCCGTAGCCGAATGGCAAAAAACGGAACCCTTATAGTTTCGATATGTCTGTCCGTCTGTCTGTCTGTCTGTCTGTCTGTCTGTCTGTCCGTCCGACCGTATGTCACAGCCATTTTATTCCGAAACTATTAAGACTATACATGTGAAACTTAGTAGGTAGATGTATTCTGTGAACCACTTTCCGAATTTCAGAAAAAAAATAAAAAATATTTAAAATAAAGGGGGGTCCCCATACATGGAACTAGAACTGAAAATATTTTTTTTCATGAAACCTATGCAAGTGTGGTATCTATAGACAGGTCTTTAAAAATGATGTAAGGGTTTTTAAAACCACTTTTTCATAAAGTCAATCGTTTAAAAGATATAAGCTTCCAAAGTGGTAAAATGTGTCCGCCCCCCCTCTAAGTTATATAATAATAGAGTGAAAAATCTAAAAAAATCATAACATGCATATATATAGATCTTAATGTAAACTTTCAACCAAAATTAGTTTGAACGAAATCAGGTGAGTAGTTTTTGAGATACAGCATATTTTCTAAAACCGCAAATATAACTTTGTAATTCATACAAACACTATGAAAAACAAAGTTATTTAGCGTAGTTGTAAAAATGTATATAAGCTAGTTTTAAGAACTTGTTAAGTTTTTTTTTATTCGTCAAATAAATATACATATTATATTATATTATTATAGTTACTACGGAACCCTTCATGGGCGAGTCTGACTCGCTCTAGGCCAATTTTTTTCCTTTTCAACTGACGACAAAAAAAGGAGGTTATCAAATCGAATCGAATTTAATGTATGATCACCGATTACTCAAAGACGGCTGAACCAATTTGGAAAATTCTTTTTTTGTTTGAAAGGGTATACTTTGAAATTGGTCCCATTGTCACCAAGTCAGGATCTGATGATGGGATCGTGGAGAAAACGAGGGAACTCTTCAAATATTATAGGCACACCTATAGTGATTTTAGTAATTTTTATAGTAACTTGTGTAGTTGCATTCGAAAAGCATAATTTGTGAAGTGGACCTGATGATGAAAATCACAGATGGCCACTGGAACTACTCAATATATAAGTAGGAATAATAAGTATTTCATGTGTTCCGCTTCGATTACTTGAATGTAGTTATTAAGCACAATATGGTCGTCACAGTACACAATCATATGGTGAAGTGAAGCTGATGGTGAAGTACCAGAAGAACTCCTCAACAATTAACGACCCAACATTGGGAAAAGCAATATTTTGTATTTGTAAATGATTATAAGTAGTTGACATTTAGGCTCTTGTAACTAGGTAAATTAAAAATCGACCGACTAAAAAGAGTGAAATAAAAACTTTTTACTTTTAAACTTTTTATAGGCCTTTCAGAATTGGAGCATATTATTATTTACCTACAAAGGAGCAAAGTAGGATGATTTTACCGTAATTGAAGTGTATTTCCTCTTTGTACTACAGCTCCGGTACATTAGTAAAGTTTTTATTATTATTATTAACTATGTCGAGGTCGGCTTCCATTCTGACCGGACGCACGTGACTATAGTCCTCGTCACGTAAGTTGGCAAGGTTTTGGCGTAGTGGGGGTAAGTTCGCGCATCGTGCACTTAGTGGAAGAAAAAAGTGGTCACTTGCTGCTTGCCATTATTCTATAGTTATTGCCATCATTTATTTTAAATCATGTCTGTTCGGAAGTATGTTAAAGAAAGAAGAGGTATTCATTCGTTAAGTTGGTATTATAAATAAAATAGATGTAATACATAAATACATTTAAAAGTGAAAAATAAATGTATTAAAAAAAAAAAAAAATATGTTCGCGTCGTCACAATTAGTTAATAAAACTGCTACCCCTTTTATTCTTCATTTTTCCCGTGTCCTATGACGAATTTGGAATTTCAAACTTCCATAACTATAGAGTCTAACTGTTCTTTCTGACGTTTTAATAGTCTGCATAAAACGGTATTTGGTCCTGGCATTGTAATCAACGTAACAAAAAATAATTTAAAACAACAACTCGTAACAAAGACAAAGGGTACAACTTTCGTGTACGCAAGTGTAATCGGGAGCAATTTGAATGAGAACTACTGACGCACCAATCGCGCGCTCGGAGTGGCGCTACGTTATACCCCGCGTCCCGCTGACAACCGCTGACACCTGAAAATCGACTTCTGCGCTTTGAACGACTCTTGCCAAGTTATTTGACGAAAACTAGACTAGTGTGTTACATGGAGCGACTGCCTATCTGATCTTCACATCCCAGTTACTGGGTAACACGATATCTCTTTGTGAGTCCAGTACTTGTGACTGTTACAGATGTCTTGATATGTTAATTATACAACGTGTAATTTAAAGGGTATATACATACCGAGTGCACGGCTTCTTTGGATGATAACAAACGATATGGCCAGGGTTTTCTAATACCTTGGGGATCGCGAGCCAATTTCCGGCCACCGTAGGCGCGGGCTTGCGGACGGCGAGCAGGGGTAGCTCACCATCCGGCAAAGACCAGGCCCGGGTCGGCGGCGCGTCGTGTTCCACGTGCGCCTCAAGGAGCCGTCAGCATTGGTGACGGGGCCTCATAAAGCCATAGCCTGCCGGGGTCGCGGAAATATAGTAAAAAGATACCGCGGCTCCGGAACTTACGGGCAGCTGAAGGGACAGGGTGGGTTTTTAGTCAGTAGAAGTCTGACACTCCCTCCCGCTTAACCCAGAGCAGGAGAAGTTATTCGATGATTTTCCCACCCAATAAAAAAAAAAAAAAAAAAAAGGGTTTTCTAATCCCATGTCTACATGTGTGGAGCGTATTAGACATTTCAATACATTGACACCAGAGACCGAATTTTTCAAATTAAGAAGAACGAAGATAATTATCGTTTTATTGGCAAGCGACGTGGAAAGTGATGACCCTCATAGTGCTGTGACACGTTTGTTATTATTGGTATTCAAGAAACATACGAAATCAACAATTTGGGGTCAATTCTGTGAGTCACTTATTTTGAGCTGAAACTTTGCACAGAGACTCCATACCAGATGTTGTCTTCAGTCCCTTTGGATAGATATGGGGTTTCCGTTACACGGAGTATAGTCATCCATAGACGGACCTCGACAAAGAATCAAAATATTAATAAATTTCGTCTAAGGAATACTTTTTTAAGGTAACTAACTAGCAACGTGGGCAGAATTCACATTATCATTAGAACTTAAAACAGGATATTTACCATGTGTATTTATTGTTTTGAGTTTCCGATATGTCGGCACTGTTGCAGGCGCCATGATCACGGATGAACTGAAGTAATTGCGGGTGGAACTTTATGAGCAGACAAATCGGTCTACCCTCTTTCTCGTTCGTTTTCTGTTAGCGACACCGTTACCACTATCACATGTATTACTAAACACTCGATTCACATTACTAGCAATCTTGTCAACCCCTCCAACTAAGCTAGAACTAGGTAATAGTGTAATGGGTAGGGTTCTAATCCGCAATCTCTCGATCACAAGTGCGTCATCTTAACCATTAGGCTGTTGACGCTTAAATACAAGTTTATATCCAACATATTTGCTTTGAGCTAAGCTCCTAAAGCTTTGTTTTCCTAGGAAAGCGGTGCCGTCATATAGCGGCCGTAATATTACGGACGCAAAAAGGCGGCCGTCTTTACGGTGACGACATGTGGAAAGTTCCACGGCCGTTTTAACACACTGTCTGCTTCATCGCTATCTAGTATATTACATTCTCTTTGGAAACGTTCACGAAACCATCTGACACCGACAAGACGGCCGTCATGCAAATGGCGGCACCACTTTTTGAAAGAAAGAAAAAACGGTTATTGACACATGCCACAAGTACACACAGTAAAAAAAAAAAAACTTACAAGAAACAAACAAAATCATATTATTATGAAAATAAAATATATTAAAAAAGTGAAATTGAATAGATCCAGGATGATTAATATTACTGTGTGACTCACGGATGCGCCAAATAGGCCCAGTTCAGCAAAAGCCGGACAACTAGTGCCCAACGCTGGTTTTCAACTGGTCCTAATAGTGAGTGTACGGATGTCAATCAGTTTATCATATAATATAGGTAGTAAAAATATACATATAATATAATAATAATATACATAATGTAATAAAGGAAATATACATAAAATAGAAATATAAAGTACTTTACGAATCCAATAAATATTTATATACAATACATAATAATTATATGTGTATTTCCAGTAGTTGCACGCGCATCGCCCGTAAACACAAACATTCCACTCAAATTGACACAGCATCATATTAGGGACACATTTATATTGACCATGTCCAGACGTTACGGCGTCAGTTACCGCTCTCTAGGAAACCGCACCATTTTGTTTACATAGACAACGTTCTAGAGACGTCATTCACCGCTGTATTACGGCCGCTATTTGACGGCACCGCTGTCCTAGGAAACCAAAGCTTTAGCCTTACTCTTTTAGTACTTCTAGATATTATAAAAAGCCACTGGAATTATCTGCCGTAGAGAGTACACTACACCCTTCCATTTACTTACAGACGCTCATCTTACCCACTTTGGAATACATTTTGCCTGTTATAAAATGTTTCCAGACGTACTAACTTCCTGAGTTCTTTGTACATGAAAATGTTTCTAGACGTACTAACTTCTTTGTACTTACCTGTTTTTAAAGCAAATATGTTTCTTTCATTACTTGCTACAAAATTGCAAAATGGAGAGAAATTTTTATTTAATACCGCTGCCGCGACTATGTTCGCACGTGAGATTTTTCCCGCGTAATTCCTGGTATCGTGGAAATTCTAAGATAAATATAAAAATGACCAAATTTTTGCTCTTTAACTACCTCTAAAAATCCCATCACCAGTCGCCGTGGGAAACGCCCCGGGAAACGCCCCGGGCGTCGGGGACCACGTGCCAATCTCCGGCAACCGTAGACCGCCCGGTAAGGACCAGGCCCGAGTCGGCGGCGCGTCGTATTCCGCGCGCGCCTCGAAGAGCAGTCAGCAGCATTGACGGGGTCCGATATGGCTACCGCCTTACGGGGTTGCGGGACTGTTGTAACGAGATACCGCGGCCACGGAACGCAATGGCAACTGAAGGAGCAGGGTGGGTTTTTAGTCAGTAGAAGTCTGACATTCCCATCCGCTCAACCCACAGCGGGACGAGTCATTCGATGATTTTCCCAACCAGAAAAATAAAGTAAAAATCCGATTCAAACCGGTATACCCGTTCCAGAGATTATCCCGGACCAACAGAAGGACAGACAGATCAACAACTTTTTTTTTAAAGTTTGTCATTGTTTTAGTAGCGTATCATGTACTAAGTACAACTATGAGCACTTAAGAAAATAAAATTCTTTTCAAAATCACAGACAGACAATTTTATTTATATAATATGTATACATAGATGTATGTCGCTCACGGCAAAGTTAATCGACAGAATAAATGTTCGCTTCTAAAGCACAAGGAATCGACACGTAACTTGACTTTACTAATTATTTAATCAATATATAGTCACACGGATGTATTGTAGGTATTGTATGAATGTATGTATTGTACACGTATGAAGAGAAAGAATTATAAAAGGTCATTATTTTATTATTTGGCTGAAACATTTCTCACCTCATCTGTAATTAAATAATTATTAAAGCAATAGTAAATAGTACTGGATTATCTGATAAAATATCGTAACTATGTATTTTCTCCATAGAAAATTGACGTAAAGAATATGTTAATCGGTGTTTAAATAAAGCTTATGAATAAAAACTTTTTAACAAAAAATTAAACCGACTTCCAAAAAACACTGCAAAGTGAAAACTAACTTTAATTTCGGTAGTCGGTGTCTTTAGTTTTGTTTTTTCTTTTTTGGCACCGACTTCAGTACTTAAGAAAATAAAATTCTTTTCAAAATCACAGACAGACAATTTTATTTATATAATATGTATACATAGATGTATGTCGCTCACGGCAAAATTAATCGACAGAATAAATGTTCACTTCTAAAGCACAAGGAATCGACACGTAACTTGACTTTACTAATTATTTAATCAATATATAGTCACACGGATGTATTGTAGGTATTGTATGAATGTATGTATTGTACACGTATGAAGAGAAAGAATTATAAAAGGTCATTATTTTATTATTTGGCTGAAACATTTCTCACCTCATCTGTAATTAAATAATTATTAAAGCAATAGTAAATAGTACTGGATTATCTGATAAAATATCGTAACTATGTATTTTCTCCATAGAAAATTGACGTAAAGAATATGTTAATCGGTGTTTAAATAAAGCTTATGAATAAAAACTTTTTAACAAAAAATTAAACCGACTTCCAAAAAACACTGCAAAGTGAAAACTAACTTTAATTTCGGTAGTCGGTGTCTTTAGTTTTGTTTTTTCTTTTTTGGCACCGACTTCCGAAATTAAAGTTATTTTTCACTTTGCAGTGTTTTTTGGAAGTCGGTTTAATTTTTTGTTAAAAAGTTTTTATATATATATTTCACTCTTTTTAGTTGGATGATTTTTAATTTACCTAGTTACAAGAGCCTAAATGTCAACTACTTATAACCTTTTACAAAATATTGCTTTTCCCAATGCTGGGCCGTTAATTGTTGAGGAGTTCTCCTGGTACTTTACCATCAGCTCTACATCACCATATGCATTGTGACGAGCATAAAGTGCTTAACATCCATATTCAAGTAATCGAATCGCAATCCGCGAAATACTTATTATTGAGTAGTTTCGGCGGCCATCTGTGGTCTTCATCATCAGTTCCACTTCCCCAAATGGTACTTTTTGAGAGCAACTGCACAAGTTACTATAAGAAATACCCAAAACGCCATAGGTGTGCCTATAATATTTGAAGAGTTCCCTCGATTTCTCCAGGATTCCATCATCAGATCCTGACTTTGGTGATAATGGTACCAATTTCGAAGTATACCCATTCGAACAAAAAAAGAATTTTCGAAATCGGTTCAGCCGTCTTCGAGTACTCGATGACAATACATTAAAAAAAAAAAAAAATACGCGTCGAATTGATAACCTCCTCTTTTTGTCGTCGGTTGAAAATTAAATAAGTCTGTTTTGCTTTTAAATAAATTGGAAAATCGCAACAAGTCATTAAAATTAATTTAGAAGTGGACACAAAATGAGTATAAGAGTCGAATCCTTATCACGCAAAAAGTCACGGTCGTTTTTATTGGATAACGCAGATTCACAATGGCGGAACTTGTGACTGACGTCCTACGTAATATCACAGAAATAGATTAGGCCGGCCGCTCATTGCAACTTTTTGTCACCGTGACTTAATGTTACTGTCACCTGCTGTCACCCACGATGCGCTCACTGAGGTGACTTCTTGGGTAACAAATCGCGTTGCGTTCATTTTTGTAATGGACTTCAACGAGGTCGTCAAACTAATCTGCTTATACGCTTATTTTAAATAACATGTTTTATTATATGCTTTTCGTTTAAATGCCCATCTTTACGGCTGAGTGACAAAAAGTCACCAGTGAGCGGACTCCCATAGTAATGTACAGGGCGAGTGACAGTCACGTCACTCCGGTACTGCCTGTTGCTGCAACTTTTTGTCAGCGTCTTATCAAGTCACCATAATGAGCGCACTCAGTATAGTTTTCATAGCACTTGACTCAGTGACAAAAAGTTGCAATGAGCGGCGGGTCTTAGATACTACGTCTTGGTTTTATTTTCCAATTTCACGCCATTGAACTCTTTCCCTACTGGCATTCAACTGTTTTTTTTTTAACTGATAATAGGCTCGCGTTTGACCACCATCTCACCTGATGGTAAGCGATGATGTGGTCGAAGATGGAGCACGCTTACCTAGAAGTAACATATTCACTCTTGACTTAAAGACCCCTAGGTTATAGCTATCGGGAAACACAGACTCTGGCAGGGAATTTCACTCCTTAACCGTACGCATAATGAAAATATTCCCAAAATGTTTTGTGCGTATGGGTGGGATGTCCACCATGTAACGATGGCGCATGGCTGTTAATCTTGTAGTCCGATGATGGAACGGGCTTGGCGGAATTAGATCATGTAATTCCATCCCACATTCCCCGAAATGTAACCGATAGAATTGCAACTCATCGTGCTTGCTACCAAAAAAATCAAAAATCCCCTTCAAACTAAAACAAACCCAACAAAAATCTTGTTTCAAGTTTGTGAACAACAGTATTCAATCTATCTCTTCAAAAACATAGCATCCTGGTACCGAAAGTGTACAATGCAGGTGAGAATGGATTTACTAGCAGACTCTTCGGAAGGCCATCGGAGCGACGTCGAAACGTCAAGTGTGAAGCGTTTAGTATACGGTGACTGACAGGCGATTAGGGGCCGTGAATATACAGTTGTGAACTGACAAAGTTTTAACTTTGTAAGTATATTATTTTGAAGCAGTGGCCTGGTTAAAGGTACGACTTGGAAATTGTAAGGTAGTAAAATCGAAGCAAACATTAATTAATTAATTTGATGAATTTTTATCCGTACTGCTCTTAAAACGGTGAAGGAAAAGATATTTTTAGGGTTCCGTAGGCGAATGCAAAAAACGGGACCCTTATAGTTTCGTCATGTCTGTCTGTCTGTCCGTCCGTCCCTATGTCACAGCCATTTTATTCCGAAACTTGTTAGGTAGATGTATTCTGTGAACCGCTTTCCGATTTTAAGAAAAAGTTAAAAAATATTTAAAATACATGGAACTGAAACTGAAAATATATTTTTTCATGAAACCTATGCGTATGTGATATTTATAGACAGGTCTTTAGAAGTGACAATGAGGTTTCTAAAACCACATTTTCATAAAGTTAATCGTTTAAAAGATATACGCTTCCAAAGTGGTAAAATGTGTGTCCGCCCCTCTCTAACTTCTATAATAATGGAGTGAAAATTAAAAAAAAATATATGCTATAGACCTTAATGTAAACTTTCAATCAAATTTAGTTTGAACGAGATCGGTTCAGCGGTTTTTGAGATATAGCATATTTTCTAAAACTGCAAATATAACTTTGTCATTCATACAAACACTATGAAAAACAAAGTCATTTGGCTTAGTTATTACGGAACCCTTCATGGGCGAGTCTGACTAGCACTTGCCCAATTTTTTTTATTGATGTTATGCTCGCGTTTGACTATTATCTCACCTGGTGGTACCTAAGAGATGATGTGGCTGAAGATGAAGCATGCTTACCTAGAACCAATTCACTCTTCTCTTAAAGACCCTTAGGTTATAGCTATCAGGAAGTGCAGACTCCAGCAGGGAATCTCAATCCTTAGCTGTATACAATATAATACAATGCAAATATGCATACGTTTAAGTTCAAACTTGATTATAGAAAGCTAAATCATAGAAACAAAGTCCCCTGATCACCAGTTTCCGGGTTAAGGTGTTGGCAGAGTTCACCGCAGAATATAACTCTCCTAGCGTCCAACTTAGTTTAGGTTTCGGTTAAATCTTGTTATGTTTTAGGGTTGTGTACAGTTACCATAGTTGCATCAGTTGCATGAAGGTTTATATAAATAATTATGAATAGGTTTCTAGTTTATAGATTAGAATTATTTTAGCTGTTTAGGAAGAGTTCAGTGTAATACAAACTTTAGAACAAACGAATTACAATACAAAGATTGTGTTTTGTCCGTGCTTCGCATGGAGAATGGGTGAATTCAGATTCATCCATTCTTCGTACTATTTTAGCCTTGACTAATCAGAGGCACATGCAACCAGTTAGTGCAACGGATAGTGTCAAAATTTCACAGCTACATTATACCTATTGAATAAATTACGTTCCTAAAATCCGTTATTTCTAATCATGTGATTTGATTTAAACAGATATAGAATTTTCGAAATTGCTAGTAATATTAATTACTAGTAATCTTGTTAATCCCTCAAACTAAGATTAATATGCTTGTGTTTAATGAAATAATGATGTTTATTTTGCAAATAGGTAATAAATAACACTTTCACACGTCTATTTTTTCGTAAATGTAAACTAGATGAGGCCAGTGTTTCCTGACTACTCTGAGAAGAAACACTGAAACAAACTCAGAGGTCAACGTCTCCTTTAAAGTCCAGACAATCTGTAGTGATCCAAATCATATGAGAGCCATGTAGCTTAATGTCTGTGGCACCCTTTAGAGGACAGAATCAAACAGATTTGAGCAGGCCCGTCCAAACAGTGCACGCATTTATGAAATATCGCGTAGCTAAACTTAGAATCTTAAGGAGCTGGAACGAATTGACGAACAATAACAAAGTAAGGACATTTGGTCAGGTTTGTAGTGGGTTCAGGACAATAGTATAATGGATGGGGTTAGAACCCGCAACCTCTTTCTATTAGGTTAATTAACACTTACTACTTTATTTATTTCAAATATATACATACAAATTACATTTAAAATATTCTCTAAAAAAAACATTTTAAAATATTAAAAAAATAATAGTTGCCCACCGGTATCGGGAACAGGGTCCGAGCTACCGGCAGTCAGGGCTCCATAGAGAGGAACCTCCTGACGATACGCGCCGTGTCCAGGAGTACCGCTTTTTGAAGCAAGCCCTTGATCCAACCACCTAACGAGAGCCTCCTGAGGTGTTAGTCGAGGCTCTTGGCTATTAAGCCATTGGCTGAGATGACTATCGGTACAATGATTGCCGAGTTCACATCCCACATGTCGACAATCTCGTGTGCCAAGTCAAGATACCTGATTTGCTTCTCTTTCTCAGCTTTGACGAGGTTCTCGTCATGCGGGATGGTTATGTCAACAATCATGGCACGCCTCTATTATTATTTATTTTTACTCTTCCTTTCTCCCGTAGAGCCCCAAATAGAGTCTAAAAGAAAATAAGACTTCAATTGCTTACGTACAAAACCGTTTGCGTCGCAAAACGGTTGTAAAACTAGTTACAAAGAAGTTGTCGAGAAAATAACCACTAAATGACAGGTCCCCGGTTGAGAGCAAACTTGTTCCTTAGCGAGCCTTAAAATAACTTACAGGGTGTTCAAAACTGTTCACTTCATTTAAACTATTTTTCTGCACTGTTGGTCTAGAGAAACTCCGTGGCTACACAACGTGTAACGGAAACCCCATATCTATCCAAAAGGCCCGAAGACAACATCTGGTATGGAGTCTCTATGCAAAGTTTCAGCTCAAAATAAGTGACTCACAGAATTGACCCCGAATTATTGGTTTCATATGTTTCTTGAATACCAGTAATAACAAACGTGTCACAACACTATGAGGGTCATCACTTTCCACGTCTCTTTCCAATAAAACGATTATTCTCTTCGTTCTTCTTAATTTGAAAAATTCGGCCTCTAGTATCAATGTATTGAAATTTCTAATATGCTCCACACATATACACATAGGATTAGAAAACCCTTGCCATATCGTTTGTTATCATACAAAGAAGCCGTGCACTCGGTATTTATGTACCCATTAAATTACACGTTGTATAATAACTGCCGCACTGTTGATCGAAGGTAAGCAACACTTACAGAGGCCAGTCCCTGGATGGGATAATAGAGATTCTTCTGTGCGTTGGAGTTAGGTTAACCTGTTGTTACCGGTTGTCATTTGTACAATTTTGACAGTCGTTATGGGTAGTAAGAATAAGTTTCTATCGATTTGATCACGAAGTCTTTCAATTTAGTCCAAAGAATATTTATACAACGTGTAACAGAATAAACGCAATTCCTGAAAGTAGTTGGTTCAGAATCGGCTTCTGAATCAATTTCCGTCATAAAAAAAAGTGTTAAATTTTGACGGAAAAATCTTTCATTTAACTTAAAACGGAAACACAGTATCATGACAAAATAATACAATTCTTAATTCAAGGAAATGCGCTCGTGTGTGTATCGGCTGCTAAAATTGCATGAGTGTATGCGTCTGCGTAAAGATATTGTATGACGCACATACATTTTGCGTTTAGTAAGGATTATAAAAAATGTCTAGGTTCGGTTTCAATTTATTAAGTTACGGATGTAGTTTTGAACTTATAATTTAATATTCTGATTGGGGTGTCTGAGGTATTGCGCTTAATCTGTTATTGTATAGTCGCCTAATAGCTAAGTTTTGTGATCGACAGGTCGCGGTTTCGAATCCTACTCATTACAATATGGCCATAAACCCACTTCAGATACAAGCATAAATTGCTTATTTGGAGGGATTAATAAGATTAATTTAAATTAAATAGTTTATTTAGGAACAATGACACAAATACCATACAAAGTGTAATTTAAAGGGTAAATACATTGATATACTAAAAACCCAGTACATCAATGGGTGTATACATACTGAGTGCACGGCTTCTTTGGATGATAACAAACGATATGGCAAGGGTTTTGTAATTCTATGTCTACATGTGTGGAACTTATTAGAAATTTCAATACATTGATACCAGAGACCGAATTTTTCAAATTAAGAAGAACGAAGACAACAATCATTTTATTCGCAAGTGACGTAGAAAGTTATTACCCTCATAGTGTTGTGACACGTTTGTTATTACTGGTATTCAAGAAACATATGAAACTAATAATTTGAGGTCAATTCTGTTAGTCACTTATTTTGAGCTGAAACTTTGCATAGAGACTTCATACCAGATGTTGTCTTCAGTCCTTTTGGATAGATATGGGGTTTCCGTTACACCTTGTATAAAACAAGTCAAACGATGTCAGCTGCAAAAGTATCTTCTTAATCTTAACATAGTATAAAGCAAAGTCGCTTCTCTGTGTCTGTCCCTATGTATTCTTAAATCTTTAAAACTACGCAACGGATTTTGATGCAGTTTCTTTCAATAGAAAGAGTGATTCAATAGAAAGGTTTTCAAGTATATAGCATGCATAATATAGTAGAGAAACACTGATAATTTTTGAGGTTTCTAATGTGATGTCGCAAATAAACTCATTTTTTTGCGCTTGCTTTGCAAACGCTGGCTGAACCCTACGAGATAGATCAAAATAATGTACAACGGTATTGTACAATTTAAAAAGGTCAACAAAAATGTCCTCAATGGCGTCTGTCTATCTCTTATAGATAACCCACAACAACCATTTTTAATCCTTTACTTTTTACGAGAAATACGAGCATATTTTACGAAGCGATTTTAAGCAATACAGCATTAATCCTTATCCAATTAAGTACCATAAATACATTGTGCATTTAATATAAATCAATATTGCCCTTTACAGAATATAATTTAAATAAATTGTTTCGAAGATATTACAGATTTAAAATGCAAGGACATAGCGGTTGCCGCGCGGTGCCGGCGGAGGCACGGCGCGCGTACAGAGAACATGTATGTCGAATGACAAAAAGGCTGTCAACGATGTATATAAAGACATTCTATAGTATATTTAATATAAACATTGCACCCGTGCGAAGCCGGGGCGGGTCGCTAGTCAACTATATGTATAGATTGCAAGTAATGTGAATTCCAACCAAATTCCTAGTTCTCTCTTAAAAAAAATAGAACGGATTTTAGACACTATTAACCTTGCTTAATTTCACAGAGCTTTCGGTGAAACATTTCAAGCTGAATTCCAGTTTTTCTGATTATAAGTTATGATGTTTTTACAGTACGTAATCTCTGTAAGTCTTCGTTACGGGACTTGCGACGTTGTTCCTTGTAATATATTTTTGTGTCGCGAGCTCAGGACATTATGTTTCGTAAGTTATAATGAATGGTTTATGATGTTCTTCGTTTTGTTAACTGCAAAGTTTTGGTCTTTATTTATTTGTTTAAGAAGTATGGAGGACTAAAATATTAAACACAGGAAATATAAAGTACTCGTATAGTTGACCGTGAGCCAATTAAAAGTCGTCACGCTTTTCACGTATGAATACAAAATTGGCCAAGTGCGAGTCTGATTCGCCCAGTCGGGTTCTGTAGTAAAACTACCCAAAATAACATTGTTTATTCATAGTGTTTGTAAGAAATATAAAGATATATTTGCCGTTTTTAGACCCAATCTCGTTCAAACTAATTTTCGTTGAAAGTTTTTATTAAGATCTACAGCATACATTTTTCACTCCATTATTATAGAAATTAGAAGGGGAGGGTGGGGGGGGGGGAGGGGGGACATTTTACCACTTTGGAAGCGTATAACTTTTAAACGATTGACTTTAAGAAAAAGTAGTTTTAGAAACCTCAATGTAATTTTTAAAGATATAGAAACTACACACGTTTAGGTTTGATGAAAAAAAAATAAGTTTCAGTTCTATGTATGGGGAGCCCCCTTAATATTAAATATTTTTTATGTTTAATATAAATCGAAAAGCGGTTAACAGAATACATTTACATAACAAGTTTAACATGTGTAGTCCTAATAGTCTTCTATACTTATAATAAATCTGTAGAGAGGTCAATTCTGTACATGAAATATATTTCCAAAATAACTATCAGGGGGTGATTAAGGATCGATACTCATGCCAAAAATGCAATCAGTTAAATTTTTGTCTGTCTGTATAACCGTTATAGACACAAAAACTACTCGACGTATTTTAACGAAACTTGGTACAATTATTTCTCATACTCCTGAGCGGGTTATAGTATACTTTTCATCAGGCTACAATCAATAGGAGCAGAGCAGTGAAGGGAAATGTTGGGAAAACGGGAGAAGTTACTCAATTTTTTAAGCTTCCGTCGCGTGTGCAACCTTAATGGTTAAAGCTACACAAATCATTTCATGACGGAAATGTTCTCCTTAAAATTATATAAAAAATATCCCACGACAGCATATGTCTAACTTTTATGGTTGACTCACAATAACACCTGTAACTCCCGATAGCTTAGCAGTTCGAAGCTTTCTGATTATAATATTTGTCTACTCTTACGTTTATAACACTCTCAGTCACCCCTAATTGAAAAAGTTAACATTATTAACTATTCCATAAAAAAATTGGCCAAGTGCGAGTCAGACTCGCCCATGAAGGGTTCCGTAGTAACTATAATATAATATGCAAATTTATTTGACGAAAAAAAAACCTTACAAATTTCTTAAAACTAGCTTATTTACATTTTTTACAACTGCCCCAAATAAATTTGTTTTGAAAAAAAAACCTTACAAATTTCTTAAAACTGGCTTTTTTAAATTTTTTACAACTGCGCCGAATAAATTTGTTTTTCATAGTGTTTGTATGAATTACAAAGTTATATTTGCGGTTTTAGAAAATATGCTGTATCTAAAAAACTGTTGAACTGATTTCGTTCAAACTAATTTTGGTTGAAAGTTTATATTAAGATCTACAGACATATATTTTTTTTAGATTTTTCACTCCATTATTATAGAAGTTAGAGGTTGTGTCCGCCACACACACATTTTACCACTTTGGAAGCTTATATCTTTTAAACGATTGACTTTATGGAAAAGTGGTTTTAGAAACCCCGATGTCGTTTTTAAAGAACTGTCTATAGATACCACACATGCATCGATTTCATGAAAAAAAATATTTTCAGGTTTAGTTCCATGTATGGGAAGCCCCCCTTTATTTTAAATATTTTTTAATTTTTTTCTCAAAATCGGAAAGCGGTTCACAGAATACATCTACCTATCAAGTTTCACGTGTATAGTCCTAATAGTTTCGGAATAAAATTGCTGTGACAGACGGACGGACGGACAGACAGACAGACAGACAGACGGACAGACATGTCGAAACTATAAAGATTCCGTTTTTTGCCATTCGGCTACGAAACCGTAAAATGAATCATATAAATCGGTATAGAAACACCAAAGTTATACATGAAATACGCTTATAATAATAAGCCATCGCGCGTGAATACTGAATCATGCTATAAGTATTATTTTTGAGAATCGGTCGCCGCGCTCGACGCGTCTCGCGGTCGAAACGTTCTCTAGGTACTTAAGCCTCATGTGAACGTGATCTAAACAATATTACCAATACATTAACTTACGCTGACGGAGTCGCGGGCACAGCTATATTGTATCATTACGCTAAGGCCAATAGGAGCGGAGCGCCAATGAAGAATGCTTCAAAATCGGGGTTAAATTTAACGTTAGCCCAAAGTAACTATTCCACGTGGACGAAGTCGCGGGCAAAAGCTAGTTTAGGAATAAAATAGCTGTGACATACGGATGGACAGACAACATTCCGCTTCCGACGCTCGCCCGCGACGGTCGTACCGCTCCGCGCTCTCGATCGTTCTGTGTCTGTGTCATCGCTTCGTCGCGCTCGCCGTGACGTCATTCGTAGTCGCCGACTACGACGCCTGGTCCGGATCCGCCTTTTTCGAGGCGGTGAAGGATTTCCTGTTTCTCTAACAGAGTATCGTCAAAAACAATTTGGTTTGGCCCCTTCAGGGTAAAACCACAGTTTCGTGGTCCTTGGTGGAAACCTCACGGTGTCAACAAAACCAAGGGGGTGCTGACCCGACGCACCCGGTGATCCCCTTCAGGGTGAAGCAGTCAATTGGAGTCGAGTGCTAGGTTTTGGCCTTGGGGGATCTCCTAGTCAAACCTAGTTACTGAGTTTCCTTTTCAGCTACTCACCTAGTGTCGGTTGGGTGTGTCTACCCCTTCGCACTAGACCCAATAGGGCCCGGTTCGCACAATAAGACTGGCGACCGGTTACAAGCTTAGGGCTCACCATTAGGTACTCACCTCCCAGTCTCTACCCGACTGGGAGGGTTACACATCCCCGGACCCATCCATCCGGGGAGTTAGGCCAGTTAGGCTTTAAATAGGCCCCCCGCGGGAGAGAAATCTCCAAAATTTCCTCATTAAATTTTTGATCCATTCGCCAATCATGGCGAACTCCAATATTTTGGAGATATTGTTAGAGATCCTTAGGGAAAACCCTGCTATTTCCGCCAAATATGGCGGAAAAATCCAGCGTGAAATCGCTAATAGTCCTCCGGCTACCGAAGCCAACGTCGCTGATTTTAGTGACGCGCTTGACAGCCCCATTATCTCCCCCGCTTGCCGATCAAGGCATCCCAGTTGGTCAATTCACGGAAGTGTTTATTAACTCCGATCCCATTGTTCATCAAACAACGAACGACTTCCAGGTAGATAGCCCTCTATTGCCCCCGCCCGCCGACAAAGTCGTGCCGATCGCCCGATTCCCGAAATCACCCATTGTTTCCGGCCCACCTACTAATCCCATTGTTCATAAAACAATGGACGCCGCGCAGGTGTGCGCTGCACCTGAATTCCGTGAAATGGACATCACCGAACCTATGTCCAATAACAACTCCGACAATGATTTGTCATCATGCCCCTCATCTTCGGAAGACGACTTTCAAGTCGTCACCGGCGGCAAGAGGAAGAAAGGGAAAACCTCCCAGGCCAGCAAGGCCAAAAAGACCACCGCGTCACCCCCGTCCCCAACTCAAACGCCCGTACGACCCACTAGCCCCGTCCCAACGACCTCCACTCGCGCGCAGGATAGTCGTCCCCCCAGCCCGATAGCCCAAACTTCCTCAACCCAAAGGAAGCAACGCCCTCCGCCCCCCTTTTACATCCAGGACAAGGGGAAATGGACTGATGTGTCTAAGATGTGTGTTGATCGAAAGATCAACTACACAAACGCCCGTGCCTGCCAAAATGGCATTAAAGTCACCGTCCCTACGTCGAACGACTATAGGGAATTATATCGCGCCCTCCGTGAAAGGAATATTTCCTTTCACACTTTCTCCTTCCCCGAGGACACGCCCACTCGTGTTATTATTAAACGTGTCCCTAAAGAAATCCTAGTACAGGATATTAAAGACGACCTTGCCGATCAAGGTATACCAGTGATCGCCGTCCATCGCTTACATAAAGCGAGAGGCGGTGAATTGTACGACATGGTTCTTGTCATTTGTGAACCAACCGAAGGTCATCACCCAATATTTAAGATTAAGTCTATTTGCTCCCTATCCGGTATCTCAATAGAAAAGCCCTACAAAACCGCAACAGTGGGACAATGCCACCGTTGCCAACTGTATGGCCATGCGCAGAGCAACTGCTATGCGACTCCCAGATGCGTCAAGTGTCTGGGCGAGCATAGCACTGCGGACTGCCCACGGCCTAAAGACCGAACCCTCTGTTCGGAACCACCCAGCTGCGTTCTCTGCGGCCAGACCGGTCACCCGGCAAACTACCGCGGCTGTCCCAAAGCCCCCAAACTCGCTCCTAAATTAGCGAAGCGCGCCAACGCCCGCCAACAGAGAGAGGCACCTTCTTCTCAAATTCCCCAACGTCTCGCTCCTCAGAGACCGTCCCCGTGGAACAGGCTAAACCACGAAAAAGCCTTTCCCTCCTTGGCCCCTGCCAAACCTTTGCAGGCACTGATGGATATACCCATCGCAGCGCAGATCCTGCCTATAGCCGTGGCTACAGAGCCCACAGCCAGTCACAAACCCGCGCCTCAAACCACTGCTGCTCCTGCAGTCAAACAACCGCCCAATCCCTCACCCGTCGCGCACGGCGAGGCTTGCGCCCAGACTATACTGCGCCATTATAGGTTATTTATGACCCGCCAAGCCAGATCTCTCCGCGATGCCCTTCTGGCTGCCGAACAGCAGAATAACGGCAAAATTACGACGGCAATGTACAGCCAAATATTCAGCACACACAGTGATGTGGTGCTAGGTCTCGACCAGATGGATGCGATGGACTGATCCAATGGATTCCCAACGCACAAACCACACTAGGCCTCGATCCTTCAAATTAGGTTTTTTCAACGCCAATGGCATTTTCAACCAACGCGCCGAAATAACTAAATTCCTCCGCGACCACCAATTAGACGTCCTCCTTATACAGGAGACCCTTTTGAAACCCCACCGCGCTGATCCCAAAATTGCGAATTACCGTCTAGTTCGCAATGACAGAACACGTTGCCACGGCGGCGGTACCCTTATTTATTATAGAAAGGAGTTATACTGCATCCCTCTGACCCCACCCGCGCCTCTCTCTCACCTAGAGTACTCTGCCTGTCGACTAGGCATGACTGGTCATCCTCCGATAACCATCATCTCTGCCTACCATCCCCCACCATCGGTCGCGTCTCTTGCTTCAGACGATCCTATCACGCTCACCAGCGATCTCACGACTCTCTTCGGCCTGAGTGACTCCGTCTTACTAGCGGGCGATCTCAACGCCAAACACCCCGCTTGGAACAGCAACACGACAAATGCCAGAGGCAGAATCGTGTATAACCTAGGCGCGACCCTAAACTACGACGTCATCGCTCCGATGACTCCCACCCACTACCCACACGACCCCAACCATAACCCCGATGTCCTCGATGTGGCGCTCCTAAAGAATGTTAACCTCCGTTTACACTCCATAGAAGCGCTTCACGAGCTCAACTCGGATCACCGTCCTGTTATCCTACACCTAGGTTCCCGCTCGGGTAACCATGATCCTACCCAACCTCCTCCGACCCAATTGATCACCGACTGGAGGAAAGTAAGTGAAAAACTGAAATCCACCACGTCGCCTCAATTGGACACCATTCCTGACCACATAGTCTCAGTCGCTGACACGACGGCGGCGATCGACTCGCTTACAAATCACGTACAATCCGTCCTGAACGATTGTTCAAGGGAAGTTCCTGTAGTGGAAGACCACCGCTGGAAACTCCCGGACGATGTACGGAATCTGATAACCGAGAAGAACGCAGCCATCCGTGCGTACAGCGCTTTTCCCTGCGCCGCAAACAAAGCTCACATGCGCAACTTACAGCGTGCTGTAAGGAAACGCATTACCGAGCAGCGTAATGCGAGCTGGGACAAGATGCTGAGCGAACTTGAGCCCACCCATCTTGCCTTCTGGCAGCTTCAGAGGAAGTTACGATCCACTGAAGAGGCCACAATGCCTCCTCTCATTCGTCCCGATAAGAGTGTCGCCTTCGATAACTCTGAAAAAGCAGAATGCCTAGCCGACAGCCTAGAGTCCCAGTGTTCTCCCAGCTCTCAACCAGTAGACCAAGCCCACCTCGATATGGTGAACGCCGAAGTCGAACGTAGAACTTCCCTTCCGCCCGCCGAAGATCCCAATAATCCACTGGCCCCCATCACTCCTGATGAGGTCCAGGATATCATTAAAAGTCTCCAACCGCGAAAAGCCCCTGGCTCCGACGGCATCACCAATAGGGTTTTCAAACTTTTCCCCGCCCAGCTTATAGTGCTAATGACTGCCATCTTCAATGGTGCATTGAGCAATAATATGTTCCCCGCAACCTGGAAACAGGCCACCGTCATAGGTATTCCCAAACCAGGCAAGCCCAAGTCTGACCCGTCTAGCTACCATCCCATTAGCTTACTCAACGTCCTTGGTAAAATCTATGAAAGGCTTATATATAAGCGGCTCAAAGATTTTGCCGAAGCAAAGAGTCTTATACCCAATGAGCAGTTTGGATTTAGAACCGAACACTCATGTATCCAACAAGTCCACCGCATCATAGAACACGTCAGCGCCGGCTTCCAACGGGGCGCAATAACGGGAGCCTTATTCTTCGACATAGCGAAAGCGTTCGACAAAGTCTGGCACAATGGCTTAATCTATAAGCTATACCAACTCGGCGTGCCTGACCGTCTCGTGCTCATCCTACGGGACTTTTTATCGAATCGCACCTTTCGTTACCGAATTGAGGGGGAGCTTTCCTCCCCCCATCCCATTCGCGCAGGAGTTCCTCAAGGCTCCGTACTATCCCCCCTCGTTTTCACGCTATTCACTAGCGATATCCCCAAGCATAAAAATACTCAGCTAGCCCTATTTGCCGACGATACGGCTATCTATTATACCGGTCTTAAACCCGATGCCATCGCTCGCACTCTCCAAACTTCCGCAAACACTCTGGCCAAGTGGTTCCGGAAATGGAGAATCGAAGTCAATCCAGACAAAAGCCAGGCAGTCCTCTTTTCTAAGCCGCGGATAAACCCACCCTCCCCCCGTCCGATTACCATGTACGGCAAGCCGATCCCCTGGGAAAAGCAAGCCAAATACTTAGGCGTGGTCCTCGATAAACACCTTTCCTTCGCTGAGCACATAAAGCAGGCACGTTCGCGCGCCGCTTTCGCTCTAGGTAGGCTCCACTTCATTCTTAGCTCCCGCAGCAAGTTATCACTCAGGTGCAAGCTGCGTATTTTCACCGCGGTCATCCGTCCCATCATGACCTACGCCTGCGTTGTTTTCGCACACGCAAAGCCCTACCTCCTCCACAAGATGCATACCCTTCAAAACCGATTCCTCCGTAGAGTCACGGGAGCCCCCTTTTATGTTCGAAATGAGCTTCTTCACGTAGACCTCAAGATGCCCACCATCCAGCAGTTCATGAAACGTGTCTCCAAGCGTTTCTTTGATACTGCAATCCAACATAGGAATCCCCTTATCGTATCGGCCGCCCAATACGAACCCTCGCGTATCTCTAAGATTCGCCGACCAAGGCATACCCTTGTCACTCCCGATGACGCAATCACCCTGCTCCAAGAGAGCCGTAGGGAAACAAGTACAGTGGCACACAAAAACAAAAACCGACCGTCCTTCCGTCCTCGCCGCCGAGGCCCGCCGCGACGTCCCCGTAATAGTCCGCCCCGACCCTTGCCAGAGCCAGCCCGCGACGCTGAGCCAGTAGCTTTAAATTCCCTTATTAATAATAAAAATGATATGATCCAGCCTGTCCCTAGCTGCCCTCCCACTGCGACGCCCTAAGCCGAGGTCCGTACCCCACAGGGGGTGCCCTTAGCGTGTAGTCGCCTAGTTTGTAAGTTTTCTAATAAGCCCTGGCTGGAGGCTTTAATTAATTTATTAATTAAGGCAACCACAGGCAAGCCCGGTTAAGCAGCCGACAACCTCAGAGGTTGACCTGCGAGATGCCACACAAAAAAAAAAAAAAAAAAAAAAAAAAAGGATGGACAGACAGACAGACACACGGGACGAAACTATAAAGGTCTATCCCCACACATCAGTGCCGTGCCAGGGACGGGGCAGGCACGTGTTTCGTCTGGAGTCAACGTAACGGGCCTCTTGCTTGTAGTGGAGCTAAAGAGTGGGGAGACAAGCGGCGACACGCGTTCTCATACAAATCAGGAAGTATTTCCTTTCTAACCTCTTTTATCTGTTTTGTGGTAAGGTCTGATGACCCCATACACCCTAGTGTCAGAGTTTCTAGACCGCCTCAAGGGCCTCTGACGTGGTCTATTTTGACGACCGCCATTTGGCAACCGGGACCGTTTGGTGAGTATTTTGTGTATTTTTTGTATGTAATATTAATACATAGATATAATGTAATATTTGCTAAAACATTGAGTATGTATAGTCGATTACAGCAAATCAGTTGTGTACATTATATTGATTATTATGCTTCATTATCACAGACAACACTTGTTTTGGGCTCCAGAAATTTCAATTATATTTAGATCAAATTAGACGAAAAGACCTTTATCCTTTCAAAGATGAACCCTTTCAGATAAAATAACATAATTTTCTTAAAAGCGACCGTCATTTAGCCATTGATCTGCGACTGACATAACTAATAACTTCTACTACAGATTAAATGTCAGTCTGTCAATGTCAACGCGGAATCTCCAATTAAATGGCGGAGAAATAATGGGGAGCGGCGTCTGTTTGTAACATGTATAATAATAAGAACGGATTTTGTCTCAGAAAATTCTATTTTTGTGGCCATTGTTTGAAAGCTTTTATGTAGCTGAAGTTCTTCTAAGTAATTGTTTATTTATATCAGCTTAAACAATACTTAAAGTGGGGTTTCCGATGTTTGTAAAAGAAAAGAAACATTTTTTGACGCACGCCTGGCGCAGTGGTTGATGAGCAACTGACTGCTGCACTGCGTGTTTTGGGTTCGATTCCCGCACCTGAATAAATGTTTGTATGGCGTATTAATAGTTTCAGGTCTTCGTAAAATTGCATTCATGATACGATGAAATCCTTGTGTGGGGCCATGTTAAAATAAAATAGAAACTCTAAACCTTTTCCCAATTATGCTTGGGTCCACGTCCAGTGCAAATAGATGCAGCCGGGTACCATTATTTTACACTAAAAGTCGCGTGGGACTTCGCTCCCAAGAACTTCATCACGATAAAAAATTACCCTCCTTCTTATAGAGTCAGGTAAAAATCTTATACTCTTCCTGAAGCTTCAAGCTAATTCCATACCAAATTTCATCCAAATTCTCGCTGTACTTTCAAAGATTAGCATGTTTAAACTAACATACTTTTCCGCTTTAGGCATAATATTTTTCGGGATAAAAATAATTAACGCCAATTAGACCAAAAGTAACACTTTAATTAAATAAACACAAAACAAAAATTAACACAGTTATTCACAGTACAATACTTGTCGCTTACACTTAAATTGCACCGAAATTCACTTGTAAAGCTTCGATTATATCGCCTCGTATCTTGAAATAAGACTGTCGTCTGCGTTCCTCTGCGATCTATTTATACCCCGGTCTATGAGTTCTAGAACATTCTTGTAAAATCAACTCACCGCCTATACTGCCAAGAATATTCCAGAAGCTACTCTAGATACTCAGTACTGCTACTCGCCGCTAGATGGCGTTAGTGTCTCGAACGTATTAGAAGTCAGTTGAACTTTCTCGATATACTCAGCTAAGCGACTGACGTAACAATATTATTAAAAATATTAGCCACTATTTGACCTCCAAAACGTAGTAACTGACATAATACCTACCCCTTGGTATGACGTGTGTGTGGTGCAAAGACTGTCAAACATGTATGTATAACTGGCAGCTCAGAACACCGAGTGGCTAGGTAACAAGATACCCCTTAGCTTGCCAATCTGACACGATTCTTGACACACGTCGAATTTTCTTCCTTCTGACTGTTGGGAAACTTGAATGTATAGTTGAACTGTTAAAATAACATGCAGATTGATAGAAAAACGTTAGCGTTGTACAGTACAAGTGACATTGATATTTTCACGTTAGTATAAAGCAGAGAACAGATAAAAAAATAGTCTATATGTTGTGTTACCAACACTGACTACCCGAAATAACTGTCAAAGAAATAAAAATTACAGCCGAAACCAACAGCTTAGTGTGTTTTTCGAGACACATAAGAATCTCGATAAATTAAGATCGTCCAGTCTACTAATCCACGAAATGACCTCGGCAAGCATTGCTTAATCTGGCAGATCGTCTGTCAGCTAATCCTAAGAACAAAATTATCAATTTATTTATTTATTTATTAAAACTTTATGCAACACAAACTATACAAAGGTGGACTTAATGCCATAGGCATTCTCTACCAGTCAACCATGGGCGGTGAAGAGATAACATGGCAGGTGCATAAAAAAATAAACTAAGTAGATAATATATTCAAAGTAAGTCTTATTACAAGTATATATATACATAAATAACTAAAATAAACTTACATACATATTTATCATAAATTCATAATACATACCAAATATATTAATATATTAATAAAAAGTCATAGAATGGGGGTTATGAAAACTCTGCTTCCACTATTTGTTTTGAAAATAATCCCACAACTTTCTCTTAAACGCATTTTGACTGGTGGCCGTCCTGATATCAAGAGGTAGTGCATTCCACAGAAGAATAGACTGTATATAAAAGGAAAAATGAATAAAATCAGAAGGGAGAGGATCTAAAATGAGAAGGACAGAGTAAGAGAAGATTATTGGAAGAGCGCAGACTTTTAGCGTGTGAAGAACATAAAAATTGAAAATGAGAAATAAGGTAAGAGGGAGCGGTAGGAGATTTTAGCACAGAGAAAAGTGTAGTCAAGGCGCGCAAATTTCTTCTCTGGCGATAGGGCATCCAATCAATCACAAAGATCTTGAGAGAGTCGCAATTACTAAATGAATTCTAACTTTGTCTATAGCCTATAATCACGATTTTTAACGTTAGTAACCTATTCTTGTATGTAGCTAAGTTAAATTTGGTAATGGATTAAAAAAAAACGTTACAAAACGATCAATGCCCAATTCTTATCTCCTCAGAAAAATCACGATTCATTTTACAATCTTTAGTCGCTGCACAGAATAGTTACCTCAGAAGGACAACTCTATAAAATGAGTAAAAACGCACGCCTACAGACTTCTTGTTAGCGTGTCGATGGCAGGAATATTTTATACAACACTAGCTTCTGCCCGTGACTTCGTACGCGTGGGAAGGTTATCCCACGCAAATCCCGATCCCGTGGAAATTTCGGGATAAAAAGTAGCCTATGTGTTATTCCAGAATGTCAACTATCTATTTACCAAATTTCATTCAGATTTGTTTTTTTTTTGCGTGAAAGAGTAACAAACATCCATCCATCCTTACAAACTTTCGCATTTATAATATTAGTATATATATAGTATATATATTAGTACAGTAAGAAAGTAAAATAGTAAGATTGGCCCAAAACTCAGCTACGCGGACTCCACTCGCTGACGCAGACATGAGATCGTCAAAAGTGCGTGACAGGGCGTGTATGATGAGATAGAAGGTGGGTTATTGTCTATATGGTCACGCCGCAAATACATTTGAGATATGAGCCATCCGTTAATCCCCACCTGTAGAGAATATCTTTGCTACGGTTTACTTGGGGTCGCAGTCTGTTAAGATGCCCACAGACTGCATAGTAGACATTACACAACAACACAACAGAATTTTTTCCCTAAATTTAATCATTATACGTTAGCTAGGGAATACAATTGTAGCGACATCTATCTCGGAACATACAAACTAAACGATAGAAATCCTGAATCGCGCAAGCAAAGTTTACCGCACAACTAGACTGCATACAAATCACCCGATCACAAATATCGGGCAGTTGCCCTCCAGACAAAAACACCTGTCTGGTCGGAGGATCCTCCCTTTTCAATGGGATTGTGGGACGTTACACCCTGTTCCGCATATCCCCAAACAATCTTGCGAGATTCAGACTTAACGGAGATTCCGCAAGACTACAAAGCACGAGCACCTTTTCCACGGATTGTCGGGGTTGCAGGAAGGTTCTTACTAGATGCCTCGATCCGGAACGCAAAGGTAACTGTAGGAAGAGGTGGGTTTTATGCAGTAGAAGTCTGACACTCCTTTCTGTTCCAACCAGAAGGTAAAAAAATAAAATATTTCATGAAATTTGGTGGTTTTCACTGAAAACTTATGCAATGTTAAATAACAATTAAATCTGCATGTATTATTTATAATATCCGTTTTATTTATAAATATTTATTTCGCTCACATAAGATTCATCTAGGACATCAATATAAAATTAAGTCCATCCAAAGGTTGTCTGTAAGATATCGCCCTGTGCGATAAGACCGCCCATTGTACACTAGTTTTATTATTTGTATCCATAGAAATATTGTAAGGTGTGTAATAAAGTATATAATAAATAAATAAGCTATTAAAAGCTAACAGTATAAAAGGTATGTGCGAGTCCAAGTTTTTTTATGGACCTGCCATGTCTCTTCACACCACTGTTGTGGCAGAAGCGGCGAGCATCGGGTTGACGTGGAGTAAAATAAAGGGTGAACCTCAAGATCGTACACAATGGAGGACTACTGTGGACGCTCTCTGGACCATCTAGCGGACATAGGAAAATAAGTCAATGAAAGTCATGTTATCTCTTTATCACCTATGATTGACTAAAGTTTTAATAACTTTAAGACTTGCATAAAATTTGGATAAATAAATAAATAACAGCGTTGAACTTCTGTTTCATCTTATTCTGTGGTCTCGATCAATTATTGACATTCGCGTCATTGAGATAACAGCTGCCAGCTGCCAAGGAGTATGACAGGCTGGAAGATGTTGCCGTTAATTAATTCTCAGGCCAGCTCGAGCATGTGCTGCTCGAGATTGACTGCTTGCGGTGAACAGATGGGCTACACGGCTTATTGGTGTAGTGTTAGACTATAGTGCTTAAACTCCATCATTTTTGTCTGTAGAGACAGCTAGAACTTGTGCTTGTAGAACGCCCTCTGCTTAGCTTCTTACATAATCATTTCGTCTTAAATAATAATGACGAATAAGAAATAAGGAAAATTATTTCTGAGTTTTTCACTATTTTTTTTTAATTTATATTTTTAAGCTAACACGGTAACTAACAGTATCATTTTTTATTTATTTTATTTTATTTAAAATAGGTTCGCGTTTGACCACCATCTCACCTGATGGTAAGTGATGATGTGGTCGAAGATGGAGCACGCTTACCTAAAAGTAACCTATTCACTCTTGACTTAAAGACTCCTAGGTTATAGCTATCGGGAAACACAGACTCCGGCAGGGAATTCCACTCCTTAGCCGTACGCACAATGAAGGTATTCCCAAAACGTTTGGTGCGTATGGGTGGGATGTCCACCATGTAAAGCCTGCAATACATGTTGGCCGAGTGTTGTCGAGTGAAGGCCAGTACCAACGTGTAGACGGTAAATTTGCCTTGTCTTGCTATCGCTCGGTGTCACTTGCCTAGTCGGCCGAGTGTAGGCCAGTGCCAACGTGTATAGAGCTCATTTGGTGCAACTTGTCTTCGCTCGTCGTTGCTCGTGATCACTTGCCTCACTTCGGATCGGTGTCGGTTTTTGGTGAGAAATCAAAGGCGCTCGCCTGCGCTCGGCCAACGTGTGGGCAGCTCTACAGACCCTCTTCTACATTGGCCGTCTGCATTGGCGTTCGACGAACTTGTCGAACGTGTGGACATTATTTTTTGCCTTGTACCTATTTGCCAATGCTCGCGTTGGTCTACGCTCGGCCAACATGTATTGCAGGCTTAACGATGGCGCTTCGCCGTTTGTCTCGTAGTCCGATGATGGAACGGGCTTGGTGGAATTAGATTGTGTAATTCCATCGCACACTCCCCGAAATGTAACCGATAGAAAACCGATAGACTTGCAACTCGTCGTTGATGTTCAAGGCTCTGGAGCTTTGACTCGACCAGTGCATCGTTGCCAATGAGTCATTAAGATAAGATTTATTTATTTGTTTAAACATGGTGTACATGATACATTGCATGCAAGATAACAAGTGATACAGAAAGTTATAACATGTTCAGCCTCGTATCGTGGCGAACAAATTGATACGAAGAGATGGTGCATAAACCGTGCTAATATTCATCTAAGTTACACAATAGATTCGGGAGGTACCTGTGTCTGATGGGAAAGGAGGAAACGCCTGGGTGTCACCACTGCGAGGGTCGCCCTGAGGACACCGTAGAGCACACGGTGCAAGACTGCCCCGCCTGGGCAGAGCACCGACGTGTCCTCACGGCGGCGATAGGCGGAGACCTCTCGCGCCCGGCCTTGGTCGAGGCCATGCTGCGGGGCGAGAGGGAGTGGGAAGCGGTCGCCTCCTTCTGCGAAGCAGTCATGCTTTCGAAGGAGGAGGCGGGCCGCGTGAGGGAGAGGATGGCGTCCTCCCTCCAGCCCAGCCGCAGTGGTAGACGCCCACGGCGTCGGACGTCGGCCGACGATCTCCGGCCACCGTAGGCGCGGGCATGCGGACAACGAGTAAAGGGCAACTCGCTGTCCGACCATGGACCATGCCCGGGTCGACGGCGCGTCGTGTTCCACGCGCGCCTCAAAGAGCGTCAGCAACATGACGAGGCCCCCTCTGCAGAGGGCCGAAGCCCGCCGGGGTCGTGGGACTCATCCCGTTACCGTGGCCCCGGTATGTAAAGGGTTATTGAAGGAACACCGTGGATTTTAGTCAGTAAAAGTCTGACAGTCCCTCCCACCCTGCCCGGAGTGGGAGGACTTATTTGATAATTTTACCACGTTAAAAAAAAAAAAAAAAAAAAAAAAGTTACACAATAGATAGATTATGTATGTGTCGTGGCCAGATCTTAGAATTAATCATTAATCATTAGAACTCAAAACAGGATATTTACCATCTGTATATTTTTTTTCGAGTTTCCGTTATTTCGGCACTGTTGCAAGCGCCATGATGACGGATGTACTGAAGTCACTGCCGGTGGACGTTCGGAAACTTGAAACAATAAATACACATGGTGAATAAGTTTTAATTTTGTTGAATTTGTTCTGTTCAGACTTTCTAAGATAGTGTACCAAATAATATCAAAGATGAAATTTATCATAGCCGATGAAACTCTTCAATCGAGAATATTTTAATTAATATCATTTCTATTAAACTATTTTGATCAACTGCAAATTCTTGTTAGACGATAAATTTTACTAATTCTTGACCGTTGAATTTAATTTTAATCTTATCTCCTTACGTTACTACTATTTATTAATTCCACGAAGGAGTTATTAATATTATATTGCATCGAGTAGCAATATTAATAATAGTTAAATTTATTTATTTATATAATCATTTAACGATTAATTCAAAACAAACGAGTTGGTACCTTATCGAGAAAATATCAATCCCATAAAAAACAATTCTTGTCAAAAACCCGAGTCTCGCAACTTAGTTGTTCTACCGTAAAAAGTTGTGAGATCCATGTAATACCAAGTCGGTTATTATTTTATTCAGTCCCTACTTAAGGGACCTTCTGTCTTAAGTTGTTACGTAATTATCTAACCTAACGACATCTTATAGTGACCATATCAATGTTAAAAATCTTTACCGTTTTAAATAAATAGATTGACTCGGCCATCGCATGAAAACACAATATATCTCACAAGTAATACATATATAAATTAAATCGTTTATTGCGATTGCCAAGTCAATCTATTTGGGGTGCTGGACAGAAAACCTCCCCGTGTGCCCGAGAGCTGGAGTTCCTTTGCGGACACGTCCGGGAGGAAGACCAGTTTTCCGGGTCGGTGCACCCTGGGATACGGGCAACAACTCCCTCATAGGAATCATTTACCTAAGGGGTCTTGTTGTCCGTATGCTAATATTCTGTCTGGAGGGGTCCAGAGGCGGCCAAAGGAGAAGGAGGATCCCTTCTACGCGTGTCCCTCTGTGCAGCAGAGGGACTCAGCGTTGGAGGTAGAGCGGGCTCGACGTGCACTAACCCTGCCGCCGGGCAGGCAGAAGCTCTGCTTCTGCCACCGCTAGTCTCGTAGCCCCGTTGATTGTCGCGGTCATGTCTCGTGACTTTTGACGGGAGATGAGGGTCTTGGCTTAATTGCCCGGACCGCGAGGAAGAAAACCTCTATAAAAAATTACCCCAAACCTCCAAGCAGCAGCGCATGGCGAGGGAGGTTGGTAGCTTGGCTCATGGGTAGCTACAGGGGGGTTAAGGGGGAGCCGTTAGTGCGAACCACGTTTATTGGTTGGTTGGTTGGATTTTAGTTATACTCGTGGGAACAGAAATGGGAAAAAATAAAAATAAAAAAGTTGACGTTGGGAGGAGAGATGCAGGGTCGGATTCCGACTCCGCATCTGAGACGGTGAGCGTGGGGAGCTCTGAGAGCTCCAGGCGCAACAGAATGAAGGGGAATGCGGAAAGCAGCAAATTTTTCCGCAGGTGTCCTCGTACGGCGGAAAGCCAGGATGTATTGAGCCAGGGAGGCTCACGTGCCCGTGTGGAGTCGCTGAAGTTTTCCAGCACATCCATAACACGGGCACCAAGGGAGCAGGTGCCGGGATCGGAGTCTGACTCGGCACCAGAGCAACGGGAGGCTGGGACGCGTAAACGTCCCAGAGCGGAGGGTGACCATGGGCCGTCCTCCACCGAGGGCCAGGCCTCGGCTCCAAAGATCCGCACAACTGTGCGGGGTAAGAGCCGAGGAAAAGAGAAAGATGGGGGACTTACCGTGCAGGATGCGGGACAGAGCGGCAGGGCGAAGCTCTCAAAGTCCTCAGAATCTGAGGCTTCTGGTGGTGAGCCAGACCCCGCTGGTGGTTCCGACATGGAGCAGAGGGTGAGGCTTCAGATGGAGGTCGAGGCTGCAATTCGCGCGGTGGCCCAAAAAAGGCTGAAATCGTCAAAGGAGAGGGCCATCAGCCAGGCATCGGCCTCTATCATGGCGGCCATGGATCTACAACTAAGGCCTCCGACGGACGAGCTGACCAAGCTGCGGAAGGAAGTTGCCCGCCTAAGTAAGGAGAACCTTGTTCTTAAGGCGGTCGTAGCCAGGTTCGGAAGAGCCGGCCCCAGAGAGGTGTCCCAGCCAACAACGGAGTGTAAGATCCTCCAATTGGTAAAAAGGGAGTTAGCTGCTTTCCAGCAACGTTTCGACGTCCTGGAAAGCAGGGTCCTGCGCCCTCCGCTAGTGGCGAGCCAAGCGGCCTCATACGCGGCTGCTGCGGCAAAAACGCCGGGTCCATCTGGAGGGAACAGTCGTGGTGGGTCTGGAACGTCAGCCGTGAAACAAACTTCGGCAAAACCACAAGCGAAAGCGTCGGCGGGACGCAAGAGGGGTGAAGTAGCTGCCCTGCCGGCTAGAGTCCCAACCGAGGTGGCGAGCCAACCGCCGCCACCTACCCCGCCCTCAGAGTCTCCTGCGGCTAATGCTGAATGGCAGGTGGTCGGGGAGGCGAAGAAGGCCGCGAAAAAAGCGAGGGCGGCCAAGAGGAAGGCCAGGAAGCAGCGGCGCAAGGAGCGTGGCGTCGCGGCAAGACTTCGCGCCCCAACCAGCGCGGCTGTTGTTATAACACTACAGCCTGACGCAACAAAGAAGGGCGTGACTTACCGTGACGTCCTTGCAAAGGCGAGGGAGGTGGTGGACCTACAGGCGCTCGGTGCCACCGAGGGACACCGGTTCAAGATCACTGCCACAGGGGCCCGGATTTTGGAAGTTCCCGGTGCAGCCAGCGGCGCGACCGCTGACGCTCTGGCCGAAAGGCTCCGAGCCACCATAAATGCGGAGGAAGCCCGAGTGTCTAGGCCCACCAAATGCGCTGATATACGCGTTTCGGGCTTGGACGACTCCATTACGGAGAAGGAGATTGTGGCCGCCATAGTCAGGACTGGAGGGTGCCCTTGCCCTTGCGTTGAGCAAGTCAAGGCAGGCACCATCCGTTCGGACTTTACGGGGTTGGGCGCCGTTACGGTGAGCTGCCCCGTTGCGGCGGCCAAAAAGATACAAGAGGGCCAAAGGCTCCTGGTGGGTTGGGTTTCCGCACAGATAAAGCTGCTGGAACCCAGACCCCTGAGGTGCTTCCGCTGCCACGTGGGCAACCATGTGGGAGCTCACTGCACCTCAGAGGTGGACCGCAGTGACTTATGCTTCCGCTGTGGGCAGCCCGGTCACAAGGCCGGTTCGTGTGATGCCAAACCGCACTGTGTCTCATGTGCGGCAGCTGGCAAGCCGGCCGATCACCGGGCTGGGAGCAAGGCCTGTGCTCCACCTGCCAAAACCGGAGGCAGAGGTAGGCCCTCAAGCACCGTTATCCTGGCCGCAACTGCTACCAACAACGCCACCGCCGCTGCTTCCAATACCACCGCTGCGTGTGCTCCTGTCACGTCAAGGCCCCAGGGGGCCCTGGAGGAAGCTGATATGGAATGCCATTAATGGCCCCATTCCATCTCCTTCAGGCGAACATAAACCACTGCGCCGCCGCCCAGGATCTTTTGCTCCAGAGCATGGCGCAGTGGTCGATCAATATCACCGTGATCGCCGAGCCGTACTTTGTCCCGCCCAGGGATTACTGGGTGGAGGATCTCAGCGGCTCGGTGGTCATTATTTCGTCGGCCGCCGCCTCGCGTTCGCTGACCTCGAGGATGTCAGGAGAGGCCAGGGTTGCGTGGCAGCCCGGTTCAGAGAGATTGCTGTGGTGGGCATATATTTCTCTCCGAATCGAACTCTCGCCGAGTTCCACAACTCCCTTATGGAGTTAAGTGTCGTCGTCACCGGGTTCCGTTCCCTTCCCGTGCTCGTCCTCGGGGACTTCAATGCCAAAAATTTGGCTTGGGGTTCCCGGTACACGGATACACGGGGCAGGATGGTGGAGGACTGGACTCTGGAGTCAGGTCTGGTCATCCTAAATCGGGGTTCTGTCCCCACGTGTGTACGGATGCAGGGCGAGTCTGTGGTGGACATATCGTTCGCTAGCCCTGCTTTGTCGTCACGTGTCGTTGACTGGCGCGTCATGGAGGGGGTGGAGACGTTTTCTGATCACCGGTATATCCGGTTTGACGTCTCCGCCCAGACCCCAGATGCGCCGGTCAGGCAGGCCCCGAGTGGCCCGCGGTGGGCGCTGCGGCAGCTGGACCGGGAGCTCCTCCTGGAAGCTTCGATAGTGCGGGCCTGGGTGGCATCACCGGACAGGCCTGCCAACATCAACGACGAGGCAGAGTGGTTCCAGGAGGCCATGTCCGAAATCTGTGACGTGGCAATTCCCCAGGTCCGGCCAGGACGTGCCCGGCGCCAGGTGTACTGGTGGTCGCAGGAGCTAGCTTTACTTCGCAAAGCTTGCGTCGTGGCGCGACGCCGGTACACCAGACACCGCAGGCTCCGCATCCGGCCTGCGAATGCGGAGGCCAGAGAGGCGGAGCTGTAAGAGGGGTATAGGGCAGCGAAGACCGTCCTCAAAGTGGAGATCCGGCGGGCCAAAGATCTGGCCCGCAAGGAGATGCTGGAGACTCTTAATCGGGACCCGTGGGGACGTCCATATAAAATGGTGCAGGACAAACTCCGCACCTGGGCTCCCCCGCTGACACAGAGTCTCCGGCCCCAGCTAGTAGAGGACGTGGTGAGCGCTTTGTTCCCCTCACAAGGTGGGCATACTCCCCCACCCATGGCTCCGCCACCTGCGGTGTCCGACGCGGGCCACAGTGACGACGACGACAACGTTCCAGAGGTGACCGAGGTAGATCTGAGAGTGGCGGTACGTAGGCTGAATGCCAAAAATACCGCCCCGGGACCCGACGGCTTACCTGGCGTCTGGGCCTGGCCTCGGAGGCTCTCGGGCCTCGACTGTTAGGGCTCTTCAACGCATGTTTGGAGAGGGGCCAGTTCCCGCTTCGTTGGAAGACGGGAAAACTGGTCCTCATCAAGAAACCGGGGCGCCCTGCGGACACTCCGTCCGCATACCGGCCTATTGTGCTGCTCGACGAGGTGGGCAAAATCTTTGAAAGAATTATTGCAAACCGCCTCGTCGGGCACCTGGAGAGGGTGGGGCCGGATCTTGCGGATAGCCAATTCGGTTTCCGCAAGGGGCGCTCTACGGTGGATGCCATCATGCGTGTGAGGGGCTCTCTCGACAGAGGCTGCGGTGTCCCGGGGTGGGGTCGTCTTGGCGGTGTCTCTCGACATCGCCAATGCCTTCAATACCCTGCCCTGGAGTTGCATACGGGAGGCACTCCGGTATCACCGGATGCCGACCTACCTCTGTCGTGTGGTCGAGGCCTACCTGATGGACAGAGCCGTCATCTACCCTGGTCACCAGGGAGAGTGGAATCGGCGAGAGATGTCGTGCGGTGTCCCACAGGGATCGGTTCTGGGGCCACCCCTGTGGGACATCGGTTACGACTGGGTGTTGCGCGCCGACCTCCCTACAGGCGTCAGTGTAGTTTGCTACGCTGACGACACGCTGGTCCTGGCACATGGGGGGTCGCACGAGGCGGCGGCCGAACTGGCGATGCTAGGGGTTGCGACAGTCGTAGAGAGGATCCGGCAACTGGGACTCGAGGTGGCCCTGCACAAGTCCGAGGCCATGTGTTTCCATGGCCGTCGGAACGCGCCACCTTCGGGTTCCCAGATAACGGTGGGAGGGGTTCGCATCGGCGTCGAGACGACGATGAAGTACCTGGGACTCGTCCTCGACAGCCGGTGGAACTTCGTCGAGCACTTCCGACGTTTGGCTCCAAGACTGGACCGGGCGGGGGCTGCACTCAAGCGGCTCCTACCCAATCTAGGAGGGCCAAACGCCTCCTGCCGGAGGCTCTATGCGGAGATTGTGTGGTCCATGGCCCTCTATGGGGCCCCTGTGTGGGTGCTGAATTTGCAGCGGCGACCAGCTAGCCGGCTGGTCGCGTCTCAGAGGGTCATGGCTATCCGGATTATCCGGGGATACCGCACTGGGGAGGCGGCGAACCTCCTTGCCGGATTGCTGCCGTGGGATCTGGAGGCGGTAGCCCTCGCGCGCGTGCATAATTGGCGCGCAGAGGTGCTAAGCCGGGGTGAAACCCCGCTACCGCGGCAAGTCGCGGCTCAGCGGATAGAACTCCGGCGTGATCTCATGGCAGCATGGAAAGAGCGGCTGTCGCAACCGAAGGCTGGGCACGCCGCAATCGCGGCGATAAGTCCCCTCTTTGAGGAGTGGCTGGAGAGAGGCCATGGCGTCCTCACCTTCCGCCTGACGCAGGTGCTGACCGGACATGGCTGTTCCGGGAGGTAACTGTTTAGGATTCAGCGGGAGGACACGCCCGGGTGTCGTCATTGTGAGGACCACCTGGAGGACACGGTGGAGCATACGGTGGAGGTGTGCCCTGCTTGGGCGGAGCACTGCGGTGTCCTCGTAGAGGCGGTCGGCGGCGGCGACCTCTCGCGCCCTGCTCTGGTTCAGAGTATGGTGCGGAGCGAGAGGGAATGGGATGCGGTCGCCTCCTTCTGCGAAGCAGTCATGCTAGCGAAGGAGGAGGCCGAACGCGCGAGGGAGAGGCAACTCTCTTCCTCGCGCCCCAGCTGCTGCGGGAGACGCCCCGGGCGTCGGGGATCACGAGCCGATTTCCGGCCACCGTAGGCGCGGGCCTGCGGACGGCGAGCAGGGGTCGCTCACCGTCCGGTAAGGACCAGGCCCGGGTCAGCGGCGCGTCGTGTTCCACGCGCGCCTCAAAGAGCTGTCAACACTAGTGACGGGGCTTCATAGGGCCATTGCCTGCCGGGGTTTGCGGAAAAGTTCTACCGAGTTACCGCGGCCCCGGAAATTTAGGGCTTCCGAAGGAACAGTGGTCAGGATTACAAATAGCCAGCGCAACGATACTGGTGTGTCCGAAACTTGTCCACGGTTCGTGGAGCCCTACCGTTGCTTTCAATGAACAATAATAAACAAAAGGCTCTTCGGCCTACAAACCATACAAATAACAGTTCTAACCACTAACCTTCTGTGCTGGGTTCGCCAAGTTTCGACCTTCCTAGGACACGCCCAAGTGTGGTATGTATGTAAATATGAGGTGAGTAATTGAAAAGTGTGATGTAAGTCAAGTGTTGTAGAACGTTCACAAGGCGCCAGTCTCCAGATGGCGCGGTCCAAATAGCATCACAGCCCAAACTCACACCGGATTGAAGCTATTTATCACTACTTATTTCCAACAAATGCGCGTGCCACGAGGTGGCAACAACCCGACGATAAATCCAAAAATATCCCGGGGTTTTCGTCAAATGGGGATTACAACTTCAAACAATAGTTAACTCGCGACCCAATTATCGGTTTCAACACGCGATTCCAAATGATATTTTACCAATTATAATTAACTCAACAGGTCCCAATCGGACATCTTTCAACAAGAAAGCAAAGTCTATCTGTCAAGTGAAAAAGTTATGTCAAGCCCACAGATAATTAATGTTGCCAACCAAAGGTGCGTTCTGTTTCACGTCGGACCGAACATCTACCCCCCCCCCGGACGGGCCTACCCGTCCGCTAATCAATTGGGATTCTTGACAAGGTTGCAAATTTAACACAGCTTCAATGCGGCCAAATACCGTAGCTAGTTCCTCAAAGGTGAGAACGGTGTCTCCCAACAATCTCCGCCAGCGTCCCTTTGCCGCTTTCACCGCGGCCCCAAAAATACCCCCCCAATGGGGGCAGGCTGGCGGGTCAACAACCAAGTGACCCCTCGGCGGGCCAAACTATTACCAATGTCAACCTGGCTCTCATTAAGGAAGGCGTATACCTCCTTCAAATAGTTACTTGTACCCTTGTAATTCGTACCGCAATCAGACCTAATCAAAGAAGGTAACCCACGGCGAGACACAAATCTTTCCAAAGTCGCCTCAAAGGCCTCTGTCGAGAGGGAGGTTACTGGTAACCTCCCTATCGACAGCCTGGCTCCTGGCTCCAAATGTACTGCCTTGGTTGACAGGCAGGCAAACACACAAATAAGCCTTAACAATCTTACTATTACGAAGGGTGGACGTCTTCGACAAAAGGGGACCAACAAATCCGTTACGACGCCAGCAAAGGGCCTCGCCTCATTGACGCGATCAGCCGACAAAATCCAAATTTCTCGCTGCAGAATGGCCAACAGCGCATTGCATCCGGCATGCGAGTTCTTAGTGTGACGATCAGTCACCAACAATTGAACCAAGTGGCCCTCCTTGGGCAACAAAAGGGGGTGACGGGCCCCATAAGGAAGGCTAGAGTGCCTCAACCGTCCTCCAACAGGGTTTCCCGAAGTGGCTCGTCCCAACCAAGTTCAGTTATAACAAGGGCAGGAGCACCAATTTTAGGGTGCGGACAACTCACAAGGGTGATTTCAAACCAGGTCCTTCCCTCAACAGTGGTGTCAGCCGGTTCGCCAAGTCCCCAAATCTTGCCTGAAAGGTCGTTCACCTTCAGGCCAACCTGTCCCGCTAACCAAGACGACAAAAGGCAACCCTGGTCTCCCGTGTCCAAAATGGCACGGACCACAATCGAGTCACCCAAGGGTCCCCAGACCTTGACCAAGGCCGTTGGCAACAAACCGTCTTGATCGGGGGGGTCCTTTAGCGGGGCAGGCGTCAATCTCTTAGTGATGCCTGGGCGGCGACCGATCGCCGCATCCAGGCTGCCTTCGTTCACGACGAGGCCAACAATCAAAATATTCGTCCGCGCGGTGTCCCGAGCCGCTCGCCATCACTGGAGGGGCATATCCCACCGGATGCCCGAATGGCGGAGGGCGCGACTCCAGCCGGGGACGTTCCGCCAACGGAGGGGAAAGGCAGCGGCGCCGACCCGGCCACTGCTGCCTAGCAGCCAATGCGTGTTCTCCCTGACGAGGGGAGACAAAATGGCGCTCGCGGGGCTCCCGTTCAACTTGCGCGGGGGGTGGAGTGCGGCGTACAGAATTGCGGGTCTCAGCCCGGTGCTCGTCTCTCCCCCCCTTGCGCGAACCCCCCTCAGAAGCTGGTCTGCTGGAGCGGTTCGCGTTGGCGCACAAAATCTCCAAGTGGGACCCTTCACAAATTCTACACGGGCGGGGGTCGGGGCAGTCCCGATGGAAGTGGGCCCCCAAGCACGAAAAGCACAAACGGCGTGCGTTGACAATGCGGCGGCGGGCACTTACGTGCAAATTCAAAAGGTCCGGGCAACGCGCCATGACATGCACCGTTGCCTTACAAAAGTCACAATGATGAGGACTCGGGGCACCAGCAAAACGGGGGGCGGGGCGATCATCAACAGGCCCCCTAGCCCGAGGACTCCAGGCACCAGCAAAACGGGGGGCGGGGCGATCATCAACAGGCCCCCGAGCCCTAGTCCGTCCCTGGTCTCTAGGCCGAGAAGGTAGTGGGGGTGACCCCGTGGCGCCACGAGTGTTATCCGAAAACCGACACTCGTCTTCCAAAAATTTGAGGAGGTCGTCAAAGGGGGGAAGATGGGTGGCACTATCCCCACCATACTTCTGCTCAAAACGTGACCTCAGCTCCGCGGGGAGCAACTGCAGCACTATGTGCACCAACAAGTAGGACCAATGTTCTACCGGTAACTCCAAACGTCTCAAGGCGTTGGTCGCTGAGACCAACGGGTTCAGCAAGTCAGTGCGCAACGTCGACGTGCTGACAATGGCCGGTAGCCCCAAAATCTGGTCGATGTGCACATCAGCCAGGCAGCGCTTGTTCTGATACCGTCGGGAGAGAAGCTCCAGAGCGGTCGGGTAGGAGGAATCCGTCACCGGCAAGTGCTGCACCAAGGCTCTGGCTTCGCCCTCCAGGACAGACAATAAATAGGCCAGCTTCTGGGCAGGTCCGAGGTCCGAGCGTGCATCGACAAGACTCTCAAAGAGATTTAGGAAGCCCAGCCAGTGGTCCAAGCTACCGTCAAAATGTGGCAGCTCCAGGGTGGGCAGCCTACTCAATAGTCCAGGGCCTGCAACAACGGGGGTCTGCGGCTTGGCCGCATCAGGCACCCGACTCTTCAAAATTTCCCGCGCTCGTAGACATATGACATCCCCCAGGTGGACAATCTGGTCATAGTCACCCAAAATCTTATCGCGGGCTGTCTGATCCATCACCCCCAAATCCACGTCCATGATGTACTCGTTGAAGCGTGTGAGCGAAGCATCAGCTGACTTGATCCTCTCAATCACTTGCCCGTACCGAGCAAGGGTGAGCTCTTCCAATTCTACACGCTCAACCGTTGCAGCTGCCGATGTGAACCATCTCAACTGTGAGGTCAATCCGGCAGCAGCCTCCCTGACTGCCCTTAATGAGGCCATTGCAACAATCAAATATTAATACAACAGGCTAAAATTAACTAAACAAACAACAATGACTTGTTAGCCGACCAAATGATTTCACCAAAATAACAACTTAAATTCAATTATTTCAAGTCCAAATCCGACCCTGTACTTATTCCAAGTATGAATCTAGCTTGGTACAGATGGCTAGTTACAAAATAAATAACAATTCAATGTATATCTTGTGCAGGATCACACCAATTATATACAACAATTGACTGTACAATATTGAGCCGGAGAATCTCTATCAACACAGTCCAATAAGTACCACAAATGCAATAACCAATACACACAATTCAAGTCCTATTATGTTAGACTATGTGTAATTATTATTTAGATAACCTTTTAAATTCAGATCAGTGACATTCAATTATTAATTGCAACAAATACCAAACAACTTTTACAACAATATACCAAATTATGTACCAAATACAACCAATAATTCCTAATTTCACAAATAAATCTTACTTGTCAATTCAATACCAAGGGGCTAGCACTACAAATTACAGTACAAACTACAAGTACTATTTGAGCCCGGCTGACAAAGCAATATATTCAAAACTTATCAAGTTATAAGTTATGTTAAGTAATTAAACTAAAGTTATTTTCAAAACTTCAAATTAAACCAGTGGATCTTATAAGACCACGCTTCTGCTACCAAAATGTTCAGGACTACAAATAGCCAGCGCAACGATACTGGTGTGTCCGATACTTGTCCACGGTTCGTGGAGCCCTTTTTTTTTTTTTTTTTTTAGCGTGGTAAAATTATCAAATAAGTCCTCCCACTCCGGGCAGGGTGGGAGGGACTGTCAGACTTTTACTGACTAAAATCCACGGTGTTCCTTCAATAACCCTTTACATACCGGGGCCACGGTAACGGGATGAGTCCCACGACCCCGGCGGGCTTCGGCCCTCTGCAGAGGGGGCCTCGTCATGTTGCTGACGCTCTTTGAGGCGCGCGTGGAACACGACGCGCCGTCGACCCGGGCATGGTCCATGGTCGGACAGCGAGTTGCCCTTTACTCGCTGTCCGCATGCCCGCGCCTACGGTGGCCGGAGATCGTCGGCCGACGTCCGACGCCGTGGGCGTCTACCACTGCGGCTGGGCTGGAGGGAGGACGCCATCCTCTCCCTCACGCGGCCCGCCTCCTCCTTCGGAAGCATGACTGCTTCGCAGAAGGAGGCGACCGCTTCCCACTCCCTCTCGCCCCGCAGCATGGCCTCGACCAAGGCCGGGCGCGAGAGGTCTCCGCCTATTGTCGCCGTGAGGACACGTCGGTGCTCTGCCCAAGCTGGGCAGTCCTGCACCGTGTGCTCGACTGTGTCCTCAGGGCGACCCTCGCAGTGGTGACACCCAGGCGTCTCTTCCTTACCCATCAGACACAGGTACCTCCCGAAACTTCCGTGTCCGGTGAGGACCTGCGTCATGCGGTAGGTCAGGACGCCGTGACGCCGATCTAGCCACTCCTCAAAGAGGGGTCTTACCGCCGCAATTGCAGCGTGCCCGGCCGTCGGTTGCGACAGTCGTTCCCTCCATACTGCCCTGAGATCGCGCCGGAGCTCTTCCCGCCGCGCCTCGACTTCTCGAGGCAGCGGGGATACGCCCCGGCGCTGCGCCTCCACGCGCCATTCATAGACGCGCTGGAGGGCAGTCGCCTCCAGATCCCAGGGCAGCAATCCGGCAAGGAGGTTGGCCGATTCGCCGGCGATCGTGCGGTATCCCCGGATCATTCGGATAGCCATGACCCTCTGGCATGCGACCAACTTTAGTGGTCGCGTCCGGATGCACAGGGCCCACACTGGGGACCCGTAGAGGGCCATGGACCGCACGACGCCGGCGTACAGCCTTCGGCAGGAGGCGTTTGGCCCGCTGAGATTAGGCAGGAGTCGCCTGAAGGCGGCTGCTGCCTGGTTCAGCTTTGGGGCCAAACTCAGGAAGTGCTCCCTGAAGTTCCACCGGCTGTCGAGGACGAGTCCCAGGTACTTCATCGTCCTCCCGACGCCGATGCGAACCCCCTCCACCGTTATGTGGGACTCGGACCGTGGCGCGTTCCGACTGCCATGGAAGCACATGGCCTCGGTCTTGTGCAGCGCCACGTCGAGTCCCAACTGCCGGATCCTACGAACGACTGTCGCAACCGCTTGCGTCGCCAGGTCGGCCGCCGCCTGGTGCGACTCTCCCTGCGCCAGGACGAGCGTGTCGTCAGCGTAACATACTACGCTGACGCCGTCAGGGAGGTCGCCGCGCAGCACCCAGTCGTATCCGATGTTCCACAGGGGCGGCCCCAAGACCGAACCCTGTGGGACACCGCACGACATCTCTCGCCGGTTCCACTCTCCCCGGTGACCGGGGTAGATGACGGCTCTGTCCGTCAGGTAGTCCTCGACTATGCGACGGAGGTAGGTCGGCACCCGGTGATACCGGAGTGCCTTCCTGATGCAACTCCAGGGCAGGGTGTTGAAGGCGTTGGTGATGTCCAAAGACACCGCCAAGACGACCCTGCCCCGGGATACCGCGTCCCCCGTCGTGAGGGCTCTCACGCGCATGACAGCATCCACCGTCGAGCGCCCCCTGCGGAAGCCAAACTGGCACTCCGCAAGATCCGGGCCCACCCGATTCAGGTGCCCGAAGAGGCGGTCTGCAATCACTCTTTCCAAGAGCTTGCCCACCTCGTCGAGCAGCACGATGGGCCGGAATGCGGACGGAGAGTCCGCAGGGCGCCCGGCTTTCTGGATCAGGACCAGCTTTCCCGTCTTCCAGCGAAGCGGAAACTGGCCCCTCTCCAGGCATGCGCTAAAGAGCCCCCCTAGTCGAGGCCCGAGAGTCTCCGAGGCCAGGACCCACGCTTTCCCTGGCAAGCCGTCGGGTCCTGGGGCGGTATTTTTGGCCTTGAGCCGTTGTACCGCCACTCTCAAGTCTACCTCGGTCACCTCTGGAGCGTCGTAGACGTCGTCGTCGCTGTGGTCCGCGTTTGCGCCAGCTTCAGGTTCCGTCGGAGACGGAGCCATGGGCGGGGGAGCGTGCTCCCCTCGCGATGGGAACAGGGCGCTCACCACGTCCTCCAAGAACTGAGGCTGGAGACTCTGCGTCAACGGGGGAGCCCAGGGGCGGAGCTTTTCTCGCACCCACTTGTAGGGGCGGCCCCATGGGTCCCCGTCCAGAGTCGCCAGCATCTCCTCCCGGGCCAGTTCCTTGGCCCGCCAGATCTCGTCTCGGAGGACGGCCTTCGCTGCCCTGTAACCCTCGTACAGCTCCGCCTCTACAGTCGCCGCATCCGGAGGTCGGGTGCGGCGCCTGCGGAACCTGGTGTACCGGCGTCGTGCCGCAACGCACGCTTCGCGCAGCGCTGCTAGCTCGCTCGACCACCAGTACAGCTGACGCCGGGCGCGTCCTTGCCGGACCCGGGGCATGGCCACGTCGCAGATCTCCGACATGGCCTCCTGGAACCACTCCGCCTCGTCGTTTATGTCGGCAGGCCTGTCCGGGGGTGACCCCCAGGCCTGCACGATCGAGGCTTCCAGGAATAGCTCCCGGTCCATCTGCTTCAGCGCCCATCGCGGACCACTCAGGTCCCGTCGGACCGGCGCGTCTGGGGTCTGGGCGGAGACGTCGAACCGGATATACCGGTGGTCGGAATAGGTCTCCACCTCCTCCATAACGCGCCAGTCGGTGACGCGCGGTGACAGGCTGGGGGTGGCGAACGTAACGTCCACCACCGACTCGCCCGTAAACCGCACGCACGTGGGGACAGAACCCCGGTTCTCGATCACCAGGCCCTGCGCACGGGCCCAGTGCTCGAGCATCCTGCCCCGCCTATAGTCCGTGGACCGGGAACCCCAAGCCGGACTCTTGGCGTTGAAGTCCCCGAGGACGAGGGCGGGGAGGGAACCGAGGGCGACGACGACGTCTCCCAGCTCCGTTAGGGAGTTCTGGAACTCGGCGAGAGTTCGGTTCGGGGAGAAATAAACGCCTACCACAGCGATCTCTCCGAACCGTGCTGCGACGATCCCACGCCCTCTCTTGACGCGATCGAGGGGCGGGGTACCGGCGGGGGCCGACGAAACGAGGGTCACCGAGCCGTCCAAGTCCGCCACCCAGTCGTTCCTGGGCAGGACAAAATACGGCTCGGCGACCACGGCGACGTTGATCAACCACTGCGCCATGCTCTGGAGCAAAAGTTCCTGAGCAGCGGCGCAGTGGTTGATGTTCGCCTGGAGGAAGCGCAATGGGGCCATTAATCGGGATCCATTGCAGCCTCCTCCAGGGCCCCTCGCGGGGGTTCAGCCACGACGGCGACGGCGGTGGCAGTAGCGACGGCGGCGGCGGCGGTGGCGGTGACGACGGCGGCAGAGGGCCTACCTCTGCGCCTGGCTTTGGTGGGTGGGGCGCAGGACTTGCCCCCAGCCCGGTGATCGGCCGGCTTGCCAACCGCCTCACATGCGAAGCAGTGAGGCGGGGCGGAGCACGAGCCGGCCTTGTGACCGGGCTGACCGCAGCGGAAGCACCTATCGCTGCGGTCTACCTCCGAGGTGCACACGCATGCCGCATGGTTGCCCACTTGGCAGCGGAAGCACCTCAGGGGTCTGGGGTCCAGGACTTTCACCTGCGCAGACACCCAACCAACCAGGAGCCTTCGGCCCTCCTGGATCTTTTTGGCCGCCGGGACGGGGCAGCTAACCGTAATGGTTTGCCCCCCCGTGAAGCCAGGACGCAGGGCGCCCGCCCTCACCTGATCGGGAGGGCACCCCCCAGTCCTGGCTACGGCGGCCACCACTTCCTCGGCCGTCACGGAGTCATCCAGACCCAATATGCGCATGTCTGCGCGCTTGGTGGGTCTGGGGACTCGGGCCTCCTCCGCATTTAAGGACGCTCTGAGCCGTTCGGCCAGAGCGTCAGCGGTAGGGCCACTGTCCGCGCCGGGGATCTCTAACATCCGAGCCCCCGTCGCAGTGACCCGGTGACGGAGGCCACCGGTGATGCCGAGCTCCGTGATGTCAATCACCTGCCGCGCCTTCGCGAGCACGTCGCGGTACGACACGCCCCTCTTCACCGCGTCCGGCTGCAGTGTGATCACCACAGCCGCGGTCTTGGGGGCGCGCAATCGCGCCGCGGCGTCTCGCCGCCTCCGTCTTTCCCTACGCCGCGAGGACCTGGCTGCGCCAGCAGCCTTCCTCTTCTCCCCGGCCACTTGCCAGTCGGCGCCGGCCGGAGGAGTCTTTGGAGGAGGCTGCTGGGACGGCTGGTTCCCGGCCTGGGCCTTCTTCTTTCTGGCCGCCTGCTTCGGCCCCGCAGGTGTCGGGGTCGGAGGCGGCTTTGATGGGCCCGATTTCGGCTTGGCCGGGGCCGTTTTTGCCCTCGCAGGGGCCGCCGTCACTGGTGCCGTCCGCACCGTGGCCGTCTTCGCCTGAGGCGGCCTCGTCGTCGTCTGGGGAGGCTTGGACGCGGCCGCAGCCGCGTACGAAGTCGCCGCCAGCGGGGGTCGCAGCACGCGGCTCTCCAATACGGAGAACCGCTGCTGGAAGGCGGCCAGCTCCTGTCGCACCAGGTCGAGAACCGAGTCCTCCGCTGGTGTGGGCCGGCCTTTCTCCTCTTGGCCCCGCGGCGGCGCATTCCGCTGGCCGGCTCCCCGGATTGCGGCCAGGTCCGCCTTGAGGGCGGCGTTCTCCCTCTGAAGAGCGTCTATGGCGGCAGTCAGGCGGGTGACCTCCGGCCGCAGATCGGACATGTCGTCCCTTGCAGCCGGAGCCCCGCCGTAAGTCCGCGCGGCCGCCTTGATGGAGGCCATGGCTTCGCCGATCGCGTCCTCCTTACTCTTCCGGTTGCGCTTCCGCGAGATGGTACGGATGGCAGCCGCCACGGCCTCTTCTAGTTTGGCCTCGCTCGGGGCCAGACCAGTGTTGGGCTCTCCAGAGGGAGGCCCCCTCCCCGAGGTCTTGCCTCGGCCTTTACCCCGCACACTAGTGGGGATCTTACGGGCCGAGACAAGCCCCTCCTCCGACGACGACTCATCGTCGCGGGGGCGCTTGAGGAACTCCTTCCTCCTGTCGGCGCCCCCCTCGTCGCTCCTCACTGCGCTTCCAGAGATCAAACTCTGGAAGCTCTCGGCGTCCGATGCCGAGTCGGTCTCCGACCCGAGCACCAGCGCCCCCTTCCTCCTCGGAGCGGCGCTCTGCGCTCGCTCAATGTTCGGTGCCGGTGAGGTGGACGTGCTGGACAAGTCCAGCGACTCCACCTCACGGGCACGTGAGCCTCCCTGGCTCAATGCGGCGACTGCCGGGAAACTGGGGTAAAAGTGTTTGTTGTCCCCCCCAGAGTACGGTGGGACTGACCGGACGTGTCCGGTGCGGGACTCCCCAGCTGCGGAGCAGCTGGGACCCGCCTGGGTAGCTTTTCCAAAAACTTTGTCTGCCATATTTTTTCCTTTTTTAGAGAGGTGAGTTCCTCTGTTCCTACACCCCTATTCCCCTCCCCTGGTTCACTTCACGGTTACGTCTAAAGATTAGACGCATACCGGAAGTGAACCTTTCCTCCCCCTTGACCCGATCTCTGAGACCGGGCCCCGCGCCGCCTAGAAGCTCGAGCTAGCTGCTCGATCCTCCAGACGGCGCGCATTTCCCCCGGTGTGTCCCTCTTGGTCTGGTTTCTCCCTCTGGGCCCGTCCGGCATGAGTGCCTCTACCGGCATGGCCCCAGAGATCATCGAAACACGCAAGCCCCACCACGACGACAACGTGGGGACACAGTTGGTGGGGTTCGTGGAGCCCTACCGTTGCTTTCAATGAACAATAATAAACAAAAGGCTCTTCGGCCTACAAACCATACAAATAACAGTTCTAACCACTAACCTTCTGTGCTGGGTTCGCCAAGTTTCGACCTTCCTAGGTCACGCCCAAGTGTGGTATGTATGTAAATATGAGGTGAGTAATTGAAAAGTGTGATGTAAGTCAAGTGTTGTAGAACGTTCACAAGGCGCCAGTCTCCAGATGGCGCGGTCCAAATAGCATCACAGCCCAAACTCACACCGGATTGAAGCTATTTATCACTACTTATTTCCAACAAATGCGCGTGCCACGAGGTGGCAACAACCCGGCGATAAATCCAAAAATATCCCGGGGTTTTCGTCAAATGGGGATTACAACTTCAAACAATAGTTAACTCGCGACCCAATTATCGGTTTCAACACGCGATTCCAAACGATATTTTACCAATTATAATTAACTCAACAGGTCCCAATCGGACATCTTTCAACAAGAAAGCAAAGTCTATCTGTCAAGTGAAAAAGTTATGTCAAGCCCACAGATAATTAATGTTGCCAACCAAAGGTGCGTTCTGTTTCACGTCGGACCGAACAAACAGGGTGGGTTTTTAGTCAGTAGAATTCTGATACACCCGAGCGGAAGAAATCATTCGATGATATTTTTCACCAAGAAAAAAAAGTACCCATCTACATCTATTATTTCATTGTATTATACAGGTACACTGATTAATTAACTGCAAATGTAACTTTGTAATCCTATATATTTATATGGGATTACAAATTTATTTATGCAGTTGATGTATCTAGAAAACTGGAACGAAATTGAAAAATATTATAGTTTTTCCTTAATTCATATACTAAACTCTAATTGTATTCTAAATTTGAAGCTTCTATGTCTGCTAGAAGTGCTTTAGACTTTTGATGATCGGTCAGTCAGTGAGTGACAAAATTTACAAAATTAAGGAAATTTGACTCGTTATAATTCTTAAACTACTGGTTCAAATTGAATGAAATTTGAAATATACCGTGTTTATACAATGCCTGTTCGGTTACTGAAAAGTCAGGCTTCTAGTTTTATCCACAACGAAGTTATAGGGGGTCGAAAATGGTTTGAATTGCTTCGAGAAAAGAATGGTACGGCCGTGCCGCTTTTTTGCTCGTCTTGGCGGGGGCACTGCCGTGCCCCCAGATATTTATTTGATTGTTGATAGTTTCAAGTAATAGTATTAGTGACACACTAAGTAATTTAGTCACGTGACATTTTTTTAAAGAGAAATTGCAAAGTGGGTGTGGTGTGTTAGTATTCTACCAAAATAACGAATAAGTGGGTAACTTGTATTTAACTTACTTTTCTTCTGAAAACTGTTTTGCAATTAGTTAAAAAATGTTTAACTGAATATATACATAAGTTAAAAATAGATCATAAATTGATCCCACACTCAAACTGTCCGTTCAGTTTTGTGACATTGTTGTAAATTATAAAAATACCTTGTAAACAATAAAAATAAATAAAGAAAAACCTGTTATACACATTTTGTTAAAAAATCTTTCGCCACTTTTTATACTCAGTAAAAAGTTATTTGATATTTCAAATATCGCCCTAAGTAACCTAAACTTAATAAATATTCCAATAAAGTCTTTCATTAAATCTTATAACACATACTTTTTCTATTTCAATGTAAAAACTTTAGCGTCCTTCTTACATACGTACTCTAAGGCCCGTATTACAGAACAAAACTCGAGCACTGATCTCTGTTTAAAACTAGTTTTGAGTCGAGATTTAATTTTAGAATGTTCCTCAAGTATAGATTCATCGATCATAGTTCAGCCGGGTACGGCTTTATTCTAGATCGTTACTCAGTTGTAGATTCATCACCCAAGTATGGTCGACACCACGCTCGAGCAGAGATTTCCTTGTCAGTTAACTATTTGCTTTTCAGTTTATTATCTATACTAATATTATAAAGCGGAAAAGTTTGTTTGTTTGTTTGTTTGTTTGCTTGAACGCGCTAATCTTCGAAAGTACTGGGTGGATTTGGATGAAATTTGGTATGGAAGTAGCTTGAAGCTTGAGGAAGGTTATAGGCTACTTTTTACCCGACTGCAAAAAAGGAGAGTTATGTTTTTACCGTGATAGAATCCACGGGAGCGAAGCCCCGCGTGAGTACTAGTTTGATATAAAAATCGTAATTTTTGGCGAATGATGATGAAAATATAATATTATAAAGCGGAAAAGTTTGTTTGTTTGTTTGTTTGCTTGAACGCGCTAATCTTCGAAAGTACTGGGTGGATTTGGATGAAATTTGGTATGGAAGTAGCTTGAAGCTTGAGGAAGGTTATAGGCTACTTTTTACCCGACTGCAAAAAAGGAGAGTTATGTTTTTACCGTGATAGAATCCACGGGAGCGAAGCCCCGCGTGAGTACTAGTTTGATATAAAAATGGTAATTTTTGGCGAATGATGATGAAATCACATTTTATTTTGCTAATTGGTTACAAATAACACTTCTACACGTAATAATCCCGTGTTTTCTAACTTAAACAGATTATAACAATGATTTTTTCAAAACAGAACTTCAGCGTTCCATGTGAAGGGCCCATACAATTTTGCTAATAATTATTTTAAGAAATGGTATACATTTTCACAAGATGAAGATTTTTGACAATTTGTAATACTGCCATCTATTGACCAAGATTTGGTAAAACATATGCATTTCTGTTTTGTTTTAACTATAAATTTGTTTCCTTTTAATATTTTTATTGATCGTTGTTCCCAAACCATTATTTATTTGAATATTACTTATTATATGATTAATGAGCAATTCAAAACAACACTGTCACAGACATTATTTAGGATCCACTCCGTTCCACGAACAAGTTACTCTTGCTATATTTTTATATGTTAGAAAATATTGCCTTAACACCTTACCTTCAAGAATTTGCTTTTACAAATTCTTAAAAAATGATTTCTATGGTGAAACCGTGCAATACATATTTTTTATTCTTAAAAATTTGGCATTAAAGTAAATTGAATTATTTACGATCATTCGTAGATCGGAACAGCGGAGACGAAGAAAATAAAACGTAAACGAAAACAGACTGATGCATAGACAATTAGATATTCTCTGCTTGAGGCTCGATTTGAATCTGAGTGTAGTTTTATTAGCATTCTGGAATAAGACCAATGCTCAAGTGCAGATTCTATATTTAAACTGAGATCGGGCGAATTAAGCTCAAACTGGACTTGAGGAACGTTCTGTAATACGGACCTAAGAATGAAAGTGACCTAACTGTCTGATGTTGAATATACCTTAAAATCTACTCTCAATCTACATGCTAATAAGGACTGAATCACTAGTAATAAAGGGACAGCCTATAGATCAGTCACGGGAGAGATATTCTCTACCCGTGTCATTAAGACATGCACAAACCCTTTTATCTTTCAACAACATGGTAAAAGATCTCTATAGTTCTACTTAATTTTTTATTATTGGTATTTGTTTCAGCTTTTGTATGTATGGAGTTTATTTAAGTAAATATTACACCATAGACTGCCCGCATATTTATTTTCTCTTTTAGTGTTAAACCCATCCAAATGCGGCTACCCATCCAAGGCGGTCTCATCGTTAAAAGCGATCTTTTACAGATAACTGTAAAAGATCGCTCTGAACAATAAGACTGCCCATCGTAACACCCTTTTTAGTTGTTAAGTCCTCTTTTAATTCTGTTATGGTGTACAATTAAGAGTATGCCTATCTATCTATTTATGTACATATAAATTTACGCAACACTGTTTTTTAAAAACTTCCTTTGGCGACCCTAAAAAATACAAATTTTGGAGGTTAGGTAGGGTATTTCTTGTAAGAGTACGAAAGGCGTCTCCCAGGCCATTAACCCCGCTTACTTCCGAGCTCCACAACAAACTACATGTCTGGAGCCCAGTGACAATCACTTAGCAAGCCTGCCGCTTGTTGGATAATCTCCGATCGCTAAGTAATACGTGACAACCGTAATGCTCTCACCTCCACATGCTTTTCTGGTACTTTTTGCTGGGAAAGATTTCTTGAAAATATTTTCTATTTTCATGTCTTTTTATGTTTAATATTATTTTTGAGAGAAGATTCCTGAGTCCTCAAGTTATACCTCCTTTTTAGGGTTCCGTAGCCGAATGGCAAAAAACGGAACCCTTATAGTTTCGTCATGTCTGTCTGTCTGTCCGTCCGTCCGTATGTCACAGCTATTTAATTCCAAAACTATTAGGACTATACATGTGAAACTTGGTAGGCAGATGTATTTTATGAACCGCTTTCTGATTTTAAGAATAAAAAAAAATCATGTAAAATAAAGGGAGCCCCTCTTTATTTTATACATGGAACTAAAACTGAAATTTTTTTTTTCATGAAACCTATGCGTATGTGGTATTTATAGACAGGTCTTTAAAAATGACAACAGGGGTTTCTAAAACCAATTTTTCATAAAGTCAATTGTTTTAAAGATATAAGCTTCCAAATTGGTAAAATGTTTGTCCCCCCTTTAACTTCTATAATAGTGGAGTGAAAATCTAAAAAAAATATATATCTGTAGATCTTAATGTAAACTTTAAACCAAAATTGGTTTGAATGAGATCGAGTCAGCAGAGTTTCAAATTTTCTAAAACCGCAAATATAACTTTGTAATTCATACAAACACTATGAAAAACAAAGTTATCTAGCGTAGTTGTAAAAAATGTAAATAAGCTAGTTTTAAGAAATTTGTAAGGTTTTTTTTTTTCGTCAAATAAATATACATATTATATTATATTATTATAGTTACTACGCAGCCCTTCATGGGCAAGTCTCACTCGCACTTGGGCATTCTTTTTTAAGTAATAGTGTATTAGAATTTATTGTTAGTATGTGCTTTCAATATACAAATAGCTGGCATGGGCTGACGGTGCTTATATTACGTTTTAAGGAATATAATTATATTTATTTAGGAATCACTTAAGTCAGACAAAAATATTAAATTAAGTGCTTAAACTCTAACAAAGCTGTAACATAATGAGTAGTACAATAACATATTTTCAGGTTATGCTTTGTTTCTGTCACAATCTGTTTAAAACAAGATTAAATCGCTGACAATAGGCTACCCTTTGCAAGCTGCTTCATTCGTCGAAACACTCCCAGGATAAAAAGTGTGTCTAAATCCAGAACATGGTCTTCCCAGTCACCAGTCCTCATAAATGTCTTCAGTCTTGGGGCATCCGAAGGGGTTTGTAGGGGTACGTAGCAAGGTGAAGGTATTTAAAAGACGAAACAAATGTTTATGTTGAACAATATTTACTGAACCACTCTCAAAGTTAAAATGTTAGATGGGATGTTTCTAGAATGTTAGGGTATACTCGGCTAACGCGGAAGACCAATGTTCACTAAAATGATATGTAAAATTAAAAGCTCCGAACAGGGTCTGTCTGACTCAATAATTGACTACAATCAACCCGTGTTCCTTGCACGCATGCACCGTGGGCTGTGGGAGCATTTTTTTAAAAGAGAATTTGTATTGTGGATATTCACATTACTCGCAATCTTGTCAACTCCTCCAACTAAGTTATATATGCTTGTGTGTGGAGTTTATGGCAATAGTGTAATGGGTAAGGTTCGAACCTGCGACCTCTCGATTACAAGGCTGATACCTTAGCCATTAGGCTATTGATACTTCAAAATTTAAATTAAATTAAAATTTATTCAACCAAAATTAATACAATGTTAACATTAAATTAAAAAAGAAACAATTTTATGGCCTATTAAAGTTAATAAAGCTAGCAAGTAGGAGTTGCAACCAGCGCCCTTACTAAGTTATAGAATAACTTTTATGAAGGGCAGTGGTACAAGCCCATAAATAAAAATATAATTATTCAATAATTGCAGGTAGAGCAGGTGTTTATATATGGTAAAATTATCAAAATTAAATTAATTAACAAATAGGGTTTATAATTCACTCAATATCAGTTATACTACATGGCACCCGACTGGTGCCGGTCAGCCCATGTTGGGCCCATCTGGTCAAATGGGTAAAGGCTCGCACGAACATGGTCTACCCTGACCCCAGTTTGTTCCAACTCTGTTATCTATTTATTACTTTATAAATGATTTTTATTTTGCAAATTGGTTATTAAATAACACTTTTACATGTCATTTTTTTTTGTAAATTTAAACTAGATGAGGCCAGTGTTTCCTAACTGACTACCCTGAGAAGAAAAACCGAAACAAACTCAGGGGTCCGTCTCTTTTAAAGGCCATACAATCTATACTGGTTAAAAATATATGCGAACCTTGTACATTAGCGTCTGAGGCGATTTTTTGTGGTAAGATGCTCACAGATTTGAGTGGGCCTGTCCATACAGTGCAAGCATTTGTCAGATAACGTATAGCTCAACTCAAAACAAGGAGCTTAACGATTTGACGAACCATACCAAGGTAAGGACGTTTGGGCAGGTCGTAAAAAGCACTCAAACTGCCAGACAATCATGTTTAACTCGAATAAAACAACCTACATAGTTCACATATTCACAATAGTTTATGAGGATTATATGCCATTAACTCGTGAAAAGGTAATTGTAATACAGTCTAACCGAGTGCAGCTAAATAATACTGTTTTATAAGGAGCAATAGCCTGTCTGACCTCCACAGCTTAGTAGCTCGGTAACAAGTTACTCCTTAACAAGTTGCTGGTGTCAGATTTCCTGCCTCAAAGATATATAATTGACAGTCTCTAAAGGATTAACGTGCCTTCAAAGGCGCGGAGAAAAGTCGAAATGTTTAATCGGTCACCTAACCACGGACTGACCTACTCTAGCGTAACTTAACCGTAACGATCGACATATGCAGCTGTTCATTCAGCCACGAGCTCCCCAGAGAAATATAGTCACTTGTACGTTTGTAATAGTTCCAGCTTTTAAATAGTTATAACATAATAATGAGGCTACTACTCATTCCGTTGAGCAAAAGGATACAGTGTAGACGTGTACCAGCTTTCTAAGAGTGATATTTTCTGATTGGCTGTTTGGTGTAAAATTCGTTTCTCGCTTACTCTTTAAGTGTCTCAGTTCACTTATCCCACCTACTGGGCGGTCTTTGAGAGAGACAAATATATGTTCGTGTGATTCTGCTCAACTGGCCACACCCGGATTCGAACCCGCGTCGCTTGGATTCGCAGTCGGCCGCCCCTACCACCTCGCCACACAAGTTAGTCGCAGCGAGTTGAATTAGACGCAACTGTTAGAGAGTCTGCGAGCACCTAGCGCCATCTGTTTTTTAAGAGCAACATTGCGCTTGCGCCTACGCTATTGCAAAGAGCAATATTAAACTTATGCTACAGCTTGCATGTTGGCGTAATTACAGAAAGCTATTGCATCATACAATATGTTTAGTACGAAGCGAACACCCCCAAAACCTACGCTACGACCAGAGCAATCACTGTCTGAGCCGGACTTAGCAAAACACCTACCTCTAGAAAGTGATTCAAACATCACATGTCGTAAGCGTAAGCAACCCGATTGTGATCATGACAGTTTACTCTCGAGCGTTCATGCGGATCTGAAAAATACCCTCAACGAATGGAAGACTAGTTTGGATGCCAATCTATTAGTTATAAACGATAACATTAAAACCATGAGGAGCGATTTAGAGATGTATATAAAGGAGTCGAGGAAGGAAATGGATCTTCTTCGTACTGAAAACAATTCTGCTCAATTATTTTTGGAGGTTTCCGAGTTAAAAGCTTCTACACAATTTATATCGAACCAATATGATGATTATCAAAAGCGATAGCACATCTTAGAAGAGCGATCTGTGAGAGATAGAAAGAGATAGAAAACTCTCGAAGCAAAGATTGATAATCTCGAGCAACAAGCCAGACAGTGTAATCTGGAGCTATCTAATGTTCCTGAACGGCGCGATGAAAACTTAGTGACGCTGCTGGAAGACATCGGGAAAAAAATTGGTTTCGCCATACCATGTGAGGAGATTGTTTCCGTGCACCGTGTCCCACATGCTGTCACTAATGACAGACCCAAAAACATCATAGCCAAATTCAAATCTCGCCCGCTGAGAGACAACATTCTTAGCGCGTATCGCTTAAAGAAAGGCCTAAGTTCAACAGATTTGGGTATTTTGGGTTCATCGCGTACTATCTATATCAATGAGCACTTAACTCTTCAAAAAAAGCAATTATTACGTGAAACTCGTGAGGCGGCTAAGAAGCATGAATACAAATTTGTTTGGATTAAACACTCCACTATTCTTGTTAAACGATGTGAAGCTGCCCCAACTATCGCTATTAAGTGTGTAGGCGACATAACTAGAATAACATCAAAATAATTAACTCCAGAACTGGTAACATTAATATATTTTAATTATTACAATGGCTAACACACTTAATAATGATTTTAGTTTATATTACCTGAATAGTCGAGGTATACGCACAAAACTTAATACTCTGTACATGAATATTCTTTCTAATTGCTATGACGTAATTGTATTGACAGAAACATAGTTAATCCCCACTATTTCCAACGGGGAATTTATTGATAATCGCTATGTAGTTTTCCGCTGTGATCGAAATAGAGAAGCAACAAATAAATCTGATGGGGGTGGCGTGCTGATAGCTGTACTGCGTAAGTACAATCCTGTAGGTATCCCTATACCCAACAAATCTATGCAAGATAAATATGTTGAACAAGTTGTAGTCGCAATCCCTAATAATAACAACACAACACAGAGTATCATCAGTGCAGTCTATATAGTGAATAACTCACCACTCAGAGTATATAACCAATACTTTGAGAATATGGATACCTTAATTAACTCAGTTAATGTTGACAAATTAATCTTATCAGGCGATTATAACATACCGGCTGCTAATTGGATTACATGTAATCTGTCTCATAACTTTTTAACGTGTCTGGGCACTTCTTCTATTTGTGACTGGTTAAGAAATTTTATGACAGTTCACGGCATTAAACAATATAATCATCTGACTAATGTAAATGGACGCACTCATGACCTCTTAATGTCCAACGACGTGTGTAGTGTTTTTAAACCCAATCAGGAGTTAATCCAGGTTGATGATCACCATCCTCCGTTTTATATTTTGATACCATTAAACCTCAACCTGAAATTCATACAACCCCAATGTACCCCTAAGCTTAACTATCGCAAGGCTGATTATAATCTCATAAATGAAGATATTGAAGAAATTGATTGGGACAAGGCACTGGACGTAGACTCTGCTGAAAATTGCGTTAAAATATTCTATAATTACCTACATGGCATCACTAAAAAGCGCATACCTGTGTCAAAAAGTAGAAATGCTAATTTTCCAGTATGGTTCTCCAAAACATTAATTCATATATTTCATTATAAAAAGAAAGCTTGGTCTAAATGAAAAAGGTATGGGCAATTATCTGACTATGAAATATTTTCCCTATATAGGGCTCGTTTCAAAACTGAGTGCGCTAAGTGTTACAATTCGTACATTAAGGGGGTTGAGGATTCTATACCCAAAAATGTGAAGCATTTCTGGACATATGTGTCTAATCGCCGAGGCAAGTCCGGTATACCCTCCTCGATGTATTTAAAATCTGAAAAAACTAGTGACCCCCATCGAATGTGTAATCTCTTTTCGACCTTTTTTAAGTCTGTCTATGAACCATCCAGTCTTACATCTAACTGGTGCCCTCCATGTGACAGCCTTAGTGATAGTTGCTTGTCTCTACATGATATGCATTTTAGCCTTTCCTTGGTTCGCACTCATTTGAAAAGGTTAGATACAACAAAGGGCTCTGGACCAGATGGAATCCCTCCGTGCTTCTTCAAATGGACCGCTGAATCGGTTTGCAAACCCGTATGTATAATATTTAACAAATGTATCAGCACAGGTACATTTCCCGATATATGGAAGAAAGCTAATGTGGTGCCTGTTTATAAAAGTGGGTCCAGACAAGATATTGAAAATTATAGGCCAATCTCTCTTCTCTGCACCCTTGCTAAAGTGTTTGAGAAACTTGTGCATCACGAAATTTATCCTTTTCTTCAGCATAATATAGTCCCGGAACATCATGGTTTTGTTAAGTTTAAGTCAACTGTAACTAATTTAATGATCTTTGTTAATTATTTGTTTCGTAATATGGATATCAAAGCACAAACTGACACTGTATATATTGATTTCAAAAAAGCCTTTGATAGAGTTGATCATAAAATTTTATTGAATAAATTAGCCTTCAATGGAATCAGAGGTAATCTTTTGCGCTGGTTCCAATCTTATATAAGTAATCGCAATCAAGTTGTAGTGAGTAACGGGTACCAATCTGACTCATTTTTGGCTACATCTGGAGTACCGCAAGGATCTATTCTTGGCCCCTTATTATTTATTATATACATTAATTATATTGGAAAATGCTTCCTTAACAGTAAATTTTTATTGTATGCTGATGACCTGAAAGTTTTTAAGAAAATTTCAACTGTAGATGACTGCTTGCTGCTTCAAGAGGACCTAAATATGCTATCAAATTACTATGTTAAAAATAAGCTTAAGTTAAGTATTGATAAATGTAAGTACATTAATTTTACAAAAAATAAAAATGTTATTGTATTTAATTATTCCTTATGTGATGTGCCTCTTGCAAAAGAAGTACAAATCTGTGATCTCGGTATTCTATTTGATTATAAATTACATTTAAATTTGCACATAGATAAAATAATTTCTAAGGCAATCCAAATGTACAACTTTCTCATAAGATCGTCATCGGACTTTAAACGTCCAGCCACTTACATTTATCTTTATAATACTTTGGTTCGAACTCAACTTGAATATGCATGTATGATTTGGGATCCTTTCTATACAAAATATGATAGAGAAATAGAAAGAGTGCAGCGCAAATTCCTTAAAACATTACAATACAAATGTCACTTGCAGCTACTTCCTTATGAAGATTCACTAAATAAGTTCAAGCTCCTAACTCTCAAATCAAGACGCTTGTTACTGCAAGCTCTAATGCTCTATAAACTGATTCATAACAAATTTGACTGCTCCGAACTAGTCAATGATATATGTTATGTCGTGCCTAGGACTGTGATGAGGCGAGGGGTACGCAATTACCCGCTATTTGCTACGGCTCCTTGTCGCACAAATGCGGGTGAAAGGGCGCCCCTCCATAGACTAGTTAAGACATACAATAACTCATTTATTAATATTGATATTTTTGCTCTTACGCCTAATGTATTTAAATCAGAAATTATTAACTACCTTAAACAAAATAAATTGCCTTAAATACTACCTCTTAAATCTAAATGTTTATTACTTATTTATTAGAATATAAGTAGTTGTACCACCACTATATCAACTAGTTTACAATGTTATCTGTGGAAACGTTGTTGATTGTACATTGAACTTAATTTAGTTGTATATTTTAGTTGTAAGACAAAGTGTATAATTGTTTGTTTTCCCAATAAAATAAAATAAAAATAAAAATAAGTACTTGGATTCTAACTGGCCAGCTATGAGTTCAAATCTTACACTGCCCGGTCTCACAGTGCCCGCGAGCGCACAGGACCCCTAAAACTTATTCATAGACAATACTTGAGTGGCGGCTAGCACTATGCGTCCCTTAGAATGAACGCACAGCTAAGGTAGCCTGCTAGCTATTTCAAGCAACGCACAGCTAGTGTCTCTCGATTCTCTGTGGTCTATTTCGTGTTACGAGAAATATTTTTCAGGGTTGGATTTTACTGTTTGTGATAATTTTCCATTTTAATAGCCTCCTTTTACAGTACCGTGTAAATCCAAAACACTGTATCTTAAGATACAGTGTTTTGGATTAACAACGCTCATTCGATTTCTTTTACCCTATTCTATCGTCCTGCATTCACACATTTTTTACTTTGTATGAAAAGTTCTGAGATATGACTATGCTAATAACACTGTATTTACTTAAAAATACAGTTTTACTATAACAAAACACGGCAACTTAAGATACCGTGTACTGCCAAAATAATTTTCGCGCGTTGCAAGATACAGTGTTTTGTCAAAACAAAGTAGCATGCTTGCGCGTTGCGGGCGCGCCAATCAGGAGCGAGAACCGGCGGCGATCTCAATGGTTATTGGATGATATGACAGAGAACGAACGGGCGACTGCCGGGAGCCGGCGGGGATCAGCTGTAATATTTTTTTGTGTAGAGACAGAGACTGTTTTCTTTATTTTCCAAGACTTTAAAGTTATTGTGTAGAAGAATATATGAAACCGTGTAGTTGGTCTCATTTCCATAAGATGGTTAAAGAAATGAAAATTTCTTCTGCAGAGCTAGTGCATGACATGTACAAAATTTAAAAATTATTACGAATTAACTCATAAGTCAATGCCACTTCCTTATACTTCTTTCGATTTTGTACAATATATAAAGACGTAGCTACAAAACACGGAAGTGGCTGTAACTTACTCAAAAAGATATGATCGTCTTTTCAAAACCTTGTCTTTTGCTTTGAATATATAATCTACTTACACAGTTAATTTTTTTTATGCACCTGCCATGTTATCTCTTTATCACCCGTGGCTGACTGGTAGAGAATGCCTAAGGCATTAAGTCCGCCTTTGTACATTTAATGTTGTATAAAGTTTTAATAAATAAATAAATCTAGAAGGTTTCCATATTTGCTAATGATTATGGAAGGAGAATATAAACAAATACATTTCTTGAAAAGAAAGGATGCACAAAATCTTTTAGTGAAATTGCAAATGGCAAACCAATCTACTCATTCATTACCTACTAATTTTGGTGTTCTTGTCGCTAAATTAATTTTGATGATTAATTATTATGTAAGTTCATACAATTTTATTGTCTTATTAGTTTTCTTATCTTCCAGTTTTTATATGAAACTGTAAGACTGATTCTGTTGCCATAATAGTTAAAAAAATATTTTATAAACTTTTTGTAAAATATCTGTATACCTAATTGTGCACCTACGAGTCTTTTTAACTCGATATTTTATTTTTAAATACATATGATAGACTCCATCTAATAAAAAATCCGACTGCAAATTCCTATGATATATTTCTAGGCCCTGTTTTATCAGGTCAATACACTGTAACTCTAACACATACAGTGTATTGTCGTAACAATTTCTTCATTTGCTTCTGACGACTATTATGGCAATACAAGTTATTCACGATTATTTGTTGTGTATATTCTACTTGTATATGAAACCTAGCGGGCTAGATTACTTATAAAATTACCTTTAATTTGATATCAAACACTGAATACTTTCCAAAGTAACTTTTGGAGTAATCTTCAAAAAACAGAAGAAAACTATTTTGCTCAATTTCTCAAATTTTGTTTTTTGTAGTTACAGTGTTTTGGATTGACACGGTACTACAATGGATTATAGTAATGAAGAAGAATTTGACTTTGATAGACCTATTCTCTAATGTTATATCTCCATCTTATGTTTAAACATAAATGTAGTACATTAGACGAAGATGAAGTTATTGTTAAAACTTCAAATCTCATACAAGTGAACTGCACAATGTTCTTTTTGAGAAACAAAGATTCTTTGACCTACCCATATTAATAAACCTAACCTAACCTACGATTAACCTATAATAAAATTTATCAATTTTTTGGAGTCGGTGCCAAGTACTTAAAATATGACTATAATATAACTACAGACTAAGGCCAGAAAAAACAAACTATAAATCTTACTGCTTCTAAATATTAATTTAAATCGGAAAACATAAAAACAACAAAAATATTTTAAGATAGATTACCTAATACCTAATAATTAGACACAAAGAAAAAAGATTAATCAATAAAATCAGAGCAAACAGTTTACACAATGCAACAACGCAAGAAAAGCAAGGAGTTCGAGGATTAACTTCAAGATCTTAAAGTCACATGAAATACCTAATTAAGTAATTAAAAACACGAAGAAAAAATATGCTAACAGTGTTCACAAACCGACATTTACGATATTATACGTCGACCAGTTAGGAATGCATTTGGCCAAGTTCTTAGCATAAAATTATTCAATGTTTCCGTGCGAAATGCCTCTGCATCCTGTCCTGCAGTGAAATGTATGCCGACCTAGAGTGTTGTCTGCAGGAAGCGACTCGTGAATTGCATGTGTGATTTTTACGGCTCCGTTTACTTTCTGAAAGAAATTGGAATTTTAAAAAGTCTTCTGCGTCTACCGCGTAAGCACGTCTACTTTTATTCCCAGTTTTTTATTTAATTTGCATTATTAGCGTGTTAGCAAGTGGGGGGTCAAATCTTGCAATCGAATTTTAAAACAGTAATCCTTGACGGATTGAGCTGAAATTTTGCATACAATTTTAAAACTTAGCAGTTGTATCATTCTAAATGTCCACTATGGTGAACACTAGATGTTAGAACAATATTTTTTACGCTTCTTGAAACCTAATATTCTACACTAGATTTTCTTAGTAGCCATACCTGCGATTAGATTATGAAAAGACGATTTAAAGGGATCATACTACTAGTATTAGGTATACAAATTCTTTCACCCACAAAATAGTACATTATGGTACAAGTGTGTAATGTTGGTGATTACCGCTGAGGCGCCATTGAGACCCGAGCCGTTAGGTGAGGACTATAATCGAGGACGGTAATCATCAATACACACGTGTATCATACGACGTTTTTCAACACACTTGTGAAGAAAATAATACTAAAAAGCCATTTTATTTAGTGAGTAAAAAGTTTATTTAGAGAAACAAATTTACTAATTGTTTCTCTAAATAAACTTTTTGCTGTGCAGTTGGTAAAATTATAATTAACTGTTTTTGATGGCATAGCGGTCTCATCAGACATATTATTTACTGAAATACTTTCATGTTGTATTGTTTGAGATGGTTCATTATTCGTGTAGGTAGGTGAAATCCAATCATTGAATGTACTTGGTGTTTCGCCAGTAGGACGCGCCTCAGAATCAAGTCTAATTCTTTTTGTGATTTTTGCACAAATTTCTTTCTTGTTTTGTATGGAATCTTCTACGTATGATTCTGCTATATTGTTAGATCGCCATCCACCATGACGCTTCAAAGTCATTATATCAGCTACTGAATTAGCCAGGAATGTAGCTGAAGTTCTTCTGAAACTATGTCCAGTGTTAGTAGCTCTCAGCATCTGCTAAATCTAAAAACTTAGCGATTTCTTTAGGCATTGAACCAAATTTGTTTATACCTATTGGCTGACAGGTACATTTACCATTCTGGTAATTTATAAAGAAACGGTCATTTTTCGCTTTTGGTGAACGCAAACTTTCATACTTCTTAACAATTTCATAGAATGGACCGTGTATGGTGAATTACCTAGGTATTTTATTTTTCGTGATAGGTATCTTCACTAAAAGCATCTGGCCATGGTTCTCTATGTCTTTTACAGTTATATTTGTTAGTTCTTGTATCCTACATGCACCAGTTACACCAAATATTAAAGCAACCTGAAAAAAAGAAACAATAATTAAGTTCAACACACAACACAGTCTGAAGTCGCGTAGATATATACCTAAAATTAGATAATTTAACTAACCTTAGTAGCCAGATATTGGTTATCTGGAGCATCTTTTATAAATTTTTCAACATCATTAGACGATAAAACCTTTGATTTCTTGTTTCTAAATCCATCGGATAGTCTTTCTAGATAAGCTGACAAATTAGAGTATGTTTTTAAGTCCACTCCATTCTTTGTTCGGACTGTGCTTTTTAACATTGAGTATATACACCACAAAGAGCTAGGTTTGTACTTAGAAAATAATTCTTTAAAGTACGCCATGAACACATTTTCTGAAAAAGACTGCGTACTCTTGTTGTTTTGCCATTGTATGAAATTTTGGTACGCTAATAGATATTTGGCCTTGGAGTTTCCAGGTAGTAAACTTTCCATAACGTTAAGGGCTCACACATCTTATATCGGGTGGTGTACAACATAAATCATTTTCTTCATAGCTAGTACTTGTAGACATTTTAATTAATAAATAACTATAATTTCAACAGTGAAAACGAGTTGTGAAATTTTTTTCGCAATCGCGGAAAAACATAATCAGTTTTCCTATGCGCGCGCATCTAATAGATCAGCCATAGACTAAAAGAATGAGGTTTCTTTTTTTGGCTTTTCTCGGATAGCGTTTTAGCCACGTACAAAATGGGTAATTCAAAGTTTTCTTTGTCACAGAAAAAATTTGAGTAATAGTTGTATTTATTAAAAACGTACAAGTTGAAATTTATCTATTTAAATACGAAGTTGCATGAAACTAGCAAGCAATAGGTAGGTACATTAATTTATTTGTACTATTGAACACGATCATTTTTGTTTCGAAACTTTTTTAAAAACAAAGCAACTCAACCAATTTAAAAAAAAAACCTATAACTCACTTGTGCATAATAGTAAAGAAAAAGTCACAGTTTGATTACAGGTGTCATTATGTGCCTAATTGCGGTGAAATTAGAGCCATTTTATGAGCAAGTGTGTTGAAAAGTATTTTAATAATACACAACGCATCGATCAATGTTGACCGTCTAAATTAGTTTGAACATAGACGAATAAATTAGTAACATTATCCATGACTTTGAATTTAGAATCTGCTTAATAAAAACATTATTTAGAATCTGTTTTTAATAGGCAGATTCTAAATTCAAATTATGATACGATTTTTTTTACAAAATTTAATAGTTAAAATACAGATGTTCTTATTTTTATCTTTCACATTTATGATATTAGTAGGTATTAGTAACATTACAAACCGCAATTTCCTTCTACAAGAAGAACACTTAAAACCTCTTTTCCCTCAACTATAATGCATCAGCACATTACCTGTAGTGCGGTAATAGTCTATTAATGCTACACTTAGCAAGATCCCGGGGTTAACTAAGGTAATCACCGGCGCGCAGAATCCAAGGATTTCAAGCAGTTTGGGTAGTAGTAGTATTTGGGTTTCAATTTTAGATCAGAAAGGGAATTTAAATTGGTATCGGTTTTGTTCGTAGTCTATTTTCATTCAAGTTTATGCATTTCGTGTGTCACACCATCATTGTACCTAAGGATATAAGAGCCTCGTAATTTTTAAAATGGTTATGATACTAGTTTCGTAAAAGTAGTAGTACTTTTAGTATTAAGATAATCTTATAACCTTTCAACCTTTAAAGCAAGAGTGAACAGACATCTTCTGGGCTCGCTCGTTCCATCGGTTACATCATCTATCGCTTACCATCAGGCGAGATCGAGGTCAAGAGTAAGAATATATAATATCCTGAATTCTATATAAAATACAAATTTCGTGAATAAAAACAAAAACCTTCTGGGTTTTGTTCTGATAGATTTTATAATTCATAATATAATATTACGTTTTTAACCATCGATTTAAATAGTAAAGATACGGTCGTCAGAACATTTGACACAACTAAAAAGAAGGAGAATAAATTTTAAATATAACAGAAGATTTCATAAAAATATTATGTGTTTACGGAGAGAGGCACCACAGAATCACAAACTTTTTGGAAGGCTGGCATAATAATCTTAACGCAGCTATATCGAAGAAAAAAACAAGTTTACTGAAACTCCCACGTTTTTTGCATGAAGACGTTTTGTTTTATGAAAGAACTACTAACGAAAGTCAACGTCGGAACCCTCGATCACAAAGAAGCAAAGAAAAATACCTTTTTGGAAAGAATGAGATAAAACAATCGCGATTTACGTGATCCTATAATGTTTAAATAACTTTGGGTTGAATCTAAATAATAGTTCTAAATATTTTACATTTCAATGCAAACAGTTTAAAATGAAAGTTGATTATAATAATTTAATAATTTTTGTTTAATAATTTAGAAACAACACTTGGTGGGGATTGTGAGGAATATCGATCCCCACCAAGTGTTGTTTCTAAAAAGGGCTACCTGAGCTGTGTTGACCTCGCAAATGAACTCTAGCAAAACAGCTGATCAGATAGCCCTTTCGAGTTTTATTTACATTGCTATTTTAAGTGAAACAAGTGAATTTACTGTATTAATATGATCACCCTCCACAGACCGACCTCGGCAAGCACTGCTTAACCTCGAAGAGTGACCCGAGGGGCTGTTATTATGTAGCTACGAGTGCCTTAAAATTAGTAGCAATTTTCTAAGTTGCTTTTCCATTCTCACTATATCGTTAAGGTGAGTGTTGGGACGCTATTCATGGCTTCTTAGCACGAGTCGGCCTGGCCTGCCAGCGTCTCTCGCTAGAGCGAACTTGGAATTATTTTCCGACCGCGCATTCCTCACCCCACATACATACACACATGTATATACAATGAAGATATTATGTTACCCTAGTACACGTTGGTATGCGGGTTTATTTTGATGATATATTTCTATGTAAATGAAGTTTTAATTGCATAGCATAAAAAAGAAGTCATTATTTTCTTACAATATTACGTATAAACTGGTAGTCGTATGGGGCTTCGCTACCGTGGACTTTATTACGATAGAAATATAACTCACCTTTTTTTGCCGTCGAGTAAAAAGTAGCTTATAACTTTCCTCAAGCTCCAAAATAATTCCATTATAAATTTCACCTAAATTCACCCAGTATTTAATCCAGTCAACATTAGATCTTGAAGTGTGTACTTAAATTCTCATAATTAAATATAAATATAATAAATGCGTGCAGAGCACTGTAGTCTGCTTTTAAACATATTGTATTAGCCATAAAACTAGTGTAAGCAATTGTTGGTGAACCTATTTAAATAAATAAATAAATTATTAATATTACTACGCCTATGCCTACCTACGCCACTACAAATTAATAGTAAAAGACGTAAGCAATAGAATATTCAAACCAAATTTTACATTTGATATGGTTTGTATTACACGAACCGAAATGTAATGACTGGGAATGGTTTTACTACAACTGGTGGCCATAACACTCTGGATAATGCATTGAGCTCAACTCATCCCCAGGGACACACCCATAGAAGTACCTATTAATGGACAAATATAACCAAATACCTTACTGAATTAATCTATACATACATAAGTACCTAATAAAGGTTGACTGGTAGAGAATGCCTTGTTGCATTAAGTCCACCCATGTACCACTATTGTACATAATTTTTAAAAAAATTATTTGTATTTTTATTTATTTTACTTTATTGGGTCATAAAACAGTAGCAATATACACATTGCAATATAAGTGTAAAGAAATACAATTTATAATTAGGTAAATGTGTAACCCACATCAATGTCCGCGGAATAGTATAAGGATACATGTAATGCGTTGTTATTACAGAAAAGTAAGAAATAAAAAAAATTGGCCGAGTGCGAGTCAGACTCGCCCATGAAGGGTTCCGTAGTAACTATACTAGTAAAAAATACCTTACAAATTTCTTAAAACTAACTTATTTACATTTTTTACAACTACGCCCAATAACTTTGTTTTTCATAGTGTTTGTATGAATTACAAAATTATGTTTGCGGTTTTTTTTTTTTTTTTTTTTTTTTATTTAGAATAGGTTCGCGTTTGACCACCATCTCACCTGATGGTAAGTGATGATGTGGTCGAAGATGGAGCACGCTTACCTAAAAGTAACCTATTCACTCTTGACTTGAAGACTCCTAGGTTATAGCTATCGGGAAACACAGACTCCGGCAGGGAATTCCACTCCTTAGCCGTACGCACAATGAAGGTCTTCCCAAAACGTTTGGTGCGTATGAGTGGGATGTCCACCATGTAACGATGGCGCTTCGCCGTTTGTCTCGTAGTCCGATGATGGAACGGGCTTGTTGGAATTAAATTGTGTAATTCCATCGCACACTCCCCGAAATGTAACCGATAAAAAACCGATAGACTTGCAACTCGTCGTCGATGTTCAAGGCTCTGGAGCTTTGATTCGACCAGTGCATCGTTGCCAATGAGTCTTTTGGCCCGCCCCCCGCGGTTTTATAAAATATGCTGTATCTCAAAAACTGCTGACCCGATTTCGTTCAAACCAATTTTGGTTGAAAGTTTACATTAAGTTCTACAGACATCTATATGTTTTAGATTTTTCACTCCATTATTATAGAAGTTAGAGGGGGGGACACACACATTTTACCACTTTGGAAGCGTATATCTTTTAAACGATTGACTTAATGAGAAATTGGTTAAAGAAACGCCTATGTCATTTTTAAAGAACTGTCTATAGATACCACACACGTATAGGTTTCATGAAAAAACATATTTTCAGTTTTAGTTACATGTATGGGGAGCCCCCCTTATTTTAAATATTTCTTAATTTTTTTCTTAAAATCGGAAAGCGGTTCACAGAATACATCTACTTACCAAGTTTCACATGTATAGTCCTAATAGTTTCGGAATAAAATGGCTGTGACATACGGACGGACGGACAGACAGACAGACGGACAGACATGTCGAAACTATAAGGGTTCCGTTTTTTGCCAATCGGCTACGGAACCCTAAAAAGTATCTACTCGTGCAAATAAAATCAAAGTGTCTGTGATTTCATAATCACTATGTTTTCTCAAGTCCTTATTTCTTTATTACAAACTTTATTATACACCTTTCAATATTTCTATGGATATAAAAGGTATAACTATTGTACAATGGTCTTATCGCATAGGGCGATCTCTTTCAGTCAACCTCTTATAAACACGTTAATATTTGTTTGTCGGTCTTTGTTCGTATGACACAGCAAGTTATTAAAATAAGTTTAATGTTATATAATTTCCAGATTATCTGTAATGACAATATCCTTTTAAAAGTGGAGTTATCGTCTATTTATGTTTATTTATGTATCGTATAGTTATTTACTATTAAGCTTCCTTGACTTCTCTCTATTCCAAATAAATGTAGCTAAATCGAAATCCCAACAACCCAGTTACTGGGTAATTCGACATCCCTCGTAGTCTCTAACCGTCTATCAATGACTGTCAAAGATCCACAAAAATATAAACAGGATCAACGTGCTATCCGACAAAAAGTCCTGGCTTTGTTAAAAAAAGTTACCCATCACAGGACTTACCTCCAGCAACCGTAGTTTAACCTTGGATGACCCACGTGGTTGTAATTATTTAGCCAAGAATTCCAACTATTAGTATGATTGTATTATAACTTATATGATAACCTCGTTGGTAGTAATATTTTCGAGCCGTTTTAATTCCCTGGCATCGTGGGGTCCGAGTGCTAACTTTGTTAAAGATCTTTCCAGACGTGTAGTTGACACTTCGCGTGACCAAATGGCATTTGCCGTACAGCGTGGCAATACCACCAGTCTTTTGGACACTTTACCAATGAACAGCGATGCGCAAGAATTTCTAGACGACATATTTAAGATTTATGTAGTTTAGGATATTTTATTGAAGTAATACTTATTTGGAATTTTAAATCAAACTAGCTTTTGCCCGCAACTTCGTTTGCGTGGGAGGTTTTTCCCGCGTAAATCACGATCCCGTGGGAATTCCGGGATAACAAGTAGCTTATGTCCTTCCCAAGGTCCCATGCCAAATTTCATCTAAATCGGTTCAGCGGTTTAGGCGTGAAAGGGTATGGATTGCATTATTTTCTTTAGATTGACATTTTTAAATTCGTTATATCTTTTGAATGGAATGTCCGATTTTAATAATTTAATAAAAAACAGAGGTATCAATAATATGGTTTGATTATTATCGGCACTTTTATCAACTTTTAAAATTTAAAAAAGTAGTTATATTGGCATGACTACAGTAGTTGGACATATGGTATCGCGGACTTTTTTGTAGATATTGATACGTTCTATAATACTGTAGCACATTTTTTTGTTCTATCATCAATAGTTTCCGTAGCGCACGCGATGACAGATTTTTATGACATTTTTTTTTCACACTTTTTATTAGGGATCCCTATTAAAAAAAAATTAATATAGCCTATGTCACTCAATAAAGATGCAGCTTTCTAATGGCGAAAGAATTTGAAATAGGTCCAGTAGTTTTAGTGTGAAAACGTTACAAATATACGTACAAAAACACAAATGTTTCCTCTTTATAATATTAGATTAGATAAAGTTTAGTTCTACATGCTAACACTTATATGCTAATCGATGTAATCAAATGCTTAAATATATCTAAATCCTAATAGTTTCCATCCAACATCTATTCTAAATACAGACACGACTCATACAATAACTCAACTACCCAGGAACCGAACCCCCGCTCGTTCAATCGCCGTATCCGTCAGACTCGCATCCTATACGTCTGACAAAGTTATGGCTTGGCGCGAATTTGGCTTGCAAATTCAGTTTTGGGCCGCGGGCGAGTCTAGCCGTTCTCAGTACCTACCACATCGAACCACAGAGGATATATTTACAGCAGGTGTATTCCAAATAATGAGTAAAACCGCGTTGATATATTCGTACTCAACGCGAACGAAAACTACTCACGAGTCAATCGTTATTTCTTTGATACATCTACAACTGTTCAATTGTTTTCCAAAAAGTTCAATTGTATTCAATTGTTTTCCAATTGTATGCCAAAAGATCAACCGTAGTTTTTAAAACCAATTGATGTTCAAAACTTGACAAAATGAAAGGAAATTAATGTGTCTTTGATATCGGGACTGCAACATGATCACTCAATTCCTCTCAATAAGTCATTATCATATGTTTATCCTGTAGGTATTAGTCAACCAAATAAAAGTCTAGAGTCACGAATAACGATTATAATTCTGATATTCAAAATTAAACGGTTACACAAAGCGTTAGAAGCACTAGAACAATATAGACACTAGAGTCTGGCTAACGAAAGCGTGACCTGAGAAAGCGCGGCATATTCAAAAAATCTTTATGTGGTATTACTGACTATAGTAGGAGAAAAATGTTTTGATACTTGGAAATTTTATTTATTTACGACAATCACTTTATATAATAGTTGTTTACAACTAATTTCTAATTTAGGGATAATACCACATAATGTTTTTAAAGACTCCGTTTGGTGTCTCGGAGCCTTGACTGTCATGGATTGATTAAAGAAATGAATGTGTAGATTTATTTATTAGTATATACACAAAATTAACCTACTTAAAATGTAGTTTATTTAATTTCTTCAACATTTTTTTTAATCAACTACAGGCGTTTTGAGTATGATAATTATTTAATCATCGTACTCAAAATCCGAGTCCAAAAATTCAACTTCTAAGGATTCTTCTGTATCAGTGGAGTCGTCATCACCTACACTTATTATGATTTTTTCCAATAATTATTCTGTTATGTGATCTCTTTGTTTGTATTATTTTATTTTCCACTTTATTACATGATTTTTCATTTTTCTTTCAATCTTCTGCAGCTATTCAGCCAAATGAGGTTTTTATCAGTGTTTTATTTTGTTATAGGGGCACCACTCGTTGTTGGATCTTGACATGATATTTTAGGCTTATAATTTTTGTGTACATATGTATCTAAATAGATGATTCGTTTTCCTTCCGTTCGTTTAGCAGCAATTTCTTGTAGATAAAGATGTCTCCAAGCAGCAATATCAAAACGTTCGACAAGAACCGTTCGTTCATTTTTATTTTTCTTGAACTCATACCCATTAGCAATTAATATTTCACGCAGAGTTTCTCTACATCTACTAAAGCCAATGCTAGAATGTAATTTTTCTAGCAATGTTCGCAATGTTGGGATCTCCTGTCTCACAATATAAAATTCATTGATTTTATTTCTTATTGCATCAATATCAAAACTGTCTAAATCCAACACTGAGCTTATGTGTGGGCGTTTTTTTTCCTGGAGTGCTCCACATCCATTCAATTACAGATCCTTCCTCTTTTAGTGTTGTGACACCAACCTCTGCAAAACTAAATATAAAATGCATATTAAAAAATTAAGGTACCCAAACAATTTGATAATGTCAAATAACACAACTCAACAACAAAACATTCTTAACCGTAACATACGTACCAGTTAATGAAGATATTTCTTCTAAGAACTTAGTCTGAGTTTCTATTAAAGACTTTTTCTCCAAATTTTTTAACGTTTCAACAAGTCGCAGATTCTTTGAATATCTCCAATATTATCTATAAAGATAAGAAAAAGTATCATAATATCGTAAATAGGTATATCTAATAATCAGCCACCAAGGATCAACATTACAAAGTCGTACTAACCTAAAAATCCGAGATCGCATCTAAACATTGTTGTTTTTCTTGAAAAATAATTTCTTTCTCTTCTTGTTTTTGTTTAAACTTACTGATCATAGTATGTAGCAGCTTTCACACGTTACTTTTTATTGTTTTACCCATATTATAGCGATTATTGTTGAATATTAATTGTGTTTTTACAAATTACTGACAATTGTGATCACAGACTTTGACAGCTTAATAATGTTGCCATATTAAACTTTTAAGAAAACTCCAGGTCACGCTTTCGTTAGCCAGACTCTAGTTAGGAAGATGGAAGAATATAAAACAAGATACTAGATAGTAAGCAAAGCGAATTTAAAGAATAAGAAATGATTTTACGTATTACGAGCGAGCGCGGTAAGCTAGCGCGTGATTGCCTTGGGCAACAGTGAACAATGGACTGGTGCTAGTGTTGCCAACTTGGTTTTCGAAAAAGGGCAGTCGGCGAAGCTAGAAAGAGCTAGATTTTGCAAATTTTACCATCAAAAGAGGTGCTAGAAAGAGCTAAAAACATAAATACAGCTAAAAACATAAGCAGAGTTACAAATTGTTTATTTGAAACGTATAATATAATCTAATTATTATAAAATGACTATGAATAAATTGTAACTACTTTTATTTTTATTACTTATGGACCACCTTGCCACTCTTGACCTCGTTCTCGCCCGATATTAAGCGATAAATGAGGTCTAAGATGGGACGAACGAGCCCAGAAGATGCCTATTCACTCGTGCTTTAAAGGCTGAAAGGTCATAAGTGGCAGGGAATACAGAAGCCGACAGAAAATTCCACAGCTTGGCTGTGCGCACAATAAATGTGGAGAAGAAGCGCTTGGTACGACAAGACGGTATATCAACCAAGTGTGGGTGGTACCCAGCCGTGCGTCTGGTAGACCGGTAGTGAAAGGGAGATGGAGGAATCAGGTCATGGAGCTCCTGCGCACACTCTCCGAAGTACAATCTGTAGAAAACCGACAGGCAAGCAACGGTTCGCCGATGAGCCAGGCTATGAAGGTTGTCCACCAGCACCTCGTCACCTATAAGCCTTTTAGCTCTGCGCTCGATCGAGTCCAATGCAGCAAGTTGGTACTTTGCAGAGCCATCCCACAAGTGGCTGCAATACTCCACGCAGGAACGGACCTGTGCTTTATACAGATTTAGAAGCTGTCCAGGCGTGAAGTACCGCCTCACCTTGTGTAGGCGTAGGCAGCGTTTTTGCTGCAGTCTAAGCTCTGGATCTGGTTGAGCCGAAGTTGAGGTCTGACGTCAACTCCATGCCCAAAAGCTCCAGACGACTGGTAACTGGCACAGATGTACTTCGGAAAGTAGGGATCAATTCAAAAGGGCTCCTTTTAGCGCCGAAAATACAAGACTGGGCGCGGCCGCTACAAGCCTTTTTCGAACTATAGTGTTTTACACGAAACAATTGGCCCCGGGCTATCGTTTGTACATTTTTGAGAGTCATTACGGGTAGGTAAGACAGATATCCTTGCCGAGGAGTATCGTTTTATCCAGCTACGAAGTTGTGGAGATCAGATAGGCATCTCTGTGTAAAACACTAGAACTTAACTGCATCCGGTAAGGCTGGGAGCCGATCCCAATATATATTCTTTTTTTTTTATATTCCACAACTTTCACGCAACGCCATCTAGTCCCAAACTAAGCAGAGCTTGTGCTATGAGTACTAGACAACTAATAAACATACATGTATATTTCTAAATACATACATAAATTACACCCAGACAAAGAAAAAATTATCGTGGTCATCACACAAACATTTGTCCTGGGTGGGAATCGAACCCACGACCTTGCGCATAGTAGTCAGGGCCACTGACCACTATACCAACAGGCCTGTCAAAAGTTGGGAATAGACCAAGCAGATAATGAATTGCATCTCTGCTAAGTTCTAAGGGCTAAAGCCAAGCAACTTTTCTTCATACCTCGCCTAGTTTACTGTAGAAAAAAAGATAAGTAAATCTTTATTAACATTACACATTCAATGTCTAAACTCTAAATAGTCAATGTTCTGATCACCATTGACAAAACATACTTATAAAAAAAAATACTTCTCAACGCTTAGACGCCTGCCCCGATTTTCGCTCTTTGTACAGAATTGGCCTTTTGTACTAACTCATCTAACCTAGGTAGGAAGGTACAAAAATGAACTCGTGTGAGAAAAACGGTTTTATACAGTTTTGTTCATCATTTTAAGGCTTTTCTAGAAATATAAGGCACAGTTTTGCTTAAAGTTTCGAAACGACTAAGATAAAAGTATTGGTTCATGCCAAATTGGTCCTGGTTTTATGAAACGAAATAGATTTGACCTATACATGAAAATTAAATATCAACATCTTGAAAAAAATATTCAGAAATGATTATTTCAAAGTAGAACATTAGCAAACAGCACGAAACATAACAACCAAGTAAAAGTGAAAAGTTTTTTATTTTGGAACATAGGAAGTGAAATATGTATAATTGTATTTTTTAGGTAATAGGGACTACTCGTTTTTGAGGGCACTCGAAGAAATTTTTATATCTGATGTAAAACTATTGGCCAGATTTAGTTTTTGAGTTTATCCATAATCAACAATAATCTTACCTCTTTATAATGTAGAAAAAGTATTCAAATAAAATAAATAAAATAATAATAATAAGTGTTTATTTCTCACCACAAGCTAAAATTAAAAAAAAATGTGGATCGCTGGTGCCTATGGTAGGTTGTAAACAACTGTAATACAGGTCACTAGGTCCCCACCTGTTCATTGTAACTATACATATGTATACGTATGTAATTATACATCAGTTATCACAGGAAGTATAGTTTCCAAATAATAAATAATAAATTTATTGGGAGATTGTTATAAATGTAAACATGTGTATGTGTGTGTGGCGGTGCTTGATTGTATGTGTGTGTGTGTGTAGGTGGAGTCCGATTAAACTAACACATGAATCAGAGCTTCCGTATAAGATTGACTTTGTAACCAGTCTCGTAGAGTGATTTTAAGATTGTGTTTATTCAAAGAGTGTAGGGAAAGAATTCGGTTTAATTTATTATATAGAAAGGGACACAGCGATTAGTTTCCTGAGAATAGGAGGAAATAGAGTGTTGTTTGATAGCAGTGGCCAGTACAAACAATTGCCTCTAACTGTAAGGACTTGGCAATGTTTATACAGCTTAGCGGTGGGATACAGTCTTGGCTTAGAGCAGCAGACCTTAAGAACCGCTCTCTGTGCACGTTCGATCTGAATATAGTGCGATTTGGCTGCACCGCCCCAAGACGAGATACAATAAACCAGAATTTATAGACACAGTGCCTGGTACGTCATTTTCATAACAGCAGCATCTGCTGAATTGCGTAATTGTTTGAAAACGTACATCAGTTTGCGCACTCTGTTTGAGAGGTGTATTATGTACTCTTTGAATGTAAGGTTACAGTCAATTATTATGCCAAAATATCTTATTGACATGACTCGTTCAATGTTAAAATGATCATGAGTGCCGCTGTCGTCCAAAGAGAATGTAATACACATTAGTCTAGACTGTGGCAGCCGGGCGGTCGGTAATATTTAATGTGCTTGTAACTAACGCATTGATATTTCGAATCGAGAAATTAATTATTTTAGTTTTCGATATGTTTAGGGTAAGCAAATTCCTCTTCCATCTTCAATCGAAACCATTTTGGGCATAACTATATGCCTCTTTCCAGCTGTCCGAGGCAAACACGAATGCTGTATCGTCCGCATAGGAAAATATTGTACCGCTTTCTAGGCTAAGGCTACACAGGTCATTCATGTATATTAAAAACAAAATGGGGCCAAGAATACTGCCTATATGTAGATACTTGGCTGTAAGAGCAAACTGTTTTCTTTTTTATTAGATATTTGAATCCTAGTAGGTACTTACTATATTAAAGTCTATAAAAGCCATAATAATAAACTCCGCATGTGCAAACTTTAAACGAATACAGCGACCTGGATGCTCATGGATGAACGTCCATTTGGATTTAATGTCGACGCTTAATATGGTCAAACGTATGAAAATGTTATTAATATTATTGTAATAAGTATTATTATTTTAGTCTTCAAAATATTAAGAATAAATAAACCTTTAAAGTTATACAACATATATTGACATAGAGAACACTTTGCACGTGGTGTTTGCAAATAATTATTATGCTATAATTGATTGCGCGGTTATACAATAAAAAAATTGGCCAAGTGCGAGTCGGACTCGCCCATGAAGGGTTCTGTGGTAACTATATACTATACTATATAATATACTTAACATATTTAATTGAAAAAAAAAACAATAAACTTTTAAAATTTCTTAAAACTAGCTTGTTTACAATTTTTACAACTACGCCAAATAACTTTGTTTTTCATAGTATTTGTATGAATTACAAAGTTATATTTGCGGTTTTAGAAAATATACTGTATCTCAAAAACTGCCAACTCGATCTCGTTCAAACCAATTTTGGTTGAAAGTTTACATTAATACCTACAACATATGGTTTTTTAGATTTTTCACTTCATTATTATAGAAGTTAGAGGGGGGGGGGGGGGGGGGCACACATTTTACCAATTTGGAAGCGTATATCTTTTAAACGATTAACTTGATGAAAAAGTCATTTTAGAAATCTTAATGTCATTTTTAAAGACCTGTCTATAGATACCACACATGTATAGGTTTCATGAAAAAAAATATTTTCAGTTTCAGTTCCATGAATGGGGAGCCCCCTTTATTTTAAATATTTTTTAAATTTTCTCTTAAAATCGGAAAGCGGTTCACAGAATACATCTATCTACCAAGTTTTACATGTGTAGTCCTAATAGTTTTGGAATAAAATGGCTGTGACATACGGATGGACGGACAGACAGACAGACGGACAGACATGTCGAAACTACAAGGGTTCCGTTTTTCGCCATTCGGCTACGGAACCCTAAAAAGCTTCTCTTTGCACCGTACCACAATTGTAACGGCACCTCGATCATGGTGGTGATGGAAATAGCTGGTGCTTATCGCACCAGAATCCTCATATTTTAAGCCCAGTTGCACATGTTTTGTGTCTTGCCACTTACATTTAAGTAATAATTAAGGTACTATAATTATATTAAATAAATATTGTAAGCACAATACTTATATGCTCCTATCTTTATCATCTGTAACATCTGTTGGTGAACCTAAATTAATAAAACCAATCGACCTGTCATCTTAAATGCAAAATTGCACAATGGCGAAATTAAGCGAAAATATAATATTTTATTTCGTAAAACAATCGTTGGAAAGCATTTCAGAAGTCAAAGCGTCAATACAAGCAACAGGCGGAAGGGAGAATATTAAAATACATAATGGCAGCGTAACAAAAATTTTCAATCTGGAGCTTATTGGATGAGGCTACGAAATAAGAAAATATCTACATAAGACTCGCTGTCTGTAAGAAATAAACGATTGAAAGTGTGGACTACAACTTTAGTGAAAAGTATGAAGTTAAAGTATGATGATTTTATACATTTTTTTTTCAACCGACGACAAAAAGAGGAGGTTATCAATTCGACGCGTATATATATATATTTTTTTAATGTATGGTCACCGATTACTCGAAGACGGCTGAACAGATTTGGAAAATTCTTTTTTTGATTGAAAGGGTAGATGGCCGCCGAAACTACTCAATAATAAGTATTGAGTGGATTGCGATTCGATTACTTGAATATGGATGTTAAGCACTTTATGCTCCTCACAATGCATATGGTGATGTAGAGCTGATGGTGAAGTACCAGGAGAACTCCTCAACAATTAACGGCCCAGCATTGGGAAAAGCAATATTTTGTAAAAGGTTATAAGTAGTTGACATTTAGGCTCTTGTAACTAGGTAAATTAAAAATAGACCAACTAAAAAAACTTTTTACCAAAAAATTAAACCGACTCCCAAAAAACACTGCAAAGTGAAAAATAACTTTAATTTCGGTAGTCGGTGTCTTTAGTTTTGTATTTTCGTTTTTGGCACTGACTTCCGAAATTAAAGTTATTTTTCACTTTGCAGTTGTAGCGTGGTAGTCGATTAAACTAGAATCGATTACCACACTCATCCCAAATGTCTATGGTTTCACTGAGTGACAACACTTATGCGGTGCCGGCTATAAATTCTAATTCCCGGTCTGCTGAGTCTTTTTTCACACCGCCTTCTGCTACAAGTAACTAATATTGAAACCCCTCTGTGCCGAAGGGGTTTCTTTTCGTCTTCTACACTCTCATCTCTAATATCAACTACCTCAACGTCTGCCGCGCAACGGGTGTCACCGCTGCCTCTGAGTATAACCGCTGGAGAGGCGCCCTGTCGCATGGCCTGCCTGCATAACCTCTGCACCTGCCGCGTGCGAGTTGGGTGTCAAGCTGCCTCCGCGGCTAACCGCAGGAGAGACATCCACTCGCGTGGCCTGCCCTGCATAACCTCTGCGTCTGACACGTGGTCGCTGCCTGCTACGGGGTCGGCCCGCCGGTCTGCGTGCGTCGCGGCATAAGCCCAGGGCAGTACCTTCCACATACCAACAACCAGTGGAGGAACCCTTAGTGAACGAACCCACTCCTCTACCAAATAAATGCTGTAAACTTCTGTGGTCTTCTTTTAATTCTTCCACCTAAACCACTATGCCACACAGTGTTTTTTGGGAGTCGGTTTAATTTTTTGGTAAAAAGTTTTTATTTCACTCTTTTTAGTTGGTCTATTTTTAATTTACCTAGTTACAAGAGCCTAATTATCAACTACTTATAACCTTTTACAAAATATTGCTTTTCCCAATGCTGGGCCGTTAATTGTTGAGGAGTTCTCCTGGTACTTCACCATCAGCTCTACATCACCATATGCATTGTGACGAGCATAAAGTGCGTAACATCCATATTCAAGTAATCGAATCGCAATCCACTCAATACTTATTATTGAGTAGTTTCGGCGGCCATCTGTGGTCTTCATCATCAGTTCCACTTCCTCAAATGGTACTTTTTGAGAGCAACTGCACAAGTTACTATAATAAATACCCAAAACGACATAGGTGTGCCTATAATATTTGAAGAATTCCCTCGATTTCTCCAGGATCCCATCATCAAATCCTGACGTTTATGAAAATGGGACCAATATCGAAGTATACCCTTTCAATAAAAAAAATAGTTTTCCAAATCGGTTCAGCCGTCTTCGAGTAATCGATGATAATACATTAAAAAAAAAAAAAAACATATACGCGTCGAATTGATAACCTCCTCTTTTTGTCGTCGGTTGAAAAGAGTGAAATAAAAACTTTTTACCAAAAAATTAAACCGACTCCCAAAAAACACTGCAAAGTGAAAAATAACTTTAATTTCGGAAGTCGGTGCCAAAAACGAAAATACAAAACTAAAGACACCGACTACCGAAATTAAAGTTATTTTTCACTTTGCAGTGTTTTTTGGGAGTCGGTTTAATTTTTTGGTAAAAAGTTTTTTTATATTACGGGTGAGCAGCTTTTGACCTCGATCTCTCCTCATGGTGAGCGATAGATAGAATAGAATAGAATAGAATGAATAGAATGAATAGAATGATGAATGAATGAATGAACAGGCCATATATGAAAGGGACATTAATTGCTTCATATGAATTTAAAAGCTTTAGTCTGAAACCTTACTAAGACGTCAATGTTAAATGTTGTTCCCAAGAGTTAAATTCAATACTTCAATAATCACTACCAGTCTCATTATGACCATGAAAAACATATCAGAATGAGTCTGCAGACGTAAATGGGAGTGTCCTTAGAATGACTCGACTTAAGTGATAAACGAGAGACAAAACTTCTTGCTGAAACAGTTTTAAAAATTTTCATAAATTTTATTTTAATAGGGACAACAAACTTTAAATAGTATACATAAAATAAAGATTAATATTAATAGTAACAAATACACTTCTTAAGTGATGGTTACTTATTTATTTATTTGGTCTAACAACAATTATAATTGTTTACACTAATATTCTAATTACTAGGACAAGCCGGTTTCCTCAAAGTGTTTTCTTTAACCGTTTTTAGAATAGTGACGATGATGAAAAATACACAAAGTAATTTGCCTGCCTGGTTCAAACCCACGATCTTCGTATTGTTAGTCATGCCTAGCCATCATTGCTCCACTGCTGCTAAATACTTTTACTTAAATTCTATTTTAAAAGCCGACCAACCAAAATCAAACCTAGTTAGTCACTTGGTTGATATATCATCTTGTCGTACCAAGCGCTTCTCCTCCACATTTATTGTGTACCTTTCAGCCTTTAAAGCAAGAGTAAATAGGCATCTTCCGGGCTCGCTCGTCACATCGTAGACCTCATCTATCGCTTACCATCAGGCGAGATCGAGGTCAAGGGTGAGCTCATCCGTAATAAAGAAAAACATAGTTACTACTCGGCAACGTCAATTGGTAACACCCAAAATCTACAACAAAACACTAATTTTCCCCTATTTGAGCAAACCATATACCATGCAAAAGAGCTCACAATATTCTAAACAAAGGATTTCCGTAGCAGCCTAGCGGGTATGTTCGGGACTCCCCGAAATGATTCACCGAAGGCCCTCCTCTTCTCTGTAAGCAGGTATTGGTCGGGATTAAACGACGCTTTCCAAGGAGCGCTTTAATAATATCTACACTACCTCGTTCTGAGCTAGTTACATTGCGGGTAGTGAAGATAGTCTTTAATCTAGTGCTTACATGTTAAAGGGGGATTCCGATGGCGGGTAGCTTTAGAGAAATTGAATAGTTTGAGCGAAATAACGGTTATTTTTATTATCAGGTATTGATAGGCTTGCATTCGACCACGGAATAGATGAATAAGGTTGGAATGGTAATGTGGGCGTGGCGAGAACGCCACATTTATGATACGAAAATCATAGCTCGACCGATTAATTCATTCACCGCGTTTAGTGCGCTTCGGATTACTTCGGAACACAGAGCTCTGCTTTAAAATGCCTTGTTGTGCAATTATAACCTGTAAAACAAAAAGTTAAACCACAAGTATAGAGCGAGGAGGATTTTTTATGTTTTTAATAAAAATATTCTGATCACTATAAAATTTCCAACATTAATAACATTATTGCAACAAGTTATAAAAGAGACGTTGACCTCTGAGTTTGTTTCAGTGTTTCTTCTCAAAGTAGTTAGTTAGGAAACACTGGCCTCATCTAGTTTACATTTACGAAAAAAAAATGACGTGTAAAAGTGTTATTTATAACCCATTTGCAAAATAAACATCATTATTTCATTATTTCATAAAAATATACATTGACCAATGTGTATTCGCTTAATCAACGCAATGACCAAGTCCGCTTTCAATGTACTGCATGCGTTGCGTCCTCCACACTTCAACCATTGACGTTTCATCCTTTACCCTGATTGGCCGTGATGCACGGCGCATGTTTATCGACCGTGAGTTACAATCAGTAGCAAGCTCTCGATTTAAATGTGTGTAATTTATTTGCGGCGACACGCGTTCTCATACAAATCATTAACAATTTCCATTCTAACCTTTTTTATCTGTTTTGTGCATTCGACCACCATTTCACCTTAAAAAGCGATGATGTTGTAAAAGATGAAGCACGCTTACCTAGAAGACAAGAGTGAATAGGTTACTTCTAGGCAAACGTGCTTCATTTTCGATCACATCATCGCTTAACATCAGGTGAGATGGCGGTCAAAAAAAGTCTATAAAAAAAGGGAAGGTCACTCTTGACTTGAAGACGCCCAGGTTATAGCTATCAGGAAACACAGACTCTTGTAGTTAATTCCACTCCATAGCTGTACGGCACCTTATTTCCAGAACGTTTTGTGCGTATGGTCGGGATGTCTACCACGTTGGAAGGCGTATCGCCGTTTGTCCTGTAGTCCAATGATGATAAATGTCATCATCGATCAACGAGGCAGTTGATTATATACGCGCCGTTCTTCAGGATTTACCATTGCTAGCCGTTTGTCATTATTTTGGAAGATTAGAAGCATCGTTGTATAATATACGGTTATTAAAATACAAGCAGTGCCCGCGTGGAAGGTTTTTTCCAGTAACATCCGATCCCGTGGGTTTGAATACCGGAATGAAAAGTATATGCCCTATAGCTTCGTCTATCTTCAAGTTAAAGTCCCATTAAAATCAGTTCAGCCTTTCCTGCGATTAGCTCAGACAAACAGAAAGACAGAAAAATTAAAAAAAATCAAATAAAAGTATTTTGTGTTTGGGTTTCGTGTAAACTATAAGCAATTGAGAGCACACAGTTATTTTGAAATCACATAACATCCGTCTTAGGATCCCGCAATTTCATTAGTTTCTTCACAACAATCTGTCATGTAAATTTGGAGAACAATTGTTGTGACAGACGCACGGACAGTCGGGTATAAATGTATATCTGAATAAAACGTAACGCGCAGGACCAACCCTAAATATGGATATCATTTTCTAACGACGTCTGTAATTCCATTTAAAACAATTTCTACAAAAGAGTTGTTTGAATTCAACAGGAGAACTCGGAAAATTCTTGTAGCAAAATGTATTTTAATAAAAGAAGTGTAGACCGTGCCTAATTACTTCCTGGATGTCGAGGCGCCAATTAACTCCATATGCTCACTATTATGCACTCACTTTGCTAATGCGGATACTTCCACTGGGAGAGGAAAACTAGTACTTAGGTATTTGCGTAACCGTTTTCAACATGTTATGCGTGCTTTTGGAACTCGTAGGAAAGTTACAAACACTTTTGTTTCGTTTTATGCAAGTTAAAAGTTTGTGCAAATGTTTGTGATTGAAATTTATTGTAGGTCTAGAGTTTCAAGGGCTTCGCTTTCGAACGAATTTGAGTTTGACGTTATAATATATAGAAATTCTTTTTTCGGATCAATAAAAAGAAGAATCCATAGCGTTAGTAGCAAAAAACTATTTAAAAAAACTATTTATTTACTAATTTTTTTACACACATGACCAAAGATAATACGTCATTGCACATGACACTTAAAAAAGAACATAAAGACAAATACAGATAAAAGAACACAAAGGTGCTGCTTATTTCAAAAGGAATTTATTCCAGCAGATCTGCAACAGGAGAGTTGAATAAGAGATGATAAACACAGTGTGTGTAAATACTAATTACGTATATTAAAACAGATTTAACTAATACCATGAATACTTGACTTAAATTTTACATAATTGTCCCACAGCTAGGAAAAGGCGTTCCCCAAATCCATCCATACACTTTCACCCAAACACATACTCCACGAAATATTTACCGAGAGAAACCCGATAGGCTTGTGAAGCTGTTGATCTATTGTCAGATATCTCAGGTAGTGACGGATTGCAGTTCAATCGGGCTGCGATAGTAAAGGAACAGAGAGTGAAGATATGTGTTTGCACATACATTTGTGAACTATACCTACAAAATATCTCCTGCATATTTAGCTAATCTCCATGGAGGTTTGCTGCCGTTTAACAAAGAATTATATTTATTTGTGCACAGACAGAACTATTTTCCTATATATTTTAATTCGTATAAAGATAAAAAATAAATAAAATAAAATAAGACTATTATACCACAATAAAAAAAGTGTTTTTTTCTCACCACAAGCCAAAAAAATACAAACAATATGAACAATGGTCGTATACAGGGTTAAAGGAAAAGTCGTGCTAGATCCGTTAAGGGCGTGGAGTACCCATCATTTCTGACTTATTTCACTATGAAATACTCTACCCTAAACTTAACCCTTTTCGAGATATTCGACTTTTAAATTTTTTATTGAAAATTGCCGATTTTTAGGCTACTAAATTTAATTTTGTTTATTTTGTGTGTCTTATTATTATTATTATTGCATTTTTACATGTGTAATAAGATGCTTTAGGACGTCAATCATTAAAATAGTTCATAAGTTAATTGAATAGGCCGTAGTAGACAAGTGAAAGTTAAGAAATTAAAAAAAATATTAGAAAGTTTATTTTTCTCTAAGGGATATCTAAAAAAAATATTATGGCAGTTGTTCGGCAGATGTGTTTTTAAATATCTACGTTTCATCAGCTATCTAACGAGGTATAACAATCTAGGATTTGTATTTGTACATTTCGTGGAAAAAAAGTAGTTGGGACGCTCCAGGTAGTCCAGTTCTAACGGTCCCGCGCCTATTGTCCTTAATATAAGATAAGACGCACCGTGCGAGCGAGACAAGTGACGATTTATATAGGTGCGAATGAAAGAAAAGGTTAGGTAAATACAACACGGGATATTGTTTTGGTTATTAGTCTGCTTTTGTGCTTCGTACATAGTAGATGTGATATCGTTTTGCTCTTTTTCTCGACTTGGCTGTGATTCTGGACTATTTTTTCTGATTTGTGACTACTGTGCTTGTTAACCGGACTCTGATTTATACTTGTGATACCGAAGTGTTGAAGATGTCGTCCTACACACCTGAGGAATATGCTGATATGCTTATTTGTTACAGATACTGCGATTGTGTGTCTGCGCAAGCTCGCAACGAATACATAACTCGATTCCCCGGTCGTCGAATGCCGGATGTGGCTGTTTTTGACAGAGTTTATCGAAGACTTCGAGAAACTGGCTCTGTTTTGAGACGAAATACAGACATGGGAAGACCATGAATTGTTGACGACGAAGAAGAGGACAATGAGATAGTGCAACGTTTTCGAGCGGATCCGACTACTTCCACTAATATTGTTGCCCGTGATCTGGGAATTTCGCAATGGAGAGTGTGGTCTACAGTGCATACTGCTGGTCTATACCCATAGAATTTATTATTCATTAGAATAGAATAGACTATCATTTATTTCTAAGCATATGGTACATTGAGATCTTAATATTAACATAGTTTCACATTCACTACCGTTACCGGTGTAGAAATATTCAGTGAATTACATTTAAAAATGTTGAATTTTCAATAAATTGAGCATTTAAAATAAATTGAGATGTATATAAATTATGTATATAATATATTTATTATTATATAAAGTAAAAAAGAAGGAAACGCATTAAAAATTGTATTAAGTAAAAAAAAAACATAATAATATAATATTCCACAACTTTTCACACAACGCCATCTAGTCCCAAACTAAGCAGAGCTTGTGGTATGGGTACTAGACAACTGATAATCATACATATATATTTCTAAATACATACATATTATAGATAAATTACACCCAGACAAAGAACAAATGACCGTGCTCATCACACAAACATTTGTCCTAGGTGGGAATCGAACCCACGACCTTGCGCATAGTAGTCAGGGCCACTGACCACTATACCAACGGGCCTGTCGAATAATAAGAATAGGTACATGTCAAAATTGTGTAAAATAATGTCAAAATTTATTCGGGTATGTCAGATTTATTCATGTATGTTAAATAACATCAAATATTATGATTAAAAAAATCATTAATTGAGTAGAAACATTTGTCAAGAAGCCAAGCAAATATGATTTTCTTAAATTTATAAGTGGGCAATACTCTGATTTGTGGTGGTAATTTATTAAATATTTTGATTGCCATACAATTTGAATTTCTGCTATACAAATGTAGTCGTTGGCTGGGCATAAGTAATTGTCCCGGATTTCGACTCTCAACTCTTTTGGACTTGTGATCATACAAAGGAAAAAAATAAGAATATATTTTAATGAACAAACAAACTTCAAGAATATATAGGAAAGGAAGTGGTAGTATCTTAAGTGATTTAAATAATGGCTTACAATGATCTAAATATTCTGCTCCATAAACTGCTCTGACACATTTCTTTTGTGCAATGAATGCTCTGTTCACATCCACTGAATTACCCCATATGACAAGACCATAACGCAGCACTGAAGATACATTACACGCCGGTACACACTATTGAAGAAGGAGACCCAGCGAGAAGGTTGGATTTCTGCAGATTTATGCTAAATGCTGACGTAGAAGACCCAGATTTTCTAAGAAATATCTTGTGGACAGATGAATCCAAATTTGATATAGATGGCATAACTAACTATCACAACACCCATTAGGTACTGGGCCCCAAAAGAACTAAGGAATCCCTATAAGAAAAGAGTGAAGGACTCCCAACGAAGATTCAGCGTGAATGTGTGGATGGGCATTATCTCTCATCATTTGATTGGACCTTACTTTCTCCCGGACAATCTAAATGGGGAAACGTACGAAAACTTTTTGAGAGGAGACTTGAGTAATTTGCTGGATGATCTGCCACTCAACTTGATCAGGGACATGTGGTTCCAACATGATGGCTGCCCTGCCCATTTTAGGAGAAGTGTCAGAGACTGGCTGGACACAAATTATCCAAACAAATGGATAGGACGAGGTGGGCCGTTGCCATGGCCAGCAAGAAGTCCGGACCTAATCCCCATGGATTTTCATGTATGGGGGCGCATGTCTACAGCGAGCCAAATCCAGTTTCATCTGTGGAAGAATTAAGAGAAAGGATTGTGGATGCAGCAAATCAAATGAGGACAACGTTGACCACTGGAGTAGTGAAGACTGGCCTCCGTAGAAGGATGCGACAATGTATTAGAAATAGAGGCGGCCATGTTGAACATGAACTGTAGAGTAAGAAAAAGTTGTATGAAAACCTGATTTAATAAATGACATTTCATGTTTACCTATTGTTTTATTTTACTTTTTAGGGCTAAGTATTAATTTTCTTCTCCACTGTCGCCTATGAAGATAAGTTTTTTTAATGCATTTAAATAAAACCCTAGATTGTTATGCCTCGTTAGATAACTGATGAAACGTAGATATTTTAAAACACATCTGCCGAACAACTGTCATAATATTCTTTTTAGATACCCCTTAGAGAAAAATAAACTTTTTAATATTTTTTTTTAATTCTCTTCTTTTACTTGACTACTACGGCCTATTCAATTAACTTTTGCACTATTTTAATGATTGACGTCCTAAAGCATATTATTACACATGTAAAAATGCAAGAATAATAATAATAAGACACACAAAATAAACAAAATTAAATTTAATAGCTTAAAAATCGGCAATTTTTAATAAAAAAATTAAATGTCGAATATCTTGAAAAGGGTTAAGTTTAGGGTAGAGTGTTTCATAGTAAAATAAGTCAGAAATGATGGGTACTCCACGCCCTTAACGGATCTAGCACGTCTTTTCCTTTAACCCTGTATACATAAAAAGTCTGAATCGGCATTATATTTAGTATGTTTATTTCAATAAATGTAATAAGCAAAATTTCATAATAATTCTTTCAGATAACGCCAATCATACACTGCCGCTCAAAAATATTGATCCACTCAGAAACGATAATTTATAAAAAAACGAAAATTGATTTAACTGTATTTTTTTATTAACAATTCAATCAATTTTCGACTTATCTAATGGTCATCTTGGTTTATCTCACAATATTTTTGACCTCACAATAATGCAGACGGCCCAATAATTTTGAGTCGCAATGTAACCGGTAAAGGATCATCTTAACAGCCCACTAAGAAGTTTTACAGCGCAAATGAAGCAATAACTCCTACTTTCCACTCAACAAACTACATTTGCAAGTACTCAAGTACGTAAATCACAGCAACATAGTACACAAACAGACAAACTAAGTAACAATTTGTTTTAATGCTGAACTACGGTGACATACAATAAAGCTAAAACCGCCGTGCAGGTGTCAACAATGGTTTATTACGAATTAGCTCAGCGCAGGATTACGGAGCTGTGTTTTTGACTACAATTTGTACCGGATTTGGATGAATTAATTGAGCTAGGGATAATAGAATGATATTAAATTTAAATAGAGAGTGATTGGCGGGGTAGAGTGTACAACTAGGTGGGGTTACTACAGCTAGCGAGTTTAGGAAGATGTATCTGCTTTTCAGTATTTGCGTTGTTTTTTGTGTGTATATTTTTACCCGACTGGAAAGGAAGGGTTATGTTTTTCGCGCGTATCTTGTATGTATGTATGTTTGTATACATATATGTAATATTCTTTATTACCTCATATCTCTCAAACCGCTGAACGGATTTACATAATTGAGGTATCGTTAGGTTTGTCTTAGCAGCCCAAGTATTCCTAGATAGGTGACGTTAAAAAATCTAAACATGGCGACTGTGCGACGCTATTGTACTAAGTGAAAAAAAAATCTAATACCACAATATGGGTATCAAATTAATTGCTCAACACAAGGATTTCAAAAAAGTATATCATGATTATCATTAGCGTAATACTGATGAAATAATACAATGAGAAAGTTTAAAAATATGAACTTAGCTCTTTCACTTTCTGAATCCGGTGGGGTGCCAATGTGACACGACCGGTAAAACAAAAAAAAAATAATTAATATTTAAACTAAAAAGCTGGAAAAAATATATTTAATAAATCTAAAAAACCCAACTGCTCAACTGAAATGCCAGAAACAAGCACATTTTTAGGGTTCCGTAGCCAAATGGCTAAAAACGGAACCCTTATAGTTTCGATATGTCTGTCCGTCTGTCTGTCTGTCCGTCCGTCCGTATGTCACTGCCATTTTATTCCGAAACTATTAAGACTATACATGTGAAACTTAGTAGGTAGATGTATTCTGTGAACCGCTTTCCGATTTTAAGAAAAAAATGTAAAAATATTTAAAATAAAGGGGGGTCCCCATACATGGAACTAGAAATGAAAATATTTTTTTTTCATGAAACCTATGCGTGTGTGGTATCTATAAACAGGTCTTTAAAAATGATATAAGGGTTTCTAAAACCACTTTTTCATACATAATAAAAATATATACAGACGAAAATAAAGATAAATTATAGGGCATCGAAAAATTCGTCAACATCGCTATCAATGGGAAAAGTGCCCAGAACACTGGCCGCATTGCCACGTTGAGTGGCAATGCTGATTCTCTGTCCAAAGAAAAGGCCAGCCCTCTGGTCACCTGTGGAGTCGACTAATCGTTTGCCGATGTCACGAAAGAGTCGATGCGCACTCGGACCCCATGGTCCTAACGTTTCAACCCCAAACGGCTCAAACATATAGCACCCAATTAGGTTGTTGTATTTGCGCCGTTTGAGATTTTCTTCACCTGCAGCTGCCGCCCCAGCACAGCCCGCCGTACTGAGAAGATGGGATGGCGCAAGGGTGTCAACACAAGTAGCATCCCACACTAAAGGCCTACCCAACTTCCAAGGCATTATAGTCATCCCGTCTGGTCTCTTCCCATCGTCCCGTGCCAAGCCGTTGGGTTCTAAAACAGATGGTACTCCAGCGGTGACAAGAGCCCGACGAATGATGTCATTTATGCTGGCATGCCGTGCTATCCGACCAGAGCTTCTGCTGCAGGAAAGGCCATGATGTCCGAGGCGGTCGACTGCCGCACCGCATTGACAGCGATGTGGAGCACCGCTGGGAGCACCCAGACGTAGACATGTAGCGATCCGGAACGTGTTATCACTTAACATAGTACCTATGTTAAGTGAAGGTAATGCTTGTAGCCAAAGGCTCGGGCCTTTGGCTACAAGCATTACCTTCACTTAACATTTGTTGGCTGTGGGTGAACGGGAGTCGGCTCCCGTTCACCCACAGCCAACAGGCGCGAGCGCTCAGCAGTATTGGTTGACGTATTTAAAAGGTTATTCCGTACCAAACTGCAGAGCGGCTCGTCCCATTGTCTCTGGGAGGACGGGTTCTCGGGCAACGCTGTATTCGGGCAAGCCATTTTCCAGGCATTAACTGCATCGATCAAACACGGCACCTCGTAGCTAACCTGAGATTAAATTAATTTAATTTCGGTAGTCGGTGTTATTGGTTTTGTATTTTCTTTTTTTTTCACACCGCCTTCTGAAATTAAAATTATTTTTGGCTTTGTAGTGTTTTGATATGGAAGTCGGTTTTATTTTTTGCAAAAAAGTTTTTATTTTCGCGCTTTTTAGTGGGTCAGTTTGTAATTAATTTAGTTACAAAAGCCAAAATGTCAACTACTTATCACCTTTTACAAAATATTGCTTTTCCCTATGCAGAGCCGTTGATTTTTGTAGAGTTCTAGTATTTCACCATTACCTCTACTTCATCATATGCATTGTGACGAGCAAAAAGTGCTTCACATCCATATCAAAGTTCCCTCGATTTCTCCATGATTCCATCATCAGATCCTAACGTGATGACAATGCGACCAACTAGAAAGTATACCCTTTCAAACTAAAAAAGAATTTTCTAAATCGGTCCAGCCGACTTTGAGATATGAGGCAACATACATAAAAAAAGAAAAAAAGGGTTCAAGTTGAACTGAGAACCTCCTCCTTTTTTGAAGTCGGTTAAAAAAGACTTTCCAAATCGACGAACAAAAAACGCAATGCAGAGTAAACGAAAAGATTGTCAAAGTAGATTATTTTTAGACTTTTGTTGATTTTTCAGAAACGGCTCGTCCGATTTCGATAAAATTTTCATGGGACCATTTGGGAAGTATACACTTTCCAACAAAAAAGAATGTTTCAAATCGGTTGGCATGAGACGGAGTTATGCGTGGACAAACATAAAAAAAAAATACAAACATCCGAATTGAGAACCTCCTCCTTTTTTAGAAGTCGGTTAACAATAATATAAAGCCAGTGTTGGTCAAATAAAAAAAATATTTAGTCAAAAACCATTATTACATTAATATACAACGTGTAACGGAAACCCCATATCTATCCAAAAGAACTGCAGACAACATCTGGTAAGGAGTCTCTATGCAAAGTTTCAGCTCAAAATAAGTGACTCACAGAATGGACCCCAAATTATTGGTTTCATGTTTCTTGAATACCAGTAATAACAAACGTGTCACAGCACTATGAGGGTCATCACTTTCCACGTCACTTGCCAGTAAAACGACAATTCTCTTCGTTCTTCTTAATTTGAAAAATTCGGCCTCTGGTATCAATGTATTGAAATTTCTAATATGCTCCACACATGTAGACATAGGACATAGGATAAAGGGCAATTAATGTCAATTTAAACGACTCCATTAAAAAAATCACTTACATCATAATAATAATAATAATATTCCACAACTTTCACACAACGCCATCTAGTCCCAAACTAAGCAGAGCTTATGCTATGAGTACTAGGCAACTAATAAACATACACCAACCACCAACATATAGATAAATTACACCCAGACAAAGAACAAATGATCGTGCTCATCACTCAAACAGTTGTCCTGGGTGGGAATCGAACCCACGACCTTGCGCATAGCAATCAGGACCACTGACCACTAGACTAACAGGTCTGTCCAATATGACATAATATGCTTTACTAGCTAAAAATGATTTTACTTTTCTCTTAAATTCTTCTGAGCTTAGCTCTTTCCATTGGTCTACCCAAGGGGTATTGTGTTACCCAGATACTGGATTGTGGAGGTCAGACTTTCCATGTAAAACACTAAGTACTCAGCTACATCCAGTTAGACTGAAAACCCACCAACTTGGCTAAGGAGATGATAACATTTATCATCATTGGACTACAGGACAAACGGCGATACGATTTCACTACATGGTAAACATCCCGACCATACATAAGATTGTATTTTATTTTATTAATCTTGACATGTATACTTCTGATATTTAAATTTTTATTTTTAGTTTTGACATGTACAATTTGATTTTATTTTATTTTTCACTTTTGACATATGATATTTTATTTTTTACTTTTGTTTTGTTGTGTATATTTTGACATTTAATATTTTTATTTTTGTGATGTATACTTTTGAAATTTATGTATTAATTATTGCTAATCTCTATAAATTTATATTATTAGGTTTAAATTAAAATTGTCAAATTGATTATTTAAAACATTTGCACGCCATCGTATAGGCAAACATGTCTGAACTTTATTTTCGTTTTTAATGTTATCTCACATGCGTTTTTATTCTGTATGTGTACACATGTTTGGAGCAAATAAAGAAATCTTTTTTTTTTTTTTTGCGAGGTGGAAATCCTCATGGATGTCCTCCGCCCTGGGGCGGGCAAAGGGGTCTGTCAGACTACAACTGACTAAAACCACCCCGTGTTCCTTCGTACACATGCGCCGGGGGCTGCGGGAACGCATAGGTATTCAACATCGCGGCCCCCGACTAGTGCCGGCCCGCCTCTGCAGGCCCCATCTTTTAAATATTGGCTCCCCTGTAACTTCTGAGAAGGGCGCGCGTGGAACAAAACGCGCCACCACCTCGGGTCTCGTGTTATAGGGGACGGTGGGTGTCCCCAAGCCCACCGTCCCTGGACCCATTCAGGGGGGCCGCCAGAGGGCATTGTCTGCCCTCTGTCGACGCCCGGTGCGCCTTCTGCGGGCCGGGAGAGCACTCGAGATCTCCCTCTCCCTTTCCGCAGCCTCCTTCTGCGACATGACAACTTCACAGAAGGAGATCACCGCGTCCCAAGACGCTGCGCCGCTGGCCATGGAACGAATCACAGCCGGCAGCGACAGGTCGTTTCCCACTTCTGAAACGAGGGCACGGCGCGGCTCCTCCCAAGCTGCACACTCTGTCAGCGTATGCCGCGCCGTGTCCTCCCGACAATGGACGCAGTGATGACACCGAGCATCTGGCTCTCTGCCTATGCGGCGCAGGTACTTCCCAAAGCAGCCGTGACCCGAGAGCACCTGCGTCGCCCTAAAAGATAGAGAGCCGTGCCTCCTCCCGAAAATAAAGAAATCTTATCTTATCTTATACACACAAAACATTCTGGGAATAATTTACAGCTAAGGAGTGGAATTCCTTGCCGGAGTCTGTGTTTCCTGATCGCTATAACCTGGGAGTCTTTAAGTCAAGAGTGAATAGGTTACTTCTAGGTAAGCGTGCTTCATCTTCGACCACATCGTCGGTTACCATCAGGTGAGATACTGGTCAAACGCGAGCCTATTATCAATAACAGTGACCATGTTAGCTTAAAAACTTCTATATATTTAACTTAGTTGGAGGGGCAACACGAATGCTAGTAATGGAAATTACACCCAAAAAACTAAAATGGTGGTGAGGTTCTGCACTTCCAGCTAGGTTATAGAATAACCTGTGTAAGGGTTTTATATCTAGAACAGTTACAATAGTCCTCTGTCTTAAACTAGAAACAATATCGGCTCGTAGGCTCCTCGCCAATCCATCCCTGTCACCCGAGCACCGCTGATTCTAAAAGTCAATTACACGGCTTGGTAATAAAGGCCGTAGAAGTGACGTCGGCAAAGTTCTCAGTGAGCCGCAATCGGCACGGACCCACTCTAATTGATTTCGGGCACGTGGCCCAAGTGTCTGGATGCTTTGTACTGTGACGCGGTTAATATTGGTTTTGATTGGGCGGTTAGTTTGTGGTGCTTACAGTAGATTAACGAAGGAATAAGCAACGGCCATTTAATAAGGTTTGTTCTTGTTGTTAATGATATATGTATGTTATGTTACTGGATCGATTTCTAAGGGCCAAAAATTATTGACTAACAACAAATTGTTGATTTATAAAAAAAACGTGAAGAGGTTACTTCTAGGTAAGCGGGTTTCATCTTCGACCATATCATCGCTTACCATCAGATGAGATGGTGGTGAGCCTTTTATCAATAAAAACAAAACTGATTCCTAGCTTTCATAACCAGAGCGCAATATAGAATGACTATTTTACATCTTTTTGTAGAAAAAAGACAATTATGGTGTAATTTTGTCGACATTACATAAAATATAATATAATCAGCGAATATCGTTCCGCGTTCGGACATAGGCCTCATATCTATGAGTTGAAAAAAAAAACTTTTGAATAACGGTCACCTTTTAAACAATGCTTGTTTGTCATTGAATTGAAGTCGATAAAGAATCAATTGATAGATGCAGCATGGTGACTACCATGCTGCATCTATCAATTGATTCTTTTTTTCTCTATCTCGATCAATTGATTTCATTGATTCATTTATTTATTTATTGGCCTACCTACAATTGTTAAACTGTTTATTCTAATAATACATGCAATATGTTACAAACATAGTACAATAATGTAGAATATAATATAATAGACACAGTATGTAAAAACAAAATTATAACATCAATAGATTATAATAATAGTGCAGACATAACGCTTGCAATAACTAGTGCGTAGTTTGAAAAACAGTAAAAACAGAAAAATATAGTACGGTAGATTATTTACAGAATGCATTTCAGCAGCATTACTTTAAAGATGCTTTTACTAAATAATTATGTATCTGCGAGTTAGCTATTACGCCATGAGATGTGTATCTAAGCTGTGAACATAACGCACACTTGTAACTTCTGATTTTGATAGAAACTGAACATTAACACTACTCTAAATCTCCGTGGTAATAAGGGTATCTGTTACGATTAATAAAATGAAAGCCTGTATACATCAGTTCAAGAAGCGATTGATATAGAAACATAACACTGCATTCTTACAGAATTATTTTTAACCTTTTTTATTTTTCGGGGGAGAATCATCAAATGGCTTACTTACACTACACACACGCTTTATAAACAGCTTACCACTCTGGGTGGAGCGGAAGGGAGTGTCAATTCCACGGACTAAAAACCCACCCTGTTCTTTTCAGTTGACTTTGTGCATATTCCGGACCGCAAACTCAGCAGGCAATGGCAATATCAGGCCCCGTCAAAGCTGCTGACTGCTCTTTGAGGCTTCTTTTTCAACCCTAAGGTTAAAAATTTTGACTTTGGTCACTTTTTTCAAAGCGTGATTAAAACTTTGTTAGTAATAAAGCTATGCTTGCGCGGTGCTTGCTTACGAAGCGAAGCTGTGTAAAATTCCTCGTTTCTATCCGTTTGTTTTCTATACCCACAAGTACCAAGCTCCATTGGCCGTTCCCACCAAAGCTGCGCTAAGCCAGGATGAAAAAATGATCGCATTAGTGGATCTTTCCTCAAGCGCCCTTATAGCACCCTAAAACAGTAATAATGACCGTTGAGCGGTTAACCGCGACCGTTCGTAGAGGGGACGTTTCCGAGTCGCCAACTGTTCAGTCTTGCACTTCAAACTTTGCTTGTCTATTTGTTAACTAATAATTTAGTAGTGTGTTCATGCTGCTAACGAATGTTGCCTAATTTTGAGTGCTTGTATTGTGCTTTGTATTTACTCAAAAAAGTTCAAGTCGGACTCTTCCACCGTGGGTTCCGTACCGTATCGTAGACGGTATTTTTTTAAATTATGTTTTTAAGAGGAATTTATGCTTCGCAAATAAATAAAATATGTTTTGGATTATGCACATCAAGCCCTTTCATATGAATTACCTCACTTGAATTAGTAGCTTCAATTTAAAATTCCGGCCCCCTATATATGTTTAATGAAAAAAAAAAAATCAGTTTCAGTTCCATGTATGAGCAGGCCCCCTTAATTTTAAATATGTTTTTCCTAAAATCAGAAAGCGGTTCACAGAATACATCTACCTACCAAGTTTCATGTGTATAGTCCTAATAGTTTCGGAATAAACCTATGCATGGGTGGTATCTATAGAAAGGTCGTTAAATGACATTGAGGTTTCAAGTCAATCGTTTAAAAGATACTCGCTTCCAAAGTGGTAAAATGTGTGTCCCCCTCTAACTCCTATAATAATAAAGGAAAAAGTCTAAAAAAATATATGCTGTAGATCTTAATGTAAACTTTCAACGAAAATTAGTGTGAACAAGATCGGTTTAGTAATTTTTGAGATATAGCGTATTTTCTAAAACCGCAAACTTTGTAATTCATACAAATACTATGAAAAACAAAGTTATTTGGCGTAGTTACTACGGAACCCTTCATGGGCGAGTCTGACTCGCACTTGGCCAATTTTTTTATGTATGTTAAAGCCACTTTTTCATAAAGTAAATCGTTTAAAAGATATACGCTTCCAATGTGATAAAATGTGTGTCCCTCCCCCTCTAAGTTATATAATAATGGAGGTAAAAATAAAAAATAAAATATGCTGTAGATCTTAATGTATACTTTCAATGAAAATTAGTTTGAACAAGATCAGGTCAGCAGTTTTTGAGATATAGCATATTTTCTAAAACCGCAAACTTTGTAATTCATACAAATACTATGAAAAACAAAGTTATTTGGCGTAGTTACTACGGAACCCTTCATGGGCGAGTCTGACTCGCACTTGGCCAATTTTTTTATGTATGTTAATTACCTCATAATTCGTAGATTGCTGAACCGATTTGGAAACATCTTTTTTGTTAGAAAGGGCGTACTTCTAGGTTGGTCCCACTGTGCACTGTCAATAAAGTCAGGATCTGATGACGGAATCCTCAAGAAATCGAGGTAACTTTGATATGTAAGATGAATTTAAAAAAGTGTATGCTTAATTATATAACTAAACGTAAAGTAAAGGCTACAGCCTAAACCTATTTTCCATAATAACGCAAATTTTGACCCGCCGGGCTACTAAAGCCGTCGTAATTAACGTAGACAACTAACTGTGTCTGATCGCCATGACGGACATTTCCGTTGGCGAGAGATTATACGTTGTTTCCCCCAAACTTCGGACAGACGCGGGCTTACCCATCACAGGCGTCGTGTAATTTTGAATAATGACAACATTTTAGACACAAATTCACGTTAATTTGGAAAAATAAAACGTTTTTGTCATAATAAATGAAAATTGGGACGATGAGGAAAATTTTGATTCGAAATTTGCAGAAAAAAATGTTAAGAAGATTAGCGGTGGTGAAAAATCCAGTGAGGCGGAATAATGATTTAATTTTGATATGGAAATATTTTATTTAATATTTATACCACCCGTTGTGGTAGATTTAAATACAAAATACCATTCATGTTCGATTTAAACATAGATTACTGCATCATAATGTTCCCCCTTCGTTTTTACTTTAAAAGAGACGTTGACCTCTGAGTTTGTTTCGGTGTTTCTTCTCAGAGTAGTCAGTTAGAAAACACCAGCCTCAACTAGTTAAACCTAAAACGGCAAAAAATTCGTATAACAGTGTTATTTAGAACCAATTTACTAAATAAATATTTCATTAAATTTCAGAGACAGAATTATGTTTTAGGCGTGTTTTTTTTATCGTAGATAGGCTTGCGTTAGACCACTATCTCATCTAATAGTAAGCGATAATGTGGTTGAAGATGAAGCACGCTTACTAAAAGTAACCTATTCACTCTTAACTAAAAGAGGTTATAGCTACCAGGAATTCCCTGTCGGCTTCTGTATTCCCTGCCACATATGACCCATCAGCCTTTAAAGCAAGTGTGAACCGTCATCTTCTGGGCTCGCTCGTTCGATCGTAGACCTCATCTTGCACTTACCACCAGGTGTGAACAAGGTCAAGACCGGGCTTATTCGTAATAAAAAAATCTGGAAATACAGAGTTGTTGTTAAGGAAATGAGTTTAAATAAAATCAAACCCAATTGATTGGACTGTCTGGAATCAATTTTGCTGATTTACCGTTTAATGTTAATTGTATTAGTGGTGCGAATGACACAGTATTTAAGTGGTCGTAAAATTCCAAATTCAATTATTCTTCCAGTTTTTATTCGATCGGTCTTTCTCTGCTTCGTAAATTAAATATATTTTTTGAATTAGTGGTTTCCTATGACGATTTTCTGACATGAACTCCACGGTTAGTCTATTAAAAATTAGACGGATTTTTTTATTAGGCGATACGGGAGGATAGTGTAGTCTATTCGCTTTGGTTCTAAGTATCTATAAAAATGAGCGAAACATAAAAATTTAAGATGATGTATTCACTTTCACGTTATTAAAACGAAGCTGAATAAACACAAAAGATCCTGTTGAAAAAATTATATTTCAGTATACATCTGTGTGGAGCTCGTGATTTAATAACAGGTTCACTGTCCAGGCTTCAGAGTGGGAATGATCCATAAGTCCAGTTTAGTTTTTTTATTAAAAGTCGGTATTTGTGGTCAAAATGTATACATATGTGTTAAAAATATTTATACTCTACTGAAATAGATTTTTTTTTAACACAGAACACATGTGGTCTCGAAAAAACTGTGGACTCGTAGCGCTTCCAGGACTGTAAAAACCCCCTCGTGAGTCCACAAACCTTATGTGGTCTGCGCATACTTTCCTTTTTATTACATTTTTTACTGTTTAGCAACAAAAATTATCTAGTAACATTGACATTGCGGCGGTAAGACCCCTCTTTGAGGAGTGGCTAGATCGGCGTCACGGCGGCGTCCTGACCTACCGCATGACACAGGTACTCACCGGACATGGAAGTTTCGGGAGGTACCTGTGTCTGATGGGGAAGGAAGAAACGCCTGGGTGTCACCACTGCAAGGGCCGCCCTGAGGACACAGTAGAGCATACGGTGCAAGACTGCCCCGCTTGGGCAGAGCACAGACGTTTCCTCACGGCGGCGATAGGCGGAGACCTCTCGCGCCCGGCATTGGTCGAGGCCATGCTGCGGGGTGAGAGGGAGTGAGAAGCGGTCGCCTCCTTCTGCGAAGCAGTCATGCTGCCGAAGGAGGAGGCGGGCCGTGTGAGGGAGAGGATGGCGTCCTCCCTCCAGCCCAGCCGCAGTGGTAGACGCCCACGGCGTCGGACGTCGGCCGACGATCTCCGCCCAAGCAGCAAAATTCTCCTATAGCAATTGACTTATAAGATTACACGTCTTATAGAAATCTAGTAGACGCATTAACTCAGTCCACTGATCCTGACAAAGCATCTTCCAAGATGATTTGAACTACAAGTACTTTTGACCCTATCATTTAGTTTTATAAATGTTAATAGGATTATTTTACACGACTCTTACTGGAGCGGTCAGTCAGGTTCAGTCTTATAAGTGCAAGTTATAAAAGTAATTAGCAAAGTGTGAATTTTGATCCGATAATCACATTTAGTAAGATCGTCTTATCTTGTTAACGTCTTGTTTCATTCTTCTATAAGACATGCACTTCCTATAAATGCCACAGATATAGCTGCTAGAGGTAAATATATTATAGAACAAATTTATCTTAGTCGTGACCCTTAACGGATTTTTAGCACCAAGCTAGCATAGCCTCTGATTTTTAGAAGTAAGATTCTACTTAAATGTGTTCTACATTTGCTATTATCAGAGTAATCGGCCATCTTGTAATTTGTTAGAGAAAGCCGGAACAATATAAATATGGATTTAAATAAATGGAGACGATTTGAGCGTAGTGGCGGTTATCGAAGAAGAGTTTCGAAAAAGTACTTTAAATGAAGTCGGTATCGGAGTTCGGGTCAAGCGGATCAAAAGAAAAGTTTTTAAATAAAAAAGAGCTTGGTGAAGTTGGTGAAGTTTGTGATGGTTCCTTACACGGTAAAATGGAAATAGACTTAGGCAACAGGGAGGATAATTTTACAGAGAGTTGTAATGATCAAGAAGATACGGAAAATGCTAGCGGAAGCATTAATATTGAATTTAATCATACTGAGTTTGATAAAAATTATGAATTAAAGATGGATATAAAACAGTGGGCTATTAGGAATAATATATCACATTCAGCTTTATATAAACTTTCTGCGATTTTAAATAAAAGGATAAAATATGCTTTACCTAGGGATGCCTGCACTATCCTTAAAACTAACAATAAAACAATAGACGTTACTACTGTGGGCACAGGACATTATTGGCATTATAGTATTTGTTATTACAAATACCAAATAACTTACGTTTTCTTTGTAATCATAATCCATAATTCATCCATCAAAACAAATATTTTCTTGTCATGACATTTTTTACGTCAAGGCTGACAAACTGTAATTTTTCCTTCTTGTAGTCACTTAATGGCTAATAGACTAAAAAGGTTGTTCATACTTTTATTATATAATTGTTATTCACTTTTATCGATAGGACTAGCTTAATATTGTATACTATATTGTGGTTGTCTACTGATTAACGGCATTTTAAATTATAATTATAAATTTCTAAAACACACTCTCAGATTTTATCGAAGAGGTTTAATAAATTATGCTCGAATATAACTGGCTGATCAAATAACTGGCAAGATGGACTATTTTGGACTCTACAATTTGAATTCTGGTACAGAATGAGAATGGAATGGACTTTGAACGCTGAGCTGGGTATAAAAGGCGCTGGGGGCCATCTCCGGGGAGTTCAGTCTTAGACCAGTTTTTAGAAGAGTTTAGTTCTCGACGACTTTTGACGAAGAGGAAGTGCAGTACCCGCTACCCTGACTCCTTGCTGGGAGCCTGCTGCCTTGACTCCTTGCTGAGAGCCCGCTATCCTGACTCCTTGCTGGGAGCCTGCTGCCTTGACTCCTTGCTGAGAGCCTGCTGCCTTGACTCCTTGCTGAGAGCCTGCTGCCCTGACGCCTTGCTGAGAGCCTGCTGCCTTGACTCCTTGCTGAGAGCCTGCTGCCTTGACTCCTTGCTGAGAGCCTGCTGCCCTGACGCCTTGCTGAGAGCCTGCTGCCCTGACGCCTTGCTGAGATCCTGCTGCCCTGACGCCTTGCTGGGAGCCTGCTGCCCTGACGCCTTGCTGAGAGCCTGCTGCCCAGACCGCCTTGCTCGAGCTGCTGTACGACGAAGACATCTCGGAGTAGAAGGCGATCCTGGAGTGGTCTGCCAAGCCGTCCCGCAAAAGTTAATGGCTTTGGCGGCGTTGGTGGAATTGGCGGCGTGGGCCCTCGTGGTGTGTCTCCAGGAAGACCTTTGTTAACGGCTGCTGAGGAAGCCTCTCTTGTACCTCCTCCTCCGGCTCCTCTTGTGCGTGCCACAAAAGCTACACCTATGCATATTCGTTACAGTTTGGCGCCCAACGTAAAATCATAGCTAGTCGGTTTAATTTTTTTTTTTCAAAATTCCAAAAAAACTATTACTAGTAACTTTTTTCTTTGGACTCACTTTTTGGCTTAGACTCTTTTTTAATATTAAGTTCTAGGATAGGAGACTCACTCTTTACACTAACACTATACTAGACTCCCTCTTCACACGAACACTAGTTTATCACCTCTTTTACCACTAGTTCATTCCCTCTTTACCTTCTTTTGCTATCTATAATATTAATTTTCAGTCATGGATAGAATTATTCACTTTGAACTTTTAAATAAAGCTGAACTTGAGTATGAAGTTAAAATAAGACTTGAGGAACCAAAAGATACAGTCATACTTCTCAAGAAGCAAATTCTCCAACTCGCGCCTCTTACATTATCTCATGATATTTTAGATTCGGTGCTCCCAGTCAAAACTGACTTAGATGAACTAAACACTACTCTCAATTATATCGAATCCAAAATATTATTGGTAGAGCAGGGCAACAATAAACTTAACAAAAAAATTAGGACTTTTATTAACCATACATTTTTCAGATTAGATAGGATTGATATTGATTTAGATACCACAGAGGAAACTCGCTTCACTCAAACAAAGGAAAGATTTCTCGACTTAGAGTCAAAATTTAATTCTTTAACAACTGATTCCAACGAACTTAATCCACAACCTTTAGAAATCAACCGTCCCTCTTCGACTCCTAGTAGTCCTAATGAGACCATGTTTCATACGATGCTTCCCGACGTTCAGTCTCAACCTTTAAACTCTATTCCTAATAATTCACTTAATGAGCTTAAACGAATAAAATACGATGGAAACTCTTGTCCGCGTTCATTTATCCAAAAAATTCAGGAATTTAGTATTTCTAGGAATATTCCTGGGGACAAATTATTAGATCATGCGTTTGAATTATTAACTGATAATGCGTTACATTGGTTTCGTTTTAAACGTGACTCTTTGTTAACTTGGAATGCACTTTGTGAAGCTTTGATTACAGACTTTGGTGGTTTTGACTATGACCATAAATTATTAGAAGCCATTAATAGTCGTACTCAAGGCAAGGATGAACCTATTGTTATTTTTGTTTCTATAATGTCTGGTATGTTTTCCAGACTCTCAGAAAAACTTACAGAAACTAAAAAACTCCAAATTATTATTCGTAAAATTCGACCTTGTTATTCACCTTATATTGCTAATAATAATATTAACTCTATTCAGGCACTTATTTCATGTTGTCAAAAATACGAAGAGTTTTTGGACAAAGAGAAACGTTTCAGCGAACCACAAACTACTAATAATCCTTTAACTGTTGAATTTAACTATAAACCTACTAATTTAACGCCGAAACCATCAACTTCTAACACGTTTCCTCCCAGAACAAATTTTAATAATCGTTTTAACAATAAACCTCAAGTTAACACGATCAATAAATTTAACTCTAATGCTTTTTGTGTACGATGCCGCACTAATGGCCACACACTAACTAATTGCTCGCAACCTCGTACATTAATTTGTTTTAGATGTGGCTTAAAAGATGTTAAAATTACTGATTGTCCTAACTGCAAAAAAACTAACAACTCAAAAAACTAAACAACGACTTGGGTAATAAATACTTTAATCAATCTGACTGGCAGGATTGGTTACAAACCATTAAAAATTTCTTCCATTGTTACAAAATTAGTTCATTATACGACAACGAAAAAGATTTTAACCGTCCTTTTATTGATATTTCTATTAATAACAAAATATTTTCCGGCCTACTAGATAGTGGTAGTTCGATTACAATACTTGGTAATAAATCCCACTTAGAAATTTTAAAATTAGGCTTCACGCTATCCAAGTCTTGTTCAATGACGATTACTACTGCCAGTAAACATATAAGTAAATCTCTTGGCTCAATCGACATTCCAATTAGATACAATAATCAAACTCATCTGATCCAAGCCTTCGTATTCCCAAATATATCTCCTTCAATTATTTTAGGAGTCGACTTTTGGAAAAAGTTTAACCTTGTACCACACATACTTTCTTCAGCTTTTAGGCTAAATACTAAATGTTCAGTGGTTACTGAAACTACTAAACAAGTACTTCCTTATAACAATCTTTCGTCAGAGCAAAAAACTATTGCTGATGACATGATTAATCGATTCAAAGCTATTTCCTTCGAAAGTAGAGGAGTACTGGGCCGCACTCATCTTATTAGTCATCATATTGATACTGGTGATACTCCACCAATTAAACAACGTTGCTACCGACTGTCTCCTGAAAAACAGAAAGCTCTCATTAAAGAAGTTGATAAAATGTTAGAATGGGGTGTTATTGAAAAATGCGAAAGTCCTTGGCTTTCTCCGGTTATCATTACGCCTAAAAAGAATGGCGAATGGCGATTCTGTGTTGATAGTCGTAAATTAAATTCAGTTACTCGTAGAGACGCGTATAGCCTTCCATTTGTCAATGAAATTTTAGATAACCTTAAAAATGCAAAATTTCTTTCAAGCATTGATATTGCTAAAGCATTTTGGGAAATTCCTTTGAAAGATGAATCTGATAAAGATAAAACAGCTTTTTATGTCCCTGGTCGAGGCATGTATCGCTTTGTTATCATGCTCTTTGGGCTAACCAATGCTCCAGCTACTCAGCAAAGACTTATGGACATGCTCTTTACTCCTGAATTTGATAATAAAGTCTTCTGTTACTTAGATGATATTATAATCATCTCTGAATCATTTGAGGAGCATATCTCTTATCTACTTAAAGTTCTGGAGAAATTAAAGTTAGCTAATTTGACTATTAACTTCGATAAAAGTCAATTCTTTAAAAATGAACTTAAATACTTGGGGTATATTGTAGATGAAAATGGTTTACGTTCAGATCCAGCTAAAATTAAAGCAATACTCGAATTTCCTACTCCCACTACTCGTAAAGAAGTAAGGAAATTTATTGGAACTTGTAGCTGGTTCCGTCGATTTATTCCCAACTTCAGCACTATTGCAACACCACTTAATAAGTTAACTTCTTCCGGTAAAAATGCCCCTAAATTCTTTTGGGATAAAGACGCTAATCTGGCTTTTAATAAACTAAAAGAAGCTCTTGTTACTACTCCTATACTAGCTTGTCCTGACTATGATCTCCCCTTCTCTGTACACTGCGATGCTTCTAACTTTGGAATCGGAGGTATGTTAACACAAGAAAAGGACGGCAAAGAAGTAGTTATAGCCTATATGAGTAAATCCCTTAATAAAAATGAGGGCAATTACTCAACCACAGAAAAAGAAACCCTCGCAGTAATAACAGCTATAGAACATTGGCGTTGTTATATCGATAATGGTAAACAATTCACTGTTTATACAGACCATGCAGCACTTAAATGGTTTTTAAAATTATCCAATCCATCCGGTAGACTTGCACGGTGGGCTCTTAGGCTGTCAACTTTTAATTTCACTCTAAAACATAAAAGAGGTAAAGACAATTTAGTCCCAGACTTACTCTCCCGTGATTTAACATCATCTCCTCTCGGTGTTAATCCTGTCTTACTTGAACCCCAATCTGTATCTCCAGCATTGGAACACTATAACAAACTACTTTTAGAATGTCGTAACAATCCTGATCAATATCCCAATTATACTATTCGCGAAAATAAATTATTCCGCTATACTCATTCTCCTTACGCGCTGACTGAAGATTTCGCGTGGAAAGAAATTCCTCATCCTGATCTTCGGGAAACCCTTGTCAAAGATAACCATGGCCCCCCAGATCAGCCCCATCTAGGAATTTTTAAGACTTATAAAAAGTTATCACTTCTATATTACTGGCCAGCTATGTTTAGGGATATCGCTAAAATAATTTCTTCTTGTGATAATTGTTTAGCTTATAAACACGCAAATCACTCTCCATTTGGCCTTATGGGTAAACCAAAAATTTGTTCCAGGCCTTTTCAAACTATTTCCTTGGATTTAATGGGTCCTCTACCTATGACTAGACGTAGGAATCAATTTATTTTAGTAGTTAACTGTTATTTTACTAAATATTCCCTGATCTTCCCACTAAAACGGGCTACTAGTACTAACATTATCTCTAACTTAGAAAATTTTGTTTTTCTGGTCCATGGTGTACCTCAAACTATTATTATGGATAACGGATCGCAATTCCAATCCCATGAATTTCGCAACTTTCTTGGGAGATACAACATACCATACATATTTTTTTCTCCCCACTATTGCCCTCAAGTTAATCCCACTGAAAGATATAATCGTACTATAATCACAGCTTTGTCACCTTTGGTCGGTGAAGACCATAGATCTTGGGATATCCACCTTCCTAAAGTTCAATATGCTATGAACAGCACAACTAATGCAACCACTGGTTTCTCTCCTAACTTTTTGCTCTTTGGACGGGAAACAGTTACTTCTGGTTCACTTTATACGCCAACTAATAATCTTGAAGAAATAATTTTTCTACCTAGGGATATCTACGCTACTAACTTAGGTTTATTGTCTGCTACTTTCGATAAAGTTCAGACAGCCCTTCACATTGCCCATACCCGTAACTCTTCTTATTACAACGAACGTCATTCATTTAAAGAATATGACGTAGGAGATACAGTCTGGCGAAGAAATTATATAAATAGTCAGGCTGGAACTTATTACAGCGCAAAGTTAGCTCCCAAATTTATAAAGTCAACTGTAATTCAGAAACTATCCCCATTAGTTTACATATTAGAGGATCCTAATGGCAACCGTGCTAAATGGCATATTAAAGATTTTAAAAATTAATGTATATAATCATGTAAATATATTCACCTTTCGTACTATATTCATGACTCATCTCTATCTTCTTCTCTTCTTTTAACTATAGAGTTCTTTCGGTTTATTGAAACTCAGTAGTTTATTTCTTTCTTTAACTTTGTTCTTAAACTTTAAGAGGCTTCTCTTAATTTTTATTTTTTCTCTTCTATCTGAACTAATCAGATATCACTTAGAAGTGCGTTTAGGTACATATTACCAAACCTTCTCCCTTTCTAACTCTCCAAGTTAGTTTATTACTATTTATCGACTCTAAAGTTGATCGAAGCGGCTAGCAACTTCGTAAAAATAAGCCTTTGCTAAATCTTGTTTTTTATTTGATGGGTTTTCGACGCAAGCGGACTGACAGACTCCGAAAACAAGCCTACTGTCATGTACTAATCAGGTCGAGTAGTGATCATTGAATGTGAATCCTACCTGACCTAACTTCGTGAGATGTTAGTGTGATTGAATGAGGCATGTAAGTTATATGAATGTGGATAAACTTTAACCTTACAAAATTTTTGTTCTAGACCAAAAATTTTCTCGGGGTCGATGGGGAAATATAGTATTTGTTATTACAAATACCAAATAACTTACGTTTTCTTTGTAATCATAATCCATAATTCATCCATCAAAACAAATATTTTCTTGTCATGACATTTTTTACGTCAAGGCTGACAAACTGTAATTTTTCCTTCTTGTAGTCACTTAATGGCTAATAGACTAAAAAGGTTGTTCATACTTTTATTATATAATTGTTATTCACTTTTATCGATAGGACTAGCTTAATATTGTATACTATATTGTGGTTGTCTACTGATTAACGGCATTTTAAATTATAATTATAAATTTCTAAAACACACTCTCAGATTTTATCGAAGAGGTTTAATAAATTATGCTCGAATATAACTGGCTGATCAAATAACTGGCAAGATGGACTATTTTGGACTCTACAATTTGAATTCTGGTACAGAATGAGAATGGAATGGACTTTGAACGCTGAGCTGGGTATAAAAGGCGCTGGGGGCCATCTCCGGGGAGTTCAGTCTTAGACCAGTTTTTAGAAGAGTTTAGTTCTCGACGACTTTTGACGAAGAGGAAGTGCAGTACCCGCTACCCTGACTCCTTGCTGGGAGCCTGCTGCCTTGACTCCTTGCTGAGAGCCCGCTATCCTGACTCCTTGCTGGGAGCCTGCTGCCTTGACTCCTTGCTGAGAGCCTGCTGCCTTGACTCCTTGCTGAGAGCCTGCTGCCCTGACGCCTTGCTGAGAGCCTGCTGCCTTGACTCCTTGCTGAGAGCCTGCTGCCCTGACGCCTTGCTGAGAGCCTGCTGCCCTGACGCCTTGCTGAGATCCTGCTGCCCTGACGCCTTGCTGGGAGCCTGCTGCCCTGACGCCTTGCTGAGAGCCTGCTGCCCAGACGCCTTGTTGGGAGCCTACTGCCAGACCGAGTGGCCTGCCAAGCCGTCCCGCAAGTACTATTTTCTAAACCTCCTCCTCTTCTCTCCTGAGAGTGTGTCAGATAGGTAGGTAGGCCGGTTTCTAGGATAGGTAGATAGGTAGGCAGGTTTTTTATATAATACTGTATATAAATAATATATTAAATTTAATGGTACATCTATTTTACCCTCTTTTATTGGAGAAGTAGAAGGTATCGTTACAGCATGTGAAAAATCAGGTGTGCTATAAAATATATTTTAGTATTGAATATTTACTCTGAACAATGGAACAGTTAATTATTTCGTAGAAAAATACTCAACAGCTTTAAACACGTCAATTAAGAAATAATGAAAATTCCTAAATAAAACTTACTAACAGCAAATTTCACACTAATCGGTAGGGAAATGATCATAAATCGCAAAATGCTTGCAATTTTGACACCAAAAAAATCATGGTATAACAGTTTTGTCATCTTCCCTTGAACCGCAGTGAAGTGTACCGGCCTATTGATTGTGTCATTTGAAATATTATAGTCACAACCATAATATTTATTTACTTTCAAAAAATGTGTAATTTTCCACGGCCATTTGGCATAGTTCAGCTTATGGAAATCCTTTTTAGTTAAAATAAAAACTTTTTACCAAAAAATTAAACCGACTCCCAAAAAACACTGCAAAGTGAAAAATAACTTTAATTTCGGTAGTCGGTGTCTTTAGTTTTGTATTTTCGTTTTTGGCACCGACTTCCGAAATTAAAGTTATTTTTCACTTTGCAGTGTTTTTTGGGAGTCGGTTTAATTTTTTGGTAAAAAGTTTTTATTTCACTCTTTTTAGTTGGTCTATTTTTAATTTACCTAGTTACAAGAGCCTAATTATCAACTACTTATAACCTTTTACAAAATATTGCTTTTCCCAATGCTGGGCCGTTAATTGTTGAGGAGTTCTCCTGGTACTTCACCATCAGCTCTACATCACCATATGCATTGCGACGAGCATAAAGTGCGTAACATCCATATTCAAGTAATCGAATCGCAATCCACTCAATACTTATTATTGAGTAGTTTCGGCGGCCATCTGTGGTCTTCATCATCAGTTCCACTTCCTCAAATGGTACTTTTTGAGAGCAACTGCACAAGTTACTATAATAAATACCCAAAACGACATAGGTGTGCCTATAATATTTGAAGAGTTCCCTCGATTTCTCCAGGATCCCATCATCAGATCCTGACGTTTATGAAAATGGGACCAGTATCGAAGTATACCCTTTCAATCAAAAAAAGAATTTTCCAAATCGGTTCAGCCGTCTTAGAGTAATCGATGATCATACATTAAAAAAAAAAAAAAATATACGCGTCGAATTGATAACCTCCTCTTTTTGTCGTCGGTTGATAACCTCCTCTTTTTGTCGTCGGTTGAAAATATCGACATCCATTAATACAACCATTTCCAGTCCAGACTAAAATAAGCTGCATGCTGAAAATGTTTAAGAACTTTATAATTACGTATTTAGGAAAAAAAGGCATTGAAATTGATTTTGTTTGGACACTAGTCTAGGGGTGCAAAATTACGTAATAACAACATTACCTACACACCATAACATAGCGAAATTTTAAGATAATTCATAATTAGGTTAGTATCGGTGACCTGTGGCGATGTTTGATATAAGTATAAATATTTGCAACAACTTACAAGATTTGCACATTACCGTATAGTTTAACTCACATTACCCACATAACCCTAAAACTTAAATATGGTGGCGTAGGTACGTCATGTAAACGTCTTAACTTTGATTAAAAAGTCCTTTAAAGGTTCTGATAAATGCAATGTAATGGCACGTGTTTCGACCCTATGTCAGATAGGTATATATTAATTTATTACTGAATTAATAAATAATGAAAATGTTAAATTTTGAAGGCGCATGAAGATATGTTTATTATCATCTAACACTTCATCAATAAAATGATTTTCGCAAGTTGAGTAGGCACTCTTTATAAAACAGTTACATGGCAAAAGTTACTTTATTATAATGACAGACATTGTTATAATGTGACATTACTTACCTTTTGAAAATAAAAAGAAGCAGTACAATGAATGCACGAAAAAAGAACGAATGATCGACTGAATGAATCTACTAATAGTATTACGCTGGTCACTGTAGGATTTTAGTAACGGCACGCGCCAGATCATAAGAGGACCAGTCGCTCTTTTTAGATGCATTTACCGGATTTTTATAGGATAACTATATTTTGTTAAAGCACTTAATAATGTAATTATAAAATCAAATAGCACTTTACCGGATTATAACAAAGCGACTATAGGGCGTAATAGTCCTATAAACTGCGCCCAAATGCAGCTCTATAAACGTTTACAGGATTTCTATAGGATTAAAAAATACGTGGATAATTACAGGGCCACATTTTGCTACTTGGGCGGCCACCGTAGGCGCGGGCATGCGGACAGCGAGTAAAGGGCAACTCGCTGTCCGACCATGGACCATGCCCGGGTCGACGGCGCGTCGTGTTCCACGCGCGCCTCAAAGAGCGTCAGCAACATGACGAGGCCGTAGAGGGCCGAAGCCTGCCGGGGTCATGGGACTCATCCCATTACCGTGACCCCGGAACGTAAAGGGTTATTGAAGGAACACCGTGGATTTTAGTCAGTAAAAGTCTGACAGTCCCTCCCGCCCTGCCCGGGGTGGGAGAACTTATTTGATAATTTTACCACGATAAAAAAAAATGACATTGACAGATTAACATTCGTAAAAGTCTTGCGTGGTACAAGAAGATTGCTGTTGATGTGATTTTCGGGGTAGCCGTAATAAATGCGCTGTATGTTTACAAAAATTGGCCAAGTGCGAGTCGGACTAGCCCATGAAGGGTTCCGTGGTAACTATAATAAATATAATATACTTAATATATTTAATTGAAAAAAAAAAAAAACAAAAAACCTTAAAAATTTCTTAAAACTAGCTTATTTACAATTTTTACAACTACGCCAAATAACTTTGTTTTTCATAGTATTTGTATGAATTACAAAGTTATATTTGCGGTTTTAGAAAATATACTGTATCTCAAAAACTGCCGACTCGATCTCGTTCAAACCAATTTTGGTTGAAACATATGGTTTTTTTAGATTTTTCACTTCATTATTATAGAAGTTAGAGGGGGAGGGACACACATTTTACCACTTTGGAAGCGTATATCTTTTAAACGATTAACTTTATGAAAAAGTTATTTTAGAAACCTTAATGTCATTTTTAAAGACCTGTCTGTAGATGCCACACACGTATAGGTTTTATAAAAAAAAAAATATTTTCAGTTTCAGTTGCATGTATAGTTTGACATGTATAGTCCTAATAGTTTCGGAATAAAATGGCTGTGACATACGGACGGACGGACAGACATGTCGAAACTATAAGGGTTCCGTTTTTTGCCATTCGGCTACGGAACCCTAAGAACTGAACCCTCAAAATAAATGTATTCTTCTACAAGCACAAACAGATATTGTGAGAAAACTTGTGGGTGTAAACATAGCACAGATACCGGCTTCAGCTGTAGCTATTCCACAGCAAAATTCAACTGCAGGGTTATCACGTCGTTGCGGGAATTGTTCTAATGAGACACCGCGGCCTCGAAATGCAAGATCAACAGAAGGAGCAGGGTGGGTTTTTAGTCAGTAGAAGTCTGACACTCCCTTCCCCTCCACCCACAGCGGGAGAAGACATTTGATCATTTTCCCACCCAGAAAAAAAAGGGTCATCACGTCAAAATGTCCCGCCATCGCCAGCACAACATTTTCTCCAAATGCTGGATATGAAAGAAGGTAAATTACAAAGACCAAGGTGTACAGGTTGCTACGAACGACATAGGTTGACAGGCGAGACAGCACAGGCGGCCACTAATAAGGTGTACGCATACGGTTTTATGCAAATATTGCATATTTGCACAAAACCGTATTGCTTGCAATGTTTTCAAAAAGCTCATATGTAATAGTTAAAATTTTAGAACTGTAATACTATCTAGTTTAACATGCATATTGTGAAACTCTATAATAGGCTTCAGAACCCCATGCAGAGTTGGGCATTATTCGAATAAATTTTTATCTGAATAATTATTCGAATAAAAATTTATTCGCGTTAAAATTATACGCGAATAATTCATTCATGAATAATTTATTCGTAACTAAATTAGTTACGAATAATTTATTCGTGATTTTATTCGTTATTTTAAATAACTTTTACAGGTTATTTATATCACATTACCAATATTTGGAGACTCTTGTTTTACGGATCTCAAATACATGAAAGAAAAGGGAATAAGACGATTTGGTACAATTAGTAGGTATAATCTACCTGATTCCTGGAATTTGATGAAATGTAGCGGGTAGCGGCAAACAACAAAAATATTATTACTAATAAGTTATAAAAAGAATATATAATGTATGCAACGTGTAACGGAAACCTAATCTATCCAATAGGGTTGAAGAGTGAAGACAACATCTGGTATGGAATTTCTATGCACAGTTTCAGCTCATAATAAGCAACTCAAAGAATTGATACCAAATTATCGGTTTCGTACGTTTCTTGAATACAAATCATAAAAAACGTGTTACAGTACTTTTTTATGTGTGGGAAAATCATCGAATGACTTCTTCCACTCTGGGTAGAGCGGAAGGGAGTATCAGGCTTCTACTGCCTAAAAACCCACCATGTTCCTTTAGTTCCTTTATGTTCCTTTAAGTTCCGGGGCCGCGGTATCTCGTTAGAATATTCCCGCAACCCCGGCAAGCGATTCTTAGAGGCGCGCGGGGAACACGAAACGCCGCCGACCCGGGCCTGGTCCTTACCGGTCGATGAGCTACCCCTGCTATTTATTATTTGTTTTATTTTTATTCATTAATCGAATAACGAATAAAAAAAATTATTCGTCATTCGAATAATTTTCCTTTGAATAAATTAAATTATTTATTATTCGCGAATAACTATAAGTATAATTTATTTATTCGTTATTCGAATAAATTTTGCCCAACTCTGACCCCATGTGACATTGTTATTATATAATGAGAATTGTAAAAACAGCTGTTGAGTTTCCTATGAATAAATAAATAATTTTTGTTCTACACAAATTTTCTATTCACTTCCCGTATTTTTGTTACTTACTTATCCATTTTTTAAATAATTTCTAAAAAAAATATATGTCCCTGTGTTGATACTTCTTATTACATACCCTTTAGAAAAAAATATATCGAGTATTTCCCTATGTCTCAGCACTTTTTATAATCCTTATGATGTGTCCTGCCAAGTCCGCATTAAATGTGAGACTTTCTCCTCACGTCCACAGTATCAGATAGCTTTGAAATTGTACGGCGAACATACCACATACGGTCTGTGGACTGACATGGAAGTCTCTCTACAGACCGTATGTGGTCTGTGCCTGTGAACCTGATAATAATAGATGCACAGGTCAATCGTCATGTCGTTCCATGCACATCTTTGACGGTTATTATAGGTAGCCAGATACCAGAAAATCAATCACTAGTCTTGTCAACGGGTGCCATGTTACCTAGCTATGATGACACAGTGATCCCGGCTGCTAATTATACATGTTTGACAGTCGAGCGTACTACCCAGCTACAAGGGTTGAGTTGTGGATATAGTCGCTTCATATTCAACACTAGTACTTAGCTGTATTTAGTACGTTTTTAGTACTCAGAAATATTTTCGAACACATACACACACACACACACATACACACAAACCGACATACACACATACACACACACACACATATACACACACCCATTCAAACTAGAATGAAGCTTCTTTCTTTACTTGTTTTTTTTTTTATTTGAGTTTAAGTTAACTTACCTTTCTTTTACTAATTGTATATTATTCTGAGTAGATCAACAAAACAAAATAGAAAAAACTCTATGGCCGTCCACTGTCTCTTAAAATACAGGTATACCTTAGTTTAAGAGGCAGCATACGTATATTGTCAACAGATGTTTACCACCTCTTAGCATAATAATAGTAGTTAACAAGCTTGTTGTATATGGCATTTTAGTTCCTAGCTTAAGATCTGTATCCTACTGTTATCTGTACTTGGATTCAATAAATTATTATTATTATTATGTATTTGGCTAGACTGGCAGCTGACCCCAAGCTAAGCAGATAATGATGTGTGTGACTATTAAATCTCCAAAAGCCTAAGTCTTCTCATAATGTTTTAAAACGAAGGGCAAGCCACCATTGAAATTGCCAATTTAGTCACGAGCAGATTTTTTTAAATCACAGTGTATATTAAACGCAACAAAAATAAATTTAAAATATTCTCCCACTCTCAACTCTCCCTCGCAAAATTTTCACGAATCAAGCTCAACACTTGTTCACCACAATACCGTGCTGAAGCCCCCAAGCCATTCTAATTACGAATCTGTCTTGTTAGCACAATTAATATCTCGTCCCGAAGCAGACGGCGGCCGCGGTCACGTCTTAGAAACCGATGTCACTTTATTAGTAGAGTGAAGTAAGTTGACGGCAGCCATTTTGGATTTAGAGGAGTTAATGTAAGAGAGGTATATCTTTATTTACTAGCTTTTGTCCGCGATTTCGTTCGCGTGGAAGGGTTCCAGATCCCGTAGGAATACCGGACCTATTTGCTATTCTAGGACGTCAAATATCTACTAACCAGATTTCATTCAGATCCGTAAGATAACAAAATCTACAGCACTTATACAAAGATTTTACAATACTTATGAACTAATCTTACAGCCAATAACGCATTTACAATGTATTGACTAGATAGTAACAAACATATAGGAGAGTATTCAGGAGAAATACATGTTAATATTATTATTATAGTATTGAGGAGTGTGCATGGGGAGTTTTCAATGACTTTGTATGGTGAATGCTTGTTATGCGTTTGTAAAATCGAATTGCCATATCGTCGGTCTAATTATCAAAATGCGTAACTCCAAAAAAAAAAAACGAAAATGGATTTTTAATGCCATCTCGTGCAGTATTTTATAATTTATACAATGGAATACTTCTTATTTCCCAAAAACGATTATACGATGAGGTATGTACATTTATCAATCTATAAAAATAAAAAGTCGTATTGCATTTACACTTCACAAATACAACGCAATATTTAAAAAAAATGTACAAATAATTTTCTCTATCAATTCTACCCTTAAATAAAATTAAATAAAAAAAAATTAAAATCATTTAATTCAGGTCTGTGACCCATATAAAATACAAAAGTTACACATGTGCCACTGGTCGGCTTACACTATTATACAAACATAAATACATGCAAAAAATAAAAAAAATATATCATAGTTGTGAAATGTAAATTAAATTTAGAATAAGTAGTACAAAAATTTCAATAAAATAAAATGAGAAATGTCAAAAAATTTATAAAAGAAAAACAATGTCAGGTTATAAACGATGTCAGATTATTAAATATTTCCGCATGTCAGAGGTAATAATACGTGCAGGCACTGACATGCAGCTGCAGCCATCTCCGCAAGAAAGGAGAATCCCACCGCTCGGACAACACGCTCAGGATCCCGTTCGAGCTGCCCCGACAGCGACGCAGCAGCGAAGCACTTCTTTTCCGGATTATTCCGTAGAAGTCATCGGTACCGGCCTCAGCGAACATCGCTGACGCACTACAAAACCGGGGCCGCCCCTACAGAATCCTGAACGCGTTGTTGTACTGGACACGAAGGGCGTTGTACGTCCGCTGAGTAAAGTTGGTCCACAGGCTGCACGTGTAAAAAGTCTGGCAGTATGACTTGAATAGAGTTATTTTCACCTGTGAAGAACAACGCGCAAACTTGCGAGCCAACATGTTGCACCGGACAGACAACGCCCTGCGCTCCCTCTCGATGTCCGCATTGTCCGATAGATCATCAGAGACCCAGTGACCCAGATACCTGAACCGATCTACTCTCTTCAAATTAGAACCGCAAAGAGTGACAGGAGGCGCTGTTACGTAGCTTTTTCTGTCTCTTAAAATACAGGTATACCCTAGTTTAAGAGGCAGGGTTCGTATATTGTCAACAGATATATACCACCTCTTAGCATAATAATTGTAGTAAATAAGTTTGTATATGGCATTTTAGTTTCTAGCTTGAGATCTGTATTCTACTTTCATCTGTACTTGGATTCAATAAATTATTCTTAAATTATTCTTTTAGTACCAGCTTTGAAGATCATGTATTCACTCTTTTTAGGGTTGTATCTGAGTCCATGGGCCTCTGCGTAGGTTTCAAAAACCCTCAAAAGCCTCCGCAACGCAGAAAGGTACGGGCTCAGCAACACCATGTCATCCGCGTAACTTATGTTATTTATACATACTCCATCAACGGAACAACCGACCTTAGTGCTGCTGAGCTCTTCAATCAATTTGTTCATATACAGGTTGAAAAGGCGCGGCGAGGTTAGTCCCCCTGCCTCACACCACAGTCCAACCTGTACATGTCTGAATGCGACCCTGCCCATCTGACACTATTTTGCTGGTGACTATACCAATACTCACATAATGATACAATGTCATGTGACACCTTCGTCTCGCATCGCAACTTACGCCATAACTTGTCATAATTAACAGTATCAAATGCTTTTGAAAGATTAAGTAGCAAGCATATACAGGCGTATTTCTATCTGTGTAGTACTGAACAGTTTGCTTGAGACAGAGGATAGCACTTTCAGTTGAAAGGCCAGGCCTAAAGCCAAACTGAGCATCGTTCAGAAGTATGAGCTTCTCCAACTGTTGGTCAAGCAAACTATCCAGCACCTTACTAATGACCGTTGCTAGCGAGATAGGTCTATAGTTTGAAATATCAGATGAATCACCAGTTTTATTTTTAACAATGGGAACTACGATAGTGTACATTAAGTCATCAGGCAAGTAACAGTGACTTACACATAAATTGTAAAACAAAGCAAGTACTCTAGGTAGATGTACACCCGCGTACTTCAGATGCTCGATGCTAAGCCCATCGTGCCCCGGAGACTTACCTCTAACCATCTTCTTTATGACAGCGGCCACATCTTTGGCAGAGAATCTAACGGCAACGTCCCCGGGGCGATCCTCAGCAGCGAGCACCCCCGACCCGGGCCCGAGCGGTGATTCGACCTTGAAATGGCGCTGAAAGGCACAGGCTATGTCCCGGGGCTCATGCGCTCCTCCGACACTCACAGGGCGGCTCGACACAGGATTTAAATTTATTGTGTTTTTCCAGAAATCGCTAAAGTTGTTATTTGCGTGATGTTCAGCAATAATATTCATTTTCATTTGTAGTTCATTATTTTGGCAATATTTCAATTTAGATTTAAATATTTTCCTAGATTCACACATATCTCGGTACACAGGTCCAGAACTAGGCTTACCGTTATTTATTCAAGTCTGAAAACAACGTCGCGCCCTCCTATGGGTGTCACTCACAAACTTATTCCAGCCTGGTACATGTCTATGCTTTATACGCCTAGATACATGTTTGTTACAGGTGCGCTTAGCCCTTAACCCTTAAATTACAAGTTAAAATATTGCAATAAATAAATAAATAAAACAGTTTTTCTTGCTGCTGTAAAATTTACTCAAATGGAGTTACGAACTCTGACTTTTTTAGACCGCCGATATTTATAAAAAATAAATTACTTTCTCAAATTAGGGTCGGCTACCGATGCAGATTGATATTAGGTGCTGAAAAATGTCTGTGTCGTGAGAGCATTTTTACAAACACCTAGAGACGGAACCACCATTTGTAGACCATACAAACATTTGTTTCGAAGCAGGAATCGATCCCGCAACACGCAGCACAGCAGCTAACCGCTCAACTGTGTCGCGCTAACCGTGTCGTCAAAAGCTTAAAGGCGTATTAAATTTTTTTCTTTATTCAATATCAACTCTAAAAAGTGTATTATTTTATTTCCAATCATTACGAGAGCAATTTGCGTGACGAGTATTATATATTAACTAGTATTTGCGTGTGCTTGTGAAAAAAGAAATTGGTATTTGCGTGTTGCGCGAGGTGCAAGCACCTCGCGTGCTTGTGAAAAAAACTAAAGCATTGCCCCTCTAAATCAAGTATTTGCGTGCTGCGCGAGGTGCAAGCACCTCGCGTGCTTGTGAAAAAAAAATGGGGGGGGTGATGGGGGGTTTAGTATTTGCGTGTTGCGCGAGGTGCAAGCACCTCGCGTGCTTGTGAAAAGAACTAAAGCATTGCCCCTCTAAATCAAGTATTTGCGTGTTGCGCGAGGTGCAAGCACCTCGCGAGCTTGTGAAAAAAAAAAAAAAAAAAAAAGAGGGGGGGGGGTGATGGGGGGGGGGGGTAGCACAAGTATTTCGACTAAAGCATTGCCCCTCTAAATGAATCTGAAAAAAAAAATGTTCCAAGTCTCTTAGATTCCGAGATCCGCCTAAAGGGAGGGGAGAAGGGGGGCGGGGGGGGGACTTTGAAAAATGGTTTTTACTTTACCGAGCCTCCTCTATACGAATCCGTAAAAAGAAAAAAATACGGGTCTCGTAGTTTCCGAGATACGATAAGGGGGGGGAGAAGGGGGGGGAAAAGGGGAGGTTTGGCACTTTTCCCGTAGGTTTGAGAGTTACTTGTTTACGAATCTGTCAAAATATACCCACCTCCCCATCCACCATCTGGGAGAACAATTATGTCAATGAGTGAGTCAGTGAGTGGTAATCTAGCTTTATATAATATAACTAGTATTTGCGTGTTGCGCGAGGTGCAAGCACCTCGCGTGCTTTTTATTAAAAAAAAAAATGGGGGGGTGATGGGGGGGGGTTTAGTATTTGGGTGTTGCGCGAGGTGCAAGCACCTCGCGAGCTTGTGAAAAAAAAAAAAAAAAAGAGGGGGGGGGGGGTTGCACAAGTATTTCGACTAAAGCATTGCCCCTCTAAATGAATCTGAAAAAAAAAAATGTTCCAAGTCTCTTAGATTCCGAGATCCGCCTAAAGGGGGGGAGAAGGGGGGCGGGGGGGGGGACTTTGAAAAATGGTTTTTACTTTACCGAGCCTCCTCTATACGAATCCGTAAAAAGAAAAAATACGAGTCTCGTAGTTTCCGAGATACGATAGGGGGGGGGGGAGAAGGGGGGGGAAAAGGGGAGGTTTGGCACTTTTCCCGTAGGTTTGAGAGTTACTTGTTTACGAATCTGTCAAAATATACCCACCTCCCCATCCACCATCTGGGAGAACAATTATGTCAATGAGTGAGTCAGTGAGTGGTAATCTAGCTTTATATAATATAACTAGTATTTGCGTGTTGCGCGAGGTGCAAGCACCTCGCGTGCTTGTGAAAAAAACTAAAGCATTGCCCCTCTAAATCAAGTATTTGCGTGTTGCGCGAGGTGCAAGCACCTCGCGTGCTTGTGAAAAAACTAAAGCATTGCCCCTCTAAATCAAGTATTTGCGTGTTGCGCGAGGTGCAAGCACCTCGCGTGCTTGTGAAAAGAAAAAAAGTGGGGGGGGTAATGGGGGGGTGTTGCAGAAGTATTTCGACTAAAGCATTGCCCCTCTAAATGAATCTGAAAAAAAAAATGTTCCAAGTCTCTTAGATTCCGAGATCCGCCTAAAGGGGGGGAGAAGGGGGGCGGGGGGGGGACTTTGAAAAATGGTTTTTACTTTACCGAGCCTCCTCTATACGAATCCGTAAAAAACAAAAAATACGGGTCTCGTAGTTTCCGAGATACGATAGAGGGGGGGGAGAAGGGGGGGGGAAAGGGGAGGTTTGGCACTTTTCCCGTAGGTTTGAGAGTTACTTGTTTACGAATCTGTCAAAATATACCCACCTCCCCATCCACCATCTGGGAGAACAATTATGTCAATGAGTGAGTCAGTCAGTCAGTGAGTGGTAATTTAGCTTTATATAATATAATGAAATCGGTAGAGCGAATCGATAGAATTTGCAGTAAAGCATCATGGAAATCAGTCGACAGTCCCCCGAAAAATTCTCGAACTTTAAAAATACCAATAAATGTTAATTAAAAGACTTCTTCATAATTAACAATTATGTCACTATCGTTTACAACGTTAACACTTGTTAATTAGTCAAGATCAAACCCACAAACGAAAGAAAACAACAAAAGTAATACGAACAACCAAGTTAACTAAGTTAAGTTTTTAGTTCTTAATTTCATTCATTGTTCAATTAGTCAATCAATCCTTTTATTGGTCAATGTAGATATTACAATAGATGTTAATAGCTTAATGTATTATACAAGTACCACCACATTATACCCAAAATCATGATGAATTATTAAAAATAAAATTACAATAATTATGTACATTAGAAAGTCTATAGTCATCCAAAAATAAAAGTAAAAAATTATATAAAAAACTCGTCAAATTTCAAATAAAAAATCCAATTTAAATAATAAAATAAGAAAAAAACCAGTCAAATTCCAAATAAAATAAAAAAATTAATACGCCAAAATAGTCAGATCAGATTCACATCTGTGTATAAAATAATTTTTTATGGTTTATTTTTTGTCTGTCAAAAATTAAGACTCGCTTTAATTACAAAAAAATAGGCATCTCCTTGTTTGTAATTAAAGCGAGTCTTAATTTTTAATTCCGAAACGGAGAGGCGGCAAATTCTGAAACACAGGCGCCTATGTCGGCGGTGAATACTATTGTTTAATTTATTTGTGACAATTTTCTAGATTTAACAAACAAATTTCCAGATTGATTATCTAGTTCTTGGTGGCATTAACACAAGATATTTTTCAGAACTAGTTTGGTATGGGTTTCCGCAAAGTAACTCCTGATTCCATTCCATATATAACAACTCCAACTAAGCCATACATAATATTTTGTCACAAAATCTCCAACCCTTTGTTCGGCGACCAGGTATAACGAGTCTGGCAGGTGTGTCGAGATTGACGCAATATTTAATTAGAGCACTTCACGCTCCGAGTCCCTTCGGGCTTCAAAGGGCTCGAAATTCGCGTTCACCTAGAGTTATTGTAATGTTGCGCACTTATGCGCAAGTGCTGTATGTCACGCGACGCTTCGTTGGAGGTACAGACCGAGGAACCAGGGTGTCATGGATAAGGTTACTTTTATGTTTTTTTTTTAACCAACCATTTTTAAAGACTACAACTAATACTTGTTTACTGGCACGTTTTTGTGCCGCTGGAGCTCTAGAGGTTAAGCTATTGTGATTCCGGGGGTTGCGGGAATGTTCTAACGAGACACCGCGGCCTCGGAACGCAAGGGCAGCTGAAGGAACAGAGTGGGTTATTAGTCAGTAGAAGTCTGACACTCCCTTTCGCTCCACTCAGAACGAGAAAAGTCATTCGATGAATTTCTCACCCCAAAAAACAGCTATTGTGTTTGAAAATAAGTAAAATATACGTACATTAGTATAGAAGTTCGTGGCTTAATAAAACAACCGATTTTCAAAGCTAAGCATCGTTTGCCGAGTTTAATCCGTGGATGGGTAATCATCTTACATTATTTAAATTCCTCCAAAGCCCGTAAATCCCAGCAATCATTTTTTCACGCGTATACCCCGATCTCGTGGGAATTCCGGGATAGAAAACAGCCTATGTATTATTTTAGGATTCCAGCTATTTACATACCAACTTTCATTTAGACCCGTTCAGTAGATTTTACGTGTAAGAGTAATATACATACATCCATCCATTCATCGTAACAAACTTTTACATTTATTAGTAGGGTTAATATGAGTAGGATAAAAGTGAATCATACCTACACTTGGATAGAATCGAGACTCGATGTCCATAATGATGAACTACATATTTACTAGATTGGACGAAACTCATGGTACGCGCATCTTTTTTAGGGTTTCGTAGCCGAATAGCAAAACACGGAACCCTTATAGTTTCGTCATGTCTGTCTGTCCGTCCGTCCGTATGTCACAGCCATTTTATTCTGAAACTATTAGTACTACACATTTGAAACTTGGAAGGTATAAGTATTCTGTTTACCGCTTTAAGATTTTTAGACAAAAATAAAAAATATATATAATATTAAGGGGTCTCCCCATATATGGAACTGAAACTAAAAATATATTTTTTTAACGTGTGTGGTGTGTGGACATTGAGGTTTGTAAAACTATTTTTTCCTTAAGTCAATCGTTTAAAAGATTATATGCTTCCAAAGTGGTAAAATGCTCCCCCCCTTTTGTAATAAAAAAGTGACAAATCTAAAAAAAATATAATGTTGGTCTTAATAAAAACTTCCAACGAAAATTAGTTTGAACTACACACATCAAAAGTGTCTAGGGATCAACATATATTTCTGCAATAACTTTTCTCCTGATTGATATTAATTACAATTTTCTTTAAGGATTCATCAAATAAAGTGTTTTCGTTTGTCACAGTAACGATAAACCAAGTCACCTTTGCATTAATAAAGAAATTTGCCATTTTCCTAATAAAGGGATTTTTGACATTTGAACCACTAACATTAAAGTTCGAAAAAAAGACTGAAATAACAGTTTTCTTTAAAATTTTATTGGGTAACTTAAACAATTAATAATCCGTGTTTCTACCGCGAACACTAACAACACAAGAACATCGGTTTGGCATACTCAAAATGAGTTCATCCAAATCACGCTGTGGAATGGCCGCCCATGTTCGTTGCAACAACAAAAAAACTTTTTTGCAAAAAAATAAAACCGACTTCCATATCAAAACACTACAAAGCCAAAAATAATTTTAATTTCGGTAGTCGGTGTTATTGGTTTTGTATTTGCTTTTTTTCACACCGCCTCCCGAAATTAAAATTATTTTTGGCTTTGTAGTGTTTTGATATGGAAGTCGGTTTTATTTTTTTGCAAAAAAGTTTTTATTTTCGCGCTTTTTAGTGGGTCAATTTGTAATTAATCTAGTTATAAAAGCCAAAATGTCAACTACAAAAAAACTAAAAACGCGCGAACAAAAAACACAATATAGGGTAACCGAAAAGATCATCAATGTAAATATTTTTTTAGACTTTTGTTAATTTTTCAGAAACGGCTTCTTCGATGTCGATAAAATTTTCATGGGACCATTTGGAAAGTATACCCTTACCAACAAAAAAAGAATTTTTCAAATCGGTTGGCGAGCGACGGAGCTATGCCCGAACAAACATAAAAAAAAAACAAACAAACATCCGAATTGAGAACCTCCTCCTTTTTCAGAAGTCGGTTAAAAAGGCCTTCTTGCGACTGGATACCCTCCATATTCGGCAGAGCTCTTCTCTGTAGCATATCCCATGCATGCTCAATCGGGTTCAAGTCTGGCGACTGAGCAGGCCAGAGCAGGACATTGATGTTAGCTGCGGCGAGAGTCTGTCTTACAACTCTTGCGGTGTGCGGTCGTGCATTATCATGCATTAACTGAAATAAGGGACCGATTTGCACTTGTAGAGGAACGATGACGTCAGATACAATCGTCTCAGCATAAATTTGAGCGTTGAGGTTGCCTCTGATCCAAATCAACTCAGTTCTTCCGCCGATCCAAATACCCGCCCATACCATGATGGTTCCACCACTATAAGGATGGACTTCCTGGCAGGATTTTAATCGCTGTTGGCGTCCAGGGGTTCTCCAGTGTCGTATACGTCTTGTATCCGGTCTCATACCAAAACGAGACTCATCAGAAAAGCACACGAAACGCCATTGTTCTTCTGCCCAATTTCTGTGTTCAAGAGCCCATTGATATCGAATCCTACGATTGTGCATTGCTATAGGTGGTACCCGTAGCGGTCTTCGGGAATGAAGGTTCACTTCATGCAAGCGGTTTCTGACTGTTTGGTCGCTAATTAAGTTCCCTGAAGAGTGATGAAGCCTCACGGCTAACATCATGGCGGTTATTGTTGGAGCTCTTCGAGTTAAGATTTGAATGTATCGGTCTTGTCTCCGTGTGGTGCAGCGATACCGTCCTCCATGGCGCTCAGCCACGGTACCAGTGCTTCGGTAACGTGTCCAAAGTCGACTGATAACACTCTGACTTGTATTCAGAGCTAAAGCCACAGTACGTTGCCGGGAACCAGCTTCTATCATTCCCACGGCTCTGAGCATTTCTTCCCTGCTTAAATGACGTCGCCGCTCCATAATAACGTTGGTTTTAATCAGTAGTAGGGAAACAGTAGCACTAATAATGTCTTCAATGCGTTGTATGTTTTTATAGGGAAAATATTGACAGCTGATTTTCATCTTTTACTCGAATTTGATTAACAGTTCCTGTTTCAAATTATGAAATGCACCAAAAAGGATCCATATAAATTTATAAAATCATTAATTTATTACAAAGCCACATCTCAATCTCAAGAAATCCGCATAAAAATGCTTGATCCCTAGACACTTTTGATGTGTGTATATAGAGTTAGTAGCTTCTGAGATATAGTACATTTTACAAACCCGCAAATATAACTTTGTATTTCATACGAACACTAAGAAACACAAAGTTATTTGGCGTTACTACGGAACCCTTCATGGGCGAGTCTGACTCGCAATTGGCCAATTTTTGTTTTAAATAGCGTGCCTATAATGTGTTTAGAATTCACATTAATGCCTTGATCACACGTACCGAGCAAACGGGCGAGACATTAAAATGTTTCTCGGCCGAGACAGTGATAGCGAGTAGTTTTTCACTTGTTGTTCACACATCATTTGAAATTAGTACAGTCAGTTCAGTTCTAATGAGACTACAATTCGGACACGATGGATCGTAAAAAGATTTGAACGAAACGAAGTGACAACAATCATGTCGGCCGAGTGGGGAGACACGGAGACAGTGCACGTTCAGACCTGCCGAGTGAGCGAGAGAGAGAGTGCAGGGAAGCGGGAGCGTGGACACTCGGCCTAGTATGTAGAACGGGAGCCGAGCTACTGTCTCGCCACTTTGTTCGGCCGAGCACTCGGCGCCATGTTTGTACCTACGGAGTACTCGGCCGAGAGCACTGTCTCGCCCGTTTGCTCGGTACGTGTGATCAAGGCATACTAGCAATATTGTTAACCCTCCCTCCCTCCAACTACGATAGATATGCTTGTATCTGAGAGTGAGCTTACGGCAATAGTGTACTGGGGGTTCGAACCCACGACCTCTCGAGCACAAGTCCGACACCTTAGCCATTACGCTACCGACACTATTATTATTGTTTTAATTTGGAACAACATAGGAACCATTTTTGTTAGTACACACCTTAAATACTACAACTTATACACTAGGGTTAGTAACACATACAAATACAAAATAAACATTATTGGGTCATGTACTTACGAGGCATTTCATGCGGACAATGATTCCTCATGAGATGCCTCAGCACAGGAGCTCTCGGGTCCTCAGCCAAGGTTTTCAGGATGCTATTGCCACTCCCCCGCATCCTCGTCTCCAGCGATGCCACCTTTTTCCTGATGATAGCATGGAAACCATCTGTACGTAATCGGGCAAACATCCCCGAGGCACTACAGGAACGAGGGAGTTGTAACATCATCCTGAAAAACATCGACGACGAGTTGCAAGTCTATCGGTTTTCTATCGGTTACATTTCGGGGAGTGTGCGATGGAATTACACAATCTAATTCCACCAAGCCCGTTCCATCATCGGACTACGAGACAAACGGCGAAGCGCCATCGTTACATGGTGGATATCCCACCCATACGCACAAAACGCGTTTGGAATACCTTCATTATGCGTACGGCTAAGGAGTGGAATTCCCTGCCGGAGTCTGTGTTTCCCGATGGCTATAACCTAGGAGTCTTTAAGTCAAGAGTGAATAGGTTACTTTTAGGTAAGCGTGCTCCATCTTCGACCACATCGTCACTTACCATCAGGTGAGATGGTGGTCAAACGCGAACCTATTTTAAATAAAAAAAAAAAAGCATTGTTATATTGGACGCGCAAGGCATTTAGCGCCCCCGGTGAACAGTTGAACCACAGACTTTCTTCTTCTATTACCTTTTGTTCGGTTTTTTCTTCAAAGGTTTCAAATTACATTGTGAGTACGTATAACGTACAACATCTTTACGGTACTTAAATATTTGTAAGTTTTTTATAAACTAGCTTATGGCCGCAGCTTTGCACGTATGTATAGGTTTTTCTAGTCTTCACACTAGAAAATAAATCAATTCGTTGTAATAAAGGAAAACAAACAAACACTCCTTGGCAAGTATATTATTATGATCCCACATGAATCCTAGCTAACGTATTTAATGACAATATTATGCATTGTTGTCATTTGCTCTTAATGTGTTGGCATACATTTGCGAAAACGAGCAACGCAAATAATACAATATTTTACATATACACATTAAGTATACAGTTAAACGCTAAATGTTCGCGCATTTAAGGTGAACGCAGACTTGGCCGCACCGCAGTCTTCGCAGTCCCCGCAGTCATTGCTTTTTGTTAATGGCCTCGCACATGTATCCGCACCGCAGTCACTGCAGTCGTTCGCGCCGCCGCACGCATCGCACTTGATTTCTTTCATTTTCAATTGCGCACGCACAATGCACATCCTCCAGCTCTGGTTCGGCTCGCACCGTGGATGCGAATGACGTCATCTGCGCCGCGCTCTGTGTGACCAGATTAAATTTTACAAAAAAACCGAAGCTCGTTAAAAAAATACTGAAATATACCAACTTGCACAGGGAAAATATATCTATAAAAAAACTGATTTTCAAAACATATTTTTATTTATTAATCATCATCATCATCGCAACAAATATTAGAATTATATTTTAACATTCTGTTTGATGGGTTAAAATTCACACAGCCTCCTTCATCTTTTATATCTTGTTTGGTTTTTAAAATTGCAGATACATTTTTGTTTATGAATCTGTTTCTTTGTTCCGTTTTTATTAAATTAATATGTGAAAACATGCGCTCGCATGCAGCATTCGACACTGGTATACATAACAGAGATTTACTGAAACTAGTTATATTCTTGTATTTTAATGTATCATCACTGTTAGAAATTTTTTCAACTTCCAACCAAAATTGTTCACAAGAAAGGGGTGAGCCAGTACTCGAAGATTGTAATAAATTACTTACTTCGCGATCAAGTTTAAGTGTTCTATATTCTTCGTCAATTATCTGCATTTGTTCTGGCTGTACTTCGTATGGGAAAGTTTCCATAACATTTCTTAATCTGCTAAATTCTTTATTCACGGCAGTATGTGGGTCAAGAAATTTCAGTTCTCGGAAAATTTGATCCTCAAAAGGCAAACGTGATTTCAACTGAGTGCTCAATTCAATTAAAAAAGATTGGCACTTTCTGAAAAAATCAGCAATTTGTTCTTTCATGTTTATATTTCCTCTATGTTTAATTAATTCTTGACCCACTTGAATCCAAATATTTCAAAGAAGGCAAATAATTCACACTAGATGTTGGGTCTAATGTAAATACGTTGTCCGTGCTTTTTATATAATTAGTTTTCATATAGCAACCCAAAATCGACAAGTACATAATAGAAGCATCATCGTATAATCTTTCAATGCACGGGTAGTCGCCTTGAAAAATTATATTTTTGTTTACAAGCGGCAAAATGTAGTCTAAAAAGTAAAAGTATAATTTGTTTATATCATTATTAAAAGAATGATACAAAAATTCTGATGACATAATGCGATCACTCAAATATTGGTCTTGAAAAAACAACTGCAGTGCTCTCCATGGCTCAATTATTCTATTAACACAAGCATGAAGCGATAGCCATCTTATATCATAATGACGCAGTAGTCTATGTTTTTCAGTGTCAGTGAAATTTTGGAACTCAACAAATACTCATTGACGCTTGCTGCTTTGAGAAAAATATCTATATACTTCTTTTACTATCTGTTCTAAATTTCTAGGTAGTATTTTGCAAGCATGACTAACACCTAATGCTGCAGAAGGACAAACACATTTTATGAATAAGCACTTTGGGTTCACTTCTTTAATTTTTGTAACAATGCCAGAGTGTTGACCAAACATCACATTCGTAGTATCAGCAGCGAACCCCATCACGTCTTTTATATCTAAACCTAACTCGGATAACTTTGATGACAAAGCATCAAATGAATGATCTGCAGTCTCACCACTTAAATCAACTAAATCAAGGAATTTGGTTTGTACTTTACATTTGGTTTCAGAGAAGTATTTGTTTACTATCGCCAACACTTTGATTGTGATCTGTAATTTCATCGATTACAATTGAATATACTGGTTTACCTGACGGAGATACAGTACGAAGTATATCTTCGATCATAACTTTTTCAAATTCGGGTCCAAAAACGTTATAGGTAATAGCTGCTGCTTTGGTTCTCTTGCAGGAAAATTCTTTTGCAATTTCGGAGTCAGGAAAACATTTCACTAGAACATCACTAAGATGGTCCATAGCTCTAAAAGAGATGTTGTGTTCTGAAAGAAAACCGCATAAACGCAGCTCCGCTTTCTTGGCTTCGTCTTTCAGTGGTGCCTTTTTGAAAAATGTGTCAACCTGGAAACAAGTAATAACATAAATTATACATTATGATTATACACTCAATAAAGTACCTCCGAACTTCTCGACTTTAGGTACAGTGATTCTAATTTTACTAAAAACTAAAAACAAGTTAAGCTTACCTTTGACTGTCCTTTATATTTGTTCAAGTTCGATTTATGCTTTTCAGTATTTGCATGTTGCTTTATAGATGCTAATCTACTTTGGAGTTTCGCACTGCACGCTTTACAAAACGCAGCGTACTCTTCATCTTTATAACGTGAAAGCCACGAAGAAAACTCCGGAATTTGTTCCCATTTAGCCAAATAACTTTGCTGAAAACTAGACATGTTTTCTGGATTTTGAATTGCATATTTATATATGTATTTATATTACGACGAACACGTACAATATAAACTTAGGGAAAATCCCGAATTATTGAAACTTTCAATAATTCGGGAATTTCCCTAAGTTTCCATTTGAAAGTTTGAAACCAAACCTTCAAAGATTAAGCCAAGTGCAGAACAGAAAGTCATTTTGTGACTAGATGATTCGATACTATTTGTAATTCTAGGGGGCCCACCTGTCATGTCCTATCTGTAACTTACTGATCTTTGCCCCAAAATGAAATATAGATTAAATCCGGAAATTCCCCTGAACATCAATGTACGCAGTTTTTTTTAAATAATTTTATGACATGGCTATGGTATTGCCATAACTTTTTTCCAAAATATACCCAAAAATACTGGCTTCCGCCAATATACCTTTAAAAATACTGATTCTTGGAAAACTTACCAAAATATACTCAAAAAGTATTAAAATACTGATTCCGGTCACACTGGCCGCGCTAGCCGCGGCGTCCGCTGCGTGCGGGTGGTTACTGACGACATCGGCTGCGGCTTGGGGAGTTCGGTCGTTTCAGAGACTGCGGCGACTACGACGCGGGTGGGTGTGCGAGGTTGCATAGAATTTCATAAAAAGAATTCGAATGCGAAGACTGCGGCGCGTGCGGTGCGGCCAAGTCTGCGTTCACCTTTAGTCTGTATACTTTGTAAGGACGCAAGGATCTCTTGACAAAATATTAACAGCACAATGGATTAAAATTCAAGGTTAAGCAACGCTAGCTGAGGTCGGGTCATAGATACGTAACCATCTTACCAATTAATTTTTGTAACTTTAACATAGCTGTTTTACGTTCTGACAATGTAGCTTTCTTTTGGTGAAATATTTTTTGAAATCAGTTCAGTAGTTTTAGTGTATCCATTACAAAGAAAGAAAAAATACGAATCTTTACGTTAGTGTGCTGTTAGTTCTCGTACCGCATTAAAAAGATCTATCATAAAGAGCCCTATGTATATGCGCATTTTCTCAATCAAGAACAATTGAATATTTAAGTAGGTACGTAAAACATTCGTATCTTACTGTGCAGAAATGAAGCTCTACCGCTGAATAATAAAGAAGGTCTCTCTCCACTCCCTGAAATAAGAAAACTGTGTCATTTTTTGACAAACCACTAGTATTGCGTTTGCTAGCATTGCACAATGGTTTCTTTAGGCAAAGCGGGGCTGAGCTCACAATGGGACGGAAAAAAAAAGCGAGGCCACCGAGAAGATTAATTTCAGACTCTATTATTATAATAACTATACTGTTAAATAATATAAGGCTTTTAACAAAATGGCCATAAAATGAGGAGCAAATTAAATTACTCGCTAGAATTAACGCTAATTTTCAAATGAATGGTGACCATTTTAGTCAGACTAAAATTTCAACTACGTTAACTTGTATATGCTGCTACACGACTTTACATATATTATTTTCCGCTTGACACTAAGATTTTCTACCTCGTTGGTAAAAAAAATAATCCCAAGAAACGACCTCCGTAATAAGCCACACAGCATAAAAAACGATAGTGCAAAAGTTTGGCGCACTGATATATGTTTTGCTAAAGCTTCGATAATTTTTTGCTCTGTGTCCCCTTGTTTTTAACAAGGTAAGAAGAAATCCTGGGTAGGTTCGGGGACGGAAAAGAGGGAAATCTTTTTGAATAATGTCTCCACGTGTTAGGATCCAAGCGGGACATTTTGACGTGGTGTCAGCTTTGAGAAGAAATATTAGCGCTAAATTTATTTGTATGTGTGATATCCGAGACTCACCTTTTGCATAGTAAAGTGTTTTACCATTTGTTCTAACATTTTTATACTGATTTGGGTGCGAGAGGGAACAGTGAGCCTTTTGTCATTTGGGAGGACGTAAAGGTCAGTTGGGAGAGGTCAGCCCTTCGGACGGGATAGACATCGGTTCGTTTGTAGGTATTTGTGAACTGTTAACCCGTTTTATCTGTATGAGTAAGTTTTGTGGCTCAAGTTATGTGTTGGATTGTGATACTCTCAAGTAGGCTCTTGGTAAGTAAACATGCCTACAATTATACAGCGCCATGGAAATGCATGTTTGATTTCTGCCTGAGACCAAATAATGCTTGAATGTTATTGAGTATACGATATCGAGATTAATGTATGTAAAAGTAATTAAATGCAGAGGAAAATCTGCCTGTCATGCGAAATTAATGACTTTTTATAATACAACTACAAATTACCAAGATTGACAAGCATTTTTAATTAAAGCAATGTGGGTAAAATTCACTTTTCTTTTCTTTTTTTCATCTTGTTAACCCCTCCAACTAAGCTAAATATGCTTGTGTCTGGAGTGGGTTCACAGCAATAGTGGGTACAAATGGGTGGGGCTGGAACCCGCGATTTCTCGATCACAAGTCCGACTCCTTAGCCATTAGGTTATCGCTTCGAGTATACCTTACGTGACCACACGTCCCGCTTTTGGCGGGATTGTCCCGCTTTCAGACTGTCTGTCCCGCTGTCCCCAACGAGATCAAAAATGTCCCGCTTTTACAAACAAACCTTTATACACCTGCTTACATGCTTGTTTACATTAAAAAATCACTAACAATAAAATCACGCCGAAGACAGCAGCGTAGACGCAGGGTTGAGAGTCAGGAACAAGCGAGGGCGAACGACTGACGTGCGAGAACAAGATAAACGATAAATAAAGCGAACAAGTACATCGTGCAAACCAATACAAGACCATGAATACATTATACGTTATTAAATTAGTATAGCTTTACTGTTGTTTACGAAGACGGCAATGTATTTCGGCCTCATTCAACTCACTTTATCAACCGACGACAAAAAGAGGAGGTTATCAATTCGACGCGTATTTTTCAACCGACGACCAAAAGAGGAGGTTATCAATTCGACGCGTATATTTTTTTTTTTTTTTTTTTTTATGTATGATCATCGAGTACTCGAAGACGGCTGAGCCGATTTTGAAAATTCTTTTTTTGTTCGAATGGGTATACTTTGAAATTGGTACCATTATCACCAAAGTCAGGATCTGATGATGGGATCCTGGAGAAATCGAGGGAACTCTTCAAATATTATAGGCACACCTATGGCGTTTTGGGTATTTCTTAAAGTAACTTGTGCAGTTGCTCTCAAAAAGTACCATTTGAGGAAGTGGAACTGATGATGAAGACCACAGATGGCCGCCGAAACTACTCAATAATAAGTATTAAGTGGATTGCGATTCGATTACTTGAATATGGATGTTAAGCACTTTATGCTCGTCACAATGCATATGGTGATGTAGAGCTGATGGTGAAGTACCAGGAGAACTCCTCAACAATTAACGGCCCAGCATTGGGAAAAGCAATATTTTGTAAAAGGTTATAAGTAGTTGACATTTAGGCTCTTGTAACTAGGTAAATTAAAAATCATCCAACTAAAAAGAGTGAAAAAAAAAACTTTTTAACAAAAAATTAAACCGACTCCCAAAAAACACTGCAAAGTGAAAAATAACTTTAATTTCGGAAGTCGGTGCCAAAAACGAAAAAACAAAACTAAAGACACCGACTACCGAAATTAAAGTTATTTTTCACTTTGCAGTGTTTTTTGGGAGTCGGTTTAATATTTGTTAAAAAGTTTTTTTATAAATATTATTCAATATTTAATCAAGATTACTCGGCTTTTATGCCTAAAATTAATATTGACAGTAAAAAAATATAGTTTATTATCCAAATATAAAATATTTTTTCTCTAGATCAATTATTACTTTAATTATAATCGAAATTAGAATTGAGACTTACGACATTTAGTTTCGTATCCAAACATGGTGAACGAGCACACGCGATATTCAACTTTATTACTGCTCCATTAGCGTTTAGCACACAACGGACTAACCGGGGGTGCATGGGGTGCATGGGGAAGGTGCACGTGCATGCGTGAAAATGATTTTAGAGTGCCTAGTCTTAAGCTACAGTTTTATAGAATTGTCTAGCTGGGTGACATTCCGCTGTGAAGTACGCTAGCAAGTTCTAATAACTACCCATTCTTGAAGAAATATAGCAGGCCTATTCCCAATTAGCTTTTGTGGAGGATAGATACCTAAAATTTATGTAAAAATATACTAAATTAGATCTTTTTTTTTTCTCTTTTATGGTTGGACTAACAGTCGCGCGGCGCTTAACTGCCATGGACTTTATCACAATAAAAACATAACCTGATACCAATATAACAAAGCAGAAAAGATTATTTGTTTAAACGCGCTTATCTCCGAAAGTGCTTGACGTATTTGGATAAAATTTTCTATGGAAGTAGCGTGATGCTTGAGAAAGGTTATAAGCTACTTTTCATCCAACTGTAAAAGAAGGAGGTTATGTTTTTACCGTGATATAGTCTGCGGCATCGAAGGCCCGCGTGACTGTTAGTGTTAGTATTGACTGCCTGTCAATTATACAGGGTGGCAGAAACATCGACGCGCAACCGCTTATCAAGGATTCAGTACATGATTCTTGCATTGAAATTTTTCGTCAGCTTTTTCTTAATTTAATAAAATTCAAGAATAAGCCAGCGCAAAAAAAATTAGTAAATTCACTTGTTTTACTTAAAACAGCAATGTAAATAAAACTAACGAAAGGGTTACCTGATCAACTGTGTTGACCTCGCAAAGCAGCTGATCAGGTAGCCCTTTCGAGATTTATTTGCATTCCTATTTTAAGTAAAACAGGTGAATTTTATTTTTTAATTAAAATCTCATTAGGTTAGATGGAAACAATGATTTTATACAGTTTCCACGAAAATTCATTCAAAATTTCAATTTCAATCAAAATTTCAACGCCAGGGTCCAGAATACTGAATCCATGGTAAGCGGTTGTGCGTCGATGTTCCTGCCACCCTGTAATTTTCAGTGCGCAGTCTATGAAGCCAGCCTAACGTGTACTGTATTTCCTAAGTGCGCCGTTTCGTTGTAAATTTGTCGCCCCGCTCCGAAGTCTCAGGAACAATTTGTGCTAATTACATGGAAACAAAGCCACGTTCCGTACTGAATAATGAATTTTATGCACTTTTGTGTGGTTTATACTAAAGTGATGGATGTCTTCAATTTATAAGAACATGTAGGTTGATGAGGTGTTTTAGGATTAAAGTAGAGTTTGCGTGTGTGATCTCAGAGTTAGGTTTTTCATTCAAACGTACGGAACTCTACAGTACCATACAGTCATACACACAGTCAACGAATATTATGAATAGATTACCGCACTGTCTGGAAGTTTTAAAACCCACCCTTTTTCTTCAGTTGGCCTTTACTTTTCAGGGCCGTGGTACCTATCTTGTTAGAATATTTCTGCAACCCCAAAAAACAGACAATCAACTTAAACCTATCACTACCTCTATCCAGTGTCACTGAATAGGGCAGTCAAATCGCGCCGCGATTGTCTTGAGGAGGCTGTTGCCGCTGCTTCGTAAGTGCTGCAGCAGTGAGGCTGTTTTTTTACGGATTATATCCTGAAAGCCATTTGTATGTACTAAAGACATTATTTATTGATTAATTGTTGCTGTTTTTTTTTATTACGAATGAGCCCGCTCTTCTCGATCACACCTGATGGTAAGTGTAAGGTGAGGTCTACGATCGAACGATCGTTATGTAATCTTTCAACCAAAATTAGTTTGAATGAAATCGGGTCTGCAGTTTTTGAGATACAGCATATTTTCTAAAACCGCAAATATAACTTTGTAATTCATACAAAAACAAAGTTATTTAGCGTAGTTGTAAAAATGTAACTAAGCTAGTTTTAAGAAATTTTTAAGGTTTTTTTTTATTCGTCAAATAAATATATACAATACATATCATATTATGTTATTATAGTTACTACGGAACCCTTCATGGGCGAGTCTGACTCGCACTTGGCCAATTTTCTATAGCCTGCTGTATTACACTCTTGGGCAAAGTCCTCCCTTAGGCATATTATCCTCTTATTTACAGTATCTTCTACAATGTGGGCATTTAAATAAAGCTTTTAAATCTTTATTTCAATTATATTGTATTGTTATTGAATTATAATAATAGGTCTAATATATCGCCATTTAACACATTAACGCATGGAATACTGTAAAATTATTCATCAATTCCAGTGGTCACGGTTCTGCCATCTTTGCAATTCTTAAGTAGGCCATCTAGGTCGTCTCGCCATCTCCTTCCTGGTCTACCGCAGCCATGTGTTGCTGTCTCAAGGCACCAACCTCTTACGAGCCAATAACTTGTCTAGCATACGGCAGACATGTCTTGCCCAGTCCCATTTAAGTGGGGCAGTCTTTTGAGCCACATCAACGATTTCCGTTCTGCAGTGCAGTGTGGAGTTTAGAACGTGGACTGGTAATATACTGCGCTCCGTAATACGTTGACAAACCTTGAGTTTGGACTTTTGTATATACAAAAGACCAAAAACTAAGTTAAGTTCTGTCCCCAACAACTTCAGTTCATCCGTGGTCATGGCGCTTGCATCAGTGCAAAATATCGAAAACTCGAAACAATAAATACATATGGTAATTATATCCCATTTTAAATCCAGTAAAGTCCTAATGATACTGTTAGTGACCATGTTAGTTTAAAACTGATCTAATCTATGCTGATTTGTAAGTATTAAAAACATTAAAAATTTGAGTACAAATTATTAAGTGTAAGGGAATATCAAAAGCTATGATCCTGTCTTTTGTCCGGTCAGGAAGAACATTCGAGGTTGTTTTAGAAAATAAATTGCGTATTAGCCCGTTATATCTCAGAGCAGAGGAGGCCAAACTCGCCTTCTTTCCCAGCGTTAATAGCTTTGCTTATTTTGTTTTATTAATGGCTCATTGTTATTTTTTATATTTATTGGCAACCCATTAAAAACGGAACCCCGAAAATTGTCTCGAGAAATGATTTAAAGTACTAGGGTACCATACTGTAGTTACAGTATTAATTAACAAGAAGCAGTGTCATAGCAAGACGTTTGCACATGAACTGTTAAGAACATGGGACATAGATTACGGCACAGATAGGATATTGCTTGGCATAACTACTCTCAAACGTTCTCTATTCTGACGATGTCAACTACCACTGCCAAAGATCTGCTAATAGTAGATTGGATTAATATTGTTTTATTAAATTAAATTATCTTTTATTTCAGACTTTAGGTCCATTCGGGAAAATACAAACAAATCTTAGCCGATAATGTTAGTCTAGTTATCTATCAGAAACATGAAATGTATATGCATTAAATTTAGGTAATAAAAATAACATAATCAATTAATATAATAAAAAATCAAGTGGAATCAAGATCAAGAGCAATTTTTTTTAATCTTGGTAAAAAATATTTCAGGAGTAGGTATCAAATTTTCTTGGGTATTTTAGTCAAGGGTACAATCAGATGACATAGTGATCAAAGGGTGTGCCTTTATGACGTATGTATTTTTAAAATGTAATATATCAAAAATTAAAAATTCTCTGTGTGGCAATGCAAATAATAAAAAAAAAACTTATAAATAAATAAAAAATAAAAATGGAAATCATTTATTCTCAGACACAGTCCATAGATTAAAATGAATTTGATTAATTTAAATTAAAAATACAAAAATTAAAATTATACACGCAAAATCACAATAAATAGTTACTTATTCATTTGTAACGCCACCGAAATTTATTGAAAACACCTTTATTTTTCCTAGATTTTAACATCGATCGCCGCTAATATGACATTGCAACTTTAATTTGAACTTTCATCAAGTACTAGAATTAGCTTAAGTTAATGCTAATGGTCACTGCTACATTTATTTTTGCACCTTCTACATTTTCTAAATATATTACTCTATGAGAAGTGACGGTAAGAACAAGTTCTGCTTAGCAGTTAACGAGGCAACTTAAAGCTTACAGTTAAGACTTCACAAAGCCCCGCCATGCCTTGGATTGACTCAGCTGCCTTTTGAACAAGAATCACAAGAATTTTTGCTTTTGCGTGTTAGTTAAAGACTACCATTTTAAGCGATGTTATTAAGTTTTTCCAACAGGCACTTCCCAGTAGAAGCCCAAACTGGGAGGACATGGTTGGCTAAATGTGAGCGATTGGCTATCACCCCGCGTGTCACTGGTTTGGTTTAAAGATTCTTTATTTATTCTACAAGAATATTCATTGAATAAATAGATAACTAAGGTAGGCTTAGTGCAGTAACTGTTTTTTTACTTAAATAAAGTAGGTAGGTACGATATAAACATTATTGTTGTGAGTGCGACTAAGTCTTTTAACCGACTTCAAAAAAAGGAGGAGGTTCTCAGTTCGTCTTGAACTTTTTTTTTGTATGTTACCTCATATCTCGAAGACGGCTGGACCGATTTGAAAAATTCTTATTTAGTTTAAAAAGGTATACTTTCTAGTTGGTCTCATTGTCATCACGTTAGGATCTGATGATGGAATCATGGAAAAATCGAGGGAACTCTTCAAATATTGTAGGCACACCTATAGCGTTTTGGGTATTTCTCATAGTACCTTGTGCAGGTGCTCTCGAAAAGCACCATTTGGGGAAGTGGAACTGATGACAAAGAGCACAGATGGCCACCAAAACTACTCAGTAATAAGTATTTCGTGGATCACGATTCGATTACTTGAATATGGATATTAAGCACTTTATGGTCGTCACAATGCATATGGTGACGTAGAGCTGATGGTAAAGTACCAGAAGAACTTAAAAATTAACGACTCTGCATCGGGAAAAGCAATATTTTTTAAAAGGTGATAAGTAGTCGACATTTTGCCTTTTGTAACTAGATAAATTACAAACCGTCCCACTAAAAAGAGTGAAAAAAAAACATTTGCGAAAAATAAAAACGACTTCCATATCAAAACTCTACAAAGCTAAAAATATCTTTAATTTCGGAAGGCGGTGTGAAAAAAAAAGAAAATATAAAACCTATAACACCGACTACCGAAATTAAAGTTATTTTTGGCTTTGTAGAGTTTTGATATGGAAGTCGGTTTTATGTTTAGCAAAAAAAAAATTTTATAAATCTCTCGTTGGTGAAGTGGTTGAGAGAACGACTACTGAGCATACGAAAACAAAAATATTTATTTCTTCAGAACATTGTAAGCATACATGAATTGGGCCAGCCGCAGTAAGTGACACAAGTACGTACTTGTGTGGGGGGTATGAGTTCTCGGATTCAATTCCCGGGGTGGGCGAAGAGTTCTAGTGGTGTTTTCAATGGAAAATTTCTCATAAGTAGCCTGGAGTATGAACGTTGGCGGTATGACAACACCGTGACTCAAAAGCACATTACTCCGTGGATCAAGTGTAGCACTTCGTCAGTAAACACACCGGGGAATATAAAATAATGTTCTTTTTTTTTATGAGCTTGCTATTGTCTCCAATCACGTTAGATGAGGTCTATGATGGAATGTACGAGCCCATAAGATTCCGGTTCACTCTAGCTTTAAAGGCTAAAGGGAAAAGAGAAGCCGGCAGAGAGTTCCACACACCTTGGCTGTGTGAACAATAAATGTTGAGGCGAAGCGCTCAGTACGACTTGACGGTATATCAAGCGTGTCTTTTACTGCAAAAACAACAATTTCCAACCGGCTCCATTTTTCCGTTTAACCGTGCCAATAACCGATTGCATCGAGCTTCGTTAATTATGACATTGCGTACTTTAAATTTTAACGAAGATTTAATTTGATTTGTGTAGTCGTTAATTAGTCCTTAGTTAGAAGGTTCTGAATTTAGAAAATAAGTAGACACCTTGAAAACAGATAAACATGTATTTTATATATCACTTATTTTAATACAAAGACACGGTCTATGACGTATGTCTATATACGGTGTATACGCGGGTCTATACTGTGGCCTATGGGTAGCGACTGAATTCATTAGGAGTGGTTGGCCGTGAGAGCTCTAAAGGAGCTAGCTCAGCAAAATACAATGTGTCGCCACAATAACCCCCTCCTTTAAAAAAAAAAAACAAAAAATATTTTTTTTATTAACAAACCAAAGTTAGAGTCGCTATAAATTTACACAAAATTAAATACAATTATACAAATTGCAATGCCACACTAGCAAATGTTGTATGCTGTTTGTTTATTACATTTAATAATGTTTATTATATTAATTAAATAATGAATAACATTATAATCATTTAATACAGATACACTATGGTTATGTAAAGTATTAACAATAAAATGTAAATGTTGTGTTACATCAGCATTTGTTATACAATTAAACAACTTGTTTCGCAAGTACGATTGTACAAAAATTACTTAAACATATTGAAATTACACATTATTAAAAGTTAATGAAAATAATACATTTGTGTTTAATTTACAAACGTAATACTTTTAGTATACTAAATACTTGATCAGCACTGGACATAGTATCACATTAATATAAGATAATAATAAAACTTTTTAACAAATAAAAACTTTTTACCAAAAAATTAAACTGACTCCCAAAAAACACTGCAAAGTGAAAAATAACTTTAATTTCGGTAGTCGGTGTCTTTAGTTTTGTATTTTCGTTTTTAGCACCGACTTCCGAAATTAAAGTTATTTTTCACTTTGCAGTGTTTTTTGGGAGTCGGTTTAATATTTTTTGGTAAAAAGTTTTTTTGGGAGTCGGTTTAATTTTTTGGTAAAAAGTTTTTTTATCAATGTGCATGTATTTATTTAGAAATTTACCGAATACTTACTAATCCTAACTCCCTATTATATTATAAATACAAAAGTATCTCAGTCAATTATTTCACGAATTCACGCCTAAGCGAAAATTCGTAAAACATTCGTGAGACCGTTGAACTGATTTTGCTGTAGTAATATAGTTTTTTGTCGCGACATTATTCAAGTATAAATTTTATTATTAGGGTAATTTGGTGTAATGCCAGTGAGGGTAAGATACCACAATTGTCTGTTTAAAGTCACATCTAAACCATCATTTGTATTTAGCTCTTAAATATGGCATCTTAAACCGACTTAACCTATATTTATATTTTTATTTATACATATTTAAACAAAATTGCGTAGGCGTCCTTCTTTGACACGAAAAAAAAGTGGTCACGTTACGTATACCCTAAAAAAGCAAATTAAGCATAATGAATACCCTACTTAAGTTACTGTGACATGCACCACATTTTTGTAAACCCATTATTATTTTCGAAAGGAAAATCATCAAATATCTCCTTACCCTCTGGGTGTAGAGAAAGTGAGTGTTCGCCTTTTATAGATTAAAAACAGACCTTGTTCCTTCAGTTGGCTTTGCATTCCGGGGCCGCAGTATCGCTTCAGAAGATTCCTGAATTCTCAGCAGGTAAGTATATCAGAAAGCAAACATTTAATTTAATTTAAAGTAATTTAGTGCTGTATACTTTTTGTGGCGCGCGTGGAACACGATGACTTGGGATTTGTAAACGCACTCAGCATAATGCTGTTACTACAAAGACCCAAACATCGAACTAAAAACGAAACTACGTAAGAGTACCCATTTAAGTACACGGCAATTCCAGTACTCATTTAAATATTAATAATTATTCAATTAATATTATTTGCCACACTTACTCACTTGTACTTCATATTTTCTTTCTTTTACAAAATAATGCACTATCTTATATGTTTGGCATCCGACATGTTTATTCTCAGTGTCTTTTCCTACCATTTTCTAGTGGAAATCCGTCAGCCTGAGGGGTAAATCCGTAAGAAGCTCGACCATTACTCAGGTAAGTGTAAGTTCTTGTGCACGTTGGGAGTGCATGTAGATTTGTCACTCTGACACGCTTTATATTGCAACGGAAATTTTTACTAGACTCTCGAGGAACCCTAGATATTTTACTTCGAGGAGATTATTCTCACATACATACAGTATGTTAACTGTACGCATTCATAAATAAATTGCGACGTTGCCGTCTTTTAAGTACGCGTGTACAGAGTGCTTCTTTTACGTATCAATTTAACATTTTTAGTGAATATTTTAATATAAAAAAAAAAATACATTTTGTTTTCGAATGGTAATTTTAGCATGTATGGATGCTATACTATTGCGGGTTACGGGAACACCCTCTGTTAGTTAACATACTGTATATATATCACTGTAAAATGGTGAAAAGGATTATAATAATATATCTCGCGAGATTATAATCTATCGATAAATTGTGATATGTGCCCATGCTGCTTGCAAATCAACGCATTATTTTACAATAGATTATAATTTATCGAGCTGAAACCGTTTGATTATAATCTGTCGCTCGTAAAATTGACAACTGTCCAAAGGCTGTCCCTGATTAATAAGTTTTGCTGTAGGATTGATTTTGATGTCGCCTTTAGATGTTTGATAAAGCACGATTGTTTAAAAGTAATTTATTCACGGTTGACTTCAAATCCGCCAGGTGGTAGCTATCAGGAAATATACAGTCAGGCAGGAAATTACATTCTACACAAAGACGTATTTCTTAAACATTTTCTGGGTAACGGTGGAATGTGTTGCCGTACGTCTTGTAGTCCGCTGATGGCTCGGGCTATGTGGAATGAATTCCTACGCACATTTTCTGAAGTGTTACCTACATACACCCGACAAGTTAGCAATTTAGCGCCGTTGTTTAAAGCTTTGAGAACGTTAGATATATTTTGCTGTGGAATAAGGTTTGAAAATTCAGGACTTATCATTTTATTAGAACACCACTTCTATTACAGTGTATAGGCCTTTTCCAAGCTTCGCCACATTTGTCTTCATCGGTCATCGTGATTCATGACAAGTATCAAATAGGAGCACAATTTATTCGAGAGAACTCTTTTTAGGTTTAGGTAGCCGAATAGAAAAATACGGAACCCTTATAGATTCGTCATGTCTGTTCGTTTGTCCGTCCGTATGTCTAAGTAATTTTATTTTGAAACTATTAGGACTACCCAACTAGCACAAATGGGCTGCATTAGGGCTTTTGAGCGTATCCGATTATTACTTATGGTAATAGACGTAAGCGCTAGAGCGTCTACTGCAGACTTAAAGCAGCCGCTTTAGCGCTATTTGGTCGCCATTTTATGCAACCTAAAGTTCCATTTAACCTGCACAACGGATGCATAAAGGTTCCTTAATAGCTATAACGATTTATTAACGCTATACTAAAGCTCTCATAGCGCTACTTTTGAATGATTTTGAACTACTTTGAACGAATGAATTGATTATAGTTCTTTATTGTATATCTTCAGTTGACATTATTTGTAATATTTTGGTAAAGTGTTTTCGTCGCCATCATGAAAATAAAACAAAAAGAATTAAAAGTTTGTATTCTGTATTAGCAAGATATATAAAGATACTTAAAACGCTGTCCAGTTTACTGTAGATATATTTAATAATTTTCGAGTAATTTTAACGCGCTTTTATGATATTTAGAATTAACAAAAGATATGTGATATTTTTTATTTGTTATACAGAATAAATTTTATTTCCGTATTTTTACGTGTCGATAACTTACTATTTGCAAGTGGCCGATTGTTTACCGGTACATTTAATGCACATTTAACTGAAAATTGAGTTGATATATCAACTCAATTTTGCAAGTGAATTATAAATTTTCTTAAAAAATCATGGCGTCATTGTAATGTAGTCATAACCTGCAGTTTTCGCTCTAATAACTCCCTTTTGAGAATCATAGCGCTAATTTTCACCCTTCTAACGCTTCCAGTGATTTTTATTCCCCTAGTGCAACTCACAGCCACAAAAAGCTCCCATTTTCTTGTTTTTGAGGTTATAAGATGTAGTTACGTACTTATTCGTTTAGCATCCATTTTTATTGTTTAGTGTTTAGTGTTTTTAAATGTCTTATAATAGTTACAAAAGTGGCTGTAAAATGGCGAATGGATTGAGCCTGCAAGGAATGACTATTGTTACTAAAGGCCTTAGTTACACTGATGATTTTTTTGTAACTATAGTTCAATATAGTTAGTATAGTGTAATATAGTTAGTTATAGTTGTAAGAGTTTCTATTATTTCTATAATGAAACTTATAGTAGTATAATAGTGGTTACTATAACTATAACCTATAAAAGTTACAATGGAAACCACTGTACAGCTGTGAGTGGCAGAATGACCTTCGTAACTCTCTTATAAAGGTGTAAGTGGTAAATGAGTTCTACCGTGGACTACTGTGAAGACTAGGGTAGTACTTGATTCGGCTTATAGCACCTTAAGTAACTTTTATAGCTATAGACGTTTACGGATGCAGATATGCAACTGAACTACATTTTGAATCCTTAAACCGCTATTTTACAGCCGAAAGTAATAAAATAGGCTGCAATATCCACTAACGTGCTCGTTGGGTATACAGTTGAAATTTGGTAAGTAGGGTTTATTCTGTGAACCGCAGAAATATATTGTAAAAAAAAGAACAAAAAACATTGTAAATAGCTCCCTATACATGGAATTTTCAACCATATACGTACGTCTATAGATAAGTCTTTTAAAATGGCATTAAGGTTACTACAATATTTTTTGCAAAGTCAATCGATTGAGAGATAGATACCTCCATAGCGGTAAAATAGATTGAAAACTGAAAAATATATGTTGTAGATCTCAATGAAAAACTTGGTTTGAACAAGATACAGTCAGCTTTAAGATATAGCACATTTAAAAAAAAACCGCAAGTATAACTTTGTCATTCATACAAACACTATGAAAAACAAAGTTATTTTGCGTAGCTACTACGAAACCCTTTATGGGCAAGTTGGACTCGCACTTGACCAATTTTTTCTAAGTCAACTAGCTGTAGCTCCAACCCAAAATGTGTTTATAATCCACAAAATCTTCCGCAAATCAGCAATTTGTTTAAAGAAAACCATTGTTAAGCTCTACAGGCACCTGTTAGCAATCCCTTAGGAAATATAATATCGTTTGACGAGGTTCAGTTCAGCACCAACTCTGAGAGAGCAAATAATACCCCCACGGAGGGATTATATCGAGTAATTCTCTAATGCTGGCTGGTTAGGGGGATTTAACAGCTGCGCCCGGCTGAAGTCCGTGAAGAATTATTAGAGATTCTCTGTGTCTATTATGAGGTTCATTTGTTTACTGTGGATCGATAGGGTTAAAAGGTTAGATGATTTTATTCTGATTGTGATGTAGGTATTTATGACGCTTTTCAAATTAAGTGTCTGATAAACCGAATATTAATGCCGAAGATTTTTAGGTATTCCATCTATGTGGTAGTCGTTTAACAAACATTTACTTTTATTGTTTTATCTATAGCAACTCACTCGTTTCATCCTCGTCTTTTGTGCTAAGTATGGGTTTGAAATTCTTTTGTCGCTTTCGACGCTTTGTTTCTTTCACTTGCTCGAAGATTATTGTGAAAGAGAAACAGCAATAGTTTTCGAAAACGGTAATATATTGCAAACTCATAGTAAGCACTAATCTATTGCTTACTATCAGGCGTGATCGAGATCAAGAGTGAGCTCAATAAAAACAATGAATTTGATAGATAGATTAGGGTAATTTATTTAAATTTATATTGAAGAATTGTATAATTTCTTTTTTTATTGAAAATAGGTCCGCGTTTGACCACCATTTCAACTGATGGTAAGAGATGATGTGGTCGAAGATGGAGCATGCTTACCTAGAAGTAGCCTATTCACTCTTGACTTGAAGACCCCCAGGTTATAGCTATCGGGAAACACAGACTCCGGCAGGGACTTCCACTCCTTAGCCGTACGCACAATGAAAGTATTCCCAAAATGTTTAGTGCGTATGGGTGTCCACCATGTAACGATGGCGCATCGCCGTTTGTCTTGTAGTCCGATGATGGAACGGACTTGTCGGAATTAGATTGAGTAATTCCATCGCACACTCCCCGAAATTTAACCGATAGAAAACTGATAGACTAGCAACTCGTCGTCGATGTTCAAGGCTCTGGAGCTTTGGCTCGACCAGTGCATCGTTGCCAATGAGTCTTTTGACCCGTTTCTCGATTGACTCAAGTTTAACGCAGCATTACTTTTATATATAATAAGTAATGATTTACAATATTTTGTGCAGTGAAAGATTAGTAATAAAAAGGAGTGCCCCATAGCTAACGCAAAGACTGAATTAAACACGTTTTACACACGAGGTTTTTGGTCATCTCTTTGTTGTCACGTTCAGCAAAAGTATAATCAAACCAGTCAAAGATTAAAAAGGCCATAAGCTAAAGCTTTATTAAAAGCGGAAACAAACAACCATTCACCAGAAAAAAAAATCCAAACAAAATCCGCCATCGTCTAAATTGAAAATTTAACTTTCATTATAATAAAACCCGGACATTTTGCTACGTGATTGTTTGAACCATAAAATGTGAGTGCAAATAAAATAATGGCCCGTTCAGTTTCCATTATTGGACCGGCGTAACAATAACATATAAAAAAGTGTCATAAAAATCTACTGAAATTACTGGTTTTATAGCTCCGTTGATCTGTAGGAGAGATGTGGACCAATAGGACGCTGACATCTGTTTCACTTTTTTGTGTTAATTGATTGCGAGAGTGGCTCGTGGAATTCAAGGCTAAATAATAGCAACGCATGGGATGATCTTCGAGGTTAACCTCTAGAGCCCCAGCGGCACAAAAACGTGCCAGTAAACAAGTATTAGTTGAGTCCCGCTGGCACAAATTTGTGCCACCAAACCCCGACCGATTTAAAACTGTATTTGTAGTAAAGATAAGTCTTAAAATCGTTTGTGACCGGGGTCAGATTACGCTTACGATAAGAGCCCGCCCGCGGTGCTTGACGGATGGTTGACGTAATAATGGCGGTCCTTGAGAGGTTAAATAACGCATGCCAAGGTCAGTCTGGGGATGGGTGACTATTTTAATGTATCGAGGTTTCTTCGCGCCTTGGAATGCAAGGCTGGGTAACGTGATACTTTTTGGCTAGACTAGTATCAGATTATCTGGATTCTGAGTAGATAACGACCCTCAAAAATGTCCAAATGAAAGCCGGGTTCAACGGCTTCATGTGCTTTCCGAGGCACAGGGGTATTACACCGCCAACTTCCGAACTCCGGGCTACTACTGAGAAGTTTCTTATAGAAAAACCTATTACCACTTTTTACCCGACCCGGATATTGAAGCCAATATTGTGACATCATACTCAGCACATGCGCTTGCGATCACTAGACTAACGAGTCAGTTTACTGGACCCAATCCATTACTTATGTAAATTATATTTAAACCCACATAGCTCAAAGGCACAAGTCCCGAAAACCAAGAACTTCTTTAGCACGAGATCTAACAGGATTTAGGTTTCGTGTTAAAGAAGTTCTTCATATCAAGCACTGTCTCAGACTCTGGGAAGTTTGAAATTGAAAAGCCAAATTGGATTCTAAATGTAATCTGGGATTAGAACCGAGGCCTTATACTCTTAGAATGAATGAAAACTTAACCTAACAATTACAGTTTTTGGGGTTCAGCAACAGACTCTTTAAACAGACAGCGTTAAGTTGAATATTCGTACCGAGTATGTACTCGTATCTTATCAAAAACGGATAATTATATAAGGTGACCCTTTATACTTTTGTCCCCTATTGCCACGGGTATTTACAGTTGAAGAGCTCTTGGCTCAAAACAACCAAAACAAAGTAAATAAGTAAAGAAAAAGTAGTTTAAAGTGTAAACAGTCATTGGTGAATCTAATGAATAAATAAAACTCGGGTCAATCAATCTTCTAGGTGTATCTTAATATCGACCTCTCACGCCCGGCCTTGGTTCAGACCATGGTGCGGAGCGAGAGGGAATGGGATGCAGTCGCCTCCTTCTGCGAAGGAGGAAGTCGAACGGGCGAGGGAGAGGCAACTCTCCCTCGCGAGCCACTGCGGTAGACGCCCTGGGCGTCGGGGATCGCGGGCCGATCTCCGGCCACCGTAGGCGTGGGTTTGCGGACAGCGAAAAGAGATAGCTCACCGTCCGGTAAGGACCAGGCCCGGTAAGGTGTATCTTAACATATCGAATTATGTTAGTAGGTAAGGACAAAGACTTAGATACTGACAATTTACGAAGAAAAAGGAAACAATAAAGAACAAGGCAAATGCACGTCGTGGTCGTGGCAACAAGGCTCCCACTCTCTGAATCATTTGATGATTTTGATGACCGAAAACAAGAATGTTCGCAAGAGGTGTTACCCAGCTACTGGCTGCTGGAGATCAGGTAGGCAGTCACTCCATGTATAACACCATAGTTGGCTGAAGTTAAGAAAATAGTGACGTCATCAGTGCAACTGCAGGGTAAAGGTGTTTTAACAATGGAGTAGAAATTCAAAATTTAATTTATATTTAGAGAAAAGGCCAGCCCTCTGGTCACCTGTGGAGTCGACTAATCGTTTGCCGATGTCACGAAAGAACTGTCATGTCACTTTTTCTTTGGACAGAGAATCAGCATTGCCATTCAACGTGGCAATGCGGCCAGTGTTCTGGGCACTTTTCCCATTGATAGCGATGTTGACGAATTTTTCGATGCTCTATAATTTATCTTTATTTTCGTCTGTATATATTTTTACTAGCTTCCGCCCGCGACTTCGTCCCCGTGGAAAAAAAAATCCCCCGATTTTGAAACATTCTTCATTACTGCTCCGCTCCTATTGGTGTTAGCGTGATGATATATAGCCTATAGCCTTCCTCGATAAATGGGCTATCTAACACTGAAAGAATTTTTCAAATCAGAACGGTAGTTCCTGAGATTAGCGCGTTCAAGCAAACAAACAAACAAACAAACAAACTCTTCAGCTTTATAATATTAGTATAGATTATGTATAGAAATACTTAAGTTAAATTGTTCATTTATATTTCAAAAGATTAAGTTTGATGGATACAAATCAAATAAATTGTCTTAAATTAGTAATATTTTTAATCAGTGTAACTAGAATCTTCATTTGTATTTATTATGAAAGAAAAATTCTTCACGACGTCATGCAAATTTCACATTGATTTTTTTCTTGTATCACTTGGTCGCAGTCCATCGATTAGCATCTATTAAAGTTATTGCGTAACAAATTATTTTTTTACATCACTCATCTTGAATGTTAAGTTATTGGCACTAACATATTTTTTTATATGGGGCCACACCAATTCAATAGCATTGAATTAAATTAAATAAATTTATGTAGGTAACGCGAACAATACAACCGTTTCGCCAAAAGATCTGCAGTCAAGTGGTCACTGTGAACTTAGCTTTCTAATTTGTTGCGAGCTAATTGGTTGAGAGGTGGCGGACAACGATAACGTCACTATTTTCTTAACCTGAACCAACTATACTAACTACTCAGCTCCATCGGGATAGACTGAAGACCGACTCCAATCTTGTTGGAAAAGGGCTAAGTAGATGATTATGCCACGAGAATTCAGAATAGTTCTTAAGGTTTACATCACAATCAAACGTATCAGTATTGTGTCATTTTCATCCTAAGAATGCGTTATGTAATTGAAATACTGCATTTATCTGGATAAATCTGTGCCTACGTTCAACTTGACAGTCCTCCGCCACTTCAGAATGGAAAGATACATATTTTTTCTTTTTATCTCTTCAACTTTGCAGCGCCGTCACCTCTTCTAGTAGCGTAAACAATTTTCATAGTTTCATGGGCAGATGTCAAAGTTTTCTCTCTCAATGGCGGTCGCTCGGCGGAATATTTTCCAACTTTCTCCTTGAATTTTAACGCGGCACGAACTCTGATGTCGCTGCCATACTTTGCCGGCGCGATATTATTATTAAAATATCAAATATCGTCATTTTGGTGATATAAATGAAACAGCATCATCTTTTAGCGTGGCAATAATTTTATTTCCTCCTCGTTGAATGATATACAAGGAAAATTACATAATAACGGATCTTTTGCATAGTTTCTTCCCGTTGGCACCAGTAATGTTTCAATAACAACATCTAGGCCGAAAATCCAAGTCTTAAAAAGACACAGTTTACGAGTTAAAAAACTTTCCCAACATTCTTTATCGTAAAATCTAGGTCGGTCTTATAAAACAGTGTTTAATCTTTTACGATCTCACACAATGGGTGTAGCTAACAAACTTTGAAGAAAGAGACTTCGTGTGTAAGAGCACAAAACGGTCCAATTACTGCTGAGGTTACGTGCCATGTTTAGAATAGCGACATCTAGCGGCAAGTGGGTGAACTCGTTAGTAGTTCATGATGAGTATTTGTGCGAGTGAGCGGCGTCTGAATCGCGCTAATGATATTTTCGCAGGAGTTGGTAATAAATTTTTCGTTTAGTTTTTAGCTAAACTATTCGTTATATTTCCCTTAAATATGGAATGGGAAGAGGTTGCTTTTCCAGAAATGTAAGTATTTAGTCTGTTACACAGTTATTTTGAAATAAGAGGCATACACTTCAATTTTATTTAAATGCATGTATGAACAGACAATTAATTTTTAAAACCATCTCAAAACTTTATTTCAGACTAGCTTCTGCTCGCGACTTCGTTCGCGTGGAAGGTTTTTCCCGCGTAAATCCCGATCCCGTGGGAATTCCGGGATAAAACCTGTCCTATGTCCATCCCTGGGTCCTAAGCTATTCCCATGCCAAATTTTATCAAAATGGGTTCAATAAACAGACGAGTTACTTTCGCATTTACAATATTAAGTATGGATATGGATAAGAAGATTGACATCTTATACAAACAAATATACTATTTACAAAGCTCTAAAAATGTATCTACAGGCGATTATAAAAATAAAGATTGTACTTATAGTGAGAGTTTAAAGATTGGGCATATTGCATTAATTTTATTACAGAAGGATGGAGCAAGGTAAAATGAGAATCTTTTTATGAAAGATATACGTGGAAGTGCAATTGTACAGATACTCTCTTTCCGATGTTTAAAAATATGTCTTTATGGAAGGATGTATACATATGTTACGGCTAAAGGTGGGTGTGAACATAAACTTAAGATTAGCCGGCTAAACTTAGGTTTATCTTCGAGAAGCAGCTAAAGTTCGATATCATGTTAGTTTGTGTCGTGATATTCCATCTTTAGCCGGCTAATGTGCATATTAACCGAAACGAAACGGCTAAAAATGTATTCTATGGACGCGCGGGGCCGGCGGAGGGCTTAAGGGGGCGGTGGAGAGACATCATGATTTGTAGTCTGGTTGCCATGACAACATCAACTAGTTGTTGTGTTGCCATGACTGTAATGTAATTTCAATGTAATAATTTTGCGTATTTCTGCTCGTGTTATGAACAAATGGTTCCTTATTATTTTATTTTAATGATTAGGTAGATATTGTTTTAAGTAATTAATATTTGGTAATTGTAATAATTGTAATTTTTTTTTGACTACCTACATAGATGCACATTATTTTGTGTAACTTATTGGGCGACTAACTACTTGGTTACAAAAAATAATGACTTGGCAGCATTGACATATATATTACTTCGTAAGGACTGGGCGGATCGCATGTTATAATGACGTCTCGAACTTGGTCCCAAAGTGGTCTAACCTTTATCGAAGTGAACTAGAACGCGATCGGCTATCTTCGGGAGGGGTCGTCAGTTTTACAAGCAAAAATGCCAAATTGTGTCGTGAAGGGTTGCGTGAACTACGACGTAAAGCACAATAAAAAAAATATAACATTTCATATCACCGGTAAGTTAAAAATATGTCATTAAATCAACTTCTAACATTATTTAAAACAATTTTCTTTCTTGTTTGTCTCAACCTTTAGCATAGACAACGCGAAGCCGAGTAAAAGTGCGACATAACTTTGCAGCGGCGCGCGTTGCAGCCGATGAAATAAAAAGATTTAATAATATTACTATAAGATTAAATTATGTACAAAATTAATTTTTATTGTTTATTAAAAGCAAATTAAAATGTATTTTTATGTATAACAAATATAAAATTCAAAAACTAAAAGGTTTTGTTTTATTTCTTTGTACCTCGAAAAATACCACACCCCGTTCTTACAAGGCTACGTCTAGGAGCAGACCACGCCGATTGACATCTTAGTTATCATAGATGGCGCTAGTGTTTTTTGTAGGGCGACCGCGTCCGTCAAATGTTCTGATGACCGTATCTTTACTCTTTAAATCAATGCTTGGCAGCTAATATTAAGAAACGGATATCAAACATTGTATTATTAGCAACTATTGGTTAACACCCCGACTCAGAGTACCGCGACTCGGTATTTTTTTTAAAACCACCCAGAAATAGAAGCCGTCCGTAGTAGGGTCCGTCGATTTTGCGAAAAAACTGTTGTCGCCTAACAATAAATTCAGTTGCTACACCATAAAATCACTGCCAACTTAACAAAGCTTGGAACTCAATATAAAGCTACTACGTTTTGCTAAAAATGCTACTTCACTGTAGCTGCCTAAATCAGATTAGTTTATCGCCGCGTTAAATACATGCCTAAAAGTATGTATGTGTGATTATTTTTTAATAATATTTTTTGTGTCAAAATAGTAAACATTATTACATTGTTTCCTTTTTCATTTTCTTCTACATTTTTAGCCAAGGGCCTGCAGTTACACTTAAGTTTAGCCGGCTAAAGATAGAAGAAACTAACATTAACACCTCCTCGAAGTTAGACCTAAGTTTAGCCGGCTAATCTTAAGTTTATGTTCACACCCACCTTTAGCCGTAACATATACATATTAAACATACTGACGAGACTAGTCTATATCGCAATTCTAGTGTTTCACCAGTAATTTTCTAAAACAACAAACAAACGAAAGCTGTGATGTGTGAAGCACAGGCGACGGGTACGCGGCGGGAATGCAGCGATGCGTGAGCGACTGCGTGAAACGCCACGCTCCGTAATTTGTGACTCTCTGTGTTTGCTCGTGCCGCGGTGTTAGTGGATATAACTATTCAATTTGTTTTGATATACGCATGTTACCTATGTAACAACTGAAGCTCTTTTTACAGTCTTTCTATATTTTTAGGGTTCCGTAGCCGAATGGCAAAAAACGGAACCCTTATAGTTTCGATATGTCTGTCCGTCTGTCTGTCTGTCCATCCGTCCGTATGTCACAGCCATTTTATTCAGAAACTATTAAGACCATACATGTGAAACTTAGTAGGTCGATGTATTCTGTAAACCGCTTTCCGATTTTAAGAAAAAAATTAACAAATATTTAAAATAAAGGGGGGTCCCCATACATGGAACTAGAACTGAAAATATTTTTTTTTCATGAAACCTATGCGTGTGTGGTATTTATAGACAGGTCTTTAAAAATGATATTAGGGTTTCTAGAACCACTTTTTCATAAAATCGATCGTTTAAAAGATATAAGCTTCGAAAGTGGTAAAATGTGTGTCCCCCCCGTCTAACTTCTATAATAATAGAGTGAAAAATCTAAAAAAATAGGTGTCTGTAGATCTTAATGTAAACTTTCAATCAAAATTGGTTTGAATGAAATCGGATCAGCAGTTTTTGAGATACAGCATATTTTCTAAAACCGCAAATATAACTTTGTAATTCATACAAACACTATGAAAAACAAAGTTATTTGGCGTAGTTGTAAATAAATGTAAATAAGCTAGTTTTACGAAATTTGTAAGGTTTTATTTTTGTCAAATAAATATACATATTATATTATATTATATTATAATAGTTACTTCGGAACCCTTCATGGCCGAGTCTGACTCGCACTTGGCCAATTTTTTTAAATTGATCTCCTCCTTCTTTGCATCGTTTACCTTATTACTGAGGCCTCATACCCCTATTTTTCTTTAACGATTCATTTCTATCGATGCGATCTTGTCGATCGTCGTGGATTGCATCGTGCAGCTTGGTGTTTCATGCTGAGCGACTTTGGTCAGACCATCTAGTTGGACTGCGAACTCTTGGCCGCTTGGTTACACATTTTTTACCTTGTCATTAATGACAGCTGTTCCAGGTTACGTGCGTCTTGATACTGTTCCTATGATTGTCTTTTAGTTACCAAATAAATCTAAGAGAGCTATCTCCTACCTCACTGTAGTGTTACATGACCCATATACATGTATAATTTTGTTTTTTTTTTTTAAAGAACCAGCAATTTGGTTGGAATTAACATTTCTAGAAATCTTGTTAACCCCTCCAACTGTGTCTGGAGTGGATTCACGGTAATAGTGCAATGCGTGAGGTTCGAACATGCGACCTCTCAGTCACCTCAAGATTCCATTTGGCTATTGCTGTTTAAGCTGCAACACGCAAACCCATTATGGTTGGTTGATGTCACATGTTTTCGGAAATATCGTTCTAGCTAGAAATTTTTTTAAATGAAAAAATTAAATATAGGTTCGCGTTTGGCCACCATCTCACCTGATGGTAAGTGATGATGTGGTCGAAGATGGAGCACGCTTACCTAAAAGTAACCTATTCAATCTTGACTTAAAGACTCCCGTTATAGCGATCAAGAAACACAGACAGACAGACACAGACACAGACGCACAATGAAAGTATTCCCAAAACGTTTTGTGCGTATGGGTGGGATGTCTATCATGTAACGATGGCGCATCGTTTGTCTTGTAGTCCGATGATGGAACGGGCTTGGCGGAATTAGACTGTGTAATTCTATCGCATACTCCCCGAAATGTAACCGATAGACTTGCAACTCGTCGTCGATGTTCAAGGCTCTGGAGCTTTGACTCGACCAGTGCATCGTTGCCAATGAGTCTCTTGGCTCGCTTCTCGGTAGACTCAAGTGCATCCAGTTGGTATTTAACAGATCCATCCCAAAGATGAGAGCAGTACTCCATACACGACCGAACTTGGGCTTGATAGAGATTGAGCAACTGTTCGGGTGTGAAGTACCGTCTCACCTTTGCTAGGATTCCCAACTTTTTTGATGCTAGTTGAGCCTTAGCCTCGATAAACGGGCCAAAATTGAGGGTAGAAGTTAGTGTTACCCCCAGAAGCTCGATAAGGTCGGTTATACCGGTCGATCGATACCGGTATCCTTGCGAAATTTGCCGATTTTGGAGCAGTCATAATTATGTAATTTACAGTAATGTGCCTAACTGGGTTCAAACTTACGACCTGCAAGACTAGCCCATTTTCACTTCACCACCACTGATTTATTCTTATTTAATATTATAAACAACCTTATATTATGTACCTATTGCACAGTTAAACACGGCTAAGCAGTTTTTGAAAACTGGAGTACCTATTATTCATCGGTTCAGTACTTTTAGTGATAACTTTCTGTAAGAGTAACGGTCAAACAAACTTCGTTTTCATTCTAAAAATATTTATTCATAGAAGAATCTGTAAAATCTAAGAAGAAGTCTAAGAAGTGTAAGAGTCTGTAAGAGATCGCCCTGAGCGATAAGACCGCCCATTGTACACAAGTTTTAATTTTTTGTATCAAATGAAATATTGTAAGGTGTACAATAAAGTATACAACGTGTAACATACATAACAATCGCACGTCTTCTTTGGACGATAGCAAATAATATGGCAAGGTTTTTGTAATCCTATGTCTACATGTGTGGAATTTATTAGAAATTTCAATAGATTGATACCAGAGGCCCATTTTTTCAAATGTAGAAGAACGAAGACAATTATCGTGTTATTGGCAAGTGACGTGGAAGTTATTGACCCCCGTAGTGCTGTGACACGTTTGTTATGTATGGTATTCAAGAAACATGTGAAACCGATAATTTGGTATCAATTCTTTGAGTCACTCATTTTGAGCTGAAATTGTGCATAGAGACTCCATACCAGATGTTGTCTTCAGTCCTTTTGGATAGATATGGGGTTTCCGTTACACGTTGCATAGTAAATAAATACTAATACATATTTCAATAAAAACAATGGTTGTAGTCCTTAGATCAGATGAAGTTTGTGGCACAAATATACCATATCTTTTCTTGTAAAAATGACTAAGTGACTCCTCCCGCCTTAGGTGGAGGAGTATCAGACTCCTACTGACTTTAAATTCACCCTGTTCCTTCAGTTTCCCTTGCGTTCCGGAGCTAGGATATCTCCTTAAAACATTCTCACAACCCCGGCAGGATCTCGCGCTTTGTGCTTGCGGAATCTCGGTTAGGTCTGAAATCTCGCAAGATTGCATTCCCCTAATCTATCGTGATTAGATTTACGAAAAAAAACTGTGCATATATTCTGAACTCTGTTGTTGAATTCTATTGTGTATAGTAGCTAGTACGTAGTCTATTGTTTGTCGTTTTATAGAGTTGGGAAAGCATACATATTACAGTATTTTAGAATTTTTAAATGATAAAGTAGGAATCTAAAAAATATTTATTGATATTTTTAGAATTTAGATAATTTTCAGTGACATTATTTATAATTAGATAACAGGACAATTTAATATATGATTTATTGTATAAATAATTCAATTTTTAATGATGACATTTTATTTAATGATATTTATAATTTATTTTGACATTATTTGTAATTAGAATCTGGCACCATTTAATTTAATTTAAATTGATAGTGTATTGTTTAAATAATTTGATTCTTTATTTTTGTAACAATTTGATAATGTTTAAAAAAAAACAACTATAAATCACTTCTTGTATATCGACGGTTAAAAGGAAATAGGGTATAAGCGACAAAAAAAGAAATATTCAGGAGAGCCGTTCAAAGTAAACTGATGTATTTTTTTATTAAAACATCGTGTAAACTAAAACAGTTTTTAGTTTTCCAATCGGGAAATATGACAAAATAAAAGATAATAGAACACAAGAAACAGTCGGCTTACAAAACAATACCAGTCCAAAATGTCGCTTATACCCTATTTCCTTTTAACCGTCGATATTTGTATGCCACAAAGGCCAAACATGACAGATATATGATTTCTTCTCTTTGTGACCAAGCTGCATGCATTGTATGAGTACTCATGTTCAACAAATAAATGTCTTGAATCTTGAAATTCATTGTCTCAGGCCCATTAAGGTTGTAAAATGAAGCCTGATTATTCGGGGCCACGGTATTTCATTATAACATTCCCAGAACCAATATAAATAGACCTCCCCTTAGTTTACATACTATTTATTAAATAACTGGTTCATAAAGCAGATTCTCATATAAACTGTGAGAAGACACTAGTGTTCCATATTTCTGACAACTGTAAACTTTAATTCCACTCAAGTAACAGGTAATAAAATCACAAAGTTTCAGAGCCGTTCGTCATGATACTTACTCGCTCGTGCATGAACTTGTGTTCTCTTTAATTTATTGTTAAAGCATTTTGCTACGGTTACTATGTACCAAAGATTAGTTATGAAGTAGACGTAGAGAGTATACTTTTTTTTTTTTTTTTTTTTAGCGTGGTAAAATTATCAAATAAGTCCTCCCACTCCGGGCAGGGTGGGAGGGACTGTCAGACTTTTACTGACTAAAATCCACGGTGTTCCTTCAATAACCCTTTACATACCGGGGCCACGGTAACGGGATGAGTCCCACGACCCCGGCGGGCTTCGGCCCTCTGCAGAGGGGGCCTCGTCATGTTGCTGACGCTCTTTGAGGCGCGCGTGGAACACGACGCGCCGTCGACCCGGGCATGGTCCATGGTCGGACAGCGAGTTGCCCTTTACTCGCTGTCCGCATGCCCGCGCCTACGGTGGCCGGAGATCGTCGGCCGACGTCCGACGCCGTGGGCGTCTACCACTGCGGCTGGGCTGGAGGGAGGACGCCATCCTCTCCCTCACGCGGCCCGCCTCCTCCTTCGGAAGCATGACTGCTTCGCAGAAGGAGGCGACCGCTTCCCACTCCCTCTCGCCCCGCAGCATGGCCTCGACCAAGGCCGGGCGCGAGAGGTCTCCGCCTATTGTCGCCGTGAGGACACGTCGGTGCTCTGCCCAAGCTGGGCAGTCCTGCACCGTGTGCTCGACTGTGTCCTCAGGGCGACCCTCGCAGTGGTGACACCCAGGCGTCTCTTCCTTACCCATCAGACACAGGTACCTCCCGAAACTTCCGTGTCCGGTGAGGACTTGCGTCATGCGGTAGGTCAGGACTCCGTGACGCCGATCTAGCCACTCCTCAAAGAGGGGTCTTACCGCCGCAATTGCGGCGTGCCCGGCCGTCGGTTGCGACAGTCGTTCCCTCCATACTGCCCTGAGATCGCGCCGGAGCTCTTCCCGCCGCGCCTCGACTTCTCGAGGCAGCGGGGATACGCCCCGGCGCTGCGCCTCCACGCGCCATTCATAGACGCGCTGGAGGGCAGTCGCCTCCAGATCCCAGGGCAGCAATCCGGCAAGGAGGTTGGCCAATTCGCCGGCGATCGTGCGGTATCCCCGGATCATTCGGATAGCCATGACCCTCTGGCATGCGACCAACTTTAGTGGTCGCGTCCGGATGCACAGGGCCCACACTGGGGACCCGTAGAGGGCCATGGACCGCACGACGCCGGCGTACAGCCTTCGGCAGGAGGCGTTTGGCCCGCTGAGATTAGGCAGGAGTCGCCTGAAGGCGGCTGCTGCCCGGTTCAGCTTTGGGGCCAAACTCAGGAAGTGCTCCCTGAAGTTCCACCGGCTGTCGAGGACGAGTCCCAGGTACTTCATCGTCCTCCCGACGCCGATGCGAACCCCCTCCACCGTTATGTGGGACTCGGACCGTGGCGCGTTCCGACCGCCATGGAAGCACATGGCCTCGGTCTTGTGCAGCGCCACGTCGAGTCCCAACTGCCGGATCCTACGAACGACTGTCGCAACCGCTTGCGTCGCCAGGTCGGCCGCCGCCTGGTGCGACTCTCCCTGCGCCAGGACGAGCGTGTCGTCAGCGTAACATACTACGCTGACGCCGTCAGGGAGGTCGCCGCGCAGCACCCAGTCGTATCCGATGTTCCACAGGGGCGGCCCCAAGACCGAACCCTGTGGGACACCGCACGACATCTCTCGCCGGTTAGAGAGTATACTAGCGTAATTTTTGTATTTTACTAGTTTTTTTTATATAGTTGGGCTCGCTTTTGAGCGTCATCTCACCTGATGGATATGATCGAAGATGAAGTACGCGTGCCTAGAAGCAACCTGTTCATTCTTTGCTTAAAGACTTCTAGGTTATAGCTATCAGGAGACACATACTCCGGTAGGGAATTCCACTCCTTAGCTGAACGCACAATGAAAGTATTAAAATAAAATAAAGAGATAAATAATTCCTAAAAAGTTTTGTATGTATGGGTTGTATTGTCCACCATTAGTAATGACGCATTTTCTTGATTATCTGAATTATAAAGAAAGTTATATCACATCTATCGGTATGTAGATACTCTTTGACACAGTATCATGTATGCTGCAGATTCTAAATGCTTTGAGTTAACGTTGAGGGAGCACCGAACGCTTTGATACAATATACTTTATCGGAGCGATCTATGTCAATCGTACTGAAAATAACTGAAATACTTCTCTTTGTGTTAGTTGAAACGTGAATAGTTAAAATGTCGGTTTCATATAAACACACTGTTATTTTGTTACTGTCCCCTTTTTTAACCTAATTTGATAGGTTTTCAGGCAGGAACAGCTTGACTATGACTAATCTTTAATCAATCAGATCTTTAAGTATTGCTAAACACTTAAAGATCTGATTGATTAAATTAAAGATGATGATTGATTAATTTAAAGAATTTCCGTTCATTAGGTAAATGGGGAGTTCAACCAATTTAGGAATAGTCCTCCTCCTTAGTCGTGCATTCTTGACAGAATGGTTGTGGTTGACGATAGCGCGTTTTCTCTAGATAAGGCAGCCCTTGCAATGCAACTCCACTCCCTGCAGTCTTAAGCGTCTCGGGAGCTATGGAGCTTTAGGTATACTATGAGTTAAAATAATACAATTCGTATTATTTAAACAAAAGAATATATTTATTAAATTACCGAGATATTATGTCTACAAAATGTCAAATTAAATTAAAATAGATTCTTTAAATAAGTAAATTGGGGCATACAGATGTTTTACCTATTTGATCTAACTTTATCTATAAAGCGGAAAAGTCTGTTTAAATGCGGTAATTCTCGAAAGAACTAGGTGGATTTGGATGAAATTTGGTATAGAAGTAGCTTGAAGCTTGTGAAAGGTTTTTACCCAACAGCAAAAGAGGAGGGTTATGTTTCTATGGTGATAAAATCTACGTGAGCGAAGCCCAACGTGTCTACTAGTCTCAGTATAGTATAAACTTACACAAGAAAATCTATTCATACCTACATTAATCAAAAACACACGCGTATTTAATGAAAGTTTGTACAATCCAGGTCTATTAATAGCCTCCAACTGACCGGAAAGCTACTAACTTCACGTGTTTACTTAACAAATACAGGGCAAAGTAGTTAGTTCGGCTAACCGTACGTTTGGTTTGCGTCCGTCCGAGCTCGTTATTAATTAAAGATAATATTTTCATATGCACGTGCCTTCCAATCCTTTCTCGCGATAGGGAAGTTACATGGGGTGAAAGCATTCGTGTAATTAGAGAGGTTTTCAGATAGGTCAACCAAAGTTTTGGAAACAAATCGATTTTGTTGCACCGTGTCAAAATTTCTTGGAAGTTGATATGTTAGTGTTACCAAAAACATTATATAAGAAGCAGGTAATTATGAAGGGTTCCGTAGTAACTACGCCAAATGACTTTGTTTTTCATAGTGTTTGTATGAATTACAAAGTTATATTTGCGGTTTTAGAAAATATGCTGTATCTCAAAAACTGCTGACTTGATCTCGTTCAAACTAATTTTGGTTGAAAGTTTACATTATGATCTAAAGCATATTTTTATTTTTCACTCCAATATTATAGAAGTTAGAGGGGGGGGAGGGGGTACATATTTTACCATTTTGGAAACATATATCTTTTAAAAGATTAACTTTATAAAAAAGTGGTTTTAGAAACCTCAATGTCATTTTTAAAGAACTGTCTATAGATACCACACACGACTAGGTTTCATGAAAAAAAATATTTTCAGTTTCAGTTCCATGTATTTTCCTACCCTATATTTTAATATTTTTTTTTTCTAAAATCGGAATGCGGTTTACACAATACATCTACCTATCAAGTTTCACATGTGTAGTCCCAATAGTTTCGGAATAAAATGGCTGTGACATACGGACGGACGGACAGACAGACATGACGAAACTATAAGGGTTCCGTTTTTTGCCATTCGGCTACGGAACCCTAAAAATGAAGACTAATTCCATTAATTGAGACATAAACATCAATGAGTTCTTATAAGTAGTAAGTTAGTAATAGGTGCCTTCATTGTTGCTGCAATGCAAAAAGTAATCTGTGGAAAATGTCGCAGTTATTACATTTAATCATTTATGTGTTAAAATGTACTGTGTTAAGCATATATGTATAATGTAATATAGTTTGTTTTCCCTAATAAACAATAATAAAATGCATACCTATAAAATAATAATCACGGCATTTGTGAGTTCATTGTTATCCTAAAGGAGTACTTTTTTTTAGAAAAGTAGCTCATCCCTAAATAATAAAATCCGCAAGGATTGATCATCAAAGTTAAACAACGCATATCGAGGTTAGTCTTTGAATGGGTAGACATCTTAGCATAACCCTCCATGCCTCGGAAAGCACTGGCTTCTGACTACCGGTAAGTACTATCGAAGATATACAAAGGATAGCCGGAATCAACGTCATAACGGGCTTCCAAAGGTAAAATTACAAAACACGAGGGAATCTCGATACGATAAGATCCATCCACGGACTGACTCGGTAAACGTTGCTTAAGGGTCACAGCACACATATCAACTCAAGAGCGGATCGTCACCGCCTCGCCTTTCCCCTCGGCGTCAAACAGGCGTCCACGTAATGTAACGTAAGCGGATCAGAAGCTCCGGCACGTCGTCTCGGCTACAGCTGGGCGACGCCGCGGTTACGGCTCGCCGACCGCTGGTTGACGGCTCGCCGACCGCTGGTTAGAGTCACTTAAACCATATAAACATGGATAATTCCTTACTTCTTCTATGAGTTTCTCCCTATTCATCGTTATTTTTTGTTAAAATCGAACCTTGTGAATGACAGCCAATGAAAGCACGTTCGGCAACGCAGACCACGGGAGGGGCGTGGACCAAGAGACGTAAGCTAGAATACGGAGAGCCGTAAGCTAGGCTAAAGAACCGTAAGCGTGGGAACTGCAAGTCGACCACGCACCGCACCGAGGTTCGTGAGCTTGTCCCGAGGCGAGGCGATTACGTTACGATTCCGATTAGTGTGCGCTGCAGTAGGGAATTTCATACAAATAATACTGAACGGCTCGAGTTGATACGGTGACGATCCCTTTCCGAGTTGATATGTGTGCTACGGCCTTTACATTGAAGATCGTCGAAAACCTCACGAATTCTACATCCTAGTCAAAATATGTGGCTTGGCTGTTTCGTAACTATGTGTATTGTACAAAAGAAAAATAATGAATGGCAACATTTCACGAAGGTTTTAGATCTTTAAGACAAATGTGGCGTTTCTTATTCTCTCAGCGAGCGATTTATTCATGTGTGTTTTTTTTTATTACAAATGAGCCCGCTCTTGACCCGAATCACACCTGATGGTTTGAGATGAGATCTAAGATTCATTGTGCGCACAGCCAAGGTGTGGAACTCTCTGCCGGCTTCTGTGTTCCCTGCCACATATGACCCGTCAGCCTTTAAAGCAAGAGTGAATAGGCATTTCTTAGGCTCGCTCGTTCGATCGTAGACCTCATCTTACACTTACCATCAGGTGTGATCGAGGTCAGGAGCCAGCTCATTTGTAATAAAAAAAAGTATTGTAACCCTTTCGGTGTGGATATGTTCAGCGGTTTTTTTTTTTAAATAATGTTTCTAATTTTGTATTGTGTGTACTTGTGTGTGTCTCTATCTGAAATGTTTTTCAATTTCCATTTTAGTTTCGTAGATAGTGCGTTTGAACAAACAAACTTTATAATATAGATTTCTTAACATGCTTTTATTAGGTCGACCTGTATGTAACTAACTATGTAATGGAATCTAAGGTAACTAATTTAACCATCTTCCAAGGGTCGTAGCGTAATGAAAATTGGCAGCTGTATGTAGTTCTCATGACAATACAATAATATGGTACTGTCGAACTGATCTGATGATGGCGCCGGAAGATATGAACTGGAACTTCATTATAAAAAATCGTATCATAGCTGTTTTGGATATTTTAGAAATGTCTTGTAATGATCTTTGACCACGATTAGGTTTCAAGATCTGATGATGACGCCGGAAGATATGAACTGGAACTTCATTATAAAAAATCGTATCATAGCTGTTTTGGATATTTTAGAAATGTCTTGTAATGATCTTTGACCACGATTAGGTTTCAAGATCTGATGATGAAGCCAGAAGATAGGCACTGGCATTCCATGATGGAATATCGTATCATAGTCGTGTTTGCACTTGGGAGAAAGGCAACGTAATGGAATTTGAACACGATCAGGTTTCAAGGTTATAACAAACCTAAAGAAAATCCGTTATCGGTTTTTTTTAAACATTTTTTTGTTTTTACAAGTGCATTTATAAAAGCGTGTTTTTTTAGTGTTTTTTAAACAATTAATTTATTGAACATTTAGACCCCTTTCTTTATAATACAATTAACAGACATATCTACATCTATAAGTTTCCATACTACAAATATAAAAAAAGCAAAGAAGTACAGCTATGAGAGATCGCAATACCAGAATTTACTGCACACAGGCGTATTTAAAACTACCTTAATGAAAAGAAATGTGATTTGTATGGCTCCTAAAATCTATAATAAAATACCTGACAATATTAAAAACTTACCGTTGCAAAATTAAAAAAAAACACTTCACACAATTACTTGTTAAGAAAATGTTATTATTCTGTGCAAGATTTCCTAAATGACAATGATTTGTAATATTTGAATTAATTTCTGTTTGCATTAATATTTTTTTTCTTTTATTTTTTTATTGTAATCAATTTTATTTGTTGTAATCAATTTTATTTGTGGTAATCAACTTTATCTGTTATAATCAATTTTTATAGCACTGTTTTATTTGCAACATAATACATTTGCATGCCACACTAAGGCAGAATGTACATGGATTCTTTTATGTATTTAACAATTTATTTTTATGTACCTACATTCCAAGCAAATAAAGACTTATTCTATTTTATTCTACAAATGTAAAAAATTGTTCATAATTTCCTAATGGATAAGACCTATGAGGAAACCGAACGTTTCTTGTTAACTCTATAAAAAGTCATGTCATAAATCACGCACACAGACACCCATACACATTCACATTCATATGCGCACGTAAACACATACACCTTCATACACTCACACACAACACATAGCTCCCGTACTACTAAAATTTAGTTACTTTTTATAAGTTGTAGAGCCTACTTGTACACTTTTGAAATAGTATTACGTTAGTTTTAAGTTGGTTTATATATAGTATGACACCTGTATAAATGTAGTGAAAATCTAAAATGATCATTAGGACTTAAGTTAATTGTATTTTTCCCGATTGTACTACAACAACTGTTTAGTGTATAAAGTTATTATTATTTATTTTATTTATAGATATGATATGATTTCAGAATGTTTGGTCATGTAAGGCCCAGATACCTACTGTTCATAGTTAGTCAAACCATTCTATTTCCTTTTTCTTTTTTGAACTGGATCATGCCTCATTGTGAGCGATAGATGAGGTCTACGATGGAACGAGCGAGCCAAGAAGCCTGTTAAGTCTTGCCTGTCTAGTCCTCGGATGAATTTTCACAGGTATACGTATAATCGTCAGTTGGTCTTCTTTTTCCTCTTCGTAGCGATGGTGTTCGTGTACTTTAGGGCCTGTGCCTACAGAGCAGTTTGTTGTCATTTGTATCGATTCAAACGCGCAGTACCGGCGCGTCTGTATCGCTACAAACGCGCGTTTAAAAACGTGGTGTGGCCCTTATATGTATTGGGCCCAGTAGGTAGCCACGCTGGTCGCATTTTCAGTGGCGTTTATTAGGTCTTCTAATGTACATGTTCATTACCATTAGTACACTCCAGTAGATGGGACATTGTGTGATCAAGAATGTCGCAATCGTACTGGGTGTCAGTTTGGCATATAATAACCGTCGGCAGTTTGGCATATAACGTCGGTTGGTGCCCCACTCCAATTGAAATTACTAACACGACTTTGGCGAGTTGTCTATCACCCTTCGTACGCTAATCAAAGACGTATACAATATAATAATAACCAGAAAACTTGATTTAATTATAACATGTTGTTAAACGAACAATTCTGCAAATTGTATTCTACCAAATTTAAGGTTTCTGTTTTATTTATCGTGGGAATAGTCATAAAGAAGTTTAAAGTTGTTTGAAACTGTGTTTACTACTACTGAGCTACTAAAGACAATTAGTAGTAATTAGCTTATTTCTCTTACGACTCTCAAGGGAGGAATTGGTGTAACCTCTATTTAGTCGGAGTCCAAGAGGAGAAAATATTGCACTGACCTCGCTGGTCAGGTTTGAGGATACCAGTTGTGTTAGTTATATGAAGGTTCATTTTGTTGTGAACCGATTTCCATATCTAATTAAATATTTACAAATAATATCGGCTCACTAGTTCATGTATCGTGTCTACTCTCCCTTATACAGTATGTTAACTAACAGAGGGCGTTCCCGTTAACCCGCAATAGTATAAGCACATCAGTTAGATCGCCGCACACGCGGCCCGTCATTCATAAATAAATTGCGACGTTGCCGTCCTTCAAGTACGCGTGTACAGAGTGTTTCTTTTACGTATGAATTTAACATTTTTAGTGAATATTTTCATATAAAAAAAAAAACATTTTGTTTTCGAATGGTAATATTTTTTTTAGTATGTATGGATGCTATATTATTGCGGGTTAACGGGAACGCCCTCTGTTAGTTAATATACTGTATACTAAATGACTTTACCGATATTACTAATGATGAATACAAGTTATATGTTTCATATATAGCTAGTATAATTAGTCGTTCCATATAAAACACTAATACACAGCTGGACCTGATTAGACTGGAAGCCAAGCCCAACATATTTGAGTAAAGGCTTGGCAGATGAGATATATTTCATATGTATTTATTGATTATTCTTATTCAGTCCTTAAAAATCATTCCACCATACCCCCCACCCACCCAAAAAAGCGCACCTATATCCCTCCTAGTACTCCTCACAGAACAACCTTTGCTAAACATCAGTATTTTATACTGAGCTCTTTCATTTACAGGAAAATTCATAAACACCTTCACTACTTGACAAAATGGAACCTTAAACGTAAACTTACAGAGTGGCTACTTCAACAAGATTATATTCACACAGAATCCTTATTAACATTCGTAACCTAACATATGCACAGATACACACACTTACGGCATTCACTAATACAAATATTTTCAGACGCACACAACCCTCATATACACACACACACACACACACACACACACACACACACACACACCCATTCATATTAGAATTATTCAGCTTCTTTCTTTACTTATTAATTTTTTGTTTTATTTGAGTTTAAGTTAACTTACCTTTCTTTTTACAAATTGTGTAATTGTGAGTAGATCGACAGAGTCCATACAAGACAAAAAAATATAAAACCCTATAATAATAATAATAATAATATTCCACAACTTTTTCACACAACGCCATCTAGTCCCAAACTAAGCAGAGCTTGTGATATGGATACTAGACAACTGATAAACATACATATATATTTCTAAATACATACATATTATAGATAAATTACACCCAGACAAAGAACAAATGACCGTGCTCATCACACAAACATTTGTCCTAGGTGGGAATCGAACCCACGACCTTGCGCATAGCAGTCAGAACCACTGACCACTATACCAACGGGCCTGTCCTATGGCCGTTCACTGTCTCTTAAAATACAGGTATACCTTAGTTTAAGAGGCAGCATACGTATATTGTCAACAGATGTATACCACCTCTTAGCATAATAATTGTAGCAAATAAGTTTGTATATGGCATTTTAGTTTCTACCTTAAGATCTGTATTCTACTTTTATCTGTACTTGGATTCAATAAATTATTCTTATTCTTATTATTATTATACAGGGTTAATTGTAAAACACCGTTAACCTCTCAGGACTATGTTACTAACATCATAAACAACAACTTTTGTTCTATGACTTTTAAAAATTCGTCATATTTTAGTTCACCAGATTTTCATACGAAAATAAAAATCTCTCTTCTTTTGCTTCGCATAGACTTCGTAATATTTAGGGCGTTCAATTTAAGTATTTTAATTTTTGTATGAAAATCTGGTGAACTAAAATATGACGAATTTTTAAAAGTCATAGAACAAAAGTTGTTAATTATGATGTTAGTAACATAGTCCTGAGAGGTTAATGGTGTTTTACAATTAACCCTGTATATACACAATATTGTAATGTGCAACAACTGTGTCTCGAGAAATAAATAAGCTTAACCTTACCTCAATCTATCAATATTACCGACTCTAAATATAAAGAGGAGGTTCTCAATTCAATAAATATTTCCTTACCTTTAGTGCAGTGATATTTCCACTATTGCTTATCAGACTATGATTAAAAATCATTTGAAAGAGTAAGTACCTATTTACTTCAGGTGTTTTGGTGAGGATCTGTTGAACATTTTCGTAAATAGGCGAAGGTTCTTTTTAATAGATGGGATCGGATATCTGAAATCAGATTCCTGTTAATTGTTTACACATTTTAATAGCATAACTTACTTGGGGCTGCTGCGCTATTAATATTGTTACTTATTTATTTAATTTATTTACCAAGCACTCGTACACACACATACATGACATACACCACACCCACAAATCTAACAAACAAACACACGTAAACATAATATATATACACATACACACACACCATTTGCAGCATGCAGCCATAACTTCGTATTTTTTATTTATTTATCTTTATATTATGGCTCCTGTAACACAGGTACTACCTAGCATAGGAGTTAGGGCCATAATTCGAAATGTAAAATACTTTTATATCAATAAAACATTATTATTATTGTATGCGCCATTCGCATTATTTTATCTGTACATATTGATATAATTATTTTATCATGAACGCATACTGGCAACACTATATTACACCCCACTCAATCACTCCCTCTGACCCGCTCTTTCCTACTAATCTCCTTCCTGTTCGTTCATTGCGAACACCGCCAGCCCTTATCGACCTCTTGCAAACCACGCTCATTAAAAAACATTATTATTTCCAAAAATGTCAAAAAAAAGTTAGTAACAATTTTGTTATGGTCTAAGTTAGTCATATTTATGTTAGTAAATAGATCAAAAAAGATAACCAGGTACAATTCAACCTGGTACATCTTCAGCTCAGCAGCATGTTTAATTTCCATGCTTTTTGAGCTATCTAGGGAAAACTTCTATATAATCATAATCATTTATTGACAGATTTATGTAGTAGGTACATTCAAGAAGTCCCTAGCTCCTGTGCTAGTATTTACTGTATTGCAGGAGCCAGGTTGTTCTCCATGATTAGAATAGGTTACATTTTTAAGCCAATAACATGAGATAAATAGAAAAATATAAAATGAATTAAATTAAATGATGCTGGAAGAGCTTAAACAATAGTACAAAAAATTAAAGATGATGAATTTGACAAAGCTATTTAGAATTATACATAACATAATTAACAATGGTGTGTGTGTGTATGTGTGTGAGCGTGTAAGGTTATGTGTATGTTTTGTGTTTGTGTGTGTGTGCGTGTATATGTTTATCGGTGCATGTCTGTGTTTGCGTGGGTGCTATGGGTTTTTGGGTAAGCGTGGGTTTTATGAGAGTGGGCTACGTGTGTGGCTAGTCTCGACCATAGCACCGTAGAAAACATCACTACTTGCCCTTAATTATGTCCACCACAGCATCATAGTCGAGGTCATTCAACCATTCCAGAATTATTATGCTTACCTGTCTACGATTATGACTCTTATATATGTAGTTGTAATCGTGACTTTTTATAGTCTGTGGTGGTTGAAACGGCTTCTCTCCTAGTAGAGTAGGTACTTATAGAGGAATAAATTATGTATCTGGCATGTTTGCAGAGGCGGGGATCGATGGATTCCATGTCATCATGCGCAAGCGATGCGCTTCAATCATGCGCAGGGTACGCGTCAGCCCCAACAGCATCCTAAACACTCGTGCAGGTGGAACAGCCTAGTACTGGGACATTGGATTCACCTACATTTCAATGAGGCGTATAATAATTAGTTGTTCTTGTCTTTCTGATAGTCCTAAGAACTAATATTAGTTTTATAAGTTGTTTGTTTACTAACCAAATGGATAATGTCCGAAATAAAAGATTTATTTAAACTTTATGCAACTCAAAAGGTACAATGGCTTACTTAAGGCTTTCAATTGTATTTTATTTATTCTTTCTTTTTTTTAAAAATCAGGTACTTTACTGTTCAGTCCTTTTGAGAGTTAGTCTTTTCGCCAATAAATCCCTTAGATAACTAGGCCATTTGTGAATTAGCCCGTTAAGACTCGGGTGTCATTTTGCAAATTATGCATTAAACTATAAACGTAATAAGTTGCTGTGACGACGAAATCTAGTTCACAACGTAATAAACATTACAAGCTAATGGAGACTAGTTTCTAGTCTAGTTTCAAGGTCTATTTAGTATACATCGCAGATGTAACAAGAATATTGTCTTAGATAATACTAACTACTAAACAACTAACTATTTATTACCTCTTAGTCCTTATTACATCAGTTACAACGGCATGAACTTGTACCTCACGTATTTCGCTGATTAAACTGTGTGTACGTACATAACATAGGTACAACTAAATGTATGATGACACTAAAATGGATTAGAAGCAACTGAACACGACGTGTACAAGTATCTACTAATAACTTGAGTGCAGGCCTCGGCTTCTCCCAGCGAGTAACCTAGGTAACGGCACTATCAGATGACCTTACATTATGGACATCACACCCATACGCACAAAACGTTTTGAGAATACTTTCATTGTGCGTAAAGGAGTGGAATTCTCTACCGGAGTCTGTATTTCCTGATAGCCATAACCTGGGAGTCTTTAAGTCAAGTGTGAATAGGTTACTTCTAGGTAAGCTTGCTTCATCTTCGATCATATCATCACTTACTATCAAGTGAGATTGTGATGAAACGCGAGTTTATAATTAATAAAAAATAAACTGACGATCTTAGTAGATCGATCGTTTAGACAAACTGACATTATATTATTGAAGCGGTATGTATTGTGGTCGGGCAGAGAATGAAATTGGATTTTTCTATTGGGAGTATCTCATTACCTATTTTTTTGGTCTGACACGTAAGTGACTAAAACCAGTTGTGGGAGCAGTTTAATATTCTTCAAAGCGGCCCACGACTGGTGCTGGCTCGCCACTGTGGGCCTCTTCTGGGGAGTGAGTGATTTGAGTCCGCCCGCCACATCTAGGAGGGGAGCGCGTTATAGGCCCCTGGACTCTTTATCATCACTATCTCATTACCTAAGCCGGGGTTTTTTATTTGGCGGTGGGATACACCGTGTTCACAGGGTAAGATCCTGTGTATGATCTCTCTCAGATTGGATCGGACAGCCGTCCCACCAGACTGTTAAAGTTAAACAAGGTCATTTTTATCTGCAGCCTCTATTACTCAATCGAAAACAGAATAAAGGTAAGTTTTTGAACCAGTACTGTAATTCTAATTTGATTTTTATTTTATTTTATGTCTGTCTGTCTTATTATTTGTTCAGAATAATTTCAGTAATGTCTAAACTGATTTGAATGATACTTTCATTGGAAGATAGATAAGATTATATAGCAACATAAAAGTTTCTTTTTATTACCTTTTTAATGGCATCAAGATTTACCTACGCAGGAAAAACCTTACAAAACAAGGTTGTTTTGTAACTAACCGGTAGTTAACCACTAATCGTCAAGTCGAGAAAACGATTGCGGGTTTTATTCGTCAAAACTGAAAAACTGTGCTATCTACTACTACCGTCTGTAGACACAGACATGCATTATTTCATCTTAGAATATAGAATAAAAACAAGGCACTTTTTCCTGGAGTTTCATGAAGAATCATCAATGAAGATATTCGATTATCTCTGGCGTTCTTTGAGAAAGTCAAATAAGTTTTTCATCTCTCAATCTAGTTCTAGGATTACGTGCAATCGGACGAGAAAAAAAAATAGCTTTTGAATTCTTAGAGAAACAAACGGTAACTTTTTCTTTGGTTCTTACTTTTTTCTTATAAAACAGTAGAAGGTAAATCATTATTCGAAATGACGTTTGTTTACTGAGTCGTGGTTAAGAGCAGTCTCTCAAGCCTGACTGACAATTTAGTTATAAGAAATCACTTATCATACGCGGTTTAATCTTAAATATTTATAGCATCGTTAATTGTTGAGGAGTTCTCCTGGTACTTCACCATAAGTTTCACTTAAACATATGCATTGTGACGAGTATATTGTGTTTAATATCCATATTCAAGTAATCAAAGCGGAACCCATGAAATACTTATTATTGAGTAGTTCTGGTGGCCATCTCTGGTCTTCATCATCAGTTCCACTTCACGAAATGGTGTTTATCAAATGCAACTGCACAAGTTACTATAAAAAATACTCAAATCACTATAGGTGTGCCTATAATATTTGAAGAGTTCCCTCGATTTCTCCAAAATTCCATCATCAGATCCTGACTTGGTGAAAATGGGACCATTTGTAAAGTATATCCTTTCAAACAAAACAATAATTTTTCAAATCGGTTCACCCATCTTCGAGTAATCGGTTATAATACATAAAAAAAAATACGCGTCGACTTGAGAACCTCCTCTGTTATTTTCGTCGGTTAAAAAATGTGTCCACTAGTCCTCTTAAAAAATGTAATATAAAATAATTAATTATTTATTTATTTATTTAAACTTTATGTACAATTGTATTACATGGCGGACTTAATGCAGCAAGGCATTCTCTACCAGTCAACCTTTGGGTTAAAAAAAACACACACTGTGGTAGGTGTACAAGAAAATGGAATGAAATAATATATTTAATACTAATAAATATAATACTAATATATAATAATACTTTTTCTTTTTTTTTTTAACATGGTAAAATTATCAAATAAGTCCTCCCACTCCGGGCAGTGTGGGAGGGACTGTCAGACTTTTACTGACTAAAATCCACGGTGTTCCTTCAATAACCCTTTATGTACCGGGGCCACGGTAACGGGATGAGTCCCACGACCCCGGCAGGCTTCGGCCCTCTGCAGAGGGGGCCTCGTCATGTTGCTGACGCTCTTTGAGGCGCGCGTGGAACACGACGTGCCGTCGACCCGGGCATGGTCCATGGTCGGACAGCGAGTTGCCCTTTACTCGCTGTCCGCATGCCCGCGCCTACGGTGGCCGGAGATCGTCGGCCGACGTCCGACGCCGTGGGCGTCTACCACTGTGGCTGGGCTGGAGGGAGGACGCCATCCTCTCCCTCACGCGGCCCGCCTCCTCCTTCGGAAGCATGACTGCTTCGCAGAAAGAGGCGACCGCTTCCCACTCCCTCTCACCCCGCAGCATGGCCTCGACCAATGCCGGGCGCGCGAGGTCTCCGCCTATCGCCGCCGTGAGGACACGTCGGTGCTCTGCCCAGGTGGGGCAGTCTTGCACCGTGTGCTCTACGGTGTCCTCAGGGCGACCCTCGCAGTGGTAACACCCAGGCGTTTCCTCCTTTCCCATCAGACACAGGTACCTCCCGAAACTTCCGTGTCCGGTGAGGACCTGCGTCATGCGGTAGGTCAGGACGCCATGACGTCGATCTAGCCACTCCTCAAAGAGGGGTCTTACCGCCGCTTAATACTAATAAAATACACATATATGCTAAAATGACAAACTAATAGATACGGTGCTTTAGATTATTCTTTCTGAATAAGAGAGCTCATAATAATTATGACGAAGACCAAACTAAGAATAACAGCCCCTTAAGTAGTGGTTTTTAATTTTGCGCTTAAAAGAAAATTTTGACTCAGCCTTCTTGATGTCAAGGTCTTGATGTCAATAATAAGTAAGTATGCTGTATATCTATAAAACATTAGAAATCGGTGATATTCACGACATTAGTGTTGTTCAGTCCCAAGCCAGCGCAACGGGGCTGGTATGCTGAACGGTCCATGGTACGTGGAGCCTAACGTTGCTTACAATAAACAAGGTTACACTATAGCCCTCTGGGCTTCCCCTTAGTGGTTAATAATTATAATCACTTACCCAAGGAGCTGATGACGACAAGCTACGACCTTTCTTGAGGCCGCGTCCGTGTGTGTGTGTGTGTATAGGTAATGAGGTGAGTAATTGAAACGTATAGTGAAAGTCAAGTGGATGGACGAAGGTTCTCCAAGATGCAGTCCTCCCAATGCGGTCCATCAGCAATCAGCACAACTTAATTCCAACAATGCGCGTGCCTTGGTATGGCGTCAATATGGCGTAATTGTTCGGAGAAATATCCCTGGATTCTCGTCAATCCGGGATTACTAAGTTAAATCAATCACTGAACACAACTAATCTGTTAATCTCACGTGAGATCCAATTTGATTTCCAATTATAATCAATAAAACTCAATCTCCCAAATGGTGGTTAGTTTTTCAAGCAAAGTCAAACGTCAAAGTGAAAAAGTCAAAGACTATAGAATAATGTTGCCAATCCAAAGGTGCGTTCGATTTCACGTTGGACTAAACATCTACCCCCCCCGGACGGGCCTACCCGTCCGCTAATCAATTGGAAGCCTTGACAAAGTTGCGACCGCTCTCTTTATGATGGATCCGTCCACCAAAACTTCAGCAAAACGAGGGACCTCGTCGGTGCCAGCCACCAAATTGAGAATGCGCCCCATGCGCCAATACAAAGGCTTCAAGTTGGCATCCTTAATCAGGACGAGGTCTCCGATCTTGGGCGGATGAGTTTTATCCGTCCACTTGACGCGTTGCTGGAGGATGTGCAGATACTCTAAGCTCCAACGCTTCCAAAAGTTCTGAGCAAGCTGTTGCACCAACTGAAACCGCGAGAGCCGATTTTGGCTCACATCAACAAAAGGTTACTCCGGCAAGGCGACAAGTGGCTGTCCAATCAAGAAGTGGCCCGGTGTTAGAGCCTCCAAGTCATTCGGGTCCGAAGAGAGCGGGCACAATGGGCGCGAATTCAACACAGCTTCAATGCGGCAAAATACCGTAGCTAGTTCCTCAAAGGTGAGAACGGTGTCTCCCAACAATCTCCGCCAGTGTCCCTTTGCCGCTTTCACCGCGGCCTCAAAAATACCCCCCCAATGGGGGCAGGCTGGCGGGTCAAACAACGACGAAAGTGACTCCTCGGCGGGCCAAACTATTACCAATGTCAACCTGGCTCTCATTAAGGAAGGCGTATACCTCCTTCAAATAGTTACTTGTACCCTTGTAATTCGTACCGCAATCAGACCTAATCAACGAAGGCAACCCACGGCGTGACACAAATCTGTCCAAAGTCGCCACAAAGGCCTCTGTCGAGAGGGAGGTTACCAGCTCCAAGTGCCTTGGTTGATAGGCAGACAAAAACACACAAATAAGCCTTGACAATTTTACTATTTCGAAGTGTGGACGTCTTCACCGAAAAGGGACCAGCAAAGTCCGTTCCGACGCCAGCAAAGAGCCTCGCCTCATTGACACGATCAACCGGCAAATCTCCCATTAGTGGCTGCATAGTGGAGGCCTTAGTCCGATAACACGGCATACAACGGAAGACAATGCTGCGAATAGTACGACGAGCCGACAAAATCCAAAATTCTCGCTGCAGAATGGCCAACAGCGCATTGCAACCGGCATGCGAGTTTTTAATGTGACGATCAGTCACCAACAATTGTACCAAGTGGCCCTCCTTGGGCAACAAAAGGGGGTGACGGGCCCCATAAGGAAGGCTAGAGTGCCTCAATCGTCCTCCAACACGCAAAAGACCCGTCTTATCCAAGAAGGGATTCAGCTTGCTAACAGCTCCCGACAACTTAACCCTACCAGACTTCAAGACCTCGATCTCCTTCTCAAAGTGTGCAGCCTGCACAGAGCGGACCCAAAGGAGGAGTGACTCCTGTCGCTCTTGAGGAGAGAGAACTGGTGAAAGGCGCTTGTCCCCTGGATTCCTAGAATTATGGCCAAAACGCCTGATCCATGAGGTGACGTTCAACAATTTGTCGAGGGAGCTGTATCGATTCAACAAAAAATCAGGATCAAACAGAGGATCCTTCGTCCCAACAGCGAACACCTTAAGTCCGGGCAAAGGATCCGACATCAAGACTGGCATTCGAGGCCAATCATCCTCGGGGCGGGTCAGCCAGTCCGGTCCCCACCAGAGGGGGTGAGCAATCAAGCGGGGGGCCATGCATCCGCGCGAGGCTACGTCGCCCGGGTTCAGGTCACCAGGCACGTACCTCCAAATCAAAGGCGTTTCAGAACCTTGAATCTGAGACACTCGGATCGCAACAAAGACCTCCAAAGAGTGGACGGACGTCTTCAACCAACACAAAACAATTTGACTGTCCGTCCAGGCGTAAGAAGCCCGAATGTCAACAGTTCCACCCAAAGTATGCACAACGTGATTTAGGAGACGCACAAGAAGCACCGCCCCTGACAACTCCAACTTAGGGATGGTCAATGCCGTCCGGAGGGGGGCCACCTTGCTCTTGGCCATGACCAGTGACAACTTCACTTGGCCCGTGGCGCTGACGGTGCGCAAATAAACAGCGGCGGCATAAGCGTGAGAGGACGCGTCACAAAACCCATGAAGGGTGGCAGCATAAGCCCCAGGGGGGAGGATGGCGCGTGGCAGCGCGACCTCATTGACCACAGGGAGCACGGATACAAATTGGAGCCAGTCTTCCAACAGGGTTTCCCGAAGTGGCTCGTCCCAACCAAGTTCAGCGGTCCAAAGGCGCTGAAGGAAGCATTTCGCCCAAAACAATACCGGGCAGATCCAACCATTAGGGTCAAAGGTCCTTGCTACAGTAGACAACACCAGTCGTTTAGTCCAAGTATGAGGAGACTCCAAGTCGACATCATACGTAAAGGTGTCTTGAACTGGTCGGTACTGAACGCCGAGGACGGCCATCATGGCGGGGTTGTCAATGTTTTCAAACAAATGAGGATCCTGCTTATGATCCTCCAACACACCTTCCAATAGCGCTGGCGAGTTGGACACCCATTTACGCAACTCATAGCCAGCGGAAGCCAGAATCTGGACCAACTCGTCACGCAACAGGATAGCTTCCTCAACCGTAGGAGCTCCAGTACAGACATCGTCGACGTACAGGTCCGTTTTCAAGATGGCGGACGCACGAGGGAACCTCAAACGCTCCCGGTCCGCAAGCTCCCAAAGCGAGTGAATAGCAACAAAGGGGCTTGACCGAAGGCCGTAAGTATTCGTGTTGAGCTCATACACAATCATGGGATCCTGGGGATGTTCCCGCCACAGGATCAACTGATAACGTCTGTCATCCCGGTGAATAACCGTTTGCCGGAACATCATTTTGATGTCGGCCACAAAGACTACTTGATGACGACGAAAAGACGTGATGACGTCACAAAGATCCCTCAACAATTTGGGGCCGGAATGCAGGCAATCATTCAAGGAGACGCCGGAAGAAGTCCGCGCAGACCCATCAAACACTGTGCGCAGTTTACCAGTGGATGGCTTGAGGACCGCGTGATGTGGCAAGAAGAAATGCTTTACTGAGCGCCAATCCAAATCTGACACCGACATGTGTCCCAAGTCTGCATACTCACGCATAAACTCTACATATTTTTGCCGCAGCACCGGGTCCCTGGCCATGCGGCGCTCCATTGCCAACAATCTTTTCTCAGCCGTAGGTCTGGATTGGCCAAGAGGTGGTCGCACCGCAACAAAAGGCAGCCGGGTCTCAAGCTGACCGGAGCGGAGTCGACCGGTGTTGTTCTGATAGAACAACTCGCACTCTTCGTGTTCCGGATTCAAGCGGGCCACCTGAGGGGGCTCCTCAACCTCCCAAAACCTCTGAATGGCGTCAGAGAGGGCTGAGCCGGACACCAACGCAAAGACAGGTTCAGGTGGAGGGGGCACGTTCAACACTGGGCCCATAATCGCAAAGCCGAAGATGGTTGAGACCGCCACCAGGCCCCTCGGGTGGCACCCTGGGGTCTCCGGCTGCAAGACCGTCATATTTCCCAACAATATTTTCCCTAAAACATCGGAACCCAACAACAAATGCACCGTACAAGGGGAATCAAACCGGGTGTCAGCCAAATTCAGACCTGACGTCAACCGTAGAACATCCAAAGGCAACTGACAATCGGGAAGGTTACCCATTATAGTCGGTAGAACAAGGGCAGGAGCACCAATTTTAGGGTAAAGACAACTCACAGGGGTGATTTCAAACCAGGTCTCTCCCTCAACAGTGGTGACAGCCGCTTCGCCAACTCCATGAATCTTGCCTGAAAAGTCTTTCACCTCCAGGCCAACCTGTCCCGCTAACCAAGACGACAAAAGGGTACCCTGGGCTCCCGTGTCCAACATGGCACGGACCACAATCGAGTCACCCAAGGGTCCCCAGACCCTGACCGAGGCCAAAATCGACTCGATCGGGGGGGGTCCTTTAGCGGGGCAGGCGCCAATTTCCTAGCGGTGCCTGGGCGGCGACCGCTCGCCGCACCCAGACTGCCTTCGTTCACGACGAGGGTAAACATCAAATGGTTCGTCCGCGCGGTGTCCCGAGCCGCTCGCCATCGCTGGAGGGGCATATCCCACCGGATGCCTGAATGGCGGGGGGCGCGACTCCAACCGGGGACGTTCCGCTAACGGAGGGGAGAGGTAGCGGTGCTGGTCCGGCCACTGCTGCCTAGCAGCCAACGCGCGTTCTCCCTGACGAGGGGAGACCAAATGGCGCTCGCGGGACTCCCGTACAACTTGCGCGGGGGGTGGAGAGCGGCGTGTAGAATTGCGGGCCTCAGCCCGGTGCTCGTCTCCGGAATACCCCCCCCTGCGCGAACCCTCCTCAGAAGAGGGTCTGCTGGAGCGGTTCGCGTTGGCGCACAAAATCTCCAGGTGGGACCCCGTGCAAATTCTACACGGACGGGGGTCGGGGCAGTCCCGATGGAAATGGGCCCCCAAGCACGAGAAGCACAAACGGCGTGCGTTGGCAATACGGCGGCGGGCACTTACGTGCAAGTTCAAAAAGGCCGAGCAACTTGCCATGACATGCCCCGTGGCCTTGCAAAAGTCGCAATCGTGAGAACTCCGGGCGCCAGCAAAACGGGGGGGGGGGGGCGAACATCAACAGGCCCCCTAGCCCTAGTCCGTCCCTGGTTTCTAGGCCGAGAAGGTGGTGGGCGTGACCCCGTGGCGCCACGAGTGTTGTCCAAAAACCGACACTCGTCTTCCAAGAACTTGAGAAGGTCGTCAAAGGTGGGAAGATGGGTGGCACTATCCCCACCATACTTCTGCTCAAACCGTGACCTCAGCTCCGCAGGGAGCAACTGCAGCACTATGTGCACCAACAAGTAGGACCAATGTTCTACCGGCAACTTCAAGCGTCTCAAGGCGTTGGTCGCTGAGACCAATGGGTTCAGCAAGTCAGTCCGCAACGTCGACGTGCTGGCAATGGCCGGTAGTTCCAAGATCTGGCCGATGTGCACATCAGCCAGGCAGCGCTTGTTCTGATACCGTCGGGAGAGAAGCTCCAGAGCGGTAGGGTAGGAGGAGTCCGTCACCGGCAGGTGCTGCACCAAGGCTCTGGCTTCGCCCTCCAAAACGGACAACAAGTAGGCCAACTTCTGGGCAGGTCCGAGGTCCGAGCGTGCATCCACAAGACTCTCAAAAAGATTAATGAAGCCCAGCCAGTGGTCCAAACGACCGTCAAAATGTGGCAGATAGATAGATAGATAGATATACTCTTTATTGTACACCATAACAGAATTAAATAAGGACTTAAAAACTACAAAGGGTGTTACAATGGGCGGTCTTATCGCTAAAAGCGATCTTCAGCTCCAGGGTGGGCAGCCTACCCAACAGTCCAGGGCCCTTAACAACGGAGGTCTGAGGCTTAGCCTCCTCAGGCATCCGGCTCCTCAAAATTTCCCGGGCTCGTTGACCTATGACATCCCCCAGGTTGACAATCTGGTCATAGTCACCCAAAACCTTATCGCAGGCTGCCTGGTCCATCACCGCCAAATCCACGTCCATGATGTACTCGTTGAAGCGTGTGAGCGCAACATCAGCTGACTTGATCCTCTCATTCACTTGCCCGTTCCGAGCAAGGGTGAGCTCTTCCAAGTCCGGACGCTCAACCGTTGCTACCGCCGATGTGAACCATCTCAACTGTGAGACCAATACGGCAGCTGACTCCCTGACTGCCTTTAATGAGGCCATTGCAACAATCAAATATTAATACAAATAGGCTAAATTACCTAAACAAACAAACAATGACTTGTTAGCCAACCGAGCAATCTCACCAAAATAAAACTTAAATTCAATTTATTTCAGGTCCAAATCCGACCCTGTACTCATTCCAAGTATGAATCTAGCTTGCTAAGGATGGCTAGTTACAAAGAAATAACAATTGAATGTATAATACAATGCTGGATCAACCTCAAATAAATACAACAATAGGATGTGTAATATTGCTCCGGACAACCTCCAATAACACAATCCAATAATCACACTATAAACAATAACCAATACACACAATTCAAGTCTTATTATGTTAGACTATGTGATTATTATTTAGATAAACTTTTAACTTCAGACTAGTGACATTCAATTATTAATCACAACGAATATACCAAACAGCTTTTACAATAAATATCAAATTAACCTGATAATTCCTAATTTCACAAACAATCTTGCTTGTCAGTGCAATACCAAGAGACTAGCACTACAAATTACAGTACAAACTACAAGCACTATTTGAGCCCGGCTGACAAAGCAATATATTCAAAACATATTAGGTTATAAGTTATATTAAGTAATTAACTAAAGTTATTTTCAAAACTTCCAATTTACTATGTGGATTTATTATTAAAATCCACGCTCTGCTTACCAAATGTTCAGTCCCAAGCCAGCGCAACGGAGCTGGTATGCTGAACGGTCCACGGTACGTGGAGCCTAACGTTGCTTACAATAAACAAGGTTACACTATAGCCCTCTGGGCTTCCCCTTAGTGGTTAATAATTATAATCACTTACCCAAGGAGCTGATGACGACAAGCTACGACCTTTCTTGAGGCCGCGTCCGTGTGTGTGTGTGTGTGTATAGGTAATGAGGTGAGTAATTGAAACGTATAGTGAAAGTCAAGTGGATGGACGAAGGTTCTCCAAGATGCAGTCCTCCCAATGCGGTCCGTCAGCAATCAGCACAACTTAATTCCAACAATGCGCGTGCCTTGGTATGGCGTCAATATGGCGTAATTGTTCGGAGAAATATCCCTGGATTCTCGTCAATCCGGGATTACTAAGTTAAATCAATCACTGAACACAATTAATCTGTTAATCTCACGTGAGATCCAATTTGATTTCCAATTATAATCAATAAAACTCAATCTCCCAAATGGTGGTTAGTTTTTCAAGCAAAGGCAAACGTCAAAGTGAAAAAGTCAAAGACTATAGAATAATGTTGCCAATCCAAAGGTGCGTTCGATTTCACGTTGGACTAAACAAGTGTCAATAGCCAAAAAAAAAATAGACTACACCTTCTATTAAACCAAGAAACACATGTTTTAAAAAGATTTTGTTTAGAAAGTAACAATATAATTTTATCTGAATCTAGAAACATAAATAAAACATATGTATTTAGACTAGGCTACTAAATTGGCAACCGTAATAGAAGCAGTTATATTATGTTCATCAATATAATCGTCCATCGATCGCAGCGTTCTGTCCGTCTGGCGAGCATCTTATGCAAGGTCGGACGCGTTTTGATTAGAACGTGTAGCGAAATCTAATCTAATAACGTATGCAGAATACTAATAATTCTATGTGCTTAAATATTAGATCCATATTACGATAGATTATGTATTTTATCTTCAAATTGATAATTATAATCTCACATGTAGTGTTTTAACCCCCGACGCAAAAAGAGGAGTGTTATAAGTATGACCGCTATGTGTGTCCGTGTGTCTGTCTGTGGCATCGTAGGTTCTAAGCAGGTGAACCGATTTCGATGCGGTTTTTTGTCAGAAAGCAGGTTTTCCGGAGGTGGTTTTTAGATAAATGTTTTATCAAAATCGGTTCAGCTATTTACTAAATATGGGGAGTGAAAGTGGGGATGAATAATCGAATGTTGTCAAATAAACCATGTGGTAGGTATATCAAATGAAAGGCATGATGTGTATGTTACAATCAGACATGTTTTATCAAAATCGGTTCAGCTATTTACTAAATATGGGGAGTGAAATTGGGGATGTATAATTGAATATTGTCAAAACAATGTACTATATTACAAAAACTGTCCATTCCATTAAGTTGATCAAATTGACAAAAACTATGGTAGGTGAAAAGTATAAAAAGCTTAAAATAAAAAATACCCTACGCAAAAATTACTTAGAAGTAATTTAAGAAACATACCTTAAAAAGTAAAAAATAAATATTATTCGCGGCGGGGTATCGCCATTCAGAATCGCTATTTAAAATTTGTTACATAGCATACCATGCCAAACTTGTAGCTTCAGCATCCAGTCTCGACCTGCGTGTCATCTGACATCGATTATCGAGCAGGTTTTAGTGTAAGAGTCACACATTATTATTATTGCTTATTGCCAAAAGGTCCAGCCGCCTTTTAAAGGTTTCCCTACGATAACAAAAAAAGTATCTTTAAAGTTACACGCAGTATCATGACCGTTTCGTCAAGTCACATATCGAAGTGTCGTGATACTATGTGAACGAGTGAACGACGCTGAGAATCACCGTTCACTCGCTCATCTTCACACGCTCATTTTCATTCTTGCAATATGTAGAAGGCAAACGGGCATGAGGTATTCACTCATTCGATATCATTCGTTCGCTCTTTCGCTTCGTGGGTCCCCGGTACAACACTTGTCACGGTTCGGTGGCTCGTAGCTCATGGCTGACTCTTGAGCCACTTCAGTTGGCGAGTACTTACTACACCTACGCTATTCTGAAAACAGGTTATTTTCTTCGAAGTAAGTAATAAAATACCAATAATAACATTATCTATATTAATATTGTTACGAGCTGGGGTTCGGGATAGAAATAATTAACGCCAATTAAATCAAAATTAACACTTTAATTAATTAAACACAAAATAAAAATTAACACTATTATTCGCACCACAACACTTGTCACTTAACACTTAAATCGCACTGAAATTCAGTTGTAAAGCTTCGATATTATCTCGTATTCGCCTCGTAATAAGTCTGACTCTCTGCGTCCCTTTGCGATCTATTTATTCCCCAGCCTATGAGTTCTAGAACATTCTTGTAAAATCGACTCACTGTTTATACTGCCAAGAATATTCCAGAAGCTACTTGAGATACACAGTACTGCTACTCGCCGCTAGATGGCGTTAGTGTCTCGACTCTATATACTCAGTACTGCTACTCGCGGCTAGATGGAGTTAGTGTCTCGAACATTCTAGATTTCTGTCAAAGTTTCTCGACGTACTTCACTAAGCGACTGGCGTAACAATATTATAAAGCGGAAAAATTTATTTGTTTAAATGCACTAATCTTTAAAAGCACTGCGGGAAATTTAGATGAAATTAAGTATGGAAGCTAGATGCTTGAGAAAGGTCAAAGGCTACTTATTACCCAACTGCAAAAAAGGAGCGTAATGTGTTTATCATGATAAAGTCCTCGGAAAGGAAGCCCCGCACGACTGCTCGTATATTTATATAAGGTTATTATTGGTATTTCATTAAAAAGTAAGCAGCCCTTTGACTTTGTCATTGCTCTCAGGAAACCAATTTCGATCGTAAACATGATTAATAAAAGTTTTCCTTTGAGTGTTCTATCTGGTTAGACGACAAAAATATAAAGTACTAGTTCCTGCCTGCGGGTTTACTCGTGTGAGAAGGTTATTTTTCAGCAATCTTCGTGTTGCTCCGATTCGACGTGATAGAAGAACAAACACACAATCACTATTTATGCTTATGTTTTGCACATTGTAACCATCTCGTCTAAGATTTCATGAGCCAGCCCGCGACGCTGAGCCAGTAATAATAATAATGCTATGATCCAGCTTGTCCCTAGCTGCCCTCCCCCTGCGACGCCCTAAGCCGAGGTCCGTACCCCACAGGGGGTGCCCTTAGCATGTAGTCGCCTAGTTTGTAAGTTTTGTGATAAGCCCTGGCTGGAGGCTTTAATTAATTTATTAATTAAGGAAACCACAGGCAAGCCTGGTTAAACAGCCGACAACCTCAGAGGTTGACCTGCGAGATGCCACACTGCGAGGCTGCCGCGGTAAAGCTATTGCATAGCATTTTTTATCAACTTATGCAATTATAATTATTTATTTATTTTATTTGTGCAGTATTTTTTTTTACTTTGATATTAATTCAAGTTACACTTTTTGAGCGTAGTGACCGATAAGAAAACAAGTACAGTCGCTAGTCGTACCATATACATACACGTTAAGGTTCAACTAGTCGCGGGGTCGAACTCACTCGTGGACTCAGTTATGAGCGGTTAGCAGCTAGTCTACACGCATACTTCTAGTCGCACGCACACAAACACCATGCCGAAGTCTGCCGAACTGAAACGACGTTAGACGACGCACGGCTTTCAACGCCGCACCGCTGTGTCGGTCGGAGTGGGGGGTGTTAGGTTTATTTTCGCTACGGAATTTCTTGATTCGGTCGCTGCGCTCAAATCCCGCGATAAAATCACGAGCCGATTTCCGGCCACCGTAGTCGCGGGCCTGCGGACGGCGAGCATGGGTCGCTCACCGTCCGGTCCGACCGGCCCGAGTCGGCGGCGCGTCGTGTTCCACGCGCGCCTCAAAGAGCTGTCAACACCAGTGACGGGGCCTCATAGGGCCATTGCCTGTCGGGGTTTGCGGGAAAGTTCTACCGAGTTACCGCGGCCCCGGAAATTTAGGGCAGCCGAAGGAACAGGGTGGGTTTTTAGTCAGTAGAAATCTGACACACCCTTCCTCTTGACCCAGAGCGGAAGAAGTCATTCGATGATTTTCCCAACCCAAAAAAAAAGGTACATAATAATATGCCTCAAAGAGCAGTCAGGAGCATTGACGGGGCCCAACAAGGCCATTGTCTAACGGGGTTGCGGAAATGTTCTAACGAGATACCGCGGCCCCGGAATGCAAGGCCAACTGAAGGAGCAGGGTGGGTTTTTAGTCAGTAGAAGTCTGACACTCCCTTCCCCTCCACCCACAGCGGGAGAAGACATTTGATGATTTTACCACACAGACAAAAAAGGGACCTATGTATCACTATTAATCATTGTTTCCTTCGGCAAAGGTAGGTATGATAATAATGAGATGTGCGTGATACGGCGCTAATAATAGTCTGATTACCAAATAAAATGTAGAACGTTCTAAGTCCTCTATCACAATAAAAACCAAATGACCAAATGACTACCGCCGTCTTTGTCGGCAAGTATACAACGTATAACAGAATTTACGCAATTCCTGAAATTAGTTGGTTCAGAATCGGCTTCTGAATCGATTTCCGTCATAAAAAGTAGGTGTTAAATTTTGACGGAAAAATCTTTCATTTAACTTAAAATGGAAACAGTATCATGACAAATTAATACAATCCTTAAGTCAAGGAAATGCACTCGTGTGCGTGTCGGCTCTATACTACAATAATCAATGAATGAGTGTATGCGTCAGTGTAAGGATATTGTATGAAGCACATACATTTTGCGTTTAGCAAGGATAACTATTTTATAAAAAATGTCTAGGTTTGGTTTCAATTTATTTAGTTACGGATGTTGTTTTCGACTTATAATTTAATATTTTAATTAGGGTGTCTGAGGTATTGCGCTTAATCTGTTACATCTTGTATAGTAGTATTATCGTAGTTTAAAACGGTCACATTAAATAAAAAATAATTATAGGTAGGTCAATGACAATTAAAAAGTGTAGCATTTAAATGGCTAGACAGGTTCTAGCATCTTTGTCGGCTTTTTCAATATTACTTATGACATCTTTCAAACGCTGAGGTACTAATCCGTTCTCCCATATATTCTGTAGTCAGAGAGCGGCTCATTTAATTAACTTCCGTATAATTAGGAACTTTTCACACGAGGCTCGGGTTACTGCATATATCTGGGTTCGCCCCAAACATTTGTCATGTAAACTGCTCGCCTGGGAAAACAAGATTTTCTCACTTGAGATAATTGCTCTTAGTATGTTATAAACAGAGGCAGTTATTGTTATGAAAGCCCAAATGTTTCTTTAAGAAAACCACTCGATGGAATAAGTAAACAGTGTTGTCGTTTTACGAGCTTATCTGTTTAATTCGGGGAGTGTGAAATAAAATAGAATTTTCGCTGACTATTGGGTATTGCGTACACTTTGAGTACACATAGGGTTGTCATCCGTCCAGGTTTTCCCAGATTTATCCTAGTTTGGAGAGCGTCTGGGGGCATCCGGGGGGATTTTCTCAATAAGCGTCCAGGTAAAACCCGTACACACATTGGTCTTACGGGTACCAAAAAGCACGATCTCTATTATTACTTTCCTATGGTATTTCATCTCATTGTTTATGTTACGTTGATTAAATGAAAAGGAAGAGTATGTTATTAAAAAGTTCTAAAGCTCTACAATGTTATCACTTTATCAGTAAATAAAAACCATAATTAAACATCTTTATTTTTAGTTTAAAGTTCAAAAATGTATTTTTCTACGGTGTCCGGGGAAAAACTGTGATTGTACCCAAATGTCCGGGGTTTATAAATCTTTTTCCGGGGCCGGCAAATTTGGTGATGGTAACCTTAAGTACCTACACACAGATTTTCTCCACTGACTTTGTTAATTGACCCTTTGTTAATTGATCATATATCGCACGCAAAATTCATGCAACTTTTGATTCAGTTATAAACTATCGTTATAAAGTTAGTGAAACCGTGTCGTGAAGAGAACCCTGAATTACGATTAGGGAAGGACCGTTCGTCGGTTACGGGAAGAATTAAATTACGTCATAAAATTCACTTAATACATTCAATTCTATGGTTTCAACAAATGTGTGTTTCTTACCTTTAAAGAGCACCACCGATATAAAACTAAATGATTTGATCAGTACGGATTGTATGGACTTCAAAAGAGACGTTGACCTCTGATTTTGTTTCGGTGTTTCTTATCAGTGTAGTCAGTTGGCCTCTCTAGTTTACATTTATCAAAAATATTTCGTGTAAAAGTGTTACTTATAACTAATCTGCAACATAAGTAACATTATTTCATTATAATTAAAAAGAAATCTAGCTTATGTTAAAATATACAGTTATCGACTCAAGTCACCTTCATTCTCAGCTAGGCCTTAATTAACTATTTATTGCGTAGGTATCCTACTAAAGAATCTTTAAACTTATGCAAGTTTATTCATAAGTTAAAATTTACTACATGATAAGTTTAAATATTGCTTGGCAGAACTTTATTCAAATTTTCTACGAAGAATTTTAATATAAAATGTGCTAGTCATTATTTGAATATTTTTGAAAGTTTTTATAGAAAAACCTTATTCAGCGCTGAATCTGTCATTTTATTTTTCATCACACTTGCACATAAACAGTATCTAAACATACAGGTTAACTTGGCCGTAATGCCCCATATAAAACCCTCGAGCTTTCTTTTTGTCATGAAACCCAAGGTCGGTAAGTAATTTTTTTTTTATTTATTTCTCAACACACAGGTCATGCAAGTTCAAGCAAGGAGTTTACAAGCAAATGAATTTTTTTCTTAAAATGTCATCTAAACAGGAATTTCATTGCAATCTCGCTACATGTTACTTAAATACTCAACTAATGTTCCTAAGAATCGATTTTAATTTCGATTTCGATAATTAATCGAAAAAGTATTTGCCCTTAACGTTTCTGAACGAAACATTTGTATAATCTGTGGTGTGGGCATAAAGCCCGCCATCCGCTTTAAAAAAGTTCACTTATTTCGTAAGTTACGTAATAATAGTTGTGCTGACTTGTGTATTAAAGCTATAATTCATAATTATTTACCTTTTGTATTTGAAGACAAGTAAAAAAGTTATAAAAAATATCATCGTTGTCATCCGATGAGTGTGATTTAAATGCAACACCGCCAGATATTATCCATGCAGCATAAACAATTAATGATGTACAGTGACTATAAATTTTAATAAGCAAGTTTTTTCTGCTCTATAATTTTATTTATTTACTCGCAAATGTGATAAAAAACATTGTATGTTTCACGGGCGGTACGGGAATTACGAACCTCGACTCAGAAAGCCCTCAGTCTCTGACTTCGGGCTTCTACTAGAGCCTCGATCGTAATTCCTTACTGACCGCCCTTAATACACAATGTACTATTGTTGCGATTAAAGCTTTGATACAGGCTGTTACGTAATGAGGAAGTTTTTTCAGTTTAGAGTTAATATATAGGACATAGATCATCTGATTAGCCCTTTCCCAAGTACGAAACCTTAATTAAATAGATGTATACTCGATGTTGGATTATCGTGTGAACGTCTATTAAGAACTCTTTGTTTTTGTATACGTCACAGAGATTTCGCATTGTTTTAGATTATTAACCGACTTCAAAAAAAGGAGGAGGTTCTCAATTCGTCTTGAACCTTTTTTTATTATGTATGTTACCTCATAACTCAAAGACGGCTGGACGGATTTGGAAAATTATTTTTTCTTTTGAAAGGGTATACTTTTTAGTTAATCCCATTGTTATAAAATCAGGATCTGATGATGGGATTTTGGAGTAATCGAGGGAAATCTTCAAATATTATAGGCACATCTATAGTGTTTTGGGTATTTCTTAAAGTACTTTGCGCAGTTGCTCTCGAAAAGCACCATTTGGGGAAGTGGAACTGATGATGAAGACCACAGATGGCTGCCGAAACTACTCAATAATAAGTGTTTCTTGGATTGCGATTCGATTACTTGAATATGGATGTTAAGCACTTTATGCTCGTCACAATGCATATGGTGGTGTAGACCTGATTGTGAAATACCAGGAGAACTCCTCATAAATTAACGGCTCTGCATCGGGAAAAGCAATATTTTGTAAAAGGTGATAAGTAGTTGATATTTTGGCTTTTGTAACTAGATGAATTATAAACGGACCCACTAAAAGGCGTGAAAAACTTTTTTTGCAAAAAACAAAACCGACTTCCATATCAAAACACTACAAAGCCAAAAATAATTTTAATTTCGGAAGGCGGTGTGAAAAAAAAGAAAATACAAAACCAATAACACCGACTACCGAAATTAAAATTATTTTTGGCTTTGTAGTGTTTTGATATGGAAGTCGGTTTTATTTTTTGCAAAAAAGTTTTTATTTTAGATTACTTTAACAACCTAGTCCGACTCATTTCTTTAGTTACTTTTGGGGACATGATAGGCACACAAATCATCATGCTTAGCGTTTTTACCAACAATGGGTCAGCGAATGCAGCTAAGTACTAACGTTTTGTATGAAGCCTCTGCCTGTCTGAACTCCAAAACCCAATAAGTGAACTACACGACATTCCGTGACAAAACTGGGGTCAGAATTTATAGCTCCGCGTTCAGTACAACAATGCGTTGAGGGCACTGTTGCGTCTGCCTCGCTTCTGCAGCGCGTCGCGTCGGGAATGTTCGCTAAGGTGCGCGTGAATTGTTTCCATACAGTAATGCGGAATAGGGCGACGTCGATAGCGGGTAGAGTGCGGGACAGGGGTAATAGTCTCCTTACCGCGTCGTTGCCAACAGGTTGGACGGGCCATTTTTGCGGCATTGGCGGGCCCTACATGCCCCCGTGTATAAGTCATGGAGCAGATATGGTACTAATTAATATGTTAATTGTGTAGTGTGCGTATTATGTGTAATTTGTGTTTGTTTGTATGTCATTTGTATTGTGTTTAATTATGTGTATATGGATAATTTTTGTCTGAAATAAATGTATATAATACTAATAGCTTCTGACTAAACTCCGTTGAGCTACACGAAAACTAACCAATGCTTGCAGTGTCTGGACAGGTCCGCTCAAATTTGTGTGGTTATTTCCTCAAAAGAGCACGACTAGTGTTGCCAGGTGTCCCGATTTTCGCGAGACGTCCCGATTTTAGGGGTCTGGGGACGCGTCCCGATTTGCCGCTGATCGGGACACCAAATGTCCCGATTTATAAACCGAGTTGACACTTTAAAAGATTCTTATCAGCTGCACGAAGCTGAATTTGCTCCCGTCTTGCGTCATATTAGAGCAAGATGTTTGTCACTTCTTTCTACCGTAGAAGTCCGTAGAACGTGCAACTAAATTCGATATACTAAAAGTTTATTACATTATCCATATCATTGGGAGAAGATGAATGTCCCAAGTGCGCTGTGGCAATTCTTCAATTCTGTTGAAACGCATTTTACCAAGCTGCACTAAGATTTTACAGGATGTAGGTAGTAATATATCTTGAAAACAAAACATTGCTATATTTTACAGGTCACGAAATAATGGTAAAATTAAGTAAGCAATTGAGGCAAAGGATTGAAGATGAGCTTGTGGCATTAACGTGCAGCAACGTGCAGTTCTTCATTACATAGAGCCCAAATATGAACTCACCGATAGCAAATTAGATTTCTTCAAACCATTTTCTCTAACCACTCGTTACTTACGCGTCATTTATTGAAAATCTAATAATTCATGTGTTCTTCGATATGGATCAACTTTATGAAGAAGTGTGTTCAGTCAAAACTTGGTAAAACAGCAGTGCAGAACAAAGATCTTACGCCGCTACAAAACAAGACTTCGCAAAACTTCTGAAGTTATTTTCTTTTATGGCATCAAATACCGGTGTCAAACATGGCAAGTGCGGCAGCGGAAAGAGTATTTTTGCAAACCAACTTAATTTGGTCCGAGAGGCGAAACCATTTGACACTGGAGCATGTCAAAGCCGACGTAAAAAAAAAAACCTAACTTTAGTATGACTTGCGGTGAATTTCACAACTACGTAATAAAAATAATGGGCCTTTTATACGAGTAATCTATGGACTATGTACTCCAAAAGATAGCTAGACGACCTGAATGTGACATAGAAAGGATGTCTCAGCGTCGATTCTAAAATTAGAATTATTAAAAAAAAAATGAGTGTGGACTCGGGGACTGCCGCGGTAAAGCTATTGCATAGCATTTGTTATCAACTTATGCAATTATAATTATTTATTTATTTTATTTATGCAGTATTTTTATTTCTTTGATATTAATTCAAGTTACACTTTTTGAGCGTGGTGACCGTTATTTAAATTTAAATTGTTTTCTTATGATAACATTTTTTTTCTTTTATTGAATAAATGAGAAGTTAATATTGTTTATAATATTTTTATTATCTTACAATACATGTAGATTATTCAGAACTAGTCGCGGGCTCGAACTCACTCGTGGACTCAGTTATGAGCAGTTAGCAGCTAGTCTACACGCATACGTCTAGTCGTACGCACACAAACACCGTGCTGAAGTCTGCCGAACTGAAATGACGTTAGACGATGCACGGCTTTCAACGCTGCGCCGCACCGCTGTGCCAGTCGGAGTTTTTTCGTTACGGAATTTCTTGATTCGGTCGCCGCGCTCAAAGTCCGCGATAAAAGCTATGCAATAGCTTAAAACTAAGATTGTACTTATAATATTTTAATAGCAATAAATTATTGTTTATTAGTGCGGATTTTATGTACGGAATATTACACCGTCAAGATGTGGAAGACATCTTGACGGTGTAATACGTAGTAAATACGTAGTAATCACGGCGAATGCACTCTTTAAAACGGACTAGCGAATTTGCAGAGACACGCCGCAGAACGTCAACTGATATGACCCTCACTTTTGTCGTTATTTTAGTCTTCAGTTGCTCCAAATTCATAAGAGGGGGGTATCAAAAACTCTTGCTTTGAGATAACCCCATAAAAAAAGGCAGCTGGGGTTAAGTCGGGAGATCTGGGTGGCCACAATATGTCTCCAAAGCGGCTTATGAGTTTTCCAGGAAACAACGCTCTTAGTGTGTCCATGGAGACCCTAGCTGTGTGGGCTGTGGCCCCATATTGCTGAAACCATACACCTGACTTGTCAACATCCTCTTCTTGAAGCTGGGGTACAAAAAAAATATTAATCATCTCCGTATACCGCTCGTTCGTCACTGTAACCGTTGCACCTCGGTCATTCTCGAAGAAAATGGCCCGATGATTTTCTTCGACGATATTGCGCACCATACAGTAACTTTGTGGCTGTGTAATGCTTTCTGATGTTTTTGTTTTGGATTTCTAGATGAGCAATAACGGCAATTTTGACGATTTACCCTTATGTACCCTTCGAGGTGAAAGTTATCGCTAAAATAAACATTGTTCATCCCATTTTCCTCCGAAAAAATTCTAACATTTTCTGACAGTAATTTTTTTGCTTGTTGTAGTCTTCTGGTTTTATTTTTTGAACTATCTGAATTTTATAAGGATGTAATTGTAAGTCTAAGGCCAAAATTCGTTGAATACTTGATCGATGGAGGCTCAAAGAAGCAGCATGTTTTCTAACTGATAGTCGTGGACGGTCCGCGACCGCAACGGCGACGCGGTTGATGTTTTCAATCGATCACACAGGTCTATTTCGAGGGCTAATTGAATGATTCAGTAAACATTCTGTCACTCTTAGCTTTGCTACCCATGACTTAATTAACTGAATACTCGGGGCATCACTTAAACGGCGGGTTTGAAAGCGATTACAAAACTTGCGCTGTGTTTCACTCAATGAAAACTCGTTGCAAAAATACGCCTCCATTGCCTAAGCGCGGTGCACGCCAGTCCACTGTGACATAGCGACTAAAAATCCGCACTCATCATCTACCAAACGCTACCGCTCCCTTCCTGCTAGCCCCGCTGGTTGCCAAGATTATCGAGTTTAAAATTTAAAATCGGCGCTGAGACAGCCTTTAGTTTCAGGATGTTATTGACTATTGCAGCACATCAGAAGCGCTCTGGATACTTTTAAAAAAACTTGTTTTTTTTTTGTTCGTCCCGATCTACAACCCTAAATCCCGATTTTTTTTACCTTCTGTCCCGATTTAAAACAAATCCGACCTGGCAACACTAAGCACGACATACATGAACCTACAAGCTTTTCATATACAAATACAAATTGTATGAACTTTAAAAGAGACGTTGACCTCTGAGTTTGTTTCGGTGTTTCTTCTCAGAGTAATCAGTTAAGAAACACCGGCCTCATCTAGCTAAACTAAACTCAACACGCAAAAAAACATGACAATTTACAAATAAATATTTCATTTCATTTCAAACATGACGACTTCCAAAGATGTACAGTGAGAATGCAAGATGACAGATGGGACCAACTTTTGAATCTGCTTTATGAGGCACGGTGGAATCTTGAAATATTAGGATGATCTATATCAGAGTATAGATATCAGAGTGAATAGGTTACTTTTAGGTAAGCGTGCTCCATCTTCGATCACATCATCATTTACCATCTTAGGTGAGATAGTGGTCAAACGCGAACCTATTTTCAATAAAAAAAAAATTATCACCCGTCTACCGACCAACCTTGAAGACCACCTTGAAGATCACCACGTGAGGCTGATATTATTTAGCAAAGACCTCCTCAATATCCTAAAATGTGTACAGTTGCGTAATTGAGTTATTTCATTAGTTCTTTGTTTACAACAACATCGTGCCAGCAAAAACAATTTGTTTTCACTGAAATATGGACGAATATTTTTCATTCACTCATGGTATGTTCACATGTGATTTGTGCCGTGAAAAAAGTCACATGTATCTATATGTAAAATTTGACACAAACGCTAGCAAAGCGATGCGAACATTTTGGCTGTTCAGGCGTGACTGTGGACGAATAGCTATTCTATTTAGTCTATTCATCTATTGCTGTAAATACCATGGTAGACTGACAGATAGGTCAACTAAAAAACTGGACACCGATGTTCAACTTTTTTGCGTTGATAATAGAATTTAAATCCTATTGGTTCAAAACTTGGCCGTTTCCATGTCATAAGTTAGAGGGCAGAAAATTATAGTCTACGTCTGAGATGCAGTTCTACAATTATTGCACCCCTCAGCTGTTTAAGAATAATTCTAAAAAAAATTGGCCAACTGCAAGTTGGACTCGCCCATGAAGGGTTCCGTAGTAACTATAATTAATATAATATACTTACTATATTTATTTGAAAAAAAAAAACCTTAAAAATTTCTTAAAACTAGCTTATTTACAATTTTTACAACTACGCCAAATAACTTTGTTTTTCATAGTATTTGTATGAATTACAAAGTTATATTTGCGGTTTTATAAAATATACTGTATCTCAAAAACTGCTGACTCGATCTCGTTCAAACTAATTTTGGTTGAAAGGTCATTAAGATCTACAACATATGTTTTTTTAGATTTTTCACTTCATTATTATAGAAGTCAGAGGGGGGGACACACATTTTACCACTTTGGAAGCGTATATCTTTTAAACGATTAACTTTATGAAAAAGTCATTTTAGAAACCTTAATGTCATTTTTAAAGACCTGTCTATAGATACCACACACGTATAGGTTTCATGAAAGAAAATATTTTCAGTTTCAGTTCCATGTATGGTGAGCCCCCTTTATTTTAAATATTTAGTTTTAATTTTCTCTTAAAATCGGAAAGCGGTTTACAGAATACATCTACCTACCAAGTTTTACATGTATAGTCCTAATAGTTTCGGAATAAAATGGCTGTGACATACGGACGGACGGACAGACAGACAGACGGACAGACATGTCGAAACTATAAGGGTTCCGTTTTTTGCCATTCGGCTATGGAACCCTTAAAATGACATTGAGGTTTCTATAACCAGTTTTTCATAAAGTTAATCGTTTAAAAGAACTAACTTCTATAATAAGAAAGGGAAAAGTCTAAAAAAAAAAATATGTGCCGTAGATCCTAATGTAACCTTTCAAACAAAATTGGTTTGAACGAGATCGGGTCAGCAGTTTTTGAGATATAGCAAATTTTCTAAAACCGCAAATATAACTTTGTAATTCATACAAACACTATGAAAAACGAAGTTATTTGGCGTAGCGTTATTACTACGGAACCCTTCATGGTCGAGTCTGCCACGCACTTGGCCAATTTTTTTTAGTAGTTTTTTGTTGAAAGCAAATCGTATCGCCACTAGTCTTGTCACTGGCAGTGCGCGGGACGCGTGCGGACCGAAGTGTAGTCGTGCGACACATCTCGTTCAACCGTGACATACATATGTCCTACTTCGCTGTATCATTCTATAAATGTTGTTGGGAAATATTTTTGTTACCACTGCTATTGTCTGTTGTTGTTCTGGATTGTCTTTTTTGTCGGTTAGGAAAATCATCGAATGACTTCTCCCGCTCTGGGTGGAGCGGAAGAGAGTGTCAGACTTCTACTGACTAAAAACCCACCCTGTTCCTTCAGTTGCACTTGCGTTTCAGGACTACGATATCTCATTAGAACATTTCCACGACCTCGGTGTAGACACAAAGTCGTAAGTCCATAGTTTGACATTTTGGGTAGTTAACGGTCCGGTAAGATAGACAGATAGATAAAACTTTTATTGGTCAACAGAAGACACAACACACAAAAGTACATTAACATATAACACCTAATTACAGAAATAAATTAGTAGATTAAAAAACACTAGAAAGACACGCTTTTATAAATGCACGTAAAAACGTATACGTATAACTTTGAAACCTGATCGTGTTCAAAGCCCATTACGTGGCCTTTCTCACAAGTGCAAACACGACTATGATATGATATTCTATCATGGAATGCCAGTGCCTATCTTCCGATTTCATCATCAGACCTTGAAACCTAATCGTGGTCAAAGTTCATTACAAGACTTTTCTAAGAAAACCAAAACAGCTATGATACAATATTCCGTCATGAAGTTCAAGTTCATATCTTCCGGCTCCATCATCAGATCAGTTCGACAGTACCATACTATTGTATTGTCATCAGAACTACACACAGCTGCCAATTTTCATTACGCTACGATCCTTGGAAGATGGTTAAATTAGTTACGTTAGATTCCATTACATAGTTAGTTACATACAGGTTGACCTAATAAAAGCGTGTTAAAAAAAGAACAGAACAAACATAATTATATACCATCAAAAATATTATAAAATGAAAAAAAAAAAAAACAAATTAAAAATGTAACACGAAAAATCGTTGCGGTGTGTGTCTCCGAATTGCCAAAAAATTGCAAATATGCCTGACGCTGGTATTCTGCTGGATCCCAGTAGCCGTACTTACGGACGTCGAGCAGGTGGCGTACAATAATATAATAAAATGAACTTGAGAGTGAGCCTAGTGATCTGCGATATTATTTGTGCAATCTTTATATGTACAAAGGTAGCATTTCCGGTACATATATAAAGCTGATACTGCGGAAAATATATGTAAGGTGTAAGATGTTTTAACAACAAATTTTATGTGAATTTTATCTAAATAAGTAAATAAATAAACAGATTTGTTGTGATAATCATTGTATGGTCTTGCCTGCAACAGGTACCTACTGCTAACTTTAAATTAAGGAAGTGTTCGCAATCGCCTCGCCCAGTTCCTTCTGTGAGTTTATAAGAAAATGTCGAAGCTGGCTTCTAAATAGTATCAATACTTTTAATATGTCTAATTGGCGGGGGAATATTGTTCCAACATTTGGACGCAGCGTACCTGAAACTACCTCTGAAGGCACCAGTCACGGTTCGACTTAATAAAGAGCTGTCAGTAGTAATGGCAGGGCATGATAGAGCCACTGGGTTGCGACAATTTTCTAACGAGCCACCACGGCCTCGGAACACAAGGGCAGTTGAAAGATTCTTAAAGAGTGTCCCGGGATGATATGAGATACCACGGCCTGGAAATGCAAGGGCAATTGACGAAACAGGGAGGGTTTTTAATCAGTAGGAGTTTGACACGTCATTTGACAATTTCCCCCCTAAAACAGGACCTAGAACTGTTGGTAGTACTGTTGAATAGAAAGTTAAATACTAAATATGTACCTGAAAAATAACGTTGACGTAATGTTATACAACGTGTAACGGAAACCCCATATCTATCCAAAAGGACTGAAGACAACATCTGGTATGGAGTCTCTATGCAAAGTTTCAGCTCAAAATAAGTGACTCACAGAATTGAACCCAAATTGTTGGTTTCGTATGTTTCTTGAATACCAATAATAACAAACGTGTCACAGCACTATGAGGGTCATCACTTGCCAATAAAACGATAATTCTCTTCGTTCTTCTTAATTTGAAAAATTCGGTCTCTGGTATCAATGTATTGAAATTTCTAATAAGTTCCACACATGTAGACATAGGATTACAAAACCCTTGCTATATCGTATGTTATCATCCAAAAAAGCCGTGCACTTGGTATGTATATACCCTTTAAATTACACGTTGTATATATATGGCTAGAAAGGACCTACATACTACTGAGATACGAATTCCTTGGAAGATATCCTACGAGCGAAATTCAATACCTAGTTAGTCTTGAAAGCCAATCTCGTACTTAAAAAGCGTTTAAGTCACAATATAATTTCAATGGCAATCAATGTCAAATCTTGTCAAAATGTAACCAAGAAGAGTTTTGACATTCAGCGACTGCGATGTGATTACACAAATATACCTTACAATGACATCATATTATAATCAAAGCTTACAATATGAAAATTGAAAGTAGTATAAAGCTCTTAAAAACTAACCAAACATAGTTATAGCTTACTTCCTCGCAGCATTAGCCTTACAGTGGAATGTACAATTTTGGGGCACAATATTGCGCTCGTATCAGTTCAATAAATAAGCTTATGACAAAATAATTAATTCAATAATTACTTCGGTAGTTAGCCTTTACGACAATGGTGTGTGTTACGGAGAGTCATCTAGGATTGCGTGTTAAGGGTTGGTGACGTCATTGCTGGAGGTATATTGTTATTCTTGTTATGACTGTAGATAAATGTACATGTCGCAGTCATCTGGTTGAATCTACTATTTGATTGAATGACTAGCGCGTTCATTGAATGACGACATTTAATTTAATGACTAGGCCGAACGTTGATTGAACAAGCGTTGAACAAGTCACTCAACGTCCAACTAGTTAGCGGATTGTAACATATACCACTGCAATTAATGTAGATTAGCTGTTGGTTCTACTTTTAATAAATAAATAAATACAATGGGCGGTCTTAATGCCAATAAATAACAAATGCTTTCCCTCTCCTAACTCAGTTTTGTCGTGTTCGACAGGGATCATATCTATAATCTTAAGTTTACCACCTAGAAATACCTACATTTGTAATGCAATAAAAGCAATGAGTATTCATTTCTTGTGGGGAAAGATGTGGTTGTGGAAATGAAAAACGACCTCAGTATATGCGGCACCTTGCATTCTGTTGACCAGTATTTGAATATTCAATTCAATTCAATATATTTATTTCAGATGATTCCATATTTGTTTGTTAGTAACATGTGAACTTATAACCTAGTGTTAGTATTAACCTAATAACAACTTATAACTAAATTAAATTATAAATCTAAGCTGTGTGGGACACAACGACCCTGGAGTATGTTTATTTGACTGCATGCAGTCGTATCCATCGCCCCAAGATCGGAGAGTCCCACCTATCAGCTAGCGTTCTCAGAATGGTGTTGGGGCTGGCGCGTACGCGGCGTTGTAAAGAGGTACATCTCTTGCGCATGATGGCCGCAAAACCGTCCACATTCGCGTCAGCAAATATGCCGGACGCACTACAAAAGCGCGGCAGCCCCAACATCGCCCGGAACGTGTTGTTATATTGGACGCGCAGGTCACTACATGCCCTCTGCGTGAAGTTCACCCACAGGCTGCACGTGTAAAAGGATTGACAGTACGCTTTGAAAAGCATCACCTTGACTTGAATATCAGCGTCATTGATACTGAGAAGTATCCTCACATGTTATCAATTAAAGATGGCCAAGTGCGAGTCAGACTCGCACATGAAGGGTTCCGTAGTAACTATAATAAATATAATATACTTAATATATTTATTTGAAAAAAAAAAAATACAAAAAACCTTACAAATTTCTTAAAATTAGATTATTTATAATTTTTACAACTACGCCAAATAACTTTGTTTTTCATAGTATTTGTATGAATTACAAAGTTATATTTGCGGTTTTAGAAAATATACTGTATCTCAAAAACTGCTGACTTGATCTCGTTCAAACCAATTTTGGTTGAAAGTTTACATTAAGATCTACAACATATGGTTTTTTTTAGATTTTTCACTTCATTATTATAGAAGTTAGAGGGGGGACACATTTTACCAATTTGGAAGCGTATATCTTTTAAACGATTAACTTCATGAAAAAGTCATTTTAGAAACCTTAATGTCATTTTTAAAGACCTGTCTATAGATACCACACACGTATAGGTTTCATGAAAGAAAATATTTTCAGTTTCAGTTCCATGTATGGGAAGCCCACTTTATTTTAAATATTTTTTAAATTTTCTCTTAAAATCAGAAAGCAGTTCAGAGAATACATCTACCTACCAAGTTTTACATGTATAGTCCTAATAGTTCCGGAATAAAATGGCTGTGACATACGGACGGACGGACAGACAGACAGACGGACAGACATGTCGAAACTATAAGGGTTCCGTTTTTTGCCATTCGGCTACGGAACCCTAAAAACTGCTTTAGCCGAGGTTCTATGGTTCGCTACGTGCAGCTGCCGACAGAAGAGGTCGATACCTCATTACTGCAAGATGCAACTCGAAAGGAAGGCACAGTTTCGACGAGATAATTTTCATAACCTCTTTTCGTTGGATGTTGTGAATTTTTGGACTATGAAGTGCGTGACTAATTTAAGCATAAGTTTGGCAATAAAGTCGATATGTGAGCATTATGAAGCCGATCTTCTAATGAGAACAACGACAATCAGTTAAACCTACATATCATAAATCTATGCAAAAAACTGCAGTGCAAAATAAAATAAAACTTACCTATTCATACCTCATATACCTTTATATTTATCATCTACAAACCATGCCATTGTTGTGCCATTGACGTCGTGTGCGACAATAGCTCAGGGTGCGGATATCCTCCGGAAGGGCGCGGGTTCGAGTCAGATCCATTCAACTATTGAACCCTTTCATCACAATCATGCTAATGCAAAACTAATGGATATTTATTATTATTCATTTTATGTTTTTCAGGTTTAGTGACAGTACATTTTTATACTTATTACGTCACAAAAATATATTATTTTCAGTATTAGCTGAAGTCAACGCCTTTTGTGTAGTTGCAAGGCAAAAACTAGACGCGTAGTAGTTATTAAGTGTTTGTAGATATTGTATTATTGTAATGTGTTGAATATTGAATCTATGTTGTCTATTTATTAATAAATATTTAATTAAATTTAAAAACAGGCACATACAAATATTGTTTTATTTGCCGAACTGTCTCTGAATGAGTGTAATGTTTTTTGGGTGTATTGATGTAGGTTTGTAAATGTTTTTTAAATAGCGGCCACCATCAGTTGCGCAATGTCGCACTTTTTCGTGAATTAGTTCTATGGGATATCAAAAAGGCTCAATAATAAAACCCAAAAATTTGTTAGAAAAGAAATACTTTTATTTAAAAACAATTGTTCTTTTTTAGTCACTTTTTCTTCATATCCATGGAACGCAGTAATAATTTTTATTTAATAAAAAATAATAAGTTATAATTAATAGTTAACCTAGTTCTAATTACCGATTTATTATTATTTACAGATTTCAATTTTCTTGAAATTAGGCTCGGAGAACTTTCCTAAAATTGAAGACAAATTAATTATTGGCAACTTTTATAACATTAATTACTTGGGGATTTAAGTTTTGCGCAAAAGCTACTCAACCTTTTCAAATACGAATAAGTAGTCTTCCATCTTTACAGAGCCAGGTAAAATTTACCTACTTATTTTACCACCAGACATAGCTATTTTATTTACTCTTAGGTAGCGTTTCCACTAGAGATGTGCGAGGTAGCTGAGCGGTGCGAAGATGAGGCTGTGGAGCCGTGTGAACATTTTCACCTTTGAGCGGTGCGAGGCGTAGTGACGCTGTGTAACTATGCACAGATGATCAAAACAGCAGTAATTAATTGTGTATCTTCTGCCTTCATTTATTCATAGCAAATTGATTTAAATTATTTTTTTTCGACTGATACAGGTATTCTGTACACTATACGTATATTTTAAACTCAAACTCAAGTTATTGTATTTCAAATAGGCCTACATTGGCGATAATAAAATGTTATCTGAAGCTAGTGAACGGTTCAAAATTGGTTGTTTCGATAACAAACACCATGGTTACTCTTTTCAAATCATAATTTATTTAATAAGAATGATAGAACAGTACCTATAGACCAATTAACATAGTACAATTACATATAATAAATAGAAAAACCAATCTAATAGTCTACCGTGTTTTCCCATTCACATATCCACGATAATGGAAAACATAACAACAGTTTCTAGTTAGTGTTTGTAAGAGATATCTTACAAACACTAACTAGAAACGTTATGTTTTCGCTCACGTCCATCCCTTGCACACATCTCTCGTACACATCTTTCTCTTGTTTTGTATCTAAAAATCTCGCTGAACTGTGCTGTTTCTACTAGAGCTGCGCTGAGCGAGGAAACGTAAATAAATTGATTCTATTGCTTCTTAACATACACATCCCTCGCTTAGCATCCTCGCGCATCTCAAATGGAATCGCAGCCTTAATGTCTTCCAAATATCCACTAGGGCCGGTCCTACGCTACGTAGCGTGCGTAGCGTGCGTAGCCACGCCAACCGGTGACTAAGTGCAGTCACTCGCAATTTATGTCCCTCCAAGACATGTGCCTCGCCATGCTCCTAACTGAGGCCATTAATTTGAGGTCAATTGTAGGGCTGATGTGTTTTATGGGGGCTTAATGCATCAAAGATTACTGTATTGAATGGTAAATACATCTTATGGCTGTATTTGGGGTAATTTTTGACGGTTAAACATATACTAGCTTCTGCCCGTGGCTACGCTCGCGTGAATTGTTTTTTTTTTCAAAGAAAATAATAACTAAGTGTTTTATTACTAGAAGCCTATAATATAAGAAATAGCCTTGTATCTAAGGTAGACCATACAAGGCTATTTTTCTAATCTATCTCCGTAGCAAATTTGGTCATAATCAATTATGTGGTTTAGACGTGATAGTCTAACAGACAGACAGAGTCACGGACGGAGTTAGAGGAAAATATATCCGTAGTTATAATTATTGCGTAGATATAATTATGAGCGTGCGTTTGAATTACACAATTCCAACGCACATTCATAATACATTAATTCCGCCAAGCCCGTTCCATCATCGGACTACAAGACAAACGGCGATGCGCCATCGTTACATGGTGGACATCCCACCCATACGCACAAAACGTTTTGGGAATACTTTCATTGTGCGTACGGCTAAGGAGTGGAATTCCCTGCCGGAGTTTGTGTTTCCTGATCGCTATAACCTGGGAGTCTTTAAGTCAAGAGTGAATAGGTTACTTCTAGGCAAGCGTGCTCCATCTTCGACCACATCGTCACTTACCATCAGGTCAGATGTCAATAAAAAAAAATGATAAAGTCTGTCAGTCTCTCTGTCTATAAAATACTGTCACGGTTAAACCGCTTTCAACGGGCGTTCACCAGAAACCTTGCATTTATATCCCCTAGCTTATCTCATAGATGTCCCTATCAACAGCGTTTGAGTTTCCTTAAGATGACCCCCCTACGGCAAAGGAGAATTATGCATAGCCTTATGTTCCTTCACAAACTAGTGAACGGTCGTATAGATTGTAGTGAACTGCTATCGCGCATTCTATTGAAGGTTCCGCCTAGGATTCCACGCTTTCCCATAACCACAATTCTTCAGCGCCCTACTACCTCTACAAACACAGGTCTAAACTCACCACTCGTTAAGATGTGTGACAACCTTAATTCATTTAATAAGTCCGTACCCGAAGCAGATATATTTAATGACCGTAAGTTGAAGTTTAAATCAAAAATTTTGCCCTCCCTCCACACCAATTAAACGTAATCAAATTTCTCTGTACGGTTTATGAATGAGTTGCTCGTTTGCATTTCTTTCTTCGTAAAAAATAAAACATATTCCATTATATTAATCAATTGTACACCTAGATTTAAGTTAGCGATTAAGCGGTAATCTGACGTCTTTGCTGTCAATGTTGTGTTTACCTGTAATTGGCATATATATTAGAATATTACCGTATGATTAAGTATATGTATGTGTTGTGGGTGAACCTTAAGTAAATAAAAAAAAAAGACCGTCGATGCGATTATGATTACATTTGCTATGGAGATAGTTGAAGAAGCGTGTATAAGCGTATAGGCTGCTTTTCTGTTCACCTCTGCTTAAAATGAACACCTAAACGGCCGAAACAGGGATAAAAAGTTTGTATATAAAATGTGAACGAGTGTACCCAACCAACATATTAAAACAAAGTACTACGTAACTTTACACACAAAAAAATTGGCCAAGTGCGAGTCAGACTTCCCCATGAAGGGTTCCGTAATAACTACGCTAAATAACTTTGTTTTTCATAGTGTTTGTATGAATTACAAAGTTATATTTGCGGTTTAAAAATATGCTATATCTCAAAAACTGCTGACCCAATCTCATTCAAACTAATTTTGGTTGAAAGTTTACATTAAGATATATTTATTTTAAATTAACTCCATTATTGTAGAAGTTAGAGGTCGGATCTCTCTCTCTCCCTCTGTGGACACACATTTTACCAATTTGGAAGCGTATATCTTTTAAACGATTGACTTTATAATAATAATAATAAATAATCTGTGGCCCGGCTGTCAACCGGCTTGTCAAAAAATTTTCCGATTCTTTTTGAATATATATTTTTAATATAATAATAGTTCACCAAACCATGTTCCACCAAACCAAATGCGTTAAAAAAAAAACAGAGTAACATAGAAATGCAGAACATGCCATTTTGGTAAGAAAAACTTCTACACGAATCAATATGAAAATAAGATGTTGACAAGACGCCGGGCACAAATACTACAATCCACACGCCCATTACCTACGGAATCGTCGCTCAGCTCCGCCTCGCAGCCACCGGGACCTTCTCCAGCCGTGAGTCAAGAGATTCCGGCTGCTGCAGTTGCGTCGAGCTCGAGCGATGAGTACTTCTCGCCGCCGACGACACCACCACCTGCACGTCGGCGAGGAAGAGGCCGCCCTCCGGCCAGCATGGGACTTCGAAGCCCGCCGGCCTCTGATGGGGTCCCCGCTGCCGGTGGAAGTGTGCAGCGCATGCGATGGACTCAATCCATTAATGAGAACGTCATGCGCTCATACTATGGGGCTACAGAGGGGGGAACTAACCTGACTGCGTACCGTGGTCGGATGCTCTCTCTGTTTCAGGTACTTGAACCAGCTGTCAACGTTTCGGCTCAACGACTGTCGGATCAGGTGCGGGTCATCCAGCGTAACCGTATGTTGTATGACGCCGTACTTGATAGACTACGCCTCGAATCACGGTGCAGCCGTGTCTCATCTGCTTCGCCACTGGCCGCGGTGCAACTACAACCCAGTATCTCACCGCGACCCGACCACGTCGGTGAAGATGATGATGACGAGGCTATAACCGTGAGTACCCAGTGCAGTGAACGATTGAGGAGTGCTTTGGAGTGTGCATTACGGGAGTATCGCTCCACAACGCCTGAGCTTAGACCTCGTCTGCCTCGTTTACCCATGCATAAGAAAAATAGGGCGCTAGTGTGTGCTCTAGATTCACTGCTGTCAAATTATTTTGACAATAGTGAAGACCTCACCGATACTCATTCGATCCTATACTGTGCAGCTGTAGCGGCTTGTCGGGTAGCTCATGTCAAGTTTCCAAAGACTGACAGAGTTATTCGACCAGCTGTACCAGCTTGGCAGGGCAGGATCGAACGTCGTATTGCTGAGGCTAGAGCACTCATTGGTAAACTTATCTGCTTCAGGCAGGGCAACACTCGTCCCAGAGTGATGCGCTTTGTGAGGCGGGCGTTTGCGGGGACTGATATCAGTCCTCGGTATTATCTGACCCGCGTCACAGAGCGTATCGACTTCCTGAAGCAGAAAGTCTATGCATGGGCAAATCGAATTCGTCGATATAAGCGGCGGGTGGAGCGATACACTCAGAATCGCACATTCCAAAGCAATGAAAGGTGGGTTTATAGGGCCTGGGAGCGACCTAACCAAGGTGTGACTGATACGTGCCTACCGAATGATGACGCCATGTGTTCGTTCTGGCGCAGCATCTGGTCGGCTCCTGTCAGTCACACTGAGGGTGACTGGATGAGTGAGATCAAGCGCACGTGCGATCTTATACCAGAAATGGGGGCAATTACGATCAGCCCCCAAGATGTAACCCGTGCAGTCCGTCCGTTATCTAACTGGAAATCTCCAGGGCCGGACGGGCTGCACAATTTCTGGATAAAATGGTTTCTAAGCTCGCACGCTCGCTTGGCCGCTCAGTTCCAGTCTGCCCTAGAGCTAGGATCGCTACCTCAATTCCTAACTACAGGAATAACCCACCTGCTCCATAAATCAGGCAGTACTTCGGAACCTAAAAATTATAGACCGATCACGTGCTTACCGACGGTCTATAAAGTTCTTACATCCATTCTGAGAGCCAAAATTAATAATCACATAGATACAAATTCAATCATGTCTGCTTCTCAGAATGGATGTAGGAACGGGTCCCGTGGTACTAAGGAGCTTCTCCTAATCGATATTGCCATAAACCAACAGGTTCGTCGTTCCCGAAGGAATCTGTCGACATGTTGGATAGATTATAAGAAGGCCTATGACTCGGTTCCACATACATGGCTCATGAAGGTGTTGGAGTTGTACAAAATAAATCCAATACTCCGCACTTTTCTTGAGTCATGTATGGGGCAATGGAAGACGGTCCTCTGCTATCCAGCATGTCGACAGATCCAGGAAAACAGCGAACCGATTAGGATTGAGCGTGGTATTTTCCAGGGCGACAGTCTGAGCCCACTGTGGTTTCGTCTGGCTCTCAACCCTCTCAGTACACTGCTGGAGGGTTCGGGGCAAGGCTACCAGTTGAGAAGAGGTGGTCAGGTCATATCACACTTGCTTTACATGGATGATGATGAACCTTCAGTAGTGCCATCAAGATGGAATTTGGGGTGGACAAATGTGCGATCATGCATGTAAAGCGAGGGGAGATTATGGAATCCGTGGGAACTCAACTCTCGGATTCCATACACCTAAGATCCCTCGGCTCAACTGAAACCTACAAGTATTTGGGTATGTCAGAAGCACTAGGCATCAATGTTGCTTATGTTAAACAGTCATTGAAGGAACGCTTCTTTGGCCGCCTGAATAAAGTACTGAATAGTCTTCTATCAGGCGGAAACAAGGTGCGTGCCTTCAATGGTTGGGTTATGCCAATATTGATGTACTCTTTTGGCATACTCAAATGGACTCAGACTGAACTTTACGCCTTGGACAGGCGGGTCCGCACAACGCTGACTGCAAATCGAATGCATCACCCACGTCCATCGGTGATGAGGCTGTATATTCCGCGGAAGTGCGGGGGTCGTGGCTTTTTAAATGCAAAGACCCTGCACAACCGCGAGGTATGCAGCCTTAGGGAATATTTCCTAGAAGCCGACGTGGGTATACATCGAGATGTGGTAGCGATGGACAAAGGCCTCACTCCGCTCTCCTTAGGTACCGAGAATTAGCGCAAACCTGTAGTATTAGATACTAATGACCGCAGAGAAGTATGGCAGAGCAAGGAGCTTCACGGACGCTATTACCGGGCCCTTCATGGGTCTGACGTAGATACGTTAGCGTCCGTAGCCTGGCTACGTTTTGGTGACCTCTTCGGGGAAACCAAAGGTTTTGTCTGTGCGATTATGGACGAAGTTATGATGACAAATAACTATCGGAAATATATTGTGAAGGATGGTACGGTAGACATATGTCGGGCATGTCACAAACCGGGAGAATCCATTCGTCACATTATCTCCGGCTGTTCTCGTCTGGCTAACGGAGACTATTTGCATAGACACAACCTCGTAGCCAGGATTATTCACCAGCAACTTGCTGTTAAATACAATCTTGTGGAATCAGAAGTACCATACTATAGGTATGTGCCCGACCCAGTTCTCGAAAATGGCAATATTACACTGTATTGGGATCGGTCTATCATCACTGACAGGACTATTGTTGCCAATAAGCCTGACATAGTGGTGATAGATCGATTAGAGCGTCGCACAATGATTGTTGATATAGCAGTCCCCCATGACGAGAACCTCGTGAAAGCTGAGATAGATAAAAAAAATAAGTATCTTGACCTGGCGCGCGAGGTTGTCGACATGTGGGATGTGGAGACAGCAATCATTGTGCCGATAGTCGTCACAGCCAATGGTTTAATAGCCAAGAGCCTCGACCAACATCTAAGGAGGCTCTCGTTGGGCAGCTGGATCAAGGGCCTGATCCAGAAAGCAGTGCTCCTGGAAACGGCGCGTATTGTTAGGAGGTTCCTCTCTATGGAGCCCTGACCACCGGTAGCTTGGACCCTGTTCCCGATACCGGTGGGCTACTATTTTTTATATTTTTAAATGTTTTTATTTTTTATATTAATATTTAAAAATGTAATCTATATGTATATATATTAAATAAATGGAATAATAATAATATTCCACAACTTTCACACAAAGCCATCTAGTCCCAAACTAAGCAGAGCTTGTGGTATGAGTACTAGACAACTGATAAACATACATATATATTTCTAAATACATACATATTATAGATAAATTACACCCAGACAAAGAACAAATGATCGTGCTCATCACACAAACATTTGTCTTAGGTGGGAATCGAACCCACGACCTTGCGCATAGCAGTCAGGGCCACTGACAACCACCACACACACGCATAGGTTTCATGAGAAAAAACATATTTTCAGTTTTAGTTCCATGTATGGGGAGACGCCCTTTTTATTTTTTTTCTAAAAATTGGAAAGTGGTTCACAGAATACATCTACCTACCAAGTTTCATATGTATAGTCCTAATAGTTTTGGAATAAATTGGCTGTGACATACGGAGGGACGGACGGACAGACAGACACACAGATAGACAGACATGACGAAACTATAAGGGTTCCGTTTTTTGCTATTCGCCTACGGAACACTAAAATGTCGCTCCCGCTATCTGTACGCTTTTAAACTAAAACGCAACGGAGTTTAATGCAGTTTTCAGCAATACATAGAGTGGTTCAAGGTTTACATATTTATATGTTTAATACATGCATATTATTAGTACATTGCACACGTGCAAAACCGAGGTGGATCGCTAGTATAAGATAAAGTATATAAGTGAGGTAGTTTAGTAGAAGGGGAGACCGGGGCTACAATTAACAGAGGTAAGTATTAACAAGCAAATTTCTCTATAACTATACACACTACACCTCCAGTGCGTGTCTCAATTTGACAACTCGATCGCGCCGCATGCCACAGTCGTCGGTTAGTTGCGCTCCGCACGTCATGAGAGTGAGTTGTGTGCCGGTCGAAATTTTTAAGCAGGTAACGATCTTTTTATAGTTCACGATTTTTTGATTTGTACAATAATTATAAAATGTTATGATTATGTTTTTTGTTTCCTTAAAAGCATATTTTATACTTAACAATTCTAAGTTTCTTATTTGCCATTACTATTGATTATGTTATTTAATACTTAAAGTGTACCTTTGGGGCTATAATTAACACATGGGAGGGGCTAGTATTAACAGAGTAGCTGAATGTTTGTGAATGATTATTTTATGTGTTTCTTCTTTATGACAGCATAACTTATAAACGGACAACTACGCGTGGCACCATTTCAATAGAGGTCTACGAGCTGGCTGCGCTAGAGATTATTGAGAAGAAAAGAAATTACAGGATGTCTAGAAGAAGAACATAATATTAGAGAAATGAAAAAGAGGAAAATCACATCAAAACACCAAAATAAAGAAAACAAAAAAGATAAGGGAAATGGTAAAGGAAATGCTAAAGGAAATGTAAATAAGACGAAAAAGTAGGAAAAGTGAAGAAAAGGATATTAAATAAAAGCAATAGCTCTAACGATGATGATGACTATTTTTGTATCATTTGCGGTGCCTCCTATAATGAAGATACATCAGGTGGTGAATGGATCGAATGTATCTCTCCTCCTCAGTCCTTGCAGGACTGGGCGCAAGCAGGATGTATCAAAGGTGATATCACAGCATTCTCTTGTTTGAATTGTAATTCAGATGATGAATACTAATAGATACTCTTTCAGTTCGTAGGTATTTAAAATAGTTCGTAATTCTGGATATTTTTTGTTGATTTTGTATTAAACTACATTTTATATACGTTGTTTAAGTCTAAAGACGATAATAATTTATTAAGTTTAAAGATGTTTATTAAAGACTCATTACTTAACTTTTAAGATAAAAAATGTGCCATTTTCTACCTCATCGTATGATGTTGTTTAAGTAATATGTCTAATTAAGTTTAAATATAAAAATATGTCCTGTTTAAGACTGATAAATAGTTATTTTAGAGAGATTTTACTTTGTTACGTTGAAATATTTAAACGTATTTTGAGATTTCGTTTATGTTCAGATGTTTTGTGATTTTGTTATCGTGAGTTTATAAGAATACGAGTTCCATGCAAGGCTGTATTAATTACACATTTAATTAATAAAAAAATATATCCTAAATATATTTATTTTTCTTTATATCAGTCAGCATAACCTATGTTAATTTTTACCCCTTCTATTAATACTTGCCCCATACCTGTTAATTCTAGCCCCAAACCTGAGGTAACAATTAACAACTACCATTTTTGGGAAAAAGCGTTCTAAAGTAAATCATTACGTAATACCTGAATGATTTAAGCATCATGCATCTCAAAAATCAAGTCTAAATGTTGAATTATTTCTTAGCTACAACTAAAAATATATTTTTTGTTAATTGTAGCCCCGGTCTCCCCTAAGTCAAGAGAGAACGGATTACTTCTAGGTACGCGTGCTTCATCTTCAACCACATCATAGTTTACCATCTGAGATCGTGAGATGGTGGTCAGACACAAGCCTATAATCAATAAAAAAGTTGTTTTCTTCACAAGAAGAAAGAACAGCAAAGATTAAAAAAACTTTGGTTCTCCAACATACCTACCAGGACCAACTTTTACCTAAAAACAAGACACATACTCCATTACACCGTGTGATAATAAATTGTTAAGTTTGCCAAGGAACAAACAATAATTCATAAATGCTTTTGAGAATCTTGCCAAGAGAACTTGTTCTTTTTCAATACTAAAGACTTGGCTGCGTACCTACCTGCATAGTGCCAAGGACTAGCATCATTTATTGGTAGACCTGAAATCATAAAAACTTTAGTTTATACACGTAAAAACTAATACTTCAGAAAAAAAATGTAGTGTTAATTTGTGTTGTTTTTTATGTGTTTGAATGTAGTAAACAGTTTTTTATTGCATTCTTTCTGCATGTGCATATATTTGCGGGCGGTAAGGCTTAGCTGCATACCGCATGCAAAATTAATCATATAGTTTTTGGCGGAATTAATACTAGATATTTTCCTGAAGTATTAGTTTGGTATAGATTTTCGCAAAGTAACGACTGATTCCATTCTGTATATAAACATAAAACCGTTCTGGGAATACTTTCGTAACGCGTACAGCTAAGGAGTGGAATTCCCTGCCGTAGACTGTGTTTTCTGATAGCTATAACCTGGGGGTTCCCTTGAAGACTGAAGACGTCACAAACTGCTCAAAAAAAAAAATTGCAACTTTTTTTTAATTTTTTTCTTATTACGTATGAACCCGCTCTTGACCTCGATCTCGCCTGATGGTAAGTGATAGACGAGGTCTGCGATGTGACGAGCGAGCCCAGAAGATGCCTATTTACTCTTGCTTTAAAGGCTGAAAGGTCATAAGTGGCAGGGAACACAGAAGCCGGCAGAGAATTCCACAATCTGGCCGTGCGCACAATAAATGTGGAGGAGAAGCGCTTGGTACGACAAGACGGTATATCAACCACGTGTGGATGGTACCCAGCGGTGCGTCTGGTAGACCGGTAGTGAAAGGGAGATCTGATTTCCCTTTCAGATCGTTTCAAACAAGAGTGAACAGGCATCTTCCTTGACCTCGCTATTTAATTTTTTACCATCAGGCATGATTGATATTAAGAGCGGGCTCAAAAATAAAATATATCTTCCCTTTATTTGAAATTTCTGTCAAAACACACCCCCACTCAAGTCAGGATGATCTACAATTCCCGTGCACACACCATCAACTCCACTAAACTGTCGTTTCAGCGACAGTTGTCCCAAATTAACCCGATGAATCAGTTTAGTCGTGAGCGCGGACCGAATACCAATACTACTCGAATAAAGCGCTTTAAAGCGACGTTAGGCGCTGAACACTGCTGTGGTCGGAAGCTTTAACGCTGGAAAGTTTATCTAACACTATGGGTGAATACTAAGATCTTACGATGATTTGGTTTTGTACGTGAAACTACTGTGGGAAAAACTTTTATATCAACTGCAGCAGTTTCTACGATTTTATAACAAAGTGTAAGTTAAAGTTATATAAAAAAATAATTGATAATTAATTCCTTATCGCCAAACTAGCAAGCGTATTTAATTTAATTTGAATTGATTGATTATTTTTATTGTACAAAATACATTTCTATAGAGTGCAGTAGTGGTCTGAAAATAATCAAATTATAAATTATATTTTTATTACTCGTAGAATATAGTTTTTTATTCATGTTGCTTCCAACCACAGCCTTCTTGTAGGTTTTTACATATTAATCAAATTTAAAATTATGTATTTAAAAAAATGTCTGACTCTGATTTCAAAATGAATTTACAAGCTATAAACAAACAAAACTGTACTGTACACAAAAAAAAAACAAAAAAAACTAACATGTTAAAAAATGTATTGACTGTCTTTCTTTTTGACCGAGCTAATCACTGGAAACATTGAACTGATTTTATGAAATGAAATAACTTTAATTTCGGAAGTCGGTGCCAAAAACGAAAATACGAAACTAAAGACACCGACTACCGAAATTAAAGTTATTTTTCACTTTGCAGTGTTTTTTGGGAGTCGGTTTAATTTTTTGGTAAAAAGTTTTTATAAAAGCTCGGTTGCCAATTATTTTCTTTCTTATGATTATTTCTTTGTTTTTCTCCATACGATGTTAAAGAACACATTACATTTATACATTTTATATAATTATGTATTGTATTTATATATATATATATATATATACTTATATATTTCAATTAGTCTTTTTTTCTGTTATGAGTATTTGTAGTACACTAATTTAGCCCTCCCCAATTCAATTAAAGCTTTTAAAGTCCTTCCAAAGGTTGTCTGGAAGATATCGCTCTCAGCAATAAGACCGCCATTGTAACCAAAGTTATAGAAATAAGGTTATTTAAGTGTGTTTCAATTTTTGTTGTACAATAAAGTATATTCTATCTATCTATCTTGTTTTCTTTGTTTACACTTTCTCTCAAGCCCAGATGAATAGGGTATAGGTAGATACTTTTCCTATCTCAATGGGTTTCTTTTGGGTAACTTTAATTTCGGAAGTCTGTGCCAAAAACGAAAATACAAAACTAAAGACACCGACTACCGAAATTAAAGGTATTTTTAACTTTGCAGTGTTTTTTGGGAGTCGGTTTATATTTTTGGTAAAAAGTTTTTAATGGAACTTTCACTGGATAATGAAGAAGTGTATAAGTCAAAATATTAGCATATTTTTATGGCAGAATTCTACTTGAGTCGGCATTTACGTGAGAAAAGCCTTATTTATTTATTTAACCTTCCACGCAAGCAAAGTCACGGGCACCGCAAGATTTGACGATGTCGTCTCTTGTATATGGGTGCTCTGTAGATGATAGTTAAAATAAAAGATCCTAAACAATACCCTTCTCCACAATATTTGCTGCGAAAACAGACCACAAATAAACTAAAGTCAGTCTCTAAAATCGCACTAACACCGAATAGTCTAGCGTTTCACTTGACGCAAAGTTCATTACTTAGGCACTCGCAGTTCTGCGGCGGCTCGCGTCGACTTGTCAACTATTTGTTAACACTACATACTGCTAGTACCAGTGGTTTCTCTTCAAAACACAAACGGGTTTGTTTTTGTCGCTGGCATTGTATAAACAAATTGAGACACGCCAAATTATTTTTTGACTGACTTAAAAAAATGGGAGGAGGTTCTCAATTCGACGAGCATATACATATTTTTCAACCGACGACAAAAAGTTAATTAAATGAGCCGCTCTCTGACTACAGAATATATGGGAGAACAGATTAGTACCTCAGCGTTTGAAAGATGTCATAAGTAATATTGAAAAAGCCGACAAAGATACTAGAACCTGTCTAGCCATTTAAATGCTACACTTTTTAATTGTCATTGACTTACCTATATTTTTCAACCGACGACAAAAAAAGGAGGAGCTTATCAATTCGACGGGTATATTTTTTTTTTATGAATGATCGCCGATTACTCGAAGACCTCTGAACCGATTTGAAAAATTCTTTTTTCTTTGAAAGGGTATACTTCGAAATTGGTCCCATTGTCACCAGGTCAGGATTTGATGATGGGATCCTGGAGAAATCGAGGGAACTTTTCAAATATTATAGGCACACCTATGGCGTTTTGGGTATTTCTTATAGTAACTTGTGCAGTTGCTCTCAAAAACTACCATTTGGGGAAGTGGAACTGATGATGAAGTCCACAGATGGCCGCCGAACCTACTCAATAATAAGTATTTCGTGGATTGCGATTCGATTACTTGAATATGGATTTTTTAGCACTTTATCTTCGTCACAATGCATATGGTGATGTAGAGCTGATGGTGAAGTACCAGAAGAACTCCTCAACAATTAACGGCCCAGCATTGGGAAAAGCAATATTTTGTAAAAGGTTATAAGTAGTTGACATTTAGGCTCTTATAACTAGGTAAATTAAAAATCGACCAAATAAAAGAGTAAAATAAAAACATTTTACCAAAAAATTGAACCGACTCCCAAAAACACTGCAAAGTGAAAAATAACTTTAATTTCGGAAGTCGGTGACAAAAACGAAAATACAAAACTAGACACCGACTACCGAAATTAAAGTTATTTTTCACATTGCAGTGTTTTGGGAGTCGGTTTAATTTTTTGGTTAAAAGTTTTTTTTAATACATATGTTTCTAGAGAAACAGTTCAGCGATTCAAAGTCAACAACATATTTTTTTTTCAATTAGACCCTAAACGGTACTAGTATCCTTACATATTACAAAACTAGCTTTTGCCCGCGACTTCGTCAGCGTGGAATAGTTACTTTGGGCTAACGTTAAATTTAACCCCGATTTTGAAGCATTCTTCATTGGTGCTCCGCTCCTATTGGCCTTAGCGTAATGATATATAGCGTATAGCTTTTCTCTATAAATTGACTATTTAATTAAAAATATTTTTTCAATTCCAACCAGTAGTTCCTGAGATTATCGCGTTCAAACAAACAAACAAACTCTTCAGCCTTATATATTAGCATAGCTGTTGCCCGCGACTTCGTCCACGTTTCCGTCGTTTTTCGTAAAAAAAAGTAGCCTATGTCCTTCCTCACGGTTCAGTGATTTTGATGTAACACACAGATTAACTTTCGTAATTTAGTAGGGAAATATAATATGTCAATCTATAATACTGTTGAAAAATATCGCAATACCGAACCGCAAAATATTATTGTTAATAGCTGTGCCCGCGACTCCGTCAGCGTGTAACTCCGTGTGTGTTATTAAGTTAATGTATTGGTAATATTGTTTAGATCACGTTCACATGAGGCTTAAGTACCTATAGAACGACAATACTTCAGCGCAAAGCTTCCGGGTAAACTATATTGAAAATTGACCCGTCCGGCACGTGAAAATAAAGATTTCTAGAACTGCTAACCCGGGAAAAAGCGACGTACAACTGACCATGCGAGAAACAACTGACAACGAGATCTACTCCAGCAACACGAAGAGTCTGCCCTTGAGGCTTATTAATTGTCATTGCATAACACACCGATACTGGAAATCGCGTTCTTTTAAATTGGAATGGAAAATTATTTGGTATTATGGGAATTCTGGGAATAAAAACGGTTTCTCCTGCACCGCAACCTGTTAAAATTTCAGCCTCGATTATATTTTGTTGCAACTGGGTTACTTTTAGCCGAGTTCCATTGCAAAGTTGTGGTGGTTTTAAATTTCGGAGCAAAATAATAATCAGAAAGCTTCGAACTGCTAAGCTATCGGGAGTTACACGTGTTATTGTGAGTCAACCATAAAAGATAGATATATGCTGTCGAGGGATATTTTTTATATAATTTTAAGGAGAACATTTCGGTAATAAATGATTTCTGTGTAGCTTTAACCATTAAGGATGCACACGCGACGGAAGCTTAAAAAATGGAGTAACTTCTCCCGTTTTCCCAACATTTCCCTTCACTGCTCTGCTCCTATTGATTGTAGCGTGATGAAAAGTATACTATAACCAGCTCAGGAGTATGAACAATAATTGTACCAAGTTTCGTTAAAAGCCGTCGAATAGTTTTTGTTTCTATAACGGTTATACAGACAGACAGACAGACAGACAGACAGACAGACAGACAAAAATTTTACTGATTGCATTTTTGGCATCAGTATCGATCCCTAATCACCTCCTGATAGTTATTTTGTAAATATATTTCATGTACAGAATTGACCTCTCTACAGATTTATTATAAGTATAGATAGATGAAGTCCGCCGGCTTCATCTGTCTGCCTGTATGAAAGCAATAAACACAAAAACTTCCGAACGGATTTTTTAACGGTTTTCAGGCGAAGATTTTTTTTATAAGTTCTTCACTCTTTGCTTAAAGATCCCGATATTATAGCTATCAGGAAACAGACTCCGCTAGGGAATAGGAAAAAGAAAAACAGGATATAGGTCAAGAATACCTATATACTATCTCCAATCTCCAGGTAATTCTCGAGCTCGCATGAACGCTAAACTATCAAATATCACAAGAACGGTATCTAACAAAGCCGTCCGGTTCAATAGAAGTGATTCTGATATTTGCTGCAATTCCAATATTTGCTCAGATATTACCGGACTCTAGCCAGACGGCGCCGGGACGTAGCCGGTGTACTTGGTATCTGTAGTTATTAGTACTTGAGCTAACAATTGTTTTAACACCGGATTAGATTCGATAGCTGTGTCGTATGCTTAAAGTGTAATGGCGGTTCTTCGTTTTCATTTATTGTTTGCAACCAGAATATTAAAGATCCTGTGGAGTAGTTTTTTTTTATTGATAATAGGCTCGTGTTTGATCTCCATCTCATCTGATGGTAAGTGATGATGTGGTCGAAGTTGGAGCACGCTTACCTAAAAGTAACCTATTCACACTTGACTTCACCTAACCTCTAGGTTATTGCTATCGGGAAACACTGACTCTACCAGGGAATTCCACTCCTTAGTCGTACGCACAATGAGGTATTCCCAAAACTTAGTAGTTTTAAATAAATATAAGTATTCATTATTTCATTTTCATTCCTACCCGAACTGAAAGTTCAAAGTTTCTGTAAAGGAAGTCCTGTGCAGGAACTTTGAACTTTTAGTAAAAATAATGTAATTGGTTATACAACAGCTTTGTTTGTAAATATTTTTATCAACTCGATTTCACTTCTAATCATTAAATTCTCATGTATAGCTTAATGTTTATTGAAATTTATCGAGAGTTCACGTGATCATGGCGAAAAAGTCGAATAACTCACTCTCAAACATAGTCACATCTATACATTTACATCAATAAATAAAATGAAGACATCTATGATTTCAAAATAAGTTCATTCAATTTCATTCAAACAAACTTTATTAAAAGTTTTGTTCATCTCTCTCTCCTTCTGTTTATCCAGGCTAAATCTCCAGAATGGCAGCACTAATTTTAATGTGAAGTTCAATGGAAGATAGAAGAGGCAACATTTAAGCTACTTTGAGTCTGAAAATCCCAAAGGATCGGAATTTCTCTCGGCAAGGTCGCGAGCACTACTAATATTCAATAACTAACGTACAACGCTATTACACATATAGTTATTTTTTGGGAACTTTACTTGCTTACGTCTATAAGCAAGTAAAGTTCCCAAAAATTAAAATGTCATAAAATGTCAATAGTCAATTGATATCCAAGTTATTTCTATATATAATATTTAAAATAACTGACAATTTCGGTGAAATTTACATTACTACCAATCTTGTAAGCCCTTACAACTAAGCTAAATATGTTTGTATCTGCAATGTATTTACGGCAATAGTGTAATGAGTGGGGTTCGAACGCGTGACCGCTCGATCACAAGGCTGATTGATATCTTAGCCATTAAGCTATTGCTACTTAAATTCCAATTTTCAATGTTATTATTTCCAATCACATCTATTTCCAATGTTTAATCTATGTAGTTTCTAGAAACAATTAATGATTCCGGAGCAGTATTAATTTACCTGACAATGTGACATGTTATTCAACATTAGGTAGATACAATCACAACAGGACCCTGTTGCTGATGGTGACCATTGGAGCGGTTTAAGTTTGGTTAAAACCTACACCCCCTCTGGTCTTTTTCCAAAAAGTCCAGGCGCTTTTTGAAGGTTTCTGCCTGAGAACAAAAAAGTAGTTACTAGTTAGTTATAATTACAACATTTCACAACAGGTGTTGACTAAAAAAGACATTTAAGGGCCTATACTACCTTAGCGCTTCTCACTTATTTCTCTTTTTATTATATTTATCTCGCTCGCACACTACTGGCCGTGGTCACGCGAGCAAGCGAGACAATGGCAGGGAAAAGGCTCCAAGACACCGATAATTTAGTTTATTTCTTTTTACGGTGAAAATAATGGTAATTGAAAAAAAGTAAATAACTTAAGACCTGCTTTATAGTTAGTTCAATTAATATGCAAAGTTTCATTATCTAATTTGAAGTTATTTTTGAATACCAGCTGTTTATTTTTCGGTTTGGAGGTAACTTTGGAAATTTTTTCTATCAAGAAAATTTTATGGAATCGTGTTTTCGTCAAACATAGTACCTAACACTAATCCTCAACTTTACCATATATTGATTTCAAAATTATTGCTGGAGTATTTTCGACATAATGGAGGATCATGCTAAGCCATTTGAGGTAGCATAGGCCCTTAAGATAACAATTAAAAAGCATCAATGAAAAAATGAAGCATGAATAAGACGCAGCGTAACTCAGTTACAACAAAATAACATCCATAGACATTTACTTAACTCGAATAACAAACGAAAACAAACAGTAACAAGCTCTAACTCACTATAAAGGCGACGAGTTCAACAATAAATCCAACATGTGCAATTTACCTGCGTTGTGTTTACTTTAGATTTAAGAGCATTGCTCATGCAAATGCATTGGGAGTCCCCAAATGAATGTACGTTTCATTAAAACTTTGTCTGGATGACCACGGACAAGGCACTAATTTGTGCCTTGTTAACGTGCATTAGACGAATAAGTATTTAATCCTGGGATTTGGATGTATTTAGTAAGTCCTTTGAGAATATTGAAGCCGCAGTAATGTTGGATCTGGAATTTTCAGTTGGGTCGCCGTGTTCTTTAGAGCTTTCTGTAAGCTGTTTAATCTTTTCGTCTAGGTTTTTAGGGTTCCGTAGCCGAATGGCAAAAAACGGAACCCTTATAGTTTCGACATGTCTGTCCGTCTGTCTGTCTGTCCGTCCGTCCGTATGTCACAGCCATTTTATTCCGAAACTATTAAGACTATACATGTAAAACTTGGTAGATAGATGTATTCTGTGAACCGCTTTCCGATTTTAAGAGAAAATTTAAAAAACATTTAAAATAAAGGGGGCTCCCCATACATGGAACTGAAACTGAAAATATTTTTTTTCATGAAACCTATACATGTGTGGTATCTATAGACAGGTCTTTAAAAATGACATTCAAATTTCTAATATGACTTTTTCATAAAGTTAATCTTTTAAAAGATATACGCTTCCAAAGTGGTGAAATGTGTCCCCCCCCCTCTAACTTCTATAATAATGAAGTGAAAAATTTAAAAAAACCATATGTTGTAGACCTTAATGTAAACTTTCAATCAAAATTAGTTTGAACGAGATCGAGTCGGCAGTTTTTGAGATACAGTATATTTTCTAAAACCGCAAATATAACTTTGTAATTCATACAAATACTATGAAAAACAAAGTTATTTGGCGTAGTTGTAAAAATTGTAAATAAGCTAGTTTTAAGAAATTTTTAAAGTTTTTTTTTTTTCTATTAAATATATTAAGTATATTATATTTATTATAGTTACCACGGAACCCTTCATGTGCGAGTCCGACTCGCACTTGGCCAATTTTTTTTAGTTTGGATTCCCCTGTGGTGAAGCACTGAAATACTGTTCACGTTTCCGGCGGTGCTATTTTTAATGTTAAGTAAAATAACTTGATCATTTTATTCGAAATTTGATTAATTATTTTATTGTTTTATTTTTATTATGCTATTTTAAAATTTAATTGTAATTATTTAATTTTTTTTATTCTTAATTAATAATGTTCTCCAATATAATTTTAAATACTAACATAACTGTAAGTATTACTAACCTATTTATGGATGTACTTAATCTGAAATAAATAAATAATTATGACTATACGAAGAGCTTGTCGTAAAATAATAACAGCCGCATGCGTCGATTTTCAAGGTGAAGCAACGCTAACAGAGGTCATTCTGCGGATGGGTGATCATCTATCTAGACATCGAGACACGTTAAGCCGTTGGTCCTGACCAACGTTTCAACAATCTGCGTTTCTAATAATTTCGAGGCAGGGTTTTCATTTGTATACAGGATGGCAGAGACATCGACGCACAAACGTTTACCATGGATTCAGTACATGCTTCTGGAACCCCTACATTGAAATTTTTCGTCGGCTTTTTCTTAATTTAAAAGCCGATGCAAAAAAAAGTAAATTCACTTGTTTCACTTAAAACAGCAATGTAAATAAAACTCGAAAGGGCTACCTGATCAGTTGTGTTGACCTCGCAAAATAAACTCTAGGAAAACAGCTGATCAGGTAGCCCTTTCGAGTTTTATTTACATTGCTGTTTTAAGTGAAACAAGTGAATTTGATTTTTTAATTAAAATCTCGTTGGGTTAGTTAGAAACAATGATTTTATACAGGTTTCAGTAAAAAAAACTTGCAGAAAAAACCTGAAAATTTTAGAAAAAGCTGACGAAAAGTTTTAACGCAGGGGTTCTAAAATCATGTACTGAATCCATGGAAAGCGTTTGTGCGTCAATGCCCACGTCACTTTGTATCTTTGACAGTCGTTAGAGGTAGTCAAAATCCAGAAAAAAAACAGCTAACAGTTGGTAGAGTTCACATAGGCAGTCACTCTCCCGGCCCGCAGAAGGCGCACCCGGCATCGACAGAGGGCAGACAATGCCCTCTGGCGGCCTTAAATGGGTTCAGGGATGGTGGACTTGGGGATGTTCGCCGTCCTCTATAACACGAGACCAGAGGTGGTGGCGCGATTTGTTCCACGCGCGCCCTTCTCTGAAGTCGCAGGGGCAGCCAAACATCTCACTCTCCCCGCATAAAAGGATGGGGCCCTCAGAGGCGGCCCGGCACTAGTGGGGAGCCGCGTTGAAGAATACTTATGTGTTCCCGAAGCCCCCGGTGAATGTGTACGAGGGAAAACGGGGTGGTTTTAGTCAGTAAGAGTCTGACAGACTACGATGAGGATTACCATCTCGCAAAAAAAGACATTCGCTCTATCTTAAATACTTTAAATCAGTTGCATCCGTTTAAGAACCTTGACAAAGTTATGTCAGTCTCACCTTTCAGTTTATCTTCATCTACTAATTTGTCTTGTCCTAGTTCCAGTTGGGAAAAGTCTAATTAGTTGATGACAATGACAAATCACACTTCATGTCAGTTTATTCTTCTTTGAAGGTACAAAGATCGTCGCTTAAGGCTGTCAGAAATAAGACCATAATTGTACAAATATATTAATTTTCTGTAACTATAAGAGTTGTATAAGTATAATAGATACTTACACACTTTGGTGCACAATAAAGTATATTCTAAAATATCTATTCATCTACGTAACCGAATCTAAATTATTTTCAAATAGTACGCCAATAACATATAACAGTAAATAGTTCCTGTTGATTAACTCTACTACACCAAACGTTCGCATACGTTAGAGCGACAATTATAGGATTGAGTACCTAGCAAATTATCATATTATTAGTACTAACATGAGTTTCATTAGGTCTTAATCAGCAGCTGTATTACTACGTAAGTACGCACGCAATTACAATGTTATTATACTGAACGCATTATAAGTTCATAACCGATGGCAATTAAATTGTATACCTATCGCAACTTTTATGCGTTTGAGAGCAGTAGTGATCTAGTAGTAATGGGTCTGACTTGCGAATTGTAGGTCGTGGCTTCAAACCCAGTCAGGTACTATTGACCAATCTTCCGCATGCTCACCTTTAAGGCCATAATCGCATAGCACGGCTCACAACTCAATCGCCCAATGCGAGGAACGAGAAGCGGCAACAATTAGTGAGGTGCAAATTGGCACTGGATAATGTTTGTTGTCATTTTTTGTTACACGGCCTGTACTCACACAAATTCATATTGTCTCTTATTGGGTGAAACTAGGAAGGGGTGTGGTTTGTCACTAGCTGCGCTTCCGCAGAAATATTTTCTTAAGTGAGCATACGTATCTTTGGCCAATAGTACATTGTATTGTATCAACACTGCTCTTAAATAAAAAAAAAACCGACGACACAATCAACCTCTCTTTCAGCTTGTGTGTTCCCTACAACTTATGACCTTTTGGCCTTTAAAACAAAAGTGAACATGCATCTTCTGGGCTCGTTTGTTCCATCGTACTCCTCAAGTATACCATCCCGATTTAAAAAATCCTGTACTGTGCCCGCGTGATAAATAATGATCCGTTCCCTCTCATAAAGAGGAAGTCTATAATGACCCCCCAGTGGCAACTTAATAGGCTGAATTATTAGTATGTTCCAAACAAAAATTTGTAAGCACACTAACATGTAATTTAAAAAAAGAAACCTAACTATTGATTATAGAGAGAGATATATTTGAAAATATTCTTGTATAATATTCCTAAAACATTTTTTCTTTCTTTCAAAGTTAGAAACATCTCAGAGCTGAAAACAATGAAGTAAAAACATGTAACTTACATGTAAAGAATTATTAGTTACATTTGAAACATCACTTAGGTACACATAATGTGAAATCATATCAAAATTTCAAAAACGTGTCGTTACACAATCACTATCAGCCTCTAATCTTCTTCTTATCGTGTGGATAGATAGTAAGGTCTAACGACCCTATACACCCTAGTGTCAGAGTTTCTAGACCACCTCAAGGGCCTCTGGCGTGGTCTATTTTGACGACCGCCATTTGGCGACCGGGACCACCAGCTTATACGTGCCTTCCGAAGCACGGAACCATCTTTTTATCAGACAATCAGGTGATTCAGGCCTGCAATGTCCTAGCCAAACTGGAACAACTTCACAAAGTATGCTTTCCGCGGGAATCGAACCCACGACAACCGAGTCACAATCCAAATACCTAAACCACTTGACCACGGAGGCAGTCAGCCTCTAATAAAACCGCGCTATAGCTTAGAGCAGCACTGAGTTCACCAATAAGATAATACACATAACAGAAAGCCCCTAATAAATTAGAACTCACTGCATTTAATGCATGAACCAGTCCCGAAAGATATGTGCAGCTGTATATAATTAATAATATTTAATTGCAGATGTAGGATGATGTATGCAATGGCTTATGTGGTTGAGCTTGTATCTGTTCACAAGAGAGTTTGATAAGAAAGACTCTATCGGCTCTTTTTTATTGCAAATAGGTTCGCGTTTGACCACCATCTTACCTGTAGGTAAGCGATGATGTGGTCGAAGATAAAGTACGACCACCTAGAAGTAACTTATTCACTCTTGACATAAAGACTCCCAATTTATACCTATCAGGAAACACAGACTCCGGCAGAAAATTCCACTTCTTCTTCGTCTCTTTTGTTTCTGGGGGAAAATCATCAAATGACTTCTCCATTCTGGGTAAAGTGGAAGGGAGTGTCAGACTTCTACTGACTAAAAACCCACTCTGTTCCTTTAGTTGCTTTTGGGTTCCGAGGCTGCGATATCTCGTTAGAATTAACTACCATTAGAATCCAGAAGGCCACTATTCAGAGTAATGTTTCTACATGGCGTTGTGCATAATAAATATGATTGTTCGGAATTAGTAAATAAGCTTTGTTACATCGTCCCGAGGACAGTAATGCGCAGACAAGTGCGTCCATACCGCTTACTTAACATCCATTCAAACCGTGAATGCAACTCGAATGCGGGTCACCGCTCCTTTGCGCCAACTCGTGGATTCTTATAACTCTCGATTTGAGAACATAGACATTTTTAATCTCTCTGATATAAAAAAAACTTTTTAACAAAAAATTAAACCGACTCCCAAAAAACACTGCAAAGTGAAAAATAACTTTAATTTCGGTAGTCGGTGTCTTTAGTTTTGTTTTTCGTTTTTGGCACCGACTTCCAACATTAAAGTTATTTTTCACTTTGCAGTGTTTTTTGGGAGTCGGTTTAATTTTTTGTTAAAAAGTTTTTTTTTTCACTCTTTTTAGTTGGATGATTTTTAATTTACCTAGTTACAAGAGCCTAAATGTCAACTACTTATAACCTTTTACAAAATATTGCTTTTCCCAATGCTGGGCCGTTAATTGTTGAGGAGTTCTCCTGGTACTTTACCATCAGCTCTACATCACCCTATGCATTGTGACGAGCATAAAGTGCTTAACATCCATATTCAAGTAATCGAATCGCAATCCACTTAATACTTATTATTGAGTAGTTTCGGCGGCCATCTGCGATCTTCATCATCAGTTCCACTTCCCCAAATGGTACTTTTTGAAAGCAACTGCACAAGTTACTATAAGAAATACCCAAAACGCCATAGGTGTGCCTATAATATTTGAAGAGTTCCCTCGATTTCTCCAGGATCCCATCATCAGATCCTGACTTTGGTGATAATGGTACCAATTTCGAAGTATACCCATTCGAACAAAAAAGAATTTTCCAAATCGGTTCAGCCGTCTTCGAGTACTCGATGATCATATATAAAAAAAAAAAATATACGCGTCGAATTGATAACCTCCTCTTTTTGTCGTCGGTTGAAAATTAAGCAATCTATAGTTGAAACTCTTTTCAGTAGTTAAACTCTGTTTTCATAATGTATAGATCAAACTTTTTATGCGCTTGTTGTTTATTTTCTTAGCTTTAAGGTTTAGTTAGTATTATATAAAATTAATTCTTGTTTTTATTAATTCACGTGGCATCAATACAATGGTAGTAATAAGTGGATATTGTTGTTAGTAGTACGATAAATAATTTAAAGTTACATGTTTATAAACAATACACATTGTACTACAGACTGTTTTATGTCCCAAAATAAAATAAAGTACTGCTGCAACTTTTGACCAATTTCTGACGCGTGGTCCAAGAAGTAGACTCTTGGATTCTGCTAAACAAATCTATTTAATTTATTGACGTTGATCTTAATCAGCAAACGAGATCTTAATCTTCTTGATCTTAATCATAAAACTAAATCTCGTTCGAGTGCCGAATAACAACTCTATTTCTAAGAAAGCTTCAATGTCAATAGAGACAACCTATCCTTCATTTAAAATCTACCTACATTGTTAATAATCATTAAAAAAATGATATTTCGGGTTTCACAACAACAATAATTTCATTTGACCTTTTCGGTTTTTTTATAATCTATAATCTTAGTATTATAAACATTTCTAATAACAATCTATGGTTAGGTATGATTCAAGATGCGATCTATTTCTCAGCACTTGACACTTGGAATAATTGCACGCAGCCGTCACCAAGTTTTGGCGCAAATATGGCGTGAAATGCACCCCGCGTTCACGACCTCAGCAACTTTTCCAATATACCGAGTTACGTCAATGTGCTGATCATGGAATATACACGGAGACATGCCGAGAAGTATATAGTTGTAAGCTGGATATGCTCATAATGAACATAGATTATTACTATCAAGATGTGTTCGGTCTAACCAGTGTCCGGTTCCTAGTTTTACCGAATTTGCTGCGGTGTTCGCCATGCGTTCAAGAATTTTTCTATACGAATTTTATAAAGAGGTAAAAGGACAATGCCTAAAAATGTATGGACACCGTCCCCACCTTTATAGCACTTTAAAATCTATGTCAATCGAAGGGCCCTAGTCATGTTATCATTTTCAACCGACGACAAAAAGAGGAGGTTATCAATTCGACGCGTATATATATATATTTTTTTTATTTTTTATATATGATCATCGATTACTCGAAGACGGCTGAACCGATTTGAAAAATTCTTTTTTTGATTGAAAGGGTATACTTCGAAATTCCCCCATGGTCCCATTTTTATAAACGTCAGGATCTGATGATGGGATTCTAGAGAAATCGAGGGAATTCTTCAAATATTATAGGCACACCTATGACGTTTTGGTTATTTATTATAGTAACTTATACAGTTGCTCTCAAAAAGTACCATTTGAGGAAGTGGAACTGATGATGAAAACCACAGATGGCCGCTGAAACTACTCAATAATAAGTATTGAGTGGATTGCGATTCGATTACTTGAATATTGATGTTAAGCACTTTATGCTCGTCACAATGCATATGGTGATGTAGAGCTGATGGTGAAGTACCAGGAGAACTCCTCAACAATTAACGGCCCAGCATTGGGAAAAGCAATATTTTGTAAAAGGTTATAAGTAGTTGACATTTAGGCTCTTGTAACTAGGTAAATTAAAAATAGACCAACTAAAAAGAGTGAAATAAAAACTTTTTACCAAAAAATTAAACCGACTCTCAAAAAACACTGCTAAGTGAAAAATAACTTTAATTTCGGAAGTCGGTGCCAAAAACGAAAATACAAAACTAAAGACATCGACTACCGAAATTAAAGTTATTTTTCACTTTGCAGTGTTTTTTGAGAGTCGGTTTAATTTTTTTGGTAAAAAGTTTTTATATTGTATGACAGCGAAAGTGAAATGTTTGTCTGAAAAAAGTAATAGTGACATGAAAATACCAGAATCAGTCCCAATTACGTTGACGTTTCACTTTTTTTAGCATGTCCAAAAATACTTTAATTATAATAACTGCCTCGTTGATCAAGTCATCGAGTGGTCGTAATACTGTCGAACAAGGGGTCTCGTATTCAATTCCCGGGTCAGGCAAAAGTATTATTGGATTTTACCGGTTTACTGAACATTCTTAATAAAAGCACGCAATCTGGAATTGTGCACGGTGTATGGCAATAGATTCACCCCTTATTACATGGGACCCATTAAATGTGCCATTATTCCCTGAATAATCGAACGATGGTCCAAAGGTTTCAAGCGAAGGAAGTGTTAACCCCCTGTAAACATATTGCCATACACCAGGCACAATTCCAAACTCCATGCTATTACTTTGATTTTTTTTAAACCGAAAAACTCAGTGATAGTTTACCTGAATCAGGAATTGAATCCGAGACCCCTAGCTTGGCAGTCGCACTTGCGACCACTCGACCAATGAGGTAGTCATTATTAACTGTATATTTAACTTTAGTATTTTTGGGTTTAACAATGCCAAAAAGAATGTTAAACGGCTACATTATTGTATGTATTGTAACTGATTCCGGTATTTTCACGGCGCTGTAACTTTTTTCGGACAGACATTTCACTTTCGCTGTCATACAATAAAATGATAAGATGACTATGGCCATTGGAATGACATAGGTTTTAAAGTGCTACAAGAGTGGGGACGTTTTGAGTATTGTTCTTTGTTTTTAAGTTTTCAAGTAGGGGCAATCCGATTTAAAAAAATATTTCTATGGTAGTAAGTTTGCATTATTGTGGAGTGCTATAAGTTATAAATTATTTCGAAATCCATGCAGACGAAGTTGCAAGCGAAATGCTAGTGTTATATAAAAGTGGGTTTATTTAGGTAACTTTTTATGAGTTCATGAAATTTGTTGTAATAAATTGAATGAAAATGCAACACCTAGAATTAAAACTATTGTTACAATTTGAAAAACTTTGGGTACCCTTTAAGAATCTTTAATCGAAAGACAGGCTCCCCTTTATATCCAAACGATCAGTAAGAGGTGAGGCAACTGGTTCAAGAGGATAAATATACTAAATTACTTTATTTTTCAGGGGAAATCATCAAATCGCTCTTTCAGCTATCAGTGTGTGGTGGCAGATTCAACACCGGCAGTTAAAAGTCTTCATGGAACACTCGGCGCCGTCAACCCGGGCCTGGTCCTTGAAGGACGGTGAGCTGGTCGCCGCCCGCAAGCACTTGCTTACGGTTCCCGGAGATTAGCTCACAAACACTCATACCTGAGATCACCTACGATAGTACAATAAACTGTAAACTTTAAATAACATATCCACAGTTTCTATAAGCCATGTTGTGAATGTAATGCAATATTGCGGCCACCAAACTATTACAGGCCCCGCGGGAACAGAATATTTTCAACAGCGAATTGACTGGATGGCTGTCGGATTGTTCACAATTGTTAGAAAGCGAACAACTTTCAAACAATTGTTAATAAGAGTAATTGTTTGAAACTGAATTGAAAATTGAAAGTCTCCTCTGTGTTTGACGGTGTGAATCTTTTCTATGTATCGTGATATTTCCTTAAAATATTCTACTTAGTCTCTGTCCTTTACCTAAAAATATTAGACACGTTTTTATTTTCTTTTGGCTCTTAAGCATTGAACTAGTTTAGTGAGCTAAAGATTTACAGCCCCTGAAGAAATTGGAAAATTAGAAATTCTACTGACAAAAAGCCCACCCTGTTCCTAAAATTGCCTTTATTTTACGGGGCTGCGGTATCTCGATAGAGCATTCCTGCTGCGAAGGAAGTTTGTCCATCTAGAGAACAAAAAAATTGGCCAAGTGCGAGTCAGACTCACCCATCAAGGGTTGCGTAGTACCAAAACTGCTGACCCGATCTCGTTCAAACTAATTTTCGTTGAAAGTTTACATTAAGATCTACAACATATATTTTTTTTAGATTTTTCACTCCATTATTATAGAAGTGAGATGGGGACCAGTTTGGAAGCGTATATCCTTGAAACGATTAACTTTATGAAAAAATGGTTTTAGAGAACTCAATATAATTTTTAAAGACCTGTCTATAGATACCATACAAGCAGAGGTTTCATGAAACAAAACAAAAATCAGTTTCAGTTCCATGTATGGGGAGCCCCACTTTATTTTAAATACTTTTTAATTTTTTTCTTAAAATTAGAAAGCGGTTTACAAAATACATTTACCTACCAAGTTTCACATGTATAGTCCTAATAGTTTCGGTATAAAATGGCTGTGACATACGGACGGACGGACAGACAGACAGACATGACGAAACTATAAGAGTTCCGTTTTTTTGCCATTCGGCTACGGAACCCTAAAAAGCACCAAAAAAACCTCAAAAACCTTGAGAAAAGGGAAATGGATTAGAACACCGGCTGGTAACATAACAGTCGACAGAAAAATCACTCGACACACCAAAGAAACAATCAGCGCCTCTATTAGGAGCCATCAAAAACAGCGTATTCAAATCAATATGAAGAAAATCCAATACCAATCAGACTCCCTACTTACTCTCCAGAGGATCGCTGAGATTATCCTCGTTTGACCCGAGTTTGTCCTTGTACCCCACCGGTTGATACGTTAGGTGCCAAGTGGAGCGAACACACTTATGATTTACATACCTACTCATAAGTACTATAATCTTACGTTTTTAGGGTAATCGATTATCTTAGTCAATGTCCTTATGAAGCTAATTAATTAATTTAAATATCTTTACTAATATTATAGAGCGGAAAGATTTTTTTGCTTTTTTTTATTGAAAATAGGTTCGAGTTTGACCACTATCTCACCTGATGGTAAGTGATGATGTTGGTTTTTTCTTCATCCTCGTCGCGTCGAGTTTCTCAATGCTGATGGTCGTGAAGCCCCCGTGGAAATAGTTTCTCCCTGATGGTGTTCCGCCATCTATGCCTGTTCTTGGTATCGTGCAGGATGACATGTACTTGGACGTCCAGGGTGGGTTTTTAGGATTCCGTAGCCAAATGCCAAAAAACGGAACCCTTATAGTTTCGTCATGTCTGTCTGTCTGTCCGTCCGTCCGTATATCACAGCCATTTTATTCCGAACCTATTAGGACTATACATGTGAAACTTGATAAGTAGGTGTATTCTGTAAACCGCTTTCCGATTTTAAGAAAAATATTAAAAACTATTTAAAATAAACGGGGGCTCCCCATACATGGAACTAAAACTGAAAATATTTTATTTCATGAAACCTATGCGTGTGTGGTAACTATAGACAGGTCTTTAAGAATGAAATTGAAGTTTCTAAGACCATTTCTTCATAAAGTTAATCGTTTAAAAGATATAAGCTTCCAAATTGGTAAAATGTGTCCCCCCCTCTAACTTCTATAATAATGGATTGAAGAATCTAAAAGAAATATATGTGTGTAGATCTTAATGTAAACTTTAAAATTGGTTTGAACGAGATCGGATCAGCAGTTTTTGAGATAAAGCATATTTTCTAAAACCGCAAATATAACTTTGTGATTCATACAAACACTATGAAAAACAAAGTTATTTGGCGTAGTTGTAAAAAATGCAAATAAGATAGTTTTAAGAAATTTGTAAGGTTTTTTGTCAAATAAACATACTTATTATATTATATTATTATAGTTACTACGGAACCCTTCATGGGCAAGTCTGACTCGCACTTGGCCAATTTATATCCCTAAGTTCTCACGGGATCGGGATTTATGCAAGAACCCACGTGAACGAATTCATGGGCAATATAAAAATAAATGTAAACCGAATATTGTTAAGCCTTCATTGTACAATAAAGAGCCAATACGGATTTTCTAGTCAGTTATTCTCAATGATTGTGGATGGATGTTATTGATTTAGTTTCAAACAATTGGAACAGTAATACAGAGTTATAAAAACATGCAGCAGTAGTTTAGACCAAGTGTACAATATCAAGCGGTAAACACAACACGCTCATTACGTGCTTAGCCCTTTCTCGAGTATTTTGGGGTTGGATTCCAATCTAAATGGAGCTCAGAATAGAAGGACAGTTGAGTACTAGTATTTTACATGGAGGACTACCTATTTGATCTCAACCTCAACCCAGTTACTGGGTAAAACTTATTACCAGATAAAGAGATAATACAATACAATACAATGATGAAATAAGTTTATTTTCTCTCCACAATATACATAAATTACATTATACAGTTTTGCCAAATGGCACATAAGTAAGTACCTAGTTATATTGTGGAGACTGGTACCTAAGCTAAGCTTGAGGCGTATGTTACAGGACACCAGGATCCCACCTCTTTACATGTTAATATTATATTTATGTACTAAGCGCATAGATAATAATACGGTATCATACTATAGTACATTTTATATTTTCAACCGACGACCAAAAGAGGAGGTTATCAATTCGACGCGTATATTTGTTTTTTTTTTTTTTTTTTTTTTTAATGTATGATCATCGATTACTCGAAGACGGCTGAACCGATTTGGAAAATTCTTTTTTTGATTAAAAGGGTATACTTCGATATTGGTCCCATTTTCATAAACGTCAGGATCTGATGATGGGATCCTGGAGAAATCGAGGGAACTCTTCAAATATTATAGGCACACCTATGTCGTTTTGGGTATTTATAATAGTAACTTGTGCAGTTGCTCTCAAAAAGTACCATTTGAGGAAGTGGAACTGATGATGAAGACCACAGATGGTGCCGAAACTACTCAATAATAAGTATTGAGTGGATTGCGATTCGATTACTGGAATATGGATGTTACGCACTTTATGCTCGTCACAATGCATATGGTGATGTAGAGCTGATGGTGAAGTACCAGGAGAACTCCTCAAAAATTAACGGCCCAGCATTGGGAAAAGCAATATTTTGTAAAAGTTTATAAGTAGTTGATAATTAGGCTCTTGTAACTAGGTAAATTAAAAATAGACCAACTAAAAAGAGTGAAATAAAAACTTTTTACCAAAAAATTAAACCGACTCCCAAAAACACTGCAAAGTGAAAAATAACTTTAATTTCGGAAGTCGGTGCCAAACCAAAAACGAATATACAAAACTAAAGACACCGACTACCGAAATTAAAGTTATTTTTCACTTTGCAGAGTTTTTGGGAGTCGGTTTAATTTTTTGGTAAAAAGTTTTTTATTTATTTTGTTTTATAGCTTAATTACCCGAGACAAATGTTACTACATGTGAATGTGTGGGTGTTTGAGTATGTTGATGTCTATTATTTTTATACTGTGATGTTGGTGTGGGTGTGTGAGAGTGCGTGATTATGTGTTTAGGTTTATATAAGTAAGTTTTCAGTATCGTTATAGTTTAAATTTAACAGCCAGTCAGTACGCCTTTTTTGCATGCATTTTTTGTGAGACTAAATATATCGATACCGGAAATTTCAATTGTCGTACAGGGCATTTTGCCGAAAATGAGTTATTTATATATTTGGAATCAGCGTCGCAGGCTCTATCGATAAGTAGTTTTAAAAAAATTCTATCTTTAAAAAAATCCCCTTACGACCTGGCTTTCCAACATCTCTAGTGCGATTTTTTTACTATTTGGGATGTATCGTAAAAATATTTTTCAATAGGGAGCGTAAAGTCATGTTTTAATTATTTAAGAGGTCGTAATCCTCATTTTTGCATTAAACTTTTTATACGACATTATAAATAATAATTATTATAACAAATCAAAAGGTCGTAAACATGTTATTTGATAATCGAAACCCTTACGACCAAATCTATGCTTTGTTTTAACTTACGTAATTAGGGCGTAAAGGACGTTTGTTTTACACAATTAAAGTTTTTGTTTCGTTCTTATTGCCGACGGCGCAAAGAAGTGTGCGTCAGGTTGACTTGATGACATTATAAACGAAGGTGAAGGATCTAGACCAGTCCTTCCGGGGTTGCATGTATGTGCTAATGAGATACTGCGGCCCCGGAACTTAAGGGCACCTGAAGGAACAGGGTGGGTTTTTGGTTAGTAGATTTCTGACACTCCCTTCCGCTCCACCCAGAGCGGGAGAAGTCATTCGATGATTTTCCCAGCCAGAGAGAAAAAAAGACCAGTATGACAAAAGTTTTTGATGAACACATTAGATATTTCAAAAGTTTATTTTATATACAGTAAAAATGCACACGAATATATGGCAAGCGTATAAAAGAGAACATGCCATGCACATAAGTATAGTGATGAAGATAAAGCATACGCAAAAGCTTTTATCGAAAACCTTCCAGCCGTTCCTTCCAATTATTGTCGTAAAAAGAGTTCATATATGTATTTACCTCAGGAATTTAAAAATGCTACATTCAGGATTTATCTCAAACACTGCCAAAAAGATTCTAAATTACACTTGAGAAAAAGTTCTTATTAAAATATTTAACGATGATTACAATATTCGATTTCATACACCAAAAAAAGACAAATGTGCCACATGTACAAAAGCTGAAAATACAGAATTATTATCAGAAAAATAAATCAAGGACATGGCTGTTCATCTCGAGGAAAAAAAGGCTAGCTACCAAAGATTTAAAATTCATCAGAAATTAACTTTCAGCGATATGCTCACAGTTAGCTTTGACCTGCAAAAAGTGCTTAATACTCCTCATGGAGAGAGGATGTTGTTATATTACTTTAGGAAATACGCCGTTTATAACTGTACACTCTATGAAAGCCAAACCAAAAAAGGACACTGTTTTATATGGGTGGCGATGGAAAAAGGGGTGGCAATGAAATTGCTACTTGTATTTATACATTCCTGCAAGAAATTGATAAACGTCCTGGTAAAAATGTTTTACTTTATTGCGACTCTTGCCCGAGGCAGAATAAAAATAAGATAGTTCTCACAGCCCTACACTACTTTTTACAGAATTCCAAAAACGTTGAAGTAGTACTAATCAATTATTTACTACCTGGGCATACTTATATGCCCGTTGATTCAATGCATGCAATCATTGAACGTGAGGTTAGATGAATTTATTGTTTGGGGTCCGAGTCAATGGCCGACGTACATAGAATCTGCAAGAAAACGTCCTGAACCATACAAAATTAATGTTTTGGAGTACTTCGATTTTGTCAATTGGGACAGCTTGGTGTCTGAAAAATTTACCAATATTTCTCAAAGACAAATACAGCTAAAAGCAATGCATTCAAGAAAAAAAAAAACGCTAAAAGTATGGAAGGAAAATATTCAATGAAAGAAAACGAAGACGCTCAAGTAGTAACATTATATAATGAACTAGTATTTGCGTGTTGCGCGAGGTGCACGCACCTCGCGTGCTTGTGAAAAAAAAAAAAGGGGGGGCGTGATGGGGGGAGATGGGGGGGGGGTTAGTATTTGCGTGTTGCGCGAGGTGCAAGTACCTCGCGTGCTTGTGAGGAAACAAAAAAAAAAGGGGGGGTGGTGATGGGGGGAGATGGGGGGGGGGTTGCACAATTATTTCGACTAAAGCATTGCCCCTCTAAATGAATCTGAAAAAAAAAATGTTCCAAGTCTCTTAATTTCCGAGATCCGCCTAAAGGGGGTGAGAAGGAGGGCAAGGGGGGCGACTTTGAAAAATGGTTTTTATTTAACCGAGCCTCTTCTAAAGGAATCCTTAAAAAAGAAAAAACACGGGTCTCGTAGTTTCCGAGATACGATAGGGAGGGGGGAGAAGGGGGGTGAAAATGGGAGGTTTGGCACTTTTCCCGTAGGTTTGAGAGTTACTTGTTTACGAACCTGTCAAAATATACCCACCTCCCCATCCACCATCTGGGAGAACAATTATGTCAATGAGTCAGTCAGTGAGTGAGTGGTAATTTAGCTTTATATAGTATAACTAGTATTTGCGTGTTGCGCGAGGTGCAAGCACCTCGCGTGCTTGTGAAAAAAACTAAAGCATTGCCCCTCTAAATCAAGTATTTGCGTGTTGCGCGAGGTGCAAGCACCTCGCGTGCTTGTGAAAAAAGAAATTGGTATTTGCGTGTTGCGCGAGGTGCAAGCACCTCGCGAGCTTGTGAAAAAAAAAAAAAAAAAGAGGGGGGGGGGGGTGATGGGGGGGGGGGTGCACAAGTATTTCGACTAAAGCATTGCCCCTCTAAATGAATCTGAAAAAAAAAATGTTCCAAGTCTCTTAGATTCCGAGATCCGCCTAAAGGGGGGGGAGAAGGGGGGCGGGGGGGGACTTTGAAAAATGGTTTTTACTTTACCGAGCCTCCTCTATACGAATCCGTAAAAAACAAAAAATACGGGTCTCGTAGTTTCCGAGATACGATAGGGAGGGGGGAGAAGGGGGGTGAAAAGGGGAGGTTTGGCACTTTTCCCGTAGGTTTGAGAGTTACTTGTTTACGAATCTGTCAAAATATACCCACCTCCCCATCCACCATCTGGGAGAACAATTATGTCAATGAGTGAGTCAGTCAGTGAGTCAGTCAGTGAGTGGTAATTTAGCTTTATATAATATAACTAGTATTTGCGTGTTGCGCGAGGTGCAAGCACCTCGCGTGCTTGTGAAAAAAACTAAAGCATTGCCCCTCTAAATCAAGTATTTGCGTGTTGCGCGAGGTGCAAGCACCTCGCGAGCTTGTGAAAAAAAAAAAAAAAAAAAGAGGGGGGGTGATGGGGGGGGTTGCACAAGTATTTCGACTAAAGCATTGCCCCTCTAAATGAATCTGAAAAAAAAAATGTTCCAAGTCTCTTAGATTCCGAGATCCGCCTAAAGGGGGGGAGAAGGGGGGCGGGGGGGGGACTTTGAAAAATGGTTTTTACTTTACCGAGCCTCCTCTATACGAATCCGTAAAAAACAAAAAATACGGGTCTCGTAGTTTCCGAGATACGATAGGGGGGGGGGGGAGAAGGGGGGGGAAAAGGGGAGGTTTGGCACTTTTCCCGTAGGTTTGAGAGTTACTTGTTTACGAATCTGTCAAAATATACCCACCTCCCCATCCACCATCTGGGAGAACAATTATGTCAGTGAGTCAGTGAGTGAGTGGTAATCTAGCTTTATATAGTATAACTAGTATTTGCGTGTTGCGCGAGGTGCAAGCACCTCGCGTGCTTGTGAAAAGAAAAAAAAATGGGGGGGGTGATGGGGGGTTTAGTATTTGCGTGTTGCGCGAGGTGCAAGCACCTCGCGTGCTTGTGAAAAAAAAAAAAAAAGGGAGGGTGTGATGTGGGAGATGGGGGGGGTTTAGTATTTGCGTGTTGCGCGAGGTGCAAGCACCTCGCGTGCTTGTGAAGAAAACTAAAGCATTGCCCCTCTAAATCAAGTATTTGCGTGTTGCGCGAGGTGCAAGCACCTCGCGTGCTTGTGAAAAAAAAAAAAAAAAAAAGGGGGGGGGGGTGATGGGGGGGTTTAGTATTTGCGTGTTGCGCGAGGTGCAAGCACCTCGCGAGCTTGTGAAAAAAAAAAAAAAAAAAAAAAAGAGGGGGGGGGTGATGGGGGGGGGGGTTGCACAAGTATTTCGACTAAAGCATTGCCCCTCTAAATGAATCTGAAAAAAAAAATGTTCCAAGTCTCTTAGATTCCGAGATCCGCCTAAAGGGAGGGGAGAAGGGGGGCGGTGGGGGGACTTTGAAAACTGGTTTTTACTTTACCGAGCCTCCTCTATACGAATCCGTAAAAAAAAAAAATACGGGTCTCGTAGTTTCCGAGATACGATAGGGAGGGGGGAGAAGGGGGGGGAAAAGGGGAGGTTTGGCACTTTTCCCGTAGGTTTCAGAGTTACTTGTTTACGAATCTGTCAAAATATACCCACCTCCCCATCCACCATCTGGGAGAACAATTATGTCAGTGAGTCAGTGAGTGGTAATTTAGCTTTATATAGTATAATATAAAGGAAGAGAATCAAAAGGAAAAGGCAAAGGAAAAAAAACAAGAAAACAAAACCAAGGTCTAACAGGTGCCGACAAAGTAGAAGATGATACTTCTAATATTGGTATATCAACGCTTTATGACAAACCTAACCCTATACCGGTCGCCAAGTATAACGATTTAAAGCGTTTATGTACTAACGGAACTATACCAAACCGATTTCATAAGGAGTATTTAGATCTACCGTCCTTAGGGACTGTTAAAGACAGTCTTCCTGAAACTGACGAAGAAGACGATATCGATACAAATGATCTCTAAGATTTTACTGTTTAAGGCCCAGTTTTTGGATAACTCAACCAATGGTTAAATATTCCTAATTGTATCCCTAATCCCTATCCTCAATTGTTAGTCTTACAAATTTAATGGTCTAATAATTAACTATCCAACTTATTTGACCATTTGTGAGACTAACAAATGAAGAAACATGGTATTTTACCGTTTGCAAACATTGGTTAAAATATTTAACCATTGGTTGAGTTAACTACGTTTTTATTTTTAAGTTTAAGTACGTTCTGTTGTTTGAGTTGCATTAATTGTGAAAAAAAAAAAACTAGTTAGTAGATTAGTTTATTAGCTGATTATTCTAAAACTTGAGTTGTTTTTCAGCATCGCAACGATTACTGGCGATTTAAATTTAAAAATGTTGCATAACATTTTTTAAACGATCAATTCCTATTAGAATAACATTTTTGATACTTTTTACAAATATGATATATATACTGTTTATAAATAATAAATAAAACATAATAAAAATATTTTTTTCACTTGGTTTTACTACCTATTGTAGAGGAATTTCTATTTAGAACTTTAGGTTTTTTATTCCTTTTACCCCCTTTGTCTCTGATTTAATTGACTTGTACTACCCATTGATGATCAAGATTAATCCTTTACGACATATCTGACTTTATCATAACCAATTTTTCGTGGTTGTAAAGTACTTCAGTTACATTTTTATGGGCTGTAAAGGACTCTCATTTTCGTAAATAATTAAGTTTGGTTTATTTTGATAATTTATATGGTTAGAACACGAAAAAATAGTTAGGGTTTCTTTTGACATCATAAATACCTAGTACTTTGTTTGAAAATTATTCAAGAAAATCACATTTTATTTTTGTTTTTTGGCTCTACTGAAAACTCATGTTTTGTCCTTTACGACAAATTAAATTTCCGGTATCGATATGTAACTAATACCTTGTGAGTCTTATTATATAAGTAGCCACCTAGACAGCAAAAGAAACGCTTTGCAAAAACAGTTTTGTGACGTGTATAGTTGCGCTCCACTGGGTCGTACCGTCTTCTCCCTCTGAACAGAGCAGGATTATATTCCAGGCAATTATGTTGTTCTAACAGAGCGTGCAGAACAAACAATTGGCGCACTGTCAGGCCTTGACTTTCTCTGTAAAGTTGCTCAGTGGGGTAACGATGGGGTGAAAAGTTGACACTTTCATTATAGCTTTTTGGGCTCTTTCAATCTCTAACAGTATCGTTTTCGAAGCTCCACCCCAAGACGTGATGCACTAGCATATTATAGATTGCCTTGGAGCATGTTAGACTGATTTCATAACATTTTTGTCGATAACTAGTCTCAGCGTTTTGAATACATATATTATTTTTCGTAATCTGTTACTAAGAGTGTTTATGTGATCATGAAATCGTAGGTTTTTGTCGATTGTTATTCCCAGGTATTTTATGAGTGAGTGGGCTTGTGTAAGAGTGAGCTAAGATACCTAAAGTGTTAAGAAACGTTTCATACGATGCATTTTTTTCATGCAAAATATCATGTAATTGGTTTTGGTTATATTCAGGGTCAATAGGTTGTCGATCAACCAGTCACATACTTTATTAAAACCATGATAATGAGAGTCATGATGACACCCGAATTTATCGATAACACACGCATCATACGATAAGCGTGTATACGCATTAGACAGTATAATGCTCAAGTCATTCACTTTACCACTGAAAATACAAAAAATTGGCCAAGTGCGAGTCGGACTCGCCCATGAAGGGTTCCGTGGTAAATATAATAAATATAATATAGGTACTAAATATAATTAAATGAAAAAAAAAAAAAAAACCTTAAAAATTTCTTAAAACTAGCTTATTTACAGTTTTTACAACTACGCCAAATAACTTTGTTTTTCATAGTATTTGTATGAATTACAAAGTTATATTTGCGGTTTTAGAAAATATACTGTATCTCAAAAACTGCCGACTTGATCTCATTCGAACCGGGGAACTCGGGGGGGGGGTGGACACATTTTACCACTTTGGAAGCGTATATCTTTTAAACGATTAACTTAATGAAAAATTCATTTTAGAAACCTTAATGTCATTTTTAAAGACCTGTCTATAGATAACACACACGTATAGGTTTCATAAAAAAAAAAATTTTCAGTTTCAGTTCCATGTATGGGGAGCCCCCTTTATTTTAAATATTTATTAAATTTTCTCTTAAAATCCGAAAGCGGTTCACAGAATACATCTATCTACCAAGTTTTACATGTATAGTCTTAATAGTTTTGGAATAAAATGGCTGTGACATATGGACGGACGGACAGACAGACAGACGGACACACATGTCGAAACTATAAGGGTTCCGTTTTTTGCCATTCGGCTACGGAACCCTAAAAAAACATTTATCATTAGTTCAAACTTTTATAAGATAAATTTATAAGTTGATAAATTTATTTATAAGACTAAATTGCACTAAAACATTACTTTGATTGTAACTCTGCTTAATCCTTTAGAGAATAGTGGCTTGATATTGTTCTCCTATGGAATAGCAAACAATTCTAAATCTAAAACAAAGTAAAAACATTTTCTTCGCATTAAAATATTTTGTCGAATCATTACAAATTCTATCTCAGCCTTGTATTCAACTTTGCAATGAATAAACGATGATATTTTAAAAGAAAAAAAAATCGTTCAGCTGAAATCCTAACCAATTTAAGATAAACAATTTAAATTGTAATGGAAAATGTAAAATTATGTTAAGTTTGTGTGAAATGTGTGTTTAATATATTCTGAAAATGAACGGTTCTTTTTTCGATTTGTAAATAAATGTGTTTTTATGTTCTAGACATGTACTAGACAGATGGCATATTTAGCGGGAAAGTTGACTTAGAGGGTTTTTTACTTAAAGACACATTTGGGCTTTTTAAGTAAAAGTATATTTATAAAGCCATTGTAGTCATTGACATACTAGACTAAATAAGATAGAACATTTTATTTTTAGAATTTTCTTTGGATGTAATTATAGTATCAGTCTATCTCTAATGCATCAAAGAGTGTCAGCAAAATTGTCGGGGCCCACTAGAGGGCAGTTGCCTGTCGGGGATATGGAATTAATCGAAAGAGTTACCGCGGCTTTGTAACACGAAGGGCAAACGACGGAACACGAGTGGGTTTTAGTCAATAAAAGACTGACACACCCTTCCACTTCGCTCAGATAAACGCCCGAGAGATAATCATTAGATGAATTCCCATCCTTAAAAAAAAACTTTTTAACAAAAAATTAAACCGACTCCCAAATAACACTGCAAAGTGAAAAATAACTTTAATTTCGGTAGTCGGTGTCTTTAGTTTTGTTTTTTCGTTTTTGGCACCGACTTCCGAAATTAAAGTTATTTTTCACTTTGCAGTGTTTTTTGGGAGTCGGTTTAATTTTTTGTTAAAAAGTTTTTTTTCACTCTTTTTAGTTGGATGATTTTTAATTTACCTAGTTACAAGAGCCTAAATGTCAACTACTTATAACCTTTTACAAAATATTGCTTTTCCCAATGCTGGGCCGTTAATTGTTGAGGAGTTCTCCTGGTACTTCACCATCAGCTCTACATCACCATATGCATTGTGACGAGCATAAAGTGCTTAACATCCATATTCAAGTAATCGAATCGCAATCCACTTAATACTTATTATTGAGTAGTTTCGGCGGCCATCTGTGGTCTTCATCATCAGTTCCACTTCCCCAAATGGTACTTTTTGAGAGCAACTGCACAAGTTACTATAAGAAATACCCAAAACGCCATAGGTGTGCCTATAATATTTGAAGAGTTCCCTCGATTTCTCCAGGATCCCATCATCAGATCCTGACTTTGGTGATAATGGTACCAATTTCGAAGTATACCTATTCGAACAAAAAAAGAATTTTCCAAATCGGCTCAGCCGTCTTCGAGTACTCGATGACCATACATAAAAAAAAAAAAAAAAAAAAAATATACGCGTCGAATTGATAACCTCCTCTTTTGGTCGTCGGTTGAAAAAGGCTATGTCTAATAAGTCACCATCACATTCGCAGCAGAATTTGCGGTACTGTGATATTATGATGTGATATGATATTTCATTTTTGACCAACCAGTGGTCACGTTTTCCTTCTTCAAGAGAGCAGTGCGCTCTAAACGAAGGAGGAAAACATCGTGAGATAACCGACATACCTATCCTAAGACCGAAATACCGAAGAAACGCGTTGTTCACCAAGTCGTACTGGACCCGCATGGTGGACAGGATGATGAACCCCTCTCCCTCTCATATATAGAATGCCTGTGCCCCAGCAGGTAACGTAATAGGCAGATTTTATGTACAATAGTGGTACATGGGCGGATTTAATGCAACAAGGCATTTTCTACCAGTCAACCTTTGGGTTAAAAAGACCACAATGTGGTAGGTGTACAAGTAAAATAAATCTCATTATCAAAAGAATATATTATGTACCTATGTTTATATATATATATATATATATATAATAAAATACATATATATGCTACAATAATAGACTAATAAATGTGGTGCTTTATAATAATCTTTCTGATTAAGAGAACTCACAATAATTATAGCTATGGCAAAAACCAAACTGAACTAAATTATAAGATTATATAATTTATTATTATAATTATGAGGAGCTCGTGGCTATATAATAACAACCGCACGGATTGAACTTCAAGGTAAAGCAGCGTTTGCCGAGGTCAGTTTGTGGATGGGTAACCACCTTAACGTATTGTGATTCCTCCATGCCTCAGAAAGCACGTTAAGCCATTTTGTACATCTTTGACAATCGTTATGAGTAGTCAGAACTCAGAAATCTCAGAAACCAGCATTCATTGCATCCGACTGGACTGGAAGTCAATCCAGCCGGTACTAGTACTCAGTTGCATCCGATTGGACTGGAAGTCAATCCGGCCGGTACTAGTACTCAGTTGCATCCGATTGGACTGGAAGTCAATCTAGCCGGTACTAGTACTCAGTTGCATCCGATTGGACTGGAAGTCAATCCGGCCGGTACTAGTACTCAGTTGCATCCGATTGGACTGGAAGTCAATCCGGCCGGTACTAGTACTCAGTTGCGTCCGATTGGACTGGAAGTCAATCCAGCCGGTACTAGTACTCAGTTTCATCCGATTGGACTGGAAGTCAATCCAGCCGGTACTAGTACTCAGTTGCATCCGATTGGACTGGAAGTCAATCCAGCCGGTACTAGTACTCAGTTGCATCCGATTGGACTGGAAGTCAATCCAGCCGGTACTAGTACTCAGTTGCACCCACCCAACTTTGCGTTTGGATTGAAGACTTCCTGAGGGATCGGTCCATTCGAGTGGTCATTGATGGCTGCTCGTCTGGCCAATTGGCAATTAATGCCGGGGTCCCTCAGGGGTCTGTTCTCTCAGCAACTTTATTCTTGCTGCACATTAACGATCTGCTAATGCCCGGTACCTTTGGGTATGCAGACGACAGCACAGTTTCTGAGAGATATGTGTCCAGCGCGCGAGCTGGTGGGTCACAGATCCAGTCTCTCCGTGAGGACATGGTCGGGCGCTTGAACTTGACCTTGAAGGCTGTCTCCGAATGGGGCGATGCCAACCTGGTCAAGTTTAATGCAGCTAAGACCCAGGCGTGTCTCTTCTCCGCAAAAAGGAGCCAATTTGAACCGGCTCCTACTTTCCGAGGTGTAACTGTGCCGATAACTGACCATATCGAGCTTCTGGGGGTAACATTAACTTCTACCCTCAATTTTGGCCCGTTTATCGAGGCTAAGGCTCAACTAGCATCAAAAAAGTTGGGAATCCTAGCAAAGGTGAGACGGTACTTCACACCCGAACAGTTGCTCAATCTCTATCAAGCCCAGGTTCGGTCGTGTATGGAGTACTGCTCTCACCTTTGGGATGGATCTGCTAAATACCAACTGGACGCGCTTGAGTCTATCGAGAAGCGGGCCAAAAGACTCATTGGCAACGATGCACTGGTCGAATCAAAGCTCCAGAGCCTTGAACATCGACGACGAGTTGCAAGTCTATCGGTTTTTTATCGGTTACATTTCGGGGAGTGTGCGATGGAATTACACAATTTAATTCCAACAAGCCCGTTCCATCATCGGACTACGAGACAAACGGCGAAGCGCCATCGTTACATGGTGGACATCCCACCCATACGCACCAAACGTTTTGGGAATACCTTCATTGTGCGTACGGCTAAGGAGTGGAATTCCCTGCCGGAGTCTGTGTTTCCCGATAGCTATAACCTAGGAGTCTTTAAGTCAAGAGTGAATAGGTTACTTTTAGGTAAGCGTGCTCCATCTTCGACCACATCATCACTTACCATCAGGTGAGATGGTGGTCAAACGCGAACCTATTCTAAATAAAAAAAAAAAAAAAAAAAAAAAATTCGACTGGAATTCAATCTGACTGGTAGTAGTAGTAAGTTGTCAATTGGCCACACACGAGTGAATTTGCCTTTTTTAAAGATTATAGAAATCATCCATGACTGCCTTCCGAAGTGAAGTGGGAGGGTGTGTCTAGAGTTGTAAAAATACCGTATTGTACCAAAAAGCTATGTATTAAACAGGTATTTTATTATAACTTACGGTATTATCGGTATTTTATATTTTTATTCACTTCTTAAAATTCTACAATATTACGAAGAGTTTTAGTTTAATAAATAAAATATATTTTAAATTTCGATCGTATTCTATATTTTAGAATGACTAATTCTAATTTAATGATTAGTTAGTAATAAACTTCACAGATATTATTATAATATTATATTTCCGTCTATTTTTCATTATTGTGTTTGTTAAATTTTAAATGTACCGCACAGTAGGTACGATTTACCGCGTGATCGGCCCACCAATCTTCGTCTTCGTGACAGCACATTCGAAGTTGAAGAAAGTGATGATGAAGCTGATTCAGCTGAAAGTACGTTGCTAGAAAACATTGTTGCGTCGTCTTCTACCGAGAACGTAGCAACACAAGAGGATTTAGATATGGAGGTAGTAGATCCTCTAAATCACAGGTTCACTAGGGAGACCATAGACTCGTAAAGGCGTGGGCGTGGGCCACGTCTGTGTTAATTTATTTTTAAGTTAATTTATAGAGTTTGTGATTCAAATAAGTTTAGGAACCTCTTAAGTTCGCTCTAAATAATTTTCTAATTGGCTTGTTCTTTTTCCATTAATATTTTCATTGTGTCTAGCTTATTTTTATGGTAATAATGTTGAATCTGATTATTAATAATAATACAAATTTAAAATACCATTTCATGTGCATTTCCACCGTATTCAGTAGGTATTTTAATGATTACTCAGATAATTTACTTAAAAAAAAATATAGAAACAATCGATTTATACATAAAATACCGTAGCAAATGGTATAATACCGTATTTTTCGTTTTATACATTTCAATACAAATGGTATAATACAGCACTTACATCTCTAGGTGTGTCAGACTAAAACCCATCCGTGTTCCGTTATTTGCCCTTCGAGTTCAGAGGCCGCGGTAACTCTTTCAAACAATTCCGCAACCCCGGCAGGCAACGGCCCTTTAGTGGGCCCCGAAAATTTTGCTAACACTCTTTGAGGCACGAGTGAGTTTGCTACTATGGTCATTTGAAATGGGGCAAGCGTAAAAATAAATAGGTAAAAATATTTTTAAAACAAAAGATCTCGTACCGAGCCAACCATTACAGTTTAACGGTTAATTAATTAAAATATTTTTTCCATACTATTAACATTTACAATGGAGCAGGCTACCTCGTAATTTCAAAGGTAAATTACTCGTGACCGCGTACCAATTGAAACGATTAACGCAATGATCCATTAAATTAGTAAATAAATAATCAATGATGGCAAGCAAATAATCACCACGGCCTTAATTTATATTATTTATATTTTGTATTTAATACAAATGACTTGTTGACTTTTGAAATTTTATTTAGACTGGTCTGTTTTGTAACTAGAAAAAGAGTTATACTGGAAAAGGCTATTTTTAGGGTTCCGTACCCAAAGGGCAAAAACGGGACCCTATTACCAAGGCTCCGCTGTCTGTCTGTCTATCACTAGGCTATATCTCATGAACCGTGATAGCTAGACAGTTGATATTATCACAGATGATGTATTTCAGTTACCGCTACAAAAAAAAATACTAAAAATAGAATAAAATAAATATTTAAGGGAAGCTCCCATACAACAAACGTGTTTCTTTTTTCGTTTTTATGGATAATGGTACGGAACCTTTCGTGCGCGAGTCCGACTCGCACTTGGCCGGTTTTTTTATTAAAGGACATCATATCGGCATAGTATTAACATAATATAGTATTTCAAACCTGGAACAATTGGTTAAAATCACCCACTCACATATGCAATTGTGCTTACACGTAGGTATTCTAAGGGTGCATCGGGTAATAAGAAGTCAAGAATATCGAACACCTACCGAGGTTGTGGGAATGGTCTAACGAGATACCGCAGCCCCGGAACGCAAGGACTAGTAAAGCAACAGACTGGGCTTTTAGTCAGTAGAAGTCTGATACCTCAGCGCTTTATCTCGCTCGCACACTACTGGCCGCGGTTACGCAAGCAATCGAGACAGGGTGGCAGGGAAAAGACTTCAAGACGCCGATAATTTACTTTATTTCGATTTACGGTGAAAAAAATGGTAATTTGTAAAAAAGTGAATAACGTAAGACCTGATTTATAGTTAGTTCAATTAATATGCAAAGTTTCATTATCTAATTTGAAGTTGTTTTTGAATAGCAGTGGTTTATTGTTCGGTTTGGAGGTAAATTTGGATTTTTTTTTTCTATCAAGAAAATTTTATGGAATCGTGTTTTCATCAAATATAGTACCTAACATTAATCCTCAACTTTACCATATATTTATTTCAAAATTATTACTGCAGTATTTTTGACATAACGGAGGATCATGCTAAGCCATTTGAGGTAGTATAGCTATAGGCCCTTAAAAACAGCCACAATTTTATTATTCCAGGCCTATTATTTTTAACAACATTTAGTTATATAGACACACTCATTTGATATTATCTGGTCAGTCTTTGTAAGTTTGTTAGTGTTTAAGTATCATAATAAATAACTACAAGCACTAGCGAAAATACAAATAGACACTTTAACTTCATTAAGTTGTACTTATCATTAAAAGATAAGAAAAGATTAATCTTGTTTACGTGAAATAGATAAAAGATTATTGAAGCATGTAGCAGATATATCTACCATGGCATTTTCAAGAATGTAATTTTTTTCGGGATGAGCCCCTCTTAACCTCAATGGCTCAATTTCGCCTGATGATAAGCCTCATCTAGGTATACGATGGAACGAGCGAGCCCAGAAGATGCCTATTCACACTTGCTTTAAAGGTTGAAAGGTCATAAGTGGCAGGGAACACAGAAGGTGTCAGAAAGTTTCACAGCTTGCACAACTCCCCCAAACTTTTTTTCCAAATACGTGCAGTGCACAGACACGCGGAACTTACTTTCTTATTACATGTATACAAAGTACAAGATTAATAATTTTTGTGTTAAAGAGACTAGAAAATCTTCAGAATTTAATATTGAAACATGGTCACAGCAAAGAAAACTTAAAAATAAAGCTTACCGGACGAAACAATATTACTTACTTCTCCTATGGCGCAAAGCCATATTAGGTTGCCTAAGTACATTTACTGTTGGCAAACCTATTCAAAAATATTCCAAATTCACATTTAAAAATGTTTGACAAAGAGTTTATCTAGCAGCCTTAATCGCATTTGGAAAGGGTCATCTTTATAATTTTGTGATCCCAGTGATGATCAAAGTCGAAAACTTGTCAAAAAGTAGATGAATCAAAGGTGGTTTTGACGAAGATTTTTAAATATAATCAGATCAGATTATGGAAGGTATGATGGCCTTAAAATCGCTGTCTTGGTCATCATAAATCTTTTAAAATACGGAAATTAATGTTCCGGTTCATTTTTACTTTATAATTAAGTTTTGAATTCAGATTTGGGGCAACAAGAGGATCCGAACAATGTGACATTTTTTCAGGGATAATGATTATCATAAAACTCTATTGAGATAGGATGGGATTGCATGAAAATATATTTTTTTCTGTATGTACCTAGGTATGTATTAAGTACATGTAAGACGGACAATAGCATTGTAATGTATCACACCAGTGGCGAAGGGTGAATTTCCATAAAAGGGAAGCCGGACTAAAAAATGCTTACCTTGCTCAAGTGTGATGCGTGAATTCCAGTAACTGTGGCCCTGTGGCTGACTTCGAAATCTTGTACAGATGAATTGGTATTAGCTCACTTTCACTATAGATGTAAGCACTAATACATAGAAATAGTGTCTTGCAAGTATAATAAAAGTGGCTTTGAGAAAAGCCGTTTGGGGATGGATATGAGAAGCATGTTGCAATTAAATGTAATGAAATCAAGATACATAATACCTTCCTATATATCTGTCACACGTGTATTAAATCGAGTTGTATGGAGCCTTCGCCACTGTATCACACACAAACCCGAAAGGTTTATGTGGTACTAGATGAAAATAAACATGTAAACTTTATTTTGATAAATAATGGGTAAGCAACGCTCAACTAGGTCGCGGGTCGGTCTTTAGATTTATTTATTTATTTACACTTTATGCATATAGGTACAAAGGCGGACTTAATGCCGTAGGCATTCTCTACCAGTCAACCATGAGTGGTGAAGAGATAGTGTGGGAGGTGCAATATGAACGTGAAAAGTAAAATTAGAAAAAAATATATAATAATAGTAATAACAAAAAAACCCTAGTATCATAAAAATAGAAGTCTACATAAATAATATATATGAATAAATACTTATACAACGTGTAATTTAAAGGGTATATACATACCGAGTGCACGGCTTCTTTGGATGATAACAAATGATATGGCAAGGGTTTTGTAATCCTATGTCTACATGTGTGGAGCATATTAGAAATTTCAATACATTGATACCAGAGACCGAATCATTCAAATTAAGAAGAACGAAGAGAATTATCGTTTTATTGGCAAGTGACGTGGAAAGTGATGACCCTCATAGTGCTGTAACACGTTTATTATTATTGGTATTCAAGAAACATATGAAACGAATAATTTGGAGTCAATTCTGTGAGTCAGTTATTTTGTGCTGAAACTGTGCATAGAGACTCCATACCAGATGTTGTCTTCAGTCCTTTTTGATAGATTTGGGGTTTCCGTTACACGTTGTATAAATACATACAAATATATATAGAATGAAGAAGCAAATGAAAAACAAATGTGGAAATTCTGCTTATTGGTGTAGAAAATAGATCCGCAATTTGTTTTTAAATGCATAGCGACTGTCAGCCGTTCTGATCTCGAGAGGAAGTGCATTCCAGAGGAGAATCGACTGGATATGAAAAGAAGAATGAAAAAAGTCAGAAGTATGAGAAGGACAGAGTTAATGGTATTTGATGATGTTTATATTTCTTCGTATTTTGGAAAGCATTTTAAGCTATCATTTGGAGATATTTAATAGTCGTTTCGGGTTGTAGAGGTTAGTTAGATAGCCGCGGTGATATTCAAATGCATGCGATTAGATAAGAAGGTGACTGGTTAGCACGTGTCAGGTTTTATGACTCTCAAAGATATGTAAATACTAGGTGTAACAGATTAAGCGCAATACCTCAGACACCTCAATTAGAATATTGAATAATATTATTATTATATTAGAATATTAGAATATTGAAACCAAACCTAGATATTTTTTATAAAATAGTTATCCTTACTAAACGCAAAACCTATGTGCGTCGTACAATATCCTTACGCAGACGCATACACTCATGTAATGTTAGCGGCTGACACGCACACGAGCACATTTACTTTAATTAAGGATTGTATTAATTTGTCATGATACTGTGTTTCCATTTTAAGTTGAGTGAAAGATTTCCCATCAAAATATAACACCTTTTTTTATGACGGAAATCGATTCAGAAGCCGATTCTGAACCAACTACTTTCAGGAATTTGGTTTATTCTGTTACACGTAGTATAAAGGATCATCACTTTGATGTGCGAATGGATCTCGTTAGTAAATTAGTGTTTTTTAAGTTATTGCATAGCTTTTATCGCGGGCTTTGAGCGCGGCGACAGAATCAAGAAATTCCGTAACGAAAATAAACCTAACACCCCCCACTCCGACCGGCACAGAGGTGCGGCGTTGAAAGCCGTGCATCGTCTAACGTCGTTTCAGTTCGGCAGACTTCGGCACGGTGTTTGTGTGCGTGCGACTGGACGTATGCGTGTAGACTAGCTTTTCAGTATATGTGCATACTCTATCTTTATTTCTTTTTTCTTCAATAACTTTTGTGTATGTCAATAAATAAACTATAAAAATTAAAAATTAAATCTTTAAGATCATCAGATCAAGCGGGGAGAGTGAAGTTTTCCTTCGCTCTCTACGCGACTTCTTAGAGGAGTGCGCGAGGAACAATATGGACGACTCATATCCGATACATAACATCTAAGGACTGATCTTTGTATGTATAGCTCTTTGAAAATCGACTAGACTGTTATTTTTTAGCTAAAAGCTACTCCGTGACAGAAAAACCGACACTGCGATTTAAATCGAAGAAATAAAAACTCTTTCGAACATTAAAACTGCTTACTCGACTACCCTTAACAACTAACGTCACCAATAAACCCAGTTCCAACGCATCAACTAGATTCCAAGAGAACGGACGTCGATAACTCGATTCGAGTTTCCGAGTAAATATCGATACAGACTAAACGATGAATCGTGTCCTACAACCAGCTCACGATTCAATTTAAGATTCCACTTAATTCGAGTCACAGAAAAATCGGATTTTGTAATTGCGGAATGATGTTTAAAATTCTGTTGGTAGATTTTGTTTACTTAGGTAGCCGTATATTATTTGATTTAGATACTTTTAGACTAGATAAATAAGCGGGACTATTAAGAGGGGATCTTAACTGTGTAAGTATTTATTATTTTAAACTTTTAATCTAAACTATACAATAAACAGAATACCGTCTTCAGCGCAATTCCCAGCTTTGACTACTTTGAGGGTTCTATACATCAAAAGAAAAGCAGGAACTCAATAAATATAAGGAAAGATCAATAGCCTATTGGCTAATCGAGAGGTCGGGGTTCGAACCCTACCCATTACACATACAAGCATGTTTAGCTTAGTTGGAGAGGTTAACAAGTTAGCCAATAATATGAATCCTTCCTACATTGCAAGTTTTCTTTAAAAAAAAATACAATTTTAATAAATCACTCGAGTCTACTGTAGCTTTCAGCTGCGATAAAATCAAATTACTCAAGGCATTATCATATTGTATGTCAATACGATCAAAATACCGTCGATGTTGCATATTTTGCATAATTAACTATCTTAAAAGGGAATCGAAAATTTGGGAAGAACTAACGTCTATCAGCGCATGCAAGGGAAAATATCCGAAAATTTTAACTATGTATTTAGTTCGGTAACTCAATAAAAATAGAAATTATATTCTATTGAGGTTTACAAAACCCATGCACTTGGCTGGTTTTTAGGATTCCGTTGCCGAACCGCAAAAAAAGGAACCCTTATAGATTCGTTATGTCTGTTTTCTGTCTCTCCGTCCGTATGTCACAGCCTTTTTATTCCGAAACCTTAAAGTCAGTCGTTTAAAAGATAGACCCTTCCAAAGTGGTAATATGTGTCCCGCCTCCTCTAACTCTGATAATAATAAAGTGAAAAATCTAAAAAAAATATATGCTGTTGACTTTAATGAAAACTTACAACGAAAATTAGTTTCAATGAAATAGAGATTGAGATATAGCACCTTTTGTAAAACCGCAAACATAACTTTGTATTTCAAACAAACACTATGAAAAACAAAGTTTTTTGCGTAGTTACTACGGAACCCTTCATGGGCAAGTCTGACCCGTACTTGGCCGCTTTATTTTTTTGATATTAATTTGATGCTTATACGTAATGCGAGACTAGGCACATAGGCTTATCAAAATTCAATCCACCCAAAGCTGGCTGCCAAAATGTCACTCATCATTATTTTATAAGCTTTTAAGCATGGGTAGACGTGGGTATTTTATATAAATACTAATGGTCAACAGAAAATCTAATCTAGATCTAAGACGGGCTCCTAAAATGGCGGTTCTACTCAAGAAAATTTGTAAGATATCAGTGTTGGGTAATTACTAATTAAATACCTCGCTTTGTCCAAGGCTTATCTCTTTATAAATGGGCTCAGTTCTTATCATATTATTCACTAGCTCTGCCTGCGTCTTCAGTCGCAAGGGGGGATATTCCCGCTAAAATCCCAATCTGGTGTGAATTCCAGGATAAAAAATCCTGTCTGTTATACCTTCCTCTGTCTTCACTAAAATCAAACGTTTTAGAGATTAGCCCAGACGAACAGAAAGACAGACAGACAAAAAAACCAGCCAAGTGCGAGTTTGACTCGCGCACGACGAATTCCGTACAACATCGTCTAAGTAATATTTATAAAAACGGCAAACAAATCATGTCTGTTGTATGGGCACCCCCTTAAATATTTGTTTTATTTTAATTTAATTATTTATTTTTAAAGTAAATATAATATAACTAAATATTCTGTGAATATAAGCCGTTATCAATATCGAGCAAAAACGAGCAAAATAGTCACGTTTGTTGCATGAGAGCTCCCTTCAATATTTATTTTATTCTGTTTTTTAGTATTTATTGTTACACCTCATCTATCGCTTAACATCAGGCGTAATCGAGGTCAAGAGTGGGATCATCTGTAATAAAAAAAAAAAAAAATAGCGGGAACAGAAATACATCATCTGTGAAAATTTCAACTGTCTAACAATTACGGTTCATGAGATACAGCCTGGTGACAGACGGACAGACAGACGGACAGCGGAGTCTTAGTAATAGGGTCCCGTTTTACCCTTTAGTTACGGAACCCTAAAAATTGTTTGTGTTTAAGTATAGTGTAAATAAAAATAAGCACTTGAGAAAACAAACTTATTTTGTAATCAAAGACAGACACACAAATTTTATTTATATGAATGTAGTGCTAAATAATAACAGCTGCATGGGCCGATCTCTAAGGATAAGCAGTGATTGCCGAGGTCGGCCTGATGATGGGTGTCCATTTTCACTTATTAAGATTCCTTCATCTCTCAGGAAGCACGTTGGGAGGGGAGTAATATGAAAATTCGAATGACGTTATTGCGACGCACGCTATTTCAAAAAAAATTAGGAGTGGTACGCCAGTTCGAAAACACATTAAGTCGAAAACTGCTATATCGAATGACGTTGTCGCGAACACGCTGATTCGAAAAACTGTTTGAATGGTACCCTTTTTTTTTTTTTTTTTTTAACGTGGTAAAATTATCAAATAAGTCCTCCCACTCCGGGCAGGGTGGGAGGGACTGTCAGACTTTTACTGACTAAAATCCACGGTGTTCCTTCAATAACCCTTTACATACCGGGGCCACGGTAACGCGATGAGTCCCACGACCCCGGCGGGCTTCGGCCCTCTGCAGAGGGGGCCTCGTCATGTTGCTGACGCTCTTTGAGGCGCGCGTGGAACACGACGCGCCGTCGACCCGGGCATGGTCCATGGTCGGACAGCGAGTTGCCCTTTACTCGCTGTCCGCATGCCCGCGCCTACGGTGGCCGGAGATCGTCGGCCGACGTCCGACGGCGTGGGCGTCTACCACTGCGGCTGGGCTGGAGGGAGGACGCCATCCTCTCCCTCACGCGGCCCGCCTCCTCCTTCGAAAGCATGACTGCTTCGCAGAAGGAGGCGACCGCTTCCCACTCCCTCTCGCCCCGCAGCATGGCCTCGACCAAGGCCGGGCGCGAGAGGTCTCCGCCTATCGTCGCCGTGAGGACACGTCGGTGCTCTGCCCAGGCGGGGCAGTCTTGCACCGTGTGCTCTACGGTGTCCTCAGGGCGATCCTCGCAGTGGTGACACCCAGGCGTTTCCTCCTTTCCCATCAGACACAGGTACCTCCCGAAACTTCCGTGTCCGGTGAGGACCTGCGTCATGCGGTAGGTCAGGACGCCGTGACGCCGATCTAGCCACTCCTCAAAGAGGGGTCTTACCGCCGCAATTGCGGCGTGCCCGTTGAATGGTACCCTAGTACAAAAGTCTTAATTAGTAGTCTTAATAAGTACTAATATTAATCATTTATACTTAGTAGTATAGACAACTAGCTCAATGTCAGTTTTATCATCGTAGCGTAGGTATTTCTTGGTAATCACTGGGTCGCGAAATCGATCCCCAGACTAATTCAGATTGGCATATGCTATTCGCAACAATGGATTTCAATGCCAAGACTTTCGTACTAGCGTACCAAAACGGGGTTGTCAAAATCTAGAAAATCTGACTCTGGTACGGCCATAGGGTACGGTGCTACCGAGCTTCTGTGTCATAGAGATCAGATACCCAGCCTCTCAATAGCAAACGCTAATACTCAGGTTAGTTAGACATATTTTTTAACCGACTTCAAAAAAAAGCGGAGGTTCTCAGTTCGTCTTGAACTTTTTTTTTTATGTATGTTACCTCATAACTTTAAGACGATTGGACTGATTTCAAAAATTCTGTTTTCGTTAGAAAGGGTAAACTTTCTATTTGGTCCCATTGTTATGAAATCGGGATCTGATGATGGGATCCTGGAGTAATCGAGGGAACTCTTCAAATATTATAAGCACCCCTGTAGCGTTTTGGGTATTTCTAATAGTACCGTGTAGGCCACCGAAACTACTCAATTTCGTGGATTGCGAATCGATTACTTGATTATGGATGTTAAGCACTTTATGTAAAAAGACTCTACGAACATTTCTTCAGAATAAAACGTATGATGAAACTGAGAAGTATCTCGGTAAGTTACAGTGACAGATCATATAAATACCTCGAACGAATATCAACCATAACAAACACACAAACTCTCTCTCTATCAGTCACTCACACACGTAGACAAACATATACACACTCTCTCTCACACACTTCCACATACACGCAAGTATTCAAATATAAACATAATAGTTGTATTATAATTAAGGTAAATTAAAAAAAGTATATCTATATATTCTTGTACTAGTTTATTGTAACTTTTATAAGGGACAGGAACTGTTATTCCTTAATACAGGTTATGTTTTAACCTGGCTAGGATAGCAGGACTTCACCCACTAGATTGACATGGTACAAATTATATTATGTTATCAACTTTGTATACGACGATATGCCTTATGTACTACAAATCACTTTTTAATGCAATAAACAAATTTGTAATTTAATTATAATTTATAAAAAAATTATGCTCGTCACAATGCATATGGTGATGTAGAGCTAATGGTGAAGTACCAGGAGAACTCCTCAAAAATTAACGGCTCTTTTTTTATTGATAATAGGCTTGATGGTAAGTGACGATGTGATCGAAGATGGAGCACGCTTGCCTAGAAGTAACTTATTCACTCTTGACTTAAAGACTCCCAGGTTATAACGATCAGGAAACACAGACTCCGGCAGGGAATTCCACTCCTTAGCCGTACGCACAATGAAAGTATTCTCAAAACGTTTTGTGCGTATGGGTGGTGTTCAGGACTGCAATAGGCCAGCCAACGGTAACTGGACGTGTCCGGAACTTTCCACGATACGTGGAGCGTACCGTTGCTTTTCAAACAATAAACAAGGTTACACAAGAATGGTACCACTAACCTGAGTGCTGGGGACGCCAACTTCGACCTTCCAAGGTCACGCCCCAAGTGTGGTTTGTATGTAATATGAGATGAGTAATTGAAAAGTGTGATGTAAGTCAAGTGTGTGGAAGTTCACAAGGCGCCGTCTCCAGATGGCGCGGTTCCAACTCAGCATCACACCCAACTCGTTTCCACCAAGCGCGTGCCACGAGGTGACGCAATAAGGCGATATGTTCCGACAATATCCCGGGGTTTTCGACAAGTGGGGATTTCACTTCAACAACAAATAATTCGCGACCCAATTATCGGTCTCAACAGGCGAATCCAACGATATTTTACCAATTACAATCAAATCAAAGTCCCAAGGGCGGATATTTTTCAACAACGGAACCAAAGTCTATCTGTCAAGTCAGAGAGGTTATGTCAAGTCCACAGATAATTAATGTTGCCTGCCAAAAGGTGCGTTCTGTTTCACGTCGGACCGAACATCTACCCCCCCCGGACGGGCCTACCCGTCCGCTAATCAATTGGAAGTCTTGACAAGGTTGCAAATTCAACACAGCTTCAATGCGGCCAAATACCGTAGCTAGTTCATTAAAGGTGAGAACGGTGTCCCACAATCTCCGCCAGCGTCCCTTTGCCGCTTTCACCGCGGCCCCAAAAATACCCCCCCCAATGGGGGGCAGGCTGGCGGGTCAAACAACCAAGTGACCCCTCGGCGGGCCAAACTATTACCAATGTCAACCTGGTTCTCAGTAAGGAAGGCGTATACCTCCTTCAAATAGTTACTTGTACCCTTGTAATTCGTACCGCAATCAGACCTCATCAACGAAGGTAACCCACGGCGAGACACAAATCTTTCCAAGTCGCCTCAAAGGCCTCTGTCGAGAGGGAGGTTACCAGCTCCAAATGTACTGCCTTGGTTGACAGGCAGACAAACACACAAATAAGCCCTAACAATCTTGCTATTACGAAGGGTGGACGTCTTCAACAAAGGGGGACCAACAAGTCCGTTACGACGCCAGCAAAGGGCCTCGCCTCATTGACGCGATCAGCCGACAAAATCCAAATTCTCGCTGCAGAATGGCCAACAGCGCATTGCAACCGGCATGCGAGTTCTTAGTGTGACGATCAGTCACCAACAATTGAACCAAGTTCAGTTATAACAAGGGCAGGAGTACCAATTTTAGGGTAAGGACAACTCACAAGGGTGATTTCAAACCAGGTCCTTCCCTCAACAGTGGTGACAGACGTTTCGCCAATTCCCCAAATCCTGCCTGAAAGGTCGTTCACCTTCAGGCCAACCTGTCCCGCTAACCAAGACGACAAAAGGCAACCCCGGACTCCCGTGCCCAAAATGGCACGGACCACAATTGAGTCACCCAAGGGTCCCCAGACCTTGACCGAGGCCGTTGGCAACACAACCGTCTTGATCGGGGGGGTCCTTTAGCGGAGCAGGTGTCAATCTCTTAGTGATGCCTGGGCGGCGACCGATCGCCGCATCCAGGCTGCCTTCGTTCACGACGAGGCCAACAATCCAAATATTCGTCTGCGCGGTGTCCCGAGCCGCTCGCCATCACTGGAGGGGCATATCCCACCTGATGCCCGAATGGCGGAGGGCGCAACTCCAGCCGGGGACGTTCCGCCAACGGAGGGGAAAGGCAGCGGCGCCGACCCGGCCACTGCTGCCTAGCAGCCAATGCGCGTTCTCCCTGACGAGGGAAGACCAAATGGCGCTCGTGGGGCTCCCGTTCAACTTGCGCGGGGGGTGGAGTGCGGCGTACAGAATCGCGGGTCTCAGCCCGGTGCTCGTCTCCGGGGTACCCCCCCCTGCGCGAACCCTCCTCAGAAGATGGTCTGCTGGAGCGGTTCGCGTTGGCGCACAAAATCTCCAAGTGGGACCCCTTACAAATTCTACACGGGCGGGGGTCGGGGCAGTCCCGATTAAAGTGGGCCCCCAAGCACGAGAAGCACAAACGGCGTGCGTTGACAATGCGGCGGCGGGAACTTACGTGCAAATTCAAAAAGTCCCGGCAACGCGCCATGACATGCCCCGTTGCCTTACAAAAGTCACAATGATGAGGACTCCGGGCACCAGCAAAACGGGAGGCGGGCCGAACATCAACAGGCCCCCTAGCCCGAGGACTCCGGGCGCCAGCCAAACGGGGGGCGGGGCGATCATCAACAGGCCCCCTAGCCCGAGGACTCCGGGCGCCAGCCAAACGGGGGGCGGGGCGATCATCAACAGGCCCCCTAGCCCGAGGACTCCGGGTGCCAGCAAAACGGGGGGCGGGGGGAACATCAACAGGCTCCCGAGCCCTAGTCCGTCCCTGGTCTCTAGGGTGAGAAGGTAGTGGGGGTGACCCGTGGCGCCACGAGTGTTATCCGAAAACCGACACTCGTCTTCCAAAAATTTGAGGAGGTCGTCAAAGGGGGGAAGATGGGTGGCACTATCCCCACCATACTTCTGCTCAAAACGTGATCTCAATTCCGCGGGGAGCAACTGCAGCACTATGTGCACCAACAAGTAGGACCAATGTTCCACCGGTAACTCCAAGCGTCTCAAGGCGTTGGTCGCTGAGACCAACGGGTTCAGCAAGTCAGTGCGCAACGTTGACGTGCTGACAATAGCCGGTAGTCCCAAAATTTGGTCGATGTGCACATCAGCCAGGCAGCGCTTGTTCTGATACCGTCGGGAGAGAAGCTCCAGAGCGGTCGGATAGGAGGAATCCGTCACCGGCAAGTGCTGCACGAAGGCTCTGGCTTCGCCCTCCAGGACAGACAATAAATAGGCCAGCTTCTGGGCAGGTCCGAGGTCCGAGCGTGCATCGACAAGACTCTCAAAGAGATCTAGGAAGCCCAGCCAGTGGTCCAAGCGACCGTCAAAATGTGGCAGCTCCAGGGTGGGCAGCCTACTCAATAGTCCAGGGCCTGCAACAACAGGGGTCTGCGGCTTGGCCGCATCAGGCACCCGGCTCTTCAAAATTTTCCGCGCTCGAAGACATATGACATCCCCCAGGTGGATAATCTGGTCATAGTCACCCAAAATCTTATCGCGGGCTATCTGATCCATCACCCCCAAATCCACGTCCATGATGTACTCGTTGAAGCGCGTGAGCGCAGCATCAGCTGACTTGATCCTCTCAATCACTTGCCCATACCGAGCAAGGGTGAGCTCTTCCAATTCTACACGCTCAACAGTTGCAGCTGCCGATGTGAACCATCTCAACTGTGAGGTCAATCCCGCAGCAGCCTCCCTGACTGCCCTTAATGAGGCCATTGCAACAATCAAATATTAATACAAAGCACCAATCAACAACCAACAATCAAATATTAAACAAACAGCAATGACTTGTTAGCCGACCAAATAATTTCACCCAAATAACAACTTAAATTCAATTATTTCAAGTCCAAATCCGACCCTGTACTTATTCCAAGTATGAATCTAGCTTGCTAAGGATGGCTAGTTACAAAATAAATAACAATTGAATGTATAATACAATGCTGGATCAACCTCAAATAAATATCAAGAAGCACAACAATTGACTGTATAATATTGAGCCGGAGAATCTCTAACAACAATCCAATAATTACTATAAATGCAATAACCAATACACACAATTCAAGTCCTATTATGTTAGACTATGTGTAATTATTATTTAGATAACCTTTCAAATTCAGATCAATGACATTCAATTATTAATTGCAACAAATACCAAATTATGTACCAAATTATAACCTAATAATTCCTAATTTCACAAATAAATCCTACTTTTCAATTCAATTCTAAGGGCTACAGTACAAATTACAAATACAACTTCAATTGATTCAACTTCAATTAGATAGCCCGGATGATATGGTAATATATTCAAAACTTATTAAGTTATAAGTTGTGTTAAGTAATCAAACCAAAGTTACTTTCAAAACTTCCAATTAAACCAGTGGATCTTATATTATAAGAGCCACGCCTGCTACCAGAATGTACTATGTGGATTTTATATTAAAACCCACGCTCTGCTTACCAATTTGTTCAGGACTGCAATAGGCCAGCCAACGGTAACTGGACGTGTCCGGAACTTTCCACGATACGTGGAGCGTACCGTTGCTTTTCAAACAATAAACAAGGTTACACAAGAATGGTACCACTAACCTGAGTGCTGGGGACGCCAACTTCGACCTTCCAAGGTCACGCCCCAAGTGTGGTTTGTATGTAATATGAGATGAGTAATTGAAAAGTGTGATGTAAGTCAAGTGTGTGGAAGTTCACAAGGCGCCGTCTCCAGATGGCGCGGTTCCAACTCAGCATCACACCCAACTCGTTTCCACCAAGCGCGTGCCACGAGGTGACGCAATAAGGCGATATGTTCCGACAATATCCCGGGGTTTTCGACAAGTGGGGATTGCACTTCAACAACAAATAATTCGCGACCCAATTATCGGTCTCAACAGGCGAATCCAACGATATTTTACCAATTACAATCAAATCAAAGTCCCAAGGGCGGACATTTTTCAACAACGGAACCAAAGTCTATCTGTCAAGTCAGAGAGGTTATGTCAAGTCCACAGATAATTAATGTTGCCGGCCAAAAGGTGCGTTCTGTTTCACGTCGGACCGAACAGGTGGGATGTCCACCATGTAACGATGGCGCATCGCCGTTTGTCTTGTAGTCCGATGACGGAACGGGCTTGGTGGAATTAGATTGCTCTGCATCGGGAAAAGCAATATTTTGTAGAAGGTGATAAGTAGTTCACATTTTAGCATTTGTAACTATGTAGATAAATTACAAACCGACCCACTAAACAGTGTGAAAAAAAAAACTTTTTAGCAAAAAATAAAACCGACTTCCATATCAAACCACTACAAAGACAAAAATAACTTTAATTTCGGAAGGCGGTGTCAAAAAAACTATGTAACCAACCATCCATTTATTGAAATAAATTATTTATTTCAATGAGCGGCTTGTTATTTACCCCAACCTAGTACTATAATTATGTTACTGCAATCTAGTACTATTACTAGTAACTATGTTGGGGTGTATTTAACCAAGTTATACACCTCAACAGGCTAAGCAGTGCAAAAGCATAAACCAGTGAAATATTTCTACATATGCCAGCCCTGACTGAATCTTAGGGAAGTATGTTTAATCAAATACCGCAAAATTCCTTGTATGACCAAAACACAGCAAGTTCGTCTGTACATAAGCCACTTTAACATTCTAACTTGAATATCGTGCGGTCACTCGCTTCAGGAACTACAACACCAAACAGAAACAATCGCTAAGAATTTGTACCAAGCTGTCACCGAGTAAGTAATAAATGGAGTGATAATGTGGAGACGTAAGGCTTAAGTTACTAGTTATAAGAACATAATCATATGCTTACCGTTTTCCTAACTACATTAAGGTCAGCTTCCAGTCAAAATATAAATATTATGCACACAACACCAGTTGCATTTTCAATGTCGTAATAAATCGTTTACACATTTTGAAGGATTATAGAATGCCTATATTACGAGTATTTCCTAATAATATCTTTTAAATAAAGAGTATGATTGATCATTAGAGAAATAATTGGTTGTTAGACCAGACTCCCGAGGAAACAGGAAGCTATCTCTGTTGTCGTGTTAATAATCACACACCACTTTGTTGTAATACACTCCTTACTCACTTATTACACATTTTCATCATCCAATTGTTGATTTTCTCAAAAGAAAAAAAGAGCTAGGTAATGTGTACTGTACGTGTCACTAAGCTGCAGGCTATACCTAGTTTGGGATCGATTGTAAAACCTGTAAATAAAATAAATAAAAATTGGCTTAATAAAGTGCAGGTTTACATAAAAGAAACCAGGTCGCAGCAGTTAGTTCCCTCAAACTATTTCGCATGCTGAATAATTCAGTAAATTAATTGGAAAATAACTTATAAATGCAAAATATATAATAGGCTAAGTAGATGACGATGATTATATTTTTTGTGAGAGTCATCCATTTACTACATCCTCCATTGAAGCAATGAACTCACAATGTAAACTTGATGCAGAACACTGAGTTTGCTGATACTGCATTATGTAAGCTGGGTCTTAGTTGCAGAATATGATAGGTAAACACTACTGCGAGATGTATCTATATTAAGTATTATCGTTGTACATATATATACATATTGTTACGAGCTGGGGTTCAGGATAGAAATAATTAACGCCAATTAAACCAAAATTAACACTTTAATTAGTTAAACACTAAATAAAAATTTAACACAATTATTCGCACCACAACACTTGTCACTTAACACTTAAATCGCACTGAAATTCACTTATAAAGCGTCGAATTATTATCGCGTCGTATTTTGAAATAATACTGCTCTCTGCGTTCTTCTGCGATCTATTTATATCCCGGTCTATGAGTTCTAGAACATACTTATAAAATCTTATAAAATTAAAAATTTGTGAGGGTGGCAGGATGTTTGTTACTCTTTTACGCAAAAACTACTGAACGGATCTGAATGAAATTTGGTAAGTAGATAGTTGACATTCCGAAATAACACATAGGCTACTTTTTATCCAGAAATTCCCACGGGATCGGGATTTGCGCGGGAGAACCTTCCCACGCGTACGAGGTCGCGGGCAGAAGCTAGTAAATTATACATTAAAACCTTTTTCTTGAATCACAATATCAATAAACCACATGAACATCTGTTCAGATGTTTTCGAGTTTATCGCGAACAGACAGACAGACGCTGTGGGAGACTGTTTTATATGTACAGTAGTATTAATAGCAACATAACTTAAGTTTCAGAAAAGCGTTAAATTTTTGCTTGGTTTTTCATGTCGAGTATTTATAAGAAAAACTAGACTTCAGATAAAACGTCATGTTATAGCCGATCTAAAGTTTTGGGACACACTATTGGCGAGATAATGTTCTCTTTTCACTCAGAAATTGGCACAGGAAAATAAATATTTATTTAGTGTATATAAATATTTATTTACTGTATATAAATATTTGTGGCAAGTCTAGACGGTCGCTCGGTATAGCGGCACTATAATGTCGTATTCTTTTCTAGAAAACGTAACGGTTACAGGTTTCTTTTTTATTCATTGAAGTTTTTCTACGACTTAAGTTTTTGGGCTCGCTAGCAAAAATAGACGGTTTTGTTGGCTGATGACTGTTTGTGCTGAATTTAATGGATACTGCTAACCTGGGTAGTATATTGTGTCGTTCCATTTCTGTTTAGCCTTTTTTCAATTATATTAGGTTCGAATTTTAGTCTAACCAGATGCTCGACATAGAGTGTCTGCCTATCTGACCTCTACAACCCAGTAACTGGGTAACACGATACCTTTTGGTAAGACCATGGTCAGATATTCTGGCTTGTTATTCTGACACATCTAGGAATCTTGATAAATTACGATAGTCAGCCATCTACAGACCTACTGACAAATGCTTGCACTGTCTGGACAGGTCCACTCAAATCTGTGTGGTTATTTCCTCAAAGAGCACCACAGACATGAACCTACATGTTTTTCATATGATTGGACCAACACAAATTGTATGGGCTTTAAAAGAGACGTTGACCTCTGAGTTTGTTTCGGTGTTTCTTCTCAGAGTAGTCAGGAAACACCGGCCTCATCTAGCTTAACTAAACTTAACACACAAAAAACATGACGTGTAAGTGTTATTTATAACCAATTTACAAAATAAATATTTCATTTCTTTTCATTTCTACCTTAAAGACTGACCCATGGGGCTGTTATTAATTCGCCACGAGCTCTTCTGACCTCCTATTTGCATTATATAAAGGGCATTTTATTTAGTTTATATACAAAATAATAATAAAAAATAAAACATTATTATTTATTTATAAAAGTTAGCTTCACAGCTTGCAGGAACAGATGTCAAAACAGTTACTTAAAAGTTAAGCCAATTATGAAGTACACAGATTTTAGAGGTAGATTAAATACAAAGTAGACATGTCTTTTATTATTATTTACAGTGTATGTATGTGTAAGTGTATCTGAATAGTGTGGATGTGTGTGAATGTTTGGGTGATGTGTGTATGTATGAGTGTATCTTACTGGCACTACAGGTAAATAAATAAAAAATTGTTCAAATATAGCCAAAAAAACTGGCCAAGTGCGGGTTGGTCTCGCCCTTGAAGGGTTCCGTAGTAGCTATAAATAACAACGAGGACTGACAGATAGACTGACATGACGAAGCTATTTGGGTTCTATTTTATTGTCATTCAGATACGGAACCCTAAAAATCACTGATTTTCGTAGTAAAAAACAAGACAGAAAATTAAAATATAGCCGTGCTGTCGGCATCTCTTGTATTCACAGAGTCTCGCGTTGTATACATTTTGCCGCTTGAAAGCAATCATTTAAACTCCACAACTTTTCGTCAGTATAATGAAATATTTTCCGCTTGGGAGATGGATTTTATTTTAAATTTACTGAATGAAAAGTCCGAGAGCTTGATTTTACATTGAATCTGAATATTATCTTTGAGATTAATCCATTCATTTGCTTAGTTTCAAAAGGTGTCTTTAATAGAAACCTCTTCTATTACCTACGAAGCAGAAGGTTTATTTAGGTATTTATTTACACTTCAAGCATATAGGTACAAAGGGGGACTTAATGCTGTAGGTATTATCTATCGGTCAACCAAGGCGAGTGAAGAGGTTTTTTTTTGGAAAGTTAGCGGTCACTATAATTATGTACCTGCCTCATTATATATATTATTTATATATTATACATTATATATAATATATATCTAAATATATATAACTCAAAGGTGACTGACTGACTGACTGACTGACATAGTGATCTATCAACGCACAGCCCAAACCACTGGACGGATCGGACTGAAATTTGACATGCAGGTAGATGTTATGACGTAGGCATTCGCTAAGAAAGGATTTTGCGAAATTCCCACGGGATCGGGATTTACACGGGAAAAACTTACCACGTGGGCGAAGCCGCTGGCACAAGCTAGTTAAGAATAGAATGTCAAAATAATGTAATTACCTAAACATGAATTGAATTCATGTCACAATTAAATTACCTAAATAAAGAAAGAATAACTAACTTGACATAGAACGTCAATTGCTTAATGGCTAAGGTGTAGGACTTGTGACCGAGAGATCGCCGGTTCGAACCCCACCCATTACACTATCGCCGTGAACCCACTCCAAACACAAGCCTATTTAGAGTTGGAGAAGTTAGCAACATTGCTACTATTGTGAACTCAACTCACAATATTCTTAAAAAAAAACTAGCCTAAAACTTGGCTGCTTGAACAATATGTAAAGAACAAGACTTTTACAGACTCTTAAAAGTGAGCACGTACTTGCGACGCTCTGCACATATGTCATTGTCAAGAGTAGGTACAATCACGCACACATTGTAATCCAAAAGGAACTGACAGTCATCTCCACGCGTCCATTCACCACGAAGATCTTAATAAAAGACCATTTGACCGACTCTATTGAGTAACACCCTCCGGCAGGGTTTGCATAACTCCTAACTCAAAGGGATGAAGCCGAGACAAAGTTTTCAAGGTCCCATATAAAAAAGTAATAGAGAACATTCCTTTGACGATACGCCCAAAGGAACCATGAAAAAAAAATTCAACGAGATATTAAGCTGAAAAGGTTAGCCTTGAAAGGAAATGGACGCTAAGTTTCTGAACGTGTCAAGGAAGTGGGCCTATAAATATGTAACTGCCGCCTTTTTATAGTTTTAGGTACGTGAATATAGGTTGGGACTGTTCGGAAACAAAATGGCGGAATAACGATTTATGTGATCCTACTCGTTGGTCCCGTGGCTTTGTTCGCATGGGAGTCGATGTTACCTTCTTGGTTTTTTGCATTTAACTCCCAATCCCGTGGGAAAACCTCCTGTGTCTTCCAGTGGAAGTCCCATCAAAATCGGTTCACCTGTTCAAGAGATAAGCTCGAACTAACAAAAGGATATACAGACAAAAAGTTTTATTGTGTCTTAGTATCTTACAAATAACTACATTGTTACATGGTGGGCATCCCACCCATACGCACAAAACGATTTGGGAATAGTTTCATTGTGCGTACGGCTATGGCGTGGAATTCTCTGCCGTAGTCTGTGTTTGCTGATAGCTATAGCCTGGGCGTCTTTAAGTCAAGAGTGAATAGGTTACTTCTAGGCAAGCGTGCTTCATCTTCGACCACATCATCGCTTAACATCAGGTGAGATAGTGGTCAAACGCGAACCTATCAAAAAAAAAAAAAAACTGTAAGCACTTGAAAAATCTCAGTTAAACTAAAATCACAGACAAACACTTCAATTATATTTATTTGTAGTATGTATTATAGATATCGCACCCTCAGAAATATAAGGAATCAAGTCAAACTTTTTGCAAACTGAGGGTTTAAATGCTAAGGACACAAAATGAAATTCGCTACCGGTTAACTAACTATACCGGTTGGCTAACTTAAATAATAAGCATGTTATTTGAAAAAATATCTGTAATGTAGGAATCCAGAATCTTGAAACGCGATTTCTCAAAGATTTAATTTTTTTGAGTTGTGCCCTTATATTACTAAGGGTGCGATATGTATATGGAAGTATAGATAAGGCACTTTTCACCAAGTAACCACCTCAATTCAAGTCAAAGCGTTCATTTCAATGAGACAATTTATATGCATTTCTTAACTGTGAAGTTGTCAGACAGATAAAAGATGAAGTTTTTTACTATCGAGCTTAGGTTAAACTTCGACGGCCATTTTCAAATACGAAAGAACCACCTTTTTCCACCTTCAAAATCGACACTACAGAACTCAATAAGGGCTTATGAATCCGAAACAACTATTAACGAAATTCGATCGGGAAAGTCTCCTTTTTCTCAATAAATCCAAAGCTTCTCGTTCTAAAGACAGGATGAAACGAAATCCTCACACAAAGACGCCCTCTAGCGCAGACAAGGAACAACGGTGTGGCGAAGCGAAAAGGCTCGGAATCCATAGTATTCATCACTTTGATGTTCATTTAGTGAGAAATATAAGACTATCTGTACATAGACAAACTAATATTATCAAAAAGTATATACCTACGTTTATAATAATTAAAATTTGTCTGGTTGCACTGATTCAAGTAAGTATTTATTCTTGTATTGACTGCCTTGTTTAGTTACTGCTGAGCAAGATCTCGGGTTCGATACCAGAGTTCGGCAAAAATTACTATTTGGTTTATTAATGTAATAAGATAATATAATAAGATTTATTGTGAAACTTAGGCTAGATTACATTCCAGAGTTGACATAGCACAGGCATTAATTGTGTCTTAATCTAGATAATGGGTTGAGTCCTGCTTTCCCAGATAGGATACAAAATAACTCGTGTTAGGTAATACAGTTCCGGATTCCAGTATTGAACATATTGTGTAAATAGCACGCCGACGCGAACAATTAAATATTGCTATTATGTTATCAACCGACAAAAAAAAAGACAGAGGAGGATATCAAGTCGACGCGTATTTTTTTTAAGTATGATCACCGATTACTCGAAGACGGGTGAACCGATTTGGAAAATTCTTTTTTTGTTTGAAAGGGTATACTTTGATGTTGGTCCTATGTCACCAAGTCAGGATCTAATGATGGGATCCTGGAGAAATTGAGGGAACTCTTCAAATATTATTGGCACACCTATAGTGATTTGAGTATTTTTTATAGTAACTTGTGTAGTTGCATTCGAAAAGCACCATTTGTGAAGTGGACCTGATGATGAAGACCACAGATGGCCTCTAGAACTACTTAATATATAAGTAGGAATAATAAGTATTTTATGTATTCCGCTTAGATTACTTGAATGTGGTTACTAAGCACAATATGCTCGTCACAATGCATATGGTGAAATGAAGCTGATGGTGAAATACCAGGAGAACTCCTCAACAATTAACGGCCCAACATTGGGAAAAGCAATATTATGTAAATGATTATAAGTAGTTGACATTTAATCTCTTGTAACTAGATAAATTAAAAATCAAACAACTAAAAAATTTTTTGCAAAAAATAAAACCGACTTCCATATAAAAACACTACAAAGGCAAAAATAACTTAAATTTCGGTTGTCGGTGTCATTTGTTTTGTATTTTCTTTTTTTTTTTGACACCGCCTTCCGAAATTTAAGTTATTTTTGCCTTTGTAGTGTTTTATATGGAACTCGGTTTTATTTTTTGCAAAAAATTTGTTTTTAACGCTTTTTAGTGGGTCGGTCTGTAATTTATCTAGTTACAAAAGCCAAAATGTCAACTAATTATCACCTTTTACAACATATTGCTTTTCCCGGTGCAGAGCCGTTAATTTTTGAGGAGTTCTCCTGGTACTTCACCATCAGCTCTACTTCACCATATGCATTGTGACGAGCATAAAGTGCTTAAAATGTATATTCAAGTAATCTAATCGCAATCAACGAAATAGTTATTATTGAGTAGTTACGGTGGCCATCTGTGGTCTTCATCACCAGTTCCACTTCCTCAAATGCTGCTTTTCAAGAGCAACTGCTCAAGGTATTATAAGAAATACCCAAAACGCTATAGGTGTGCCTATAATATTTGAAGAGTTCCCTCGATTTCTCCAGGATACCATCATCAGATCCTGATTTCGTAACAATGGGACCAACTAGAAAGTATACCCATTCAAACGCAAAAAGAACTTTTCAAATCGGTCTAGCCTTCTCCGAGTTATGAGGTAACATACATAAAAAAAAAAAAAAATTCAGTAGTAGCCTGGAGTTTTGAAATTGGTAGTGTGATACCCTAGTGCATAGCAAAGCACGTTAAGCCGTTAGTCTTGTGCCTATCGGGTAATGAGAGGGAATACAGAGTGCACTTGTACGTGTGCACATACTTGTGCACCATAATATCTCCTGCAAATGGCTAACCTCAGAGAATAGCCGAAATCGATCAAGAGGGCTATACAACGTGTAATTTAAAGGGTATATACATACCAAGTGCATGGCTTCTTTGGATGATAACAAACGATATAGCATGGGTTTTGTAATCCTATGTCATATGTGTGGAACTTATTAGAAATTTCAATACATTGATACCAGAGACCGAATTTTTCAAATTAAGAAGAACGAAGAGAATTATCGTTTTATTGGCAAGTGACGTGGAAAGTGATGACCCTCATAGTGCTGTGACACGTTTGTTATTACTGGTATTCAAGAAACACATGAAACCAATAATTTGGGGTCAATTCTGTGAGTCACTTATTTTGAGCTGAAACTTTGCATAGAGACTCCATACCAGTTGTTGTCTTCAGTCCTTTTGGATAGATATGGGGTTTCCGTTACACGTTGTATAGGTGCATATACAACGTGTAACAGAATAAAGGCATTTCTGGAAGCAGTTCGTTCAGAATCGGCCTCTGAATCGATTTCCGTCATAAAAAATAGGTGTTAAATTTTGACGGAAAAATCTTTCATTTAACTTAAAATGGAAACAGTATCATGACAAATTAATACAATTCTTAATTCAAGGAAATGCGCTCGTGTGCGTGTCGGCCGCTAACATTGCATGAGTGTATGCGTCTGCGTAAGGATATTTTATAATGCACATATACGTTTTGCGTTTAGTAAGGATAACTACCTATTTTATAAAAATGCCTGGGTTTGATTTCAATTTAGTTAGTTCCGGATGTTGTTTTGGACTTATAATTTAATTAAAGTACACTGACACACATTGCATTATTCTATGCATTTTTTTGGGTTCCGTAGCTGAATGGCAAAAAACGGAACCCTTATAGTTTCGTCATATCTGTCTGTCTGTCCGTCCGTATGTCACAGCCATTTTATTCCGAAACTATTAAGACTATACATGTGAAACATGGTAGGTAGATGTATTCTGTTAACCGCTTTCCGATTTTAAGAAAAAAAATATATATTTAAAATAAAGTAGCTCCACTTTGTTTTAATGTATCCCCTCATACATGGAACTGAAACTGATTTTTTTTTCCATGAAACCTATACGTGGGTGGTATCTATAGATAGGTCTTTAAAAATGACATAGATGTTTCTAAAATCACTTTTTCATAAAGTTAATCGTTTAAAAGATATACGCTTCCAAATTGGTAAAATGTGTGTCCCTCCCCTCTAACTTCTGTAATAATGGAGTGAAAAATCTTAAAAAAGTTTTTTTCTATAGATCTTAATGTAAACTTTCAACTAAAATTAGTTTGAACGAGATCGGGTCAGCAGTTTTTTAGATACAGCATATTTTCTAAAATCGCAAATATAACTTTGTAATTCATACAAACACTATGAAAAATAAATTTATTCGGCGTAGTTACTACGGAACCCTTCATGGGCGAGTCTGACTCAACCTTGGTCAATTTTTTTATATTCCCGTTAAGCGCCTTTATTTTCTCGAGTTTCCTTGGAATTTGTACATTGTAGGGATATAATCTTTTTTATTTTGGTGGGAAAATCATTAAATAACACATCCCGCTGTGGGTAGAACGGAAGGGAATGTCAGACTTCTACTGACTAAAATCCACCTTGTTCCTTCAACTGCCTCTCGTTCCGAGGCCGGTATCTCGTTAGAACAAAGCCGCAACTTTGGCTAGGGATGCATGCTACGATTCTTTAATTGATAGAAAGAGAAGACGCTATCGCTAGAGTGATTGAAGCACAAACCAAAACAATTTGACTAGTTGCTTTTCTTGTAGGTATTGGCATGAACTATTTGAAAAACTTGCTATGTAATATCAGCTAGTGTGTACTTGGTAGAAAGTTTCTAGCCTTCAACTGAAACAAATTTTGTAGAACTCTAGAAAAAAAACACAAGATTGGTCAGCTCCTGGTCGATCATGGCCACTACATCAATCTTATGTTTTGTTCAAACAGCTGCGTTCTTGTGATGTATGACTTCAATCCTAAAATTAATTTTACAAAATACTTTTTGTAACTTTCGTTAAGACACATTACCTATTTTTAAGCGCTCTATTTAGAGTAGTAGTGGTAAAGTATTTATTGAGCTGACTACCAGGTGGGTTCGAACCCAGTTAGGCAAATTACTCTGTGTGTCTCTCAAATCGGTGAGAATAAACATTCCACTAAATTCTATGGCTCATCGTTTACGGTGCAAGCTATTCGTTGAGGAATGCATAGCCGGTGTCAGTAAGACGAGCTCAGTCACTCGCTATTTTTAAAAGCTCGGTTGCTAATTATTATCTTTCCAATTTATGATTATTCTTTTCTCTCCACATGATGTTAAAGGACACATTGTATGTATTGTATTATTTAATTACCTATGTAACAGAATAAACGCAATTCCTGAAAGTAGTTGGTTCAGAATCGACTTCTGAATCGATATTCGTCATAAAAAATAGGTGTTAAATTTTGATGGAAAAATCAGTCATTTAACTTAAAATAGAAACACAGTATCATGACAAATTAATACAATCCTTAATTAAAGAAAATGCACTCGTGTGCGTGTCGGCCGCTAACATTGCATGAGTGTGTGCGTCTGCGTAAGGCTGCTGTATGACGCACATACGTTTTGCGTTTAGTAAGGATAACTATTTTATAAAAAAGTCATGTCATGATACTGTGTTTCGATTTTAAGTTAAATGAAAGATTGTTCCGTCAAAATTTAACACCTATTTTTTATGACGGAAATCGATTCAGAAGCCGATTCTGAACTAACTACTTTCAGGAATCTAGATACGCGGTAGCGTGTCAAGCCAAGTTCAAGCAAAGAGAACTGGATAATAACGTGACGGACGTGTGTAATATTACACGAACCATTTGGAGCCACTTTTGACCCTTCATAACTCAAAAACTGTTCAATTAAAACATACTTGGTTTATGTAACGAGACTCCCTAGATAAACTAGTATCCCAAATTTTATGAGTACAGCTTAAACGGTGATATAGATATAACATTCAAAAATCGTCATTTTTCTGACTGATTGACTGACTAATTTATAGATAGATACAAAACCTAACTCGCTTCCAGATGACCTAGAAAGTTCAAATTTGGTATCCTGCTATTTAATTGTGTAAAACTAGCCAAGTAAACCTCATCATTTGACATGGCTAGTTTTTACATACTACACATCTTTTATTTAGCTAAACAACTTATAAACTTTATGTTATGGCAAGTTATTGTTTTTATATTGTAAGGTTCTATTCTTCTAAATATTTGATTTGCTGGTAAAAACTAGCCAAGTCAAATGATGAGGTTCAATAGATCATAAGTTATTTGATTTGTGTAAATAATTCGACTATTCAAATTGAAAAAGTCATATTTTTAAATAAGCATTGTACTAGCAGAAAAAAAAAAAACAAGAAATTGTGTTTTTAGTTTACTTAAGAATGTTATACGTTCTAATAAATACGTTTTAGGATTGTCTACAGAACTTGGCACACATACCTCATTTAAATCACAAGTCTTTTGTCGGCGAAGTCGACAATTGAACTTGGCTCCCATTTCACATTTATGTTTTTGATGGGTTGCGTTTATTCTGTTACACTTTGTATAATATGCATAAACACGACACACGTTTCATATGATTGAAACTTGTGTGGTGAAGTATGATTTTTTTTTGTTCATAATAGGCTCGCGTTTGATCACCATCTCACCTGATGGTAAGTAATGATGTGGTCGAAGATGGAGCACGCTTGCCTAGAAGTAACCTATTCACTCTTGACTTAAAGACTCCCTGGTTATAGCGATCAGGAAACACAGACTCCGGCAAGGAATGCCACTCCTTAGCCGTACGCACAATGAAGGTATTCCCTAAACGTTTTGTGCGTATGGGTGGGATGTCCACCATGTAACGATGGCACTTCGTCGTTTGTCGCGTAGTCCGATGATGGAACGGATTTGGCGGAATTAGATTGTGTAATTCCATCGCACACTCCCCGAAATGTAACCGATAGAAAACCGAAAGACTTGCAACTCGTCGTCAATATTCAAGGCTCTGGAGCTTTGATGCGACCAGTGAATCGTTTGAAGTAGTCTCACATGAAGTATTGGGTGGATTTTATGTAAGTAGCTTGAAGCTTGAGTAAAGTTATAGGTTTTTCTAACTGCAAAATATGAAGGGTTATGTTTCTATCGTGAGAAAGTCCATGGGAGCTTCGCGCTACCTCAAGTGTGAAATGAAAACATTGTGATTGATTTGATTACTGCATACTCAGTAAATTTTTTTAGGAAATAAATTTGTTATTATTATAATTACTGATTTATAACTACAGCAGAAATTATTTCGTGTAAAAATCACGACTAGGTTTTTTATTATTATTGGCTTACGTTATTACATTATTATTACTACTCTATTAAATTTTCTATTACAAACACAGATCTAGCCAATCGCTGCCAACTCTGGAATAGTTCCAACATGGCGGCCACTCAAACGACATCCTGTTTAGGCCGCTTGCTCGTTCAACTCGATCACAAGCCGCCATTCGGAAGACAGTATTGCGTATATTAAGACGTCCATATTACCTATTTGATTATTTCGTCATTACTTTTTATAGGTAATCGAGCTATTTTTACATACAGGATGTAACTAGCTATAAGGAGCGAGTGACTATACATATAATAACAGTCAGAAGAGTCGATCACCATAGTTAAACAATGCTGGCTGAGGTTAGTCCGTTTGTCTATCATTCTGTTTGTCTGGGTAAATACCTTTAATGGCTGAACCGAAATCAATGGAGCATTTACTGGAAGATAGAAGAAGTTATATGGCAACATAGTTATCGACTTTTATCCTGAAATTATCACGGGATTAAATTTACGCAGGAAAATCTAACGTCAGGCACAAAGTCGAGGGTACAGGTTGTTTAAGTACATATTGAATTTGTAAATTTTGGAATTGCACAGTATTATTCCGCCAAGCCCGTTCCATCATCGGACTACAAGACAAACGGCGATGCGCCATCGTTACATGGTGGACGTCCCACCCATACGCACGAAACGTTTTGGGAATACTTTCATTGTGCGTACGGCTAAGGAGTGGAATTCCCTGCCGGAGTCTGTATTTCCTGATAGTTATAACCTGGGAGTCTTTAAGTCAAGAGTGAATAGGTTACTTCTAGGCAAGCGTGCTTCATCTTCGACCACATCATCGCTTAACATCAGGTGAGATTGTGGTCAATCGCAAGCCTATCAATTATAAAAAAAAAAATTCTTTGCCGTTGGAAATCTCACTGCAGTCGAATCAAAATAAGAAGTGTAAATTTTTAGGGTTCTACGTTTAAGAAAGATACCACAATATTTTCGCTACGTCCATCTTTTTGTTCCGTCTTACTGAGTTTCATTTATTTTCACATGAAGTTACTGCCTATGTGCTCACTGCTCCTCAATAACTAAATAACATTTTAGCAAGCCTTGTATGAGACTTTCGAGATTCTGAATAACCGCAAAATCGTTAAAGCATTTCCAATGATAGCCGAGGCCAATGGTTCAACGTGCGTTACTAAGCACAGAAGCGTGTTGTTATCTATTTCAAGGTCAATCAATGGATTAACGTGCTTTTCGAGGCACGGCGGAATCTCGGTATGTTAAGACTAGTCTCTGCCCACGACTTCGTTTTCGTGGGAGGTTCCGGCGTAAATCCCGATCCCGTAGGAATTCCGGAATAAAAAGTAGACTATGTGTTATTCCAGGATGTAAACTATCTCTATCTAGCCAAATTTCATTCAAATCCATTCAGTGGGTTTTGCGTGAAAGAGTAACACACATACATCCATCCATCCATCCTCACAAGCTTTCACATTACATATTAGGAAGAAAGATTGCATTATTTTCTTTAGATTGACATTTTTAAATTCATTATATCTTTTGAATGGAATGTCCGATTTTAATAATTTAAAAAGTACTTGACAGGGATTAAAATGTTCTTTAATAAAATTTAATGAGATAAGGATTAATACAGAGGTATGAACAATATGGTTTGATTATTATATAGTTTCTGCCCGCGATTTCGTTCGCGTGGGAAAGTTTTCCCACATTGATCCCGGTCCTGTGGGAATTCCGGGATAAAAAGTAGCCTATGTGTAATTCCAAGATGTCAACTATCTACTTACCAAATTTCATTCAGATCCGTTCAGTAATTTTTACGTGAAAGAGAAACAAACTCCCTTATATCCATACAGTTATCCTCACAAACTTTCGCATTTATAATATTACTAACAGTTGCTCGCGACTTCGTTCGCGTGGGAAGTTTTTCCCGTGTAAATCCCGATCCCGTGGGAATTTCGCAAAATCCCGTCTTAGCGAGCATCTACGTACTAAAAGGAACCCCCATGCAAAGTTTGAGAGCCCTATTACTTGTAGTTTCTGAGATTTCGTGATTAATCAGTGAGTAGTATTTCGCTTTTATATAAAACGTGTAACAGAATAAACGCACTTCCTGAAAGTAGTTGTTTCAGGATCGGCTTCTGAATCGATTTCCATCGTAAAAAAATAGGTGTTAAATTTTGACGGAAAAATCTTTCATTTAACTTAAAATGAAAACACAGTATCATGACAAATCAATACAATCCTTAATTCAATGAAATCCGTTCGTGTGCGTGTCGGCCGCTAATATTGAATGAGTGTATGCGTCTGCGTAAGGATGTTGTATGACGCACATACGTTTTGCGTTTAGTAAAGATAACTATTTTATAAAAGAAAGTCTAGGTTTGGTTTCAATCTATTTAGTTACGGATGTTGTTTAAGACTTATAATTTAATATTCTAATTGGGGTGTCTGAGGTATTGCGTTTAATCTGTTACATCTTGTATAGTGTTGCCCAAACGAGAGTCTCGCAAGAGTCTTGCAATTAGCGATTATCCTATTGCTATTTATTAAACGGTAGTTGAGATCTCAGAACAATGTAACAGAGTCTGTATTTCTCATAATAAGTGAAGTGTATTCTTTTTGAGAAATATTTTTTTTAATTGAAAATAGGTTCGCCTTTGACCACTATCTCACCTGATGGTAAGTGATGATGTGATCGGAGATGGAGCACGCTTACCTAAAAGTAACCTATTGTAGTTTGGTTGTAGCTGTCGGGAAACACAGACTCCGGCAGGGAATTCAAAATAAATCCAAATAAATGTCTTAAACCGTACACTGGTTGATTATCAAGGTTAGGCAATGTGAGCTCCTCAAATAGTTATAATTTGATATTCAATTCACCTCCTCAATTCGGTCCCTCAGTGCTAAGAATCGTGGCTACGATGGAAACATTGCAACAGGCTCCTCCATCTACTACGGTCTTCAGCTTGATGGAGACCCTGAGGCATCGGCATCTGCAGTACTTCGGACACCTGATCAGCCCATCGTCTGGGACTGCGTCCTCTTGGTCGTTTACATCTACATGACATTATTATTCAACGACATTTCTAAAAACGTTAAAGCAAGCTCAGATACTTTGGATATAAACACATTCAGTGACAAACTTTGAGGTCGATAAAAACTTGATTTCGAAGTTTTTCATAGTGCAGACTACTCTACTTGGTAACTCTAATGAGGCGACTACTTTTCGCAGCGCATCTCTCAGGGCAATTTAGTCTGTTTGTTCGTGAAATGGTAAGTTTATGAGATTTTTTGCTCCCTTTCACGCAAACTTTTGCTAATGAGGGTAGCATGGATTGCGAGGGGCGATGGTTTATTTTTGGGAGAAAATAGTAAGAGGAAATTAGCTTAGCATGAGAATAGTAGCTAAAAATTAGTTTCTGAAAGCTTATTCTGTCTTATTTTTATATCCTACCCATTTCGCGCGAAAACTACTAAATAGATTTAAATGAAACTTGCACATACATTAGAATAATACATCTATATCCATAGTGATACCAATTTGAAATGTGAAATTAGACTTATCTGTATGTTTATCTCATAGTTTTTGGCGGCTACTCTACAGGAGTTTTGATGTATTTTGGCACACGGACATAGCGTAATTTTAGACCCGGAAGTATGTGGGCAGAAGACTGAAACTATAAGTGTATTCATTAGGGGAAAAGTATTACGAGGAAATAATCGCAAGCGTCAGGAAACATTCATACAAACTAGTTAAAAGAATGCCAACAATCCAAATAAAAGAAATAAATATTTTTTTTTATATTCAGAATGAGCTCACTCTTGACCTCGATCTCGCCTGATGGTAAGCGATAGATGAGGTCTACGATGTGACGAGCGAGCCCAGAAGATACCTATTTACTCTTGCTTTAAAGGCTGAAAGGTCGTAAGTGGCAGGGAACACAGAAGCCGGCAGAGAATTCCACAGCTTGGCTGTGCGCACAATACATGTGGAGGAGAAGCGCTTGGTACGACAAGACGGTATATCAACCAAGTGTGGATGGTACCCAGCCGTGCGTCTGGTAGACTGGTAGTGAAAGGGAGATGGAGGGATCAGGTCATGGAGCTCCTGCGCACACTCCCCAAAGTACAATCTGTAGAAAACCGACAGGCAAGCAATGGTTCGCCGATGAGCCAGGCTATGAAGCTTGCACGATATGCTTGTTCAGTGTTCTACTCCAAGGTCTAATCTTTATCTGTACTAAAATTCTAATAGCTGTAACGCTTCTCTAGGTTGGTCCGAGAGTCGGTGATCATCTACACATCTGTTAGGATTTTTCCGTGCTTCAGAAAGCACGCTTTTGCTCCTGGCAGTTATTTATACATCTTAGATAGTCGAAAAGGGGGGTTATTCCCAGCTATCCCCACCGTCGATGCCACTACTGGTGACAAATGGGAATTTGTTCCGAAAAATTTCTCATTTGCCACCAGTGATGGCATCACCAGTGGTGGCAATTGGGACTGGCCACTCTTTTTGTACCCAGTTGCGACCATTGGTGACAAATTTGAAAAATATAAAATGATAAGAATTAATTTTTTTACGGATGATAATATGTAACTGGATTATACATTTTTTTTATTAAATACACATCGAAACCGAGAGAAATACAACTTTTAAGCATTACTCGGAAGACATATATTTCTATAAAACACAATAATTTTAATAAACGTGATGAAAAATCGAACTGCAACACTTTCATCACAATTTGTTTTTTCTTTTTGATTACTCTATTTTGTGAAATACTCATCTTAAAATCTTCATTATAAGTAATTGGTAAAAGTTTGCTTAAAGTTCCACAAAATAAAAATCTATGCAGTAACTATTTAATAACATAGCTACAATATGTCATGTAAAAAATGTAAACAGTATTCATGAACAACAAAGTTGTCTAACATAGCTAGTTTTATTCCAAAATGGTAAGTACGTAATAAAATGTTGTTACCCAGAGTTTGTATTACATTTTTATTTTTCAGATTGTTCTTTATATTTGAATTTGAGAAGTTTTGAATGCATTTCAGAGTTTTGTAACTAGTTTGTGAAATGTGGACAATGTTGAAGCTGTGCTGTTTCTTAAACTGAAGCACTATTTGAAGAAAGCTGTTCATTTTAGTGTAATGTCATACGGCATTTTACTATGGGGGAATGCCGCCGATATAAATACAATATTTGTGTTACAAAAAAGAGCCATTCGTGCTATTTATAAATTAAGTCCACGGCACTCCCTCAGAGATAAATTTAAAGAGATTAATATAATGACTGTGCCTTCTCAGTATATTTATGAGAATCTCTTGTATGCACATAAAAATATTAATCTCTTTAAAAAACACAGTGATATCCATAACGTAAATACTAGAAATAAACACAACTTTGTCATTCCAAAAACAAGGCTCAAGAAAATAGGTGGTTCTTTTAAATGCCAGTGCATACGTTTTTATAATAAACTACCTTGCCATTTGCAAGAACTGAGCCTCAACAAATTTAAATTAGTCATAAGACGCAAGCTTTGCCAGAAGGCTTTTTACACAGTTAAAGACTATGTTGAGGATAAAAAGGCTTGGGATTGAGCTGCTCCAATGATATACAGGGAGCACTAGTGTTGTTTACAATCACAATTTCTTGTATTTTATTTTATTTTTTATACAAATTGACATTTTTTTTTTGTTTTTTAATATTTATTTTGACATGGATATTTACTTTTTAAAGTATAATATTTTATTTTATTTTGACATGAATATTTACTTTGTAAAGTATAATATATGTATTTTTTTTGAATATTTACTTAATTATGTACTTAAATGCGAGGATTATGTGGTATTATTTTTTTTTTAATTTCCATTTACATTTTTTTTTTCTCTCTCTTTATTACGACGTTGTCTGACAGTTTGAGTATTTTAGTGACCTAGTCAAATGTACCGTCTTTGGCATTGTTCGTCAGGTCGTTGAGCTCCTTAGTAGTCCAAAGTTGAGCTTACAGACTAACTGACAAAGGCTTGCACTGACGGGACGGGTCTACTCAAATCTGTTTGGTCTTTCCTCAAAAGGCCATTTCGGACTAATCTACATAATCCTCATAAACGATTGTGAATATGTGCACTATGTAGGTTTTTTTTTTTTTTTTATTTATTTATTCGAGTTAAACATAATAAATTGTCTGGCAGTTTGAGTGCTTTTTGCGGCCTACCTAAAGGTCCTTACCTTGGTATTGTTCGTCAAATCGTTAAGCTCCTTGTTCTAAGTTGAGCTATACGTCATTTGACAAATGCTTGCACTGTATGGACAGGCCCACTCAAATCTGTGAGCATCTTTCTTCAAAAGACCGCCTCAGACTGAAACCTACAAGGTTCCCATATAATTAATTCAGTGTAGATTGTATGGACTTTAAAAGAGACGGACCCCTGAGTTTGTTTCGGTGTTTCTTCTCAGGGTAGTCAGTTAGGAAACACCGGCCTCATCTAGTTAATATTTAAGGAAAAAATGACGTGTAAAAGAGTTATTTAATAACCAATTTGCAAAATAAAGATCATTTATCATTTATCATTTATTTATAAATGATTGAGAGATTTAGTGATTGATGATAGTGTCACGTTTGACCACTATCTCACTTGATGGTAAAGCTTTGTTTTCCTAGGAAAGCGGTGCCGTCATATAGCGACCGTAATATTACGGACGCAAAAAGACGGCCGTCTTTACGGTGACGACATGTGGAAAGTCCACGGCCGTTTTATCACACTGTCTGCTTCATCGCTATCTAGTGTATTACATTCTCTTTGGAAACGTTCACGAAACCATCTGACACCGACAAGACGGCCGTCATGCAAATGGCGGCACCGCTTTTTGACATTACGGTGTCAGTTAGCGCTCTCTAGGAAACCGCGACATTTTGTTTACATAGACAACGTTCTAGTGACGTCATTCACCGCTGTATAACGGCTGCTATTTGACGGCACCGCTATCCTAGGAAACCAAAGCTTAAGCGATGATGTGGTCGCAGATTAAGCAAGCTTACCAAAAAGTAACCTATTCAATCTTGACTTACCCAGTTCCTCCAGTCCCCCTTGAGTTCCGGGGCTGCGGTATCTCGTTAGGACATTCCCTCAAGCCCGGAGACTTGTAGTTAGTTGCACTATGCACCCTATTTCTAAGATGAGCTACACAGTATCTGACAAATTATTGCACTGTTTGGACGGGCCTGCTCAAATCTGTGTGTCTCATCAATTGTTCAATCAATCAATCCTCAAAACAGCATCACAAACATAAACCTACATGTTATTAACTATTATTTTAAATTATGTTCAGATTTTAATTTCAACTCTTGGCATGCAGAAATTTATTTATTTAATGGTTTACTGCCCACTGTTTTGTCTGTCATTCACCTTTACTATGTATCTTGAGAGGTCTGGCTCTTGTGATACAGGTTGTCCTAGTACAAGAGCCAAGGCAACACTGATGTTTGTACTTAAGTGTATGAAATAATAAAAAATAATTAAATTATTAACTAGTTGTCAGTTTGGCTTGACTAGACACTATAGTTGTCATGAGATTAATAGCTGACCAGATCTCGGCAAATATAAAATTATACCTAGTTTACGCGATCATTTTTACTCCTGAAACTGGGCTCGAACCTCTTGCCCTGCCTTTCACGTTGGTTTGCGTAAATAAGGTGAAGTATTACTTTAAAAACTTGCGACTGCTCTAAATGCCCTCAGATTTTTTTCCAAATCATAATTATATAATACTAGCTGTGCCCGCGACTTCGTTCGCGCGGAATAGTGACTTTCGGCTGCTTTTTTAATTTTTTTAGGCTAATTATTTTGAAAATAAAACTCATACATCATTTGATTGTCATATTTATTAATATCTAATCAAAAGTCTAAAAATAAGTCTCAAGCTTCCAGCTTTAAAAATGACGTAATCTCCATACAAACTTTCTTCCCCTATTTCAACCTCTTACAGCCCTTTTTCGCATTAAAAGGCAGCCTATGTCCTTTTTCAGGCCCCAGACTATGTCCGTACCAAATTTCATTAAAATCGGTTCAGTAGTTTAGCCGTGATTGCGTAACACACAAACGGACAGAGTTACTTTCGCATTTATAATATTAGTGAGGATAAGTAGTACATTCCAAACGGCCTTAAATTTTTAAAATTGGTACTGTATCTCGTTTCTACGTTGTAAAAAGATTTCAACTAATTATGAAAAAAAAAAAACATAACTTTTTACCTACTTACACCTAAAACTTACCAAATTCATAAATACATACATCGCTGTCGTCCAGAAACTTGTCCAAACTATTGGCAGCACTGCTGCGTTACCCATAACCCATCAGCCTTTAAAGCACAAGTGAACAGGCATCTACTGGGCTCGCTTGTTACTTTATAGACCTCATCTATACCATCGTGGCCGGCAGGCGCGATCGAGGCCAAGAGCGGACAAACATATAATTTAAAAAAATCTTTGGGCAAAAATAAGGCAACTCTTACGTCACGCAAGTAATCAAACAGCTGGCGAGACTTATCCCTGCGGAGGTAATTATACCCTCTCGAACCATAGAATCTGCTCGGTAATTGGTTAGCGATGAATGTGCCAATAGTGGCGCGTGCGGCGAGCATTTCTTCTCTGATTCGTGGGAATAGGAAGCTAGGAAGGGATGATTGGTCAACTCAAAAACCGCGGCAAAATATGAATTTGTATTCTAATATGTGATACGTTCGGATATATGTCAGTAGAAAGTTACAAATCAAATAACTTGCGCAAGCAAAGACGTGCACTAAAATTCCAAATAAATATTCATGTAAGCTTTTTAAATGAATTCTAAACTATATTGCAAAAAGAAAAGAAAGTTAAGTTGCAGAACAAATAAAAAGTATTATGTATGTATGTTTAGGTATTACTGTTACAAAATCTTAGTCAACTTCTTTGATTGGAATTGTGCCCAATACATAATTATATTGCATGAGAACATGTGCCAACATTGGCTTCAGCTCAGTGAGCCAATAAAATACCTACCCTATGTAAGTATACACAACTTAAATTCTCGTCGAAAACATTAATCAAAATAGGCATTATACGTATATTTATTCAAATTAATTCACAGCTTAATCTGTTTGAATATTGAATTTAATTTAACTCTTTAATCCATCTGTATTCATAACTGAAAATTTAAACACAAATTAGACATTTATTTTATATCTCATACATACGTGGACCATTTTAACTTGTAATAACGAGTACTTTGTATAATTATATGTAAACGATTCCCTTTCATTACTTTTAGGGTTCACGGAGAATACGCGGGTGTGTAGAACTTGCGAGAACGCTGGGGAAAACTGGCTTGTTCGAAATCATGTTGATATTAGCAAGTTCGGTAGTAAAGATTATTTGTTTATTAAGTTGCGAATTATTTCGTATATTTCGCATGAAATTTGCAAGGAATTCCTCCTTTTAAAAAAGTACTGTTAAAGGTTTTTAATGACAACATAATGGAATAATTCTCCATCGTTACTATTTTACCCGACTACGGCAAAGCCAAAGGAGGACAGGCTATGTATGTATGTAGGCTAGGCATCTGTTCCCTCATAGCTCCAAAGCTGCTTATCGGAACTCGACAAATGAGGTATCGTTAGAACCGTCTTGACCGTCCGCTGAACATAAGCTACGTGACGTGTCACAAAACCCAATGTGGCCCGCCCTCTAGGGCCCAAAAAGTGTTGTGTTAAAAAATAAAAATAAGATAAACACATCGTGTTTGATATCATTTGAAAGGGCGTCACATGCACATTTCCAAAACATTGCTTAAATTTTAAGTGGCGCCCTCTAGTAGACAAAAAATCATGTGTAATAAATAAAAGTAAGATAGATATACCGTGTTTGGTGTCATTTGAAAGGGCTTCACTTGAACTTATAAAAAATAAAGTAAATAGTATAGAAGCACAGTGATTTAACACCAAAATAGTTTAAATAATAAAAAGTAAAAAAACTAAAACCCGACTACGACAAAAAAATCGATGCTAAAACGGATGAAACAAGATTTTCAGGATGCTGAAATAAACAAGGTTACTGGAAAAACAAGAACAGAACAAAAATAAAAGCCGTAGTGTCAGGCTATAACATTAAGACAGGGAAATGGCCGCAATCCACTATATTATGGCGATGAGTGCTATGGATGACACCATATTTTGAAGTTCCATTAGTTCAGTGTTTTCTCAAGTGCTTACTTACCTGCATACATAAAACTAAAACACAAATAAAACTTTGAATATTTTGCCTGTCTGTCTTTCTGTTTATCAAGGGCTAACCCCTGACAGACAGTTCAGCTGTTCCAGAGACTAATCTCTGGAATGACTTCGGTTTTTAAGAGAACCGTCCAAGAAATCGGCCCGTAAATCCCCAAAAAACATCCCCTTACAAATTCAACGCGCGAGTAGAATTAATACGTACTACCGTAATCGAATGAATTGAATTATTCAAACGCCGTCTCTAAGGGATTTGTCTTTCACAAAGCGAGTTTCTTTATTTTTCATCCCTCAACTTCGACATTTTCATAATAATATCTATAGTAAGTCTATTCTTAGTATTACAACATCCTGATTTCGTTCCAAATGAGTTTTGTAATTATTTTTGTTAAAGATTGGTGTTTAATTGTATTAATAAATATTATAATAATTAATAATTGTAATAATAAAATACGGCATTGACATTAAAAGAAAAATGTGTATTAATCCTTCAGTATAAAAGTAGAAGTAGAGTATAAAAAACAACAATTAATAATTATCTTTTTAAGATTGAACGTAACTTGGAAACGGGTTAAAGAATTTCATCCAGTGCCTGAGGCTTTGAGGAGTCCAGGAAACGGTTTAGTATCGATAGTGGAATTCTCACGAACGAGTACAAATACAGGCTAGAACAATCAAATCGATATGTGGATTGTAAGAGCTTTAGTTTTCTCGTTTTTGTTGAAAGAGATCGTTTCTAGGAGGTGTGAGGATGAGAGTAGAGTTTTGAAGATATATGTTGTAACTACATATCTGAAGTAGGTACTATTACTTGTTGGTAAGTATTTTCTTTTTTATTTATAACAGATGAGCCCGCTCTTGACTTCGATCTCGCCTCGAAGAGCGAGCCCAGAAGATGCCTATTTACTCTTGATTTAAAGGCTGAAAGGTCATAAGTGGCAGGGAACACAGAAGCCGGCAGAGAATTCCACAACTTGGCCGTGCGCACAATAAATGTGGAAGAGAAGCGCTTGGTATGACGAGACGGTATATCAACCAAGTATGGGTGGTAGCCAGCCGTGAGTCTGAAGGACCGGTAGTGAAAGGGAGATGGAGGAATCAGGTCATGGAGCTCCCGCGCACACTCCCGAAGTACAATCTATAGAATACCGACTGGCAAGCAACGGTTCGCCGATGAGCCAGGCTATGAAGCTTGTCCGCTAGCGCCTCGTCACCTATAAGCCTTTTAGCTCTGCGCTCGATCGAGTCCAATGCAGCAAGTTGGTATTTTCATTCATATTCATGTTCATTCATATTCATTTATTTATCAAATATAAGCTAACAGTTTACACCAAATCGCTTATATCTATGCTAATTCTACAAAATTACATAAAAAATTAAATTAAACTTCTAAGACTAAAAATTAAATACAATAAAAACTTTTTTGCAAAAAATAAAACCGACTTCCATATCAAAATACTACAAAACAAAAATAATTTTAATTTCGGTAGTCAGTGTTATTGGTTTTGTATTTTCTTTTTTTCACACCGCCTTCTGAATTTAAAATTATTTTTGGCTTTGTAGTTACAAAAGCCAAAATGTCAACTACTTGTCACCTTCACCAGCAGAGTAAACGAAAAGATCGTCAATGTAAATATTTTTTTCAGACTTTTGTCTATTTTTCAGAAACGGCTTGTCCGATTTCGATAAAAATTTTATGGAAGTATTTGGAAAGTATATTCTTTCTAACAAAAAAAGAATTTCTGAAATCGGTTGGCAAGCGACGGAGCTATGCCCGAACAAACATTAAAAAAAAAACAAACATACATCCGAATTAAGACCTCCCCCTTTTTTAGAAGTCGGTTAAAAAAAAACGGAGTAACATAAAATTTGTAAACAAAAAACAACCTTATACATAAAATTAGAAACTTTATAACAATTACTTCTTAATATTTAAATAAATATGCATATGTTTAGCGATTGTCCATTGAGAGTCAAAAAATAAATCTGCCTCAGGAATATATTTCAGAAAGTCATTTATTAACTTAATTGTTATGGCAGTAGGAGTGTTGTTAGTTCGGGGAGCACGCCATGTATGCGGGTAGCTGAGGAGTCTATGTTATCGTCTTACAACGCCACGCATATACTGGAAAGGAACATAAAAATTTATTGACTTTCATAGAACGGGACTATCTATCTTATGTACTAATATTAGATAATAATTAATTATATGTGCGGATTCTCGTCTGAGTTTGAGTGTGTCTAAACCCACCATTCCTGAGATATAGAAAGGGGTAGTATCAGTATTGACGTTTGTATTGTTTGTATTGTATATTTGGCAGAGCCATCCCACAAGTGGCTGCAATACTCCACGCAGGAATGTATTATCACTCATAGTAGATATAATCGGAGGAGCTCGTGGATAATAATAGCCTTATAGGATCGATCTTAATGGTTAAGCAAAGCTTGTTAAGGACGGTCTGTGTACGGGTGACCATCTTAATATCGAGATTGGTTGGATTTGATCGCGGCTGTTACATCTTTGACAGTCGCTACAGCCTTTTTTTTTTAGTTGTCGGTCGCGGCGGGTAGAAGCCAGAAGATCAGACACCTAGGCTGCCGACAATAGCATAGTTGCAGTAAGAACGGTCTAGTTTTTAATCAGATCATGATGGCTGATACCTTAAATGAAAGAAGACCTCAGCATGTATCTCACTAAACGTACAGGACGTACGTCACCAAAATTTATACCGCGTTTTTCTCGAAACCAAATAGAGCCGTACTTACTGCATCTGGTATGTTGTTGATGGCAGTAGGGGTATTCTGTTACCCAGTTACTGTGTTGATTAGATAGGCAGTTGCTCTATTTAAAACACTACTACTTAGCTGCGTCCAATTGTACTGAAAGTCGATGCCAGTGGAAAAAATAATCTTAAAAAGTCAACATTAAAATTTTGATAGATAGAATACTCTTTATTGTACACCAATAATTTAAACAAACACTTGATTTACAATACTGCAAAATATGCGTTACAATGGCGGTCTTATCGCTGATAGCGATATGTTCCAGATAACCTTTGGATGGACTTTAAGAACATAAAACAAAGAGGGGAGGGGAAAGTCAGTGTACTTACTTCAAGTATATAACATACACAAAAAGTAACTAAAGTAGTTAATATAAGTATTTAAATAGTTAGAAAGCATTTGAAATTTTGAGTTGATTCAATTTAGATCTAGCAGTACAAATTATCACGCCCTCAAACACCCCAATTAGAAAATTATGTTATTATAATAATACATACACTGAATTTTTAGTATTACTTGTTTAAACAGTTTTTTTAAGACTTCTTCCTTTAAATGAGTTTCATTTTTCTATAATGTGTACTAAATGACTGAATTTATATAAACCTGCATTTAAAATGTTACTACTTTAATTTACGGTCCACAGTTAGTTTATTTTATACAGCGAAAGTGTAATTAGTAATTTACGTAGATTTAATTGATTTGGTATAAAATATTTGATTTTTTTAAAATTAAAAACGATAATAATCGATTCAGTAAACGATTCTGAACAAATTTCAGGATGTGCATTAATTATGTTCCATGTATTATATTATTAGAGGATGAAGAATGAATGTGAAATGTGATGATGTTTTAGTCCATAGCTTACATTATTTCGACGAACTTCATTAAAAGATAAGCCTGTTAAAGGCACTAATTGAACACTTCCACAGCTTATACAGTTCTCAAAGATACACACAACTTTTAAGCTGCCATTTAGAACGATAGGGAAGTTTAGAAATCCTACTAAAACTTGATTTGAAACATTTCTCTAGCTTGTCGCGCTAGTTAAAAATTTTGCACAAGTTCTACTCAGTTTTGCAATTTGATTGAAAAGTTAGTAAGATACGGAAGACTTGTCGTGTTTACTTGAGAACGTAGGTACGAGTATGTTTGAGTTGAAGAGAGGCTGACTCAAAATAAGGCGTTCTTGAAGTATAATCTTTTAATAAATTTCAATCTTGTGACTCAGTGTTTGTAATCGAACTCTTCCGAAATTTTGGGAACGCGTAGAGATATCGAGCTGAAAATAAAACCATACTAAGGTCTACAGTATCTTGAAGTTGATAAAAAATCAAACTTCTAAAGTAAGGTAACAATTAACATTATTTTGTTAATAACTACTTTTTTTTCGACGCATAAGTTCGTATTTATAATAACAAATAATATCATAAAATAAAATAAAAACTTAGTAGAAGCTCGAGACTCGAATCCAGAAATTTGTTCAGAACCCTCATTGGTCGAGTCCGACTTGCACTAACTTGACAGGTGTATTTGGTAAATCTGAGAAAAGGTCGCAGGTTATTTTTTACTCCATTTGAAATAATTTATAAGGCAAAGCAACGTTTGGTGGTTCAGCTAATAAGATATTATATTTGTGATGGTTGTCCAAACTGTTGTACCTAAAGATCGAAAAAAAAGAGACGTATACAAAATCAGGGGGAGTTTGTTTCAGTATTTCTTCTTCTTCTTCTCCAGTTAGGAAACACCGGCCTCATTTAGTTTAAATTTACGAAAAAAAAAAAACTTATGAAGTATTTTTTTTAATTCTTTTTTTTAATTAGGGGTTTTTATCCACAAGGATACGTCAACCCCATTGTACCTTATACTATATTTTTACAATACTATAATACACACACTATACTTATAACTATACTATATTTTTACTACAATCTACAATTAACTTACAGCTATTAATAAACAGGAAAGGGAGTCACTACCTAGGATTCTGCACTAAGCCACAAATTCTGCGTTGAGTTCTTTCTGTTTTTGGGTATGCCAAAATATCTATAATAAGTCCAACATCCCACATGTTTAATTTAAACTCTCTAGCCAATGATTCCCTTTCATCTTTGTTCTTTACACATTCCATCAGCAAATGTTGCACATCTCTAAGAACATTTATCATTGTCATGATCGTAGGATCTTTTTCGGAGCATTTTTTTCGGAGGGAAACTCAATAAATGATGATGATAAAGGAGGGAATGCCAGACTACTTCTGACTTAAAACCCACCCTATTACTTTAGCCACCCTTCCTGTCAGAACTGGTATTCAAAATAAAAACAGATAAATTGCCTCTTCAGATCAATGTTTCACACCAACCATGTCTGTTTTTTCATCAGATAGTGGAAAAAGTTGCAAGAAAGCTTCAATGAAGAAGGAAATAGTGAAATTGAAAGCTATAACCTAGGGGTCTTGAAGTCAAGAATGAATAGGTTACTTCTATGTAAGCGTGCTTCATCTTTGAGCACATCATCGCTTACCATCAGGTGAGATGGTGGTGAACGAATAAAAAATTGGCCAAGTTCGAGTCGGACTCGCCCATGAAGGGTTCCGTAGTAACTATAATAAATATAACATACTTAATATATTTTTTGAAAAAAAAAAAACAAAGAACCTTACAAATTTCTTAAAACTAGCTTATTTACAATTTTTACAACTACGCCAAATAACTTTGTTTTTCATAGTATTTGTGTGAATTACAAAGTTATATTTGCGGTTTTTGAAAATATACTGTATCTCAAAAACTGCTGACTCGATCACGTTCAAACCAATTTTGGTTGAAAGTTTACATTAAGATCTACAACATATGATTTTTTTAGATTTTTCACTTCGTTATTATAGAAGTTAGAGTGGGGGGACACACATTTTACCACTTTGGAAGCGTATATCTTTTAAACCATTAACTTTATGAAAAAGTAATTTTAGAAACCTCAATTTCATTTTTAAATACCTGTCTATAGATACCACACACGTATAGGTTTCATGAAAAAAAAATATATTTTCAGTTTCAGTTCCATGTATGAGGAGCCCCCTTTATTTTAAATATTTTTTTTTTAATTTTCTCTTAAAATCGGAAAGCGGTTCACAGAATACATCTACCTACAAAGTTTTACTTGTATAGTCCTAATAGTTTCGGAATAAAATGGCTGTGACATACGGACGGACGGACAGACAGACAGACGGACAGACATGTCGAAACTATAAGGATTCCGTTTTTTGCCATTCGGCTACGGAACCCTAAAAAGGCCATTAGCTATAGATTATCTATGTTTGAACACCGTGGTCAAACATAAAGACCCGTGACGGGTCTTCAATTAACTTCATTCCAAATTTCAAGCCTAACGGTAAGTCAGACTATCTTTTACATTTATGTTTGAATTTTTATTTTATATTTTGATTCTCTGTTTGTCGTATTAAATAAATCCTTTATTAATCTACCTACATACGAGTATATAAATAAATCTTGAATATCAAAATGTAGTGCTAAAATATTGTATGTTTTTGGGAACAAATCGAACTTTGAACCTCCAAACACTGAAACTATGTTTTAAATAGTTTAAATTCCAATGGTTTTTTCTATAAAACTTTTAGCCACCGCCAATCGCAACGCATTCCATTCGGTTGTATTCCATTCCACTGCTGCTTTGTCGCGCCATGTGTTAGAAAACAACGCGCAGATGTGCGTGGAAATGGAATGTAGGATAAGATTAAAAGTTAAAATAATTCTACATATTATTATATTTTGTCATGTCAAAGTTTGTGTGTATGTTTGTGTTTCTATCATACCTAAATGGCTGAATGGATTTTAATAAGTTTTGGAATATAAAATGGCTGGATTAAAAAATATTCCACACTCTCTCTGGTCGGTCCTTCATATCTAAGGATCATGGTCCACGATTGCATCTGGAACGGATGATCTGCCTCTACCGGTTTCTATCCAGCGCGTCTCTTACAGCCTTGTGCAGTTTGGAAGTCAGAAACCGTTTTCCATTCGCTTGATCCACCTTTTTGGTGAACGACCGCGCTTTCTTATCCACAACGGTAACTTATATTAAATTAAAACTTATTCAATCAATACTTACAAATAAAATGTTAACATTAAAATAAAAACAATTTAAAAGCTTACTAAAATCAACAAAAGCAAGTAGGAGTTGCAACCAGCGCCCTTACTAAGTTATTATATAAAATAACTTGTTTCAAACGCAGTGATATAAGCTCATAACTACAAAAATATAATTATTCAATAATTGCAGGTAGAAAAGCTGGTGTTTATCATTAGATTAAAGTTAGCGAAATTATAATTTAAAAATAAAATTTATAATTCGCTCAATATCATTATTGTGTGTTCAGTGGTGATTGTGTGTCAGGTGTGGTGTGCGGTGTGTTATGTTTTATTTATTTATTATCTAAACTATGTACAATGGTAGACTTAATGCAGCAAGGCATTCTCTACCAGTCAATCTTTGGGTTTGTTGTGCTTTCGTTATGTTTTCTTATGTTTTCGGTACTTTAAACACTAACATATTGTAAATACACATTTTTACTTTGTAGGAGACTGGTATCTGCAGTAAGAAATACCTTTCACACAGATTACCAGTCCCCGTTGTCCACAAAACAGTATTTTGACCTTCAGAATAAACAAAAAAATAATTGCACATGGCTACTTTTTATACAGGGGAAATGAAGGAAATTTCTACGCAAACGAAGTCGTGGGAAACAGCTAGTGATTACATATAATATTATTAAGAATATAGTGTGAATCGGTATTGTAATACAAGGAGAGAAAGAGCTTTGTCGTTGTTTGAGAGAAAGATTGTTTGTGTTGGGGATGACATTGAGTGAAACGGACGATTTCTTCACATTTGTTTAATTTCAGGATAGCCGAGCAGTATACAGAATTGTTAATAAAAAAATCTTTTTACCAAAAAATTAAACCGACTCCCAAAAAACACTGCAAAGTGAAAAATAACTTTAATTTCGGAAGTCAGTGTCTTTAGTTTTGTATTTTCGTTTTTCGCACCGACTTCCGAAATTAAAGTTATTTTTCACTTTGCAGTGTTTTTTGGGAGTCAGTTTAATTTTTTAGTAAAAAGTTTTTATTTCAGTCTTTTTAGTTGGTTGATTCTTAATTTACCTAGTCACAAGAGCCTAAATGTCAACTACTTATAACATTTTACAAAATATTGCTTTTCCCAATGCTGGGCCGTTAATTGTTGAGGAGTTCTCCTGGTACTTCACCATCAGCTCCACATCACCATATTCATTATGATGCTTAACATCCATATTCAAGTAATCGAATCGCAATCCACAAAATACTTATTATTGAGTAGTTTCGGCGGCCATCTGTGGTCTTCATCATCAGTTCCACTTCCCCAAATGGTACTTTTTGAGAGCAACTGCACAAGTTACTATAAGAAATACCCAAAACGCCATAGGTGTGCCTATAATATTTGAAGAGTTCCCTTGATTTCTCCAGGATCCCATCATCAGATCCTGACTTGGTAACAAATGGTACCAATTTCAAAGTATACCCTATAAAAAAAAAGGAATTTTCCAAATCGGTTCAGCCGTCTTCGAGTAATCGGTGATCATACATAAAAAAAAAAAATACGCGTCGAATTGATAACCTCCTCTTTTTGTCGTCGGTTGATAAAATACGCGCGCGCACTCGGTCCTTGCTCTCGTCGAATGGCGGCGGGCCCGCCCCGCGCTCCTGCGCCGCCCGTTGCTCCCCGCACCTCTGTCGCGGCCCCCGGTTCGTCGTGCGCGTGTACATTTGTCTTTTATTTTCTGGGTGGAAAAAACATCAAATGACTCTTCTCACTGTGGGTAGAGCGGAAGGGAGCGTCCAACTCCTAGTAACTAAAAACCCACCCTGCTCCTTCATTTGCCCTTGCTCTGGGGCCGCGGTATACCTAGATCTCATGCATCGCTTACTGTCAAGCGAGGTTGACGTTCAGCGCAGTCCCAACAGGAGTACGTTAAGAAAATAAAACAAAGATCAAACGAGATTCCGTGGCCGCGGACCGCAATGGTGACTGAAAGAATAGTGTAATTTTTTTGTCAGTAGAAGTCTGAGACTCCCTACTGCTACACCCGGAGCGGACAAATTTAAGGAGCACTAATAAAAATTATAAACCAATGTCTTTCCTCTTACTCTTATTCTTTAACTAGTACTCATGCGGGTCTTCGCCGTGGATTCTATCACGGTAAAAACATAACTCTCCTTTTTTGCAGTCGCGTAAAAAGTAGCCTATAACCTTCCTCAAGCTTCAAGCTTCTTCCATACCAAATTTCATCCAAATCCACCCAGTACTTTCGAAGATTAGCGCGTTCAAGCAAACAAACAAACAAACTTTTCCGCTTTATAATATTATACTAGCTGTGCCCCGCGGTTTCACCCGCGTATAATCCTACTACTATTATTAATGTGTAATTTTATGCGTCAATCTAATTCGCAATGGATAGAGAATCGCGAAGATAATATTGTCAATCATTTAGAGTATTTTTAAACTGCTGACCCGATCTCGTTCAAACCAATTTTAATTGAAATTTTTATTAAGATCTACAGCATAGCAGTAGGGAGTCTCAGACTCCCTACTGCTACACCCGGAGCGGACAAATTTAAGGAGCACTAATAAAAATTATAAACCAATGTCTTTCCTCTTACTCTTATTCTTTAACTAGTACTCATGCGGGTCTTCGCCGTGGATTCTATCACGGTAAAAACATAACTCTCCTTTTTTGCAGTCGCGTAAAAAGTAGCCTATAACCTTCCTCAAGCTTCAAGCTTCTTCCATACCAAATTTCATCCAAATCCACCCAGTACTTTCGAAGATTAGCGCGTTCAAGCAAACAAACAAACAAACTTTTCCGCTTTATAATATTATACTAGCTGTGCCCCGCGGTTTCACCCGCGTATAATCCTACTACTATTATTAATGTGTAATTTTATGCGTCAATCTAATTCGCAATGGATAGAGAATCGCGAAGATAATATTGTCAATCATTTAGAGTATTTTTAAACTGCTGACCCGATCTCGTTCAAACCAATTTTAATTGAAATTTTTATTAAGATCTACAGCATATATTTTGTTTTGGTTTTTGACTCCATTATTATAAAAGTAGGAGGGGGTGGGGGGTGAAACACATTTTACCACTTTGGAAGCGTATATCTTTCGACTGACTCGCGAAGAATTCCGTAGCTATGCTTGCTAGCATAGAATAAGCAAAGAAAAAATGCTGTTATCATAATGTTTATATGACAAAGTTTTATTTGCGGATTTTGCAAATGTGAAAATGAAATCTCAAAAACTGTATCTCGTTCGAATCAATTAGTTAAAAGTTTTCATTAGAATCTACAGCATATTTTTTATATTTTACACTTTATTATTTTAAAAGTTAGAGACACATTTTACTACTTTGGCACTTCCAAAGTAGTAAAATGTGTCCCCAAATATATCTTTCAAACGATTGACTTTGACAAAAATGATTACATGAACCTCAGTATCATTTTTAAAGGTCTATTTATAGACGCCGACACCCGCATAGGCGTAAAGGCTTGAAGTAAAAAAAAAATTTAGTTCTAGTTCCATGTATGGGGAGCCTCCCTTAATGTTTTTTTTTTACATTATTTTCGCATAAAAATCGGAAAGCGGTTTGCAGAATACATCTATATATCAAGTTTGAACTCTGTAGTCTTAATAGTTTCGGATTAAAATGACTGTGACATACGGAAAGACGGCCAGATAGACATGACGAATAGTATAAGGGTTCCGTTTTTTTGCTATTCGGCTAAGGAATCCTAACAACATCGCTTTTAAACTATGCCAACGTTGAATGTCTGACCCGTTTTTTCGGGTGGGAAAATCATCGAATGACATCTCTCGCTCTAAGTGAAGCGAGGAGTGTCAGACTTCTACTGACTATAAGCCCACCCAGTTACTTCAGCTGCCCTTGCCTTCCGGGGCCGCGGTATCTCATTACAACATACCTTTAAACTGAACGATGACATAAAAAGTGGGATGAACAAAACAACACCCTATTTTAACCAACACCAAAATTACTTATTCAACTAAAGAGAAAGTAAAATATAAATATTCAAATGTATAGATACAAAAATACACATCTGACGTAAAAGAAGCTGAAACAATTTTACATAGGAAGTCTCTTAGCCAAGAAGTCAAAATGAAACCAAGATAAGGTTCACTATCAGTGCGGTATCTATCGCGGAGTGGTAGAGTACGCGAGTCATGCTCAACGCGTCGCGTCGTGCATCCCCGGGCCGCCGCGGCCGTTTCGGTGAATAGCGTTGTTGAATAATTTTAATTTTACATTTTCTCCTAAACTATAAGTCCAAATTATATACTGTTAAAGGCAAAGATAATCTTCATAAAATTGTCTTGATGATGAAATTACTTTCAAACGCAAATATTAATATGGCCGCATAATAATAATACTACAAAAACCTTCCTTATTTTTTAAATATTTTCTTAACATAATTTGCCTTATTGTGGATTATTTATAAAAGTTAGATATGTAGTACCGCGGACTTTTTTTAGATCTACATAAATCCTACATTTTTGTAGTAAATGATCTTTACGTATAACTCAGCATTTCGCCAGCTCACGCGATTATAGTAATTTAGCGGCATATTTCCTTCCAACTTACTTCACCAATACCTTTATTGTAGGAAAACCGAGAGGAGTAGCGTAATGCTAGATAGCCTATAGCCTTTCTCATGAAACTGCCTATCATAATCAGAAAGAATTTTTGAAATCCACCCAGTACTTTCGAAGATTAGCGCGTTCAAGCAAACAAACAAACAAACAAACAAACTTTTCCGCTTTATAATATTAGTATAGATAGTAGGTATAGACTAGGTACATAGTTTTTCCCACAGCACAGTGCTTGATCTTAAGGAACCAGGTATATTTTCTGTTAAAATATAAGCTACTAGTACTCTCGCGGGGCTTCGCTCCCGTGGATTCTATCACGGTAAAAACATAACTCTCCTTTTTTGCAGTCGGGTAAAAAGTAGCCTATAACCTTCCTCAAGCTTCAAGCTACTTCCATACCAAATTTCATCCAAATCCACCCAGTACTTTCGAACATTAGCGCGTTCAAGCAAACAAACAAACAAACAAACTAACAAACTTTTCCGCTTTATAATATTAGTATAGATGACAATTACTAATACTCTAATTTTCTATCAATAAAAGTAATCCGATCAGAAGCTCTTTTTACTTACCTACATAAAAATACTAACAAACAATTTTACTGTTAACAAGATAAAAGAAGACATAAAATGACTATTATTGTTTTCCGATGAGAATGCTTAGTAAACGAACAAAAAAAAATTGGCCAAGTGCGAGTCAGACTCGCCCATGAAGGGTTCCGTAGTAACTATAATAATATAATATAATAAGTTTATTTATTTGACAAAAAACACCTTACAAATTTCTTAAAACTAGCTTATTTACAACTACGCCAAATAACTTTGTTTTTCAGTGTTTGTATGAATTACAAAGTTATATTTGCGGTTTTAGAAACTATGCTGTATATCAAAAACTGCTGACCCAATCGCATTCAAACTAATTTTCGTTGAAAGTTTGCATTAAGGTCTACAGACATATTTTTATTTTTTTATTTTTCATACCCTTGTTATAGAAGTTAGAGGGGGGAATCACATTTTACCACTTCGGAAGCGTATATCTTTTAAACGATTAACTTTATGAAAAAGTCATTATAGAAACCTTAATGTAATTTTTAAGAACCTGTCTATAGATACCACACATGTATAGGTTTCATGAAAAAATATATTTTCAGTTTCAGTTCCATGTATGGGGAGCCCCCTTAATTATAAATATTTTTTAAATTTTCTCTTAAAATCGGAAAGCAGTTTACAGAATACATCTACCTACCAAGTTTTACATGTATAGTCCTAATAGTTTCGGAATAAAATGGCTGTGACATACGGACGGACGGACAGACAGACAGACGGACAGACATGTCGAAACTATAAGGGTTCCGTTTTTTGCCATTCGGCTACGGAACCCTAAAAAAGGGGTAAGAAATGAGAGGATTACAAAATATAATGTATATGACCTGTGTGTTTAAAACTAATTAGAATTGAAATAGCATAAACATACTTAAAAATCTTAAATTTAAGAATAATCGTGTAACTAAAATTGGTATTATACCTTGTTTCTTAATTTGTAATATTTATTTATTTACATGGGAGACCAACAGCTACTTAAATTAATCAAGACACAGTGTGAAAATTTCTCCACGTCTCCACGTATACCTACATTAGAAGTTAAGGAACACTGTGAACGACATAGTACTGTGAGCAGGAAAACGGTGCACTTAATATAAAACTAATATGTAAAAACCTAAACACAACTAAACAAAATTACATGATTACTTAAAACTAATTATTACTTAAAAAAATATAAGGCGTTCTGAAGTGCTGTTAGCAAATTAGTAGGTAACTTCATCGAAATTGATTCGTATACAACATGTAACGGAAACCCCATATCTATCCAAAAGGACTGAAGACAACATCTGTTATGGAGTCTATATGCAAAGTTTCAGCTCAAAATAAGTGACTCACAGAATTGACCCCAAATTGTTGATTTCGTATGTTTCTTTAATACCAATAATAACGAACGTGTCACATCACTATGAGGGTCATCACTTTCCACGTCACTTGCCAATAAAACGATAATTCTCTTCGTTTTTCTTAATATTTGAAAAATTCGGTCTCTGGTATCAATGTATTGAAATTTCTAATAAGTTCCACATATATACACATAGGATTAGAAAACCCTTGTTATATCGTTTATTATCATCCAAAGAAGCCGTGCACTCGGTATGTATATACCCTTTAAATTACACGTTGTATATTGTTATTTTTTTTTTTTAAAAGCTTAGCATTTTCCGACTATATTGGGATCGGCTTCCAATCTAACCAGATGCAGAACTACGAGTATTTTGAATGGAGTGTCTGCCTATCTGACCTCCAAAACCCAGTAGCTGGGTAACACGATACCCCTTAAGACCAGTGTCAAATTTGCTGGCTTCTAACTACCCGTAACGACTGTCAAACATGTTCAAATGACAGCTGGGACCAACGGTGTAACGTGCTTTCTAAGGGCACGGAAGAATTTCAACTTATAAAGGTGTGTCCAAACATCGAGCGGCAATCGAGCGTGGCTGCCGCGCTGCCCTACACTACCTAAAAAGCCGCTAACCCCAAAAAGTATTTTTCGAGTAAACGTAAAAATAAGTGGGAAATGATTTTTCTACAAAACTACGCTAGCTAGGACGTTGGTAAATTATTTTTGTGGGCATAGCTTCTATGGACAATATATGTGAGATTTTTTAAAGTAAATAAATGTATCTTTTAGTATTGTATTATATTTTAGTATTGTATATACAAGTATTGTGGTTTAGTCACTTTTTAAAAAAGGAAGTGAAAAAAAAATATTTTGTTTAACTGCTCAGCAAAATTGCTATATCTCGAAAAGTATTAATCGTAGGAAAATGATTCTTAGATCAAAAGATAGAGAATCGAAAGTAGTTTAAGTATACATTAAAAAGTGAAAAATTACCTTATGTGGCTTAACGGCCTTTTAGTTAGTGCAGGGCAGCGGCGTGCGGCCCGCCACCCTGTATTTAGACGACTGCCGCGGAAACATTAGTCGGCTTTGTCCTAACTAGAGCGCGGCAGAAACGTGTCCTAGAAATACCGCGTGTTGCTGCCGCGCTCTTGCTGCTCAATGTTTGGACACACCTTTAAAGTCACCCGTCCACAGACTGACTGCAGCAAGCGGTGCTTACCCTTGAAGATCGACCGTTGTTAGATATTATTTAGCTTCAAGTTCCTCTCTAGCCGTTATTTTCTTTTTGACCTTTTTTTTCGTAATAATTTCCTGATTCCTCTAGAAAGATTGCTACAGCAGTTAAGTGAATGACCTTAGCTTTATACATCTAATGCGTACACACACTACTAAGTGGCAAAAGCACACTCACGCGTACCGCACGTGATATCCATAAATACGGCAGTTTCGTAGTATCAAGTTGACTCTCAATATCTATTTGTCTGTTAATAAATAGAAAATAATAATAAAATAAGTATCGCCGGCTGATCGATTCCTTGAGTGACCAGAGGATTGGCTCGTTTTTTTCCTAAAGAATAACCATTTCCATATAACGTGGCAATGCTGCCAGCCTTCCGGGCACGTTTCCGGACCACAGCGATGTGGAGGAGTACTTCGACGCCTAAGTCTATTTTTGTCTTTTTTTATGTATGTAGTTAGGTTTAGTAGTGTTTTTAAAATTACTTGTACCCAAAATCGGTATCAAAATAATTACAAAATAATAAAATTATCAGTTAATGTACGAGTACGTATATGCCATTCTGAAGAGGTTCTGTTACGCTATGAAATGAAATATTTATTTTGTAAATTGGTTATAAATAACACTTTTACACGTCATTTTTTGGTGTTTTAAGTTAAGCTAGATGAGGTCGGTGTGCTAGCTAAGGCTTTCAAAATAAAGCTGTATAGTTTTTGTAAAAAAAGTATAGTAAAATCGTCGTGGTGTGACGTTGATGTTCGCAACGCTATCATTCCGCGTCAGCTGCTATTACTTTGACGTGTAACTTGGTGGGCACGAGAATTGCACTGGCGGTGATTCGTTTTATTGTGATGTGCTTTTTGATTTGTTCTATTCTGGTCTGTGATGCGGGTGTTGGCAAAAAATCTTTATTGATTCTGGTTCTGCACACGACTTCGTTCAAGTGGGAGGGGTTTTTTGCGTAAATCCCTGGGATAAAAATTAGTATGTGTGTTATTTCAGGATATTAAATATCACATCGTAGTACATCATTTTTATGTAGCATCAACAGTTTTCTCAACTCAAGCCAAATAATGAATTTTTATAGGCAAAATTTTGCTGCTTGGGTTACATTATTTCAATTTCTTTAAGGATCTCTATTGTTTTCCTAAATAAATTCTATCCTTTATTTCATTCCCATAACATAGCTTTCTATTGGTGAAAAATGGTTCAAATCGGTCTAGTCGTTTCGGAGCCTTTATAATATTAAGTATAGATATAGATTATAGGCTCACTAGCAACTTGTCCCCTACTGTTACAAATGCGAAAGCAACTTCGTCTGTGTGTTACCTACAGTTTCATGTCTAAGCTACTTAATCGATTTTGATGAAATTTGGTACAGGCATAGATTAGACCTTGGAAAAAGAAATTGGTTATTATTGCTGAAAATTATTTTTAAATAAGATGGTTTAGGTATAGAATTTATTTTATTAAAAATGTATGCAAAACTAAAATGTACAATGCCATCGGTATTCTTCACCAGACACATAACATATACATAAGTAAATAAGTCCCTTAAAGCCATGCACATCCTTCATAGAGGTTTAATTTATTACTTTAATAAGAATTCACTATAAAAAAATTTTAAACATCTGGGGGCACGGCAGTGCCCCCGCCAAGTCGAGCAAAAAGCGGCACGGCCCGGCCGTACCATACTTTTCTCGAAGAAGTTCAGGCCATTTTCGACCCCGTATAACTTCATTGTGGATGAAACTAGAAACCTGAATTTTCAGTAACCAAGCACGCATTGTATAAAAACAGTATATTTCAAATTTCATTCAATTTGAACAAGTAGTTTAAGAATTATAACGAGTCAAAGTTTATTAATTTTGTCACTCACTGACTGACTGACCGATCATCAAAAGTCTAAAGCACTTCTAGCAGACATAGAAGCTTCAAATTTAAATTACAATTAGTGTTTAGTGCTAAATTGCTCCATACTACAAATTTCTACTGTAACGTGAGAGCATTTTTACATCCACGCAGATGCGCAAGAAATGAACCCGTGAGACGCAGCGCAATAGCTATCCACTGCGCCAACCGTGTCGTCAAGCAATGATTTTATTTCTTCCTTAGTAACTAAAGGATAATTATGTCTAAAACACGCATAATATGTTAGAACCTAAGTTTGTAGTTACGACTTGCCAAAGTCGTTTGAAGCGTCCCCCGCCAACTTTCCGATGGATGTATCTAGAAATTTATAAAACTCTAATGGCTTCCGCTTGAAAAGATAGGACCTGAGCTGCCGCCCACTACAAATGATAAAGGACCTTGAGGCCTCGTTTTAGAGTCAGATTTTCAATGAGCTTAGATATTTCATCTTGAACATTTCTTTTTTCACAAGCAAATTATTGGCTTAGGTAAATAATGTGTGAACGTTTATTTCTTATAGATAAAAACATCTATTCACTGATGACAATCTTAGTATGAAGTTGCTTATCGATCGCGGAAGAGGAACAAAGACATGAATCTACATGGATGTCTAATGTTTTGACCAGTATGAAATGTATGGACTTCAGAAGAGACGAGTGAGTTTGTATCGGTGTTTCTTCTTAGGGTAGTCAGATACCAACCCACTCAATACCCACCTCATCATCTATTTAGCCTTTTTAACCGGCTTTAAAAAAGGAGGGAGTTCTCAGATCGTCTTGAACTTTTTGTCATGTATTTTATCTCATAACTCAAAGACGGCTAGACCGATTTAAAAAATTCTTTTTTCGTTTGAAAGGGCATACTTTCTATTTGGTCCCATTGTTATGAAATCAGGATCTGATGATAAAAACCTGGAGTAATCGAGGGAACTCTTCAAATATTGTAGGCACACCTATAGCGTTTTGGGTATTTCTTATAGTAACTTGTGCAGTTGCTCTCGAAAAACACCATTTGGGAAAGTGAAACTGATGATGAAGACCACAGATGGCCACCGAAACTACTCAATAATAAGTATTTCGTGGATTGCGATTCGATTACTTGAATATGGATGTTAAGCACTTTATGCTCGTCACAATGCATATGGTGATGTAGAGCTGATGGTGAAGTACCAGGAGAACTCCTCAAAAATTAACGGCTCTGTATCGGGAAAATCAATATTTGTAAAAGGTGATAAGTAGTTGACATTTTGGCTTTTGTAACTAGATAAATTACAAACTGACCCACTAAAAAGCGTGAAAAAAAACTTTTTAAAAAAATAATAAAACTGACTTCCATATCAAAACACTACAAAGGCAAAAATAACTTTAATTTTGGAAGGCGGTGTCAAAAAAAAAGAAAATACAAAACCAATAACATCGGCTACCGAAATTAAAGTTATTTTTGCCTTTGTAGTGTTTTGATATGGAAGTCGGTTTTATTTTTTGTTAAAAAGTTTTTTCACAACTGTGTTGCGATCGGCTTCCGGCTTCAGCTGAGCATTAGTGTTTTACATGGAGGAACTGCCAGATCTGACCTTCACAACCCAGTGGCTGGGCAGCATGAAACCACTTGGCAAGACCAGTATCAGATTTTCTGGCTCCTGACTACCCGTAATGACTGTCAAAGATGTACATGTATTGTTAGTCAAATAATAAATGATAAATTACCGATCTTTTGCAAATTGGCTATTAAATAACACTTTTACACGTCATTTTTTTAGGCCGGTGTTTCCTAACTGACTACCATGAGAAGAAACACCGAAACAAACTCAGGGGTCCGTCTCTTTTAAAGTCCATACAATCTACACTGCTTTAATTATGTGGGAACCTTGTAGGTTTCAGTATGAGGCGGTCTTTTGAAGAAAGATGCTCACAGATTTGAGTGGGCCTGTCCATACAGTGCAAGCATTTGTCAAATGACGTATAGCTCAACTTAGAACAAGGAGCTTAATGATTTGACGAACTATACCAAGGTAAGGACCTTTGGGTAGGCCGCAAAAAGCACTCAAACTGCCAGACAATTTATTATGTTAACTCGAATAAAATAACCTACATAGTGCACATATTCACAATCGTTTATGGAGATTATGTAGATTAGTCTGAAATGGCCTTTTGAGGAAAGACCACACAGATTTTAGTAGACACGTCCCGTCAGTGCAAGTCTTTGTCAGTCTTTTTATCCTCAACATAGTCTTGTTGAGCTCCGTAAGTTCTAAGTTGAGCTACACGATAATGCTACGGCCAGACATGAATGCGAAGATTCGTGTTCACGTTGTCACGATAAAATTTCGTGTTCGATCTATGACGAAGTTCTTGGCCACATCAAAAAAAAACTTTACTACGTGCGATAATCTAGAACGTCGCGATAATTAATTTCACCGGAAACATGTAAGAGTTGAGAGGTTGCGCTGTAATATATAGCGGCTAATAATTATTTACTGCATCTTTATAATTTGATATGAATTTCGGGGAGTGTGCGATGGAATTATACAATCCAATTTCGCCAAGCCCTTTCCATCATCGGACTACAAGACAAACGGCGATGCGTCATCGTTACGGTGGACATCCCACCCATACGCACGAAACGTTTTGGGAATACTTTCATTGTGCGTACTGCTAAGGAGTGGAATTCCCTGCCGGAGTCTGTGTTTCCTGATCGGTATAACCTGAGAGTCTTTAATTCAAGAGTGAATAGGTTACTTCTAGGCAAGCGTGCTCCATCTTCGACCACATCATCACTTACCATCAGATGAGATGGTGGTCAAACGCGAGCCAATTTAAAAAAAAAAGAATAATTATGAAAGGTCAAAAATAGGAATAACACTAAAAAAGTCTACTAAAGCGGGCGAAGTGTATGTAGCCAACCGCATGAAGTTTGTCGCGACAAAATCTTTTGATGTGCGGCAATTTACCGACAGCGGCGCGAAGGGCATTCGTATTCGCGAAGATAATTCGCGATAGGACGAATTCTTTGGCCAGACGTGCCGCGACAACGCAAATCTTCGCGTTATCGCGATAGTGTGGCCCCAGCATAACTGACAAATGCTTGCACTGTCTGGACAGGTCCGTTCAAATTTGCGTGGTTATTTCCTCAAAAGAACACCATAGACATGAACCTATATGCTTCTCATATACAAATACAAATTGTATGGACTTTAAAAGAGACTTTGACCACTGAGTTTGTTTCGGTATGTTTTCTCAGAGTAGTCAGTTAGGAAATACCAGCCTCATCTAGCCAAACGAAACATAACACGTAAAAAAATTATTTAACAAGAAATATAACCGCTTTCCATATCAAGTATCTAGTTACAAAAGCCAAAATATGAACAACTTATCAACTTTTACAAAATATTGCTTTTCCCGATGCAGAGCCGTTAACTTTTGAGGAGTTCTCCTGGTACTTCACCATCAGCTCTACATCACCATATGCATTGTGACGAGCATAAAGCGCTTAACATCCATATTCAAGTAATCGAATCGCAATCCACGAAATACTTATTATTGAATAGTTTCGGTGGCCATCTGTGGTCTTCATCATCAATTCCACTTCCCCAAATGGTGCTTTTCGAGAGCAACTGCACAAATTACTATAAGATATACCCAAAACACTGTAGGTGTGCCTATAATATTTGAAGAGTTCCCTCGATTACTCCATGATTTCATCATCAGATCCTGATTTCATAACAATGGGACCAATTACAAAGTATACCCTTTCAAATGAAAAAAGAATATTCCAAATCGGTTCAGCCGTCTTCAAGTTATGAGGTAACATACATTAAAAAAATAAGTTAAGATGAACTGAGAACCTCTTTCTTTTGAAGTCGGTTAAAAAAACATGACGTGTAAAAGTGTAATTAATAACCAATTTACAAAATAAATATTTAATTTAATTTAATTTCATTACAAATGACAGCCTAGGCTTATCGTGCTTTCCAGGCACGCAGGAGTCTCGTCCACAACATGGAACCTGGCGAACGTAGTTTAATCTTGAAGATCGATCCATTTAGCTAGCAGCTCCTCGGGAAACAGCAGCCAGTTTATTTTTAACCGACTTCAAAAAAAGGAGGTTTACAAGTCGTCTTGAACTTTTTTTTTTTTTTTATGTATGTTACCTCATAACTCGGAGACGGCTGGACCGATATGGAAAATTCTTTTTGAATTTGAAAGGGTATACTTTCTGGTTGGTCCCATTATTACGAAATCAGGATCTGATGATGGGATCCTAGAGAAATCGAGGGAACTCTTCAAATATTATAGGCACACCTATAGCGTTTTGGGTATTTCTTATAGTACCTTGAGCAGTTGCTTCCGAAAAGTACCATTTGGGGAAGTTCAACTGATGATGAAGACCACAGATGGCCACTGAAACTCCTCAATAATAAGTATTTCGTGGATTGCGATTCGACTACTTGAGTACGGATCTTAAACACTTTATGCTCGTCACAATACATATGGTGATGTAGAGCTGATGGTCAAGTACCAGGAGAACTCCTCAAAAATTAACGGCTATGCATCGGGAAAAGCAATATTTTGTAAAAGGTGATAAGTTGTTGACATTATGGCTTTTGTAACTAGATAAATTACAAACCGACCCACTAAAAAGCGTGAAAATTTTTTTTTTGCAAAAAATAGAACCAGCTCTTCATAACTGACATAGTATGAATGACAAGGAAACAGCGGCCAGTAACGTGTAACAGTATTTATAACCTATTTATATTTTTTTTTTAAAGATTACTAGCAATGTGGGTATAATTCACATTACTAAAAGTCCTGTTAACCCGTCCAACTAAGCTAAATATGCTTGTGTCTGGAGTGGGTTCACGTCAATAGTGTAATGAGTGGGGTTCGAACCTGTGGCCTTTCGATCACAAGTCCGACACCTTAACCATTAGACTATTGACATTTATAATTATAATTAAATTTATCATTAATATCAATCGTTATGGTGCTTATTTTAGCTAGAAATACAATAAAGAGATTAATGCCATAATTATTTATTTACAGATACCAACGTTCTGTTCATAGTACTTTCAATTATTTGGTTCTGTTTTAGGTTATTTTAACGTCTTTAAGCTTATATATAAAACTCTTTCATCTTTCTCGTTATTCGAACTGTAGGAGAACTTAAATGTTGACTCTGCTATTCAGTGCTTAATTAAACTGAGCAAATATAGGTATACATAATTAGAACATTTTCATAAATATACTAAACAGTCCTTAACTTGTTTTAAATTTTAATTAGATACTCCATATAAAATATCGATGCTGTATTCAGTCAGCACGGAAGTCGACCCGATTATAGTTAGTAAAGGCTAATTAGAATTTACCTTTATATTAGACCAGTGACTCGGCCTGGCTTCGCATGGTCTCATTTTGCTAATTCACACAAAACCTTTATTATTTTATACAATAACACCTTTCTCATGGATCATTCTATCGAGTGAAAATCGCATGAAAGTCTGTTCAGCAGTTTTTGAGTTTATCGTGAGCATACAGACACATAAACGCTGCGGTGGCTGGAGACTTTGTTTTGTAATAATATGTAAGGATACTATATACATTTTTGTTAAATTTGAGACTAAAATGGAGCATTATATACACTTATTATGCAGTAAGGTATAAAAACAATTTACTGAAAAATAATTTAATTTAAAATTATCTTCTAGTTATTTTTTAGTATATTTTACAATTGGCTCGCAAGTTCTTGTAACGAGCGAAACATTAAAACGCTGAGCACGGTTAATTTATATTTAATATACTAAAAATCGATAAAGTCGGGTTCAGAAGCGAACAGCTTACTCGAGTTTATAATATCGGTGTTGTTTAACGAGATTGCTAACTGGAAACTTTGTTAATTTTTAACAGAATCTCTTTCGGTTCCAAGATTATGTTAATGTTTAAAGAAAATACAGAATAATATATTCAGGTCGCGACTAACAAAGAGTGTCAGTTTGGTTGCTGAAATGTTTATAGCAAAAAACAATCCATTTTACTTCAATATCTGTGGTTCTGTTTCTTATTCCTAAATACTTTTTTTTAAGATTCGAGCCCCGTTTAGTGAAATAAAACTGAAATCCCTTGGGTGTAATAGTTACTGTATTCCCTTAGCCCTGCAACTTTGTTTGTGATATAATTGAAACGCACCTTTTGATATATAAAATGAAGGACTCTTATTTTTAAAATCTTTGAAATAATATGTCCTTTGGTGTCCATTCTTTAACCATAAAATTAGTTTTAAATAAAAATCTTATATGCTTAACACAAGCTATGTATATTCTATAAGATTATCAAAAATAGTGACTAAAAGTATTAAGTGACACAGAAATGACGACTTGCATATTACTTGTTTTTACAAAATAATTTAAAATTTATTATTGTGCTCAGTGGTTATTGTATCTATTACAAAGCTTTTTATCATCTTTGCCAATTTAACATAATTATTTTTGCTCCAAACTGAGCAATTGGTTACAGCGTTGCCACCTATAAGGTGGAAAAAAAAATTATGATGCCAAGTTTAATTATATAAATCTTATAAATTATATATATATATACAGTACATGTATAGCTAAGACATGATACATTCATAAAGTTATGCAAAACTATTAAAACAGCTTAATTTATTTATTCAAAAAGGTTCACCGACAGCTTCTGTGTATAAAATATTTTAACAATAGGTAACAAATCGGTTTAGGCTGACACAGTTGCCAATTACAGGTTAACCAGCATTCTTAGTAGAAGTGATAACTAACTTAAGTAAATATTCTTATACAATAAAAAAATAACAAAAGACAAATTATAACATAACATAAATCAAGAAAAAAAAATTTTTTTTAAAGTTGAATGAGATCAAGCATAAGCTAACAAAGGAACACTTATAGTTCAATAATATAAATCCATAGTTCCATACTAATATTATAAATGCGAAATTAACTCTGTATGTCTGTTACCTTTTCACGCATTATAAATCGCGAAACCGATTCAGATGAAATTTGGCATGGGAATATTAAGATCCCGGGTCGGAGTGGAAAGAAGTGTCAGGCTTTTACCGACTAAAATATCACTCTGTTTCTTCAATTGCCCTTACGGTCCAGGATCGCGGTATCTCGTTAGAAACGTCCACTCGACACTGGGTCCAGTGCCAGTCCATCACTACTGCTCTAAAAAGTTATTACTACACTAGAATTTAGTACATTTTTCTCTACTTGCCTCGTTTGTGCAAGGCGTAAAGCTAAATACCTATAGGCCCGTAAAAGCCACAATCCGTACTCACTTATCTATAACAGATGATAAGAGAACAGCTAAAATTTCCAAGTCCCTCGTTATCTGGGCCAAGTTTCACACAATTTTATCTTGTTCATTTCGTTTGTAGACTGTGACGGGAGTTCGGTAATGTTTTTTTTAGGGAATTTAACGGTATTTTGGATGAGGAATTTTGAAATCAGCTAGTGAAGATCATGTTTGACTATTCTCTAACATGTCGCGGCCGGCTTACAGTCTATCAGCTTAACCGCTTTTCGCTACAAATTCCCACCCATACGTACAAAACGGTTTGGGAATACCTTCATTGTGCGTAAGGCTAAGGAGTGGAAATCCCTGCCGGAGTCTGTGTTTCCCGATAGCTACAACCTAGGAGTCTTTAAGTCAAGAGTGAATAGGTTACTTTTAGGTAAGCGTGCTCCATCTTCGACCACATCATCACTTACCATCAGTGGTGAGATGGTGGTCAAACGCGAACCTATTTTCAATAAATAAAAAAAACACCACTGTATTTCTGTTTTATTCATCTGTTCATTCGTTTTCTGTATTCCTGTTTTGTGTATTCTGTGTTTTCTGTGTGTTGTGTACTTAAACTATGCCAAATTTAATACTCCTCTGTTTGCGTAATGTTGGTTAAAGTAGTACAAGGTTTTTGCTTCATGAATTAGTCAAAAATATTCCTTGCTTCAGATCTAGACACGCCGGAGCGTGTCAAGCCAAGTACTGGCGCGCAGCTCACCGTGTGTAATATTACACGAACCATTTAGAGCCACTTTTGAGCCCATCATAAGTCAAAAACAATTTCACCTAAACTTGTCAAATTTGGCTCGTATATTGAGACTGGCGAGATACATATGTGTTCCAAATTTTATATACATATCTCAAACGGTTATTTAGATATTATCTTTCTTACCTAGTATTTGATAGTTAAATAACTAGTCAAAAGTATATTTTTTCCACATTAAAAACATCATATATGCGCAAATGAATATTAAAATATTTTGAAGTCTTAATGTATTCAGTTTGTAGTGTTTTTTTTTTTACTTTAATGTAATAAAACATTACGAACTAGAAACATATTATTTTAGTTTATAATATCTTAAATTACCATTCTATTGTAAATATGGCGAGCAAACAGATTTGAAGAATAGCAAGTCTGGATTAAATGTTATTTAATTCTGGTTTTCTGTGATAAAATATTCAACTAAGACTTGGAATATTTAAGTACTAAACCAAGTTCATTGCCACTGCTAATCGAGACGAAACTATGAATTTATTACATGAAACTACGAGTATAAATCCAAAACTATATCAACTTTTATGGGTTGCATATGTTAAAATGAAAAAATTTAACCGTCGTGCATAAACTCGTGTGCCTGTATGTTTAGTTTGGTCACAGCCGATTTGCTCCAAATCCAACATTTACTGAACCAATTAAGAACACATATAGGTACCATGTTCAGACATCCACTTAGAATTCTATATAAAAGGAAAATGAACTACATTACAATGGCAAGCCTAAAATAAAATAAAAACATGTATCGTTTTTAATGAATGAATATTCAAACACTGAAGACTCTTAAATTCGTTTTGAGTTGCATAGGATGTTATTATATTTTTTTATATGGTTCATACTTTCCTGTCATACTGTAATAGTGTGAAAATCAGTTAAGTTTTGAAAAGAGTAATTCTGTAGTTTCTATAGAGAGTCCATAGAGGAAAAGACTAATTCGAATCACGGTTATGACGTTTTATAAGAACTTAGAATCATAATTGTTTTGATTTTTTAAATTATATGTAATTTCACAGAGAAATAAGGCATATTACAAAAAACATGTCAAAACGTATAATTCAGCATGTTAAAAATGTAGATTTCAACTCGCAATCAGTCGTTTAATTAATACCAAAAACATAGGAATATAGGTAACTTTTCTATTAATTTTCCTCACTTTATGCCAGTTTACCAGAGATATTTTGCGTTTTGATGATGCTTGTTCAAACTTGTTCACAAATATAAACTTTTCTGAACCTTTTCGGAAAAATCAATTTAGATTCTTTGATATGTCGCGGCAAATAAAACAAGCCGTGTACAGCTTTATTGGACAAATAAGTTAGTGGAATTAGATTACAGACGGGGTTGTGTTGGAGACAAACTTTGAAGAATTTTGGTGGCACTGGCTAGACTTTGTGACCGAAGAACATTGACCCTTGTGGTACCCGAGCGAGTGTCTTATAATTAATTAGAAATACAATGTTTGTTTATAGTACCTATCGTGTTTAAAATAATAACAACTGTGTGGTCGATCTTAAGGTTAAGCGACGCTTGCCAAGGTTGAGATTCTGAAGTTCAGAAGTTAGAAGTAAAAGTTGAGAAGGAGCAAAGTGGGTTTATAATCAGTAACCAATGAATCTCGGTGTGATTAAACCTTATTATAAAAATCGAATTACTCAGTAAAGAGTTATGCGTAATTAAATATAAAAACATACACGTTGATCAGAGAACCTTTTTTCTTTTTTTTTATTACGAATGAGCCCGCTCTTGACCTCGATCACACCTGATGGTAAGTGTAACATGAGGTCTACGATCGAACGAGCGAGCCCAAAAAATGCCTATTCACTCTTGCTTTAAAGGCTGACGGGTCATATGTGGCAGGGAACACAGAAGCCGGCAGAGAGTTCCACACCTTGGCTGTGCGCACAATGAATGTTGAAGAAAAGCGCTTCGTATGACAAGACGGTATATCGACAAGTGTGGATGGTATCCTGCGGTACGTCTGGTAGACTGGTAGTAAAAGGGCGATGAAGGGATTAGGTCGTGGAGCTCCTACGCACACTCTCCGAAGTACGATCTGTAGAAGATAGACAGGCAATTCTATTTTTTTTTTAAATCTATACTAATATAATTAACCGGAAAGTTTATTTATTTATTTGTTTCTTTGAACACGCTAATCTTTGAAAATACTGGCTTAAGGAATATAGGCTATTTTTGAACCGACTACAAAAGTAGGAGGTTATATTTTACCTTGTTAAAGTCCACAGGAGCGAAGTCCCACGCGGCTGCTAGCCCAATAAAAATTAGCCAAGAGCGAGTCAGACTCGCCCATGAAGGGTTCCGTAGTAAGTACTTTATGAAAATTTTTCACTCCATTAAAAGGAGGGTGGGGACACATTTTACCACTTTGGAAGCGTATATCTTTTAAATGATTATTTTTATGAAAAAGTGGTTTTAGAAGCCTCAATGTCATTTTTAAGAACCTGTATATAGATACCACACACGTATAGGTTTAATGAAAAAAAATATTTTCGGTTTCAGTTCCCTTAATTTTTAATTTTTTTTATTAAAATTTGAAAGTGGTTTACAGAATACATCTACCTACCAAGTTTCACATGTATAGTCTTAAAAGTTTCGGAATAAAATGGCTGTGACATACGGATGGACGGACAGACAGACATGACGAAACTATAAGGGTTCCGTTTTTTGCCATTAGGCTACGGAACCCTAAAAACCCACTTTCTTTTCCTAATACCAAAATATCACACTTACATCCGTATTAATAACGAAATAAATCCTAAAATGTAGGTACATCTCACGATCATTATATTTCCCTATCAAAACTAAACGGGCCGAAATGTTTCGGAAGAGAATTTCAATCACTGCCGAAATATTATTTCAGTTTCCTTAATTGGATCGGAAAACGACAAAAGTCCTTAGCCGAGACTGTTCTAGAAGAAACTGAAATTATTAAAGTAAGGGGGCTTAACACAATTGTTGGTGAATGGGCAAGAATAATTAAATCTGTGGAGCCTATCGAGATCGACAACTTGGAATATAAGATTTTTAAGACGGCTTTTCTCTTATTAATTTTATTCGTGATAAAAAAAGAGAAAATCTAAGTGAAAATGGATCAAATCTTTTCCAGTTTGGTGCGTTATCATCCTAAATCTTTAAAATCTGTATTTCCTGATAGCTACAACCTGGAGGTCCTCAATTCAAGAGTGAATAGGTTACTTCTAGGTAGGCGTGCTTCATCTTCGACCACATCATCGCTTACCCGTGTGCTGTTATGCAGCCAAGAGCGAGAAATGTTGGTGGAGAGGTTATGGGAACATTATAAAAAGATACTGTGGCACCGGAACGCGAGGGTAACTGAAAGAAGACGGTGAGTTTTTGATGACTTACGAAGTAGAAATTTCAAGTGTTGAGAAACGTATAAAATAAAATATTTTAACAAAAAATTATACCGACTCCCAAAAAACACTGCAAAGTGAAAAATAACTTTAATTTCGGGAGTCGGTGCCAAAAACGAAAATACAAAACTAAAAACACCGACTACCGAAACGGTTTTTTGGGAGTCGGTTTATTTTTTGGTAAAAAGTTTTTATTTCACTCTTTTTAGTTTCTTTTTAATTTACCTAGTTACAAAAGCCTAAATCTCAACTACTTATCTGGGGGCACGGCAGTGCCCCCGCCAAGTCAAGCAATAAGCGGCACGGCCGTACCATACTTTTCTCGAAGCAATTGAGGCCATTTTCGACCCCGTATAACTTCGTTGTGTATAAAACTAGAAGCTTGAATTTTCAGTAACCAAGCAGGCATTGCATAAACACGGTATATTTCAAATTCAATTCAATTTAAACCAGTAGTTTAAGATTTATAACGATTAAAAGTTTCTTTATTTTGTCACTCACTGACTGACCGATCATCAAAAGTCTAAGGCACTTCTAGCAGACACAGAAGTTTCAAATTTAGAATACAATTAGTGTTTAGTATACGAATCAAGGAAAAACTAAAATATTTTCCAATTTCGGTCCAGTTTTCTAGATACATCAACTACATAAATAACTTTGTAATCCCATATATTTATATGGGATTACAAAGTTACATTTACAGTTAATTAATCAGTGAACCTGTATATAATTATGTATAATATAATGGAATAATAGGTGTAGATAGTTATCTAGAATATATAATTATGTTCAAAGTTAACTTGTAAAATGGTCAACGGAATAAAAAAGCCAGAGAGAGGGCTTTAAGAAAATCCGTTGTTGGTATACAAGAAGTAGAAGGTACCAGAAAGGAAAAAGTAGGACTATCTCCAAAAAGAAATGAGATCCCATAAAAAATAATACATGTCAAAAAAAAAACAAGTCTCGCAACTCAGTTCTTCTACCGTAAAAAGTTGTGAGATCCATGTAATACCAAGTCGGTTATTCAATTATTCAGTCCCTACTTAAGGGATCTTCTGTCTTAAGTTGTTACGTAATTATCTAACCTAACAACATCTTATAGTGACCATATCAATATTAAAAATCTTTAACGTTTTAAATAAATAGATTGACTCGGCCATCGCATGAGAACACAATATATCTTACAAGTAATACATACATATATAAATTAGATTATTTTTGCGATTGGATTTTGGATAATCATTTACAAAATATTGTTTTTCCCAATGTTGGGCCGTTAATTGTTGAGGAATTTTCCTGGTACTTCACCATCAGCTTCACTTCACCATGTGCATTGTGACGAGCATATTGTGCTTAATAACCACATTCAAGTAATCGAAGCGGAACACATGAAATACTTCTTATTCCTACTTATACATATATTGAGTAGTTCCAGTGGCCATCTGTGGTCTTCATCATCAGATCAACTTCACAAATGGTGCTTTTCAAATGCAACTACGCAAGTTACTATAAAAAATACTCAAATCAGTATAGGTGTGCCTATAATAATTGAAGATTTCCCTCGATTTCTCCAAGATCCCAACATCAGATCCTCACTTGGTGACAATGGATCCAACTTCGAAGTATTATACCCTTTCAAACAAAAAAATAATTTTCCAAATCGGTTTTGCCGCCTTCGACTAATCGGTGAACATACATTAAAAAAAAATTACGCATCGACTTGATGACCTCGTCGGTTGAAAACCGGCCGAGTGCAACCGAACTCGAGCAGCTAGGGTTCTGTGCAAACGTATTTAACTTAGGTACATATATAAGTACAATTGTACCAAATTAAATAGATTTACAGTTTTAAAATGCTTCCTTTACATGTGCTGTAAGACATTCCTTTTTGCCAAATTTCATGATTCCAGGTTAACGAGGTTACCCTATAGGGTTTGATTCCCTCATGACATCGTTAAATATGTGATATAAACAGTCATGTCTTTTGATCGCGTTGACCTACAGTTTTGATTTTTTTACAGCTACCTAGAAACTGTAAACCTGAGTAGATATCTGACAAAAAAATCAGTGCGATATCTTAATGCAGACAGACAACGAAGTGATCTTATTAGGTTCCCGTGTTACTATTTGAAAATCTCCATCGTATTTCCGTCCATACAAAATGTCGCCACCCTGAAAGAACGAGCACCTGAAAGAGTATTTTCCTTCGTTTATACTTACACCATAGAAAGTGCCAACAAAATACCACTATTACACTAAGAAATTACATGTACACACAATCAATCACCGACGAAGCTGAACTTTCTTTACCATACCATGATCGATCTACTCAAGTAAATTGCAAAATTTGATTCCGCTTCGGAAACTACTTAGGAAAGTATGAAGGAATTAGGATGAGATTAGGATAAAGTTTCTGTTTGGTTTCATTACCAGTTGTTCGTAAGAGAGCGTCTTTTATACGTCATCTCTATACGCCCAATCTGCTTGGGCTTTTCTTAACCATTTTGGGGTTGCATTCCCCGGGCCTGGTCCTTACCGGACGGTGAGCTACCCATGCTCGCCGTCCGGTACCTAAGGACCAGGCCCGGGTCGGTCTCAAAGAGCAGTCAGCAGCATTGAGGACGCCCGATAGGGCAATTGAATATAAATTACCTATTATTGCCTTACGGGGTTGCGGGAATGTTATAACGAGATACCGCAGCCCCGGAACGCAAAGGCAACTGAAGGAGCAGGGTGGGTTTTTAGTCAGTAGAAGTCTGACACTCCCTTCCGCTCTACCCACAGCGGGAGAAGTCTTTTGATGATTTTCCCTCCCAAAAAAAATTGGGGTCAGTTTCCAGACGAACTGGGTGCAACTGAGTTCTAGTATTTTACATGGAGCAATGAACCCTGTAACTGGGTAATACGGTACATCTTCAAAAAAAAAAGATTACAAGCCATGTGGGTAGAATTCACATTACTAGCAATCTTGTTAACCCCTCCAACTAAGCTAAATATGCTTGTGTCTGGAGTGGGTTCACGGCAATAGTGTAATGGGTGGGGTTCAAACCCGTGACCTCTCGATCACAAGTCCAAAACCTTAGTCATTTTGGCAAACTGTTCTTTTTTTGGGTTCTGACTACCCGTTACTGTTATCAAAGATGTAAAAGTGACTTTCAGCAACAACGGTTGCCAATGTGTTGTTGACATGAGGAATTTTGACAAGACGATTACGCATACATGGATTGAGACCGCGAGCGTTTCTTAACGTTAAAGACTGATCCGTTTTGCTGGTATTGACTTTCTTTTTTTAAAATTTCCGGAGAATGAACGCCACACGTTTTGATTAAGCACACCACATGGATGCGATACTGCTGGCGGAACCCGTACCATGGTTTATTGAACTGAAATTTATTGTTCAGGGTAATTAAGAAACCCCAGACTGTAAGTGTACATTATTATTTAATTTAAACAGTGTAAAAGACGGAACTAATGAAACAACCATCACGTCGACGATAGCAACTTTATTTTTCTCCTGCACTTGGAGATTTTATATGTACTAAACATATAAATCATCACATATCTACATAATTAGGTATGTATAATAATACATCCATATTATATTATTCCATCATCGGACTACAAGACAAACGGCGATGCGCCATCTTTACATGGTGGACATCCCACCCATACACAAAACTTTTTGGGAATACTTTCATCGTGTGTACGGCTAAAGAGTGGAATCCCCTGCCGGAGTCTGTGTTTCCTGATAGCTATTACCCGGGAGTCTTTACGTCAAGAGTGAATAGGTTACTTCTAGGCAAGCGTGCTTCATCTTCGACTACATCATCGCTTAACATCAGGTGAGATTATGGTCAAACGCAAGCCTATTATCAATAAAATATAATTATGTATACATATATGTATACTATATATGAATCAATAAAAAATATACTGGTAACGAGGTTAGGCAGATCAGCTAATCAGATCAGTAATTTATATATTTTAATATACGTATTTTGTATTGGTAATGGAGCGATTAAAAAAAAAACATGAAAATAAAGGTATAATTATTATAACAAGTTTAGGTCTCATACTGCCGTAAACTAAAGTTGCAAGAAGCTATCGAACTTCATGATGCCAACGTGACGGTGAGAATGGGATCGTAACTGGGACTAAAACCTCCTTTCTAAGAATTGTAATGAGCCCTTATCGACTCTAGAACATCATATGCGGATTGCGGTGAAATTGAAATTATTCTACATGACAATTTCCTTCCGTTACATAAATAAAAATGCAGATGTTTAATATTATTTAGGGTTCCGTAGTCGACCAGAAACCCTTATAGTTTCACCATCTCCGTCTGTCTGTTCGTTCATCTGTCAGCAGCTTAGTTCAGAAAATATTGGAACTAGAACGCTAAAATTAGGCATCGATATACATATTAATTATGCCGACAGTGGTAAAAAAAAATACCTTACACGTAAAGAGGGGATGATTCTTTTTTATTTCGGTGTGGGGTATCGTTGGATAGGTCGTGTAAAATATTAAGCTTTAAAGTGCTAATTTTCGTTAGAGTCAAGTGTCCCCCCTCCAACTATGTAGTTGTAGATAGGAATTCAAACGCCACGGTAATAGCACCTACATACAACGAAGTTAAAACGCACTTGGCGTTTTAGTAAACTGCGGAACCCTACACTGCGCGTGGCCCGTTTTTTGTCCCAATTGACAAGGATGCCTTCATTGTGCAAATTGTTTACGTCTCCAGAAACGTGGCGTGGTAACAAAATGGGAAATTATGGTTCTGAACCAATAACATTTAGATGACGCTTATAGTATTTAGATATTCATGTAAATGACTTTATGTGTTACTCACTAGCTGCTTTCTCTGGCTCCGCTTGCATGAAATTTGTATCAGAAAAATAACGTAGCCTATGTTTTTTTCCAAAGTCATCTCTATGTAAAATTTAATCAAAATCGTTAACTGGTTTAGTCGTGAAGGCATAATAAATAGACGAAACTACTTTCACATTTATTATAGGTATTATAAGTAGAGAGCAGTAGGGATAAAAGCTCCTCGTGTCTTTACCATATACATATATTTATTAGCGATAAGACCGCACATTATATCACCCTTTTTAGGGTTCCGTAGTCAACAAGGAACCCTTATAGTTTCGTCATGTCCGTCTGTCTGTCCGTCTGTCCGCGGTTTAGCTCAAAAACTTTTGGTACTAGAAAGTTGTACTTTGGCATGAGTATACACGTTAATGACGCCGAAAAAGTCGTAAAATAAAATTTTGAAAAAAACAATTATTTAGGGTACCTCCCATACATGTAAAGTGGGATGATAATAATTTTTTTTCGTTCTTCCCATATTGTGGGATATCGTTGGATAGGTCTTCCAAAAATATTAGGGGTTTGGTAAGACCGTGTTTTGATTAGGTAAACCGTTCGTGACTTATCAAGCTTTAAAGTACCAATTTTCGTTAGAGTCAAGTGTCCCCCCCCACTATCAACTAAACAGTTATAGTTAGAAATTCAAATGTCACGGCAGTAGTACCTGTATATAACGAAATTTAAAGGAAAACTATCACACATAAGTGGGCTTTACAAGTTTACGAGTAATAGTCGACCAATTGTATTTGACTCGAAAATTTCGAACAACTCTACAGAAATGTCGATAGATGGCGCTAAGCGCCAGTTGTATCATGCTAGCTTCTTGTGACGATTGAGTAGTGTAGCTCTGTGTCCGTATTTAAATTCAAAACACCTGCTATGACAAGTTTTATACAAATCTCTAAAAAAAAATTGAAACTTTTCGTGCAAAATTTTCGGATCCGGTGAGGATTTGTATAGGAAGTCAAATTAGTTAGGTAGTCATGTTTGGCTTTTAGTTAGAGCATGGTACGAAACGATCAGTCAGCGAATACAACACGCACTTGGCTGTTATAAAAACTACGGAACCCTACACTGCGCGTGGCCCGACACGCACTTGACCGTTTTTTTAGTTGTAAAGTCTTTATTGTTTTACTGTTATAGTGTACAATAAAGAATCTATCTATCTATCTACAAACTAATGAAAAACATCTTCAATGCTGTTGGCCGGTAAGGTGCCAAAGAGACTGTGGTGGCATTGTACGGCAATGATAGTTATTTATTCATTGGCCAAAGTAATAGCCAGCTTTTGGATGACGGGAACTGTCAACAAGCATTTTAGAAATTTCTTTGTAATGGCTTTGAGCACAAAGCACCAGGTCCGAGAGATTCGACTCAAAATAGCTGGCAGTTACCACTGAGATTACTATTAGCCTACAAATAATTAAACATTTTTCCATGTTCAGGTAAAGAAGCAGTATTCAATAAATTAAAGCGTAGTTGTTCAGCACTGAAGTTAGCTTGAACCTTGTTACGTCGCTCGTTCAACGACGAAAGTAAATTAAAGAAAGTTTTAAAAGCTGTCCTTTCTTATTATTTCAATTACATCGTGAGAAAATCATCAAACGACTCCTCCTAATGTCGGTGGAGCGGAAGGGAGTATCAGACTGCTACTAACAAAAACTTATCCTGTTCCTTCAGCTACCCTTGTATTCCGGGGCCGCGGTATCTCGTTAGAACATTCCCACAACCCCGGCAGGCAATGGCCCTATGGATCCCCGTAACTAGTGTTGACGACATCGTCTATAACCTAGATTGTTGAGGTTTCACATAGACACCAAAACAGCTTTGATCAAAACTTTGAGTCAGTTATGTTTAGTGGCAGCGAATGATGCAGAAGAAACCAATTTATTTGATACAAATTATATTAATGAATTAGAATTTAAAACTTACAGCAAATTATTACTAAGAAGTGTTTATGAGTCAGCGATTGACTCCATTCTGTTCAATTCTTTTCCCACCTATCGCGCGGCGCGGGCGATGTGGTTTTCACTTGAACACTTGAAGTGCAGCGTCAGCACTTGGTACTTTGCATTGTTATTTTTTTTAATTTTTAATTTTTTATTTTACAGAAAGCTTACAGACTAATAACAAAGATAAAATACATTCGTGCATAGGAAAATTTGCTAATTACAAGCTTCCTAGATATCTATCACATTTCTATCGTGGGAATTTGGGTTGGTGCTTGCTATAACGATTTGCCTTGGCTCTGCTTGCGTAACAAGTCTGAAAGTATTATGCTGTGATTATGACATATTATTTGGAACAGCTGTTAAAAATAATCACAACCGCAAGGATCAATGTTAAAGATTTCATCTTTACAAACCGTGATTCCCCCTTGCCTGAGAAAGCTCGTTAAGAGGAGGCTCCCTATATTGTATGTGACTTTGCATTAATATTCTGAAACAATCACGCATATAATCAAAATGGAACTTTAGTATATGATTTATTGAATCTTTTTCTTTACATGTCTAAACCAGTTACTTAATTGGAATATTTTCGCTCGATTCATTTTTTAATCGAAAATCATGTCTTTTTTTAAAGACTATTCAACATTTAATCAAGACTACTCGGGTTTTATGTCTAAAATTAGTATTGACAGAAAGAAAATATAGTTTATTATCCAAATACCTATATTTCCTAATATTATCCTAATATTTTTTCTCTAGATCAATTATTACTTTAGTTATAAACGAAATAAGAATTGAGACTTACGACATTTAGTTTCGGACCCGAAAATGGTAAAAGAGCGCACGCGTTTTGGGCTACAGTTCCTTGGAACTTAGACAGAATATATTCACATTTTTTTATGTATAACGGTAACATTCTAGCGTCGCCACTGAATATTGGTATGATGTTAACTATTTCCTATGGGACACGGGTTACGTTTTCCATTGTAAAAAGTTGTCAAAAGCAAAGAGAGAGAAAAGAAAAAAAAATCACACCAATGTGCTGCTAAAATAACACTATTCTAAAATATATTTAATATTATAGTAATGTAACGTATATTTAATATATAATTATAGCTAATATTCGTGGATTGGGGTTCCTTAACTCACGCGAAATTCAACTTTATTACTGCGGTGTTAGCGTTTAGTACACAACAGCAGTTTCGAACTCGAACATAGTGAAAGAGCCCACGCGATATTCAACTTTATTACTGACGCGTTAGCGTTTAGCATACAATGGCCTAACCGTGGTGCATGGGGGCGGAGCTTGTGTGAAAAATATTTTAGAATGCTTGGCCTTAAGACTGTTGGTCCCGGCTGTCATGCACATACATTTGACAGTCGTTATGCATTGTCAGAAGCCATAAAATGTAACGCCAGTCTTGACAGGAGTATCGTGTTACCCATTTATTGGGGTCGCGGAGGTCAAAGAGGCAGTCCCTCTATCTGTATCTAGGTACACTGAGGTATATTAGTAAGAAGAAACATTAGATTTTTTGTTTGGTTTTTGTTTGCAGTGAATAAACTCGGAAAACCTTGAACACAAGATTGTTTTTTGTAAATTTTCATTAATATCTACAGCATATAATTATATATTTTTCAGTCTCTTATTTTAATAGTTATCTTATTTTTAGTATTGAAGTGACTATCTTTAAAAAGATTGACTTTGGGAAAAATGGTTGTATAGACACCGCGCACTAAAGTTTTTTTTACTTTCAATGACATGTAGAGGGCACAGGCACACCCCTTTAATTTTATCTTCGTTGTATAAAAATCGTAAAGTGGTTCACAGTTTACATCTATTTACTATCAGAGTTTCAACTCTGTACTTATAATAGTGTCAGATTAGTCATACTAGGCACTCTAAAATATTTTTCACGCAAGCTCCGCTCCCATGCACCCCGGTTAGGCCGTTGTATGCTAAACGCTAACACAGCAGTAATAAAGTTAAATATCGCGAGCGCTCTTTCACCATGTTCGGGTTCGAAACTGCCGTTGTGTGCTAAACGCTAACGCAGCAGTAATAAAGTTGAATATCGCGTGCGCTCTTTTACCATGTTCGGGTTCGAAACTAAATGTCGTAAGTCTCAATTCTTATTTCGTTTATAACTATAGTAATAATTGATATAGAGAAAAAATATCCTATATTTGGATAATAAACTATATTTTCTTACTGTCAATACTAATTTTAGACATAAAAGCTGAGTAATCTTGATTAAATTTTGAATAATTAATCTTTAAAAAGACATGATTTTTGATTAAAAAATGAATCAAGCGAAAATGTTTCAATTACGTAACTGGTCTAGACATGTTAAGAAACAGATCCAATAAATCATATGGTTTAAATCATAATCAATCATAGTAATCATATGATAAAATGGAACTTCAGTATATACTAAAGTTCCATTTTCATTGTATGCGTGATTGTTTCAGAATATTAATGCAAAGTTACATACAATTTAGGGAGCCTCCTCTTAAGGTGCCTGTGACATACGGGCAGACAGATACAAATAGACATGACGGAATACTAAAAATGTAATTAACACGAAACTATTTCAATCTATTTATCAATGTAATGTCCTAACAATTTAATACAAGCACTAAAATGCAATCAAGCAGAACATACGTAGGTATCACATTCACAACGTACTAAAAGGCTCCTTCATTCGGCGCATCTTACAGAAATTACTATTTAGTCTCAGCGCGCAAAGTTCTTGTCTACAAAATGTGTGGCAGCTTTTATGTTCCCTCCAAATGTTGGTCCAACATGAACACATGCAAGCCAATATTGACTGTAAAGAGATTTCATGTTGGCTTATTGGCTCGCCAATAGGCCAAGATCGCGTCGCTGTACCTAACCATTTCTAATTCTGAACGCGACAATTAGAAAAACGTCAAAACATTGAAGCTTGAAAAGTGATTCTTCTGTTTAGGACCCTTAACGAAAGTAAGTGTGATATGGGTTTAGTTTCCTTTTGTTGATGGAGCAAACTCTAGGCAGACTCTCTTCCACAACAAACCTCAGTCAAGAGATGGTTGCTGGGGTTGCGAGGAAATTCTAACGAGACTGCGACGCTGAGCAATGCAAACTATGAAGAAACTGGGTGCGTTTTTAGTAAGTAGTCATTTGACACTCCCTTCCGCTCCACCCTCGATGATATCCGCTTCATTAAGTTACGTCATTCCGTTTACGTTAACTGACAGATGACGTAAGTGACAGCTGACTGACAGATGACAATAGTGACAGCTATTTGACTGTTTGTGAATAATTATGATACAATAGTGACATAAATAATAATAATTGTACAATGAGGCAAAGCGCTAACTAAACTCACAAGACTATGCTACGACTTTTTTCTGTTACGTTTAAACCAATTTAGAAATGAAATCGATTAAAATAAATAAATGATTGCCAAAAACATTGGCCATTGGTACATTGGAGCCAACATTGGGCGAACTGCCAGAGACAGCATCAACGATAAGCATGGAAGCCTGCTGCGAACATTCTCTTTCATTCGTCGCCCCCAAAGTGGCATATTCATTAAAACCACGTGGATGGTAATTAAAATACTGAAGTACCGAAGTATTGTGGGGCTTATTTCCCCAGAGGTGGGGGAGAATTAATCGAGTGTGAAAAATCGAGCTTAGTAGCTAGGGAAGGGTATTTACGTTATGATAGAAAGTGCCTTTTGTTCGATAAATTTTTAAGGGTTCCGTAGTAAAACAAGAAACTCACTGTATATATTGAACCGTTTTTTTTTTCACTATTGCTAACGTAATATGTTAACTTTTCAGAAAAGTGGGGACAGGTGATCTACATTACAGGTGTTATTACCTACCTCTGGCATAGGTACTCGATCTTCAACCAGAAATGTAATAATTTTTTTATTTGTGAAAAACTGCCCGTTATTTTCTGAGTTGCACCGTGACAAAAAAGAAAACATTAATTATGCGTACAGTCTTAAAATTTAAAAATATTTTTAGTTTAAATATCTCCCATACATGTACTTAAATGGTAACAAAAACCATTCTTGGATTTAGGGTTCCATTTACGAAATATTAACATAGAGAGACCCACAGTGTTCCTTTAGTTGCCCTTACCACCTTGTGAGGCCACGGTACCTCGTTAGAACGACCCCGAAACCCTGACAACTGTGTGTGGTATTTTAGACGCACATGGCAGGTTTTTATATTAATTTGCTCGAACCTATTCATTGTCGACACCGAGTCAAATATCGGTGTTTTAAATCACCACTTTAGACCCTAATTAAAATAATTGCTGGATAATGATATAATGAAAACAGAAACACATTACCCTCCGCAGTCGAGAAAAAAATAGGTTACTTAACTTGCTTTTCAACCGACTTTAAAAAAGGAGGAGTGACTCAATTGAACTTTTGCTTCTACGTTTGTTCAGCAATATTGCTGCCAATTACGAAACGATTTTCATCTCTATTTTGGTTTAACAAAGAATTTTTCTATGGGCTATAATAAAATAAAACCGATGTCCCAAAAAAAACCCGACCATCGACGATTTTTTGGTTATTCGTTCCAGTGCAAAAAAGCAGTGGTGGCCCTGTGGTTATCGGCGTGACTTACGAGTGGATGGGTAGTGGTTTGAGACCCAGGCAGCCACATAACTTATGTTGGTAATTTTGACCAACCGCTATCAAAACCCGGTTTCCTGGTTTCTACGATCTCATCGTGAGGAAACCGGTATATTCTAGCATTGTCCTAGCAAGGCTTGCACTGACAAGACGGGTCTACTCAAATCTGTGTGGTTCTTTCCTCAAAAGGCCATTTCAGACTAATCTACATAATCCTCATAAACGATTGTAAATATGTGAACTATGTAGGTTATTTAATTCAAGTTAAACATGATTGTTTGGCAATTTGAGTGCTTTTTGCGGCCTACCGAAACGTCCTTACCTTGGTATTGTTCGTCAAATCGTTAAGCTCCTTGTTCTAAGTTGAGCTATACGTCATTTGACAAATGCTTGCACTGTATGGACAGGCCCACTCAAATCTGTGAGCATCTTTCTTCAAAAGATCGCCTCAGACTGAAACCTACAAGGTTCCCATATAATTATACCAGTATAGATTGTATGGACTTTAAAAGAGACTTTAAAGGAAACACCGGCCTCGTCTAGTTAATATTTACGAAAAAAATTACGTGTAAACGTTTTATTTAATAACCAATTTGCAAAATAAAGATCATTTATCATTTATCGAAAAACTAAAGATATGAAAAGCTACTGTTACCGTACTGGTAGCGTACTGTTTCCGTGTGATGGAATACTACCTCTTTCATAGATCGGTCGCATGTGCCCAAGCAGTAGAAACATATAGGCTGCGTATGAATACAAAATCGTTCTGCTAGAATGACGCCATAAGACAACTGCAGACGCTGCTAAAATCTATAAACTAAAACTTAAAATAACTTCTACAAAGCTTCATACGTTATTCGACAACTATCACAAATGATTGGTTTCCATTTTGTGTCAGACTTTTTTATCACAACAGGCTCGATGAACGAAAAATAGCCCTGCCTTATGAAAACAACGCAACGAACAACCATTCGCTCACCGATCGAAGCTCACGCAATAACATACAGCGTCACACCGAAAACGAGCATTCACAAATTGCGCTATATCGAATCAGCGACGAACTAGTTTTCAATCGGGAGGGACGGCATTTTCGATATCGAGTTTCTCTACTCGGAATTCATCGTGGTTTCTCAGCGTAGTTTTTAGATCTTGTGTCGTTTTTATATCATAGATGGGCACTGTTTAATGCCTAATCCGGATTTAAGTCACAACTGTACGCAATAGATACTTAATGGTCATAGCTCAGTCCTTCATTTTGGGTTGCAAAAGAATAGCAACGCAACACGTTGCAACACCCTAGCCAGTTACTTTTGACGTTTTAAAAAAGCCTAAAAGCTAAGGTGTCGGAATTGTGATCGAGACGTCACGGGTGCGAATTCCACCCATTACATACTATTTTGTGCACCTACTTCAGAGGCAAGCATATGTAGCTTAGTTGTAGTGGATTTAATATGAATTCTACCCACATTGCTTCTCTTTTTATAAAAAATTGGTCAAGTGCAAGTTAGACTCGCCCATGAAGGGTTCCGTAGTAACTACGCCAAATAACTTTGTTTTTCATAGTGTTTGTATGAATTACAGAGTTGTATTTGCAATTTAGATTTTTTTTCTTCTTAATTTTTCACTCTATTATTATAGAAGTTAGAGGGACACACATACACATTTTACCACTTTGGAAGCGTATATCTTTTAAACAACTAACTTTATGAAAAATGGTTTTAGAAATCTCAATGTAATTTTTAACGATCTGTCTATACAACGTGTAACGGAAACCCCATATCTATCCAAAAGTACTGAAGACAACATCTGGTATGGAGTTTCTATGCAAAGTTTCAGCTCAAAATAAGTGACTCACAGAATTGACCCCAAATTATGGGTCATATGTTTCTTGAATAGCAGTAATAACAAACGTGTCTCAGCACTATGAGGGTCATCACTTTCCACGTTACTTGCCAATAAAACGATAATTCTCTTCGTTCTTCTTAATTTGAAAAATTCGGCCTCTGGTATTAATGTATTGAAATTTCTAATATGCCCCACATATGTAGACATAAGATTAGAAAACCCTTGCCAAATCGTTTGTTATCATCCAAAGAAGCCGTGCACTTGGTATGTATATACCCTTTAAATTACACGTTGTAGATACCACACACGCATAGGCTTCTGACTGCGTGCAAAGAAACCAGGCTAGTGTAGACGGCGTGTCGAGTTCTTCGGGCGCCTCAAAGAGTGTCAGCAAAATTGCCGGGACCAAGGAGCAGAAGACAAGGGAGCCGTTGCCTGCCTTCTGTTCGAAAAAGATACCGCGGCGGAACATGAAGGGTAAATGACGGAACACGGATAGGTTTTAGTCCGTAAAGGTCTGACACGCCCTCCCGCTTCGCCCAGATCGGGGTCAATGGATGATTTCACATCCTTAAAAAAAACCAGCCACAGGAAACTCGCATCGTTAAAAATATTATCAGTTCTCTCACTGATCTCTGCTTGAACAACCAACTACAACTGTTTGTCAGCAAACTCCTACCCAACCGGATAGTAAACAGCGATTAAATGGCAAAAATAAAATATCAGGTAAATTGAACTTGTTATTTCAGTTCTGACTTCTGAAAACTCGCTTTACCGGCAAGTTAAGCTTTTAAAACCATCCAGTAATTCACAGAATGGATCATTTGTGTTTCGATGTATGAGCGTGGGCAGTTAACTGCTATCAGTGAGAATTAACGACTGTTGTTAGTGGTGATTCGCACTGTATCGATAGTACTTCCTTTGTTTTGTTCTCGCGTCGGTAGACACGCTGATATTGCACTAGCGTCAGGTTAAGCAATTCTTCCTGCTGGGATTGTGATAATATTCTTACGAGATCACGGCCCTGAAACGCAAGAGCGGGACAGAGCTGGCCAAGGAACTGGAAGAATAAGGTGGGTTTTTAATCAGTAGGAGGTTTGATACCCCCTTCGGTTCTACCTATGTAAGGCGAGATCATTTGATGATTGTCTCCTTACAAAGAAAGGCTTTGCACTTAAATTGATCCTTATTTATAGTAGAATTTAAGGTAAACACTTTAAATTCTAAATCCAGAAGCAGAGTGTAAATAACCTAGTGACCTAGTAAGCTATTCAAAACTAAAAAAATCAACTCCATCCAAATAATCTTTCAAACTTAGTTCACGTTACAGTTTTTCTCTCAAACACGTGCTGAGCATAAAAAAGAAAGAGACAGAACTACAGAAAGTCGTCAGACGGACGATTTGAAGCCGAGCCACGGTGTTGAATGAAATATTGGAGCACTCTCTCAACGGTGACCGTGGTCCTTTGATGAATTGAAAACAAGTTTTGGTGGGGGTTAAAGTATGAGTTTTGACGACGAGGGTCCTTTGCAGGTACCAGGGCGCAAGTAGTGGCGGGGGAAACCCAACACCAATCCAACCGACCAATTTATTTATTTACACTTTATGAGGTACAAAGGCGGACTTAATGCCGTAGGCATTCTCTACCAGTCAACCATGAGTGGTGAAGAGATAGTGTGGGAGGTGCAATGTGAACGTGAAAAGTGAAATTAGAAAAAAAAATATAATAATAATAATAACACAAAAATCCTAGTATCATAAAAAAATAGAAATCTACATAAATAATATATATGAATAAATACTTATATAAATACATACAAATATATATATAATGAAGAAGCAAATGAAAACCAAATGTGGAAATTCTGCTTATTGGTGTAGAAAATAAATCCGCAATTTCTTTTTAAATGCATAGCGACTGTCAGCCGTTCTGATCTCGAGAGAAAGTGCATTCCAGAGGAGAATCGACTGGATATGAAAAGAAGAATGAACAAAGTCAGAAGTATGAGAAGGACAGAGTAAGAGAAGATTATTGGATGTACGTAGATTCTTATTGTGTGAAGAACATAGAAATTGAAAGTGAGGCATTAGATAAGGAGGGCTGGGAGAGTTAAGTAAAGAGAAAAGCGTTGTCAAAGCACGCAAACTTCTCCTCTGGCGAATGGTCATCCATTTAAGCTCAGACCTGAAACTTGAGACATGGTCATATTTCCTTAAATTAAATATAAACCGAATGCAGTTATTGAGGATACGATCAAGCTTATCGAGCAAGACCGCATTCAGGTCAAAGTAGCACACGTCACCATAGTCGATAAATGGGAAAATTAAAGTCTGCACAAGCATAGTCCTCGTCTTAACAGGCAAAAAGTTTCTCAGACGATACAAGGAACGCAATCTTTAACCGAAAGTTTAAACACAAGGGAAGCTCAACGTCCGGTAAGGACTAGGTCCAAGTCGTTCCATGCGCGTCTCATAGAGCAGTCAGCAGTAATGATGGGGCCCGATAGGGCCATTCTTTTCGGGGTTGCGGGAATTTTCTAACGAGATACAAAGGCCCCGGAACAGTAAGGCAACTGAAGGAAAAAGGTGTTTTTTTTTGTCAGTATATGCCTGACACTCCAGTCCGCTCCACCCTGAGGGGAAGTACTTAGACGTTTAATATTTTTTTTCCCCCAATTTTTTGTATAAATACAAAAAATCTCATCACTTGCACCAAATAAAAACGGTATCGCATCGTTTTAAGTTCCGGAGTTTGGAGTGCCCCTCCTCCTAACTTTCCTTCAGATGTATAAATTAAATATACATTTGAACTTATTCCCTGATTTGATTGTTCCTTTATCTGTGATGTCGCTTGACTCAGTGAGGACGTTTTTATATTCGTTTCAGTTACTTTAACTTTAATTAAAACTTTTTCGGTTTCAGAATGTTATATATTTGTGTTATATATTCAATATTTTGTTTTGTTGCTTTTGTGTTTTAAAATTTAACTTGGCAATATATGTATGTAGCTTATAGCTAGGAATAACTCACGGACTACCTTGTATCCCGGTAAAATGCAAAATACGTGAAAGAAGTCTTTTTTTTTATTGAAAATAGGTTCGCGTTTGACCACTATCTCACCTGATGGTAAGTGATTATGTGATCAAAGATGGAGCACGCTTACCTAAAAGTAACCTATTCACTCTGGACTTAAAGACTCCCAGGTTGTAGCTGTCGGGAAACACAGACTCCGGCAGGTAATTCCACTCCTTAGCCGTCCGCACAATGAAGGTATTCCCAAAACGTTTTGTGCGTATGGGTGGGATGTCCACCATGTAACGATGGCGCTTCTCCGTTTGTCTTGTAGTCCGATGATGGAACGAGCTTGGCGAAATTAGATTGTGTAATTCCATTGCACACTCCCCGAAATGTAACCGATAGAAAACCGATAGACTTGCAACTCGTCGTCGGTGTTCAAGGCTCTGGAGCGCGAAGACGCGAGTAACAACTAGTTTTTAATAACAGGTTAGTACATAGTCTGTACTTTTTGTGAACGCTTTTTGTAAGAATAATTATAGCTACGTGCCAAAGCCGTCGACAATTCAGTGAGGATGTTTTGTGTAGCGGCGAAATATGTATCGAGGTTGGGTTGCATGTTGTGTGTACCTTATGCAGTGTTGCATACTGTAGTCGAAGTTGAACAACTTGTGTTACGCGGAAGAAACACGAAACATTTTCCTTTCAATATTAATTAAAGATAAGCTTTATAAATGTCTTTTTTCAACAACAAACGAGGCCCACCTTTTATTTATGCAAAAAAATCTCCTCGAAAATTCTTTCAATCTAAAAACAAAACATTATTCAAGGTCACGCGCCCTCGCTGCTACATAAAAAAGATTCTATATTTTTATATAAATAAATAAACATTCGGTAGGTTTGGGCAATATTCGATAAAAGCAATCTTGATAGCATCGTATCCAACCACTAGAGTTTATGGCTGCTACAACTTAGGGCGAAAGATTTATAAGGCTGACCCTACCTGAAATAAAAAGGATTTTTTGGGTACGAAAAAAATTGGCCACACGATATTTTCAGTGGGCGTGGGGCCGATAGTTTGCAATGAAAAGTTTTGCGGTTATGTAAGTATGTGGTGAGATGTTTTATAGGTACCTTAGGCGTTGTTTTGCGAGCGATATGGTTTGTTATGTTTGAGAAAAATATTTTGAAAATACATGCGTAGTTTTGCGTTGCAGAGTATGGGTGAGTAGGGATCTAGATTTTGGTTATGCGATTCGTGCGGGTTCGATTCCCGTATGGAAAAATGTTTGTTTGACTTTACTGATGGTAGTTCCATTCTAGGTGTTTATGAATGTGAGTTTACAATATATTTGTGAATACGTCCAAAATGCAAGGGAAATTCCTAGTGACACCAAATGTATCGGCCGTTTAGTGTCGAAAGATTGACATGTAATAGCGTTAGTTTTTGCCTTTTGAGAAGCTTGTGACTACGAGACAAACGGCGAAGCGCCATCGTTACATGGTGGACATCCCACTCATACACACAAAACGTTTACGGCTAAGGAGTAGAATTCCCTGCCGTAGTCTGTGTTCCCGATAGCTACAACCTAGGAGTCTTTAAGTCAAAAGTGAATAGGTTACTTTTAGGTAAGCGTGCTCCATCTTCGACCACATCATCACTTACCATCAGGTGAGATAGTGGTCAAACGCGAAACTAAACCCTTTTGCAAAAAAAACGGGCACTTTAGATTTTTTTCTCTACTTCAATGAAGAAAAACAAGAAATAGGTTTTATTAATTTGACGATGTATTGGCATGTTATTTGAAGCATCCTGGCATGATTCTTTACGTTCCAAATTTAAAATAAGAAATTAATAAAAGAAAAATAATGATTATTGTGGATTATAGGTTTTACATACTCTTTGGATTATTCTAAAATTGCTTTACTAATGGCGCGAATTGCTGAAACGATTTTTAACTGATTACGATATTTTAAAACTTTTTGGATATTTTCTGCAAATTAAACAATTTAATCTTTCTTTTTACATTAAATACCACTTTTTGATATGAGTGATAAAGCGATAAGGGCCGGTAAAATTATAGCCCTACTTGAAGAAGGTTGTTCGCAAACTTACGTGTCTCAGCGGCTAAATGTGAGTCGTTCAACTGTCCAGAGGACTTGGCAACGGTATCAAGAGACCGGTTCGGTCAAAAGAAGACCCGGTTCGGGAAGAAAACGATGCACAGAACCAAGAGATGGCCGCTTTTTGGTGAGTCAGGCGTTGCGGAATCGTAAAGCGTCAAGTGTGGACCTGAAGAAGAGCCTTGAAGAAGTAAGAGGAATAGAAGTTAGCTTGTGGACGGTCAGGAGGAGACTTTTGGCTGCCATTATCACGAGTTACCGCCCAGCTCGGAGCCCTAAATTACTCCGTGAGCACCGTGTTGCTCGACTTCAGTTTGCTCGGAACTGTGCTTCATGGACTCTGGAGGACTGGAATAAAGTATTGTTTTCTGATGAAGCTAGAATCTCTTTGTGTGGAGAAGACCGACGCCGGCGAGTGCTGCGAAGACCACGGAAACGCTATGCGGAAGTGTGTTTCGAAGAAATCACTCCTTATGGCGGAGGCTCCGTTATGTTTTGGGCAGCAATTAATTCGACGGAGCGTACGGAGTTAGTTTTCATAGAAAATGGAACATTAAATGCACACCGGTACATAATGGAAGTCCTAATTCCATATGCACAACGCACATTGACTGCACTTGGGGAAGATTCCATTTTTATGGACGACAATGCTCGCCCGCACCGTTCTGGCGACGTGGAAGCGTACATGCAAGAAGTTGGGATCCGTCGTTTAGATTGGCCAGCTCGAAGTCCTGACCTCAATCCAATTGAGCATGTCTGGGATGTTCTAAAGAGATGGGTAAGATCAGTGCAACCTGCTCCACAAAACATCAGGGAGCTAAAAAGAGTCATTGCAGAAGAGTGGGAACGTATTCCTCAAAACGTTATTAAAAACATCGTGGAATGCACGCCCAGAAGGATTCAAGCTGTGATTTTGGCAAGAGGAGGTCACACTCGTTATAAGGTTTTTACATTAGTAACTTTATTTAATTAAAAAAAAAGTAAAAAAAAATCTTGTCTTTATTGCCGACCACTTCTTATTGTTTGGGCGTGTACATCGGTTTTAAAGAATCCGTCGTTTTGTTTCTTTTAATTGCCCGAATTCACTTCTCGCGCATTAATTTACACGATTATAAGTATACAGACTACGTCAAAGCAATAAATTTAATTTAATTAACTCAATTCGACCTTAGAACGTAAATTTCCTTAGGTGCCCGTTTTTTTTGCAAAAGAGTGTATATTCAATAAAAAAAAATAACTACAACACCGGTTGATTTTCAAGGTTAAGCAACATTTTCCAAGGCCAGTTCATGGATGGGTAACCATCCTAACAAACTGAGATTGCTTCGTGACTCGGAAAGCCGTTGGCTGGCCGGATCCGGCTACCATTAGAATATCTTCCCCAGTAATTACGCGGAGGAGCCAGATCTGTCACCTGTCTTGCAAAGGTATATTGTGTTACAGTTACTGGGTTGTGGAGTTCAGTAAGCTGGTGCTTAGCCACATCCTGTGAGACTGGAAGTTGACCTCGATATAGTCCAAAAAGCTAAGCAGATGTTGATTTTTAGGTTCCGTAGCCGAATACCAACAAACGGAACCCTTATAGTTTCGTCATGCCTGTCCGTCTGTCTGTCAGTCCGTCCGTATGTCACAGCCATTTTATTCTGAAACTATTAGGACTATAGGTACATGTGAAACTTGGTAGGTAGATGTATTCCGTATACCTATGCGTGAGTAGTATCTGTAGACAGGTCTTTAAAAATGGCATCGAGGTTTCTAAAATCACTTTTTAATAAAGTTAATCGTTTAAAAGATATACGCTTCCAAAGTGGTAAAATGTGTCCGCCCCCCCTCTAACTATCTATAATATCTTCTATAATAATGGAGTAAAAATAAAAAACATATGCTGTAGATCTTAACTTTGTAATTCATACAAACACTATGAAAAACAAAGTTATTTGGTGTAGTTGTAAAAAATGTAAATAAGGTAGTTTTAAGAAGAATGTAAGCTATGTTTTTTTGTCAAATAAATATACATATTACATTATATTATTATAGTTACTAAGGAACCCTTCATGGGCGAGTCTGACTCGCAAATTTTTTTTGTGAATGGCATCTCGCAGGTCAACCTCTGAGGTTGTCTGCTGCTTAACCGGGTTTGCCTGTGGTTGCCTTAATTAATAAATTAATTAAAGCCTGAGCCAGGGCTTATTAAAAAACTTACAAACTAGGCGACTACACGCTAAGGGCACACCCTGTGGTGTACCGACCTGGGCTTAGGGCGTCGCAGGTGGAGGGCAGCTAGGGACAGGCTGGATCATATCATTATTATTATTAATAAGGGAATTTAAAGTTACTGGCTCAGCGTCGCGGGCTGGCTCTGGCAAGGGTCGGGGCGGACTATTACGGGGACGTCGCGGCGGGCCTCGGCTGCGAGGACGGTCAGTTTTTGTGTTTGTGTGCCACTATACTTGTTTCCCTACGGCTCTCTTGGAGCAGGGTGATTGCGTCATCGGGAGAGACAAGGGTATGCCTTGGTCGGCGAATCTTAGAGATACGTCCTCACCTTCCACCTGACGCAGGTGCTCACCGGACACGGTTGTTTCGGGTGTTACTTGTGTCAGATTCGGCGGGAGGAAACGCCCGGGTGTCACCACTGCGAAGATCGCCCTGAGGACACGATGGAAGGCATGAAAAGCAGTCACCTCTTTCTGCGAAGCGGTTATGCAAGCGAAGGAGGTGGTGGGACGCGCGAGGGAGAGGCGGGTCTCAAGGCCCTCTCAGCCCTTGCGCCCCAGCCGCCGCAGGAGACGTTCTGGGTGTCGGGAGTCGCAGGGTGACTCCCAGTCACGGCAGGCGTGGGCTTGCGGGCTGTGAGCAATGGGTAGCTCACCGCCCGACTCAAATCAGCCCGTGTGTTCCTCGCGCGCCTCAAAGAGTGTCAGCAAATTTGTCGGGGCCCACAAGGGGGCCGTTGCCTGCCGTGTTTGCGGAATAGTTCGAAAGAGTTACCGCGGCCTCGGTACACGAAGAGCTTATGATGGAACACGGATGGGTTTTAGTCAGTAAAAGTCTGACACATCCTCCCGCTTTGCCCAGACCGGAAGCAGGTCATTGGATGATTTCCCATCCTTAAAAAAAAGAACCTAATAGCTACAAAACTGTCCACGCAGGGTCTGCTTAATTACTAATACCACATCAACTTAATCACTTAACCTTTTGTCATCCTGTTTGTTCTTGCTAAAATGTTTATGAGCCTTGGAGGTACTTAAGATAGTAATTGCCGATACCGTCCGGAAAGCTACCGTTTTACCGCAGGAGAGATAGAATCGAGTTAATGGCAAACACAGGAGGTGATGGCGGCGCCAATGGGTTTTGCTTATAGCGTCATGAATCAGTGTGAGGGAACAAGGTGCCATTTTGGGTCGTGATCAGCAGATTTAGTGAGGAAATTGATCGGGTTTTGTTGATGAAATTGTTGATAATCGGTGCTACTAAATGGAATTCGTGTATACATAACAATAGACACCATACACGCACACTAAAACTAACATACACAGACACAAACATACATACACACACACACAAACACACACATATTACCGTTCAACTGTTTTTATCTCATTTTTTTATTTTATTTTTTTTCTTTGTTATTTTATTATTTATATTTTGCATATAATTAAGTTCACTAACCTTAAAGCTCAAATGTCTAACTAATATAACGAGGGCAGGCGCTAATACCTATAAATACAAGATAAGTTTATAAACATAAACATATGTATTATCCAAAGGCCCATTTACATTGTAACATTGCCATTTCACTTGAAAGTACAAATATTTTTTTATTTTTTTATTATTTTTACGTTAGGTAAGACGTTGGTCCTGGCTGCCCTTTGTACAGACGCCAGCACATCAAGCTACAACAATCTGTCAAATTTCTTTAATAGATATTCAACTTTATTGTTAAAGAAATTAGGTTTAAGGTTGATTGGGAAAATTTGACAGTGCTGGCGTCTGTACATATTTTTTTTTATTGATAATAGGCTCGCGTTTGACCACCATCTCACCTGATGGTAAGTAATGATGTGGTCGAAGATGGAGCACGCTTGCCTGGAAGAAACCTATTCAATCTTGACTTAAAGACTCCTAGGTTATAGCGATCAGGAAACACAGACTCCGGCAGGGAATTCCACTCCTTAGCCGTACGCACAATGAAAGTATTCCCAAAACGTTTTGTGTTTTGTATAAGGCAGTCGTAATGGTAAGTCGTTTAGCTGCAGTACTTATGCTTCATAATACAATTTAAGTTGGTAAAGGCAGTCGCTCTAAGTAAAACACTAATATTCAGCTGTATACGGTTGACTGGAAACCGACATAGTTGAGAAAAAGCTAGGCAAATGATGATGATGATAATGCTATTATACATAACGTTTTTGCAAAAAATAAAACCGACTTCCATATCAAAACACTACAAAGCCGAAAATAACTTTAATTTTGCTAGTCTATGTTATTGGTTTTGTATTTTCTTTTTTTTCACACCGCCTTCCGAAATTAAAGTTATTTTTGGCCTTGTAGTATTTTGATAATTATGGAAAACGGTTTTATTTTATTTTTTTAAGTTTTTTTTTCACGTGTTTTGTTTGTCGGTTTGTAATTGATCTAGTTGCAAAAGCCAAAATGTCAACTACTTATCACATTTTACAAAATATTGCTTTTCCCGAAGCAGAGCCGTTAATTTTTGACAAGTTCTCCTGGTACTTCACAATCAGCTCTACTTCAGCATATTCATTGTGACCAGCATAAAGTGGATAACATCCATATTCAAGTAATCGAATCGCAATCCACGAAATACTTATTATTGAATAGTTGCGGTGGCCATCTGTGGTCTTCATCATCAGTTCCACTTTCCCGAATAGTATATAATATAATATAAATAATACTTTTCGTTAGCAACTACACAAGTTACTATAAGAAATACCCAAAACGCTATAGGTGTGCCTATAATATTTGAGGAGTTTCCTCGAAATCTCCATGATTCCATTATCAGATCCTAACGTGATGATAATCGGACTAACTAGAAAGTATACCCTTTCAAACTAAGAAACGATTTTCCAAATCGGTCCAGCCGTCTTTGCGATATGAGGTAACATACATAAAAAAAAGAAATTCAAGACGAACTGAGAACCGCCTCCTTTTTTTGAAGTAGGTTAAAAAGCGAAATACCACTCACTGGTTAATTACGAAATCTCAAAAAATACAAGTAGTAGGGCTCTCAAATTGTGCATGGGGGTTCCTTTTAGTACGTAGATGCTCGCTAAGATGGGATTTTGCGAAATTCCCACAGGATCGGGATTTACACGGGATAAACTTCCCACGCGAACGAAGTCGCGACTTGCTAGCAACTGCTGGTAACTTATAAGAATGAAATATGATTTGATAAATGAAAGAATGACTACATGATCTAAAGACACCGGCGGTCGATCCATATAAAAAAAGTGTTTTTAAATTTGAATTTTAGACGTTTTATTTTAGACTAAAAGTCTAGTCTAGTTTACATTTAGTTTAGACTAAACGTTTTGGTAAAACATGTAGCTGTTAGCAGCTAAGATATATTGGTAACAAGACCAATCCTTTTATTCTTTCCACCAAACATAAAAGTAATCATAAATATCATATTCACACCCAAGCATATAGAGGGAATAACCCTCTATCCTTTCCACCCTTGATTTCTCCAATATTTCCTTATCATTTCGTTTGGCAAAAATCCCCAAGTACCAGGAAATAATAAGTGAGAAGCACGGCTTCATTACAACGGTCCCTCTTCGCTCCGATTACCATAGCAAAGGAGGTTTTTATACAAAAAAAAAAAAATCTAAACAATTCAAAACCTTCGGGATAAAAGGAAGCGCAATCATTTCATTGTCAAGAGCGAAAAAATTAAAAAAACTCGGTGCTAAGAAAAAATGGTAATGCTTTGCAAGATTCATACAAGAGGAAGTGTGTAAGGAAGTTATTATGTTTGGATTTTTATTAACTAATGACGTAAGCAAAATATTTTTTCAAGATGTAGTAAGCAGGTTGAGTGGTTGATTTTTAGGGTTCCGTATCCAAAGGGTAAAACAGGACCCTATTACTAAGACTTCGCTGTCCGTCTGTCTGTCTGTCTGTCCGTCGGTCACCAGGCTGTATCTCATGAACCGTGATAGTTAGACAGTTGAAATTTTCACAAATAATGTATTTTTGTTGCCGCTATAACAAGCAATACTAAAAATTAAAATAATATTATTTATATTATTTTAATTTTTAGTATTGCTTTAAGGGGGCTCTCATACAACAAATGTGATTTTTTTTTGCTTGTTTTTGCTCGATATTGATAACGGCAACAGGTAGACGCTTGAAATATTCACAGAATATTTAGTTATAAATTCACTTTAAAAATAAATAATTAAATTAAAACAAAACAAATATTTAATGGATCTCCCTTAAACAGACATGTTTTTTTTGCATTTTTTATAAATAATGAAAATAATGGTAGGGAACCCTTCGTGCGCAAGTCCGACTCGCACTTGGCCAATTTTTTAAATTGTTAAAACTCAATTTTGTTGTAAACTCGCGTTTGACTAACATCTCACTTGATGGTAAGCGAAGATGGGGTCGAAGATGAAGGTGCTTGCCTTTATGTAACCTATTCACTCTTGACTTGACACGCAAAAACAAAAACTTTGGTAGGGAATTCCACTTCTTCGCTTAACACACATAGTAAATTTTCCCGAAGCATTAAAACGGATAGGTAAGGTAATTGATGACGAAATCTCCCATTTTAATTTTACGATTCCATGATATCTCAAACTTGACCTAAATGCGGGTTTAACAACCTAAGGGAAGTCTCGAATGAAGTATTTATTTAACTAAAGCTAAACCAACAAATAATTTAAGTTTGTAATATTTAATTTAGCCAGTTTATCCTCTGAAATAATTATTTTGGAAGAGAATTTGCGTTTACTCTTTGGTATTTCTACGAATTGTGGCTGTTTTAAGACCAAAGAATTTGCCGTTAAAGTAATCTCGTTGAGTAATTTATGTTCACTACTGTAAATTAATTGAAGTTTCTTTTGAAATAAACCGCAAACGTAAATACAACAAGAATTAAACACCATATTATTGTATTTCAATTTAATAGTTGTACTGTTTGTTGATTTTTTATTTATTTTAAATATGTGCGCTATTTTACTTTTTATAAATTCGATGTTGTGTTCTGTTAAGTACTTTCAACTGGTTACTCAGTGTTACACATGACAATATTACAATCATAGAAAACATGGATATTTTTTTAACGAAATTAACCCATCCGTGATCCGTCATTTGCCTTTCGTATTTCGATGCCGCGGTAACTCTTTCAAACCATTCCGCAACCCCGGCAGACAACGAACCCTACTAGGGGTCTACTAGGAAGCCATAGTAGGCCCCGACAATTTTTGCTAACACTCTGAGGCGTGCGTGGAACACGAAGCGCCTTCTACACGGGCCTGCTGTATTATTCTGTAAGACCTCATTCTAAACTTCGAATCTGAATCCGCTGTGAGTTTATTGATTGGCATTCTAAAAACTCGGTTGTTAATTCGAATTTACACTATCGCTACCCTTGCGAACGTGTCAGCGAGTTGAACTAAAGATTTTGACAGATGAAGTATGAGATGACGTGAAAAGTGGCATTCGCCGTCACTTCGACGCTGTTTACAGAATGCAAAATCAAGGTCACTTTGAACCATAAGCGAAGTGACAGTGAAAGTTATGTGAGATGCGAGTTATTGTTCGAATTTTACAGAATCGACGTACTGGTCTGAGCCTAAAACTGTCTTGACATGCTTTCCAAGACACCGCAGAATCTCATACTGACCTATGACCAGAAATATGTATAGGTACTCCTTGAGGCGCGCGTTGAACACGACGCGCCGCCGAACCGGGTCTGGTCCTTACTGGACGGTGAGCGACCCCTGCTCGCCATCCGCAGGCCCGGGCCTACGGTGGCCGGAAATCGGCTCGTGATCCCCGACGCCCGGGGCCTCTCCCGCGGTGGCTGGGGCGCGAGGAAGAGAGTTGCCTCTCCCTCGCGCGTTCGGCCTCCTCATTCACTAGCATGACTGCTTCGCAGAAGGAGGCGACCGCATCCCATTCCCTCTCGCTCCGCACCATAATCTGAACCAGAGCAGGGTGCAAGAGGTCGCCGCCGCCGACCGCCTCTACGAGGACACGGTGGTGCTCCGCCCAAGCAGGGCACACCTCCACCGTATGCGCCACCGTGTCCTCCAGGCGGTCCTCACAATGACGGCACCCGGGCTGGGTGTCCTCCCGCTGAATCCGAAACAGGTACCTCCCGAAACAGCCATGTCCGGTCAGCACCTGCGTCAGGCGGAAGGTGAGGATGCCGTGGCCTCTCTCCAGCCACTCCTCAAAGAGAGGTCTTACCGCCGCAATAAAGGGGTAGTTACGGAATGATGTAGGTTATGAGTCCCTTCGATAGGAGTACCCAGCGCGTCGGTTCAGACGATATTTCCTCCAAGTTCACGAGAGTAGAGAGAGAGTTTGTGGGTTCACTACACAACACTGTTATTTTGGTCACTTTTTAGAATTTTAGCGGGAGCGCGGGCGCACGTTATACGTAGCATCAAGAAGCAAGCGTGGTTTGCGAGTGATTGGGTAAGGACTGCTTGTTCGCAATGAATGAACGGATACAGGAAAGTAGTAAAGAGTGAATGAGTGAAGTGTAATATAATGTTGCAAGTATGCGTTCATGATAAAATACCAATGACAATATCTATTGATAAAATAATGCGAATGGCGCATACACTGACTATAGTACTTTATCATCTGCCTTTTCCTAACAATTTTGGGGTCAGCTTCCAATCTTTTTGGATGCACCTGAGTACTACTGTTTTATATGGAACACACATTGCTTATCTGACTTCTATACCTAGGAACGGTATAACGATACCTCTTGGTAAGACTTGTTAGATTTTCTGATTTCCGCATACCCGACTTCTGCTTTCCGAGGCACGGAAATATCAGTATGTTGAGACGGTCACCCATCATCGGACCGACCTCGGCAGGTGTCGGGTGCAGCTGTTGTTATTTAGTCACGAACTCATTTATATTTAACAAAATAATAATTATATTAACTACTAGCTGACCCGCCACGACTTCGTTAGCTTGGTGTCCTACCCCTACCCAACAGATACCACTACCCCTATCCTACCGGTACCACTACCCCTACCCTACCTCTACCCAACCCTACCCCTACCCTTGAGACCTTTCCTACATTTTTTATTTTTTTTCATAAGAACCTTCTGCTGACAAAACCAAACAACAAAAAAAGAATCAGCCAAATCGGTCCAGCCGTTTTCGTGTTTTGCGCTTAGCAACACATTTAGCGATTAATTTTTATTATATAGATAGTGCTTACGTAATTAAAAAGAAAAATAGTTTCAGATTTAATTTCCTATTGCCTTTTAAGTCTGTTATCTGATTTTTAATCTACATTACACGATCTTCGCGAAAACCATTATTTTGTCTACCAACCATGACGCTTGCGGACGCCGCCAGCATACAAATTAGATGACAAAATCTTAAAACCTAACTTCAGGGTAAATTGAACTTTGTAGCGTTCAAGTTAAGGTTTGATAAGCTTTTGTAGAGTTTTTCTATCTGAAGGAAGTCATCATCGTTAAAAGCTAATCGTGTACAAGTTCTCATTATGCTAAACAGTCGACGTCTTCATTAGGAAGTCACCGCTTCGTAACCGACAGAATTACGCATTTTTTAGGGTCCCGTGCTCAAAGGGTAATCCTATAGGCTCTCGTACTTAAGCCTTCAAACGAGCTTTTTATGTATGTATTCTTCATAAAATGTAATTTAGTGACAGTAAGCGGTGGGTGGCGTATTTATGTAATCCTATTAGGACACACATGCTTTTGAGCAGTTTTATTATATATTATCTTATATACATTATCGAATAACCTGTAGGTTATTCAGGAAAATATTAATAAATATATATAGAAATGTAAATATTTTTTATTATCTTACAATACATGTACAGTCACGAGTAATAATATATATACATTTTCACATTTTCTAAAATATCTTAACTTACACCATTCATAAATAATGTGTACGATATTTTTTTTCTAAATTATCTAACCAAGAAACTGTGTCAAAACTGGGTATACATTGGTTTCACAGTAATATAAACGAAACAAAATTAATAAAAAGTTTACACTTCCAATGTTATTTTTAAGTATCCATGACAATTTCAATAACATGTATACAAAATGTATACATGTAATAGAAATTGTATACGTGCTATAGGAATTGTCATGGATACATTAAAATGACATTGAAAGTGTATACCTACTTTTCCTGTTCTTGTTAAGTTTATTCATACACCATTGTATAATACAATGGTTTCTGAATTAGACGAATTCAGTGATGATGATTAATACAAACATCATCAGCCTGTATCAGTCTACTGCTAATAGTCCAAGCTGTCTGATAATTTTGTTCTTTGCAGTACGATTTTATTTTGAATCCTATTCCTAAAAGAAACCCCGAACATAGCTCGCTGAGCGACAAGTCTAATGCCATGAATACATTACAGTTTTATAAATAAATAATGGTTGGTTACTGCAATAAAACAAGAGCTTACAGAATCAGTGTTGTAATTCGTTACTTAAAATCTTAATTAAAATCTTGTGTAGCCACCTTCAGCGTTTATTACATCTTGCAACATTTCCTGCATTCACGAAATCATATTGTAACATGCATTATTGCCTCTAAAACTATCCCATATCTCGTGGACGTGTCTGACTAAGGCTTCTCTGGTTCTGGCTTGGTTGCTGTCCCACTCTTGGACCATCAGCCCCCACAAATTCTCAATAGGATTGAGGTCAGGGCTTTTAGGCGGCTACGGCAACGAGTTCACGAAATTTCGGTTGCGATTGAACCAAGCTTGAGTAGATCGAGAATTATGGACTCCTGAATTGTCCTGCACAAAATCAATAGGCGTCAGTTCGGGAAAGTAAACCTCTACACTAGGCAGTAAAACTTCTTCTAAAATACTGGTATATTGCTCGCTATTCATTCGACCACTGATCTCAGCCAATTCACCGGGTCCACTAGCTGCCATCCAGCCCCAAACGCCGAAGCTTATCCGGCCACTTCTTCTAGATGGGAGTATATTTCTTTCCAAATAACGAGTGTTATTAGGTCGCCATAAAGACAAACGTCCATCAGCAGAAGAAACAAACACTTTTTCATCAGAAAAAATGGCTCTGCTAAAATCGTAGTTTAAAAATTCTTGAGCAAATTGTAGTCGCTGTTTTTTATGGCGTGCAGTTAAAAGTGGTTTTCGCGCCGGAACTCGGTGACGTATGCCAGCTGTGTGTAGGCGTCGTCGAATCGTTGCAGATCATACGCGGTATGAAGATGATATGTCCTGAATCCATTACTAACCACCCTGTCCACGATCTGCCTGTCCTGCGCCGCGGAAGTTTTTCGTGGACGACCACTACTTTTAAAACTAATAATGTTACCTTCATCTTCCCACCGCTTGAGCCACAAATAAATGGTTTTTCTCTGAAAAAAAAAAGTGCATTTAAGTAAACTGTTTCTAATTAAGTAATTTAATAAAGAACCCTAAAAACGGCTGCGCAACGCGTAGCACCCTGATAATAGCTTATATTGAAATGATAATTAAAGAACAATAAAGAAAAATTAAAGAAATAATAACATGAATTTGAACTTTTTGTTAATTAAAAAGCCTATAAAACAAAAAACTATATAAAAAAAAATTGCAAACTCACCGTAATTCCTAATTCATTTGCAATGTCTGTAACCGAAAGTCCCTGTTCTTTAAGAACAATGATTTTGTGTTTGTCATATGTAGAAATACGATATGGCACGTTGTTATTATTCATTTTACGTCGATTTTAATAATAATCACAATAACACAGGAAATATTTATCTAGCTGCACTGCACAAAAAACAACCGTAATGTGCGCTTATCCCTTCTGTGTGATTTGCAATGTTGCCGTAGGAATCTAATAGCACAATAGTTTTAGGAGGGTACACGGAAATAAAAAGTCGACGGGCGAGTCAATACCATTCGCTGGTGGCTACTAGTTACCTTACACAATAAGTGATAAAAAATCTAAAAAGTAATAATATAATAAGATCCTATATTTATGTACACGCATTTTGTCAATTAGCCTAAATCACAATTTGGGTTCTTTATGAATACAAATTGCGACTTATATTCGAGCTCAAGCTGCTTGAAACTGCTGATTTGTAATTGTTGACATAATTTTGAAACTGTACTGTAAATATGTTTTTGAAATTTCTTTGGGTTCATAATTATGTAACTAATAGTTAATATTATTTTTTGGTAATCTATTGTTAACGAAAATATGATAAAAATGTGTAGTTCATTTTGACACAATTTAACGTTTAAATAATTGTTGGACATACTTGAGCATACTTATTTTTGTGATTTAATGTTGCTTACATGAATTTGAATTTTTAGGGCGTTTCTATGTGATTCGTGACGTACATATGTATTGTAAGATAATAAAAATATTTTAAACAATGTTAACTTCTCATTTATTCAATAAAAGAAAAAAATGTTTTCTTGTCGGTCACCACGCTCAAAAAGTGTAACTTGAATTAATATCAAAGAAAAAAAAATACTGCATAAATAAAATAAATAAATAATTATAATTGCATTAGTTGATAAAAAATGCTATGCAATAGCTTTACCGCGGCAGTCCCCGAGTGCCACACTCATTTTTTTTTGTCATCTGTCTGTCTTTCTGTTTGTCCGGATAAGCTCTGGAATATTAACAGGGCTTTCACTGGATGATAGAGAACGTTATAAGGCAGCATAATAATATACTTTTCATTCTGGAATTCTTGCATGATCGGGATTTACGTCGAAAAGATCTTACGAACGAACCTATGAGATGGTAACGCTTCTTCTTTTAAAGTATATTAATTTTTCATTGATTAACATTATTGCATGACCAGAGGGCTGATTCGTCCTTCACCCAAAGGATAAGCATTGTCATTAAATATAGAAATGCTACAAATCTTTAAGCGCGTTTTGATATGACCGTGGGAATCTAGGGTACGTATGAATTCCGATCTATGTGTATTTAGAAGCTCTTAACGCATTGATTGCCTCAGTGGTTTTGAGAATGCTTTGAGAGTTGGGCGGATCACGTTTGTATATTTGATACAAACGTGATGCGCTCACGCGTGTGACACACTCAGGTTGCATGTTGCATTTCTGCACGTTCTGCATGGGCACTTGTGTATGCCATACTGAATGCAGTATGGCATACACAAGTGACAATAATGAAAGTTTCAACAAAGCTCGGTCTTGGTAGAATTTCCACCATAAATCGTCATTTTTTTTATTTTCCTTGGACGTTAGATTCTAATTTAGTTATATGTATGGCTACAAAGACGAAACTATATATTAAAAACATGCTTAACTGCTTGATAATGAAATGATTTGCCAATAAACAGGAGTCCATTGCTCAGGGAACGCTGGACGTATGAAAAGTTATTATATGGTACGTCACAAGACGAGGCTTTCTTGCACCGCCAATATATAAACTAATCGATACACAGCATGTGTGAAATCATCAACCAGATAATGTCGAAAAACCATATTCTAAGCTGCAGAACCTCCTAAATATTATCAGCGAACCAGCTTGACCTTTTTAGGGTTCCGTAGTCAACAAGGAACCCTTATAGTTTCGCCATGTCCGTCTGTCTGTCCGCGGTTTAGCTCAAAAACTATTAGTACTAGAAAGTTGTACTTTAGCATGAGTATACACGTTAATGACGCCGAAAAAGTGGTAAAATAAAATTTTGAAAAAAGCAATTATTAAGGGTACCTCCCATACATGTAAAGTGGGATGATAATTTTTTTTTTCGTTCTTCCCATAGTGTGGGATATCGTTGGATAGGTCTTTCAAAAATATTAGGGGTTTAGTAAGACCGTTTTTTGATTAAGTAAACCGTTCGTGACTTATCAAGCATTAAATTACCAATTTTCGTTAGAGTCAAGTGTCCCCCCCCACTATCAACTAAACAGTTATAGTTAGAAATTCAAATGTCACGGCAGTAGTACCTGTATATAACGAAATTTAAAGGAAAACTATCACACATAAGTGGGTTTTACAAGTTTACGAGTAATAGTCGACCAATTGTATTTGACTCGAAAATTTCGAACAACTCTATAGAAATGTCGATAGATGGCGCTAAGCGCCAGTTGTATCGTGCTAGCTTTATGTGACGATTGAGTAGTGTAGCTCTGTGTTCGTATTTAAATTCAAAACACCGACTATGACAAGTTTTATACAAACCTCTAACAAAAAATTGAAACTTTCCGTGCAAAATTGTCGGATCAGGTGAGGATTTGTATAGGAAGTCAAATTAGTTAGGTAGTCATGTTTGGCTTTTAGTTAGAGCATGGTACGAAACGATCAGTCAGCGAATACGACACGCACTTGGCTGTTATAAAAACTACGGAACCCTACACTGCGCGTGGCCCGACACCAATTGACCGGTTTTTTATAATAAATTTTTCTAATATATTCCCTGCTGGACCCGATCGGCCGCCCTAACGACCAATTACCAAAGATTTTATAAATCTTATTTTTTTCGGGCATGAAATGAAAATGGCTCATGTTAAACATTGTCAACGAGGGTGATTTTGGACCCTGATTTTGGTTATAAGTCAACACTTAGGAGTATTACGAGGTTGTTTTACGTAACAAGATTGCCTTTCAAATTTTAAACATTACGTAGATATACAAATATATTTGCTGTAGTTTTTTAAGCTGAGACATATTTTGTAATGATATTGTAATGACATTGAAACATAGACTCTAGCAGAGAATTCCACTCCTTAGGCGTACGTACAATTTGAAAGTATTCCCAAAATGTTTTGTGCGTATGGGTGGGATGTCCACCATGTAACGATGGCGCATCGCCGATCATCTTATAAGTAGTTCCATGATGGAACGTTGATTGAACATTGCAACATACTCCTGTATCGTAAGTGCCTTTTTAAAACATATAAAGAGAAATATAACCAAACAACTAAATTCGTGACAACGATCAGCCATTTACGTACTTATTGAAATGAATTGAAATATTTATTTTGTAAATTGGTTATAAATAACACTTTTACACGTCATGTTTTTTTTGCGTGTTAAGTTTAGCTAGATGAGGCCGGTATTTCCTGACTACTCTGAGAAGAAAAACCAAAACAATCTCAGAGGTCATGGTCTCTTTTAAAGTCCATACAATTTGTATTTGTATATGAGAAGCATGTAGATTCATGTCTGTGGTGTTCTTTTGAGGAAATAACCACGCAAATTTGGGCGGATCTATCCAACAATTTGGCATACAATACCAAAGTAAGGACATTTGGGTAAGCCACACAAGTACTACACAATACTTAAGAAAGCAAATATTTTAATCAATAAAAAATAAATCAACAACCAAAATTTAAAAAATAAAAAATATTTTCACTTTTCATAATTGAGTGTGAATCGAATCCGCGACACGCAGAGCAGCAACCAATCGCTCAACCTCTGCGCCAACCTAGTTATCAAGTCAAGTTACTCGATCCATTATTACTTTACTCGATTTAAGACATGATACATTAATTTCACTGGAGCATTAATCAGAGAAAGCTCATGACTGAATGATAACAGTTGCACCGGTCCTCTTTAAGATTAAGCAACACATTCCGAATTCTGTCCATGGATGAGTCATATCTCTCTGTATAAACAGACAAACAGACAGACTTCTTTTTAATTTCTTGTGTTACCGTTTCTTAACCCACCTCAATTATTATTTTTGTATAAAATTTAAATATACAACGTGTAACGGAAACCCCATATCTATCCAAAAGGACTGAAGACAACATCTGACATGATGACAACATCACTCCATACGAGTGTGTCACAGCACTATGAGGGTCACCACTTTCCACGTCACTTGCCAATAAAACGATAATTCTCTTCGTTCTTCTTAATTTGAAAAATTCGGCCTCTGGTATCAATGTATTGAAAACCCTTGCTATATCGTTTGTTATCATCCAAAGAAGCTGTGCACTCGGTATGTGTATGCCCTTTAAATTACACGTTGTAGATATAAATAGATAGATTTTACTTTGTTGTACATACACCAATAATTGTAACACACTTTAATAATAATAGTGCTAAAGATCTATCACTATATGTTTGTTTTTGTGTACTTTTTGTTTGCATTAAAATATAGATTAAGTAGTATTTAAGTATAGTAATAAACAGTATTAAGTACTTTATAAATACCTGTATAACAATAATGCAAGGAATCCACGAGAACACTGCCGACAAACTGTACTGTAGTATGGCAGAAGATATATTATGTATGTATCCAAATGTAAACTGTCTTAATATACAACATGTAATTTAAAGGGTATACAAATACCGAGTACACGGCTTCCTTGGATGATAATAAACGATATGGCAAGGGTTTTCTAATCCTATGTGTACATGTGTAGAGCGGGGCCGAATTTTTCAAATTAAGAAGAACGAAGAGAATTGTCGTTTTATTGGCAAGTGACGTGGAAAGTGATGACCCTCATAGTGCTGTGACACGTTTGTTATTACTGGTATTCAAGAAACATATGAAACCAATAATTTGGGGTCAATTCTGTGAGTTACTTATTTTGAGCTGAAACTTTGCATAGAGACTGCATACCAGATGTTGTCTACAGTCCTTTTGGATAGATATGGGGTTTCCGTTACACGTTGCATATAAATAAATAAATATTAAAATATCGAGATTCCGAGTGCGCCTGTTATTATAAAGCCACAAGCTTCTGATTATAATGTAAATGTAGAGTAAATTAAAATAAAGCATACATGAATATGCATTCGAAGAAGGCAGATTGAACAGAAAATATAAAGTTATAATCAGATGAAATTTAGTCTACTGTCCTATAGACACAAAAGAAAAGCTATTAGGAGTGTCGGTAAGTGAGACTTTTCATTCTATTCTATAATGATAATTTCCAACATTCATGCGGGCAAAGCTGTCAGAAAATACGAGTATTACCTAAATAGATGATTGCGTTTCGAAAACAGATGGCAAGCCGTCACAGTAACGAAGTTTAATTCTAGCAACATGATTTATGGATTGAACTATCACTGTAGAATATTAACACGAAATAATTCATTCATAACGAATTAATAAAGTGACATAGAGTCTGCATTTTACAAGAGCAGTCGAATGATTTCATTTATTTGTTTACTTTAAAAAAGATCTGACGAAATGATGCCATGTTTTTATCTTTTTAGGGTTCCGTACTTTAAAAGGAAAAATTTAAACCCTTCTAGGATCACTCTGTGATCCGTCTGTCTATCTGTCAAGTCCTTTTATTTCCGGAACGCGTCGAGATTTCGAGTTGTAATTAAAACCATAAATATCCAACCACTCAAGCCACACAGTCTCTGGAAGCTCTGAATAAAACAACTCGTCGATTAACGTAAAAAAGATACAGTTGTTCAGGTCGCAAAAAATGCGTATCATGAAACTTTCTAGGGAATCAAAATTAATAGGGTACTTCCCGTTGACCTAAAACTATGAAATTTGGCAAGTAACATAGTGCAAGTTCAAGGAAAAATCTGAAAACTATCCATTTCTAATTGAAACATAAAAAATATATATTTATTTAATCTTTATGTACAATAGTGGGACTTAATGCAACAAGGCATTCTCTACCAGTCAACCTTTGGGTTAAATAGACCACAATGAGGTAAGTGTACGAGTAAAATAAATGTCATTATCGAAAGAATATATGTATAATAATAAAAATATTTAGTTATAGGGGGCCGAAAATTTCAAATTGAAAGTACTAGTTTAAGTGAGGTATCACAAGAAAGGACTTGGTGTGCATATTCCAAAACACATTTTATTTGTTTTTTTTACGACGCATAACTTCTTATTTCTAAGGAAAAATACAAAAGAATACCGCCCCTGACCCAGTACGAAACCCTCGGTAAGTGAATCCAATTCACACTTGTCTAGTTTTTTTTTTTAATTGGTCCTGACTGCTATGCGTAAGGTCGTGGGTTCGATTCCCACCTAGGACAAATGTTTGTGTGATGAGCACGGTCATTTGTTCTTTGTCTGGGTGTAATTTATCTATAATATGTATGTATTTAGAAATATATATGTATGTTTATCTGTTGTCTAGTATCCATATCACAAGCTCTGCTTAGTTTGGGACTAGATGGCGTTGTGTGAAAAAAAAAAAAGTTGTGGAAAAAAAGTTGTTGTAGTTATGTCTTCGTTGCTTTACAGTATGGTAGATTGGATCCACTTATTGCAATGCAGTCACCAGAAGATTGCAATTACCTTCTCATCAGTGGCGTATTCATCCGTGGGCCAAGAGAGCGTAAGCCTACGGCGCGGCGCGGCGGCGGCAGATATTGAGGGGTGGCACACATCACTCCTACTAACTTGTAAAATCTTTTATTACGGGTGAGACAGCTCTTGATCATGATCACGTCTGATGGTAGGCAATAGATGAGGTTCACTCTTGCTTTGAAGGCTGACGGGTCATAAGGATTGACTGTATGGCCCAGACATTATGTTGCCAATCCAAATAAGACAATAATACAAGACTTATACTTTCGTACACAGTTTCAGAAAGCTGTTGTAAGCTCCGGTACACACTTCATTAGTCTAACAGACCATTAACATGTAACCTTCCCACAGTTTACATTACCTGTACTTTCATAACCGCCATTTTTATCTCAAAACCAATACAGTAACAGTCTACATAATGCGGAACAGAATTTCATTTCATTGCTGTACATTTTCTCACTGTGATTGCGAATAGTGCGTACGTGACCAAGCAGCCGATGTCATAGACTTGAGACTTTACTTACTATGAGGTACGGTAGTGATTTCATTTGCATGCTTTATGCTAGCTACGACAACGACTGCAGAAGAATTAGATGGTAGAGTTTTGTTTAAATGAAGTTTGGTTTGAGTTGGTCGTGTACCTATTAAAGGTTCAATCAATTTAACGGCTCTATTTATTATGTTATCCTGGTAGTTGTTTTCTTTCGAGGGGATATTCATCGCATGACTGCTCCCACTCTAGGTGGAGTGAAAGGGAGTGCCAGACTTTTAATGACTAAAAACCCGCCCTATCTTTTCAGTTGCCCTTTCGTTCCAATGTTGCGGTATCTTGCTAGAACGTTCCCGCAAACCCAGTCAATAATGGCCCTGTCGGGCCCCATCAATGCTGCTCATTGCTCTTTGAGGTTCGCATGGAATACGACGCGCCACCAAGGATATTTAACCCTTATTTATAGTCTAATCAACAACGAGCAACAACAAATAACAACCAAGGAATAAGGGTTCAATTTCTAGGATAACCAAATTTTATTTGAATAGCTGATTTTTTTCAGGAACGGTATTTTTTAAAGAAGTCTTGTCCCACACTAGGAATTTATCATGTATTTGGGTGCGTTTACAAACCTTGTACTCGTACATTTACTTTCACAATGAATTAGAATCGGAAGATCTGTCAATAGGACATACAGACATTTGTTCCGACGCGGGAATCGAACTCGTGACACACAGCGCAGCAGCCAATCGCTCAACCACTGTACTAAGCGTGTCGTCAAATCCTCCAAACAATTGAGTTTGTTTCATCAGGGTTTGTGTCTGGTAGTAATAAGACTAACTCCCTGTTACTTGCGATATATTTGTAGTTCTTAATAAGTATGACTTGCCCAAATTTTTCCGGAATTACAGGGTTCTGGGTTTCTGTGTATTCGTAAGTTTTTATTTAGTAGATCTGCGAGGAAATCACATGAGACCCTTGATGTTCCCCTCTTATCTGTAGTTACGTGTTACCGACAGACAGATAAACCAATTTATTAGTAGACGAGGAAACAATTTATTTCACCGCGCTCCATCCCGGGAATTGTATTGAAGTGAATATTTTCTATGAAAATCTCTCGAGCTCTTGGCAATTCATGAATTTTTGTTAAGTTTGCTTAATGTTTAAATAAATAATAAAAATGAATAATGACATAATTGTCATTATTTATCAGTCATTATCTTCTTACCCTTATCTCAATTACGTTGGGTTGGCTCAACACGTTTTCTTCTTCTATTCTCCCCTGTCAAACGTCACTGCATTATTTTCTACTTTTTCTGTCATTTGATTCCTCACCCAATCCGGTTCACTCAATTATTACACGGTCGATACAGCAAGACGAATAACGATGCACCATCGTTATATGGTGAACATCCCACTCACACGCACAAAACGTTCTGGGAATACTTTCATTATGCGTACAGCTAAAGATTGGAGTTCCATGCCGGAGTCTGTGTTTCTTAATAGCCATAACCTGAGAGTCTATCACCAATAAATAAAAAATAATCCATCAATTTTTCTTTGGCCTTTCTCTACCTCTCCATCCGCCAATATTATAATTTATAAGCATGTCCTTTACTTTAATTAAAGGACGTTCACTATTGGACATAAATCTCCATGACGTAAAGGAGAATGCCAAGGCTTCCTTCAAGACTCGCCCAGAACCGACAAAGATGAACTATATATCATAAATGTAGTCGGTTAAAAAGGAAAATAATTATATAATTTGACTGTATAGTTAGTTTCCTATATGAAGTACACCAAAAAAGTTATAGTTCTTTGAAGTTGACCTCTTAATACTTCTAATTTTAACGATATCATGAAAAAAACTATAAAATTATTGAATAAGGACTATTGAATTTGTTTTCAACAGCCAAGGTAGTCGTTAGTAATATAGAAATCGGAGTCCTGTAACAAAGCAATAAACAACACAAAACTCAAAAAATTGGCCAAGTGCGAGTCAGACTCGCCCATGAAGGTTTCCGTAGTAACTGTAATAATATAATATAATATGTAGGTATATTTATTTGACGAATAGAAAAACCTTAAAAATTTCTTAAAACTAGCTTCTTTACATTTTTATAACTATGCTAAATAACTTTGTTTTTCATAGTGTTTGTATGAATTACAAAGTTATATTTTTGGTTTTAGAAAATATGTTGTATTTCAAAAACTGCTGACCCGATTTCGTTCAAACCAATTTTGGTTGAAAGTTTACATTAAGATCTATAGCATATATATTTTTTTTAATTATTCTGAAGTTAGTTCTGAAGTTAGAGGGGGGTGACACACATTTTACCACTTTGGAATCTTATATCTTTTAAACGATTGACTTTATGAAAAAGTGGTTTTAGAAACTCTTACATCATTTTTAAAGACCTGTCTATAGATATCACACATGCGCAGGTTACATGAAAAAATAATATTTTCAGTTCTAGTTCCATGTATGGGGACCTCCCTTTATTTTAAATATTTTTAATTTTTTTTCTTAAAATTGGAAAGCGGTTCACAGAATACATCTATCTACTAAGTTTCACATGTATAGTCTTAATAGTTTCGGAATAAAATGGCTGTGACATACGGACGGACGGACAGACAGACAGACAGACAGACGGACAGACATATCGAAACTATAAGGGTTCCGTTTTTTGCCATTTGGCTACGGAACCCTAAAAACACATAAGACACTTCGTCGCTCGTCATAAAACGCGGGAGAAATAAAACCTTTGATAATTATCAGTGACAAGTGTTACCAGCACTAAATAACTATTCTAAACTGTATCGATAATTTAATTGAATTACTTTAAATTATTATACGATATTAAAAATATAACTAAACATTATTAATTATTATAAGAATTACGAGTTATGACTTTAGTAACTAATAAATTCACTTACGTAGGTTCATAATGATATTAATGTAATCGATTTGCAAGTGCAATTTCGTATCGATATTATTTTATTTTGGTATTGGCAACATTTCTAATTGAAATTGTAGATAGAAAACGTGTTGATAAATTGAATAACTTTTTAAAATCACTTTTAAACGGTGTACTTCTACAGATTTTATTTATACTGTAAAATTCTTACAGTTTTATATAATGAATTATCATTTAGAAAGTCTGTCGGACGCTACATGATTCGAGCCGAAACTTGGCATTCACCTTTGATCATTGGTCTATTTCATGCTGACTGCTATTCCATCACAGCATGCAAAACCTTTTAACTCCATTGTAACTATCAGGTAGGCCATGTGGCAAATTATTATGAAGAGTAAACATAATAAAACATATGCCTTACTTTAGGTCCAAGACCCTCACGATGACTAGCAGAGGGGCAGCTCAGCGTCCAGTAAGGAGTCGGTCCGACTCCACGGCGCAACCTGTTCCACGCGTGCCTCAAAGAGCAGTCAGCAATAGTTATGGAGCCCGATCTGGTAAATGCTTGGTTGTGGCAGGGTTGCGGTGTAGGCTATCAACAGGAAAGTAAGGAAAAGGGTGGGTTTTTAGTCAGTAGAAGTCTGTCACTCCTTTCCCTCCACCCAGAGGGAGGGAGGAGTTATTTGATGATTTTTAAGAAAAATTGCTCTTTATGATGGCTTATAATAACCTTTTAACCTTTGCCATAAAAGTTTGAACTATGACAAAGTATTTTACTATATCTAAACCAAACTATTTTTGCTTAGCAGTTCTGTCTTCAAAAAACTGCTTTTATGACGAAAAAATAACCTAAGTGCCTATTACTTAGCAGTTGTATAGAAATATTAACGTAAATAAACGCAAGTGGTCTGGCGGTAACGATGATATAAATGGCTGTTGTATAGTCTGTGGTATTTTTATTTATCTAACGACATAATACTGAAATTCTTGCCATTACAGACGTTTTTTTTTTTGTTTTTTTTTTCTTAATCAAGGGAGTATGTTTTGATATATTGAGAAGTCTTATCTACAACATGTAATTTAAAGGGTATATACATACCAAGTGCACGGCTTGTTTGTTGATACCAAACGATATAGCAAGGGTTTTGTAATCCTATGTCTACATGTGTGGAACTTTTTAGAAATTTCAATACATTGATACCAGAGACCGAATTTTTCAAATTAAGAAGTACGAAGAGAATTATCGTTTTATTGGCAAGTGACGTGGAAAGTGATGACCCTCATAGTGCTGTGACACGTTTGTTATTACTGGTATTCAAGAAACATATGAAACCAATAATTTGGGTTCAATTCTGTGAGTCACTTATTTTGAGCTGAAACTTTGCATAGAGTCTCCATACCAGATGTTGTCTTCAGTCCCTTTGGATAGATATGGGGTTTCCGTTACACATTGTATATCTTTACTAATATTATAAAGAGATAAAATTTGTTTGTAGGGGGTAAACTCCGGAACGAATTGTCCAATTCTAAATTTTTTTCATGGTAGGCAGGTGCATTATTTGTGAGTATAATTATAGAATACAAATAATTTAGACATCTACAGTACGAGTTGCAAACATACTTTAAAGCTTATATTGGATTCTTAGAGGCACTATAAGATCAAAGGCAGCTTGAGGTAGATATTATCAGTTACTCGGTTCTTTATAGAACTTCCTTTGCAAGACAAAATTTGAGGAATGGAATGGAACTAAATACACAGAACATGACTCATCGCGAAAATTCTACGAAAAAATATTTTCTACCATTTCTTGTTATGTTTTCTCTGAAACTGGTATGGAGTCTTATTGAATAGACAGATCTAGTATCTTAATGCAATGAGAGAAAACGACACGATTCCCTTACAGCAAGTGGCACCGCATTCGCGACTAGTTTTTAATAAAAAAATAAAATACCTTTATTGCAGTTCCATGACCCATATAAAATTAAATTAAAATTAATTATCGCCGTACGGTACGCATCTATGTGTGCGCGCGCCTGCTATTATTGCCAAACGAGAAGCTTTTCTCCACATTTATTGAGCGCACAGCCAAGGTGAGGAAATCTCTTCGCTGGCTTTTGTATTCCCTACCACATATTAACTTCCGTTAGCCTGTAAAGCTAGAGTGAACAGGCATCATCTGTGCTCGCTCGTTCCATTGTAGTCATAATTTATTGCTATCAGCCGTGATTTAAGCCAAGAGAAGGCTCATCCTTAAAAAAATTGGCCAAGGGCGAGTCAGACTCGCCCTTGAAGCGGATCGCTAGTATAAGATAAAGTATATAAGTGTAGTAGTTTAGTAGTAAGTCAAGAGTGAATGATTCCTTCTAGGTAAGCGTGTTTCATCTTCAATCACATCATAGTTTACCATCAGAGAACATGAGATGGTGGTCAAATACAAGCCTACAATCAATAAAAATTGGCCAAGTGCGAGTCAGACTCGCCCATGAAGGGGTTCACAGTAACTATAAGAATATAATACAATATGTTTATTTATTTGACAAAAAAAACCTTACAAAAGACATCAACCAAAATGGGCCATACCGCAAACAGACGTATTGGGAAAAAAGGAATTCATAGATAATTTAGTTTTAATATTTAATGAACATTGGTCTCTAATTGGGAGTGTCAAAATAAATAATATTAAAAATGAATTAAAATGATTTTTTGTTGATTATTTTGTTTTTGTATGGTGACAGTTGCGGTATAGCGTGCGGGGTGCGTGAATGAACAAAACACCACCGTTTTTCCGACGACGAAAACGGTTGCAGAAAACGGTTGTCGTTGCAACAAAGTTTCTTGCAATGTACAAAGTACAAACGGTTCAAGTTGCAAATGTATGAAACGGTTTACTGAATAAAACGTTTTATCGGACAACATTATGATGTTTAGCTTAATTATTCGTGGCATAAAAGGCATTTAGCTTTTTTATATTTACTGTCTTTATCGAAATGCGAGCAAAATCTCTGGTGTATTTTCGCGGTACAGACGTTGCGATGGGTTGTAAATTATTATATATAATATAATTAGTTTATTAAATATTATGTATACACTTGAATATTTACAATTCACTCATAAGCAGATCAATTTGTAAAAAAACAAAACAAATAATGAGGTCTCAGTTTGCGAGTGCAAGATTATAACTGACCAAAAAAATGTAAACAAACACTCAAGCTCACTGATTCCAATTCCAGGAATTATATCGTCTGTATAGTTCACATTTCATGGAAATAACTGTTTATGCGAAACGAAACGGAACGACGTCGCGACAAGTGTGATCGTTTATTCAATGAGTTCTCAACTGTATTTTCATAATTGTAAAACACAAAATCGCATCAAGTAATTCGAAAACTGGTTTGTGCAACGAAGATTGATTGGACCCACAAACTTAAAACGGTTTAACCGTCGCAGAACGTAAAACGGTCTTTGAAAACGGTTTGTTGTCAAAACACCCACGACTAGTGACGATTGTCAATGTCATTCCATTCGATCGTTATTCGCTTTGCGTTTGCGCTCTTTTTCGTATCGTATTGTGAATATTATTTCGACTTTGGCTATTTTTGACGACTTGTGCTATTCAAAATGGATTCTGATGATTAGCTCACCTGATGGTAAGTGATGATGTGGTCGAAGAAAGAGCATGCTTACCTAAAAGTAACCTATTCACTCTTGACTTAAAGACTCCTAGGTTGTAGCTATAGGGAGTTTTACTAATAAACGATTTTTTTTATATTAATCAATTTGATACAAAACTTCTTATCTATATGTTTTCTTTGTACTGTAAGCCACTCAATAAAATCAAAAATAGTGCAATATTTTTATGTTCATGTTCTGGCCCAAACGCCATACTGAGTGGTTGATGTCCTTTCTTAAAATCTTATTTACATTTTTTACAACTCCGCCCAATAACTTTGTTTTTCATAGTATTTGTATGAATTACAAAGTTATATTTGCGGTTTTAGAAAATTTGCTAATCTCAAAAACTGCTGACTCGATCTCATTCAAACTAATTTTCTTTGAAAGTTTACATTAACATCTATAGCAACTATTTTTTTTTATTTTTCCCTTCATTATTATAGAAATTAGAGGTTAATATAATATTTTCAGTTCTAGTTCCATGTATGGGGACCCCCCCTTATTTAAAATACTTTTTAATTTTTTTCTTAAAATCGGAAAACGGTTTACAGAATACATCTACCTACTACTACTAGATTCACATGTATAGCCTATAGCCTCCCTCTTGTATTTACTCGATTTGTTTATGATCTACGTAGGTTCATTGAGATAAATATAAAAAAAAAATTGCAAATAATGGAACCGACTTCCATATCAAAACATTAAAAAGGCAAAAATAACTTTAATTTCGGAAGGCGGTGTCAAAAACGAAAATATATACAAAACTAAAGACACCGCCTTGCGAAATTAAAGTTATTTTTGCCTTTGTAGTGTTTTGATATGGAAGTCGGTTCTATTTTTTGCTAAAAATTTTTTTTTCACGCTTTTTAGTGGGTCGATTTGTAATTTATCTAGTTACAAAAGCCATAATGTCAACAACTTATCACCTTTTACAAATATTGCTTTTCCCGATGCATAGCCGTTAATTTTTGAGGAGTTCTCCTGGTACTTGACCATCAGCTCTGCATCACCATATGTATTGTGACGAGCAGTGTTTAACAGTGTTTAACATCGAATCAACCACTCAAGTAGTCGAATCGCAATCCACGAAATACTTATTATTGAAGAGTTTCAGTGGCCATCTGTGGTCTTCATCATCAGTTCAACTTCCCCAAATGGTACTTTTCGGAAGCAACTGCTCAAGGTACTATAAGAAATACCCAAAACGCTATAGGTGTGCCTATAATATTTGAAGAGTTTCCTCGATTTCTCCAGGATTCCATCGTCAAATCCTGATTTCGTAACAGTGGGACCAACCAAAAAGTATACCCATTCAAACGCAAAAAGAATTTTTCAAATCGGTCCAGCCGTCTCCGAGTTATGAGGTAACATACATAAAACATAAAATAAAAGTTCAAGACGACTTGAGAACCTCCTTTTCTTGAAGTCGGTTAATAAAGCTGTAGCGTACTGTATTATCGTTTTAATAGTTCTATGCCATATTTCTAATTTTCTCTTTTCATACTCATTTTAATCCTGCTGCCACTGGTAAACTGGTAACACATTGAGTGAAACACATTTGACATTGCAAAAGCTGTCATGTCACGTTTGCGTACAAAATATTTTTTTTTTTATCTCAATTTTAATACATAAGCAAAAATAATTTACCAAACAACCTCCAGCGTTTGTAAAATTGTGGTGGGTCTTCCACAAAAGCCGCAAGAGTTGAAGTTGAAGTCGAATCATGGCATTAGCCAGTTGTGCATAAATGATTGTAGTTTTTAGAGAAAAAAAAGTGTGCGGTTGAGGGACCCTCGTCGTCTCTCTCGTCAGAAGACAGTCGTAAGTATTAACACTTTTGCGTTACAATTTCTGCCAGTTTAGAAGCCGCGTAAAATAAATTCGTTCCAAAAAGTGTTTGTGTGTATATTTATATTTTTTATTTACAAACATAATATTTCACACAGAATACCTCTAAGTCCTCTTTCAATATAACAATAATTGAATTGTAATACAACTCTCCTAATGTAAGTGTGCCTACCTAATACTTGATTTTATATACTGTGCCATGAAGATTTAGCACCCTTTGAGAAAGTCGAATAGCGAGCGGCGTATAATTTTGAATCGTACCCGTGTTCATGATCTACGTGTCAGTCAGATTTTTTATTCACCTAATTCACAAAAATAAATAAATATACTTATTTTAATTTATTACTAATTAGTTTCAAGTTTATACAATACTTACCTATTCTATCTATAAACTTGAAAATACTTACTATTAAAACAAAACAAAATAAACATAAACTAATCAATTCAAGTTGATCTACTGCATTGCTCTATTCTGTGACGCATCTTCGTACCTATTCTACTTGAGTTTGTGAACTCATGAGCGGTGCGCTTGGCGCGCGCGTCTCCCGCGCGTCGTAATTTGTTACGTTTTGCTATTCGTTGCGGGGGCTGAGGTAAGCGTCGAATACCTACGGCGCTCGGATAACCCGGCCTTAATAGTTTCGGAATAAAATGTCTGTTACATACGGACGGACGGACAGACAGACAGAAAGACAGACGGACAGACATATCGAAACTATAAGGGTTCCGTTTTTTGCCATTCGGCTACGGAACCCTAAAAAGTGCACACACTGCGATCTTCCCTGCAGAAGACCGCAGTGTGTGGAGGGGCCGACGAGGAAGATGTAACTTGCTGAAATTGTGAATACCGAACACGAATAAAACATTCATCATATCAAACTAAATTCAATATATTCAGGTACGATAGCCGTTTCCAAGAACACCTCAGGAATAGTGAATGTATGCGGTATATTCAGTTGTAATGGCGCTCGGCCCGCCTGCGACCCCATAAAATACGTTTTTACGACAAATTACCAAGGTAACGCGATTTGGAAACGCGACAGACGGTTTTAGAGACAACGATCCCGTGTTACCACATGTTTTGAGGATTATTCTCATATTTTTTTTTTCCTTAGGTTGTGTTTGATTTGCTTTTGCGACGCGACTATTTGTGTGATGCGTTACCTTCTCGAAAAAGGGATTTACGACCTGTTTATATGGATATCCGTATTTGAATTGAGTGGTCGCTTAATAAAATTTGTTTGTATGTTGCGGGTAATCTCCGGAACTAATGATTGACTTCTAAAAAATTTTTCATTCTTAGTATGGTGTATTATTGATGATAGCTATAAATTATTTCAAAATCCACACGAACAAAGTCACAGGCGAAGTGCTAGTTATACATAAGAATTAAGATATTGTAGACTACTGCAGTAGTTTTGAATAATAATATAATAATAATAATAATAATAGGTCGTCGATAATAATAATAATAATAATACTTGTAGGTCGTGAGTTAAATCCTTAGGATGATCTATCGACATACCGCGGCCCCGGAACTCAAGGGCACCTGAAGGAACAGGGTGGATTTTAAGTCAGTAGAAGTCTAACTCTCCCTTCCACTTCACGCAGAGTTAGAGAAGTCATTCGATGATTTTCCCACTGAAAAAAGATCGCAGACAAGAAAGAAACTAAAAAAAATATTCGACACATGCCACAAAGGACATAACACAAAATATACAAAAGGAAAGAAACCAAATAAAAAAGACAATTTAAGTACATAATTATTTGCATTTAGACGAAAATAGATACATAAGGTGTGCCTCGCGACTGCGCGACTGCATTACTTTGTGTACATATTGTTACGAGCTGGGATTCGGGATATAATTAATTTACACTAATTAAACAAAATTAACACTTTACCTAAATACACAACATAAAAATTAATAAAATTATTCACAGTACAATACTTGTCACTCAACACTTAAATCGCACCGAAATTCACTTCTAAAGCTTCGATTATATTGCCTCGTATCTTGAAATAAGACTGCCTGTCCGCGTTCCTTTGCGATATATTTAAACCCCGGTCTATGATTTCTAGAATGTTCTTGTAAAATTCACTCACTGTCTACACTGCCAAGAATATTCCAGAAGCTACTTGAGATATATGTATACTAACGCCATCTGTCGGCGAGTAGCAGTACTATGGTACTGCTACTCGCCGACAGATGGCGTTAGTGTCTCGAACGTATTAGAAGTCGGTCGAAGTTACTCGATATACTCAGTACTGCTACTCGCCGCCAGGTGGCGTTAGTGTCTCGAACATTCTAGATGTCGGTTGAAGTTTCTCGACGTACTTAGCTAAGCGACTGGCGTAACAATATTATAATTAAAACCACCGCTCTCAAGGCGATGACGGAAAAATTCACGAGAAAGACAGATATCCACCCGCACTGAAATCGCTTGGTAACTAACCGCCCATTTCCTCTCATAGAGGGCCTGCACCTGAGGAGTGGGAACGTTATTCGGTGTTTCATGTTCAGTAGTTATAGGTAGTATGGCAGCCTTATAATTGCTATGGCGGTTTCAACCAGACAAAATTTAGACCAGAATAAATTAAACTAGAAAGATCAGATCATCATAACGTTCCATCATGACAACTACAAGACAAACGGCGATGCGTCATCGTCACATTCCGCCCATACGCCAAAGATATATAATAAACTATAGATACGTTGTCCGCGCTCTAAAATGGCAAGTTGAAATCAAGGTAAGTGCCTCGTGTCTGTTTAGTTACGCACGAACCTGTGTCGCGATCGCTACACTACACATCTTAAGAAAAAATGTGTTTAAAAAAAAAAGCATGCGTTTGTGTGTTTTCAGACGTTGCACTAATTATACTGCTTCCGTGAGAGGTCAAAATGTGTCATTTCATAGGTAAATATCAACAGAAACACATTTTTTATTTTAATTTTTCTACACGGCTAATGGCGGCCGGCTAGCGTATGAATGAAGTCAGTCACGTGACGTTAGGGGAGGTTGTTGACTAAAGATGTATATTCATCTCTCTCTAACATCAGGTGTACCTAAAGATGGCATTTTCTGTCCCTTTCTTTACACGTATTAGATAGTAATACTCTATGTGTGTGTTTCGTGCCGTTTTTGAGAGGTGTTTTGTGGGAATATGACGCGTCTATTATAATACGTCATTGCCATACGCACAATACGTTACATTCATTGTGCGTAAAGCTAAGGAATGGAATTTCCTGCCGGAGTCTGTGTTTCCCGATGGCTATAACCTAGGAGTCTTTAAGTCAAGAGTGAATAGGTTACTTTTAGGTAAGCGTGCTCCATCTTCGACCACATCATCACTTACCATCAGGTGAGATGGTGGTCAAACGCGAACCTATTATCAATAAAAAAGATCCTGTTTTTAATCTTATAGGAACCTTGTAAATATTATAAATATGAACAGAATTTATTTCGGCTGGTATGTTCGTATAACTCCACAAAATCAAGTGAATTTATTATTTTTACGATTTCAAATTTAGTCTCATTAAATAGGTTTTTCGTACACATCAGTTGATTAGCTTTTTTCTATGTTGGGATTACTAACTGGCCTATCCCTTGGCCAGACCAGATTTTCTGGCTTCTGTTCCATCTAATCGTACTTCTATCTTCTATGGCGGACGTTAAACCTAACAGTCATTCAATTCCGTGATGGGTTGTCGTGTATGTAACCCATAAAGGTAAAAATGTTGATGAATTAGGGAAGGTTAAATGATGCTTGTTGATTAATACTGATAGCCATGCCCAATTTTTAGTGAGGCGGGAACACAATGGGTCAGGCTGACCCGGTTTAGATAAAGTTAGTTGTATGACATACTATGTCTGTATTTTCCTATGCGTTTACCAATTAAAGCCAGATATTTCAGGCTTTAACAACATTCTCCTTGAAGATAACTGACGGGGTTGTGGCCTTGTGGGAATGTTCTAATAAGGTACCGCATCTCCAAAACACAAAGGCAACTGATGGAACAACGTGAGTTTCAGTCGGTAGAAATCTGACACTTTCGCTCGATGGAGACAAAGTACGAGACAAGTAGATAGACGATTTCTCCTCGAAAAAAAAAACACACGTAATTAAACTTAGCTTGACTCGGACATCGAACTTGAGGCGATAGCAGCAGTAGAGCTTACACCTTACACCAACTAGGCAGTGCATCATTTTCACGCCTTTTTTCACGATTCAAGTTACCTACCTTTTATCTTAAGTATTTTTTATTTCATCGAACTATACTTATTTAATATTATTATAACAATTGTGTAAATAATATTATTTGGTTACCATGCGTCAGTTTTTTTACGTCCGCTGTAAAACAGCGTTTTGCTATGGGTAGGTACGCCCATGGCATAGCTTAATGCTTAGTAAGAGTCTTGTTGCCACAGCCACGACGAATCTGCCTTTTTTTCGTTTTTTTTTTCCTTTATCTTTAATCCATCCATGGCTATGCTTGACGCATTTTGGATATATTTTTTTTTTAATTTTAATGCATGGGTATAGTTTATGCGACAATAAAAAAATCCTTATTTATATCAAAGTCAGAATGTTAGGCTGCTAATAAAAGGTCGACACAGACCAACTATACCACGATGTGAAACATCGTGTAATGTTTAAATGTAGTATACTCGCTTAGATACACAGACACGGGAACATACTTGTAAACGGCATGTTCAATTCGGAATCCGATGTTCACTTGTTACATGTTCGTAGTTTCAAAGTAAACCAGGAAGTTGAATTGCTTGTCACTGCAATCAATCTTCAGTGTTAAATAATTTAAACAGAAATAGTTTAAAAACACTAGAAAAACACGCTTTTATAAAAGCACGTAAAAAAAATTTAATAAAACCGATAACGGATTTTCTTTAGGTTTGTTATAACCTTGAAACCTGACCGTGTTCAAAGTCCATTACGTGGCCTTTCTCACAAGTGCAAACATGACTATGATACGATATTCCATCATGGAATTCCAGTGCCTATCTTCCAGCTTCATCATCAGACCTTGAAACCTAATTGTGGTCAAAGTTCATTACAAGACTTTTCTAAGAAATCCAAAACAGCTATGATACGATTTTCCATCATGAAGTTCCAGTTCATATCTTTCGGCTCCATCATTAGATCAGTTCGACAGTACCATATTATTGTATTGTCATCAGAACTACATACAGCTGCCAATTTTCATTACGCTACGACCCTTGGAAGATGGTTAAATTAGTTACCTTAGATTCCATTACATAGTTACATACAGGTCAACCTAATAAAAGCGTGTTAAAAACCTTGCTGAGATCGTTCCGTGGGTTGGTGACATTATCGTATCCAGTTTCCTCAGTGGCTCTGAAACCACGTTATGCCGTTGGTCTCGGCTATCATTTGTAGGTACACCTTTGACAATCGTACGGGTAGCCAGAACATTTGACACCGATAGCACAAATTACTAAATAGTTACTTCGTAACAGATACATCACTCTCATACAAAAGCGAAAATACCTACGCTATAATAGCCTACAAAATCTTAATAATAATACCAGCTGTTTGCAGCGAGAACAAGTTGAGATTGTTTTGCCCGCCTCGCGACCCACGTCATCGAGCGAATGTCCTAGGGTTGTATATGATGATATTGGTAATAAAACGAATATAGAAAAACAATTATTTTTTATTTGTTGATAAAATATTTTTCAGTTTAATAAAATGATAGATGCATTTTTCCTTCCCTGAATTCCCGATTATTAAATTTTTGTGTCGAAAATATCCGAAACCACGTAAATAATTTTAATTTTAATAAAATTCCGCGCTAATAAATAATCTAAAGGGAAAAAGGAGCAAAGCGAAGGAAAATGAATTGTTTTTAGGTCGATCCATTATGACGTTGTACAAATTATTTAAAAAGGCTCAGGCAGGCGTGCGGCAGCCCACTGTCGGATGTACCGACGGCGATACGCGAAGCGGTAGGCATATAACGCGTGGGCTTGAGCGAGTGACGGACGCCTGCCGATAGGTATTCGCTCCAAGTAATACACCAGTATTCAGCTCTATCTGGTTAATGTAGAAGCTGACCACAATTTATGTAGTTAGGGAAAGGATGAGCTGCGGCCTTAGTATGAGTTTGCGATACTATTATCGTGTTCGAAAACTATAGCTTTGTCTCTTTCACACTAATCTGGTACGTGTGAAAGAGACAAAGCGATAGTTTTCGAATACGACAAAAGTATTTCAAACTCATACTAAGCACACAGATAACGATCACTGTAAAGTTATAAGTCGCTTTGGCTCGTATGTTATTATACCAAAAAGCTCTATTTTTTAATGTGTCAGTTTCAATGACAATGACATATACGCCTTACCCAAACATAAATTAAAATTCAAAGTCACTAGTTGGCTGCAAAACTTAACATACCAAAATACTGAAGACATCTAAATATATATAACTCAAAGGTGTCTGACTGACTGGCTGACTGACATAGTGATCTATCAACGCACAGCCCAAGCCACTTGACGGATCGGGCTGAAATTTGGCATGCAGGTAGATGTTATGACGTAGGCATCCGATAAGAAAGGATTTTGCGAAATTCCCACGGGATCGGGATTTACATGGGAAAAACTTCCCACGCGGGCGAAGCCGCTGGCACAAGCTAGTTCTTGGTATAATTTCATAACATTAAACAGCCTTCACACCCCAGCTTACTTTATTTCTCCTTTTATTTACTGTATTTAACAATCAATACGTACGTACATTGACACGATCAAATAACACACAACATTACACTTAATACAGCATGTACTATACAGTAACACCAACCTCTTCTTTAGATATTTAAATATAATAATACACACATCACAGTATTCTTGAATTGTCACTCTAGTACTTAATGTAAGTCAGCTTTCGTAATACGGAGTGGAGACCTGGTGACCTAAAACACTTGCCTAGCTTAGGCACCAGTCCCCACAATATTTTCAGGTTGTACTACTGTTCGGTCCGACGTGAAACAGAAGGCACCTTTGGTTGGCAACATTAATTATCTGTGGGCTTGACATAACTTTTTCACTTGACAAATAGACTTTGGTTCCCTTGATGGAAAATGTCCGTTTTTTTTTTTAATTTTATCAATTACAATTAAATCAAAGTCCCAAGGACTTTGATTTAATTGTAATTGATAAAATATCGTTTGGAATCGCCGTTTGAAACCGATAATTGGGTCGCGAGTTAACTATTGTTTGAAGTTGTAATCCCCATTTGACGAAAACCCCGGGATATTTTTGGATTTATCGCCGGGTTGATGCCATCGCGTGGCACGCGCATTTGTTGGAAATAAGTAGTGATAAATAGCTTCAATCCGGTGTGAGTTGGGTGTGATGCTGATCTGGACCGCGCCATTTGGAGATTGGCGCCTTATGAACGTTCTAGAACACGTGACTTACATCACACTTTTCAATTACTCACCTCATATTACATACAAACCACACTTGGGCGTGACCTAGGAAGGTCGAATCTTGGCGAACCCAGCACAGAAGGTTAGTGGTAATAAAGTACTTGATAAAGCCTCAGAGGCTATAGATTGTTGTCGGCCGGAGAGCCTGTAGATTATTGTGTAAGTACTTTTGTTGTTGAAAGCAACGGTTAAGCTCCACGTACCGTGGACAGTTTCAGACACACCAGTATCGTTGCACTGGCCAATTGTAGGACTGAATATTTTGGTAGCAGAGCGTGGTTTTATAAGATCCACTGATTTAATTGGAAGTTTTGAAAATAACTTTAGTTTAATTACTTTACATAACTTATGACTTAATAAGTTTGAATATATTGCTTTGTCAGCCGGGCTCAAATAGTACTTGTAGTTTGTACTGTAATTTGTAGTGCTACCCCCTTGGTATTGAATTGACAATAGGATTTATTTGTGAAATTAGGAATTATTGGTTGTATTTGGTGCATAGTTTGGTATTTGTTACAATTAATAATTGAATGTCACTGATCTGAATTTGAAAGGTTATCTAAATAATAATTACACATAGTCTAACATAATAGGACTTGAATTGTGTGTATTGGTTATTGCATTTGTGGTACTTGTTGGACTGTGTTGATAGAGATTGTCCGGCTCAATATTATACAGTCAATTGTTGTGTTTATTGATGTTATTGGTGATCCTGCACAATATATACATTGAATTGTTATTTATTTTGTAACTAGCCATCTGTGCCAAGCTAGATTCATACTTGGAATAAGTACAGGCTCGGATTTGGACTTGAAATATATGAATTTAAGTTGTTATTTTGGTGAAATTATTTGGTCGGCTAACAAGTCATTGTTGTTTGTTTAGTTAATTTAAGCCTGTTGTATTAATATTTGATTGTTGCAATGGCTCATTAAGGGCAGTCAGGGAGGCTGCTGCCGGATTGACCTCACAGTTGAGATGGTTCGCATCGGCAGCTGCAACGGTTGAGCGTGTAGAATTGGAAGAGCTCACCCTTGCTCGGTATGGGCAAGTGATTGAGAGGATCAAGTCAGCTGATGCTGCGCTCACACGCTTCAACGAGTACATCATGGACGTGGATTTGGGGGTGATGGATCAGGCGGCCCGCGATAGGATTTTGGGTGACTATGACCAGATTGTCCACCTGGGGGATGTCATATGTCTACGAGCGCGGGAAATTTTGAAGAGTCGGGTGCCTGATGCGGCCAAGCCGCAGACCCCCGTTGTTGCAGGCCCTGGACTATTGAGTAGGCTGCCCACCCTGGAGCTGTCACATTTTGACGGTCGCTTGGACCACTGGCTGGGCTTCCTAAATCTCTTTGAGAGTCTTGTCGATGCACGCTCGGACCTCGGACCTGCCCAGAAGCTGGCCTATTTATTGTCTGTCCTGGAGGGCGAAGCCAGAGCCTTGGTGCAGCACTTGCCGGTGACGGATTCCTCTTACCCGACCACTCTGGAGCTTCTCTCCCGACGGTATCAGAACAAGCGCTGCCTGGCTGATGTGCACATCGACCAGATTTTGGGACTACCGGCCATTGCCAGCACGTCGACGTTGCGCACTGACTTGCTGAACCCGTTGGTCTCAGCGACCAACGCTTTGAGACGCCTGGAGTTACCGGTAGAACATTGGTCCTACTTGTTGGTGCACATAGTGTTGCAGTTGCTCCCCGCGGAGCTGAGGTCACGTTTTGAGCAGAAGTATGGTGGGGATAGTGCCACCCATCTTCCCCCCTTCGACGACCTCCTCAAATTTTTGGAAGACGAGTGTCGGTTTTCGGATAACACTCGTGGCGCCACGGGGTCACCCCCACTACCTTCTCAGCCTAGAGACCAGGGACGGACTAGGGCTCGGGGGCCCGTTGATGTTCCCCCCGCCCCCCGTTTTGCTGGCGCCCGGAGTCCTTGGGCTAGGGGGCCTGTTGATGATCGCCCCGCCCCCCGTTTTGCTGGTGCCCGGAGTCCTCATCATTGTGACTTTTGTAAGGCAACGGGGCATGTCATGGCGCGTTGCCCGGACCTTTTGAATTTGCACGTAAGTGCCCGCCGCCGTATTGTCAACGCACGTCGTTTGTGCTTTTCGTGCTTGGGGGCCCACTTCCATCGGGACTGCCCCGACCCCCGCCCGTGTAGAATTTGTGAAGGGTCCCACTTGGAGATTTTGTGCGCCAACGCGAACCGCTCCAGCAGACCAGCTTCTGAGGGGGGTTCGCGCAGGGGGGGGTACCCCGGAGACGAGCACCGGGCTGAGACCCGCGATTCTGTACGCCGCACTCCACCCCCCGCGCAAGTTGAACGGGAGCCCCACGAGCGCCATTTGGTCTTCCCTCGTCAGGGAGAACGCGCATTGGCTGCTAGGCAGCAGTGGCCGGGTCGGCGCCGCTGCCTTTCCCCTCCGTTGGCGGAACGTCCCCGGCTGGAGTCGCACCCTCCGCCATTCGGGCATTCGGTGGAATATGCCCCTCCAGTGATGGCGAGCGGCTCGGGACACCGCGCAGACGAATATTTTGATTGTTGGCCTCGTCGTGAACGAAGGCAGCCTGGAAGCGGCGATCGGTTGGCGCCCAGGCATCACTAAGAGATTGACGCCTGCCCCGCTAAAGGACCCCCCCGATCAAGACGGTTTTGTTGCCAACGGCCTCGGTCTCGTGCCATTTTGGACACGGGAGCCCAGGGTTGCCTTTTGTCGCCTTGGTTAGCGGGACAGGTTGGCCTGAAGGTGAACGACCTTTCAGGCAAGATTTGGGGAATTGGCGAACCGACTGACACCACTGTTGAGGGAAGGACCTGGTTTGGAATCACCCTTGTGAGTTGTCCGTACCCTAAAATTGGTGCTCCTGCCCTTGTTATAACTGAACTTGGTTGGGACGAGCCACTTCGGGAAACCCTGTTGGAGGACGGTTGAGGCACTCTAGCCTTCCTTATGGGGCCCGTCACCCCCTTTTCTTGCCCAAGAAGGGCCACTTGGTTCAATTGTTGGTGACTGATCGTCACACTAAGAACTCGCATGCCGGTTGCAATGCACTGTTGGCCATTCTGCAGCGAGAAATTTGGATTTTGTCGGCTGATCGCGTCAATGAGGCGAGGCCCTTTGCTGGCGTCGTAACGGACTTGTTGGTCCCCTTTTGTTGAAGACGTCCACCCTTCGTAATAGTAAGGCTTATTTGTGTGTTTGTCTGCCTGTCAACCAAGGCAGTGCATTTTGAGCTGGTAACCTCCCTCTCGACAGAGGCCTTTGAGGCGACTTTGGAAAGATTTGTGTCTCGCCGTGGGTTACCTTCTTTGATTAGGTCTGATTGCGGTACGAATTACAAGGGTACAAGTAACTATTTGAAGGAGGTATACGCCTTCCTTAGTGAGAGCCAGGTTGACATTGGTAATAGTTTGGCCCACCGAGGGGTCACTTGGTTGTTTGACCCGCCAGCCTGCCCCCATTGGGGGGGTATTTTTGGGGCCGCGGTGAAAGCGGCAAAGGGACGCTGGCGGAGATTGTTGGGAGACACCGTTCTCACCTTTGAGGAACTAGCTACGGTATTTGGCAGCATTGAAGCTGTGTTAAATTTGCAACCTTGTCAAGACTCCCAATTGATTAGCGGACGGGTAGGCCCGTCCGGGGGGGGGGGGGGGGGGTCCGACGTGAAACAGAACACACCTTTGGTTGGCAACATTAATTATCTGTGGGCTTGACATAACTTTTTCACTTGACAGATAGACTTTGGTTCCCTTGTTGGAAAATGTCCGTTCTTGGGACTTTGATTTAATTGTAATTGATAAAATATCGTTTGGAATCGCCGTTTGAAACCGATAATTGGGTCGCGAGTTAACTATTGTTTGAAGTTGTAATCCTCATTTGACGAAAACCCCGGGATATTTTTGGATTTATCGCCGGGTTGATGCCATCGCATGGCACGCGCATTTTTTGGAAATAAGTAGTGATAAATAGCTTCAATCCGGTGTGAGTTGGGTGTGACGCTGATCTGGACCGCGCCATTTGGAGATTGGCGCCTTGTGAACGTTCTAGAACACGTGACTTACATCACACTTTTCAATTACTCACCTCATATTACATACAAACCACACTTGGGCGTGACCTAGGAAGGTCGAATCTTGGCGAACACAGCACAGAAGGTTAGTGGTAATAAAGTACTTGATAAAGCCTCAGAGGCTATAGATTGTTGTCGGCCGGAGAGCCTGTAGATTATTGTGTAAGTACTTTTGTTGTTGAAAGCAACGGTTAAGCTCCACGTACCGTGGACAGTTTCAGACACACCAGTATCGTTGCACTGGCCAATTGTAGGACTGAACAACTACTTTGCAATGACCTAGGAATGTGATACTGTTAAATATTGTGGAGAAATAGTACATTAAGGTACAAGTGTGTAATGTTGGTGATTACCGCTGAGGCGCCATTGAGACCCGAGCCGTTAGGTGAGGGTCTTAAGAGAGCCGAAGACGGTAATCATCAATACACACGTCTATCATACGACGTTTTTCAACACACTTGTGAAGAAAATAACTATAATTTCAACAGTGAAATTGAGTTGTGAAATTTTTTTCGCAATGGCGGGAAAAAATAATGTTTTCCTATGCGCGCGCATCTAACAGATCGGCCATAGACTAAAAGAATGAGGTTTCTTTTTTTGGCTTTTCTCATATAGCGTTTTAGCCACGTACAAAATGGGTATTTTTTTTTTATTTATCACAGAAAATACAAAAGTTATATTTGAGTGAAAGTTGTATTTATTAAAAACGTACAAGTTGAAATTTAGGTATCTATTTAATTACGAAGTTGCATGAAACTAGCAAGCAATAGGTAGGTAAATTAATTTATTTGTACTATTGAACACACTGATTTGAAAACCACTCTCTGATTGAACACGATCTTTTTTGTTTCGAAACTTTTTTAAAAACAAAGCAACTCAACCAACTCACTTGTGAATAAAGAAAAAGAAAGAAAAAGTCACAGTTTGATTACAGGTGTCATTATGTGCCTAATTGCGGTGAAATTAGAGCCATTTTATGAGCAAGTGTGTTGAAAATAAACGTTATTTATTATTATTATTTATTAATGTGTCACCTTAAGTACAGTATTTTCAATCATGTTCCAACTAAGCTAAATACATATGTTTGTGTCTGGAGTGGTGTTCTCGGCAATAGTGTAATGGGTGGGGTTCGAACCCGCGACGGGGACGCGAGGGGGAGGGGGGGGGGTACCCCCCCCTCCCCCTATATCACGTGTATTTTTTCGTACCTGCAAAGAATCTAAATTTTTTTTAATGTTTTAAAATACTGGTATAAGTATCATCTGATTATATCATAGAAAATTATAGATAGACTACTAAACTCTTTTGCAAAAAAAACGGGCACTTTAGATTTTTTTCTCTACTTCAATGTAGAAGAACAAGAAATAGGTTTCATTAACGATGACGATGTATTGGCATGTTATTTGAAGCATCCTGGCATGATTCTTTACGTTCCAAATTTAAAATTAATAAAAGAAAAATAATGATTATTGTGGATTATTCTAAAATTGCTTTACTAATGGCGCGAATTGCTGAAACGATTTTTAACTGATTACGATATTTTAAAACTTTTTGGATATTTTCTGCAAATTAAACAATTTAATCTTTCTTTTTACAATAAATACCACTTTTTGATATGAGTTATAAAGCGATAAGGGCCGGTAAAATTATAGCCCTACATAAAGAAGGTTGTTCGCAAACTTACGTGTCTCAGCGGCTAAATGTGAGTCATTCAACTGTCCAGAGGACTTGGCAACGGTATCAAGAGACCGGTTCGGTCAAAAGAAGACCTGGTTCGGGAAGAAAACGATGCACAGAACCAAGAGATGACCGCTTTTTGGTGAGTCAGGCGTTGCGGAATCGTAAAGCGTCAAGTGTGGACCTGAAGAAGAGCCTTGAATAAGTAAGAGGAGTAGAAGTTAGCTTGTGGACGGTCAGGAGGAGGCTTTTGGCTGCCAATATCAGGAGTTACCGCCCAGCTCGGGGCCCTAAATTACTCCGTGAGCACCGTGTTGCTCGACTTCAGTTTGCTCGGAACTGTGCTTCATGGACTCTGGAGGACTGGAATAAAGTATTGTTTTCTGATGAAGCTAGAATCTCTTTGTGTGGAGAGGACCGACGCCGGCGAGTGCTGCGAAGACCACGGGAACGCTATGCGGAAGTGTGTTTCGAAGAAATCACTCCTTATGGCGGAGGCTCCGTTATGTTTTGGGCAGCAATTAATTCGACGGAGCATACGGAGTTAGTTTTCATAGAAAATGGAACATTAAATGCACACCAGTTGTAACGATACCTTCTACTTCTCCAATAAAAGAGGGTAAAATAGATGTACCATTAAATTTAATATATTAATAATATACAGTATTTTATAAAAAACCTGCCTATCTACCTAGCTATCCTAAAAAAAACGGCCTACCTACCTAACTGACACACTCAGGAGAGAAGAGGAGGAGGTTTAGAGTATATTACTTGCGGGACGGCTTGGCAGACCACTCCAGGATCGCCTTCTCCTCCACGATGTCTTCGTCGTACAGCAGCTTGAGCAAGGCGGTCTGGCAGTAGGCTCCCAACAAGGCGTCTGGGCAGCAGGCTCTCAGCAAGGCGTCAGGGCAGCAGGCTCCCAGCAAGGCACCAGGGCAGCAGGCTCTCAGCAAGGCGTCAGGGCAGTAGGCTCTCAGCAAGGCGTCAGGGCAGCAGGCTCCCAGCAAGGCGTCAGGGCAGCAGGCTCCCAACAAGGCGTCAAGGCAGCAGGCTCTCAACAAGGAGTCAGGGCAGCGGGTACTGCACTTCCTCTTCCACCACTCTTCGTCGAAACTCGTCGAGAACTAAACTCTTCAGAAACTGGTCAAAGACTGAACTGCCGGAGATGGCCCCCAGCGCCTTTTATACCCAGCTCAGCGTTCAAAATCCATTCTATTCTCATTCTGTACCAGAATTCAAATTGTAGAGTCCAAAATAGTCCATCTTGCCAGTTATTTGATCAGCCAGTTATATTCGAGCATAATTTATTAAACCTCTTCGATAAAATCTGAGAGTGTGTTTTAGAAATTTATAATTATAATTTAAAATGCCGTTAATCAGTAGACAACCACAATATAATATACAATATTAAGCTAGTCCTATCGATAAAAGTGAATAACAATTATATAATAAAAGTATGAACAACCTTTTTAGTCTATTAGCCATTCAGTGACTACAAAGAAGAAGAAATTACAGTTTGTCAGCCTTGACGTAAAAAATGTCATGACAAGAAAATATTTGTTTTGATGGATGAATTATGGATTATGATTACAAAGAAAACGTAAGTTATTTGGTATTTGTAATAACAAATACTATATTTCCCCATCGACCCCGAGAAATTTTTTGGTCTAGAACAAAAATTTTGTAAGGTTAAAGTTTATCCACATTCATATAACTTACATGCCTCATTCAATCACACCAACATCTCACGAAGTTAGGTCAGGTAGGATTCACATTCAATGATCACTACTCGACCTGATTAGTACATGACAGTAGGCTTGTTTTCGGAGTCTGTCAGTCCGCTCGCGTCGAAAACCCATCAAAAAAAAAAATAAAAAACAAGATTTAGCAAAGGCTTATTTTTACGAAGTTGCTAGCCGCTTCGATCAACTTTAGAGTCGATAACATAAAAAACAAGGTTTAGCAAAGGCTTATTTTTACGAAGTTGCTAGCCGCTTCGATCAACTTTAGAGTCGATAACATAAAAAACAAGGTTTAGCAAAGGCTTATTTTTACGAAGTTGCTAGCCGCTTCGATCAACTTTAGAGTCGATAACATAAAAAACAAGGTTTAGCAAAGGCTTATTTTTACGAAGTTGCTAGCCGCTTCGATCAACTTTAGAGTCGATAAATAGTAATAAACTAACTTGGAGAGTTAGAAAGGGAGAAGGTTTGGTAATATGTACCTAAACGCACTTCTAAGTGATATCTGATTAGTTCAGATAGAAGAGAAAAAATAAAAATTAAGAGAAGCCTCTTAAAGTTTAAGAACAAAGTTAAAGAAAGAAATAAAATAAACTATTGAGTTTCAATAAGCCGAAAAGAACTCGATAGTTAAAAGAAGAGAAGAAGATAGAGGGGTGGATTCACGCATGTCGAGCAAAACTACGTTCAGCCTTATAAAAAATTTGAAACTAAATATTTTGATATATTTTTCTATTCTAGCAGCTACTTGTAAACTGTTTTATGGAGTGCTCAATAAAGAATTACAGTAAATTTATTATATGGATAAAAAATAAACAATAATCGCACCAATAGTCATTACCCGATAATGACCAAATAGGACATTTTCAATGCAATGTTATGTCATGATGGTAGCTTTATTAATAACCCGTTTTTAAGAACACCTCATTAAAATTAAATTAAAGACAACTCATTAGACAAGTTTTCGAATATATAGAACGCATCCGTAAATACTATATTTAAGTTTCAAAATTTGTCACGCAAATAGCATCATTTCCCGATATTCGCGTCAAATGACCAATTTATTTTGCCGGGTTACCATTACAATCACGCCACCGCAACACCCGTGCCCCTCAGTTTGCCGAGTATCACGCACCGAAACGCATGTCCGGCTAGCTTGCGCGTTTTTCGAAAAATATTATAAATTTGTGTTTAAAGTTGTGTTTGTCACGTTTATTGGTCATTCCTCTCTGTTGAATATTATCAGGTAAGCGGATCAATAATTGTTATTTGTCTTAATGCATGTTTTCATCATATGTACAGCTTTCGGTGAAAAAATAACCTGTAAGTAAGAGACGCCTTTTCTAGAATTTTTTACCATAAATATTTAGTTTCGTCATTCCCCGTATCGTCATTTCCTGGTTTTTCGGTGAGAAGGGAATGACGTCAAGTGAAGGGTAATGACGAAAACTAAATGTTTATTGTAATTCTATGTACCGCTACCGATATTGCAGATTTCATATAGTAAAACTAGACGTAAAATTATCACAGAAGAAAATTATTTTAGCATATTTGTTTCAGTTACTTATAATGAATAAACGAAAAATTGACCCTCGAGCTTCGAAGGAAGAACAAAGATTGTATAAACGACGAAAGTATGCTGAAATTAAAGCTGATCCTGAACTATATGAAAGACAAAGAGAGATAGAAAGAGCAAAATACATAAGAAAAAAAGAGAAAAATCAAGTGGTTGAAATTAATGAAAAATCCCCACGTGACATTAGAAGTCAGAGAAAAAAATGGAGAGAGGCTTCAAAAAAATATCGTATGAAAAAAAAAGAAGAGGCTAAAGCTAAATCTTCTTTACCACAACCCGTTTTCATTGAAGCTAGAGATGATGTTAATAGTGCAGGCAATAAAGATCGAAATCAGATATCAGATCCTCTGCAGAGACCGGAGACAAGAACTATCACAATAAGAAAAATTCGTTACATAGAGCAGAAGAAACGCAAGATTCTTCAAAATGTCATAATTCAACTGCGAAAGAAAAATGCTGCCCTAGTAAAGAAAATAAAACTATTAATGAGAGAGAAGAAGACAGAACGTAACATAACTAGAAAAAACACAGACAAACCAAGAATAGAACCACTAGTACAGAAATATAAAGAAGATAGAAGAACTAATACGGCTTTGGTAAGATTAGTCAGAAATTTTTATACTGATGACATTAACAGCACTCTTGGTGCAGGAAAAAAGGAATATATAACCAGACAAAAAATTCAAAAGCAAAAACGTTATTTAAACTCCCCGTTAAAAATTTTGTACCATAAGTTTCTAGCTACACATACAGTAAAGGTCAGCTATGGGTTTTTTTGCAAGCACCGACCATTCTGGGTGCTTCTACCGAAACAAAAGTCTAGAGATACCTGTATGTGTATAATACATTGCAATATTGATTTGCTTGTCGATTCCCTTAACAAGGCTTGTATTATTCAGCCGATAAACTCCCAGGAACTACTCTCAAAAGTATGTTGCTCCGAACGAAATGACGAATGTCTGACGCGAAAATGTCAGTCATGCAAAGATAAAGTAGTTATACCATGTAACGAGTTCTCAAACGATCGAATATTGGTCTACCATCAATGGGTTCGCTGCAGAGAAACTGTACACTCAAAAAAGGGTTCAAAAGTGCGCACAACAACCGCAAAGAAAGAATTTCTTGGGTCTCCACTAGAAGTGCTTGAGAACCTCAATGAGCAGCTGCCGAATTTTATCGAGCACAGCTATAAAATACAAACCCAATATATCAATATGAAGACCCTAAAAGAATCCTTGACCGTAATAGAAGCTCTTATACATATTGATTTCTCCGAAAATTATGGGCTTAAATTCGGAACTGAGGTCCAATCGTTTCACTTTGGTGGAAGCCGAAAAGAAGTTTCTCTTCATACGGCTGTAGTATATACATTTGACTTCCATCAAAGTGCAGTGGGAAAAACCTGCGTATGTACCGTCAGTCCATGTGTAAGGCACGATGCCTCTGCAGTCTGGGCTCATTTGATCCCTCTCATAGATGTGGCTGTGAAAGACAACCCTTTTATAGAAACCATCCATTTTCAATCGGATTCACCCACCTCACAATACCGGAATAAATATATATTTTATATGATAACTCAATTGTGGAAAGATTTCCCCAACATAAAAAAAATTACATGGAATTATACTGAGTCAGGGCACGGAAAGGGTGCCCCTGATGGCGTAGGTGCGGTAATAAAGCGCACCGCTGATTCTCTTGTTAAGTGCGGACACGACGTCGGGACATTTGAGCAATTTTTGACATGTATTCAAGAACACGTCGAAAATATTAAAATTTTACAGGTAACTGAAGAAAATATCAAAGATAGAGAAAGACAGTTAAAGAGTAATTTGAAACCCTTTAGTGGCGCCCTTTCTGTGCATCAAGTGATGTGGGAGAGATATTCAAACCATTTAACTTTTAGGAAGACAAGTTGTTTTAAATGTGATGTAGGAAATATGTGTGTACATGGAAAACACTTAGGCTTCCAAAAAATCCCCATGTCTGATGATTTAAGAGAATCTCAACATCAACTAGACGATGGGGCTGGTGTTGTTACTCTTGTCTCAACAAGACCTCAACAAGTTCTCTATAATATCACTAACACTCCAATACCCTCAACCTCGCGAATTATTACGTTTAAAGGGAAGCAAGCAGCAAACATAATTTTAAAGAAAAACTAATCAAGAAGGCCAAAGGATTATTAGGATTACATCATTATTTTTAAATGTTAAGTTTATAAAAAGAATAGATAAAAACTATGGAAAAGTATACATATAATATATTTATAAATATAAATAATATAATTTAAATATATACTAAAGCTGTGTTTAAAATCAAAGAACAATTAACAAATAAAGACTAAGAATTGTGATACTGATTATCAGGACTACCTCGTTATGTTTTAAAATATTAGGATTATTAAAATAATGAATAAAAACTATAAAAAGATATACATATATAATATATTTATACAAATATAAATAATATAATTTAAATATATACTAATACTGTGATTAGAATCAAAAAGAAAAACGAAAAAATGGATAGAAACTATACATATAATATATTATATATACATATATAAAATATATAAATAATATTGTCTATATATTTATATAAACAATATTATTTAAATATATAAGAATACTGTGCTTAGAATTAAAGAACAATCAACAAATAAAGACTCAAAATTGTGATTTTTAGTATTTTTGCTGATTTTGTCGACTGAATAAGTTTTGTTAGTGTCATAAAATTAAGAAACAAATGAGCGATTATTGTGGGAATAAAGATTAACCTATTCAACTTTTAATAATAAAGATTGTGAGGCTGAATATTTGTGGTTTTTTATAAGAAAAATCATTCCCTGCTACTGTTGTCATTCCCTTCACTCCTATTGTCATTACCTGTATACATTAGTCATCCCCTTCTGTGTCATTTAACTTTAACTACAATTAAAACCTAAAATAATCAAAATAAATCCATGCCCATAATTGAATATAGTATATTTAGTGTGGTTTGATCAAATACCCTGCATATATTTGATCTATAAAGTATTTTAAAAAAAAGTATAAATAAAATTAGGAAAAATTAAAGTGCGTGGATTCACCCAGAGATGAGTCATGAATATAGTACGAAAGATGAATATATTTACATAATTATATACTTAAATCGTTGTTTAGTTTTTGACGATGAGTGGAGTATAATTCTATCCATGAGTGAAAATTAATATTATAGATAGCAAAAGAAGGTAAAGAGGGAGAGGGCAGGTAAATGAGAGGGTTAAAGAGTGCTAAAAAAAACTCAAGAGGATAAATTAAATATAAGAAAGAGGTTGAGTAAGAGTAAGATCACAAAAAAATAAAAAAAAGTGTTATAACAGGTTAAAGAGGGAATAAACTAGTGGTAAAAGAGGTGATAAACTAGTGTTCGTGTGAAGAGGAAGTCTAGTATAGTGTTAGTGTAAAGAGTGAGTCCCCTATCCTAGAACTTAATATTAAAAAAGAGTCTAAGCCAAAAAGTGAGTCCAAAGAAAAAAGTTACTAGTAATAGTTTTTTTTTTTGGAATTTTGAAAAAAAAATTAAACCGACTAGCTATGATTTTACGTTGGGCGCCAAACTGTAACGATACCTTCTACTTCTCCAATAAAAGAGGGTAAAATAGATGTACCATTAAATTTAATATATTAATAATATACAGTATTTTATAAAAAACCTGCCTATCTACCTAGCTATCCTAAAAAAAACGGCCTACCTACCTAACTGACACACTCAGGAGAGAAGAGGAGGAGGTTTAGAGTATATTACTTGCGGGACGGCTTGGCAGACCACTCCAGGATCGCCTTCTCCTCCACGATGTCTTCGTCGTACAGCAGCTTGAGCAAGGCGGTCTGGCAGTAGGCTCCCAACAAGGCGTCTGGGCAGCAGGCTCTCAGCAAGGCGTCAGGGCAGCAGGCTCCCAGCAAGGCGCCAGGGCAGCAGGCTCTCAGCAAGGCGTCAGGGCAGCAGGCTCCCAGCAAGGCGTCAGGGCAGCAGGCTCCCAACAAGGCGTCAAGGCAGCAGGCTCTCAACAAGGAGTCAGGGCAGCGGGTACTGCACTTCCTCTTCCACCACTCTTCGTCGAAACTCGTCGAGAACTAAACTCTTCAGAAACTGGTCAAAGACTGAACTGCCGGAGATGGCCCCCAGCGCCTTTTATACCCAGCTCAGCGTTCAAAATCCATTCCATTCTCATTCTGTACCAGAATTCAAATTGTAGAGTCCAAAATAGTCCATCTTGCCAGTTATTTGATCAGCCAGTTATATTCGAGCATAATTTATTAAACCTCTTCGATAAAATCTGAGAGTGTGTTTTAGAAATTTATAATTATAATTTAAAATGCCGTTAATCAGTAGACAACCACAATATAATATACAATATTAAGCTAGTCCTATCGATAAAAGTGAATAACAATTATATAATAAAAGTATGAACAACCTTTTTAGTCTATTAGCCATTCAGTGACTACAAAGAAGAAGAAATTACAGTTTGTCAGCCTTGACGTAAAAAATGTCATGACAAGAAAATATTTGTTTTGATGGATGAATTATGGATTATGATTACAAAGAAAACGTAAGTTATTTGGTATTTGTAATAACAAATACTATACAGTACATAATGGAAGTCCTAATTCCATATGCACAACCCACATTGACTGCACTTGGGGAAGATTCCATTTTTATGGACGACAATGCTCGCCCGCACCGTTCTGGCGACGTGGAAGCGTACGTAGCGTTATGCAAGAAGTTGGGATCCGTCGTTTAGATTGGCCAGCTCGAAGTCCTGACCTCAATCCAATTGAGCATGTCTGGGATGTTCTAAGGAGACGGGTAAGATCAGTGCAACCTGCTCGACAAAACATCAGGGAGCTAAAAAGAGTCATTGCAGAAGAGTGGGAACGTATTCCTCAAAACGTTATTAAAAACATCGTGGAAAGCATGCCCAGAAGGATTCAAGCTGTGATTTTGGCAAGAGGAGGTCACACTCGTTATTAGGTTTTTACATTTGTAACTTTATTTAATTAAAAAAAGTATAATTGTCTTAATTGCCGACCACTTCGTATTGTTTGGGCGTGTACATCGGTTTTAAAGAATCCGTTGTTTTTTTTTTTCTTTTAATTGCCCGAATTCACTTCACGCGCATTAATTTACACGATTATAAGTATACAGACTACGTCAAAGCAATAAATTTCATTTAATTAACTCAAACCGATCTTAGAAGTGACGTCACGGATGTCAAATCAGCCATACGCACTTTGTGTACCTCTTGCAAGTTAATAATAGTATAACAGTTTAATTTTCATAAGTTTGGAGTGTAATTACTACTATTAGTGCAACTTACATGTGAGAACATTGGGAAGTGTTTATATCCTGTTTAAATAAAGAAAAGCCAAAATTACGTTCTAGTGAACCCCAACAAGCTATTAACTACCCGAAACCTAAAAAAATAATAATAGTATTTTATCATTATACGAAAAGCAAACTGGTACCGAACTATAGTGTGTGCGCTTCCTTACACAGATACTGTGTTCAACCTATGGTGTCTATCCGTACCATACACACCGTGAAAATTCCGATAAACGAGTTTCTGTAAACAGCGCCATCTATTTTTATAATCTGCGTACTACTGAGACGATTCGATTGTGCTGTTCAAACGTAAACAAACAAGTTTCAACACCATGGCTAAGTGCGGAGCTTGTGGAAAGTTCCTGTCATCGGCGGAGGCTACGAACTGCGACAAATGTAGGCACTGGTACCATCGAGGGTGCGTAGGTATCCCGAATTCAGGCCCTGTAGCTACCCCTTGGCACTGCCATGAATGTAAAAAATACTCTGTCAGGGATAACCGAGATGATACGCCTGTTAGGGGACGGGCACCACCACCAGCACACGAGGACAGCGCTGTCAACCCCATGGTCACCAGCCCCATTAACAGCACAGCTATGGATACTACTCAGGAGTTCAATCTGGACATTTTCAGGACAGAGTTAAGTAGTTTTAAGGAGGAGTTTTTAAAGCTTGTGCGGAACGAGTTTCAGCTTCTGCGTGACGATCTGTCAGAGCTAAGGTCATCTCTAAAGTCGACCAACGATAGGATGAGCAACTTGGAAGAGAGAGTGGCTGTAGTCGAGACCAAACTGGCTCAGCCCCAAGCGTCGCGGTCATCGGATGTGGACGAACTAATAACTCAGTTGAGAAATGACATAAATGACCGCGACCAGGAGTTGCTCGCCAATGATCTCCAGATCTCAAATATACCAGAGACCGGTAATGAAAACCTCTCACACACGGTCATAATGGTGACGGCTAAGATTGGCGTTAAACTGAAGACGCGCGACATAGTGAGTGCCGAGCGTGTCGGAGGTCGGCGCATCAACGCGGCGCAGGCGACGGGGCCGGTGGAGACCCGCCCGCGCTTCATCGTCGTTCGTCTCGCGCGCCGCGACCTACGCGACGATCTGCTGGAGGGTGCGCGAGTGCGGCGCGGGATCACTACGGCCGACCTCGATGTGCCGGGTCCACCAACGCGATTTTACATCAACGAGCGGCTTACGAAAGTTAATCGCGAGTTATTTCGGAAGGCGCGCGATGCAGGGAGTCGCCTGGGTTGGCAATTTATATGGTCAAAGCGCGGCCGCATTCTTGCGCGATACAAGCCAGGGGACGCCACTTGCCACATCCACTCTGAAGCTGACTTGCAACGCATCTTTGGTCCCGGTAACACTGATAATAACGCACCTTAAAATATTGTTTTTGTTTCCTTTATTTTATATTTTCGTACAATTAGGACCACCGCTAGTTATTTTAAATTTTAAAATAAGTGTAGTTATGGCTAGTTATAATATGATTATAGTTAATATTATTATATATTATATTATGAAACCACCATTGGTAATCCTTTTAACTTTTAAAATTAATCTTGTAACATCCTTTGTAGTTTTTAAGTCCTTATTCAATTCTGTTGTGGTATACAATAAAGACTATATTTATCCGTCTATCTATCTTGTTATACTTAGTAATATTACAATAAAACCAATGTCAACGGTGTGTTATAGTTTTTGCTACTTATGTCCTATTCCATTAGATGTGTGTCTCACGGCGCACCTGAGAGAAAAGTGCGTAAATCATTCACTTATGTATATCTATTTATTCCATATATTATATACACGCACACACGCATGCACACATATTAATCTATATATATTTATCATATATAGCGACTCGCCCCGGCTTCGCACGGGTGCAATGTTTATATTAAATATAGGCAGCGTTCGCGAGAATCGTTAACGTACGGCAGTTTTTTCGACGCCTTACTCCACAATTTTCACTACCACGAAAAATCCTATCTATTTTCCGGGATAAAATATAGCCTATATGGATTCGGAAGAATCCCTCTAAGTAATGGTAAAAGAAATTTTGAAATCGGTCCAGTAGTTTTTGAGCCTATTCAATACAAACATACAAAAATACAAAAATACAAAGGTTTCCTCTTTATAATATTAGTATAGATATTCTACTTCGTAACTTTTTAAACATATTGATTATATACTCACTATTTACATACATACTATTACTTACATATCACAGCTTTACACCGTTTAATGTTTATTTACGTTTTTTTTTAATGTTTATTGTGTATTGTACAGATACACTATTTACACATTTTCAATTGCATTATTGGGAAGTATCGTATGTAACGATTTTAATGAACAGGAAAGAAATTACAATATCGATATTGTTCACTGCAGAATTGTTTTTTCACTATTATAATGATGACTAAGAGGGAAAGGTTTCTTAAAGTTGGTTTTCTAAATGCTGGATCATTGGGTACTGGGCATGACGATCTGATTGGCGCAATGGACCGGCACTGTTTTGACATAATGGCGATCAATGAAACTTGGCTCCGTGCTGGTGAAGAGGGGCGCGCACCAGTGATTCCTGGCTACCGTCTACGTCACTCGCCGCGCCCAGCGAGCGTTCGCTCCGGTCGTGGTGGGGGCGTCGGATTTTATCTACGGCGAGGGCTGTGCGCGCGTACTTGGTCTCGGCCGGTTGATCCCAGGTTCGAATCGGTCGAACAAATGTGGCTAACGATGACTATGAGTGGTAAACATGTCGCTGTAGGTACCGCGTACCGGCCACCATGGCTAGACCTTGTTCTTTTCTTGGACGCCTTAACTGACTCCCTTAGCTCACTGGGTCATTGCGATCACTATATATTGCTGGGTGATTTTAATGTCAATATGTTAGATACAAGCAGCACAAAAACAAAAAAGATTAGCGAATTTTTGGATAGCCTCAGTCTGACTCAGTTGGTAAAAACTCCTACTCACTTTACAGCATCTAGTGAAACACTAATAGATGTCCTTTGTACCAACTTAAGAGCAAGATACACGTCAGTCGAATCGTTCAGTTCAATGAATGGTCATTCTATTATAGTTGCGGAATTTCATGTATTGCGAGAAAAGTTAAAACCATATACAATAAAATTCAGGCCACTAAAAAATGTTTGTATGGACAGCTTTAATATGGACCTGGACCTGTTGTGCCTTGGTGATATTTCTTCGTTAGACAATGTTAATGACATGGTGCGTGTATTTAACTCACATATAATTTCACTATTTGATGTTCACGCTCCAATTAAAACTTGTGTTGTCAAGGAGAAGTCTCACCCGTGGATAACAGACACGATTAAACTAATGATGCGTTTACGTGACAACGCTTTAACTTGTTACAAGGCAACTAAATCCGATTCCAAAAGACAATACTATAAAGACTTAAAGTCGCTTGTGTTAAGTTCCATGTATAATGAAAAAGTCGCATACTTTAAATATAACATTAACAACAAGTTAAAAAATCCTAAACAGCTATGGAAAAATCTTAAATCTACCCTAACTCCCTATAAACCTAGACAAGACATTCCGTCGCATTTTAATGACCCTGACCTTATTAATAACACTTTTTTGGTAGTTCCTGGTGCCTCTGTAGCAAGTATGCAACTTCAAACTTATTTTGAAGATCATAGATATGGAAAAGCCATTTTCAAGCTCAATCCAGTGGATCCGAAAGATATTTCCCGTATTATTTCTAACCTGAAAAGTAACGCCGAAGGTTACGATCGGATTACCCTTGATATGATTAATATGATTCTTCCGTACGCTCTGAATACTATAACAGAGATTATAAACTGTTCCATGCTAACGTCTGTGTTCCCTGATCAATGGAAAATAGCGTCCGTGAGGCCATTACCGAAACATGCCAATCCTGTTGAAATAAAAGACTTACGTCCTATAAGCGTTTTACCATGTTTATCGAAAGTCTTAGAGAAGGTCGTGAGTCAGCAATTAACTAATTTCCTGGAACACAATAATGTGTTACCGGACTTGCAGTCTGGTTTCAGAAAACAGCGCAGTACCTCCACTGCCTTACTGGATGTAACGGATAATCTTCTATCTGCCCAGGACAAGGGAATGTGTTCGGTGTTGGTATTGCTAGATTTTTCACGGGCTTTTGACGCAATTAATATTTCGCTATTAATATCTAAACTAGTTTATTACGGTTTTGACCCCAGCGCTGTGCAGTGGTTCCGCAGCTATCTTAGTAATAGAAAACAGTGTGTTGATTTGCATTTAGGTGATGGAACTGTTTTAACATCAGCTCTTACTTCGATTGTTAGAGGCGTCCCGCAAGGGTCTATATTAGGACCTATTATTTTTATCTTGTACTGTGCAGATATTATAAAGTGTGTCCAGAAATGTAAATACCATATTTACGCTGACGACGTCCAACTCTATCTATCGTTTATGCCAGATGATTACGATAGGGCCATCCGAGATCTTAATGAAGACCTTCTTAGAATTGCTGCCTGGTCTCAAGAAAACTGCTTGTCGCTAAACCCAACCAAAACAAAGTACCTTGTATTTGGCACTAGACAACAATTATTTAAACTTCCCTCCACCCTTAACCTAGAATTGATGGGTGAACCAATTGAAAGAGTTTTCGAAGCGCGCAATCTTGGTCTCATAATGGACAAGGACCTCCGGTTTGAAAAACATGTAGCCGACTCTGTACGAAACTGTTTCTACCGACTGAAGGTTTTGTACAAGATGAGGCCCTACTTGTCTGTTACACTACGCGAGCAGCTTGTCGAGACTCTGGTATTGTCTAAGTTAAACTACGCGGATACAGTTTACGGCCCTCGCCTATTAGCCCGCACAGACCGTCTTATTCAAAGGGTGCAAAACGCCTGTGCCCGATTCTGTTACACAATCCCCCCTAGGAGCCATGTAACGCCCGTACTTAATAAACACTTCACACTCAAAATGAAGTCGAGACGCAAGTTGCACTTAGCCTGCCTTCTGTTCGGTGTGCTAAAGCATAAAAAGCCAGAGTACCTGTACAACAAGCTAAGTTGGCTCACTAGTACACGAGGGTGCGAAAGAAGGCAATGCTCACAGCAGCTTGCGTCTCGATCTCACCGAACGGCAGCATTCAGAGGCAGTTTCCGTTATGCGGCATCAAAAGTCTGGAATAATCTGCCGCCTCCGATTAGAACATCCAACTCATCTAATTACTTCAGAAAACGTTTGCGACAGTATTTGATAGACGCACAACGGAAACTGGACATGGTACATTTAAATGTTTCTTTGATATGATGCTGTGCCAATTTGAGTGGAATGTGGTGGGTTTGTGGTGTACGGGCAGTGCGCGTGCAACTACAGGGAATACACATATATGTATTGTATATATATTTATCTATTAGATTATTAAATACTTTATTATTATTTCTATTCTGTTTATATATTATGTTTATCATTATTATATTATATATCATAGAAATGATTGACATCCGTACACTCACCATTAGGACCAGTTGAAAACCAGCGTCGGGCACTAGTTGTCCGGCATTTAGCTGAACTGGGCCTATTTGGCGCAGCCGTGAGTCACACAGTAGTTCTAGATGTGTTGAATTCCATTATTTTTTATGTATAATTTCTTTTAATAATAATAAGATGTTGTTTTTTTTGTACTTGTGGCATGTGTCAATAAACGTTTTTTCTTTCTTTTCTTTCTTTCTTCTTTCTAGAACGTAAATTTCCTTAGGTCCCCGTTTTTTTTTTGCAAAAGAGTGTATAATAACGTTCAGAGGTAGACAGAAAGGTTGCAGTTTGTTTTTGACTGACATAAAAATAGTGAAAGAAATGCGAAAAACTTTTTGTACTAATACATGAACATTATTTAATGTATAGTATTTTCGGACCACGGATTAGCAAGACTTTCTTCAACACCAATTACTGGATATGCATCTTGCAAGTCAGTTGTTGGCACAGTGCTTTGTTGAAGATCAACATCAGTTTGATCAAGCCACTCGGCGTCATCATTTCGCCCTCTTCATAAATTCTTCTTTTTAACCGACTTCAAAAAAGGAGGAGGTTTACATTTCGTCTTGAACTTTTTTATGTATGTTACCTCATAACTCGAAGACGGCTGGACCGACTTGGAAAGTTTTTTTTCGTTTGACAGGGTATACAGTCTAATTGGTCCCATTGTTATGAAATAAGGATACGATGATGGAATCCTGGAGTAATAGTAAAGCGTTTTGGGTATTTCTAATAGTACCTTGTGCAGTTGCTCTCGAAAAGCACCATTTGGGGCAGTGGAACTGATGATGTAGACCAAAGATGGCTACCGAAACTACTCAATCATAAGTATTTCGTGGATTGCGATTCGATTTCTTGAATATACATGTTAAGCACTTTATGCTCGTCACAATGCATGTGGTGATGTAGAGCTGATGGTGAAGTACCAGGAGAACTCCTCAAAAATTAACGGCTCTGCATCGAGAAAAGCAATATTTTGAAAAAGGTGATAAGTAGTTCACATTTTGTCTTTTGTAACTAAATAAATTACAAACCGACCTACAAAAAGTGTCAAAAAAAATTTTTTTTGCAAAAAATTAAACAGACTTCCATATCAAAACACTACAAAGCCAAAAATAACTTTAATTTCGGAAGGCGGTGTCAAAAATTTTTAAAATACAAACCAATAACACCGACTAACGAAATTAAATTTAATTTTTGGCTTTGTAGTATTTAGATATTATGGAAGTCGGTTTTATTTTTTTGTAGTATATTTTTGTTTCGCATTAGCCCACAATTCATTCAATTCTTTTTGAGCCACACTAGGTTTTTTACCTTTCTTATACTCAGTAAATAGTTATTTATACAGATCACCTAGTTTAGACATGTTTTAATTCAAAACGTACGAGGTTAAACAATTTACGCATGTGTTGTTTTAAACAACAGAATAACTGACACTGACAAACTGAGTCCAGCGGACGGTTGTTGCGGCTAGCGGGAATTTTACTTCGTTCGTTGCCTGGCCAGCGTTGCCAACCCTACTGTTTTAACAGTAGATTTACTGTTTTTACCGTGAAATCCCTATTTTCTGTTTAAGTACCAATTTCTACTGTTTTTATTATTATATTTACTGGAGATTTCGTCTAAAACGATAAAACCCCTCCAATTTAAATACCTAGCTTCATTATATGCATGATGTATCGGAATAAGTCATAATATTGTCCATTATGGAGATAGGAAAAGTACCTAAAGCGTAGGAAAAGTCAGCGTCAAAAACTGACAAAAATAATGTCAGTAATGACATTGACAATATTTTGTTTGACTTGACCGTTGATCCTAGTAAAACAGAATTAAAGGAATACATTTAATGCTACTAAAAACATGTGAATAAATTCAATAAAAATATGTATGATTTTAATAAAAAAAGAGGCAGAAAATATCGAAGACAGAAATTTAAAATGAATAATAATTATTTGTAAGAATATTTAAAAAAAAATGTCAATTATTCATATTTGTAACATAATAAATAAATAATAATGAGTATGCACTTGTGTTTTCAATTTCATTAAGGGTTTCAATTTCAATTCTAAAAGTAGTAGACTTAATATTTTAAACTTACCATTTTACTGTTTTCTGCTGTTTTTTTTAAGTCTGATCTACTGCTTTATGCTTCGGTTAGGTTGGCAACACTGTGCCTGGTAACGACGAATCAAGGTCACACTACAAGTCGTTTTCGATTTTGTACGTGTTTGACGAAAAAATAAATACAAACACCGCTTTTCGGTTGAGTATCGCGCGCTTGCCGAAAAAATAAATACACGTGATATGTTACTTTACCCCTCCTCCCCCCTTGTGATATTTCGTGATTTTTTATGGACCCCCTCCCCCCTTTTGAGCCTCACGTGATTAATGGACAGCCCCTAAGTTCTACACACGTAGACTTAGGATTACAAAACCCTTGCCATATCGTTGTTATCATCCAAAGAAGCCGTGCACTTGGTATGTATATACCCTTTAAATTAAACGTTGTATAAATAGGTATACTTTCATTGTTCTTACAGCAGCTAAGAATTGGAATTAACTGTCGGAGTCAGTTTTCTGATAGCTATAACCTGGGAGTCTTTAAGTCAAGAGTAAATAGGTCACTTCTAGGTAAGTTTGCTCCATCTTCAACCACATCATCACTTACCATTAGGTGAGATGGTGGTCCAACGCGAGCCTATAAATAATTAAAAAAATTGGCCAAGTGCGAGTCGGACTCGCCCATGAAGGGTTTCGTAGTAACTATAATAAATATAACATACTTAATATATTTATTTGAAAAAAAAAAACCAAAAGACCTTACAAATTTCTTAAAACTAGCTTATTTACAATTTTTACAACCACGACAAATAACTTTGTTTTTCATAGTATTTGTATGAATTACAAAGTTATATTTGCGGTTTTCGAAAATATACTGTATCTCAAAAACTGCTGACTCGATCTCGTTCAAACCAATTTTGATAGAAAGTTTACATTAAGATCTACAACATATGGTTTTTTTAGATTTTTACTTCATTATTATAGAAGTTAGAGGGGGGGAGGACACACATTTTACCACTTTGGAAGCGTATATCTTTTAAACAATTAACTTTATGAAAAAGTCGTTTTAGAAACTATAATGTCATTTTTAAAGACCTGTCTATAGATACCACACACATATAGGTTTCATGAAAAAAAAATATTTTTTTTCCATGTATGGGGAGCCCCCTTTATTTTAAATACTTTTTAAATTTTCTCTTAAAATCGGAAAGCGGTTTACAGAATACATCTACCTACTGAGTTTTACATGTATAGTCTTAATAGTTTCGGAATAAAATGGCTGTGACATACGGACTGACGGACAGACAGACAGACGGACAGACATGTCGAAACTATAAGGGTTCCGTTTTTTGCCATTCGGCTACGGAACCCTAAAAACCAGCCAAGTACGTGTCGGGCCACGCGCAGTTTAGGGTTTCGTAGTTTACGCCAAGTGCGAGTCGGATTAGCTGACCGAGAGTTCCGTATCATGCTTTAACAAAAACAACCTACTCTGTTTTACACAAATAAGAACTTGATCTAAATATTTTTCAATGGAATTTGTCCAGAAGTGAGTAGTACAGTTGGTTGTACACCCTTAAATTTGTGAAGCCAACTTAGGTCTGATAGTTTTCCTTTTAACTTCGTTAAGATGTAGGTACTACATCTGTGACGTTTGAATTCCTACCTACAAACACTTAGTTGAAGGGGGAACCCCGGATACGTAACTTCCACACCTGGCTTAGACGAGATAAAAATCACCTATATTTACGTATATGGAGAGTACCCTGAAAACTGTTTTACCACTGTGTCGGCGTGATTAATATGTATATATACATATCTATACGAAATTTCAGCGTTCTAATACCAATAGCTTCTGAGCTAAGCCGTGGACAGACAGATATGCTGAAACTATAAGGGTTTCTTGTTGACTACGTAACCCTGAAATCATATTTTAATTCCTACGAATATAATTTTCTGATAATACAATTAACTGGAGCAACGCGCATTCAGGCATCTATACTAATATTATAAAGCGGAAAAGTTTGTTTGTTTGTTTGAACGCGCTAATCTATCTTCGAAAGAACTGAGTGGATTTGGATGCAATTTGGTATGGAAGTAGCTTGAAGCTTATAGTATCTGTTATTACAAATACCAAATACCTTACGTTTTCTTTGTAATCATAATCCATAATTCATCCATCAAAACAAATATTTTCTTGTCATGACATTTTTTTACGTCAAGGCTGACAAACTGTAATTTCTTCTTCTTTGTAGTCACTGAATGGCTAGTAAATAGACTAAAAAGGTTGTTCATACTTTTATTATATAATTGTTATTCACTTTTATCGATAGGACTAGCTTAATATTGTATATTATATTGTGGTTGTCTACTGATTAACGGCATTTTAAATTATAATTATAAATTTCTAAAACACACTCTCAGATTTTATCGAAGAGGTTTAATAAATTATGCTCGAATATAACTGGCTGATCAAATAACTGGCAAGATGGACTATTTTGGACTCTACAATTTGAATTCTGGTACAGAATGAGAATGGAATGGATTTTGAACGCTGAGCTGGGTATAAAAGGCGCTGGGGGCCATCTCCGGGAGTTCAGTCTTTGACCAGTTTTTGAAGAGTTTAGTTCTCGACGAGTTTTGACGAAGAGTGATGGAAGAGGAAGTGCAGTACCCGCTGCCCTGACTCCTTGTTGGGAGCCTGCTGCCTTGACGCCTTGTTGGGAGCCTGCTGCCCTGACGCCTTGCTGGGAGCCTGCTGCCCTGACGCCTTGCTGAGAGCCTGCTGCCCAGACGCCTTGTTGGGAGCCTACTGCCAGACCGCCTTGCTCAAGCTGCTGTACGACGAAGACATCGTGGAGTAGAAGGCGATCCTGGAGTGGTCTGCCAAGCCGTCCCGCAAGTAATATACTCTAAACCTCCTCCTCTTCTCTCCTGAGTGTGTCAGTTAGGTAGGTAGGCCGTTTTTTTTAGGATAGCTAGGTAGATAGGCAGGTTTTTTATAAAATACTGTATATTATTAATATATTAAATTTAATGGTACATCTATTTTACCCTCTTTTATTGGAGAAGTAGAAGGTATCGTTACAGTTTGGCGCCCAACGTAAAATCATAGCTAGTCGGTTTAATTTTTTTTTCAAAATTCCAAAAAAAAAAACTATTACTAGTAACTTTTTTCTTTGGACTCACTTTTTGGCTTAGACTCTTTTTTAATATTAAGTTCTAGGATAGGAGACTCACTCTTTACACTAACACTATACTAGACTTCCTCTTCACACGAACACTAGTTTATCACCTCTTTTACCACTAGTTTATTCCCTCTTTAACCTCTTATAACACTTTTTTTTATTTTTTTGTGATCTTACTCTTACTCAACCTCTTTCTTATATTTAATTTATCCTCTTGAGTTTTTTTTAGCACTCTTTAACCCTCTCATTTACCTGCCCTCTCCCTCTTTACCTTCTTTTGCTATCTATAATATTAATTTTCAGTCATGGATAGAATTATACTCCACTCATCGTCAAAAACTAAACAACGATTTAAGTATATAATTATGTAAATATATTCATCTTTCGTACTATATTCATGACTCATCTCTATCTTCTTCTCTTCTTTTAACTATCGAGTTCTTTTCGGCTTATTGAAACTCAATAGTTTATTTTATTTCTTTCTTTAACTTTGTTCTTAAACTTTAAGAGGCTTCTCTTAATTTTTATTTTTTCTCTTCTATCTGAACTAATCAGATATCACTTAGAAGTGCGTTTAGGTACATATTACCAAACCTTCTCCCTTTCTAACTCTCCAAGTTAGTTTATTACTATTTATCGACTCTAAAGTTGATCGAAGCGGCTAGCAACTTCGTAAAAATAAGCCTTTGCTAAACCTTGTTTTTTATGTTATCGACTCTAAAGTTGATCGAAGCGGCTAGCAACTTCGTAAAAATAAGCCTTTGCTAAACCTTGTTTTTTATGTTATCGACTCTAAAGTTGATCGAAGCGGCTAGCAACTTCGTAAAAATAAGCCTTTGCTAAATCTTGTTTTTTATTTGATGGGTTTTCGACGCGAGCGGACTGACAGACTCCGAAAACAAGCCTACTGTCATGTACTAATCAGGTCGAGTAGTGATCATTGAATGTGAATCCTACCTGACCTAACTTCGTGAGATGTTGGTGTGATTGAATGAGGCATGTAAGTTATATGAATGTGGATAAACTTTAACCTTACAAAATTTTTGTTCTAGACCAAAAATTTTCTCGGGGTCGATGGGGAAATATAGTATCTGTTATTACAAATACCAAATAACTTACGTTTTCTTTGTAATCATAATCCATAATTCATCCATCAAAACAAATATTTTCTTGTCATGACATTTTTTTACGTCAAGGCTGACAAACTGTAATTTCTTCTTCTTTGTAGTCACTGAATGGCTAATAGACTAAAAAGGTTGTTCATAGTTTTATTATATAATTGTTATTCACTTTTATCGATAGGACTAGCTTAATATTGTATATTATATTGTGGTTGTCTACTGATTAACGGCATTTTAAATTATAATTATAAATTTCTAAAACACACTCTCAGATTTTATCGAAGAGGTTTAATAAATTATGCTCGAATATAACTGGCTGATCAAATAACTGGCAAGATGGACTATTTTGGACTCTACAATTTGAATTCTGGTACAGAATGAGAATGGAATGGATTTTGAACGCTGAGCTGGGTATAAAAGGCGCTGGGGGCCATCTCCGGGAGTTCAGTCTTTGACCAGTTTTTGAAGAGTTTAGTTCTCGACGAGTTTTGACGAAGAGTGATAGAAGAGGAAGTGCAGTACCCGCTGCCCTGACTCCTTGTTGGGAGCCTGCTGCCTTGACGCCTTGTTGGGAGCCTGCTGCCCTGACGCCTTGCTGGGAGCCTGCTGCCCTGACGCCTTGCTGAGAGCCTGCTGCCCAGACGCCTTGTTGGGAGCCTACTGCCAGACCGCCTTGCTCAAGCTGCTGTACGACGAAGACATCGTGGAGTAGAAGGCGATCCTGGAGTGGTCTGCCAAGCCGTCCCGCAAGTAATATACTCTAAACCTCCTCCTCTTCTCTCCTGAGTGTGTCAGTTAGGTAGGTAGGCCGTTTTTTTAGGATAGCTAGGTAGATAGGCAGGTTTTTTATAAAATACTGTATATTATTAATATATTAAATTTAATGGTACATCTATTTTACCCTCTTTTATTGGAGAAGTAGAAGGTATCGTTACAAGCTTGAGGAAGGTTATAGGCTACTTTTTACGCGACTGCAAAAAAGGAGAGTTATGTTTTTACCGTGATAGAAACCACGGGAGCGAAGCCCCGCGTGAGTACTAGTTTACTATAAAACACTGAAAATAAATTAACAGTGACGTTAAATAGCAGTTTGCATATTGCTTATTCATTGAACATTTAAAACTGTGGCTTTTTCTTTGTGTCCATCATACATTTCATTATCAGTGACACATTTAAATTAAACACAATGTGGCTATAAAGGTCTCGACAGATGATACAAGTCTGCAAAGTCGAAAACAAGTGGCCTTTTTTTAAGGATTTATTACTCGTGGTCCGTCATACCGTTGTTATGTAGCTTGATAGAAAAGCGTTATTGTACAAATATTATTCTCTGTATTTGATTTTAAGAATCAAAAGTCAACCATAATTTAAATAATAAAAGCTAGCAAAGCTCTTTCTTTATATTCATTTTTGTAAGTTTCGTAAAAAGGGGTATAAAGTTTTTGTTTCACGTATTTATATATAAATACCCAACATTGCAAAATAAAAACAAAACACAGCAAATTCCATTTAAATTTCATCAAAATACTAATAAAGCAAACTAAGCTAGAATAAATACAAACATTACACCTAAAGCGATAAATTTACACATCACTATAAAACAAACTGCACATCAGAGAATAATCAAAACATCAAACCGGCAAATAGTCAAATTCACGTCAACAATTTCAAATTGCAGAGTTCACCATTCAGCGAGTAAAACCTGTGTCAATTATCGCGAGCTCTGCAGAATGCAGAGTGTAGACTGTGACACGTCACCCCAACAGTTGGCACACGTTTAGTTATTAAAATGGTAATTACAAGCACACGTTGTTTGAGCCCTAATGTGTGGGAGCTCTGACGTCACGTCTACACTATAATACGTCTGGTTTACGGACACGATGATTTAGGTACTTTACGTCAAGTAATCTTAGAAGTTCGTTAGTAGTTGCCGGTTTAATTAGGTGGTTGGCTTCTTGGATCATAGTGTGAATAAGACGTGCTGTTTAATGAGATGCTTACGGGATATTTGATAGTTATAGAGAACGATATTCGGTTTAGAGTAGGTACAAAATTGCAAGAAAGGCGTAATATTCATGCACACTACAATAGTCAGTCAGTGTGCGTAAGCCCAAAACTAGAAACGAAACGTTTTGATACTTTTATCTTAATTAATTATTTTGAGTGTATGTTCTAAATTGTTTACTTGATCATTATTAGTACGAATTGACTTTTATTATTTACACTTCATGCACATAGGTGCAAATGCGGACTTAATGCCGTAGACATTCTCTACCAGTCAACCAAAATAGGTGAAAAGATAGTGCGTCAGGTACAATAATTGTATACGAGAAGCAACATTTTAAAATACATGGCAACTGTTAGACCGTTTAGAAACTTTGCCATTTAATAACCATTTATCAAAAAAGCTTTTTGGGGTGGGGGGAGTCGTTAAAAGATTCCTACTGCTTTAGGTGGAGTGGAAGGGAGTGTCAAATTTCTAGTGATTATTAACCCACACTGTTCCTTCAGTAGCCCTCGTATACCGGGGGCGCGGTATCTCATTAAAGTATTCCCGCAACCACGACAGGCATTGGTCCCATCATTGACTGCTGGAACGCGCATGGAAAAAAACGCGCAGTCGACTTGGGTTTATTATTGCTTTACTAAACTTCGCTAAAACTTTTGTGAGCGTTTAAACTAGCAAATAATCCAGATACTTCTTTTTTTCGTGAAACATTAAATTATAAGTAAAACATTTTATTAATTTTCTAAAAACTAAATAGTTGCCTAGTAAATAAGGCTTTGAAGCAAAATGTCTCTATAATCCATGAAGTTTAGTTATATAAATATTTAAAGGAGACGCATGCAACAAACTATATTTCAGTTAGCAACACCGCAATTTTGGCTAATACGGTGACAAGCAAAACTTGCAGTTTGCAATTTCGTGGCAACTAAAACAATCTGCAAACGATGCTAAACCACTTAGATGCTCACATAGTTACAGCTTGAATATTAATAGCTAAACGTTATTTAGCTTTGAGCTCAGTTGTTACTAGCTAGGTTCCAGTAACGTTTGGGGTACTCTGTGCCACCTGTCATTAGCGCCTGGTTAACTTTTGTTTTCATTTTTAAAGAAGAATGAATTAACACTAGCTGTAGATTTCGTTATATGGATAAACTTTTTATAAATTTTCGTTAAAAGTTCATGTAAATACAACGTGTAACAGAATAAACGCAATTCCTGAAAGTAGTTGGTTCAGAGAATTGGCTTCTGAATCCATTTCCGTTGTAAAAAATACGTGTTTTTTGAGTTGAAAAGCTTTAAAAATAATATTGTGGTTTCTAAAACCACTTTTTCATAAAGTTAATCGTTTAAAAGATATACGCTTCCAAAGTGGTAAAATGTGTCCCCCACACCCTCTAGCTTCTATAATAATGAAGTGAAAAATTTAAAAAACATATATGCTGTAGATTTTAATGTAAACTTTCAACCAAAATTGGTATGAATGAGATCGGGTTAGCAGTTTTTGAGATACAGCATATTTTCTAAAACCGCAAATATAACTTTATAATTCATACAAACGCTATGAAAAACAAAGTTATTTGGCGTAGTTACTATGGAACTCTTCATGGAGGAGTCTGACTCGCACTTGGCCAATTTTTTGGTTACTTGGTTAGAACCGGTCTCGTATGATTTTTTTTTTACATTTATGTATTAACAATTTTCAGAATAAATATTTCTGACCATTACTGACTCTTTCAGGCGGCAAAAAGTTCATTATCCTGACTGAACATTAAGTGAACTAAAGTACACCATTCTTTCATAAAATATTTTGAACCAATTACTTAAGGGCTTGGGAATTCACATTTTTGAGCAAAAACTTTCTCTCATTTTCACTTGTTTGTGCGGTACTAAACTAATGACTTTCAGACCGTCATACGAAAAGAAACTTCTCTCATGACCAGGATTCAGGTTTGTAAGTAATAAAAGCATTCTCAAAACGAATGATGATGAAACCGGTAATTACTAAAGACTTACCTGTTCATACCTCTTGTAAAATTTACTTTACTACTTACATATAATAATCATATTGTGTTGGTTTTTAGGGTTCCGTAGCCGAATAACAAAAAACGGAACCCTTATAGTTTCGACATGTCTGTCCGTCTGTCTGTCTGTCTGTCCGTCCGTCCGTATATCACAGCCATTTTATTCCGAAACTATTAGGACTATACATGTAAAACTTGGTAGGTAGATGTATTCTGTGAACCGGTTTCCGATTTTAAGAGAAAATTTAAAAAATATTTAAAATAAAGGGGGCTCCCCATACATGGAACTGAAACTGAAAATATTTTCTTTCATGAAACCTATACGTGTGTGGTATCTATAGACAGGTCTTTACAAATGATATTAAGGTTTATAAAATGACTTTTTCATAAAGTTAATCGTTTAAAAGATATACGCTTCCAAAGTGGTAAAATGTGTTTCCCCCCCTCTAACTTCTATAATAATGAAGTGAAAAATCTACAAAAACTATATGTTGTAGATCTTAATGTAAACTTTCAACCAAAATTGGTTTGAACGAGAGCGAGTCAGCATTTTTTGAGATACAGTATATTTTCTAAAACCGCAAATATAACTTTGTAATTCATACAAATACTATGAAAACAAAGTTATTTGGCGTAGTTGTAAAAATTGTAAATAATCTAGTTTTAAAAAATTTGTAAGGTTTTTTGTTTTTTTTTTCAAATAAATATATTAAGTATATTATATTTATTATAGTTAATACGGAACCCTTCATGTGCGAGTCCGACTCGCACTTGGCCAATTTTTTGTACCTAACATTGAAATAATGATGTTTTTTTGTCGTAAATGTAAACTAGATGAGGCCAGTGTTTCCTAACTGACAACTCTGAGAAGAAACACTGAAACAAACTTAGAGATCAACGTCTCGTTTAAAGTCCATACAATCTGTAGTGATCAAATCATATGAGAGAGCCAGGGCGCACCGAGTATCTTGCACTAATCGATTGTAGGTATTCTATGCGCTCCGTGTATGTGTGAGTGAGCTGGCTAGGCTAGACAGATAAAAATTGGCCAAGTGCGAGTCGGACTCGCACATGAAGGGTTCCGTAGTAACTATAATAAAATATAATATACTTAATATATTTATTTGAAAAAAAAACCCTACAAATTTCTTAAAACTAGATTATTTACAATTTTTACAACTACGCCAAATAACTTTGTTTTTCATAGTATTTGTATGAATTACAAAGTTATATTTGCGGTTTTAGAAAATATACTGTATCTCAAAAACTGCTGACTCGATCTCGTTCAAACCAATTTTGGTTGAAAGTTTACATTAAGATCTACAATATATGGTTTTCTTAGATTTTTCACTTCATTATTATAGAAGGTAGAGGGGGGACACATTTTACCACTTTGGAAGCGTATATCTTTTAAACGATTAACTTTGTGAAAAAGTCATTTTAGAAACCTTAATGTCATTTTTAAAGACCTGTCTATAAATACCACACACGTATAGATTTCATGAAAGAAAATATTTTCAGTTTCAGTTCCATGTATGGGGAGCCCCCTTTATTTTAAATATTTTTTAAATTTTCTCTTAAATTCGGAAAGCGGTTCACAGAATACATCTACCTACCAAGTTTTATCTGTATAGCAGGGGCGTGCATAGGATTATGACAGGGCATGCGGCGGAGTAAAAACACACAAAAACTTCTTCTTTTATAGATTTTTAACATAGCCACAGCCACGCATCGTAGCATGGTGGCGATGCGTGGCTGTGGCTATGCTAAAAATCTATAAAAGAAGAAGTTTTTGTGAGTAATCGGTCACAAAAACTTCTTCTTTTATAGATTTTTAGCATAGCCACAGCCACGCATCGTAGCATGGTGGCAATGCGTGGCTGTGGCTATGCTAAAAATCTATAAAAGAAGAAGTTTTTGTGTGTTTTTACTCCGCCGCATGCCCTGTCATAATCCTATGCACGCGCCTGCTGTATAGTCCTAATAGTTTCGGAATAAAATGGCTGTGACATACGGACGGACGGACAGACAGACAGACGGACAGACATGTCGAAACTATAAGGGTTCTGTTTTTTGCCATTCGGCTACGGAACCCTAAAAACATGGCCGGTGGACTGAGATTTCTGGTTTTTCGCCAACCCCTTCCCTGTCTTGATTTCTTTACTTTGTTCCCCATTTTAAATAAGCTACAATGAATTTTCATTCAATTTTCATCGTTATGTTACTAAACCCGTGCGTAAGCGCAAGCGACACAAGCTCCCCGTCCGATGGCCGACGCAGGACTAAAGCGGACAAGACAGCGGCGCGGCGGCTCTGGATAAAATGGGCGAAACTCGCGCGAATTTAGGTATTTCCTTCTTATTGTTAAACAAATCAACATTTTGAAAATGTAAAACGTATACGTTGTGTAAAACATGTAGTTTTGTTATTATTCAAAAACTGATGACCTTCAGCGAAGTATTCACGCCGTACTGTTTGTTGTGTTGTTTAGAGGTAACTTTGTGAATTTATTCTATTCAGGCAACTTTATCAAATTATGATTCCATCGTATATACCGCCCAGTATATATGTCTAAAAATACCAATTTATTTCCTTAGATTTTAATTTAATTGTTTACTACTTCAAACAACCGTTATAAAAACTCGTTTTTGTGTATAAAAAGTTCGGTGCCCCGTTAAAGGGTAGAATCACACAGATTTGAGCAGGCCCGTCCAAACAGTGAAAGCATTTGTCAAATATCGCGTAGCTCAACTTAGAACCTTGAGGAGCTAGAACGATTTCACGAACAATACCAAAGTAAGGACAATTGGGTGGGCCGTATAAAGCACTCAGACTGCCAGACAGTGCGGTAATCTATTCATAAAATTCGTTCATCACTAAATAGTATAAAACAAAGTCGCTTCCCTGTGTCTGTCCCTATGTATGCTTAGATCTTAAAAACTCCGCAACGGATTTTGATGCGGGTTCTTTTTAATAGATAGAGTGATTCTTGAGGAAGGTTTTAGTGTATAATAAATTAAGGTTTTGTGTAGATTGAATGAAATACGGCGATTATACTTCAAGATGTCGGAAAGAATTAAGCCTATCGGGAGCTTTAATCGAAAACGCTGCCAAAACCTTTTGAGTTATAATAAAAAACTTTTTACCAAAAAATTAAACCGACTCCCTAAAAACACTGCAAAGTGAAAAATAACTTTAATTTCGGTACTCGGTGTCTTTAGTTTTGTATTTTCGTTTTTGGCACCGACTTCCGAAATTAAAGTTATTTTTCACTTTGCAGTGTTTTTTGGGAGTCGGTTTAATTTTTTGGTAAAAATTTTTATTTCACTCTTTTTAGTTGAAGTATTTTTAATTTACCTAGTTACAAGAGCCTAAATGTCAACTACTTATAACCTTTTACAAAATATTGCTTTTCCCAATGCTGGGCCGTTAATTGTTGAGGAGTTCTCCTGGTACTTCACCATCAGCTCTACATCACCATATGCATTGTGACGAGCATAAAGTGCTTAACATCCATATTCAAGTAATTGTTATGCAGGATGCGAGGAGTATTCAATAAAACAAACACGGAGCTCATGACGACGTGGTGTATTTCAATCAGCGTTACAGGAAGTCCCGTCGACAATCATAGACTTACGGCTACAGATAACTAATACAGATTATATATATCTAACATCCCCCCTTTTCAGACAGATCTTTATTAAAACAAAATGTTGCAGACTTAATCTAAACTTAAAGTAGTTTTGTTATCTATGACAGCTAAAAATCTAAACCGATCTTGCTTATCTATGACAGTTATATTGACAGTTGATAAACAGTGACAGTGACAGTTGACATTGCATAATAACAACGAAAAGAAATAAAACATTAAACACTGAAAATACAATCACTTATTAACAGGAAACAAATTACTTAATTTACTATTCACAGTATCTCTGAGGCTTTCGGATTTGTCTACCATAAGATGAGTATTTAATATTTTCTGTGTTATGATTGTGTTCATTGTGTTGTGTGACAGGAGAGTGACTAATATTCGTTTTATTTTGCAGGTGCTGTGGTGGCGGAGGACTAGAAGGAGAACGTGTAAGTTGGGGTGAAGTCTTGGGCTTCAGGATATGTACACGATTGCGGCGGTAGGAACCATCTCCAGTGTCAACAATGTATGACCTGGGTTGTGGAGTGACATCTGTGACTGTGCCTGGTGTCCAAACATTATGTGGATTGTGTGGTTGTTTTTTGAAATATATTTTATCACCTTTGTTAAGACTAGGTAAGTTTTTTGTGTGTGTATTATAATAATGTTTTGAATATTCTTTTTGTTGTTTCATTTTATCCTCTACCAATTTGTAGTCAGGAACTTTAGGGTGTAGTACTTTATTTGAAATAGGTAATTTAGATCTAAGTGTTCTAGACATCAAAAGTTGAGCAGGGGAACATAAACCTTGCTTAGGAGTGTTTCGGTATTGTAAAAGAGCAATATATGGGTCAGTTTTGTCCATAAGACATTTCTTAAGTAAATGTTTAATTGTACCAATTGCCCTTTCCACCATACCGTTAGAACGGCTGTAGTAGGGACTAGCAGTGACATGTTCAATTTGCCATTGAGTAACAAATGTTTTAAATTCATGTGAGTTGAAAGGTGGACCATTGTCTGAATTTATGTATTTTGGAATACCATGTCTTGCAAAAATTGACTTTAGATGTGAAATGACCTTACTAGCAGTTGAATTATTATTTAAGTGAGCAAGTTCTACATACTTTGAAAAGAAGTCAACAACTAACAAGTACTTTTGAGAGTTAAAATCAAATAAGTCAATGCCTACCTTGTACCAAGGAATCGGCTTAATTTCTTGTTCACAAAATTGTTCTTTACTGTTGCTACGTCTGTGTGTTAAACATATGTGACATGAGTTAATGTAAGTCTCTATGTCTGCATAAATATTGGGCCAATATACTGAATTTTTTGACAAATTCTGACAACTTTTAATACCAAGGTGTCCTTCATGTAATAATTTCAAGATATCATTTTGAAGTGAAGTAGGGACAACAACACTGTTATGTTTTAGGATGAGGCCATCTATCACTTGCAGTTCATTTTTTATAAGAAAATATGGTCTAATATTTGCAGGGACTGATTTTCTATGTTCTGGCCAGCCATTCTTGCAGAACTTTGAAACAAGGACCAAGTCTGAATCTTGAGAAGTATGGTCTTGTAATTCTTTCATTTTATGTGGACTAATAGACAAAGATTTAATTACTAAGTTGGCATGAAGGTCAATATCAGCTTCAAGGTCAGTTAGGGCTTGTTCTGGTAAAGCACATCTCGACAGTGTGTCAGCTACGTACAGGTATTTACCAGGTTTGTATACAACGTCTAGGTCATAAGGTTGAAGTCGTAGCATAATTCTTTGTAATCGAGCTGGAATACTGACTATTGGCTTTTTGAATAATGGGACTATCGGTTTGTGGTCAGTTTCTACTATGGCATGACGTCCATAAATATACTGGTGGAATTTGGTACATCCAAAGAGAATGGCTAATAACTCTTTTTCGATTTGGGAGTAAGCTTGCTGAGCTTGACTGAGAGAAGCGGATGCATAGGCTATTGGCTGTTTGTCATGACATATAACAGCACCCATAGCATCTTTGGAAGAATCTACTGATAGGATAATATCCTTATCTGAATCATAGTATGTAAGCACTGGGGCATTTGTTATCAGTCTTTTTAATGTATTGAATTCTATATCATGTTTCTCCGACCAGTACCAATCAGTGTTTTTAGACAAAAGTGATCTCAGATTAGTAGTTTTCTGTGACAAATTTTCAATATAAGATCCTAAGTAGTTAACCATACCCATGAATCTTTGCAATTCAGTCAGGTTAGTTGGTGGCGACATTTGACATATGGCTTGGACCTTACTTGGATCTACTTTAACACCTTCTTTACTGAAGATATGACCTAAGTATTTGACATGACTTTGACATATATTAGACTTTTCTTTGTTGAACTTTATGCCTATTTCTTGTGCTCTCTGAAGCACTTTTTCAAGCCTTATATCATGTTCCTGTTTGGAACTACCATAAATTAGTATGTCATCCATCATGACCTTGACACCTTGTATGTCACTAAACTGTTTAGTCATTTCAGAATGAAAAATTTCTGGGGCAGAATTAATTCCAAATGGAAGCCTAAGGAATCTATACCGACCTAGTGGTGTAATAAAAGTGCATAGTTTAGAAGAGTCTCTATCTAATTTTAACATATAGAATCCTTTATTAGCATCAAGAGTGGAAAAGAATTGGGCACCTGACAAACTATGTTTTATTTCATCTATAGTGGGAAACTGATAATGTGCCCTCATGATGCTTTTATTAAGTTTTCTGGGGTCTATACATAACCTAAGTTTACCATTTTTCTTAGAGGTAAGTACTATTGCATTAACCCAGTCTGAAGGTTCTTCTACCTTTTCTATGACATTGTCTCTTTCTAGTATTTCTAGTTCTTTTTTCAGTTTATCAAGCAAAGCGAAAGGAACTCTGCGACATGCCTCTACTGAAGGTACGGCATCGGGTTTCAAGGTAAGGTGACACTCAAAATCCGTAAGACAACCTATGCCTTTGAATAACTGAGAATACTTTGACATGACATTATTTAAATTCGTATGATCATTGAACTGAACATTATGTATCCTTTTGACTAATTTCAGATCCTCACAACTTCTACGACCTATGACATTTTGGCAATTAAGATCTACTATGTGAAAATTTAATGAATGATCTTTATTATTGAGTTTTACATTCACTTGGCACTGACCAACAGTGGGTAGTATTTCACCACTGAATGTTGATAATTTATGGGTACTTTTTGTTATTTTTGACAAAGGTATGTTGAGTTTTTTAAAAGTGTATAATGAGAGTATGTTTGTGTCTGCTCCTGTATCTAAAAGAAATTTTGTATCTTGTGAGTTAATTATAAGATGTGTCGTGTAATTATTTTTATCATTATATACAGCGGATAGAAATAAAGAGCCTAGAAAATAATTATTGTCTGAATCTATTGACAAATCTTTGTTTTCTTTAGTCATGTTTACCTTTTTAGCCCTAGTCCGGGTATGACAAACAGATGCGAAGTGGTCTTTGCGGCCACAGCTGCGACAGGTTACACCTATTGCTGGGCAGCGAACTCGATGGACTTGTCCACACCTGGTGCAGGGCTCTTCTGACTTCTTTTGTGGTCTTGACCGACTAGCTGATCTTGGTTTGCTTGACTGCCTATGTGTTGAACTGTTCTTCGGGTATCTTGCTCCTGACCGCACTGAATTGACATCCTGGCCTGTTTTTGTTTCGTTATCATTCTGACTTATCTTCTGTGTGTCAATCTTCGAATTTCTGATCGTCTTTGCTAGCTCGACCGCGGCATCAAATGTATCTGGTTTCTCCATTAAAATTCTCTCTTTAATGTAAGCACAACTGGATTCCAGGTTCCATGAGAAAATATCTTTGCGTATGCTGTCATTGAGGGTCCCAAAATCGCAATGTAGGCTAATATTTTTCAAGTCCGTGGCATATGTTTCTATGTCCTCGTTTTGACCTTGTTTCCGGTTAAATAATTTGTGCCTCTCTATTGAAATGTTTACTTTTGGTAGGAAATATGACTCGAACTTCTTGACGAGGTCTTTATAGCTTATTTTCTTCATGTCAACATCAAATGAGTAGAATATTTGAAGGGCTTCTGTGCCGATAGTGTTTAACAAAATGGCGACCTTCCTTGTGTCCGGTTCGTCATCTAAGTTATTTGCAGTCATATAGATACTTAGAGCCGTTGCGAAGTTTTTCCACGCAAGAGGCATGTTTGAGGCATGAATGTCCAGCTGAAATTTCGCTGGCGGCGCGTTTGGCGCTTGCTTGTACGTTGACGAGTCGTTCGGCATATTGGTTTTTGGTTAGAAAAAACGTGAGCAGACTTGCCTTGACGTTGACGATGCGCTGATATATGCTGACGAAACTCCGTGACGACGAGTTATGATGAGTGACGACGACGACTTGTTATGGTTCAAGTTGAACTTCTGACACCATGTTATGCAGGATGCGAGGAGTATTCAATAAAACAAACACGGAGCTCATGACGACGTGGTGTATTTCAATCAGCGTTACAGGAAGTCCCGTCGACAATCATAGACTTACGGCTACAGATAACTAATACAGATTATATATATCTAACAGTAATCGAATCGCAATCCACTCAATACTTATTATTGAGTAGTTTCGGCGGCCATCTGTGGTCTTCATCATCAGTTCCACTTCCTCAAATGGTACTTTTTAAGAGCAACTGCACAAGTTACTATAATAAATACCCAAAACGACATAGGTGTGCCTATAATATTCAAAGAGTTCCCTCGATTTCTCCAGGATCCCATCATCAAATCCTGACGTTTATGAAAATGGGACCAATTTCGAAGTATACCCTTTCAATCAAAAACAGAATTTTTCAAATCGGTTCAGCCGTTTTCGAGTAATCGATGATCATACATAAAAAAAAAAAATACGCGTCGAATTGATAACCTCCTCTTTTTGTTGTTGGTTGAAAAATACAATATACGGCGAGATTGTTACCTACTCTTTTATAGATCTACAAAAATACGCGATGGCATATGTCTATCTCACAAGAATAACCCACAATAACATTTTTTTTCTTTTACAAATTACATATAATGATGGGTCATATACGAATCTTTTTCTCACTCCTTATCCAATTAAATACGTCAGATATGTTGAGGATTTAATGTAGATCAAAATTGCTTTTTACACTATATCAATAAAATGAATACCTATCTTATGAGTTATCGCCGATATATGAGTGTGGCAAATTACCGGACGAGAAATTGATTAAGCAAAATCATATATAAGCAAATTTTAATTTATTACCCGAGCGAAGCCGGGCCGTGTCGCTAGTTAGTTATAAGCATGTACTTACTAATATCATGGACAAATGTTGTCGGTTTAAAATAAAAAAATAAAATTATCAAATATTACTGTTCTAAATTCGTTGTCCTTTACATACCACGAGAAACTAATTTATGACACTATGCCAGTCATAAAGCATAGAGTTCACCAGGTCGCCATAAGCTAACCTAAATATAAAAGTAGTTAATACTTCCCCAATCATAGCGCACTGAAGTTTAAAGTTTTATTTCAGCGTAATGGAATTCACAGTTCATTTGTGGCGATAAGGCTTGTGCACATGCGGGCTAAAGATAATAATAAATGTGGTAGTGTTTGTTGGAATATGAAATGGAAGTATTATTATATTAAAATTTTACCGGAGTCAATATTTATATGTAGCTACAACCTGGGGTTTTTTCAGTCAAGAGTGAATAGGTTACTTCTAGGTAAGCGTGCTCCATCTTCGACCACATCATCGCTTACCATCAGGTGCGATGGTGTTTAAACGCGAACCTAACAACACTTAACAAAAAATGTATTGACTTTTTATTAAGTTAGGGAATGAAATGATGGAAAAAATTGTATAACGCATGAAAATTACTACGTACGTTCTGGTTAAATCATATATTATAAGAACTATGTAAGTTTATGTCTGTGGTCACAGTATTACGATATTTCTTACAGTAGCGCGACGAATGTACTTGCGCAGAGCAACGGAGGGGAACTCGCGGGGTGTCGGGCGTCGCGGGAAGAGTACCGCAAACACGCTTAGTTTGCGGTACCGAGCGCGAAGGGCAAGCGCGGGCGTGTTTTTTGTGTAATAATTTTATTATACTTACATATTCTATAATGGTGCGCACAAACTGTTCTGTGTATGGAAGTTAATCGACATCGAAATCCCAGAAGGACTTAAAGTTTCATAGATTTCCCCGCGACGAGAGGTAGGTTTTTTCATTTGTGCACCATAAACTTATGGAATATTCCAGACGCCGCGCCGCTGCCGCTAAGACAAAACTGACTTGTGCACACAATTTCGGACACTTTACCTTATATTTTTATGTCTGATAATTATAATTGTATAGGTACTTATGTGTTTGTTTATTGAATTTATAGGTACCTACTTACTTTCCAGGCGCGAGTTATGGATATAATACTAAACTGCAAGCCTGTTTTAGACAAAATTTCCACTCGTTTGTTGGAAACAATATCTTAGATAGATTATTTGAAATACTAAGTACTGTAGAATTTAAATCACAGCCATGTTCATGTTTTCTTCATTCTTTTCTTATCAGATTATTCATCCGAATGCGAATACATTACGTAGTTAAATTTTATAATATACAATTAAGAACATCCAAAAATAAAGTGTCACGTATTTAGTGCAACATATGTAAATATATATTTATGAATAAATATATATTTACATAGTGTCATATATATTTACATACATATGAATAAATATATAATCACAATTATTTTGAATGTACATATGAATAAATGATTACATCATAATAGTAATAATCACAATTTTTTTATTTTATTTCCCATTTGATGACAACCCTAGCATATTTGCATGTAGCAGCGTAAGTACCTACACTGGCGGCGGAATCGCGCGACATCAAAGGCGTTGCGCTACTGTAGGAAATATCGTAATACTGTGCTGTGGTGCTCGTTTGAGGAAAGAAACACACGGATTCGAGTGGACCTGTCCAGACAGTGCAAGCATTTTTAGGGTTCCGTAGCCGAATGGCAAAAAACAGATCCCTTATAGTTTCGACATGTCTGTCTGTCTGTCTGTCCGTCCGTCCGTATGTCACAGCCATTTTATTCCGAAACTATTAAGACTATACATGTGAAACTTGGTAAGTAGATGTATTCTGTGAACCGCTTTCCGATTTTTAGGAACAAAAAAAAGTATTTAAAATAAAGGGGGGCTCCCCATACATGGAACTAAAACTGAAAATATTTTTTTTTCATGAAATATGTGTGTGGTATTTATAGACAGGTCTTTAAAAATGACATGGGGGTTTATAAAATCACTTTTTCATCAAGTCAATTGTCTAAAAGATATACGCTTCAAAAGTGGTAAAATGTGTTCACCCCCTCTAACTTCTATAATAAAGCAGTGAAAAATCTAAAAATAAATATATGTCTGTAGATCTTAATGTAAACTTTCAACCAAAATTGGTTTGAACGAGATCGGGTTACCAGTTTTTGGGATACAGCATATTAACTAAAACCGCAAATATAACTTTGTAATTCATACAAACACTATGAAAAACAAAGTTATTTGGCGTAGTTGTAAAAAATGTAAATAAGCTAGTTTTAAGAACTTTGTACGGTTTTTTTTTTCAAATAAATATGCCCTCCTGACTACCAACCCTGAATGTGATGTGTTTGCTGACGAATGGAGTAAAATTATGCGTGTGTTAGAAGTGATAGATATATAGATATAAACATATATTAAACATGATTACTAGGTGTTTTATATAATAATTAGTAGTCTGTATAGCAATATCTGTTTATTAATTTACCACCGGTTCGGAAGGTAGTTATCTATGGAGAAGAGCCGGCAAGAAACTCCACAGTTACTCTTTTCAAAACATCGTCACTTTCACATAATTTCAAGCAAAAATTAACACAATATTATTAGGACACCGATACAACAACATAATTCTATATATAAAAATAAATCGTACCTTAAGATGTTTACACTGTGGCTGACCGAGAGAGATTGTGTCTAGAACGACTGAGCGGCGGCTTTTATACGACAGTGTAAACAAGTGACGTCACATCATACGATTTTAAAACAGATTTGTTAACCTTTGTATTTTAACATTAAGCTATGATTAAATGATATAAAAATACAGTAGATATGTTGAAATTAATTAGTACAATTACATATTAGTCTTACGATGACAGATGATTCAACACACAAAGAAGGGTTATTTCTAAGTAACAAATTAGTGTTTTATACAATAAAGTTATTAGATTAATGTGAATATCTTTAGCAAAATATAATATTAATTATATAATATAATAATCAGTTACTATTATCTAACACGTGCATGTCTGGTCTTCTGTGAGAGGAAGTATGCAAGAGTGTCTACTGTTCCATGTTAATTTTAATTTTATTTTACCTTATGTAATTTCAATTTTCAATCACAATAATTACTATTCTTATCTTAAATGTATTTCTATTTCTATGTTAATTAATGTAATTGGTGTTGTACCGTTTTAATTAACAATAAAAAAAAATACATATTATATTATATTATTATAGTTACTACGGAATCCTTCATGGGCGAGTCTGTCTCGCACTTGGCCAATTTTTCAATTATCGTGTAGCTCAACTTTATGCAATATTAATTCTTTGTTGCCATAAAAAAAACATCTTTATGAGGCCCTGACTCCGGCGTTAGCTACAGACGCTTTTCAATTTTGTTTTATAAGTTTGGGGTGGGGTGTTTCACAGGCAAATCAGTCAGGAATGATGGTAACCACAATCTCTTAATGGATCTAGGTCGACTTAACCTGTAAACCTGTATATTTTATTTATCTACTACGCAATTTAAAGTAGAAGCTGTTATCTGAGATTTAATAATTTAATAATATGTTAATCTGTTGCGGAATATGTTTAATAATGTTATTTTTATTCTTTCCTTATTGCTATAATGTTCTAACTTTATTTTCTTTTGTTAACTTGTGGACAATGGTGTGGGTTGCATAATAGTTTTTTTTTATTGATAATAGGCTCGTTTTTGACCACCAATCTCACCTGAAGGTAAGTGATGATGTGGTTGAAGATGGAGCACGCTTACCTAAAAGTAACCTACTCACTCTTGACTTAAAGACACCTGGGTCATAGCTATTGGGAAACACAGATTCCGGCAGGGAATTCCACTCCTTAGCCGTACGCACAATGTAGGTAATTAATTACATAGTCATACGAATTTTGGTTAATATGTTTTTATTATGTAATTGTTATTTGTAAATAAATGAATAAAATCTGGATTGTGGAAGAGAGGTGCTAGGTACCTATTTATAAAACTAGGTTTTAGCTGACCACAACGCACTAGGTTGGAAAATGTAAACATGAAGTAAAAAACCGTGTCATCATATTTAAATTAATGTTCATACTCTATAATCCTTGTCAAGTTGATTGCTAGACGATATTAATATGCGCCATTATCTCACACAGCACTCATTTGCAAACTCGTTACTTAAATGAGTTTTGTTACAAAGTTTCTGTTGTTGTGTTTTTAAAGGATTCTCATTGGATTTCAGGTCGTTTGTCATAATTACAGTTGATATTTTTAAATGTTTTGTTTTGAGAATAGCACACAAAAGCACGATATCAAAGCAATTTATTCAAGATTCTTTATTTGTTGAGAGTTCTAACAACTGATTGGAAATTCTATATAGCTTCATGAACTTAGTTTAAACTAGATGTGCCCGCCGCTTCGTTCACGTCAGAGATTAAATTAAATTATCTAAATCCCATCTAAATTCCGATCCCGCGGGGATTCTGCAATTAAAAAATCCTACATACTCACCTCTGTCGTCCAGTTATCAATCGGTTCTGCCGTTTCAAAGAATACATTGAAAAAAAAAATAGCAAGACAGAGATAAAAAAGTATAAAACGTTAGTTTGTGTTTTAGATAAGCACCTGAGACAACACAGTTCTTTTGAAATCGCAGACAGATAGTTTAATTTTATTTATTTGAAGAAAAGCGATTTAAGGATTTAAGTGAGTAAGAAATAAAAAATAAAAAAATAAGTGTGTCTAACAAATATCGCCTCGAGCAAACGCCCACTATGCATTTTTTCCCATCTGCATTAAAATTTATTTATTTACTTATTAAAACTTTATGCAACACAAAAATGTATAAAGGCGGACTTGATGTCATAGGCATTCTCTACCAGTCAACCATGAGTGGTGAAGAGATAACAAGGCAGGTGCAAAAAAAAAACCTAAGTTTTATTACAAGTATATATACATAAATAACTATTATTAACTTACATACATATTTATCATAATACATACCAAATATATATATATCTATACTAATATTATAAAGCTGAAGAGTTTGTTTGTTTGTTTGTTTGCTTGAACGCGCTAATCTCAGGAACTACGGTTCTGATTTGAAAAATTCTTTCAGTGTTAGATAGCCCATTTATCGAGGAAGGCTATAGGCTATATATTATCACGCTATGACCAATAGGAGCGGAGCACTAATGAAGAATGTTTCAAAATCGGGGGATTTTTTTTTCCACGCGGACGAAGTCGCGGGCGGAATCTAGTATAATATATACTATCTATACTAATATTATAAAGCGGAAAAGTTTGTTTGTTTGCTTGAACGCGCTAATCTTTGAAAGCACTGGGTGGATTTGGATGCAATTTGGTATGGAAGTAGCTTGAAGCTTGAGAAAGGTTATACGCTACTTTTTACGCGACTGCTAAAAAGGAGAGTTATGTTTTTACCGTGATAGAATCCACGGGGGTGAAGACCCGCGTGAGTACTAGTACCTATATTAATAAAAAGTCATAGAAAGGGGTTATGAAAACTCTGCTTCCACTATTTGTTTCGAAAATAATCTCGCAACTTCTCTTAAACGCATGGTACAATAATTACATTTTCTTGTTTTTTTTTGGTTATGTGACCATGATGGTTGAATAGCGAGTCTCCCAGTTTTCGTTATTATTACCTGTTTATTTACCTTTTCTCAGGGGAATATCATCAAATTCGATGTGACTGTCTTCTATTGACTAAAAATCTATCGTTCCTTCAGTTATCATTACGATCCGTGGCTGCGGTATCTCGTTAGAATATACCCACAACCCTGAATAAGGTTCCAATCCACGACCTACAACTTGCAAGTCTTGTCTGTAGCCACAAAGCCATCACTGCTCCCAACTCCACTTAATGTTCAATTTTACAACACTGCGCGCGGTTTCTAACAAAAATAATCTAGATTTGTAGTGACTATTCGTCACCACTTACAGACTTCTCGTCACCACATATAACACATCCGTCACGTCGTGTGTACGTCACAATTCGTAGTGCCACGTTTTTATCAAGATACGACATTTTCATTTGCATTTATAGTGGTTGTTCGAGTTGCGTATTTTTTGCGGCTACCGTCATTTCACACGTGTGTGCTGTAAAAGTTATAATTTATCGACTTTTTGCTGTCGTGAGAGAGTTATTGACTTGTAGCTTGTGTGTATAGGTTGGGATTAAGCTTTTAGTGTTGTTGGTACTATGTTCCGTGTTATTTGCGAATTATGATGGGGCAATGGGAGTTTTTAAATTTAAAGCACTTACTGCATTATGTTTGAAAGTCTTTTATATTATGATGATAACGCTGTATTTTAAAGTGCGCGTTTTATTCAAACAAAAATATTTAAGCAGGCGGAACCCGTCGATTTAAAAAAAAAAAAATTACCTATATCATGTTCAATTGGATCCCGCCTGCTTGTCACTTTTAAAATAAAAATGTGCTTGTTTCTTCCATTTCAGTTGAGCAGTTAGATTTTTTAGATTATTTAAATTAGTTTTTTTTAGTAGTTCTTCTCTACCACTCTTCTTCACTTCCTCTTCCCCTCGGACCGCCGTAAGGTGTAGAAGTGTCCACTGATCTGTAGTGACTTGTTTTCGTATTATTTCAATTATAAAAGTTAAAATTAATTCATTTAAAGTATTAGGAGTGCATAAGATCCGAAGAAGTTTATAATACATTACTAATAGTGGCAACAGCTGCGCGCCTGGTACTTGGTCTGGCCGTAGGCTCCACCCTCAAGAATAGAAGAGTAAGAATACTTATATATTATTTGCTAATTACTTGCGCCTACGCTCCTCCCCAACCAAGCGCACGCGCCAAGGACACGCCCAAGGCTAAACGATTGGAAGACTTCCGCATCGCAAACTCCGCCCCCTGATTAGTGAAAGGCATAATTACCCAATTGTGTACAAATCTAAACATCGCACTAGAGACTAATTAGGAACGGATCCTATCAGCGAAGTGCGCTCACGCATCGTCATACTATAGCTATTATACCTCCTGATACCTCCTTACTCAGCCCGAATGGATTCGTCTTTAAACAAATCAATGTCAGAAACTGATATTCATCGATCAGGAAAAGACACACATAAAACACCTCCTAATTACGTATTCCAACGCATTAAGAGAAGCCGCGAAGACACTTCTTTATGTGAGCAATTAGACGAGTTTAAAAAAGAAATTAAGGAGATGATAGCTCTTTTCTCCAGTAAACAGACTAGCGAGATACAGCAAGTAACTTCTACCTTAAAGGAAATTCAGCAATCCAATCTCAACATTGAAAACTCAATTACATTTCTCGCAGCTCAAAATGAGGAACTTAATAAAAAAATTGTTCAGTTAGAGAATCAAAATAGAGAAGATAAGGAACATATCACAATTTTGGAAAATAAAATAGAAGAGATTCAGATCGGAACTCGGAAAACGAATTTCGTCATTAAAAATGTTCCTAAACGGAATAATGAAACTAAGGAATACCTCACTAACATGATAACTTGTTTAACTCATAACTTAGAGTGTACATTTCTAAAATCTGACGTGAAGGACATATATAGACTACGTGGGAAAAATAATGAGAGCCCTAATCAACCCATTATTGTTGAAACATGCTCTACCATTTTAAAATCCGAAATTATGAAGATGGGCAGGGCTTTTAATAAAAAACATAAATCTCAATTTACGTGTAAACACTTGGGATTCACAACACAAGAAGACACTCCGATTTTCCTGTCTGAGCACCTCACCGCTAGGGGCTCCCGTCTCCATTTCCTGGCCAGAGAGTTAACAAAATCAGGCGCTTTTAAATTTTGCTGGACTGCATACGGAAAGGTTTATGTCAAGAAAGATGAACAATCTCCAACCATAACGATTAGAAGTGAAGAGCAAGTACAGAAACTTATACTAGGTAAATGACTAGAAGTAGTATGTGGCAGTCAATTTAGTAACCTAAAATTAAGTAGAGAAATAATTATTAATATGTGCTTTAGTATAGCTTTTTTTTTTTTTTTTTTTTTATCGTGGTAAAATTATCAAATAAGTCCTCCCACTCCGGGCAGGGTGGGAGGGACTGTCAGACTTTTACTGACTAAAATCCACGGTGTTCCTTCAATAACCCTTTACGTACCGGGGTCACGGTAACGGGATGAGTCCCACGACCCCGGCAGGCTTCGGCCCTCTATGGGGGGGCCTCGTCATATTGCTGACGCTCTTTGAGGCGCGCGTGGAACACGACGCGCCGTCGACCCGGGCATGGTCCATGGTCGGACAGCGAGTTGCCCGTTTCTCGCTGTCCGCATGCCCGCGCCTACGGTGGCCGGAGATCGTCGGCCGACGTCCGACGCCGTGGGCGTCTACCACTGCGGCTGGGCTGGAGGGAGGACGCCATCCTCTCCCTCACGCGGCCCGCCTCCTCCTTCGGAAGCATGACTGCTTCGCAGAAGGAGGCGACCGCTTCCCACTCCCTCTCGCCCCGCAGCATGGCCTCGATCAATGCCGGGCGCGAGAGGTCTCCGCCTATCGCCGCCGTGAGGACACGTCGGTGCTCTGCCCAGGCGGGGCAGTCTTGCACCGTGTGCTCTACGGTGTCCTCAGGGCGACCCTCGCAGTGGTGACACCCAGGCGTTTCCTCCTTTCCCATCAGACACAGGTACCTCCCGAAACTTCCGTGTCCGGTGAGGACCTGCGTCATGCGGTAGGTCAGGACGCCGTGACGCCGATCTAGCCACTCCTCAAAGAGGGGTCTTACCGCCGCAATTGCGGCGTGCCCGGATTTAGTATAGCTAGTAAAACTTTCCGAACTTTTTATTGTTTAAAATGTATATTGACAAACATGATTATTAAGTATCTCAAATTGATAATTCATTACATTTCATCACACTTGTACTTACATACCCTAGACCATAAAACATTCAACACTTACACACATACAAACATACACTGTACACTAAATAGTATAAATTCTTGCACGTCTACAAGTATAGTGTTTTTATCGCGGTGTTTTCATCCGGTATTAATCAGTATTTTTATCCTAAAATATAATAAAACTACGAGTAACATTTCCAATGCATTTCAAGCTACGATGTCTAGTAAACTAATTTATAAATTAAATGGATAACACTTTACAAACCGTCACGGAGATAGATGATATTGAAATCGCACGAACTTACCAATGTAGCTGTACGGAGATACATAAATACATCAATATAAACAAAAATGATATGACTATTATATCTCAAAATATAAGGAGTATTTATTGTAACTTTGACGACTTTTCAGTTTTACTGTCATCCTTCAAGTTTGAACCGGATATTATAATTTTGACAGAATGCAGGCTTGACTCTAAAAAACCTATACCACAAATCAATGATTACCTTTGTTTCTCGACTATTCGTAAATTAAACCAAAATGATGGCGTAGTGGTATATGTTAGGAAATCTTTAAAGCCAAAAGTTAGAGAAATAAACTTGGCACAGGCTTCGTGCCTTCAGCTGGAAGTACTAAATAATATAGTACTAGGCATCTACCGTTCACCATCTAACACAAACACAGACAGTTTTATTGACTCACTTAACACGCACCTTAATACATTAAATGCACACCAAAACGTGATAATTACGGGAGATCTTAACATTAATCTTATTCCCAGGGACAACGAGCCAACTTACGAATATAAAAATAGAGCTAACTATTTAAACATGTTGTCACTATACGGTATTCTACCCGGGCATACACTTCCTACGCGTGAAGCAAACTGTTTGGACCACTTTATGATTAAAATAAATACAAAGCAATCATTGGCAAGTATCGCTATTCTAGATACCACCATAACCGACCACTACACAACTATTCTTTGCTTATCAAAATTAAAGAAGACTAAACGAATTGTAAATAAAACTACAATATTTATTGATTTCGAACAGGCTCTCAAATATCTCAGGGAAAATAAAATTGAAGAATTGCTATTCTGTGACGACCCTGACCAACTAATCTATCTATTACTACATAAATTAACTGAATCTCTAAAGCAAAGCACTACTATAAAAACAATACCAAACAGCAAGCGTACGGTTAAGCCCTGGATAACTAGTGGCATATTAAGATGCATCAAAAATCGCAATAAACTACAGAAAAACTCCAGAAATGATCCTTTTAATGATATTCTAAAAATAACTTATCGTCGATATCGCAATTTTTGTAATAACCTGATTAAAAAATTAAAAAGAAAATATGAGCGAGAACTACTTGGTAAATCAGTCGCTAATAGTAAATTACTTTGGAAAAATATTAAAACAATAACTTATACTAATAATTCTAAAAGCCCTAACACCGAATTGCTTAACATTAGAACAAGTCCTTCTGACTCGGTTAACTTTATAAACAATTATTTTGCAAACATTGGTAAGTCTTTAGCAGAAAAAATTCAAAACCCATCACACCATACTGACACACCCAATATTGCCGACACACAAGTCAACTCTTTCGCACTTTTGGATACTGATTTTGATGAAGTGAGGACGATTTTAATGAGCCTCAAAACTGACAGTGCACCTGGATGGGATAATATTCCCACTAGGTTTTTGAGATATATAGACCAAGATATTATCCCAATCGTGACACATTTGGCTAATCTTTGTTTTAGAAAAGGTATTTTTCCTGCGCCTTTAAAAAAATCAGTCATCATCCCAGTTTATAAGGGCGGGGACAGAGACGATGTCAACAATTACAGAACAATATCCATTCTACCAGTTATATCAAAAATAATAGAAAAACTGATTAATAACAGACTTTTGAAATACCTTGAAAAATACAATATATTAAGCAAATCACAATTTGGATTTAGACAGGGCATGTCGACTGAGGATGCAATAACTGCTCTTACCACGTTGGTAGCTGATAGTATGGATAAGGGTGATAAATGTGTGACTGTATTTTTAGACCTAAAAAAAGCGTTTGACACCGTCTCTGTTCCCATCCTAATTAACAAATTAGAGGCTTCAGGGGTAAGAGGAATTCCATTAAAACTTTTTATTGACTATCTTTCTAATAGAAAGCAAATGGTTAAGGTAGAAGAGCATTTAAGTGGTGAAGCTAATATTACATTCGGAGTCCCACAGGGAAGTGTCCTGGGCCCTACGCTGTTCCTGCTCTACATCAATGACCTCAGTGACATCAGGATAAGTAATGCAAGTGTGTTTTCTTATGCTGATGATACTGCGGTCGTTTTTACCGGAAATTCCTGGCATGAAGTTGCTCTTCGTGCAGAGGCGGGTATGGCCCTAATAGCTCGATGGTTACAAAAAAATTTGCTCTCTCTGAACACAGCCAAAACGAATTACATATGTTTTGCAATCTCAAATCGCACTCAACCAAAACAAGATTTTAATATAAAGGTACATAAGTGTCAAGATTATAATATGTGTCAGTGTCCAACATTAGATAGAGTATCACATACGAAATACTTAGGAGTTGTTGTTGACCAAAGACTGTCCTGGTATCCTCATCTGGAGCAGGTGACTACCAGGATCAGAAAATTGAGCTGGATATTCAGGACATTAAGATATATTGTACCAAAAAATATTCCTAAGGAACTAGGCAAACCAAGAAACCTTCTAAAAGAAATATACATAGCTCTGGTACAGTCTATATTGATATGCTGCATACCTATTTGGGGGGGTGCAGCAAAGACAAAATTTATCGATATTGAACGAGGACAGCGAGCTTTAATAAAAGTGATGTATTTTAAAAATATTAGATACCCTACACAATCTCTTTTCCAAGAAAGTGGTTTACTATCGGTCAGAAAATTATATATAGTTAAAATCATATTAAAAATACACAAAATACTACCCTTTTTTTTTTTTTTTTTTTTTTTTTAACGTGGTAAAATTATCAAATAAGTCCTCCCACCCCGGGCAGGGTGGGAGGGACTGTCAGACTTTTACTGACTAAAATCCACGGTGTTCCTTCAATAACCCTTTACATACCGGGGCCACGGTAACGGGATGAGTCCCACGACCCCGGCAGGCTTCGGCCCTCTGCAGAGGGGGCCTCGTCATGTTGCTGACGCTCTTTGAGGCGCGCGTGGAACACGACGCGCCGTCGACCCGGGCATGGTCCATGGTCGGACAGCGAGTTGCCCTTTACTCGCTGTCCGCATGCCCGCGCCTACGGTGGCCGGAGATCGTCGGCCGACGTCCGTCGCCGTGGGCGTCTACCACTGCGGCTGGGCTGGAGGGAGGACGCCATCCTCTCCCTCACGCGGCCCGCCTCCTCCTTCGAAAGCATGACTGCTTCGCAGAAGGAGGCGACCGCTTCCCACTCCCTCTCGCCCCGCAGCATGGCCTCGACCAAGGCCGGGCGCGAGAGGTCTCCGCCTATTGTCGCCGTGAGGACACGTCGGTGCTCTGCCCAAGCTGGGCAGTCCTGCACCGTGTGCTCGACTGTGTCCTCAGGGCGACCCTCGCAGTGGTGACACCCAGGCGTCTCTTCCTTACCCATCAGACACAGGTACCTCCCGAAACTTCCGTGTCCGGTGAGGACCTGCGTCATGCGGTAGGTCAGGACGCCGTGACGCCGATCTAGCCACTCCTCAAAGAGGGGTCTTACCGCCGCAATTGCGGCATACGACCGCAATTTAACTTTGAGAAGAAGGAAAGACATAATCGCTGAAGTTCCCTATACAAAGACTAAATTTGCCAGTAGACAGTATAAAAAGAGATCAGCACAACTCTATAATAAACTGAATAAACAAATTTATATATATGAAGAAAAACTATGTGATTGTAAAAAAATTGTTAATAATTGGATAAAAACACTTACCTACGAAAATACGGAGGCGTTGCTAGAGTAAAATCATCTTAACACTGCAAATTATACAAAAAACCAAATTTCTCAACACAGCACATTACAGACAAACACACAACACTCACACGCACACACCCTCACACACCCACACACACACATACACACACACACGCACTACTTACATTCAATCAAAAAGTATAAATACATGGCATGGTTCTCATACACTCATACCCCATAGACATACCCAAAAATCCACTCACGCTCACTCAGCGACTAATATGTAGTTATTTTTATATTATTATTCAGTATGTGTCATGTCATTGACAGTTTACGTGATCTTGTATTAGTATAAGTAAACCAGCTTCTAAATTTTACATTCACATGTACGTAAATAACGATTGGAAGAGCGGAGTCTCCCAATACAGGCTTTATTAGCTTAACGGTAGGCTCCAATCACTACATGATAATATGTAAACTTTATAACGAATAAAATATTTTGATTTTTTTTTTTTGATTTTTACCACTAGCTTAACATACACAACATAAACATACATACTTATACCTACAACCTTATAGTGTTTCAGTAAAAAGATTAGGTTTTGAGTCTACAGGTGACTTCCAGACAAGCTTACTTCTCTGCCTTTGATACATGTGACAGATACTTAGCCCGCGACTTCATCGACGTGGATTTCAAAATAATGTATCCCTATTAGTGTTGCCAGACGTCCCGTATTTCAGGCATACATTCAAATTTCCCGCCGATAGCGACTCTGTCCCGTATATCAATTCGATTTCGAATGTACCATCCGCTCATGAAGCTCTATACTGCGTACATGCACTTGGCTAGGCTGCGTGCGAGCGACTGAGGTAGTGAGGTCCTGAGGTCTGAGCTGAGCTTTATACCGATGTGCATGGCTTATTAAATATGTCAAATACAGCAAAAACATGTTAAAACATGCGCGTTCCTCTGAAAAATATTCCATAAAATAATTTGGTTTTTTATTTATCCTGGATAAATAATTGAAATCCCGTATTTTTTTGCCTTTTTTAGCATTTGTCCCTTACAGGCTGATAAAATTTGGCAACTCTAATCCCTATAGCACTCAGAAATTATTAACCTTACCTACTACCAATGAAAACATTTTTAGAATTGGATAATTATATTCCAGAGATTAATCAGAAATCAGAAAGTGCAGAGACAGACTACAGCTAAAGATATTTCAGTACAGCTATTACCCAACGAGCACATTAGTGGAAATAGCAGCCTATTTTGTTACTTTCGGCCGTAAAATAGCGGTTTAAGGGTTCAACAAGCAGTTCAAAGTTGTATATCTGCATCCGTAAACGTCTGTAGCTATAAAAGTTACTTAAAGTGCTACAAGCTGAATCAAATACTACCCTAGCCTTCACAGTAGTTCACTGTAGAACTCATTTACACCTTTATATGAGAATTACGAAGGTCATTCTGCCACTTACAGCTGTACTGTGGTTTCCATTGTAACTTTTATAGATTACTTTACTATAAAAAGGAGTTAATTGTAGACTGTTTGCAGCACCTGTACAGGAGTTATAGTAACCACTATTATACTACTACAAGTTTCATTATAGAAATCATAGATGCTCTTATGCATACTATAGTTACAAAAAATTCATCAGTGTAACTAAAAACTACATTAAATATACTGAAAAGAAACAAAAACTGCCTTTAGTAATACAATAGTCATAACTTCTTCCTTATATGATCATTTTACAGCCGCTTTTGTAAATATTACAAAAATAATAATGAAAATGAATGCTAAACGATGGAAATTAATAAAGAAAAGTGGAGGTTATCGCAGGAAAGTACGCAAGGTTTGTTTGACGATTTTAGGTTTTCATAAAACCTAAAATCGTCAAACATGGCTGAACATTCCAGTGAATCTGCTTATCATCTAATACTAAAGTATTTTAATTTTGAAGCTTTTAATTTTAAAGAAGATTAATCTCAACATTTCACAAATCACAAATTTAATAAAAAAAAGCCTATTCTTGGGTTCTTATTGTATAAAGATATCAGACTCAACATTTGGATTTGGCGCAGTACCATCACAGGATTCATTATCCTCTTTAGCCAAATTGCGGTTTTTTTGTGCAACGTTCTCATCATCATTAGGCAATGTCTTTTCAATCGGAATATTGTCTTCATTTGACAAATTTTCTTTATTCTGATCTAGCGATATTTCCCATCCTGAAGGGCAGATTGACAGCTCTTCCTTGTCTGCATTTATGGTTTTAACTATTTTAAAAAGCATTCTGTAATAAAACAATAATAGGTAGTTAATTTAAATGTTTAAACTTCATATTATGGTATAGGTATAACTAAACCATAAAGTAACTGGATCTTATTTCTACCGACAACAAAATAATGAAAACTATTATTGAGACGTTTGATGATTATCTATTTGAAAAATAACCTGTACCATGTTTATGTAGATATATCGGGTGTAAATTCAAGTTCCGTAATTAAAACACCGTATTCTCAGATTTGTTTTTAAAATTGGGTAGCGTACAATTTCTATGTTAAGTGAACGTTTTTAAGGGTAGACCACAGAACTCCAGAATGGAAACCATTCGAATAAGTACGTAACTAGATCTTATAACCACAAAAACAGGAAAATAGGAGCTTTTTGTGACTGTGAATTGCACTAGGGGAACAAAAATCACTGGAAGCATTAGAAGGGTGAAAATTAGCACTGTAATTCTCAAAAGGGAATTATTAGAGCTAAAACTGCAGGTTATGACTACATTACAATTACGCAATGATTTTTTAAGAAAACTTATAATTCACTTGCAAAATTGAGTTGATATACATTGGTTTTTCAGTTAAATATTCATTAAATGTACCGGTAAACAATCGGCCACTTGCGAATAGTAAGTTATCGACACGTAAAAATATGGAAAAAAAATATTCTGTATACCAAATAAAAAATATCACATATCTTTTGTTATTTTTTTAAATAACATAAAAGTGCGTTAAAATTACTTGAAAATTATCTTGAATATCTACATTAAACTGGACAGCGTTTAAAGTATCTTTGTGCAACATGTAACATAATTAATACTAATTTTGGGCTAGTTGTGTACAATATGCATAGATCTGAAGCCCAATTGTTACTGTACACAGCGATCAGTGTCTAATATGCTTCACTAGTGACGGTTATGTTTAACTTATAATTAAATTATTAATTCATTATTAAATTCTACAACTTACTGATTTATTTTGTTGTAGTTAATAGATTAACTCAGAAGGGCGGCGTACTTTATCATCCCACTCTTAAAATACATGTCCTACATTATACATATTTTTCTACAGAAATGAATCAGGCGTTACTTTGCGAAAACCAACTAATACCAAACCAATACCTACTTCAGAAAAATGTCTAGTGCTAATTCTACCAAAAACGAATGAAAAACTAAAAAACAACGAAAAAAGGATGATCAATCTTGCATGCAGTATGCAGCACCGCCTTCCCGCCCGCAAATATATGCACATGTAGAAGGGATGCATTAAAAAACATACCGCATGCAAACAAACCACACTCGACACGCGTTTCGTCCCTCCACGGACAGAATTATAGGTTTTAAACACGTCCTCTTTGTTCAGTCTCTCTCCGACCCATCTCCAAAAAGGTAACGATGAAAAAGCGGTTTGATCGACACCTGACACACTTCCTCTCGATACTCAAAATAATAAAAAACTCGTTTCAAAATGGTTGATATTTGCTAAAACAATAGTTCGAGCTAACCTACATTTTAAGCTTCAGTAAAAGAAACAAGCGTACAGTTCAGTGTGTTTGTTTGAATGGCGATCGATTGGTATCGCGCCGGGGCAGACGACGCTACCTAAACGCTTGTCAGGGTTGCCAATCGCAGAAAAAAATAAACACCTAAGTTCTAGGGTATCCCATTTTAAAGGAAGGGAAGGGAATTTTAAAGGACGTTTGCATTCGCATCATAGTTACGGCCCACGTGTGGATACGAATTTATTTACATTTATTTGTTATGATTTTATAGTTTATAAAAAACGAATTTCTGTCCACGACATCGTACGCGTGGGAGGGTTTTCCCACGTAAATCCTGATCCCGTCGGAATTCTGGGATAAAAAGTAGCTTATATATTATTCCAGGATGTCAACTATCTACTTACCAAATTTAATTCATATCCGTTCAGTAGTTTTTGCGTGAAAGAGTAATAACCATCCATCCATCCTCACAAACTTTCACATTTATCATAATCATAATCATTTATTTGTCTAAACGTTACATTGTAAGGTCTTAAAATTGTTAATTAATAGCTTCTTCATATTCTGCCGTATGTGGTGTGCTAATATTGGTGTTTACATAATTCATTTAAATAATTGAAATGGATAAGGTCATGCTTAGCATTGATAACTAAAAGATATTTCAGTAGATAATAATAACATTACAATTGAATAGATGTCAAGATTTTATACAATGTCAGAGTAAATTATGTCAAAATATATAAAAAATACAATTTAATTGGGATGTCAAAGCATCATTCAGATAATCATTTAAACTATAATAACATTTATTGCACAAGAATTCCTTAAGCTTGTTTTTAAAACTTAATAAATTTGATTCTTTAATTGATTTTGGAATCTTGTTGTAGACTTGAGGAGCTTTGCAGAATATGCTTTTCCTCATTAGGGCAGTATTGGCTCTCCGTCCCCGTAACATTTCATTACGCCTGTTACGTTTAACAATGTCAGATATTTGAGGAAAAAAGTGTAAGTATTATTGTTATAATATTAATAAGAAGTAAGATGTGTTACTGTTTACTAATCCCTAATAAATAAACAATTATATTCGAATAAGGTTTTGACATTGTTTTCAGAATTTTAAATTTTTAGGATTGGACTTATTGTCATCGTCTCATTTCGCTAAGTCACCCAAATAACCTAGTTACCACGTTGACACAATTCTGCATTAAACGACTGAAACGCTGTGACATACAAATAGTGATGAATGGTGAAGGATGTAGATCACGTGCTGTGGAGTCCCTAGTTCAGAAGTTCCCAGTCGGAAGAAATCTGCTTACAGTTTGGGCCTGAAAAAAAAACACAAAACAATAATTATGCTCTTTTACCTTTGAGTACAACATATTTTTTAACTTGACGGATTTTTTTCTCTTTGGGACCAACCTGCATGCCTCGTATGTATGTATAGGTACTCATGTTTCAACAATTAATATCTTGAATCTTTTTACCGTTATCCAATTCCACTTGCATTCGGCATAACTCATATACATACTTCTTCCATTGTTCGCTGTCGATAGCCACGCAGTCATTCACTCCATTTCCTTCAAGCCCACTCATCCAACCAAACCATCTACATTTGTTTCTTCATTCATCTGTACCCTACAATAAATCCTCATAGTTTCTATAGAATGCAAAACCCTGCATTATTTTTGCTGGCCTAATAAAAATAACTCATAATAATGACGCATTAATCCACCTCCTTTTCTGCCTACAAGAAAATCACAGTTTTAAAATATGAGGTTCATTTTAAACTATTCATTAGATTGCCTTTTCTGGATCTGAGCCAACCCTCTGACTGCAAACCAAACAAGGTATTAAGGTGGGTATGATTTTTTGTATCACTATGCAACGAGGTTTTCGTGCAGAGGGTACATACAAATTTGCCTATTATGTATGCGAAAAAAGAAAAGGCCACTGTAAACGTGAATTTCCAGACATGGGAGGAAAACTTACTTTTTAGGGTTCCGTAGCCGAATGGCAAAAACGGAACTCTTATAGTTTCGTCATGTCTGTATCTCTGTCCGTCTGTCCGTATGTCACAGCCATTTTATTCCGAAACTATTAGGACTATACACATGAAACTTGGTAGATAGATTATATAGTATGATAGTATTCTGTGAACTGCTTTCCGATTTTAAGAAAAAACATAAAAACATATTTAAAATTAAGCGGGGCTCCTCATACATGTATGAGGAGCCCCGCCAAACTGAAACTAAAAATTTGCCCCCCTCGCCCCCTCTAACTTCTATAAAAATGGAGGGAAAAATCTAAAAAAAATATATGCTGTAGATCTTAATGTATACTTTCAACCAAAGTTTAGCCACTAAACGTCCCAAAGTTAGTTTTAACGAGATTGGGTCAGCAGTTTGTGAGATATAGCATATTTTCTAAAACTACAAATATAACTTTGTAATTAATACAAATACTATGAAAAACAAAGTTATTTGGTGTAGTTACTACTGAACGCTTCATGGATGAGTCTGACTCGCCCTTATTCAATTTTATTTAAATATTTCCCCGACACTAAAAATTAATCTTGTTTGTAGTTGCAGTGCATTTTACAAACAACTAGACCTGGAACAACTATTTGTAGTTCAGATATTTGTAGTAGATCAAACATTTGTTCCGGTGTGGAAATTGAACCCACCCATTGATAGCTAATCACTCCACTAACGTTTATGCTTTATATACACCAGAACATAATAGTTCGTTGTTTACACTGCGGAACGGCTGCAAACGAAAGTATAAAATTAACTACAAAACAGAAAGTAATTAAGATTATTCATAAAAAAAAAAACAAAAGACTGCAAGCAACAAAGCTAAAATGCAGTCACCCAAGTTTTGAAAACAACCGCAAACAACTTCGTTAGCCAATAAACTTTAAAAACACATTTACCCACAGAGTTGAAAAAAGTAAGCATAAAACAGTTATCTATGTCATTCGAAAGCAACAACTCGTTCAACGCCAAACATTTTTTTTAAAGACCGACTTTAAATGAAAACGTTGAGTAGAATAGAGATAACCCTGCGCTACAGACGGACGAAACGTTGAAAAAGTTTCGATGGCACTCCGGCTCGTATTTCAAATTCTACAATAGCCTCGCTCCAGTCGAGATTTATTTCAAAACTAAAACTCCACCATTGGTAGGGTTATTATGGACAATAAATTAGAAATTTCGTAATTTCCGCGATTAAAATTAATTGTATTTTGTGGCGAGGTGAGATTTCTAATTTGGTTTTTGGGGGAACTGGAAGTAAAACGCTGGTTCATTAATATTAAGGCGTATTTTTTTGGATTACACTGTTTTGGCATTATTCTCGTAAGAAAACAGAACTGCTATATTTATGTTGGCCTAACCTTCTTGAACCTAACCTAAAAAAGTGATCTTTGTTGGTAAAAATGTGGTGACAAACATTACATTAACTGTTTAAAATATTTCACACTGTCGTCATCGGAAAAGATTTCAATATTAGGTATATTGAGCAGTATTGGTCGAGAATAAAGCCTGTTCGTTTACCGTGAGAAAATTATCGCTGCATGTAGTTAGTTTTTAATAAATTCACAAATCTTTACTACGCACCATGCCCCATGGTTCATCGCAATCGAGTCACGGAATCCGATAGGGCCCTTGGTTGCCGGGGCTGCGGGAATGTTCTAACGAGATACCACAGCCCCGAAAATCAGTGTTAACTGAAGGAACAGGGTAGGTTTTTAATTAGTAAAAGTCTGAAACTGCCTTCCTTCCTATGTGGAGCAGGAGGATCTTTTGATGATTTGCGGCCGAAAAAAAGTCGTTACTAAGTACAAATTTACACGTAATTCGTGCTTTCACCCCATTCCATCAACGAGGTTTTACAAGTTTTTAACAAGTAATAGCATTTTTTGGAGTATACACGAAGAGTCCCATTTATATCTCCAATAGTACTTATGAACAGTGAACGATATCAAATTTGCAAAAAGACAAAGTAAAATAGTGAAAAAAAAAACAAATTAACTTCCGTTCTGAATAATTCTCAATTCTTTTCAATATTTAAACAGGATCCGTCCACGAAATTACACAAAGAAATAACCGATCAGCAGAACTGTTTATGCGAGACAAAATCACCACTCTGCCTAGAATCACGTCCTTAAACAATTATCTCTGCTCCAATTTTACACAGCGCTAGCATTAATCAATAGAAAAACAATAAAACCCCGGACAACGGATCCCGAAATATCGGCAGAATAGCCAATTTTTATAGAGCAGGATCACCATTAAGTAAAGTGACAGAAGGTTCATTGAATACACTCAGCGGCATGAAATGTGGCCCAAACTTAAACACAGCGATGACAAGATAATTTGCTGTCGTGTATCAATATTAGAATTGACAATTTGTCAATAAGTTTGTTGTTGTACCAAAATGATAGTTTATATCGCTGTTGTAACTCTTATAATAACAAACTCTTATATAATAAGCACAGATCACGATAAAGGAGAAATATCTTTGTCATATTCTATACATACCAAGTATGACGTATGTAGTACACTCATGACGTATGTAGAATGAACGATATAAACTTAATTTATACTGCGGCCTCTAAACGTCGCCGGCGATGTCTCCCTGGTCTGTAATAATCTGTAAGTATAAGTAAACATGACATGTAGCAATCACTCAACTTGTCCTTCAATCTTGTTAAGGCCACCGGCCAGTATGATTAAACTAATGTTGCCATTAACATAAACTGCAGGAAAACTCAGATTTGAAGTAGAGCTCAATTTTCCTCTCACCATTTGCTATTCTGTTAATGTCCTGTTACATTTGTGATTTTGTCCCTCTAGAGGTAACGGAACTGAAATTATTTGAAAGCTACTTAACAGAAAGAACCCAGTGTGTTAAAATTGGAAACTTCATGAGTCACGACTTGCCAGTACATTTCGGAGTTCCGCAGGGTAGCATCCTTGGCCCGACGCTGTTTCTTGTTTATATCAATGATTTATGTCAACTGGATCTAACCAGGGCCAAAATTATTACTTTCGCTGACGACACAGTCTTGCTCTTTAGTGGAAAAACCTGGAGTGAAGTTTTTTCAAACTCCCAAAATGGCTTTAACATTGTCACAAACTGGTTAAATGAAAATATTCTAACCTTAAATGTAGGAAGGACAAAGTACATAACCTTTTCCTTAAGAAATACAAACCTTGACAGTAACAAATTTGAAATAATATCTCACAAATGTAATGATTCCAACGGCTGTATCGATCAATGCTCCAATATTGAAAGAACTGATACGATCAAATACTTAGGTGTTATGATTGACAGTAAGTTAAGTTTCCAGGAACACATAGACTTAATAACTGCAAGGACTCGGAAACTAATTTATATATTTAAAAATCTAAGAGAAGTGGCAAACGAAGAATTGATTAAAACGGTATATCTTGCTCTTGCGCAGTCACTCATTAGTTACTGTATTACTACTTGGGAAGGAGCAGCAAAAACCCTGATGCTAAAACTTGAGAGGGCTCAAAGAGCTGTACTAAAAGTTAGCCACTTTTTACCTTATTTATATCCCATCGTTGACTTATATAAAAAATGCAAGGTACTGACGGTTCGTCAACTTTATATTCTGCAAATTGTTTCAAAGCAACACTCATTGTTATCATATGATCCAAAGTTGTTAGACAAACGGCGTAGAAAAGATATTGTCTGCAATAACCCCTCATTCAAAACACGTTTTGCCCATCGATTTTTTAGCTACCAAAGCTGTAAATTATATAATAAAATAAACAAAGTTTTGACTATATATTCCCTCCCTAAAAGTAAATGTAAGTTGATCGTGAGAGACTGGCTGCAAAATCTAGACTACACAACTACAGAAAATCTTCTACACTAATAGTATCAATCACAAAATACACATCAAAACATACAAAAACAAAAAACAAAATTCCCACGAACACAGACTACTCACTCATGCATCCAAACTTACAAACACATATTACATCCACACACACACACATCACATCCACACACACAAACACACTTTAAAGAGGCACTATGATTTCTATAAAAAAAAAAATTGTTCTTTTTTTTTCTCTCTTCATAAAAATGTTTATATTATTTTGTATACACACGCTATGTTTCAAACATTGTTTACACCTGTTTTTGTGGGGTAGGGGCCTGGTAATCTGTACTACAGGTTTACACCAATAACAGACACCAGCTCCCCACAATTTTTTTTGACTGTAAGTGTTACTTTAAAATATCTTCGTATAACTATGTAAGTCATTATTTTGTGAGGAGAAATAAAGTTTTATTATTATTATTAACTAAATCCCAGATGCAAGGTGGTTGGTATTGAAACAATAAACGGTTTTAAACAACATTAGTTTATTCAAACAAGGTAAGGTAAACACATAAAAAAGGTTATTTCCTTATTCAAACAAGGTAAAGAGGTTTCTGCCAGCCAGCTTAAACTTCAGTCGGTGGAACTTCGGATGGTGGGGGGTTGAAGATAATATCAGTACTGTTCTATTCTTGAACAAAATATATAGAAAAACAATATATAGAATAACCCTTCCTTTGCAGTCGGGTAAAAAGAGTAAAATTCTGAACAACTAGTGCCCAACGTTAGTTTTTAACAATTTGATTAAAAAAAACTTTTTATACGTTGGTTGGAGCAAATCGTCAGTCACGGCTGTCAGTCAGTCATTTTCCGGTATTTGCACGTGCAAAGGACTGCGAAGGGTTTACCTTTACAAAGTCATGTTCATGCGCTGTACACCAACTACAATGACAGTTTCGTTTCAAGGTCACTTCAGCAAATTTTTATTTATTTATTTAAGAAGTATGGAGGACTAACAGCCACTAGATATAGAAAATATATAGTATAGTAGACAGTGAGCCAATTGAAATTCCTCACATTTAGGGGCAGTAAATTCTTACAGTGAACACTTAATACGTACTATATAATCTTAATATAACCATATCATATATACAATATTACAAAATGACTGATTAGATAGCAGATATAAATAACACATACAACACAGTAACTACAAATATTTTTTTTTAAATCAAGACGGGCGAATTCTGGCTGTCAAAATCGTGCTGCTTATACCGGTTATTAAAGCTTCTGCTTGCACGCACAATAAATGAATTGCATGAATGAATGAACATGATTTCGATACCCCAAGATAAGGACGTAAAAGCCATAATGTGTTTATGGCTTTTACGACCTTTCTACCCCAAGATAAGGTCGTAAAAGCCATAACGTGTTTATGGCTTTTACGACCTTTCTACCCCAAGTTATCGATTTTGTCTGTCATTTTTAAGTGCAGTAGTGAATAAGACTTCTGAACCTCTCTACTAGTGTCTTGTGTAGGAAAGCAATCTGTTATTCTGCGCACAGAACCCTAAAGAACCCATCTCGTTGGTTCGGCATCAATAATTTCGAAGACAACTTACATCTGTATTGTTTCTCATTGATATTAAACATCTCGAGTCTTGTTCCGCTGCCCTTTCTATTGTTCAAGTTGTTCGATTTGCACTTCGGATTTTAATATTCAAATATTCATATAAACAGGAGTTCATTCATTCAGTCATTGATCAATAATGTTGTAGTTATTGCATCACTTTACTGTGTATTTCATAATTTGTAATTCGGTATCCAGACAAATCTGCCGGTAAATTTGCCGCAGTGGTTGAGCCTTTGGCTACTACGATGTTTGTATGGCCTATAAATAGTTTTTTCGCGTCTGGTTGTTTGTATAAATCCACTTACAAAACAGGAGAATTTCCTAGTGTGGAGTAATTTATTTAAAAAAAAAGGAAAGACCGTGACATATTCCAAAATCTTAAGTCGCTCTCATGCAGCAAAAATCAAAATTATTTACTCGTTTTCAGTATGAAAGAGGCTATATTGTCGTATTAAACCAGGTAAGTATTGTCATCGAACAATCGTGTATGAACAATCAGAGAACATAGTGACCCTTCAGGCATGTATTGAACAAATGTAGTTCCCAGCCTTTAATTGGTTTTGTCCTATAGATAAAACCCTGCTCCCGAAAGGTTTATATCTTTGTTTTGTTCAACGATTCTTCTATTTGCAGTAACTCAACGCAACAATCGGAAACCGATTGAAAGGATTCCGCCCGAGATACGCTTTGAGAGACTAATTGTTAAGGGAAGTTTCGAAAAATTGGAAAAAGAGACATTGTTGAAGTACCCTTTGGAAAGGTTTTGTTTTCCATCCCTTTGTTTTAGGCAGCTTTAATTATTGGGTTTAGAATCGGATGGAGTGGAATGAATGGACACTCGACAAGCCGGAAGTAAGATGATTAAACGTACTTCAGTTGATCTTCGTTTTAAAATACAATTGACTCGATAACGAACGATTTGAAAGTGTTTTAGTTTTTAATTAAAACAACAAGAGCGAAACATCGAGTTGTTTTGAAGTTATTTATAGTGAGATAGTACTGCCAGTGTTTTTATGGTGTTTGCATCGGGAATTCGAATATTATATTTGTGAGAAAAATATCTAAATAAGCTTACACTGAAGAGTTTTATTTCATTGAATGAGTGTAATGAGCAATTATAATGTACTAGCAACCCTCCCCCTAGTTTCGAACGAACAGCATATTTTACACGTAGTATTAGCGTTCTGTTTTCTTGCTTTCCGACTGGCCAACCACTGGCATGTTTTGGTTGCAATTATGAATCGGTGGTCTTCTAAACTTTCGTTTGAACTATACCATGTGTAACGGAAACCCAACACCTCTCATAAAGGGCTGAAGACAACATCTGGTATGGAGTCTCTATGCACAGTTTCAGCACAAAATAACTGACTCAAAGAATTGATACCAAATTATTGGTTTCATATATTTCTTGAATACCAATCATAACAAACGTGTCACAGCACTACGAGGGTCAATAACTTTCCACGTGACTTGCCAATAACACGATAATTCTTTTCTTTCTTCTTAATTTGATAATTTCGGTCTCTGGTATCAGTGTATTGGAATTTGTAATAAGTTCTACACACGTAGACTTAAGATTACAAAACCCTTGCCATATCGTTTGTTATCATCCAAAGAAGCCACGCACTTGGTATGTATATACCCTTTAAATTACACGTTGTATAGTGCTTTTTTTTTTTAACGTGGTGAAATCATCAAATAAGTCCTCCCACCCCGGGCAGGGTGGGAGGGACTGTCAGACTTTTACTCACTAAAATCCACGGTGTTCCTTCAATAACCCTTTACGTACCGGGGTCACGGTAATGGGATAAATCCCACGACCCCGGCAGGCTTCGGCCCTCTGCAGAGGGGGCCTCGTCATGTTGCTGACGCTCTTTGAGGCGCGCGTGGAACACATCGCGCCGTCGACCCGGGCATGGTCCATGGTCGGACAGCGAGTTGCCCTTTACTCGCTGTCCGCATGCCCGCGCCTACGGTGGCCGGAGATCGTCGGCCGACATCCGACGCCGTGGGCGTCTACCACTGCGGCTGGGCTGGAGGGAGGACGCCATCCTCTCCCTCACGCGGCCCGCCTCCTCCTTCGATAGCATGATTGCTTCGCAGAAGGAGGCGACCGCTTCCCACTCCCTCTCGCCCCGCAGCATGGCCTCGACCAATGCCGGGCGCAAGAGGTCTCCGCCTATCGCCGCCGTGAGGACACGTCGGTGCTCTGCCCAGGCGGGGCAGTCTTGCACCGTGTGCTCTACGGTGTCCTCAGGGCGACCCTCGCAGTGGTGACACCCAGACGTTTCCTCCTTTCCCATCAGACACAGGTACCTCCCGAAACTTCCGTGTCCGGTGAGGACCTGCGTCATGCGGTAGGTCAGGACGCCGTGACGCCGATCTAGCCACTCCTCAAAGAGGGGTCTTACCGCCGCAATTGCGGCGTGCCCGGCCGTCGGTTGCGACAGTCGTTCCCTCCATACTGCCCTGAGATCGCGCCGGAGCTCTTCCCGCCGCGCCTCGACTTCTCGAGGCAGCGGAGATACGCCCCGGCGCTGCGCCTCCACGCGCCATTCATAGACGCGCTGGAGGGCAGTCGCCTCCAGATCCTAGGGCAGCAATCCGGCAAGGAGGTTGGCCGATTCGCCGGCGATCGTGCGGTATCCCCGGATCATTCGGATAGCCATAGTGCTAGTGGCAATTGTTCTAATTTATATTGAATACGCAAAGTAAATAACGTATTTGTTTGATTAAGGATTCATGATAAACTGGAGAAAGTAGCTTAGCAAACAGCTTATCGTTTTCTAATACATCTATAATAGGTAATTAATAGTTATTATGCACATACAATAACGGTTTTGTAAAATAAAAAACAGGTACATGCTGTTAAGGACTTTTATGTAAGCCTTTTTAAGATCAACTATTGTCTAGACAGTTATTTAGATTTAATTATCTCTACTGGCTTACATTGCGCACGCCACCCATTCATCACAAATCATCTCCATTGGTGAAAACTTTACAAAAATCTGATCACTATTTTTGTTTAATGTGAACAGATGTGCAGACAGACAAACTAGGTGGGAGACTTTTTTTTATAATATGCACGGATACTGATGTCCTTGCACGCGTTAAAGCGTATTTTTACATCCCGCCTTACAACTCTCTACAGCTTCTGGGCCAGATTCAACAGCGGTGACCTCCCGAAAAATGCCTTGACAAAGGATCTTGACGAATCCCGAAGAAAAGATTCAACTGTATTGTTCCACTCCTCTTTGTCAAGGAGGAGAGAGTTTCTTAGATTCATAGATTAATTTATTTGCGTGTATTTATTTGTGTGTGTACATACATAAAAAGTGCATACAGGATAACAATATAGATAAAGTGCAGACATGTTTGTCACAACGTGACGTGCAAAATGGTACAAAATTACAATAATAAAAAAATATAAAATGTCACTATATCAGAAAATGTCACAACGATTACTATAATTATGTCAAGTTATAATCTAATTATGCAAGTCAAATTCTTTTTCATTAAGGAACTCAGTCAGGCTTTTTTTTAGATTCTCTTCTGGTTTGTTATTACATTGTGCATACTATGTTAATTTGTCTATACTGTCCTCTGTCTGTCCGTTGTCCTCTCATATCACAGGAGCTCGTGGCTAAATATTGACAGACGCACGGGTTGATCTTCAAGGTAAAGCAAAGCTTATTGCAATTCTGCCGTCGGTCTCGGCTGACATTTATACATCTTTGACAGTCGTTACAGTATCTGTCGGTAAATCTGACACTGTTCTTGATAAGAGGTCTTGAAATGACCAGCTCCTGGATTGTGGAGGCTAGATCGGCAGTCGCCCCATGTAAAACAATAGTACTCAGCTTCACGTTGTTAGACTGGAAACTGACCCGAACATAATTGGAGAAAAAGCCTAAGCAGATTGTTCGGAAACCTCTCGAGCGAAACGATGACGTCGGTGGAAGCGGCACCGATGACGGCGACAGCGGGGCACAGCGCGGCGTGGTGAGCACCTATATAAGATACAACCGCGGTCTCGATCAGCTTTGAACATTGTACGCGTCGCGCGTGGTTCATATTTTTACTGCACATCATTTTTAAAATAAACCATTATTTCAAAATCAGCATCGTCATTCATACAGCCCACTTAAATCTACACAAAAAATTGGTCCTTCGAGCCGATTGAATGAACACAGATGATGTTAACTGTCCTCTCATACCTATAAAAACTTCAAGTCAATAAGTTTTGTTTTGCAATCCAATACGAAAAGAGTCGAGTTTCTTGCCGGTCCTTCTCAAAATTGCTTGTGTCAAATTGTTACATATCAGCATGTAACAATAATTGGATTGCGCGTGTATGTTGTGTAGTCTATGACAGTTATATTTTAGAAAAGACGAAGAAATTGTTTGTCTGATCATATATTTTCTAGAATAACTCATAACAACGGTCTAGCGTGTTTCAGTCCTTCATAAATAATAGTGTATTTAGTCTGGGTCCGTTCGTATATTTCTTTTAATCTTCCATCTACAAGGCACCGAAGTAATAACGCCGGTATAACTCCTCGCCAATCAGATCGAGGACACGACACACAATTATAGGCCTGTATGTCTAATTATCAGCTCATTGGTAATTATAAGCCGGATTAATTAATTGGTACTGTAATAATTGTATGGCATGTACTTGATAAAGTCTATAAGGAATGTTTCATTACTTTTCTACTTTAATTGGGCCAAGAGCACGAAAATAATGAAGACAAATACTACAGCAATGCCAGACACATATACATAAAACATATTCAAGTTGAATCCTACACAAGTTAAGGCGGTACTTCACGACTGGACAGCTTCTGAACCTGTATAACGCACAGGTCCGTTCCTGCGTGGAGTATTGCAGCCTTTTGTGAGATGGCTCTCCAAAATATCAACTTGCTGTACTGGACTCGATCAGCAGAGCTAAAAGGCTTATAGACGACGAGGCGCTAGTGGACAAGCTTCATAGCCTGGCTCATCGGCGAACCGTTGCTTGCCTGTCGGTTTTCTACAGATTGTACTTCGGGGAGTGTGCGCAGAAGCTCCATAGCCTGATTCCTACATCTCCTGTCACTGCCGGTCTACCAGACGCGCTGCTGGGTACCATCCACACTTGGTTGATATACCGTCTTGTCGTACCAAGCGATTTTCCTTCACATTTATTTGAGCCAAGCTACGGAACTCTCTGCCGGCTTCTGTGTTCCCTGCCACTTATGATCTTTCAACCTTTAAAGCAAGAGTGAGCAGGCATCTTCTGGGCTCGCCTGTTCCATCGTGGACCTTATCTATTTTTTAACATCAGGCGAGATCGAGGTCAAGAGTGGCCTAAAACAACAGACTAACTTTCAAAAAATTGGCCAGGTGCGAGTCAGACTCGCTCATGAAGGGTTCCGTAGTAACTATAATAATATAATATAATATTATAATGTATCTTAAGTGCGGCCCTGTAAAGAGTGCGTCCCTGGTACCCCTTTCACCCCCCGTCGTACGATACCCCGCCACCCTCGGAGGCCGGTCCGCGCACACGCGCCCTTCAGTCACGAAAAATCCTTTGTTCGCGTCACCCGTGAGTCTCTGTGCGCCCGCGCCCCTTTCTTATTTTCTTTGTTTTAAGTAATTGTACCGTCTAGATTTACTGTACTGTATTTACTCGTGTATACAACGTGTATCTTTGATGAATAAAGTTTTATCTAACGTTATACTGGCTCCCAACGTATTGGCCGAGGTTCGAGACTGTTCGATAGTGCACGGGTCTTATAGTGAACAATGCCGCCGCGTAAAGTTCGTAATAACGAATCCAGTTCGGATGATGAACCTGTGACTGTGACGGAGACACCTGTAGCTCCTGTGCTTATGTCTGAAACTCAATTAGCGTCACTCCTGGCTGCCTTTTCTTCGGCGCAGGCCGAGGCAAACCGAAAGCTCGTCGAGTCTCTATTGACATCGCACTCAGGGAGGCCGCCCAGTGTGAACTCCGGTACTGAACCGTCACCGTCATCATATTCTGGGAATCTCGTCAAATGCACCTCGCGCTTCGATGGTTCGTCGGAGTATCCGGAGGCGGTCGAAGCATTCATAGATGCCGTCGAGATGTTTATGGATTGCGCTTCGGTCAGCGATGAGATGGCACTTCGTGGACTCCCCATGTTACTTCATGGGCAAGCAGCAGTTTGGTGGCGTGGCATCCGTCATGAAGTTACGTCATGGTCAGAGGCGGTGAAGCGCCTGCGTTCGATGTATGGCATACCACGGCCACCGTACAAACTATACAGAGATGTTTTCGCTGTTGAGCAAGGGTTGGAACGCGCCGACGTTTTTATCGTAAGAATACGATTTCTGTTGGCAAAACTACCGTATCAATTACCAGAGGAAGCGAGACTGGACATGATTTATGGTCTACTTCACAAGAGAATCAGGAAGCGGTTACCAAGAGACTCTGTGAGTAATATTGAATCGCTGATAGAAAAATCTCGCAGTATAGAAGAATCATTGTCGGAGAACTCCGTGTCGTCGTCGTCGTGTTTACCTACGAGGCCTGCCCGCGTGCTCAGCGAGTGCGCGCAGCAACACGTCGCTCCGGGATCGAGCTCGACGCCGCACGGTGGGCTGAAAATCGGCTTTCATAGACTTAGGCATTTTATTTTGCAAGTGCGAGTTTTTTTGCCGGATATCACTTCTATTAGTTATAACAATATACAAAAATGACACCAGAATTGATTCTGCACAGAAACGAAGGAATTATAATTTTTTTACGAAAATTTTGTATGGAGCTAGTATGAAAAATCGAAATATCTCTAAAACGGCAGCGATAACCGTAATATCCTTATAGGGGGTTATAGTACTAATTATTTATGATTTTTTGACATACGTTACATAATGGTTGTAGATGCCTTTTTTTTTAAAAAATCGTCAAAATATTTTTATTTATTTTTACATATTTAAACGTTCCTTTTAGTGTTTAAGTTGAAGAATTCAGAGCTTTAACAACTTTTATCATAAAATAGCATCACCCCTATAGACCTGAAGGACTAGACAGAGGTGTGTAGTGTCTTGTTGATCTTGTAAGATTTCCAACAATACCAAATAGTTGAATATCAGTGTCAAAGTGCCCATGCTGTCGCTTCTTTTTGAAAGATAGGGGAATGAAATTGTTAATTGATCATACCCTAAAAGTATGATTACAACATAACCGGACACATAATAATAATAATATCCTTATAGGGGATTATAGTACTAACATTATTTATTTTAACATATGAAACTGTTCAAAACGATCCATGAACTGTGTCAAAGTTAAGAACATCGTTAGTAAGCATGCTTTTTCCCCAAATATTAAGAATATGTGAAAAAAAAAGACTGTATATAAACTTTTTATTGATAGGTAATTTAAATAAAACAGAAGTAACAAAAATAATATCTAATAAATTCAATTATACAAAATACATATTTGAAACTATAATTTATGAAATTATTAACTAAACATATTGGTACAATAAACTAACATAAATAACAAAAGAACATAAAGAAAAATAATTAAATTTTACAAATTTTCTTTACAACTTTCGTTGTCGGACTCCAATTCCGAGTCAGAATCCAGATCGGATATACCTACAAACTCGAACTCAGTCTCCGGAAACTGTATTAGGTCGAGAGTTTCAGCAAAAAAGGTTGTCTTCCTTTTGGCATCTAACTTCGGCCTTTGTGCACTTAGAAAAGGATCCGAAGAAACAACAAGCATATTTAGGATATCTTGATTAGAATCTTGCCTGCTTCTTTTCCGCGAATGATGTTCCCGGAACCTCCTAAAATCTTTGTTTCGAGACTCTGAGGCTTCTTCCGAGAGAGTCCCAATCGGGACAATATATTTTTTTTCGATTATGTCAGCTCCGTGTATTAATAGTTTATGTACGGTTGATGACATGTAGTACCAGTCGTATAATTCCACGTACTTTTCTGCTGTTTTGCGAGCAAAATCTTTAAATTTGATGACATCGATCTTCTCACCAGATGTTATTGCTTGCAAAATAACAGCAAATCTTTTTATCAGGTTTTGATCCAACCCAGTAATAGCTGCAGTTTTTTTGGGAAACTCGAAAAACTTCCTTGCGGTATTCCCGTCATTGGTAGTTCCCGAGCCTTGTTTTACTATATCAATTAACAGATTGAGCTCCTCTTTAAATTTATTTTGAATGTTTTTTTTTCTGTTTTGTAACATATCTTTATGCTCATTACTTCTTGCTGCCCACTGTTTGAAGTCAAGTCTGTACGCAATGTGTAACAGACATTCCATGCAATTTATACGGGCATGTAGGGATGATAGGCCAAATTCATATATGTCAGAACACACAGTTTTTGATGTTACAGCATCTAAGTGGTTCATTTCTGTTGGTTTTGCTAAGCACAGGTAGCATGATGCATTTGATCTAGCTTCAGAAAGGTACGTGCAGACTTTTGCGTCGATCATTGTCATCATTAGTTTATGGGTCACCCTGTTACTATTAATGCACTCTGTGGGGTTAAGGGCCTCAATTTCCTCATCCATTTTTCTTTTGTTATCAATGACAACTGCATGGCTTTCTTTTACAAAAGTGAACTGAACCGGACGACAATAAAAAGTTGAGCATGGTTTCGGGTTTGTCCATATAGTATTATCTCCATCTGTCAGTTTCAGTGGCACCAAGGAGGTCATGAAAATGCTTGAATCATCATGCTCGCCGTCCATTTTCTGCTTGTATCGGCTTTGATTGGAAGCACCATCAAATCCCCACTTCGATATCAGCTTTAACTGCTTATTTTCCACATGATCAGAAAGACTTTGAAGAATCCGTAACTGATACTGATTGATTAGGAGGGTAGCATGCAAGCTTAGTTTGTTGCAGTTTATAGTAGGATGGGTAAATATCCTTAGCACCTTCCCGAATGGCAGTCTCTCGCAACGTAATATATTGCCACTTTGAAAGCTTAAGTGAAAGAAGCAATCCAAGTGCTTTCTCTGGTGTAAATATTACTGTTTTCTTAATGCTTTCCTTGATTTTAACGGCAGCTTCTGGATTTTTGATCATATAATTGATTACAGATGCGATATCTTCATAACCTTCTTCTTTTAAACGTGCTGCAGCTGCATATGCCAATTCACAGGAATCCTCGCCTATGTGCTCACTAGATCTTCTCTTTTTCTGTTTGCTTCCCAGATCTTTGAATGGTTTTCGGGACCTTTTTGTCATTGTTCCAACAGTCGATGATGTCGAAGGTTCTGGAGAGACTGAGCGTGCTCTTGGTATCTCATCAACAGTTGGTTCTTGATTTATTAAAGTTTGCACGCAACTCGGCCAATCAATATTTGCTTGCAACCACTCTCCGTACGTATTTCTAAACTTATCAAAGAATCGTTTAGATTTCTGCCACCTGTTTAAAGCAGCTCGCGTGAATCTCCGGCAAAATTCTTTGAGAGTTACTTGATCTTCGGCAGAAAGGCAATCGCCTATGCGGGACACAATTGCACTAAACAATACTTCATGATTAAATGAAGGACACTCACTTTTTAGAAGAACAAACAAATCTAAGTTGGTGATTAAACTTTCCATTCTAAGATTTTGTAGTCGCAAAGCAAATAGTTTTAGTGTTAGCAGTTACACGGTTGTGAACAATCTAAATTATGGAACAAAATTATAGCCCTTTTATTGTATAAAGTCAATAATTAGTTAACTACCCTCATTAAAGTTATAAAAGATATGATAATAAAAATTTATAATCGTCAAAAACATTTCGTAGAACTCATAGTAGAACTAATCAGCATTAGCAAATCACATTAGCTCACTAATTATAAAAAGGTGAATGCAGTTCTTAGTTGGTATTGTTGCGAGATATTTCAAATCATTTAATCACTTAATAGGCTCATTAGAATCAGAAGACTACAACCATCATTCTAATTACTTAATTACTTGTCATCAGACTCATTAGATGACTACACAATATGTTATTTTGTATTTTGAACGTATGCAAGGTTTTAAAATTCCTTTTGTGTCGATATTATTATGTGTCCGGTTATGTTGTAATCATACTTTTAGGGTATGATCAATTAACAATTTCATTCCCCTATCTTTCTAAAAGAAGCGACAGCATGGGCACTTTGACACTGATATTCAACTATTTGGTATTGTTGAAAATCTTACAAGATCAACAAGATACTACACACCTCTGTCTAGTCCTTCAGGTCTATAGGGGTGATGCTATTTTATGTTAAGAGTTGTTAAAGCTCTGAATTCTTCAACTTAAACACTAAAAGGAACGTTTAATATGTAAAAATGAATAAAAATATTTTGACGATTTAAAAAAAAAAAAGGCATCTACAACCATTATGTAACGTATGTCAAAAAATCATAAATAATTAGTACTAAAACCTCCTATAAGGATATTACGGTTATCGCTGCCGTTTCAGAGATATTTCGATTTTTCATACTAGCTCCATACAAAATTTTCGTAAAAAAATTATAATTCCTTCGTTTTTGTGCAGAATCAATTCTGGTGTCATTTTTGTATATTGTTATAACAAATAGAAGTGATATCCGGCACAAAAACTGGCACTTGCAAAATAAAATGCCTAAGTCTATGAAAGCCGTTTTTCAGCCCACCGTGCGCCGCCGCCGCAGGTTCGCGCCTCCCGCGCCCCTACCCCTCGTGAACGAGCGCAATCGCCGCGCAGTGATCAGTGTGTGAATAAAAGTGATAAGAAGTTATTCTGCGTATATTGTAAGGCGCGAGGACACGTACGAGACTCCTGTGATAAGCTAAGTAAACGATCTCTTTCTACTAACTCTGGCACATCTTGCTATAATTGTGGTGAAAAAGGTCACATTAGAGTTAATTGTCCTAAAGGTAAACAAGATAGTGCCGGAGATAGTAACTCAAATGTTAAGTCAGAAAATGTGTTTTCTTCTGTGTATATAGATAGTAAGAAGTTATGTTCGCATTTTGTTAACGGTAATAATAAGCAGGGTCGGCCTATCGTGCGCGTGTGTGTACAGGGATATCAGGGTACCGCATTGTTGGATACCGCCGCGCGTCGTAGTATTGCAAGTCATTCTCTTTATTCCTTACTGAAACGTATTGGTTCAAACTTTCGCGCTGAAACGATGTCGTTGAAGCTTGCGGATGGTATTGTTAGGAATAGTGATGTGCTACTGACGATAGTTAATATTCAACTAGGTTCATTATCGATACCTATTGAATTCATTATTTTACCTGATGCCGTTAACAACGATACTCTGTTAGGCATTGATTTTATTACTAAAGCTAAGATGGTTATCGATTTCTCTAATTGGACTTGGCGTACAATGGATCAGCCTCGTACACTTCACACTTTGTCATGGGAATCTGAACGCGAACCCATTCAGTGTGCTTCCGTGAACGTTCTGAGGACGGATGAAGGCGCTATGTTATCAGAGTCGGAGAGGTCGACGTTGGGGAATCTTTTATGTGAGTATTCCGATATTTTTGATTTAGTCGGAGAGCCTACACCATTTGCGGAACACCACATAGATACCGGCGACCATCCGCCTATTGCTTTGCCCCCGTATCGCGTTACGCCTGCCAAGAAGGAAATCATGCACGCCGAGTTAGACAAGATGTTAGCGGAGGACGTGATCGAGGAGTGTGAATCCGCCTGGGCAGCACCGTGCGTCTTGGTACCGAAACGTAATGGTACGTATAGGTTTTGTGTCGACTACCGAAAGTTGAACGCGGTCACTAAGACGGATGCGTACCCCATGCCGCGTATTGACGAGCTCTTACAGTCGACCAAGAAGGGTTGTGTAATGAGTTCTCTAGATCTTCGCAGTGGTTACTGGCAGGTAAGGACCGCCGATCGTGACAAAACTGCGTTTGTCACGCCCTTTGGTACCTATCGCTTCAAACGTATGCCGTTTGGCCTTAAGAATTCGCCAGCGACGTTTCAGAGGCTCATAGACCGTTTCAGATCAGGGTCTACACTTGGTGGTAGGACTATTTTAGGTTATTTAGATGACCTGTTAGTTATTTCGGAGGACCTGGAGTCCCATATAGCAGATCTTCGTGCGGTATTCGAGCGTCTCCGTATGTTCAAGCTTCGAGCAAACCGAGAGAAGTGTGTGTTTGCCAGAGACCGGCTCAAATACCTTGGCCACGTGATCTCTCATGATGGTATATCTCCAGACGAAGAGAAGGTAAGTGCTGTTTTAGAGATGAAGGAACCGACAACTCTCCAGCAACTTCGCACCTTCCTCCAAACTTGCTCATGGTTCCGCAAGTTTATCCCAGAGTTCGCCAAGGTGGCTGAACCACTTACGTGTCTAACCAAGAAGTCACAGACCTGGAAATGGGGTAAGGATCAAGCTAGCGCTTTTATACAGCTTAAGTCTCTTTTAGCTTCACCCCCCATTCTGACCCAGCCAGACTACTCAAGACCTTTCATCCTTAGAACGGACGCTAGCGATTTCGCTTTAGGTGCAGCCTTACTCCAGGGGGAGTCACCACAAGATGAACAACCCATAGAGTACGCTAGTCGTCTCCTCACGTCAGCAGAACGGAACTACTCCACCACCGAGAGGGAGGCGTTGGCCGTTGTCTGGGTAGTGGAGAGATTCCGCGGCTACATCGATGGTCATCAGGTATGTGTCAGGAGTGATCATCAACCCCTCAAGTGGCTGTTCACGCTTAAATCGCCTACTGGTAGGCTTGTTCGTTGGGCCTTAAAGTTACAGTCTTTTGATTTACGAATCGAGTACACACCTGGGAAGGCTAATGTGGTAGCCGACACACTCAGCCGCCCAGTCATAGATAGTACATCGGAGTGTGGTGTCTGTCCAGTTACTGTCGACATTCCACGATGGGACGCCACGTCTACCCGTGAAGCTCAATTGTCCGATCCAGATGTAGCTAAGATTCTCACTGACTTACCTTACCTTACTTGGAAAGTTCTGATGAACTGTCAGTGCATCGTTGGTCGGATAGAGGGTACCTTATCAATCAGGGAGTATTGTACAGGTATGTAGAGGATTCTGATGCTGAAGAGCCTCAGCTGGTCGTCCCGGAGAGCCTGCGAAGCAAGGTTGTGTACGAATGTCACGATTCGCTGACCGCCGCTCATGGGGGTATCCAGAAAACCCTTCATCGCATATCTCAGCACTTTTATTTCCCAGGCATGAGGAAGTATATTACCGACTACCTGAAGACCTGTACGGAGTGTCAGCGGTATAAGTCCTCAAACTTGAAACCACCTGGCTTACTCCAGACTCCTGTACCCGCTCAGAGATTTGAGATCATCGCTGTTGATCTCTTTGGTCCGTTGCCCAAAGGGCCACAAGGCGAAAGGTGGGTTTTAATCGTAGGGGACACAGCTAGTAAGTGGGTCGAACTTTTTGCCCTTACCGAAGCCACAGCCGAGATCTGTGCGAAAACCTTAGTGGGTGAGATTTTTATGAGGTATGGACTCCCTAGGCGTATGATCTCAGACAACGGAGTTCAATTCGTAGCTGATGTAATGCAGAAGGCGCTATTTGTCTTGGGGGTGAAACAGAATCTGATACCACTGTACCATCCCGAGGCTAATCCGGTAGAGAGAAGGAATCGGGACTTGAAGGCTCACCTTGCTATTCTTGTAGAGGGCAATCATAAGCAATGGCCTGAAGTTTTACCATTCGTCCGATTCGCTCTAAATAGTTCATTTTCCATTTCCACCGGTTCTACTCCAGCTTTCTTGACATTTGGTCGCGAGCTTCGTTCTCCTCTCTCTGTTCAGGCTGATTTACGAGCAGTCATCGAATCTGAGAATCTGGTCCTTCAGATTACACCGTACCTTTTGAAGCTTGTCGATTCTCTCTCTCAAGCTAAGGAAAACATCGAGCATCAGCAGGATCTTCGCAAGCACCAAACTGATTCTGGTCGTCGTGCTTCGGATCCTTTCGAAGAAGGTGATCTTGTGCTTATGAAGACACATGTTTTAAGTAATGCTTCCAAAGGTGTTACTTCCAAGTTTATTCCGAAACAAGATGGTCCATATGTAGTCTCTAAGAAGGTGAGTCCCACTACATATACTCTTACTACGCAGAAGACTGGTGAAGTTGTGGGTAGGTACCACGTGTCGGATCTGCGTAGATACCATGACAGAGGTGGTGAGTGTCCGGAGCCTATTGTTCCGAAGCGCCGCAGAGGTCGCCCTCGGAAGGTTCAAGAGTAGGTTCGCTATGTATTTTTAGGAATCTGACCAATCAGACTTCGCTTCTTGGTCAGAAGGGGGAGAGTATAATGTATCTTAAGTGCGGCCCTACAAAGAGTGCGTCCCTGGTACCCCTTTCACCCCCGTCGTACGATACCCCGCCACCCTTGGAGGCCGGTCCGCGCACACGCGCCCTTCAGTCACGAAAAATCCTTTGTTCGCGTCACCCGTGACAGTCTCTGTGCGCCCGCGCCCCTTTCTTATTTTCTTTGTTTTAAGTAATTGTAACGTCTAGATTTACTGTACTGTATTTACTCGTGTATACAACGTGTATCTTTGATGAATAAAGTTTTATCTAACGTTATAATATGTATATTTATTTGACGAATAAAAAAACCTTAAAAAATTCTTAAAACTCGCTTATTTACATTTTTACAACTACGCTTAATAACTTTGTTTTTCATAGTGTTTGTATGAATTACAAAGTTATATTTGCGGTTTTAGAAAATATGCTGTATCTTAAAAACTATTGACCCGATTTCGTTCAAACCAATTTTGTTTAAAAGTTTAAACAGAGTGTGTAATTTTAAATATCTGGGTCACTGGGTGTCTGAGGATTTATGTGACAACATTGATTTGGAGAGGGAGCGCAGGGCACTGTCTGTACGCTGTAACATGCTGGCCCGCAGGTTTGCACGGTGTACCGAGCAAGTCAAAGTGACATTATTTAAGGCCTTCTGTCAATCTTTCTACACCTGCAGCCTGTGGACTAAGTACACGCAGCGTACATACAGTGCTCTGCGAGTACAGTATAATAACGCGTTCAGGGTACTGTTCGGGCTGCCTCGCCACTGCAGCGCTTCAGCAATGTTTGCGGTGAAAAGCGTGGATGGTTTTCATGCCATCATGCGGAAGCGTTGTGCATCCCTAATGAAGCGCATGCGGGCCAGCTCGAACAGCCTTCTGAGAGTGTTCGTGGGCCGCTGGGACTCGCCGATGTGGCGGCACTGGATGCGACTACACACTACGGGTGGTCGTGTCCAGGGTTTGCCATAAACTGGCACCCCTGTGCGGTACCACCTTACGGTTACTTTTATTTTATGTTATTTTTATTTTATTTTTTGTGTACTAACAATAGCTTTATAAGATTTGTGTTACTAACAGAATATGGACAACTCGTCTGAAATAAATGTCTTATTATTATTATTAAACGATTGACTTTATGAAAAAGTGGTTTTAAACCCTTATATTATTTTAAAAGACCTGTCTATAGATACCACACACGCATAGGTTTCATGAAAAAAACTATTTACAGTTCTAGTTCCATGTATGGGGACCCCCCTTTATTTTAAATATTTTTTAATTTTTTTCTTAAAATCGGAAAGCGGTTCACAGAATACATCTACCTACTAAGTTTCACATGTATAGTCTTAATATTTTCGGAATAAAATGGCTGTGACATACGGACGGACGAACAGACAGACAGACAGACAGACAGACGGACAGACATATCGAAACTATAAGGGTTCCGTTTTTTGCCATTCGACTACGGAACCCTCAAAACATTACACTTCTCGGGGCAGTCAATAAAGTTATATTTATTTTGTGACATTTTACATGCATTACAAAAAAATAAACGCATAGTATATTGTTATTTTATCTTTGTTCACGAGATCATCTTATATAAGAAGTTATAGTACTTTGAAAATACAAGAAGCATATTTATATCGATAATTTTAATGGAAAACGAACCAAAATTTTCCTTCTCATCAAAGCTTTTCGGGTTACGTACCTTTATTTCCGTCCGTCCAGCCATAGGCGGTTAAATCAGAGATTGGTAATGCTGGGTAGCTATATATTTTTTTTTAAATTGAAAATAGGTTCACGTTTGACCACCATCTCACCTGATGGTAAGTGATGATGTGGTCGAAGATGGAGCACGCTTACCTAAAAGTAACCTATTCACTCTTGACTTAAAGACTCCTAGGTTATAGCTATCGGGAAACACAGACTCTGGCAGGAAATTCCACTCCTTAGCCGTACGCACAATGAAGGTATTCCGTAAACGTTTTGTGTGTATGAATGGGATGTCTACCATGTAACGATGGAATGGCACTTCGTCGTTTGTCGCGTAGTCCGATGATGGATCGGGTTTGGTGGAATTAGATTGTGTAATTCCATCGCACACTCTCCGAAATGTACCGATAGAAAACCGATAGACTTGCAACTCGTCGTCGGTGTTCAAGGCCAATGAGTCTCTTGGCCCGCTTCTCGATAGACTCAAGCGCGTTCAGTAGGTATTTCACAGATCCATCCCAAATATGAGTTTTACATAGTTCTACTATATAATAATCACTCATATATAATTAGAAAATAAAACTGGGAATATTCTTTTCAGTACCCCTTAACCAAGCGTAGGTAATGCATAGATATTTTTTACTCATTTGAAAAACTTGTCCCACACATTCTAACATATTAAAAAATTTGATCGAAACCATTTTTCATTCAGGGATCCATTTACCAAATATGACGCTTTAAAGTGGGTATTTTTTGTTAGAGTAATGTATATGTCCACTTTGCTAAGTGAACAGTTGTTACTGCATTTATCAAGTTACCTAAGCACTGTAGTAGTAGATATACGTGACTTGCAATTGTTTTTTGTGATGCAAATTAATCAGTATTTGATGGGTGTTATTTCTAAAGTTTAAATAACAGCCCTTTGGCAAGCAAAGCGCATCACAAAAAGCAATTACATGGTTGTTATTTTCAGGGTTATGGGGCATGTTCATCAATCTGATCATAGTCTAAGCTTCAGTGATAGTATTCTATATTTTAAGCTGTGTGTACCAATATTTTAACTAATGAATAATATTGTATATTGTATTGTTTTTGTTTAAATTTTTACAAATAATCTGATGCAAAAAGATTAATAATTTTTTTAGATAATGTAAAGTTTGGGAAACTGGTCTTCGGAAACACAGGGTACGAGCCTAGCTTATACAACGTGTAACGGAAACCCCATATCTATCCAAAAGGACTGAAGACAACATCTGGTATGGAGTCTCTATGCAAAGTTTCAGCTCAAAATAAATGACTCACAGAATTGAACCAGAATTATTGGTTTCGTATGTTTCTTGAATACCAATAATAACAAACGTGTCACAGCACTATGAGGGTCATAACTTTCCACATCACTTGCCAATAAAACGATAAGTCTCTTCGTTCTTCTTAATTTGAAAAATTCGGTCTCTGGTATCAATGTATTGAAATTTCTAATAAGTTCCACACATGTAGACATAGGATTACAAAACCTTTGCCATATCGTTTGTTATCATACAAAGAAGCCGTGCACTTGGTATGTACAGCGGCGTGCACAGGTTTATGACACTGGGTATGCGGCGGAGTACTCGGTCACAAAAACTTTTTCATTTATAGATTTTAAGCATAGCCGCAGCCACGCGACGGATCTCTAAGTCGGAAACCATGCCAACAGAACAAGTCTTAGATGTACTACTATTCATGTACATCTTCTACGGCAACGCAGACAAAACGGCGATCGATCGTTGCGGCGGAAGAAATTTTAATACGTAAAATAATAAGCTAAGATATTACTACTCACCTAGTCAGCTTCAATTTTCACATATTCAAGGTTCCGGTTACTATATCCCGATGTAAACGCAAGATTTCGGCCACCTCAAATATCTTATCCAAGTGAGTGATAGTTACAGAACACGTCACTTGGAAGATATCCGATGTGGCCTTTAAAAAGGCCGATTTTCATGTGATTCGCAAATATATTATAGGACTCATTAAGTGCTCCGATATCATATATCTGCAATTTATCCCTCTCAACTGGAGTGTTCCCCTTAGCTTTCAAAAAGTCCAGAATTCATCCCATTCATAAGGCTGGTGACAGAGGCTGTGCAAATAACTACAGGCCCATCTCGATTCTTCCTTCAATGTCTAAAATTCTAGAACGCATCATGAACAAGAGGTTAGTTAAATTCTTAGAAGAAAACTCACTATTATCCCCATCGCAGTTTGGCTTTAGAGCAAAAAAATCCACTGCTGACGCAGTTCATGAATTAACAAACTATATCGTAAATAGTATTGACAACAAAATGAAGACTATTGCCATATTTTTAGATTTAGCGAAGGCCTTTGACACAGTCTCTGTCTCACTCCTAATCAATAAACTCGAACATCTGGGGATCAGAGGCCAACAGTTAAAACTCTTTGAGAGTTACTTGTCCAACCGAACCCAATGTATAAAAGTTAATAATATTAAAAGTGATGAGGTCTCCATTCATTACGGCGTACCTCAGGGTAGTATTTTGGCCCCCACGCTATTCCTTATCTACATTAATGATCTTTGTCAACTAGATCTCCCGAACGCCAAAATCATCACTTTTGCCGATGACACAGCGCTGCTTTTTAGCGGAGAATCATGGGAAAGGGTATTTTTTAATGCCCATAATGGATTCAATGCCGTTAACAGATGGCTAATTAATAATATTCTGACACTAAACTTGGAAAAAACTAAATATATAACTTTCTCCCTACAACCCATTAGTACAACTAGTCTTTTACAACATCACATTACATCCCATTCATGTAACCAGGAAGACCCCAACTGCACATGTACAAAGCTACAAAAAACCTCGGCAATGAAATATCTTGGTATTATGGTCGATGAGAAACTTAATTTTCACCGTCATATAGATATGCTTTCCGCGAGAATACGGAAGCTTATGGTAATTTTTAGGAATTTGCGACAAGTGGCCGATAGAGAACTTATCAAATAAGTATATATAGCGTTGTGCCAGTCCCAATTAACATACTGTATTACCTCGTGGGGAGGTACTGCAAAAACCCACTTCCTCAAAGTTGAAAGGGCTCAAAGAGCTGTATTAAAGGTAGCAAATCGTCTCCCATTCTTTCACCCTACTGACGATGTTTACAAGCTGGCAAAAGTGCTAACGGTTCGTCAGCTATATATTGTCCATACGATTATTAAAACGCACTGCCAAATGACTTACGATCCGGTCAAAATTAAAAATATCCGAAGAAAAGATAGGGTCTGTGAAAGGGAACGCTTACACACAAGTTTTTCGCATCACTTCTTTTGCTATCAAAGTAGTAATCTATATAACAAACTTAATAAGGTCTTATCTATTTACTCGGTCTCAAAAAATAGGTGTAAATCTCTAGTTAAAGAATGGTTGCAAAAGCTTAACTACACGGATACTGAAAAATTACTTAAATACCAGTAAAATCACACAATCTATACACACAAAATTACACACACACACACACACACACATACACACACCCATACACAAACACACACACACACACACACACACACGCACACACAATCAAACACACAAGGTCATAGTCAAAATTATTAATATTTTATTAGTTATGTTTAACAGTTATAAATGTTTTTGTTATTTTATTTTTTTTTTTTTTTTTTTAGTTTATCGACATCTGTATCTCTTTTTTTTATTGTTAGTGCATGGTCTCTTTTTATGGTTAACTTAGCTGAACCAAACTGTAAATTCTCAGGGGTGGGGACCTGGTGATCTGTAATACAGGGCCAAACCTAACTCAGACACCAGCTCCTCACATATACAAAGCTGTAACATATTAAGTTATTTTGATAAAAAATGTATATACCTGTATTGTGAGGAGAAATAAACGCATATATATTATTATATATATTATTATTATTATATATAAATAAACTTAATAATAAAACAACAGGTTAGTAAAAAAAAAACATACTACTCATTCATTTATAAATTAAATCTATGCGCCTATCCTTTTTTAAATATGATTTGAGGATATCGTCATAGAAAGTTGGATTGCGTTTTAATTCTATCATTAATGCCTTTTCTATAGAAATCATGGAAAGCTCTGTGAGTCTCTGTTGATTTTGTGTGTTTCTCAAATATGTGTGGATACGTTTTAAACACGAAAATGAACGCTCTGCCGAAGCGCTGCTTGCTGGGATAGTCACAATGAATTTCGCTAATCGTAACACTTCAGAAAAAACTTTATTTAAATTGTCCTTATACAAATTTTGAATAATACTAAATACACAACTATTTGCAAATTGAGGTGATCTATAAATACAGCGCAATTCATTTCTCAATTTATCGAAATTAAAATTTGCCTGATAATTATTAGTGAACTATCTGATTTAATTTTCAGGGAAACGTTCACTATATTTTTTAAAATTCTCACAAGAAAGTAGCTCAATAAACTTTAAATCTTTAATGTATTTATAGCGATTTCTTAATTCACTGACTACATTATCAATTATTTCAACAAAAATTCGCCGATAATGTATTTTTACATCATCGACATAGCGCTTTCTTTTAGGTGGTCCGGTAATGTGAACGGCGGCATCATAAAAGATCTCGAACTTCTCTCTGAAACGTTCTAAAAATGACTTTAACTCTTTTATCTTTGTTACACAATACGCGATGTCACTAGTTTTTTTTTTGCAAAATATCATACAGAATATCCGTTTCTGCAAAAATATCTGCGAAAGATTTTAAAAGAAAATTAAATTCAAATTCTTTCATTATAAATAAAAATGAACTGACTTGTGTCAGTGTTTCACCATCCCAGTCTTGTGTATTTTCGTTCATATTTTCAAACAATTCTAGGAGGTGGGTGGACTCATTATTAATTACATTAACCGTGCGCGAGTGATATGTCCACCTTGTTTCCGCGACACGAGGCAGCTTTTTCATATCGGCAAAGTTGTTGTAATGGGCCATTCGCTTTGTACTGGTGTGAAAAAAAAAGCCGCGATTGATTTTATAATACTAAAAAAGCGTTTTGTTTCAGCAACTCGTTCGAACGATTTCGATAAAACTAAATTTAATATATATGCTGAACACCAAACGTACATAGCTTGTGGACATTTTTGTCTCACCAAAGCCTGCACGCCATTAATTTGTGAGGATAAAACTGCTGCCCCATCGTAAGTTTGTGCAACTAATTTGGATACACAATCGAACTCTTCTAAAATTTCCAAAATTATAGAACTCAAGGTTACAGCGGTCCGATCCGCGCTGACATCAACATATTTGATAAATCGATCTACTACTTCAGAATCACGAAAATATCTCAAAACTAATACTAATTGTTCACGGCCGCTAACATCAGGAGTCTCATCTACCATGACGGCGACGAAATCGGACTGTTTAATTTCGGCTTTAACGCGATCGATCATCACAGATGCAACGCTCGAGATCAAATCATTCTGCGTACGGTTCGACATGCCCGTGAATGAGGTACTTGCACTCTGTAAATGGGTTTCTAAAACTCCATCATACTTGGCTAATAAATCTACTATTTCTAAATAATTACCCCTATTCAACGACGATACTGACTCATCGTGACCGCGAAAAGCTATTTCTTGTTTTCCCAGAAAGCAAACAACATCGATGAGCCTTTGAAAAATGTTTCTATTGCGATCGACTTTAGCATTATGCCTCTCAATATCTAATCGTAACTGACTGTTGATACTCATTTCAATACGAGATTTACCAAAAGTATTTAATTTTAAGCAGGCCTCCATATGTTTTTCTGTATGGTCATGCTTCTTTGCCGCGGTATAAAAATTATTTAAATCTGAATATCCCGAATCAGTCCACACTGTACTAGAATTACTAAACAATATGCAAGGAAAATAATATAATTTAATCGTGTGTATACAACCACACAGCCAGTCATACGTTTCATAACTTTTAACATGAAACTTTCGAGTTACTTTCCCTTTTTGCTGGTTTAATTGTTGTAACTCGGGTACACACCTACCTTTAGAGACAATTTGAATCTTTTCATTGAATGATAATTGTGAGAACTTGTTATTTTTAATTTTTAATAAACACACATTTTCAACACAGACCTCACAATCAAATAACATTTTTTTAAAAATCAACAAACGCACTACCTAGTAAAAGCAAATCACTACAATACAATTATTATAGAAACTCAGTAATAAACTGTTAAATGTACACACTTTCAAATGTTAAAATGAAAAATCTTTTAAGAAAACTATAAATATACTGGCGTAAACAAAATAGTAAACAATGCTCATCACATGAAAAAGCAATATGGCTCCCAGGCCCCGCGAACACAAAACCAGTGTTGCCAACAACGCGGGGGTCAATGTCGCCCGTTTTTCACAGCTTAAGTAGCCTAATATAGCCGAATTTCAGTCAGTGGTAGGTAGCCTAATTATGTAGCTTAAAATATCAGTAAAAATGTAGTTTAAATCAATTTATTTTTACCTACTTTACTTGCTTTAAATACTGGTATTTTTTTTATCCACTCATCGCGCATAATGAATGCGCCAATAATTTTTCGTTAAACAAATACTTTGACACAAATGCTGTAGGTACGAAGCGAAATGAAAATGATAAATATTTAAATAATAACTGAAATTGGCCCGAACTATTCACTCAGTTTAACCCTAGATAACTAAACTTGTTTTACAGAAACGTAATAACTAATCTTTCGTCGAGCGGACTACGCATTAAAAAACGTCATTATTAACAAAATTGTTTATTAAAAACTGGAACTTGTTACATGGCACAATAGTTTGGATAAGTATAAAATAATAAAGAATAAAAAATTTGTACAAATATTGTTACAGACAGTTGGTAAACATGTCAACATTATGAGGGCCACAGATTGCATTTTTACATTTTATGCAACGGTGTTTAGTCATTCGGCGAGCTTTTGACGGACATAAATAGCATATTTTGCGTGCATTCGATGAAGAATGAGCAGGAGCTTCTTCATTGGATGATTCACCTAGAACGTCCTGGGTCATGGTTTTTATTTCCCGCTTCAAAGTCACTGTCTGTAATCGTTGTCGTTGCCAGGGCTCCATGAGTTGGTCTCCCATCTTCATGACGAAATCTCGCCGAGACACAGGTTTCTTTTTGTTTCTAACATTATTAGAGACATAGACAGCTCATGTATTATATAATAAGCCAATCAAAGCTTTGATCTCTAATAAATCAGTCAATGATACCGTATGCGAGTCGTGTTTATATTTATTTTTTCGAATAAGTATCTCAGCGTTGGTAAACTTCACAACTTGAAGCAACATATCATCAGACAGAAAGAGTGAGAATAAATCTATAGGTTCATGTAAATTTCTGGCTTCTCCTCTTGGACCAGGGATGAAATGCATGCTATGTTTCGCCTCAAGGTACGGGTAGTAGCTTGTTTAGGTATAGACGACCACTTGTGTTTATTTTTTCATAGAGAAATCGGTGCTGACTGTTCACATTCGCCGTCCTCTTCTGTATTGATCCATTGGCTTATTTGCTCCTCTTGCCTTCTTAAATCCATATAAAAGTAAGCGTAATATAAGACGTGAAAAGAGTGAAAATTACAAAAAAAAAAAAACGAAGAAAAGAAACATTAATAGCAGCAAAAGTATCTATTTAGTCAATATATTTTTATAATTTCATTAGAATTACATACATATAAACATTATTCATCCAAAAAATAAAAATAAATATTGCATTATTACCCTGAAATAAAAAAAAAATAAGAAAAACAAAAGTACATACCTTTACAAAAAAGTTACGTAGTAACTAAACTTTCGTCGAGCGGGCGACGCGATGTCTGTAAGTAGCTTCCTAATAGGCGTGTGCAAGTAATCGGGTCACGCGCTGCATTGTTTTTGGATATTATTAAGGTAAACAAATAGAGGAACGAGGGGGGCACGGGGAAGTTTGCAAATGACACATTCGAGCTTAAGTGCGTCGTCGTGTCGACGAATGATTAGTTATCTAGGGTTAATAAGATAATTGCGTTTACACTAATTTTTTTTAAGTTATTGTTGATTGGCTTGCGTTTGATCACAATTTCAACTGATGTTAAGTGATGATGTGGACGAAGACAAAGCATGCTTGCCTAGAAGTAACCTATTCACTCTTACTCTTAGCTATAACCTGGGAGTGTTCCGTACGAGTTATGAGGACACTATCAACCTCGTACAATTATGTACGAGATTTTAATAATATGGCCATACGAACATTTTGCATCACCATTTTATAATAGTAAAGTCATTTTAATAAAGACAGAGATAAGAAACCGGCTAACTGTGGAAACAGTGAACGGCACACTTCTTGCTGCAGAGAGTGCAAAAGGAAACTGTGTCAATTTTGAACCCACAAAAGGAGTGTATAGCCGCATGACAACAGATAAAATATACGGCAGAAAAAACGATGACAGTGAGGGTGTTCCTGACTAATATTTGGAGGGATGTAAACTAAGTTACCTTGCAAATTTTCATAATAATTTAGTAATAGTAGTAGTAATACATTTAGTTTATTTTTATTTTTATTTTACTTGATTGATTAATAATAAAGATTTTTTGGAAATACAACACAAAGTGATGTTTTATTTAATAGGAAACTTGCAATAGTTTATTTTGAGGAAAAAGTCCTAAATCCAGAAATTCAATATGCCTTAATTTTGGTTTTAGCACGTTTTGCATGCATAATACCTAAATGTACGAGGTTTGAAATTCAAAATACGAGATTTTTAGCTGCATGTGTACGAGGGATTTTCTTTTGCGGTTGGAAACCCTGCTGCCAGTGTTGTTTAGGTTATGCCGTCTCAGTGGTGTAGTTGCTGAAAAGTATAAGCTCAAGTGCAACTAAAAATATATGTCACTAATATGAAGAAAGGGTACTTTTGTATTGTACACCCTGACTTTTAAAAAAAACAAAAAAAGTTGATATCATACTACTACAAAATGACAATGAATATACATTTAACAACATTACTAACAAGTGTATCTTCCTTTTGGAAGCAAAATATATATATATCCAATATTAAAGCGCAGTGCATCATTAAATAATGTCTAAATTGTGTTTTTTATGAGAATAAATCAGTGATTCCTATTATTATTGTATTTATTAATCCAAATTCCTTAATAGTTAAACGTTAAAAGTTAGAAAACAGTAATAAAACAAGACGGCTGATTTCTTTCTTTTATTATTGATATGCAATATAAATTAACAAAAAATAATAACACTTATTTATAAAGTATTGATATCATGTATGTATGACTATTTGTTTGAAATCATTATAACAAAGCTGCTCAACAGATTTTGTCTAATTTCTATTTTTATAAGCAAGTCCTGTAAATTAATAAGTGCACAGGCTATAACAATCACATTATCAAGTATTCTTAGAAAATGAAACAGTAATCTCTTTAGTCAAAATTTTTCTTGTCCGTATCGCCTTTGATCTATAATTAACTTTTTCTTTTAAATGAAATTGGTACCCTTTTCACTGGTGACAATAGGATCTGTTCATGTGCTTTTATTTTGTGTTGACTGTGATTCTGAAAATAAATAAAATTATAAATACAAACAAACGCACAGTTCACTTTTCAGTTACCTATTTTTATCCTTAGTTATGTCTACATACCTGTTGTCATTAAAACTACTTCTTGCACAGGTGTTGTAGTCGGTTGGGTGCTAGACGGGCTGGGTTCACTTAACACTTCCTGCATCAGTGTGTCTTGGCACTCTTGAATGAGTTGGGTTCTTTGTTTTTAAACAAATACATGTCTAGAAGTACTAGCATCACTCATCCTTTTTCTGCGGTCTTCCTGGCAATAAAATTTTGTAGGCACCATGATTATGCTCTTGCTTAAAGTTGCTTAATCCCATATTATATTGATAGCCATATCTTTTTCAATCTGAAATATTTTTAAATGTTATTTTAAAGCCATAAATGTTGATGTATTTAGTGGTAATAAATATAAATGAATATTGAAATATTTGTGGCTATTCAGGTATAATACAAAAAAAAAACATCTCAGTTATCTAACCTTAAAACAGAAGAATAACTTTATTGTAAAAATGTTTTAAGTTAGTAATAATAACATGTTTACTTACATCAAAATGATCCTGACAGACGAAAATTACCGAACTATCCTTTATTCTTTAGTATTTCTGCGTGCAAGTTGTAAATACTTATTACGAACTTTAACATTTTTTGCAACGGTTATAAATAGCTTCTCCGGCATCTTTATCATTGTATTTGTGCACCGTGGTACTGCACACCATTTATAACTCATTTTTTCCAGTAAATTACAGCCAGAAACTTTATTAAACTACATAAAACTCTCAATTTGACTTGCTCCCCAATATTTATATACAAACGTGAAACGTGTGACATCACTCCGTCATATTGTTCGTCCAACAAGCGTTTTGACAGCTTATATAATCACTATATTTTGTAATGCTTTTTTTTTTAAACGAAATATTTATAAAATATGAAAATAAATATTATTTGTAGGGTCCTTATACGCCAATAAATAATATGAGACGGTTTTTAGAAACCATTCAAATAGCCTATTCTGTCTATTATTTTTACTCGGAACGGCAACGAACAACATTTCTGAACGTTTGTCTCATGCATACGTAGAATCTCTATGTAGTCTGTGGTATCATGCCGCAGGACTTTGGCTTTAGACATTCATGGGTGTGTGCGTAGGCGAATTGTGCACAAATGGCAAAAGTACTGCACACATGCGAACAAAAATCCTGCCGTAGAGGGCGGCAGGACTTGAGAATAATAGGTACGTTAATTTGCAGCGCCTGGCAAACAATGTTTGTGTGCTTGCAAATAGGTGCTATTTATAAACTATTAGGCGTTTTTAAGTTATTATATTTTGTTTATTCATTTATTTAGTATTAATTAAAGTCATCTAAAACGTGCGAACGTTTTATTAAAATATCTGTGAATGGCAAGTAATGCACTGCATTTATGCTTTCAAGGAGCGCACGCGCCTGGGTATGTATATACCCTTTAAATTACACGTTGTATATGACTTACGTAACTACTTAAATTAAAAAATATTATAACAACGGAACCACATTGTGTGCGTGGCCCGAGCTGGCTTGACTGCTGGTCTTTTTCTATAACAAAAGAAAACCTTGTCGAGAGGATAATAACAGACTTACATTACCTTCGTAGCTTGTTTTTATTAACCAGCCCGAACAAACTTTAAAGAACACAGCGATGCATAAGCAAAGAACTTAAACACTATTACTTGCTCCTCCCCATTATACGGCAAAACTGCAAACTAAGCAAAAAACTTTCATGAAATTTATTTCCCTGCCTGAGATACTGTGGGGAGTTGCAAAGCACATACATTACAAGTATTGCTGCTTAAATTTGCAAAGTAGCGAAGTAGGAGCCCGAGCCGAAAGTTCCCGAGTAGAGTTCGAGTATCATTATATCTTGGTAACTCAACTTGTTGCCTTCGTGTCCCCGAAGTTACAGAAGGTAGCTTATGACGTATTTTTATTTTGTTTTATGATTGAGGAGTTCGTGGTTAAATAATAATAGCTACACAGGCCGTTCGGTCGGAATGAATGGGAATGGGGTATTGAGATTGCTCCGTGCTTCGGTAAGCACGTTAGCCCCAGCTTTTATTAATTTGTAGGTACTATCTTTGACAGTCGTCACGGGTAGTCAGAAGCTAGAAAACCTGAAACCAGTCTTGCCTTGCTGGGTAGTACGGTACCCAGTAGCTGGGTATCTTGCTACCCAGTTACTGGGTTGCAGAACTGACCCCAGCGTAGTTGGGAAAGGTTAAGCAGATGATGATGAGCTGAAAATAATTTTGCTTATAGTTTTGAAAAGAAAAAACAATAATAGTTTACAATAGTTTCTGAAAATCTTACTGACGGAACAAATAATGACGGATAAATACTGTCTGCCATACTCGGTAAACATACAAGTATTGATTATACACCGATCTTAAAATGTAACAAAACAAGGGTTTGCTCGGGAAAACACCGGTATTATGTTATGGGTCCCTATTTATACAATCTAGTGAACAAAATAAATAACATCTATGCACTACCGTCAAACAAATGCAAGGTTGATACGAACTTGGCTCCTATAATTAGATTATGCTAAGACCGAATAAATTGCAAATATTTAATCATGCCTGCACACGCAACACACACCACACATGCACACATCAGACACACTCTTTCCACATTCCACTAATACACTCCTCTACACATTCACTCTTACTCACTACGCTAAACACATGCCCTCTATCCACCCATATGTAGCTGTAATTATGTATTATTAATTCTTTTTTTAATTATTTATTTATTTATTTTATTATTTATGTACACACAGTAAAATACAATAGGACAACATAATTATAATGTTTGAGTACAAAGGTACTGCTTATTTCTTAAGAAATTTCTTCCAGCAGACCTGCGAAAGGAGAAGTGATAAAAACTTTTTAACAAAAAATTAAACCGACTCCCAAAACACACTGCAAAGTGAAAAATAACTTTAATTTCGGTAGTCGGTGTTTTTAGTTTCGTATTTTCATTTTTGGCACCGACTTCCGAAATTAAAGTTATTTTTCACTTTGCAGTGTTTTTTGGGAGTCGGTTTAATTTTTTGTTAAAAAGTTTTTATTTCACTCTTTTTAGTTGGATGATTTTTAATTTACCTAGTTACAAAAGCCTAAATGTCAACTACTTATAACCTTTTACAAAATATTGCTTTTCCCAATGCTGGGCCGTTAATTGTTGAGGAGTTCTTCTGGTACTTCGCCATCAGCTCTACATCACCATATGCATTGTGACGAGCATAAAGTGCTTAACATCCATATTCAAGTAATCGAATCGCAATCCACTCAATACTTATTATTGAGTAGTTTCGGCGGCCATCTGTGGTCTTCATCAACAGTTCCACTGCCCCAAATGGTACTTTTTGAGAGCAACTGCACAAGTTACTATAAGAAATACCCAAAATGCCATAGGTGTGCCTATAATATTTGAAGAGTTCCCTCAATTTCTCCAGGATCCCATCATCAGATCCTGACTTTGGTGATAATGGTACCAATTTCGAAGTATATCCATTCGAAAAAAAAAATAATTTTCCAAATCGGTTCAGCCGTCTTCGAGTAATAGATGATCATAAATAAAAATAAAAAAAAATATACGCGTCGAATTGATAACCTCCTCTTTTTGTCGTCGGTTGAAAAAGAAATGTAGACAATAGTGTGTGAGAACAAGAAGAGAAATAAAAATTAATATGTGAAGTCTAAAACTAAAATATTAAATAACACATACTTATAATGCAATAAAAATAACATATACTTAAATAAATACATAATGTTAGAATATATAAATATATACATAAATAATTAACACAGTTAAGAGGAAAGGTAATGTAAAGCTCTTTTATTATTATATATTATTATTATAGGGGGAAGTAGGGCAGATTCATACAAGGGGCACCGTCATACACCAAATATATCTGATGTTAGGCGCATATCAACAGGATGACTTATGCGTGTATGCGTAGCTTACTTCTGTGTGTGGTTGCTCACGGAGTTTGAAAGCAGTCGGTGTGAAACGCGCGTCGGTGTGACACAGAACGTGATTCGGCCAGGCATAAGTATTTTTATAAGCTCACTTTAACGTCTTTTTTTTCAACCGACGACCAAAAGAGGAGGTTATCAATTCGACGCGTATATTTTTTTTTTTTTTTTTTTTTTTTATGTATGATCATCGAGTACTCGAAGACGGCTGAGCCGATTTGGAAAATTCTTTTTTTGTTCGAATGGGTATACTTCGAAATTGGTACCATTATCACCAAAGTCAGGATCTGATGATGGGATCCTGGAGAAATCGAGGGAACTCTTCAAATATTATAGGCACACCTATGGCGTTTTGGGTATTTCTTAAAGTAACTTGTGCAGTTGCTCTCAAAAAGTACCATTTGAGGAAGTGGAACTGATGATGAAGACCACAGATGGCCGCCGAAACTACTCAATAATAAGTATTAAGTGGATTGCGATTCGATTACTTGAATATGGATGTTAAGCACTTTATGCTCGTCACAATGCATATGGTGATGTAGAGCTGATGGTGAAGTACCAGGAGAACTCCTCAACAATTAACGGCCCAGCATTGGGAAAAGCAATATTTTGTAAAAGGTTATAAGTAGTTGACATTTAGGCTCTTGTAACTAGGTAAATTAAAAATCATCCAACTAAAAAGAGTGAAAAAAAAAACTTTTTAACAAAAAATTAAACCGACTCCCAAAAAACACTGCAAAGTGAAAAATAACTTTAATTTCGGAAGTCGGTGCCAAAAACGAAAAAACAAAACTAAAGACACCGACTACCGAAATTAAAGTTATTTTTCACTTTGCAGTGTTTTTTGGGAGTCGGTTTAATTTTTTGTTAAAAAGTTTTTTTTTTAATAAAAGCTGCTCTCTAGATTATTCAGTTCTATTTTATTTAAAAGATAATAGGGTCAAGTTTGTGAATTAATCTGTGAATAATTTTATATATGCTTGCTTTTTTTCTAGAAATATTTTGATTTCATTTTCTTGTGATGGGGTAGATTCATACAGCCTTGAGCCATGTGCCCCGTTTTTTGTTTGTTTGTATAATTATACCATAATTTTGTTTTGCAGAACGATTATGTTCAGAAATTACAAGAAAAAGGGAACTAGGAGTGGAGTGGTGGACGAAGAGGCAATGTTTAAAGCTATCGATAAATTTTTGGAAAACAAACTCTCATTTCGGAAATCAGCAGCCAAATATGGAGTATTAATAAATAAGAATTAAGCAGTAGAATGTAGATATTTAAAAAGTGATGTGACTGATCAGAAATACTGTTTTTTTTATTACTGGTGGGCCCACTTCTTGACCTCGATCTCGCCTGATGGTAAGCGATAGATGAGGTCTAAGATAGGACGAGCGAGCCCAGAAGATGCCCATTTACTCGTGCTTTAAAGGCTGAAAGGTCATAAGTGGCAGGGAACACATAAGCCGGCAGAGAATTCCACAGCTTGGCTGTGCGCACAATAAATGTGGAGGAGAAGCGCTTGGTACGACAAGACGGTATATCAACCAAGTGTGGGTGGTACCCAGCCGTGCGTCTGGTAGTCCGGTCGTGAAAGGGATATGGAGGAATCAGGTCATGGAGCTCCTGCACACACTCCCCGAAGTACAATCTGTAGAAAACCGACAGGCAAGCAACGGTTCGCCGATGAGCCAGGCTATGAAGCTTGTCCACCAGCACCTCGTCGCCTATAAGCCTTTTAGCTCTGCGCTCGATCGAGTCCAATGCAGCAAGTTGGTACTTTGCAGAGCCATCCCACAAGTGGCTGCAATACTCCACGCAGGAACGGACCTGTGCTTTATACAGAATTAGAAGCTGTCCAGGCGTGAAGTACCGCCTCACCTTGTATAGGATTCCCAGTTTTTTTGCTGCAGTCTGAGCTCTGGACTCGATGGTTGAGCCGAAGTTGAGGTCTGACGTCAACTCCATGCCCAAAAGCTCCAGGCGATTGCACTGGCACAGATATACTTCGAAAAGTAGGGGTCAATTCAAAAGGGCTCCTTTTAGCGCTGAAAAGACAAGCCTGTGTTTTCAGAGCATTGAATTTGACCAGATTATCGTCACCCCATTGGAAAACGAAATTTAAGGTCAAATTCATGCACTTTACTATGGCCTTTCTGAGAATGGCAATTTCGTCGCTGTCAGCTCTAGAACTGGATAAGTATCTCTTTGTGTGCTGTGTGTGTTAGGTTAAGTTAGTTCCCTCGGTGCCATAAAAATAAAAAGTAACTATATTTGTCTTTTTTATAATATGATTATGTAAGTATTATTTGATAATAGAGACTAATATTGCTTTTGTTTTCATGAACGTTGTGTTTTGATACTTTGATTTTGATAAATAAATAAAAATTTCACGCAAAACTTGTGTATTTTGTCACATGTATGAATCTGCCCCATAGGCTGTATGTAAGTGCCCCGCATGTGGGGTACATTCATACATTTTTAATTTTTTCTTTCAAGTCTTACAAAAAGTCATACAAGTGTATTTACACAAATTTCATGTTTTTTATATAAAGTCAGATAGTAAGACTATCGATTTTTGATGAATCAATAAAGATATCGATACCCGAGAGCATTCTATAAGACGAAATATAAAAACTGTATGAAGCTGCCCCACCTTCCCCTATTCACGTTGATTAATCTATTAGTTCTCCGATTTTAATTGTTTATTTATGATTCAGATAATACTATATTAATAGTATTGTTGTGCTTATTCACAATTACACAATCTAATTCCGTCAAGCCCGTTCCATCATCTGACTACAAGACAAACGGCGATGCGTTATCGTTACATGGTGGACATCCCACCTATACGCACTAAACGTTTTGGTAATACCTTCATTGTGCGTACGGCTAAGGAGTGGAATTCCCTGCCGGAGTCTGTGTCTCCCGATAGCTATAACCTAGGGGTCTGTAAGTCAAGAGTGAATAGACTACTTTTAGGTAAGCGTGCTCCATCTTCGACCACATCATCACTTACCATCAGGTGAGATGGTGGTCAAACGCGAGCCTGTTATCAAGAAAAAAAAAAACAATGAATTTCAATTATAATACATTAGGGTGGAAGGCGCTGTCGACTGTGATACAGTTCATACTAGTACAGTCGGCAACGTTATCTCTTTATGCTGTTTTGTGTTCCCATTGTTATTATTACATATAGATTAAGAGAAAAGTGTAAAAATTTAAGAGAGAAATAAATAACACTATAAAAAATGTCATACATTTGAAAATACCCTTTTTGGTCTTCTTTTGTAGCAAATAAATGATTAACATTAAGATGATTATGTGGGTAAAACGATGCACATTGCTTTGAAGATGAACCTGGAGCTGGCTTGCACCAGTAAACCTAAACTATGAGACCATCACATCAAAATTGCATACGAGCTATAAATTTCAATATTTCACAAAAATTATGAAACTCGAGTCTAGTACAGACGTGCAGGTCACATACAGTTTCATTACTGAATATCGCCCTCGGCTTCAACATTACTTAATATAATAACATTGCTTAACATTACTTAAGTAATTTATTTGGCAAACGGTCTTGCCAAATAAATTACTTCTTGTGAAAAAACACATTAGTACAATTTATTTAATTTGAGAAAGAATACAATATTAATTTAAATAAAAACCCTAAACTACATATACACACCTAAAAATAAACTAAAATATTGCATCCAGAAATTCGTGCGCATCGCTGTCCACTGGTAATGTGCCCAAAAGACTGGCGGCATTGCCACGTTGTATGGCAATGCTTAACCTCTGTCCAAGGTAAAAGCCAGCCCTTGGGTCACGCGAAGTGTAAACTAGGCGTCTGGACAGATCTTTAAATAATTTGTGAGCACTCGGATCCCACGACCCCAAGGTTTCAACCCCAAACGGCTCGAAAATATAACTACCAACAAGGTTTTTATATTTCCGCCACTTGAGGTTCTCAGCAGCCCCAGCGGCAGCGCCAGCACAACAAGATGAGCTAGGAAGATGGGATGGCGCAAGAGTATCGACACAAGTTGCGTCCCACACTAAAGGCCTACCCATCTTCCAAGGAAATAAAGACATACTGTCCGGTCTTTTGCCATCGTCGCGTGCCAGGCCATTGGGTTCTAAAACAGCTGGAACGCCGACAGTGACAAGAGCTCGTCGGATAATGTTGTTAATATTCGCGTGCCTTGCTATGCGACCCGCGCTGCGGCCGCATGAATGGCCGTGGTGACCGAGGCTGTTGACAACTTCGCCACAGTGGCAGCGATGAGCAGAACAGCAGGGGGCACCTAATTGAAGGGAAGCAGCGAGGCGGAAAGTAGTATCATCGAACAAGGTGCCTATGTTCGATGACGGAAGTGCATGGAGCCAGAGACCCGACTCCCATTCACCCACAGCCAGCAGGCGCACACGCTCTGCAGCCGAAGCAGATGTGGCAATAAGGTCACTCTGAACTGCTCTACAGAGCGGCTCATCCCACCGCCTCTGAGATGATGGATTGTCGGGTGGATTTAGGTTCGGGCAAGCGAGTCTCCAGGTATCTATAGCCTCGGTGAAATACGGCACATTGAAATCAACCAGTGATGGAGCTAGGATATTCCTGATTAATTTCTCAGTGCCGTGTACCGAGGATACAAAAGCCGGTAGACTGATACTAGTAATTTTGCGGACGCCGAGACCACCCATACGAATGTGAAGAGTAGCTTGTGCCCAAGCTCGGTCGTCCATATGTCGTATATATGTTCTATTAGTACATTATTAAGGGGTACCTAATGTATGTAAGTGAGTTTGTATATAGGAAGTAGGTACCTAATGATCAAAACTACTCATCTGATTTCAAACCTCTTTCACGAGTGTTACGTTATCACTGAGTAACAGGCTAGGTACCGTTTTTGATCTAAAATTGTTTTAACGCCAGCGAATCCGCAGGCAGAATCAATATAGTTTAAATTTTAGAACATGAATTACTTGTGAAAGATTTATTTAAAACCAATCCGTAAAGTAAATATCTTTCGAACTGGGTAAGTAGGTACATAACACTTTTTTTTGACAGAAAAATCATAATAATAAATAATTAATTCTCCGCGCAGTGGAAAGAATGTGGCAGACTTCGACTGATATTCCTTAAATAGCCCTTGCAGTCTGGGGCCATGGTATCTCATTAATCTTATTAGAGCAAACCTCCTTTGTTTTTCTTGGGTGGGATTATCATTGTATGACTTCCTCCGCTCTGGATCAAGCGGAAGGGTGTGTCAGACTTCTACTGACTAAAAACCCACCCTGTTCCTTCGGCTGCCCTAAAGTTCTGAGGCCGCGGTAACTCGATAGTACTTTCCCGCAAAAGAGCATACCTCCTGAGGTATGTATATAACACGTAGGACAAAAAATCGTGTCTTTAAAACAATTTATTTTTCATCAAGATAGTTGGTATTATTATCTATTAAATCTTTGAAAACCGTCTTACTAAGCGTTTTCCGATTTAACGGCCAGTGCCCGTCATGCGAGACTAATAACATTTTTAAAACGAACAAGAACTAGAATTTAAGTCTCGTTTTTCATATTCAACAAGATATCTTAATACTGAATCTGCGCATTCTGGTGTAAACGTATTAAAAAAAAAATATATAAATTGCAATGAATGACATGAAGGATTTATTGTTGAATTGGTTATAAATAACACTTTTACAAGTAATTTTTTACTGTTTTGAGTCCTTGATTACTCAGATCTTGATCACTTTTCTAATTTATTTTACTTGAGATAAGCTAAGATAGAGCAGAGCTGAACCAGTTGCTATAGGCATAGCTTACTTACTAAAATAAATAAAATATTGTCCAAGTAATGTGCACCCCTGGGGAGGCACATTACTTTGCCTAATTTCACTGCTCTCAAAACGGCAAAAGCAACCCGGACGGTGAGCTACCCCTGCTCACCGTCCGCAGGCCCGCGCCTACGGTGGCCGGAGATCGGCTCGCGATCCCTGACGCCCGGGGCGTCTCCCGCGGCGGCTGGGGCGTGAGGAAGAGAGTTGCCTCTCCCAAGCGCGCTCGGCCTCCTCCTTCGCTAGCATTAATGCCTCGCAGAAGGAGGCGATCGCATCCCATTCCCTCTCGCTGCGTACTATGGTCTGAACCAGGGAACCGGCATGGCCTAGATCTACCTATTACTACTGACAAAGACCTGATAATTGCAATCAGAAACAACGGCTTTACTTGTTTTTTGAGACACAGAGGAAGCTCGATATGTTAAGATGGTCACCCATCTATGGACCGACCTCGGTAAGCGTTGCTTAACCTTCGTAGATCAATTCGTGCGGCTGTTTTTTATTTGGTAACGAGTTCTACTTTAGCCACCAACTTCTTTTTAGCCACAAGTTCCACTTTAGCCACCAACTTCTTTTTAGCCACAAGCTCCACTTTAGCCACCAACTTTTTTTTTTAAGCCACATGCTCTACTTTAGCCACCAACTTCTTTGTAGCAACGAGCTTCACTTTAGCCACGAGCTCCTCTTTAGCCATCAGTTCCTCTTTAGCCACCAACTCCTCTTTAGCCACGAGCTCCACTTTAGCCATGAACTCCTCTTTAGCCACCAACTCCTCTTTAGCCACCAACTCCTTTTTAATCTGTTCATAGCGATAGCAGCACTACATAAGAGTAATTTCCCCGCCACAAAGCAGGAAGGTTTCTAAGCAATCTCCTCAAGTTACACACTAGTTACGTAACACTAAGAAACAAATAAATCACGTTGCACGTACAAACAATGTAAATGTATTCCACTATTCGCGTACCGACTGACACTCCAAGAGCCCATCCGGGACAACTTTACTCATATTTCCTGTGATGCTATTAGTCGTTTTGATGGCAAGTTATTGCTATCAGGCGATGGACATTGCAATTTGTTGATATAGTTGGCGCGATGGTTGAGTAATTGGCTGCTGCGCTGCGTGTCGCGAATTTTGTTCCCGCACCGAAACATATGTTTTTATAGTCTTTGTCTGGTTGTTAAAAATGCACCCAAATTACAGGGGTAATTTCTGTTGAGGGGCAAAATTAAAAAAAATGCCAAGTGCGAGACAGACTCGCCCATGAAGGGTTCCGTAGTAACTACGCCAAATAACTTGGTTTTTCATAGTGTTTGTATGAATTACAAAATTATATTTGCGTTTTAGAAAATAATTATACTGTATCTCAAGAACTGCTGACCCTATCTCGTTCAAACTAACATTGGTTGAAAGTTTACATTAAGATCTACAGCATATATGTATATTTTTTTAATTATTTACTCCATTATTATAGAAGTTAGAGGGGAGGACACACGTTTTACCAATTTGAAAGCGTATATCTTTTACACTATTAACTTTATGAAAATGTGGTTTTAGAAACTTCAATGTAATTTTTAAAGACCTGTCTAAAGATACCACACACGCATAGGTTTCATGAAGAAAAAATATTTTCAGTATCAGTTCCATGTATAAGGATTCCTTTATTTTAAATATTTTTTAATTTTTTTCTTATTATCGGAAAGCGGTTCATAGAATACATCAACTTACTAAGTTTCACATGTATAGTCCTAATAGTTTCGGAATAAAATGGCTGTGACATACGGATGGATAGACAGTCAGACAGACAGACATGACGAAACTATAAGGGTTCAGTTTTTTGCCATTTGGCTACGGAACCGTAAAAAACAATTACGAGAATTCCAGAAAACAACTTACTGTTACTGTAAGCCTGTGTAGTCCCACTGCTGGGCAAAGGCCTCTCCCCATGATTTCCAGGTGGTTCTGTCCGGGGCCAAAGTAATCCACTGGTCGTTAGTTTGATCCAGCTCATCTCGCCGCGTCGTCTATGAGGTTTACCCCGACGCCTTCTAGCTGTCTCAGGGTTCTAGAAAGTAGTAACTTTGGCTCACAACTAATTGGACATGCGGCAGACGTGGCCTTAACATAACTTAACGAAACATATACATCGTTAAAATTTCATACAGCTAAAATACAATATATAATTATATTTGTCCGTCCCCCATTTCCCGTTATAACCTTACAGTCTGTGGTAGTCAGTACTGAAAATGAAATTATCCGTGGGCACCATTCAGTATGTACAACTCGCAATGTTTGAGATCATTTTCGTGATCAATTTCTGAAAGAGATAGTAGCGGCAGAAGTACAACATAATATTATTGTTACGCCAATCGCTTAGTGAAGTACGTCTTGAAAATTCGACAGAAATCTAGAATGTTCGAGACACTAACGCCATGTAGCGGCGAGTATCTCGACTAGATATACTCAGTAGAGTATATCTAGTCGAGATACTAACGCCATCTAGCGGCGAGTAGTAGTACTGTGTATCTCAAGTAGCTTCTGGAATATTCTTGGCAGTATGAACATTGAGTCGATTTTATAAGAATGTTCTAGAACTCATAGACCGGGGTATAAATAGATCGCAACGGGACGCAGAGAGACAGTCTTATTTTAAAATACGAGACGATATAATCGAAGTTTTACAAGTGAATTTCGGTGCGATTTAAGTTTAAGTGACAAGTATTGAAGTGAGAATAACTGTCTTAATTTTTATTGTGTGTTTACTTAATTAAAGTGTTAATTTTGGTCTAATTAGCGTTAATTATTTCTATCCCGAACCCCAGCTCGTAACATTATTTATATTTGTTTATGTTCGGTATTTTATTACCGATACTCCTATATTGGCGACCTAATCTTCCACAATCTTTATTGTATAGAAACAAAAGTACAAATAAATTGCATGGACACTAAAAGTTGCACTTGGTGCAAATATAAAGCTAAGAAGGTATTTAGGTTTATAAAGCCTGCAATACATATTGGCCGAGCGTAGGCCAACGCGAGCGTTGGCAAATAGGTACAAGGCGAGAAATAGTGTCCACACGTTCGACAAGTTCGTCGAACGCCAATGCAGACGACCAATGTAGAAGAGGGTCTTTAGAGCTGCCCACACGTTGGCCTAGCGTAGGCGAGCGCCTTTGATTTGTGACCAAAAACCGACACCGATCCGAAGTGAGGCAAGTGATCACGAGCAACGGCGAGCGAAGACAAGTTGCATCAAATGAGCTCTATACACGTGGGCGCTGGCCTCCACTCGGCCAACTAGGCAAGTGACACCGAGCGATAGCAAGACAAGGCAAATATACCGTCTACATGTTGGTATTCTTCTCTCGACAACGGTCGGCCAACATGTATTGCAGGCTTTATAAAGCAGTCATTTCTGTCATTTTCTGTATATCGAGATTTATTCTTAATCAATAAAATATAATAATTCAATTTTGTCTCGAAACAAACTTAAATAATTATTTTCGTGTGTTGAATTTTTGATTACATAAAAAAATATTTTTGTTGCGATAATAACTCTTTGAGGAGGTTCATTAAAATATTCTTACGTAAGATTTGCGCAGAGATTCGACTTTTATTTTTTAACAAAAATAAAAGTTGAGGAACTTGGTGTTAAATTACGAAACATCACTTTGTTAATTTTGCTTAATAAAAACCATGTTTTCGACGTAAATAATAATTGTTGTATCACAAAATGATGATTATTCTAATCTCTGGATTAATGTGGGTAACTTAATCGACGCAACTTGTGTCGATACTCTTGCGCCATCCCATCTTCCTAGCTCGTCTTGCTGTGCTGGCGCTGCCGCTGTGGTTGCTGAGAACCTCAAGCGGTGGAAATATAATAACCTTGTTGGTAGTTATATTTTCGAGCCGTTTGGGGTTGAAACCTTGGAGTCGTGGGGTCCGAGTGCTCATAAATTATTTAAAGATCTATCCAGACGCCTAGTTGACGCTTCACGTGACTCAAGGGCTGGCTTTTACCTTGGACAAAGGTTAAGCATTGCTATACAACGTGGCAATGCCGCCAGTCTTCTGGGCACATTACCAGTGGACAGCGATGCGCACGAATTTCTGGATGCCATATATTAGTATATTTTTAACACGCTTTTATTAGGTCGACCTGTATGTAACTATGTAATGGAATCTAAGGTAACTAATTTAACCATATTGCAAGTGTCGTAGCGTAATGAAAATTAGCAGCTGTATGTAGTTCTGATGACAATACAATAATATGGTACTGTCGAACTGATCTGATGATGGAGCCGGAAGATATGAACTGGAACTTTATGATGGAAAATCGTATCATAGCTGTTTTGGATTTCTTAGAAAAGTCTTGTAATGAACTTTGACCACGATTAGGTTTCAAGGTCTGATAATGAAGCCGGAAGATAGGCACTGGCATTCCATGATGGAATGTCGTATCATAGTTGTGTTTGCACTTGTGAGAAAAGCCACGTAATGGACACGATCAGGTTTCAAGGTTATAATATACTTAAAGAAAATCCGTTATCGGTTTTCATAACCTTTTTGAATTACCGCGTAATCCATAGATTTATTTTTTTATAGATGTCACTTTGAAATAGTCTGGGGTGATCGACCGTTTAATTGTTCACTACTCGTGGGAATATATGACAAAAACTACAAAAAAGAAACAGCAACACAAAGAAAACGGAAACTACAAAAAAAAAACATTTTTTTTTTGTTTTTACGTGCATTTATAGAAGCGGCGTTTTCTAGTGATTTTTTAAATATTAATTTATTACATATGTATATGTAGTTTAGGATAGGGTTTTTTATTTAAGTTTTTTTTTAGTAATTATTCTAATGTTTTAACGTTTTAAATAAAAAGACAATATAATAGAACATTATTTAATTAATAAATTGACGCATAGTCTGCATAATGTTCACTCAACTCCTACTCCCACTGGTCGCTTCCCAGTCTGACCAGACGCAGATGACTTGACTTGACTTAATATCCTATGTCCCCTAGATGGGGCAGAGGGCGTCCACAGTAATCCTCCATCGATTGTTCTTGAGGTTCCTGCTTCACTTCGGTCCACGTCATCCCGATGCTGATGAGTTCTAATTTTTTACATGGAGCGACGGCCTATCTGATGAACACAACTCAGTAACTGGGTAACTGACAGATTTTCTGGCTTCTGACTGCCCGTAACGAAGGTTAGAGCCATGACAGCCGGAACCAACTGGTGAGCATACTTTTCGAGGCACGGGAGGAATCTCGACATGTTATAATAGTCACCCATCCACAGACTGAGCTTTATATTTAGCTACGAGCTCCTCAGATGAAATGAAATGAAATGAAATGAAATGAAATGAAATGAAATGAAATGAAATGAAATATTTATTTTGTAAATTGGGTATAAATAACACTTTTACACGTCATGTTTTTTTGCGTATTAAGTTTAGCTAGATGAGGCCGGTATTTCCTAACTGACTACTCTGAGAAGAAACACCGAAACAAACTCAGAGGTCATAGTCTCTTTTAAAGTCCAGACAATTTGTATTTTTATATGAGAAGCATGTAGGTTCATGTCTGTGGTATTCTTTTGAGGGAATAACCACGCAAATTTGAGCGTACCTGTCCAGTCAGTTCAAGCATTTGTCAGTTATTGTGTAGCTCAACTTAGAACTTACATTGTCCTCACATTAACAATAATGAAATAATTATATAAAAAAAAAACAAAAATAAAATAAACAGGTATATAGAATACTTAACAAAACAAATATTATATATATAGCACAGAACAGAGAAGTACAGAGAAAGCGGGCCAAGAGACTCATTGGCAACGATGTCGAGTCAAAGCTCCAGAGCCTTGAACATCGACGACGAGTCTATCGGTTTTCTATCGGTTACATTTCGTGTGCGATGGAATTACACAATCAAATTCCGCCAAGCCCGTTCATCATCGGACTACAAGACAAACGGCGATGCGCCATCGTTTCACGGTGGACATCCCACCCATACGCACGAAACCTTTTGCCGGAGTCTGTGTTTCCTGATACCTATAACCTGGGAGTCTTTAAGTCAAGAGTGCATAGGTTACTTCTAGGCAAGCGTGCTATATCTTCGACCACATCATCACTTACCATCAGGTGAGATGGTGGTCAAACGCGAACCTGTTATCAATAAAAAAGCGATCTGTCATAGTCTTTGCTAATTGAAGCTATGTGAATTTTATATAGAGATTCTATTGCAAATATTAGATTTTTTTTGCATGCACGCGCTGCATATGTATACATGTGCTACGTATATTTACATATAATTATGTCCAATATTGGGGTCCGGAACTGTATTATTCTATATCCTATCTGGGAAATCAGTACTCAACCGAGTATCTAGATTAATATACAATTTATGCTTGTGATAATTCTAAACTGAAATGTAATCTAACCTAAGTATCACAATAAATCTGAATTACCCCCTCGAGTGTCGCATGTTGAATTTCCTTATGATTTTTGGGTAGGACTTCAGAAAAAATGATAAATCGGCAATTTATATCCATTATCATGGTATATATTATACCTTCCTGGCTTCGATATGAGTTTATCTAACTATTTATATAATTAAGTAAGCAAACTGACCTTATCTCGCAGTGACGTGATATGTTTTCAATTTTATAATTTTCACTCACATTCGAAAAAAAAGTAAAAAAGAAAAGAAAAATGTAAAAAAAATGTGTAGGCAATTATAACACAAATTATTCCAAAAAAATTAATAAAAACTATTATAAAAAGTAATAAAAACTATTTGATGACGTAAGGAAAAAGTCTGCGGAAAAATAAATTACAAAATGCATCTGTGGTTTTTGTTGTGACAACAAAAACCACAGATGCATTTTGTAAAAATTTTTTCTTTCATTTTAGCGGTGTATGCAGAACGTATTGCTACTTGCAACACAACCACAGATATTTATCGACCAATCCTGACCAAGCCCTTAAGTGTAACTGTCCGACTTAAGACATTTGGAGCATTTTTTTCTTATGTCACACTGTGTAACATAAGACACGCGAGAGGACAAGCAGTCGCGAACGGCTTTGCTCCCGTGGACATAACCCTTCTTCTTTCGCAGTCGAGTAAAATTGGGTAAAGTCTATACCTTGCTCAAGCTTCAAGCTTCTTCCGTACCAAATCCACGCAGTACCTTCTTAGGTTTGCGCGTTTAAACAAACTTACAAACATCTTTTCCGCTTTCTATCCCATAATCTCCATAACTACACGTAATACGTACGCCAAAACACAATGCTAGCATATTTTACGATTTAATTCCATATATTTCACTCAAGTATGTGCTTAAGCCGCTTATAGTACAGTGTGACTATAGCTTAACGCCGCTCAATAACGTATGCGTGTAGTTGAACCGTTTAAAAATGAAATGTTACGGAAAATTGTATGGGAATTTAATATGGGTAATTGTCTTTCATTTATATATTGAGTTACGCTTTGCTGTTCAATAGCTGAATGGTTTGATGTTTAATTACCGTGCTGCAATTTTCTCTTTTCATGTGAATGAAAAATTCATCAATTTGTTTGCCTATCAATGAGCGTAGAGGTCAAGTAAATTTTGGTTCACGCTTTTATTCTTCTTTGAAATGCTTAGCATATTATTTATTTATTTTACTTCAAAAAAATTTACTTTCACACCGATGGTGACTGGGCCGCTATAGGTATGAAAAATAAGGGGACAACCTCGACTTCCGAATTGAAATATCGAAACGAACCCAGGCAGAGAACCTAGCCAAAATGTCAAAAATGTATGGGTTGACAAACGCTGTCATTACTTCATTTTCAACCGACGACAAAAAGAGGAGGTTATCAATTCGACGCGTATATATTTTTTTTTTTTAATGTATGATCATCGATTACTCGAAGACGGCTGAACCGATTTGGAAAATTCTTTTTTTGATTGAAAGGTCTTCGATATTGGTCCCATTTTCATAAACGTCAGGATCTGATGATGGGATCCTGGAGAAATCGAGGGAATTCTTCAAATATTATAGGCACACCTATGTCGTTTTGGGTATTTATTATAGTAACTTCTGCAGTTGCTCTCAAAAAGTTTCATTTGAGGAAGTGGAACTAATGATGAAGACCACAGATGGCTGCCGAAACTACTCAATAATAAGTATTGAGTGGATTGCGATTCGATTACTTGAATATGGATGTTACGCACTTTATGCTCGTCACAATGCATATGGTGATGTAGAGCTGATGGTGAAGTACCAGGAGAACTCCTCAACAATGAACGGCCCAGCATTGGGAAAAGCAATATTTTGTAAAAGGTTATAAGTAGTTGATAATTAGGCTCTTGTAACTAGGTAAATTAAAAATAGACCGACTAAAAAGAGTGAAATAAAAACTTTTTACCAAAAAATTAAACCGACTCCCAAAAAACACTGCAAAGTGAAAAATAACTTTAATTTCGGAAGTCGGTGTCAAAAACGAAAATACAAAACTAAAGACACCGACTACCGAAATTAAAGTTATTTTTCACTTTGCAGTGTTTTTTGGGAGTCGGTTTAATTTTTTGGTAAAAGTTTTTATTACTGATCAATCTTATATATTTATTTATCAATCGCATTGTCAGGTAGAATAGCACTTATCTAGTTTATTAATTTTCATAATACTTATATAATAATTATCCTACATTTATTTTAAGGCATCTGTGGCGAATAGATAAAAAATACTTTACAACTTAACAAACATATCTTATATTATAAAATCTCAAGATAAATTATTATTAAACCAGGTTTTTTATTCTTCAGGTTTTTATTAATAAGACTTAAAAGTAAAGTTTGGCCCCATTACTGCTGAAATTCAGAAAACAGTTGTCTAAGTAGCATTATTCCGGAAGTTTGCTCATCCAAACGTGCCTGATTCGAAGTTAACAGGCTTTATCTTTTCGGAGATGACGAATAAGTCCTTCCAGACAACACGCTTCGACTGTATTCTGTTATGAAGTGGTTAGAATGCGAAATAGCATCCTTAAACAGTGATTATTTAGCTTTTTTTAGCATTATAATAATAATATTCCACAACTTTCACACAACGCCATCTAGTCCCAAACTAAGGAGAGCTTGTGGTATGAATACTAGACAACTGATAAACATACATATATATTTCTAAATACATACATATAATAGATAAATTACACCCAGAAAAAAGACAAATGATCGTGTTCATTACACAAACATTTGTCCTTGGTGGGAATCGAACCCACGACCTTACGCATAGCAGTCAGGGCCATCTGACCACTAGACCAACAGGCCTGTCAAAATTTTATCATTGCTCCACTTAAGGAATTTCTCTAATATCGTCAGTGTTTTTTTTTTTAATACCCAACCTGGAATAACATTTCACCAAGCCCGTTCCATCATTGGACTACAATACAAGACGAACGGCGATGCACCATCGTTACATGGTGAACATTCCACCCATACGCACAAAACATTTGTAGATATTTTCATAAAGCTAAGTAGTCAAATCTGTTTCTTCTGATGGCTATAAGCTGGGAGTACTAGAAGGCAATAAAAACAAAAATGTACTCTTTCCCTAGCTTAAGATCAGACTATAATCCTTACTAATATTATTAATGCGAAAGTAACTCTGTCTGTCTGTGTGTTACGCCATCACGCCTAAACTACTGAACCGATTTTAATGAAATTTGGTACGGATATAGCTGTTAATATAATATCTTTTTATAAATTTTTTGACATTTCTCATTTTATTTTATTGAAATTTTTGTATTACTTATTCTAAATTTAATTTAAATTTCACAACTATGATATATTTTTTTATTTTATGCATGTATTTATGTTTGTATAATAGTGTAATGACCAATGGCACATGTGTAACTTTTGTATTTTATATGGGTCACAGACCTGAATTAAATGATTTTTATTTTTATTTTATTTATTATTTATATAGTCTAGAGCCTGAGAAAGGAAAAAGGCTGCTTTTTAATGTGAAAACAGCGCTTTAAGGGGTTGAAATAGGGGATGAAAGTTTGTATGGAAATTACGTCATTTTTAATGCTAGAAGCTTGAAACTTATTTTTTTGACTTTTGATTAGATATTAATAAAAACGACATTCAAATTATGTATGAGTTTTATTTTCAAAATAATAAGCTTAAAAAATTAAAAATGCTGCCGAAAGTCACTATTTCGCGCGGACGAACGACGACGTCGCGGGCACAGCTAGTTATAATATATGAATAAAATTATTATCAGATAACTCTATCAAAATAGCTGAATTAGAAAAAAAAACTATTTTGAATTGTTTTCATAGCTGTTCACACGCACTTTACCTTTTTTAATATGTGTGTGGTAAAAAATAATTTATTAATATGTTAAACGTGGTTCTATTTAGAAGATAAGTCGATGGTATCTATTCATTTAATTGTAAATTCATAATTGGATTTAATTTTAGTTAACAAGTATTGTTAAGATAGTTTTAAAGCTGTGGATTTTGTTAAAAATAAATAAATAATACCACGTATTAATAACATTACATTGTTTATGTACCTATAAACAATGCCTATTTCCTAATTTCAAATACAGTAAGTTACAAGTCAGCACCCTTTTATACATAGCTTCGTACTCACTAATATACATACAAAATGCACTACTGGAAGTTTGTACTCAATTGCTTTTGTTCCAAAGAGCTTTAAGCTTGGATATCGTTGTCTGTATTGTAAGTTTAACTTTCTATTGATTCTTCAGTATTTGACTTGTCTTTATTTAAGTATCTAGAATTGAAGACTTTATTTAAGATTTTATCTTTGAGAGATCTTCGGTAAATGCTCTGGAATAAAATTAACTTAGGTCCGCCTTTCAGTCAAATCTATTTTCAACCGACTTCAAAAAAAGGAGGAGGTTCTCAATTCGTCTTGAACTTTTTTTTTATGTATGTTACCTCATAACTCGGAGATGGCTGGACCAATTTGGAAAATTCTTTTTTTTTTTGTTTTTAAGCGTATACTTTCTAGTTGGTCCCATTGTCATCACGTTTGAATCTGATGATGGAATTATGGAAAAATCGAAGGAACTCTTCAAATATTATAGGCACATCTATAGCGTTTTGGGTATTTCTTATAGTAACTTGTGCAGTTGCTTTCGATAAGCACCATTTGTAGAAGTAGAACTGATGATGAAGACCACAGATGGCCACCGAAACTACTCAATAATAAGTATTGAGTGGATTGCAATTAGATTACTTGAATATGGATGTTAAGCACTTTATGCTCGTCACAATGTATATGGTGAAGTAGAATTGATGGTGATGTACCAGGAAAACTCCTCAAAATGAACGGCTCTGCACCGGGAAAAGCAATATTTTGTAAAAGGTGATGAGTAGTTGACGTTTTGGCTTTGGTAACTAGATAAATTACAAACCAACCCACTAAAAAGCGTGAAAAAATACTTTTTATATGGAAGTCGGTTCTATTTTTTTGCTAAAAAGTTTTTTTAAACAAGATTTCTTCATAATTTATAAAGGTCAATAGCCCAACGGCTACGGTGTTGGCCTTGTGATAGAGAGGTCACGGGTTCGAACTCTACCCATTACACTATCGCCGTGAACCCACTCCAGACACAAGCATATTCAGCCTAGTTGGAAAGGTTAACAAGATTGCTAGTAGGTAATGTGAATTCTACCCACATTGCTAATTCTCTTTGAAAATAAATAAATAAAAAGGGTTATCGATTCATGCACCAATAATTTTAAGTATGGACTAATTAATTATATTTTTTCGGTTTGAAATTACTTGGAAAAAACCGGTCAAGTGCGTGTCGGGCCACGCGCAGTGTAGGGTTCCATAGTTTTTATAACAGCCAAGTGCGTGTCTTATTCGCTGACTGATCGTTTCGTACCATGCTCTAACTAAAAGCCAAACATGACTACCTAATTAATTTGACTTCCTATACAAATCCTCACCTGATCTGACAATTTTGCACGAAGTTTTAATTTTTTTTTAGAGATTTGTATAAAACTTGTCATAGCCGGTGTTTTGAATTTAAATACGGACACAGATCTACACTACTCAATCGTCACAAGAAGCTAGCACGATACAACTGGCGCTTAGCCCCATCTACCGACATTTCTGTAGAGTTGTTCGAAATTTTCGAGTCAAATACAATTGGTCGACTAGTAATAGTCGAAACTTGTAAAGCCCACTTATGTGTGATAGTTTTCCTTTAAATTTCGTTATATATAGGTACTACTGCCGTGACATTTGAATTTCTAACTACAACCGTTTAGTTGATAGAGGGGGAGGACACTTGACTCTAACGAAAATTGGTACTTTAAAGCTTGATAAGTCATGAACGGTTTACTTAATCAAAAAACGGTCTTAGCAAACCCCTAATATTTTTGAAAGACCTATCCAACGATATCCCACACTATGGGAAGAACGAAAAAAAAATAATTATCATCCCACTTTACATGTATGGGAGGTACCCTAAATAATTGTTTTTTTTCAAAATTTTATTTTACCACTTTTTTGGCATCATTACCGTGTATACTCATGCTAAAGTACAACTTTCTAGTACCAATAGTTTTTGAGCTAAACCGCGGACAGACGGACAGACAGACAGACATGGCGAAACTATAAGGGTTCCTTGTTGACTACGGAACCCTAAAAAGGCCTAAATGACATTATTATACACAGTAATGTTTCAAAATTACCAAGTGCGCTACCAGCGTTCAAAAGAATGGTGAAGGAGCATTACCTCTCCCTATAACTTTTCCCCTTCTTTCTCAATTATACATGTAATATTTATTAGTATATGATTTTGGTATTGCATGTATTTTGTATTATTATGTTCAATTCGTAATATATTTATTAGTTTTTAACATTACATTTTTAACACTTAAATAAAAACCCTAAACTACATATAAATACATCGTAAAATAAACTAAAATATGTCATCCAGAAATTTGTACGCATCGCTGTCCACTGGTAATGTGCCTAAAAGACTGGCGGCATTGCCACGTTGTATGGCAATGCTTAACGTCAGTCCAAGGTAAAAGCGAGCCCTTGGTTCACGCGAAGTGTCAACTAGGCGTCTGGATAGATCTTTAAATAATTTGTGAGCACTCGGACCCCACAACCCGATGGTTTCAATACCAAACGGCTCGAAAATATAACTACCAACAAGGTTATTATATTTCCACCGCTTGAGGTTCTCAGCAGCCGCAGCGGCAGCGCCAGCACAGCAAGACGAGCTAGGAAGATGGGATGGCGCAAGAGTATCGACACAAGTTGCGTCCCACACTAAAGGCCTACCCATCTTCCAAGGAAATAAAGACATGCCGTGCGGTCTTTTGCCATCGTCGCGTGCCAGGCCATTGGGTTCTAATACAGCTGGAACGCCGACAGTGACAAGAGTTCGTCGGATAATGTCGTTATTATTCGCGTGCCGTGCTATGCGACCCACGCTGCGGCCGCATGAAAGGCCGTAGTGACCGAGGCTGTTGACAACTTCGCCGCAGTGGCAGCGATGAGCAGAACAGCAATTATGTTCAATTAATATTATTTATGATGTTTGTACACTGACAGCCCTTAATCTGTCTCCTTCAAGTTTGTCCATCCAAAGGTTGTCTGTAAGAGATCACCCTGTGCGATAAGACCGCCCATTGTACACTAGTTTTAATTTTTGTATCCATGGAAATATGGTCAGGTGTATAATAAAGTATATAATAATAATAATAAGTGCACGACTTCCTGTCTATCTTTATCACTGAAGGAATGTTTTTAAAAACATTGTCCCATATATATTTTTTTGTTGGGAAATCAACAAATAACTCCTGCCACTCTGGGTAAGTCAAAAACGAGAGTTAGACGACTTCTACTGACTATAAACCCACTCTGTTCCTTCCAGTTGCCCTTGGTCTTAGTCCGGGGTTGCGGTATCTCAATAAAACTTCCCGTAACACTAGGAATGTCTCCTGTATTGAAAGTTTAATTTTAGAAACACCTAGACTCAGAACAACTATTTATAGGACAAACAAACATTTTTAACGATACGGGAATCGAACCCTCGACACGCAGCGCAGCAGTCACTTCCGCAACCACTGCACCAAACTAGTCTCACCTCTCTTCATTTAAATAGACCGTCTAGTTGGTTTCAAGGGTACTAACGTGACAACAATTTGTAGAACTATGAGCTAAGATAAACACACAGCAACGCCTAGGTGTCACCACTGTGAGGGTCGCCCTGAGGACACCGTACAGCACACGGTGCAAGACTGCCCCGCCTGGGCAAAGCACCGACGTGTCCACACGGCGGCGATAGGCGGAGACCTCTCGCGCCCGGCATTGGTCGAGGCCATGCTGTAGGGCGAGAGGGAGTGGGAAGCGGTCGCCTCCTTCTGCGAAGCAGTCATGCTTCTGAAGGAGGAGGCGGGCCGCGTGAGGGAGAGGATGGCGTCCTCCCTCCAGCCCAGCCGTAGTGGTAGACGCCCACGGCGTCGGACGTCGGCCGACGATCTCCGGCCACCGTAGGCGCAGGCATGCGGACAGCGAGTAAAGGGCAACTCGCTGTCCGACCATGGACCATGCCCGGGTCGACGGCGCGTCGTGTTCCACGCGCGCCTCAAAGAGCGTCAGCAACATGATGAGGCCCCCTCTGCAGAGGGCCGAAGCCTGCCGGGGTCATGGGACTCATCCCGTTACCGTGGCCCCGGTACGTAAAGGGTTATTGAAGGAACACCGTGGATTTTAGTCAGTAAAAGTCTGACAGTCCCTCCCACCCTGCCCGGGGTGGGAGGACTTATTTGATAATTTTACCACGTTAAAAAAAAAAGTCTCAATTCATACCTGTGAATGAGATGGATAGATCAGATAAGAGCTGCTCTCGGTGACCCAGTGCACGAATGTACCAGGAAGGCTGCTGCAAGAGACGAATGGCGGCGCATTGTGAGGCCAGTCACGAGTCAGTCAACAGAAATAACGACCACGATCACTCTGCCAAGGGTGAAACGACGAAGAAGAAAATGACCTAATTAGCAGTATGCGGCCTAGCGGCAGACTCAAAAGGAGTTAGCGGCATGAGCTTTACTTATGTTCTTTTTTTATTGATAATAGGCTCGCGTTTGACCACCATCTCACCTGATGGTAAGTGATAATGTGGTCGAAGATGGAGCACGCTTACCTAAAAATAACCTACTCACTCTTGACTTAAAGACCCGAGGTTATAGCTATCGGGAAACACAGACTCCGGCAGGTATTTCCACTCCTCAGCCGTACGCATAATGAAAGTATTCCCAAAACGTTTATTTTATTTTATTTTTATTTTACTTTATTGGGACATAAAACAGTTACACATTACAATATAAGTGTGTAGAAATAAAAATGTATAAATAAGTAAACGTGTAACCCACATCAATGTCCGCGGAATAATGGTTTAAGGATAAATTAAATTAATGTGTGCGTTGTTATAACATAAAAGTAAGAAGTATCTACTCGTGCGTATTTTTATATAGTTAGTATAAAAGGGCTATTCTAAAGATTCAATAGCCATCTTTTTGAACTTAAAGTGTGTAAGCGCGAATATATCCAAATCAATGAAGTGGGTATTATACGTATCAACAATACGTCGTAGAAGCGCCCATGCACCAGCGTGAGTTCTACACCTTGCGGTATGGAAAAGCTGATGCACACGCGCCTCTCGACGCATAACAGTTCTAGGTACAATGTAACATAGGTTATTGGTGATATCTGGACAATCTAATCTGTTATTACACAGACCATGAAGCATCATGGCCATTAGTAGGCTGCGTCTTGACTCCAAGCTTTGAAGTTTATAACGCGTCAGTAATTGAGAATATTGTAATTTAGACTTGGTGCATTTGTATTGCATAGCACGCAAATATTTTTTTTGAACCATTTCCAATCTTTTTTTATAAATATCAAAAATGGGACTCCAAATTGGTACTACGAATACCAATTAAGAACGGACCAAAGCTTTGTATAGAATTAAAAATGTAGATGTTCTTTTGAAATCATTTGAAGAACGCATGATGAAACCAAACATACGGTAAGCCTTATTAATTATATTATCAATGTGGATATTGAAGTGCAATTTCGAGTCCATCTCGACACCGAGATCACGGATATGGTCAACTTTTCGTAGAGTGATACTAATCAAATCTTATTATATTTTTGTTTTTTGTGAAAGTAATTGCATTGCATTTAGGTAAGCTAAGCTGGAGCTTGTTATGTGAACAATATCGAGCAAGTCTGTCAAGATCCTCCTGCAAAAGCATACAATCCTGTGTGCTTTTACATGATTTGTAAATTTTTATGTCGTCGGCGTACATTAGAAATCTGGAATTAATGAAGCAATCTTTAATGTCATTGACAAATAAAACGAAGAGTAGGGGCCCCAAAATTGAGCCCTGGGGCACACCGGAGGTGACAATGACTGAACTTGATTGGAAACCATTAATGACTATCTTTTGAGATCTATTGTGTATATACGCCATGAATCACCGTAACAAATTGCCACGGATTCCGTTGTAAGCAATTTTATCTAAGAGCAGTTTGTGATCCACCTTGTCAAAAGCCTTCCGAAAATCCGTGTACACAGCGTCAACTTGAACTTGTTCATCCATACTTTTGAATAAAAAGTCTGTGAATAACATAAGATTGGTATTCGTTGAACGTCGTTTAACAAACCCATGTTGCTCACCAATAATGAGGTTGTGAATGTGAGAATATACTTCACTATGTACAAGACGTTCGAAAAGCTTCGACAAGGTGGAGAGTATAGAGATAGGGTGATAATTTTCTATGTTATTTTTATCGCCACTCTTAAGCACCGGTGTGATATGTGCCCGTTTCCAAATATCGGGAAAAGTACCTTCTTGCAGACATTTGTTAAATAAAATATGAACTGGAAGTACAATAGTTTCAGCGGTCATCTTTATAAAGACTGGTGGCAAGCCATCGGGACCAGGACCTTTGTTTAAGTCTAATTGCATTATCGCTTTATGTATAACGTCAGTTGGCAAGTAGATGTCAGAGATACAGGGTGCATTATCTGCGTATGTATTGGGTGGCTGCCACATTGCGGGGTTAAAGTTCGTGGGTTCATAAACGGAAGTAAAGAAATTGGAGAACATGTCGATACTGGAAATATGAAATAACGTAAGGGACATTTTGTCGAAAATGAGTTATATATATCGTTGGAATCGGAATTTTTTGCTCTATCGATTGGTATATTTAAAATCTCGATATCTTAAAAAAAATGTCCTTTACATCACATATTTTCCGTAGGCCTAGACCATTTTTTTTCTAGAAACTGGCTGTATATGACATTTAAATTAATATTTTTATAAAAACTAATGTAAGTCTCTTTACTTTACAGTATTTGGTATTTACATTAAATCAAAATCGAGTACATTTTATAACAGGTCACATAAGTTATTCCATAATTTGAGATTTTTTTTATTATTGTCTTATACATTAATGTTCCCTGAGAAGGTAAAAATACCATGTCCCTTACATTAAATTGTGACTCAAATTATCATAATTATATTGACCCTTACGTCAATTTGTCAGCATCGAAAATAAATTGATCTGTCCTTAATAATTGACACTGGACTGCGTGATCCGTACAATTTCTCAAAATTTATCTGAATGAATACTATTATGCGTCTCTGTCACACACGCAAAACTAAAAATTAAAATGTTAACCCTAGTTCATTTCACCGCTGTCCTTTACGTTTAAAATTACGTTTTTATACGAAGGTATTCAATCATTTAATTATTAATTGTTAACAGGTGTAATTCTTCTGCAAAACATGAAAAACCTGCAATAAGTATGCTGTTTATAATTTTACTGTATACAAAAGCAGAACACAGAACGGTTATTGCTACACATGGGGAGAAGCAGATGGCAAACGTGGAAGCCGTGAAATTGCTACATGTCTGTTTCACTACCTTAAGGAACTTGATTCCAGGAGAGTTACAACTGTGTCATTCTATTGTGATAACTGTACGGGGCACAATAAAAACAAAGTGATTTTATCAATGTTAAAATAGTTTTTGGAACGTTCTGCGAATATACAAACGATTCAAATAAATTACTTATTAGCTGGACATACATACATGCCAGTAGATAGCATGCATGCTATCATTGAAAGGGAGGTTAAAAAACTGATTGATTGGGGACCTTCCCAAGTTCCCAGTGGCCATCATTTATGGAATCAGCCAGAAAAAGACCTCATGCTTATCGAGTTAATGTGTTAGGACATCAGGATTTCTTTGATTTCAATCATTTTGCTGAATCAGTTTTTACTCCTGCTACTCTCAAAACGAATTCGAATGATCAATCCGAATTAGAAAGTACCAGAAATCTAGCTGTGCCCAGTAGCATAGACAGCTTACCATTTCTGTATCAGGAAAGACTGCCAATTTCAACTCCAAAGTTTAAAGATCTCAAAAAATTATGTGACTGTGTTATAATTCCAAATAGGTTTCACAATGAATATTTAAATCTTCCTAATAAGAGTATAATATTAAAGATAGGATCAATGACACCAACGATGATGAGACTGATAAAGATAATGACTAATTTTTGAGACTTTTTCAATTTAACTGTAGGAAGAAGTTAGTTTGTTTTTTTTTTATGTTTAATGATTACTTCTTGAGGTAACACTAACTTCCATTCTCAATTTTGGTCCGTTTTTCGAGGCTAAGGCTCAGCTAGCAGCAAAAAAGTTGGGAATCCTGGCAAAGGTAAGACGGTACTTCACACCGGAACAGATGCTCAATCTCTATCAAGCCCAGGTTCGGTCGTGTATAGAGTACTGATCTCATCTTTGGGATGGATCTGCGAAATACCAACTGGACGCGTTTGATTCTACCGAGAAACGGGCCAGGAGACTCATTGGCAACGATTCACTGGTCGAATCAAAGCTCCAGAGCCTTGAACACCGACGACGAGTTGCAAGTCTATCGGTTTTCTATCGGTTACATTTCGGGGAGTGTGCGATGGAATTACACAATCTAATTCCGCCAAGCCCGTTCTATCATCGGACTACAAGACAGACGGCGATGCGCCATCGTTACATGGTGGACATCCCACCCATACGCACGAAACGTTTTGGGAATACTTTCATTGTGCGTACTGCTAAGGAGTGGAACTCCCTGCCGGAGTCTGTGTTTCCTGATCGCTATAGCCTGGGAGTCTTTAAGTCAAGAGTGAATAGGTTACTTCTAGGCAAGCATGCTCCATCTTCGACCACATATCACTTACCATCAGGTGAGATGGCGGTCAAACGCAAGCCTATTATCATAAAAAAAGAGATTGATTTGTTGATTTTTTTAGTTTTAAGTGAATTTTATTTTTCTTTTGGGTCAGTGAGTCTAATTTTAGTAAGCCAAAATAGCTAGTTTTATTATGATTTAAAACAGAATTTAATTATGTTATACTTAACATAATTTACGAGAGTGCCTAAATCGCGTTTATAAAAGAGGATTAGTGAGCACAAATAAAAGTTTTGATCTATTTTATTCGTTTATTTTTTATATCTATGAGTCAGTAAGTAGTTTTAAACTGTATGGCATACGCGTAGTAGATCACGAATGTATAAAATTCTATTTTTTATATTTGTTAATAGCATTAACAATATAGAGTGTACCATTAGGAGACCTTTACTTTGAAAAACTCTAAATGTTTCTTTCCTTAAATGTCCCATACATCAATGCCGTTTATTTATATCTAAAATTTTTTAAACGTATATCTCTTGTATTCATTATTATTTAACGTAAGGGACATTCTATCTTTGAAACTGTAGGCCTTATTGATTTTTTACTATTTTAGCTTCAAAGAATGAAGAAATCTAAGAAACTTTGTCCTAGACACTTTTTACATAAAACATATAGGTAGTTAAAAAATTATAGCCAGTTTTGTAAGAAAAATATCTTATTTTTGCTCTCCTGAAAACCTTAGTTTTGTCCCTTACGTTATTTCATATTTCCAGTATCGATGTTACATATATCAGTTGGAATATTTGAATTAAGATTTTCAAGAAACATATTCGCTGGGATCTCCGTCTTACCCTTTTTATTTGAAACGTATGTCCAGAAATGTAAGTCCGTTTAGTGCGTATGTGTGGGATGTCCACCATGTAACGATGGCGCATTGCCGTTTGTCTTGTAGTCCGATGATGGAACGGCCTTGGCGGAATTTTCTAACGAGATACTGCCCCCTCAGAACGCAACGATAACTGAATGAATAGACAATGCAAGGCAACAATTTTTAGACAGTAAAACTCCACTCCCTTCCGTTCCACCGAAAGTGGAATAATTTTATGTTGTTCTCCACGACAATGAGTGACCATGCAGTGAGTAGCCGACATCAATTAACTTTTCATAAGTAGTGAGTTTTATACAGACTTCATATACAGGGTTAATTGTAAAACATGGTTAACCTCTCATGACTATGTTACTAACATCATAATCAACAACTTTTGTTCTATGATTTTTAAAACATCGTCATATTTTAGTTCACCAGATTTTCATACAAAACTAAAAATATTTAAATTGAACGCTAGTCTAGCTAGCAAGTCTATGCGAAGCAAAAGAAAGCGATAGTATAAATTGCTTTCTTTTGCTTCGCGTAGATTTCGTTACATTTAGGGCGTTCAATTTAAATAATTTTATTTTTGTATGAAAATCTGGTGAACTAAAATATGACGAATTTTTAAAAGTCATAGAACAAAAGTTGTTGATTATGATGTTAGTAATATAGTCCTGAGAGGTTAACGGTGTTTTACAATTAACCCTGTATATAGATTTCACGTATATGTGCTGATAAATCTTGATACTTTTGTCAGTGCAAGGGTCACGTCTTTTTATAACATTTAAATGTATCTGGTTCCAATATCAAGTGAACGAGCTGAGCTGTCCTTTGGGCTTTCAAGAAGGCAATGATACCCAATTTACTTAGTTCGTTTCTGTAGCCTCTAACTGAAAACCCCTTCTATTTTCCCGATTTATAAACACTATGTATTGTCCGTTGAACCAAATGTTTAGGGTGTTCTGGCATGTATGTTTTTTTTGGCATTTATTTTTATTTAACAACAATGTTTTTGTTACGGATAAATTTATTGGTTGTAAACAGCTTCTAGAAGCATGATCTACTTTGGAACAGTAAATGTATTATTTACTAGCACCCTGCACAAATCCTGATTCCGTAGAAAATCCGAGATTAAGAGTAGCCTATGGAAGAGTAGCTAAATTTAATTCCGATTCGATTAGTAGTTTTTACGTGAAGGAGTAACATCTATCTATTATTTAGTACGTCATTTAGGTAACTAAAAATATAGAACACGTATTTTTATCTATCGACACCTAATTAAAAAGTGAAGACGATATAGTAAGTTGAAATTTCACGTGACGTCATGGGGTTATATTATATTAAATAAATAGATAGGAAGTAGTTCTCAAAAATAAAAAATAAATATGTAATAAAATAGCCCAACTCAGGCATACCCGTTAGGCACCTCGATACTCCTGCAGATAAATTTGTCTCCTAAATTATTTCATAGCGAAACACCGTGAGGAGTTAACCTTAAGATATTGTCAAATAAAATCAAGTCATTATGGAAACTAATACCTTAATAAAATATCTAGCATTGAGATTGAGATCGACGATCGCGTTGAGCTTCTTGGGGCTACACTAACTTCCACCCTCAATGTTGGTCCATTTATCGAGGCTAAGGCTCAAGTAGGCTAAGACCATTACCAACTGGACGCGTTTGAGTCCATTGAGAAACTGGCCAGGAGACTCATTGGCAACAATGCATTGGTCGAGTCAAAGCTCCAGAGCCTTGAACATTGACGACGAGTTGCAAGTCTATCGGTTTTCTATCAGTTACATTTCGGGGAGTGTGCGATGGAATTACACAATCTAATTCCACCAAGCCCGTTCCATCATCGGGCTACGAGACAAACGGCGATGCGCCGTCGTTACATGGTGGATATCCCACCCACACGCACAAAACGTTTTGGGAATACTTTCATTGTGCGTACGGCTAAGGAGTGGAATTCGTTGCCGGAGTCTGTGTTTCCCGATAGCTATAACCTGGTGGTCTATAAGTCAAGAGTGAATAGGTTACTTCTAGGTAAGCGTGCTCCATTTTCGACCACATCATCACTTACCATCAGGTGTGATGGTGGTCAAACGCGAGCCTATTATAAATAAAAAAATATGTATATTAATTCCGTCAAGAACTAGATTACCAATCTTGCATGCAGTATGCAGCACCGCCCTGCCGCCCGCAAATATATGCACATGTAGAAGAAATGCAATAAAAATCATTCCACATGCAAGCAAACTACACTCGCGACGCGTTTCGCCCCTCCACGGAGCATCATCAGGACAAATGTTAACTCGTTGACTGCTGCGCGCCTCTAGCTCTATTCTTGGCGTAATTAACACTAGATACTTTACTGAAGTTTGGAATGGATTTCACAAAGTAACGCCTCATTCCATTCTGTAAAATTTATGATGGGGTGGTACATACCTACCTACATTGACCACCTTTGTTGAGATCCAAGAATTCCCAAGACGCGTAATTTGAAAATGCATTTAAAACTTCAAAATTTAAACATTCAAGGGTTGCGTAACTCCAAAACACCCGATCCTACCAACTTTGGAGCTTATTATGTGCTGTAATAATGAGTTACGAATTCATAAGCGGAAAAACAAAAGCTATTACTCGTCAACTTAAACTTTTAATTAGTTGTCTGAAATGCGTGCGCTGACCTTGGCAGCTCGAGTGCGCCGCTTCTGTAATACACATAAATAATAAAGGCTTGTTGGTCTACATCAGCGGGAATTCATAAATTGCTGATCGTGGGACCTTTATTACTTTGCAAGGTTATAGTGCTTACCGTACGAGTAAGAGAGTGATTTAGGGTTACCCAGGTAAAAAACGTCTGAAACAGTTGAGAAAAAAAAGCCAAAATCAATATTCAACAGTGCGGGGACATACATACCATGACGCAATATCAAATACATATTAAACGAAGCAATCGACGCTCTAGGCAGTCAATTTCCTCCCTTTTTCGTATTAACCTGTGTGTTTGACTATTTACCGTGCAAATAAATTCGGTTCACATACGGATCATTTTATTTTGTATGGCCTTCTACCCTTACTAAAATGTAACTAACTTTCAAAAATAATAATTTCATTATTTTAATTGTACTGGGTTGATTTATTGACATCATTATGATGAAACTTATTTTTAAGGTTAAAATGTTTTTGTTGTATAATATGTTTAAATTATCATTTCGATGGGTCCTATGTAGGTATATAGGCCAAACTAACAATTTGGCCATTTTGACTTATTTACACAAGATAGGTTTTTAATTTTGTTATTTTTTTTTGTAATTTTATTGAGAAAATAATAATGTGAAGTAGGTACATTATTTTGTTAATCAAACTAAGATCTCCAGTAAAAGTTTCGTTCTTACTTATTATATTTTTTTTTTCATAACTGTAGTTTTAAGGCTACTTTAATTTTTATTTCAATAAATGAATAAAACTATTGCGTGTTTTTTAATTATTCAAATGATCTAACTGAAAACTGAGTTAGTAGGTAAGCAGATTGTAAAACGTATAAGTGTCAATGTGACATAAATAACTAAATATCTAAATAGCTTATATTCTAATTAATGAATTATCAACTACTTCAATTGTTACTTGATTTTATGAGTAAAAAATATAAAAATATATACTGTATGCTAATTAACGTAATATGCGTATAATAGCCAATATGACACATTGGTCCTTTTATAGTGTTTTTAGAGAAAAATAATTTTAACAAAAACTAACGTAGAAGGGCCAATGTGACGTTAAATCGAAAACCGATGTATGTATATATAAAATACTATAGTACAAATGAGGAGGATAGTTATCTTAGCAAACAAGCAAAGATTCGTAAACTTCAGTTTTATCAATCTGAAGTTATAGTAAATGGAAACTTTGGAAGCCTCTCCTGTAAAGTTGTAATCCCATAAAAAACAATACTTGTCAAAAACCCAAGTCTCGCAACTTAGTTGTTCTACCGTAAAAAGTTGTGAGATCCATGTAATAGCAAGTCGGTTATTAATTTATTCAGTCCCTACTTAAGGGACCTTCTGTCTTAAGTTGTTACGTAATTATCTAACCTAACGACATCTTATAGTGACCATATCAATATTAAAAATCTTTACCGTTTTAAATAAATAGATTGACTGCGGCCATCGCATGAAAACACAATATATCTCACAAGTAATACATATATAAATTAAATTGTTTATTGCGATTGCCAAGTCAATCTATTTATTTAAAACGGTAAAGATTTTTAATATTGATATGGTCACTATAAGATGTCGTTAGGTTAGATAATTACGTAACAACTTAAGACAGAAGGTCCCTTAAGTAGGGACTGAATAAATTAATAACCGACTTGGTATTACATGGATCTCACAACTTTTTACGGTAGAACAACTAAGATGCGAGACTTGGGTTTTTGACAAGTATTGTTTTTTATGGGATCTCATTGCTTTTTGTAGAAAGTCCTACTTTTTTCCTTTTCGGTACTTTCTACTTCTTGTATACCAACAACGAGTTTTCTTAAAGCCCTCTCTCTGTCTTATGAGCTTTTCTCATTTTTGTAGGTAGCCTTCCTTTTTTATTTTCCGGTACTACTTCTTGAACTTCAGCTAAAGTTTTTTTCAAAGCCCACTCCCTGTCTCCATGGGTTTTTTTCGGAGGCTTTGATACGCACATATGAATACGCACGTACGTCTTTTGCATTAGTTAGTAATAATTAATGCCGCACTCGTCAAACGTCTCGGTTAAAGTTAATCCATAAGTAAGTAATTATGCAATTTCGGGAAATTTACTCTACTTAATACTCCCCAATAATAGTAATAGTAATAGTAATATTTATTTGCATAAAAACACGGTATAAAAGATGGTACAAAAATTGAATATAGAGCATACATGTTTCTGCTTAACATTATACTCTTAATACTTCTTGCTTTTTTATTCCGTTGACCATTTAACAAGTTACCTTTGAGCATAATTATTATATCTAGGTACCTATCTACACTGGAAGACACGGTGGAGCATATGGTCGAGGTGTGCCCTGCATGGGTAGAGCACCGTCGTATCCTCATAGAGGCGATCGGCGGCGGCGACTTCTCGCGCCCTGCTCTGGTTTAGACCATGGTGCGAAGCGAGAGGGAATGGGATGCAGTCACCTTCTGCTGCGAAGCAGTCATGCTAGCCAAGGAGGAGGCCTAACGTGCGAGGGAGAGGCAAGTCTCTTCCTCGCGCCCCAGCCGCCGGGGGAGACGACCCGGGCGTCGTGGATCGCGAGTCGATTTCGGGCCACCGTAGGCGCGGGCCTGCGGATGGCGAGCAGGGGTCGCTCACCGTCCGGTAAGGACCAGGCCCGGGTCGGCGGCGCGTTGTGTTCCACGCGCGCCTCAAAAAGCTGTTAATGCCAGTGACGGGGCCTCATAGGGCAATTGCCTGTCGGGGTTTGCGGGAAAGTTCCATCGAGATACCGCGGCCACGGAACTTTAGGGCTTCCGAAGGAACAGGGTGGGTTTTTAGTCAGTAGAATTCTGATACACCCGAGCGGAAGAAGTCATTCGATGATATTTTTCACCAAGAAAAAAAAAAGTACCCATCTACATCTATTATTTCATTATTATACTATATAAAGCTAAATTACCACTGACTGACTGACTGACTCATTGACATAATTGTTCTCCCAGATGGTGGATGGGGAGGTGGGTATATTTTGACAGATTCGTAAACAAGTAACTCTCAAACCTACGGGAAAAGTGCCAAACCTCCCCTTTTCACCCCCCTTCTCCCCCCCCCCTATCGTATCTCGGAAACTACGAGACCCGTATTTTTTTCTTTTTACGGATTCGTATAGAGGAGGCTCGGTAAAGTAAAAACCATTTTTCAAAGTCCCCCCCCCCGCCCCCCTTCTCCCCCCCCTTAGGCGGATCTCGGAAACTAAGAGACTTGGAACATTTTTTTTTTTCAGATTCGTTTAGAGGGGCAATGCTTTAGTCGAAATACTTGTGCAACCCCCCCCCCATCACACTCCCCCCCTTTTTTTTTTTTTTTTTTCACAAAGACGCGAGTTGCTTGCACCTCGCGCAACACGCAAATACTAAACCCCCCTATCTCCCCCCATCTCCCCTCCCCTTTTTTTTTTTTCACAAGCACGCGAGGTGCTTGCACCTCGCGCAACACGCAAATACTAGTTATACTATATAAAGCTAGATTACCACTCACTCACTCACTCACTCACTGACTGACTCATTGACATAATTGTTCTCCCAGATGGTGGATGGGGAGGTGGGTATATTTTGACAGATTCGTAAACAAGTAACTCTCAAACCTACGGGAAAAGTGCCAAACCTCCCCTTTTCATCCCCCTTCTCCCCCCTCCCTATCGTATCTCGGAAACTACGAGACCTGTATTTTTTGTTTTTTACGGATTCGTATAGAGGAGGCTCGGTAAAGTAAAAACCATTTTTCAAAGTCCCCCCCCGCCCCCCTTCTCCCCCCCTTTAGGCGGATCTCGGAATCTAAGAGACTTGGAACATTTTTTTTTTCAGATTCATTTAGAGGGGCAATGCTTTAGTCGAAATACTTGTGCAACCCCCCCCCCATCACCCCCCCCTTTTTTTTTTTTTTTTTCACAAACTCGCGAGGTGCTTGCACCTCGCGCAACACGCAAATACTTGATTTAGAGGGGCAATGCTTTAGTTTTTTTCACAAGCACGCGAGGTGCTTGCACCTCGCGCAACACGCAAATACTTTTTTTTTTTCACAAGCACGCGAGGTGCTTGCACCTCGCGCAACACGCAAATACTTGATTTAGAGGGGCAATGCTTTAGTTTTTTTCACAAGCACGCGAGGTGCTTGCACCTCGCGCAACACGCAAATACTAGTTATACTATATAAAGCTAGATTACCACTGACTGACTCACTCACTCACTCATTGACATAATTGTTCTCCCAGATGGTGGATGGGGAGGTGGGTATATTTTGACCGATTCGTAAACAAGTAACTCTCAAACCTACGGGAAAAGTGCCAAACCTCCCCTTTTCCCCCCCCTTCTCCCCCCCCCTATCGTATCTCGGAAACTACGAGACCCGTATTTTTTTCTTTTTACGGTTTCGTATAGAGGAGGCTCGGTAAAGTAAAAACCATTTTTCAAAGTCCCCCCCCGCCCCCCTTCTCCCCCCTTTAGGCGGATCTCGGAATCTAAGAGACTTGGAACATTTTTTTTTTCAGATTCATTTAGAGGGGCAATGCTTTAGTCAAAATACTTCTGCAACCCCCCCCCCCATTACCCCCCCCCCACTTTTTTTTTTTTTTCACAATCACGCGAGGTGCTTGCACCTCGCGCAACACGCAAATACTAAACCCCCCCCCATCACCGCCACCCCCTTTTTTTTTTTTTTTTCACAAGCACGCGAGTTGCTTGCACCTCGCGCAACACGCAAATACTTGATTTAGAGGGGCAATGCTTTAGTTTTTTTCACAAGCACGCGAGGTGCTTGCACCTCGCGCAACACGCAAATACTAGTTATATTATACAGGTACACTGATTAATTAACTGCAAATGTAACTTTGTAATCCTATATATTTATATGGAATTACAAAGTTATTTATGCAGTTGATGTATCTAGAAAACTGGAACGAAATTGAAAAATATTATAGTTTTTCTTTGATTCATATACTAAACGCTAATTGTATTCTAAATTTGAAGCTTCTATGTCTGCTAGAAGTGCTTTAGACTTTTGATGATCGGTCAGTCAGTGAGTGACAAAATTTACAAAATTAAGGAACTTTGACTCGTTATAATTCTTAAACTACTGGTTCAAATTGAATGAAATTTGAAATATACCGTGTTTATACAATGCCTGTTTGGTTACTGAAAATTCAGGCTTCTAGTTTTATCCACAACGAAGTCGAAAAGAAGGTCGAAAATGGTCTGAATTGCTTCGAGAAAAGAATGGTACGGCCGTGCCACTTTTTTGCTCGACTTGGCGGGGGCACTGCTGTGCCCCCAGATTTAGCATTTTGGCCCATATACATAGGACCCATCGATTGTTTATAATTATTGGCACATACACACTGTGTTATGATTATATAACATACCACATAATAGAGAAAATAATGCAATGTTTCTAATTCTTTGTTTGGTTGAGGAAAAATACCGAAACAATAAACATAAACATGCTTAGATAAAGCAATGCGAAATTTTGCTACATGCTTATAAAATATGTGGTATGAAAAGATTGTGAAATTTATGTAGCACATTAAAAATTGTCAACCACAGACACCCAACAATGCACTCAAAAATTATGGGCGAGAAAACTCGTAATGCATTTCACACACGGCACCTATCACCCAACACACAGTTCTTCCATTGAAACATACTTACACACTATTCGTTACACTCTGCAAGCAGGACTTTGACAAATGCTCGCCCATAATTCCTAACCATCTCTTCGGACACTGCCATTTTAACCAGACCTTCCCCTCCCGTTTGAACGGCATGTAAAATCAAAGAGTAGAGTTAGACCATCGAGAGTGATGTGGGTCTGGGTAAAATGGATGTAACAGAAACATCGGTTCGAGGTATTATCAAGGTGGTAAATGTGCTAAGTCAGGGGTACTTATCTGAGCCATTACTCTTTACTAAGTGAAAGGCATTTGCATTCAGCATATGGGTATGAAGGTGGCTAGTTATGAATCGGTCGGACTCTTCGAACGCTCTCTGCGTTAAATAAATTTTCCTCAGTCTCGCAGTTAGCGTTCCAAAATGTTAAGTCTGAATTTATAATCGTTTAATACCAGAAAATTGCTTTAAGCCCCACTTCAGCTTCATCTGGGCAGTCTATTTTGTTTAATGACTCTTATTATGATTGAGTTGAAGTTTAGTATTATGCCTAAGATTTTGTGCGATCATTCCCTTTGGATTTTTGGAGAGGAAATAATCAGAGTTAAATTCTCAGTTTACTACTTTTCTAGCATTTGAGATTCATTTAGAATTCCTTGACATCAAAGGTTTTATAGTTCTGTCTGATCTCTGAAGAATTTCTGATAAGGGTAGTCTTAAATCTCCTGAATATAAAGCGATAACCAAGAGAGTTTCACTACTTTCGCGGCTAGATGAAAAAATTATAAGCTGGCCGATTGACCTCAATAAGGTAATCTAATATTTATCGGGTATGCCTCGCTAGACGCTACGCGATAAAGAAATAAAAATCTGTTGGTTAGTTGGTACAGAATAATAGATACTTGATGGTTTTAGAACACAATATTTAAGACAAGAATTGCATTAATAGAATTTTGTTTTTGGCTTCAACACAATTTTGTATTTACGATACTATTGGAACTTGGTTTGTTTTTCAGATAAACAATTAAAAAACAGTTACAAAACAGATAAAAAAGGGTACGGTACGGCAGGGTAGGGGTAGGGTATTGGTAGGGTAGGGTAGGGTAGGAGTAGTGTAGGCTTTGGGCAGGGTAGGGGTAGAGTAAGGTATGGGTAGGATATCAGTAGGATAGGGGTAGTGGTATTGGTTAGGTAGGGATAGGATACCACGCGAACGAAGTCGTGACGGGTCAGCTAGTTATTCTATAAAAGTTGGACACTCTTCCACTCCACTCAGTAGTAATTTGATGATTATCTATACGTATAGTATATTTTTTCTATTTGACATTCCCTTTTGTACCCATTTCGCTTCTCATTACATCCCTTTTGACCTCCATTTCCCTGCCATATCAGTTTTCAAACCTACATCGCACATTTTCATTCCGTTCCATTGTAAATGTTCATTTATTATTCTCATTATTTTCTCACTCATTTGCGGTAGAATAATGGGAAAAGTAAAGTCAACTATGAAATAATCAAAACAGTAACCAATTCAGTTCGTAGTGAAAGTCATATTAGCAAGGGCTACGGAAATGGAACAAATATCCATAATTAACATGGTAATTAATTTGTACAGGTAATCAATAGTAGGTAATGTTCGTAATGGTCGTGGATATATTGTAACGCTTAAAAGCTTGCTTGGTGAAGATCGTTCGCTTGTAATTCGTATAACTTTGTAATTAGAATTTGAAACGCTGGCTACGTACAAAGATTATATTGTGTATTTTGAGGTGAACCAATGAATGTGTTTAATGAATCGCTGTGATTATTTTGTATGTGTTTGATGTTTGAGTCTTCTTAATTGAAAATATATGTATCTATAATATCTTTCCGTTTGAAACTATAAAAGAAAATTTGGCGGGTTCGCTTTTTTTTGTCAGGTGGGAAAATCATCGAATGACTTCTCCCGCTCTGGGTTAAGCGGAAGGGTGTGTCAGACTTCTACTGACTAAAAACCCACCCTGTTCCTTCAGCTGCCCTTAACTTCCGGGGCCGCGGTATCTCGTTAAAACATTCCCGTAACCACAGCAGGCAATGGCCCTATGGGGCGCCGTCACTGGTGCTGACAGCTCTTTGAGGCGCGCGCGGAACACGACTTGCCGGCCGACCCGCGCCTGGTCCTTACCGGACGGTGAGCTACCCCTGCTCACCGTCCGCAGGCCCGCGCCTACGGTGGCCGGAAATCGGCTCGCGATCCCCGACGCCCGGGCCTCTCCCGCGGCGGCTGGGGCGTGAGGAAGAGAGTTGCCTCTCCCTCGCGCGTTCGGCCTCCTCCTTCGCTAGCATTACTGCCTCGCAGAAGAAGGCGATCGCATCCCGTTTTAGGAAGTCTATTTTGTAGTAAACGTGTATTATTTAGATAAAACGTTAAGAGATAGTAAGGTTTTCTTATTCGGTGGGAAAAACAAATGACTCCTCGCACTCTGGGTACAGCGAAAGGGAGTATCAGACTTCTGACTGAAAACCCACCCTGTTCATTCAGTTGCCATTGCATGCCGGGGCCATGCGATATCCCGTTAGAATATCCCCGTCACACCGGCTGTAGGATAGTCGAGGTTACTGTGAGTTAAATCACGTAAACATTTTCAGAGAATAACTTTTGAAATTAAACTACTTTTGAATTAAATTTAATATTAAATTGTTTGTTTAATTATATTGGTTTATGACTAAGTATATTCTAAATCTTGATAAGCTTAACTTGTATCATACAAGTATCGATAAATATTAAGTGCACAGAACAGATAAAAGAGGTACTAATAAAGAGAGATTTGTATGAGAACGCGTGTCGCCGCTCGTGTTCCACTATTTAGCTACACTACAAGCAAGAGGCCCTTATGCGAATTACGCACACAAATAAATTACACACACTTAAATCGAGAGCTTGCTACTGATTGTAACTCACTGTCGATAAACATGCGCCGTGCATCTCGGCCAATCAGGGCAAAGGACGAAACGTCAATGGTTGAAGTGTGGAGGACGCAGGAGGACTAAACGGACTTGGTCATTGCGTTGATTAAGCGAGTACACATCGGGCAATGTATATTTTTTGTAACTTGTTGCAATAATTTTGTTAATGTTGGGAATTTCATAGTGATCAGAATATTTTTACGTTTTTTACAAATAAAATTGTAATTAAATGTTATTTTTGACTTACCGATGGAAAGATATACCTCCTCGCTCTATACTTGCGGTCTAACTTTTTGTTTCACAGGTTATAATTGCACAACACGGTATTTTAAAGCAGAGCTCTGTGTTCCGAAGTAATCCGAGCGCACTAAACGCGGTGAATGAATTAATCGGTCGAGCTATGATTTTCGTATCATAAATGTGGCGCGCTCGCTACGCCCACATTACCATTCCAACCTTATTCATCTATTCCGTGATTAAGTGGGTCACAATATTATATCGCTGATGAATTCACTGTCTTTCTTTTTCTTTACGCTTTCTTTTTTATGCACCTGCCATGTTATGTCTTCAACACCCATGGTTGACTGGTAGAGAATGCCTACGGCATTAAGTGCGCCTTTGTACATTTTGTGTTGCATAAAGTTTTAATAAATATCTTAACGTTTTTCCAAAGGATCTAGCAATGTGGGTACAATTCACATTACTAGCAATCTTGTTAACCCCTCCAACTAAGCTAAATAGGTTTATACCTGGAGTGAGTTCACAGCAAAAGTATAAAGGGTGGGGTTCGAACCCGTAACCTCTCGATCACAACTCCGGCACCTTACCCAGTAGGCTATTGACGAAGATTGACTATCGAAATTTCCTTTCATAGAGAGGATACCACTAGTGGGTACTTTATACACGAATAATGTTGTGTGTACATTATGTTAACTAACAGAGGGCGTTCCCGTTAACCCGCAGTAGTATAGCATCCATACATGCTAAAAAAATATTCGAAGGCTTATAGGTGACGAGGCGGTATCGGGCAAGTTTCATAGCCTGGCTCATCGGCGAACCGTTGCTTGCCAGTCGGTTTTCTACAGATTGTACTTCGGGGAGTGTGCGCAGGAGCTCCATGACCTGATTCCTCCATCTCCCTTTCACTACCGGTCTACCAGACGCACGGCTGGATACCGTCCACACTTGGTTGATATACTGTCTTGTCCTACCAAGCGCTTCTCCTCCACATTTATTGTGCGCACTTCCAAGCTGTGAAATTCTCTGCCGGCTTCTGTGTTCCCTGCCACTTATGAACTTTCAACCTTTAAAGCAAGAGTAAACAGGCATCTTCTGGGCTCACTCGATCCATCGTAGACCTCATCTATCGCTTACCATCAGGCGAGATCGAGGTCAAGAGTGAGCTCATTCTGAATAAAAAAATGATTTTATTTTTTATTAATATTAAAATATTCACTAAAAATGTTAAATTGATACGTAAAAGAAACACTGTACATGCGTACGCATTCATAAATAAATTGCGACGTTGCCGTCCTTCAAACACGCGTATATAGAGTGTTTTTTTTTACTATCAATTTAACATTTTTAGTGAATATTTTAATATTAAAAAAAAACATTTTGTTTTCGAATGGTAATATTTTTTAGCATGCATGGATGCTATACTATTGCAGGTTAACGGAAACGCCCTCTGTTGGTTAACATACTGTATAATTAGGTACTATACTTTAATAATTAAATAAACACATACTTTCATTACTTCAAATTACAGAATTCCAAAGAACGCATATAAAAACGTTGTCTGTGGCATTATTCGCTTTTGCCACCATTACCTTTGACTTCCCACTCTCACCTGGCGTTTACAAAATTCACGGAACCAGATGTTGCCGACTCAGTTTTTTTTTTCATACCCATAACAGCATGAAAATTGTATGAATTCGATAGAACGGACAAAGGCTCATGCCTCGTGTAGATATTTTACGTTGACTCTGAGTTGGAAAACAGTTGAGTCAACTGGAATATTTTGATTAAAGTTGCAAAGTTATGCTCGCTGGGAGCTGGCATGATTTTAATAATACGTATGGGGACTTTCTGTGGTTGTTTACGGATTTAATATACCTCAAAAAGTTTTCTTATACAGAACTGATATTTTCCTACAGCTTCTGTTTGCCAGAAAGTCGAAAGTTAAACTTTTTAGGGTTCCGTAGCCGAATGGTAAAAAACGGAACCCTTATAGTTTCATCATGTCTGTCTGTCTGTCTGTCCGTCCGTCCGTATGTCACAGTCATTTTATTCGAAACTATTAGGACTATACACACAAAACTTGGTAGGTAGATGTATATTGTGAACCGCTTTCCGATTTTAAGAAAAAAAAAATATTCGAAATAAGGAAGATAAGGAAGGCTCCTCATACATGGAACTGAAACTAAAAAAAAAAATTTCGTGAAACCTTTGCGTGTGTTGTATCTATAGAAAGGTCTTTAAAAATGACATTGAGGTTTATCAAACCACTTTTTTCATAAAGTCAATTGTTTAAAGATACACGCTTTCAAAGTGGTAAAATGTGTGTTTCCCCCTCTAACTTCTATAATAATGGAGGGAAAATCTAAAAAATATACATGCTGTAGATATTAATGTAAACGGGTAGCAGTTTTTGAGATAAAGCATATTTTCTAAAATCGCAAATATAACTTTGTAATTCATACAAATACTATAAAAAAACAAAGTTATTTGGCGTAGTTACTACGGAACCCTTCATGGGCAAGTCTGACTCGCACTTGGCCAATTTTTTAAAATTAATGTTATTTATGTACTCGCGTTAGTCGCGTTAGACCAAATCCTAACTGATGGTAAGCGATGATGTGGTCGAAGCTGAAGCACGCTTGCCTAGAAGTAGCCTATTCCGTTTTGACCCTACCTTATAGCTATCCCCCCTTATAACCCCCGACTAATTGCAATCTCAGGAAACATAGTCACCGGCATAGCAACCTGTTAAAACAATAAGCACCCGCGTGCCAAAAATACAAAAGGAAACATGTATATGTTTAACTTTTGTATTTTTTGGCACGCGAGTGCAGAACAGAGAGCGTTAAGTTCCTATTTATATAAAGTTTAGAAGAAGGCAACTAATAAAATCGTTAAAAAAATCGATCCATAAAATGTAAATCATCGAATGACTACCTACTCTCGCTCTGGGTGGGTTATTTTACTAATACCCATTGCCCTGTAATAAAGTTTAAAATGAGGATTTGTGGAACAGTAAATCCACAAATCGTCATTACGTTACAAATAAAATCAACTTTAATTCTCATAATGAAATGAAATGATTTGATGATTAATGATTTGTTTTTAAAGCGTCAATATTAAGTGAAACTAAAATCACTTACACACACCCAGTGTTATCTGAAAGGGTTTTGTTGATGAATAATAAATCAAAATCAAACATCTTATTTTATTTCACATAGGCCTACATACGGCCACTTATTTACCATTAAACGTCATAAGCTAGGACACGGTTCAAATTGGTAGTTTCCTATGGAGAAGAACCTGCAATATCTCATCGGTTACACTTTAAAAAAATATTTTTAGGTATAAGAAAACAGTATAGACCAATTAACATAAATTATAGAAAATAATGTGAGAGTCTATAGTGCTCTCGAATTCACATTAAAAATGAGCTTCACAAAACCGACATAAGATTTTTTTTAACTAAAATAGATAAAACATTACTTAGTTATACAAATACATGCTTATAATAAGGCGTTAAAATTGTTCGCTTATATAAACAAGCAAACACACACAATAGGTTCTTCTTAACTGTGGAACTGCTATCAAATCACCAGTGAAGCCTACGTGACGTCCCAAAAAATCTTATCGCAACGTTTCAAAACAATGTCGCTTCGGCTTCGCTCGTCAGCTCTCGGTTCCCAGTCGTGAGTTATCCGCTCCTCTAGGGATTTCCTCTTGCCATCGTTTGTCGTAATTGACAAATTGCCAGCACACGTCGTCAACCCTGAGATTATTTTATCGCGTTACAACAGTTCCGTAATTGTATTAAATAATTAGCTTCGGTTGAGTTTTTCTGTTAATTTATTGTCTGTTTGCCAGATTTTATTTGTTATCTGTTTCGAGGGCTCATCTGTCTTGTCTGTGTTGATTTTAGTTTTCTTTGTTTCGCGAGAGAAATATTATAAGGTAAGGCGCAGTGGTTGAGTGATCGGCTGCTAAAGTGCGTGTCGCTGGTTCCATTCCCGCACCGGAACAAATGTTTCTATGGCCTATTGATATTTATTCCGGGTTTGCACGTGTGTAGTTTAAATGTTTGTGAACGCATCTACGATACAGGTTAAATTACTAAGTTAATAAAAATCTTAAAAAGCTTATATTTATGTCACATAACAGTAAAATAAAATTTTATTTTTATATTTTTTTTTTTTTTTTTGCTTGGGCAATTCACCCACATAGGGTGAATTGCCCAAGCAAAAAAAAAAAATACACGGCAAACCTGAGAATGGTAGTGCAATGTGCTGATTTTTTATTTTATATATTTTTTCTCAACAAAGTACTTCTCTACCTTGGCAAAAAAAAATCATTGATTTCTACCCTCTAATATACAAAAAAAAAATTACAAAGTGTTATTTTATCATCACGGTGGCCTGTCCTGAACCCAATTCTGCTCATTAAATATCTTTGCCTGTAAATATATTCGTAATATGGATTTAAATCGACTTTCTTATCATTAAATTACAATATATTCGATCAAATAAAACTATTTTTGTTTGTTTATCTTTTTTCTCATGGATTTGACAGTTTGAGTTATCATTTCAGAGAACAGTAAGTTTTAGTAGAATAGCCATGTCAGCATTGCGTTGTTATGCCCTTATCACCTTTCCTCACTTCGGATCAGTCGATCAGTCCGGCTCAAGCTCTTGGCGCGAACGCATAGGTCCCAACGTCTTGCGGTTTCCCGCCAAAAAAGTAAGTTTATCATTTCAGTAATATGGGGACAAAAATAGTTTCATTTCGGTGGCTGTTATAACTCTTGTTAGATTCGTTTAATTTGTCTCAAAATTTTGTATTAAATTCGCCGTATGTACTGTTTTGTTTGACTAGTGTTCATCATTTTTAATAAATTTATTTCGGAGTTAAATGTAAAATTAACCTCTATTTTATCATCTCAGTGTTCATCATTTATTTATTTATTTATTTGCAGTGGATTCAGTGGACTTTTATACCAATTACAGTCCACCGGAATGAAACGTATCTCCGAAATGATAAAACCATAAAGTTTTAGAGATCCTTGTGTCAAATAAAAAGTCAGAGTTTTGTATTGTACTTTTACCTAGAGCGTAGATTAGATTATTCGGGTGTATTTGTTGTGTAATATTTGTGTTTAAGTTGTATAATATATACATATATCTATGTAGTTAGTACATGTATATACTTTAGATACACATTTGTTCGACTCAACGATAATGTGATTATAAAAAATATAAAAATATTTATTTATGGTTACCAGCATTTACGCAGCATTTATTTACTTGAGGGCAGCTGAAGGAACAGGGTGGGTTTTTAGTCAATAGACGTCTGATACTCCCTTCCGTTTTACCCAGAGCGGGAGAAGTCAAGCGATGATTTACCCACCCAGAATAAAAAGGGGTCCCCCGCCACTTCCAAGGTATTAGAAGTTGATTATATCGAAAATGTGTTTTAAACAAGTAACTATGCGTTATGAGAGCTATACTTACAGGCATTAAGTATTACAAGTTAATTGCGGCTCTGTCTCTAGGATGGCAACGCATGTACAGTGCCTTTTGTAATGCAGATCCGTATAGGCCGCGGAGATCACTTTCCATCAGTCGGAACATCTGTTTGCCATCCTCTAATATGGGTCTTAGTCGTATTAAATAAATAAATAATATAAAAGTAGGTAAAACGTACTTATAAAAATGAAACAATTTGTTTTATATGTGTTTAGTACCGATCGTTTCCGAACGTACTCTTTTGACATAAAGAAATTTGATCTTGACATAACCTCTCTGACTTGACAGATTGTTTTTGCTCTCTTGGAAAAAATGTCCGCGGCGGACCTGTTGAGTTAATAATAATTGGTGAAATATCGTTTGGAATCGCCTGTTGCAACCGATAATTGGGTCGCGATTATCAATTGTTTGAATTTGTAATCCCCGTTTGACGAAAACCCCGGGATATTTTGGGATTCCTCGCCGGTTGGTGGCCACCTCGTGGCACGCGCATTTGGTGGAAATAAGTAGTGATAATTAACTTCAATCCGGTGTGAGTTGGGTGTGATGCTGATCTGGACCGCGCCATTTGGAGATTGACGCCTTATGAACGTCCCAGAACACGTAACTTACATCACACGTTTCAATTACTCACCTCATATTACATACATATCACACTTGGGCGTGACCTGGGAAGGTCGAAGTTGGCGAACCCAGCACAGAAGGTTAGTGGTATTTATAAAGCCTCAGAGGCTATTGTGTAACCTTGTTTATTGTAAGCAACGTTAAGCTCCACGTACCGTGGAAAGTTTCGGACACCCAGTTAGCGTTGCACTGGCCAATTGTAGTCCTGAACATTTGGTAAGCAGAGCGTGGGTTTTAATATAAAATCCACATAGTACATTCTGGTAGCAGGCGTGGCTCTTATAATATAAGATCCACTGGTTTAATTGGAAGTTTTGAAAGTAACTTTGGTTTGATTACTTAACACAACTTATAACTTAATAAGTTTTGAATATATTACCATGTCATCCGGGCTATCTAATTGAAGTTGAATCAATTGAAGTTGTATTTGTAATTTGTACTGTAGCCCTTTGTTGAATTGACAAGTAAGATTTATTTGTGAAATTAGGAATTATTGGTATAATTTTGTACATAATTTGGTATTTGTTGCAATTAATAATTGAATGTTACTGATTTGAATTTGAAAGGTTATCTAAATAATAATTACACATAGTCTAACATAATAGGACTTGAATTGTGTGTATTGGTTGTTGTTTATAGTAGTTATTGGACTGTGTTGATAGAGATTCTCCGGCTCAATATTATACAGACAATTGTTGTGCTTATTGATGTTTATTGGTATGATCCTGCACAATATATACATTGAATTGTTATTTATTTTGTAACTAGCCATCTGTACCAAGCTAGATTCATACTTGGAATAAGTACAGGGTCGGATTTGGACTTGAAATAATTGAATTTGAATTTTTATTTTGTTGAGATTATTTGGTCGGCTAACAAGTCATTGCTATTTGTTTAATATTTGATTGTTGGTTGTTGATTGGTGTTTTGTATTAATATTTGATTGTTGCAATGGCCTCATTAAGGGCAGGAGGCTGCTGCCGGATTGACCTCACAGTTGAGATGGATCACATCGGCAGCTGCAACGGTTGAGCGTGTGGAATTGGAAGAGCTCACCCTTGCTCGGTATGGGCAAGTGATTGAGAGGATCAAGTCAGCTGATGCTGCGCTCACGCGCTTCAACGAGTACATCATGGACGTGGATTTGGGGGTGATGGATCAGACAGCCCGCGATAAGATTTTGGGTGACTATGACCAGATTGTCCACCTGGGGGATGTCATATGTCTACGAGCGCGGGAAATTTTGAAGAGTCGGGTGCCTGATGCGGCCAAGCTGCAGACCCCTGTCGTTGCAGGCCCCGGACTATTGAGTAGGCTGCCCACCCTGGAGCTGCCACATTTTGACGGTCGCTTGGACCACTGGCTGGGCTTCCTAAATCTTTTTAAAAGTCTTGTGGATGCACGCTCGGACCTCGGACCTGCCCAGAAGCTGGCCTATTTATTGTCTGTCCTGGAGGGCGAAGCCAGAGCCTTGGTGCAGCACTTGCCGGTGACGGATTCCTCTTACCCGACCGCTCTGGAGCTTCTCTGCCGACGGTATCAGAACAAGCGCTGCCTGGCTGATGTGCACATCGACCAGATTTTGGGACTACCGGCCATTGCCAGCACGTCGACGTTGCGCACTGACTTGCTGAACCCGTTGGTCTCAGCGACCAACGCTTTGAGACGCCTGGAGTTACCGGTAGAACATTGGTCCTACTTGTTGGTGCACATAGTGCTGCAGTTGCTCCCCGCGGAGTTGAGGTCACGTTTTGAGCAGAAGTATGGTGGGGATAGTGCCACCCATCTTCCCCCCTTTGACGACCTCCTCAAATTTTTGGAAGACGAGTGTCGGTTTTCGGATAACACTCGTGGCGCCACGGGGTCACCCCCACTACCTTCTCACCCTAGAGACCAGGGACGGACTAGGGCTCGGGGGCCTGTTGATGTTCACCCCGCCCCCCGTTTTGCTGGCGCCCGGAGTCCTCGGGCTAGGGGGCCTGTTGATGATCGCCCCGCCCCCCGTTTGGCTGGCGCCCGGAGTCCTCGGGCTAGGGGGCCTGTTGATGTTCCCCCCGCCCCCCGTTTTGCTGGCGCCCGGAGTCCTCGGGCTAGGGGGCCTGTTGATGATCGCCCCGCCCCCCGTTTTGCTGGCGCCCGGAGTCCTCGGGCTAGGGGGCCTGTTGATGTTCCCCCCGCCCCCCGTTTTGCTGGTGCCCGGAGTCCTTATCATTGTGACTTTTGTAAGGCAACGGGGCATGTCATGGCGCGTTGCCCGGATTTTTTGAATTTGCACGTAAGTGCCCGCCGCCGAATTGTCAATGCACGCCGTTTGTGCTTCTCGTGCTTGGGGGCCCACTTTCATTGGGACTGCCCCGACCCCCGCCCGTGTAGAATTTGTGAAGGGTCCCACCTTGAGATTTTGTGCGCCAACGCGAACCGCTCCAGCAGACCAGCTTCTGAGGGGGGTTCGCGCAGGGGGGGTACCCCAGAGACGAGCACCGGGCCAAGACCCGCGATTCTGTACGCCGCACTCCACCCCCCGCGCAAGTTGAACGGGAGCCCCACGAGCGCCATTTGGTCTTCCCTCGTCTGGGAGAACGCGCATTGGCTGCTAGGCAGCAGTGGCCGGGTCGGCGCCGCTGCCTTTCCCCTCCGTTGGCGGAACGTCCCCGGCTGGAGTCGCGCCCTCCGCCATTCGGGCATCCGGTGGGATATGCCCCTCCAGTGATGGCGAGTGGCTCGGGACACCGCGCAGACGAATATTTTGATTGTTGGCCTCGTCGTAAACGAAGGCAGCCTGGATGCGGCGATCGGTCGCCGCCCAGGCATCACTAAGAGATCGAGGCCTGCCCCGCTAAAGGACCCCCCCGATCAAGACGGTTTGTTGCCAACGGCCTTGGTCAAGGTCTGGGGACCCTTGGGTGACTCGATTGTGGTCTGTGCCATTTTGGACACGGGAGTCCAGGGTTGCCTTTTGTCGTCTTGGTTAGCGGGACAGGTTGGCCTGAAGGTGAATGACCTTTCAGGCAAGATTTGGGGAATTGGCGAACCGGCTGACACCACTGTTGAGGGAAGGACCTGGTTTGAAATCACCCTTGTGAGTTGTCCGTACCCTAAAATTGGTGCTCCTGCCCTTGTTATAACTGAACTTGGTTGGGACGAGCCACTTCGGGAAACCCTGTTGGAGGACGGTTGAGGCACTCTAGCCTTCCTTATGGGGCCCGTCACCCCCTTTTGTTGCCCAAGGAGGGCCACTTGGTTTAATTGTTGGTGACTGATCGTCACGTTAAGAACTCGCATGCCGGTTGCAATGCGCTGTTGGGCATTCTGCAGCGAGACTTTTGGATTTTGTCGGCTGATCGCGTCAATGAGGCGAGGCCCTTTGCTGGCGTCTTAATGGACTTGTTGGTCCCCCTTTGTTGAAGACGTCCACCCTTCGTAATAGTAAGATTGTTAAGGCTTATTTGTGTGTTTGTCTGCTTGTCAACCAAGGCAGTACATTTGGAGCTGGTAACCTCCCTCTCGACAGAGGCCTTTGAGGCGACTTTGGAAAGATTTGTGTCTCGCCGTGGGTTACCTTCCTTGATTGGGTTTGATTGCGGTACGAATTACAAGGGTACAAGTAACTATTTGAAGGAGGTATACGCCTTCCTTAATGAGAACCAGGTTGACATTGGTAATAGTTTGGCCCGCCGAGGGGTCACTTGGTTGTTTGACCCGCCAGCCTGCCCCCATTGGGGGGGTATTTTTGGGACGCTGGCGGAGATTGTTGGGAGACACCGTTCTCACCTTTGAGGAACTAGCTACGGTATTTGGCCGCATTGAAGCTGTGTTCAATTTGCAAAATTGTCAAGACTTCCAATTGATTAGCGGACGGGTAGGCCCGTCCGGGGGGGTAGATGTTTAGTACCGATCGTTTCCGAACGTACTCTTTTGACATAAAGAAATTTGATCTTGACATAACCTCTCTGACTTGACAGATTGTTTTTGCTCTCTTGGAAAAAAAGTCCGCGGCGGACCTGTTGAGTTAATAATAATTGGTGAAATATCGTTTGGAATCGCCTGTTGCAACCAATAATTGGGTCGCGATTATCAATTGTTTGAATTTGTAATCCCCGTTTGACGAAAACCCCGGGATATTTTGGGATTCCTTGCCGGTTGGTGGCCACCTCGTGGCACGCGCATTTGGTGGAAATAAGTAGTGATAATTAACTTCAATCCGGTGTGAGTTGGGTGTGATGCTGATCTGGACCGCGCCATTTGGAGATTGACGCCTTGTGAACGTCCTAGAACACGTAACATACATCACACGTTTCAATTACTCACCTCATATTACATACATATCACACTTGGGCGTGACCTGGGAAGGTCGAAGTTGGCGAACCCAGCACAGAAGGTTAGTGGTATTTATAAAGCCTCAGAGGCTATTGTGTAACCTTGTTTATTGTAAGCAACGTTAAGCTCCACGTACCGTGGACAGTTCCGGACACCCCAGTTATCGTTGCACTGGGCTTCTTGTAGTTCTGAACAATATGTGTGTATTTATTCTTCATCTTCTCTTATGATAATATCGTCCAAAAAACCTGCTGGTGGAGTAATTGTTGTCTGATGTCTGGCACATCCGAGATACCAAACTACTGTCATGGTATGCGCGCAACATCCGACAGTTCGACTTCCCACTAAGCAACTGTAACAGTACTCTATTATTCCTGCACGGCCGGGTACATTATTGTCTATTAATATATATGTAGGAACGTCAGGATTTATTCCGTTAGATTCGGACATCATGTGGGCAGAAGATGGGTTTCGTGCAATGAAAACACACTTGGTACGATACACTGAATTTATTAAAATCACAAACTACTAATAACTGGGCACAACGAATCGGGTACAGTTCCGCGACGTCTTAACTCCGATGCGATCAGACACTGAATGTCCTCCCCGCCGTCGGCTTAAAACATCACGACTCTGTAGAAGCGCGCTGTCAGTTGGTGTGGGTAAATACGTAATGTCCTTAGTGACGCGCTTGCGATTCGTTTCGTGTCCGTACTAATGACCGGATGCGACATACGTAATGTCGCTAGTGGCGCGTTTGCGAGTCGTTTCGTGTCCGTACTAATGACCGGATGCGACACGGCCATTCTGCGATGCACACGTCCTCGTGTGTTGTTAATCTGGAAAATACAAAATTCTGGCACAGTTTCTGTTCGTCCAATCCTGACTCGTATAAAGATTGATGAGATAGTATGAGATAGTTAAAAAGGACTAGACTCTTTAAAATCTGTTTATCACACAAGCAATTTGCTAATAGTAATCAAATTAGAACTAAAAAAAAACTAGGCTAATCTACGAATTATAACTAATCTAGTTTCGAGATTACCGAGAACCAAGCACATTACATTAATCAAAGAAAACTAAACCTCAGGTATCTCATTCATGGTCAACAAACAATCACACACACTATTCCCCACGGGAATACCGAGTCAACCCTTGACTCTATGGTTTTTGCTTCTAGGCAAAACCCGACTATACCACCCAGAGCTACCGCCTACCGCGTACCCACGGACTACTCATTGAGCAGATACCGATTTCCAACGGGCTACGGCTACGATACTCTGGTACAGTCTCAACCCTTGACTCTATGGTCTTTGCTTCTAGGCAAAACCCGACTATACCACCCAGAGCTACCGCCTATCGCGTACCCACGGACTACTCGTTGAGCAGATACCGATTTCCAACGGGCTACGGCTACGATACTCTGGTACAGTCTCCGACCCACTGAACCGAGAACCTGTTTACATAAACTAAGGTGATGCCAATTCACCATCTATTTCATCTACAATCTCAGTTTGTACTTGGCCCTCGGGCATCTTTCGAACACGGTCATGAGCGTATTTGTAAGTACGCTTGTTAATGAGAGATTTTAAAACATACCGATCGCCATCTAACACTTCAACAATTTGAAATGGCCCCCTAAACTTCACATCAAGCTTAGTTTGATTACGCTCCTCGTTCTCAATAAGCACGAATTCACCGAAAGAGAACCTATTCACGCTTGCCTTCGTACTATCAAAACGACTTTTATCATAACACGCAGACTTTTCAATGCTTTCGGAAGCTAATCTCCTAATGTCATCAAGGTTTGTAATGTCGTCATTGTCATTAGCCATTAAATTAAGTGGACGTGCTTACCTTACCTATCAAAAGTTCTAATGGACTTGCTTTTGTAACGCGATTAACCGTACAATTAAGGGCTAGCTGTACATCTCCTAGCGAGTCTTGTCACGACCGATCTTTATCAGTCTCTATCGCAGTTAACATTGACTGGAGCACACTCATTATCCTTTCTACTTGATCATTCGCACGAGATGAACCAGTCGCAATAAGGTGAAGATTGATATTTTTACCTTGACAGAAGTCGCGAAACTCCTTGCTTGAAAAGCACCGTCCCTGATCAGCGATTATTCGCACAGGAGCACCAAAAAGTGCAGCACTGTCAGACACTGCCTTGATGCTGCTCTTGGTGTCAATGTTTTTACTGTGAAACAGCAATACGTACTTGGTGAAAGCGTCGATCATCACGAACACGTACTCCTTGTTGTCACTCTTCCCACTCAGCTTTCCTGTAGCGTCTATATGGACGGTATGCCATGGAATCGCTGTCTTGGGTATAGGGTGAAGTTCCGCCTGTACTTTACCTGAATGGGACTTTTCTATTTTGCAGGTGACACAGTTGTCTACAAACCTTTTTACGTAGCGACTCATACCCTCGAACCAATAATGATTGTACAGCTTCTCCAGCGTCTTCTCCCATCCTAAATGAATAATGGATTCGTGAATATTATTGATGACAGACCAACGCATAGCACGAGGGACGATTGGCAAACATTTTGTTCGACCGTTACGTTGAACTTTACGGTAAAGTATAGCTGATCTTACCTCATACGTTTTAGCCACGTCGTCGTTAAGCTGACCTTGGTCTAGATCAGAAATAATTTTCTTGATCTCTTCATCTCGCTGCTGCTCTGCTAGAAGCCAATTGTCAGACAATGCGGTAAGGTTAACCTGCTTCTGTTCAACTTTACAAGCTGGTTTTGGTGGTAGAGGCAATAAGTTTCGAGAGAAGAAATCAGCGTGCGCCATTTGCTTACCTACGCGGTATTTTACGTCAAAATCAAACGACTGTAAGAATGCCCACCACCTGTGTACCCTCGGTGTCAGGTCAATTTTGTTCCGTGATGATTTTAGAGAATTACAGTCCGTTACTACTGTAAACTTTCGGCCATGCAGGTATTGTCTAAAATGTTTCACCGCGTTGACGACCGCTAGCGTCTCCAGCTCGTACGAGTGGTATCGAGACTCCGCTGGTGTCGTGCGTTTACTAAAATAGGCAATAGGATGTTGCTTACCTTCTACAACTTGGAACAAAATCGCGCCATAACCCTCTGAACTGGCATCAGTATGAAGCTCCACCGAGTGCTGCGGGTCAAAAATCATGAGCACTGGATCACTAATTAGTATTTTGATTACCTTCTGTCTAACTTCTTCACGGCCGGCTGTCCACTCGAACGGTGACTTTCCAGATGTCAATTTATAGATCGGACCCATGAGGCGGGAAAAATTCGGTACAAACTGACGAAAGTAAGAAGCCAAACCTACGAATTGTCTTACCTGTGTAAGTGTCTGTGGTGAAGGTAAACAAGACAAAGCCTCTATCTTTCGCTTGTTTGGTTTAATCTTACCTGCCTCAACCTCATAACCTAGGAACTCTATACGCGTTTTAAGAAAGGAGCATTTCTTAAGGTTCATCGAGAACCCCGCTTTTGTTAGCACCTCTAATACAGTGTGCAGTCTCTCCAGGCCCTGCTCTATAGAGTCGGAGATAATGGAGATGTCATCGACGTACACAACTACGTACTGGTATGCAAGGTCACCAAGTGCATTCATGATTGCTCGTTGGAAAACAGATATGGCGTTACGTAAACCAAACGGCATGGTTAAAAATTCAAATTGTCCATCAGGAGTAATAAACGCAGTGCGTTCAATAGATTGTTCTTTGACAGGAATTAAATGGAAAGCACTTGCACAATCTAACTTTGTAAAGTATATAATTTGCACCATGGAGTCGTGAAATTTGGTCAGAAATTAAAGGTAACGGATAACGATCTGGCACTGTATTATTATTAAGCTCTCTATAATCTATGCACATACGGTCTGATCCATCGTGTTTTTTAACTAAAAGGGCCGGACTAGCAAACGGTGAACTACGGGGTCTTATTATTTTAGCTTGCAACAATTCGTTTACCCTATCGCGCATGATCTGACGTTCGTCCGGAGACAGTTTGTAAGGGCGTCTTTGCACTGTACGATTAGGGTCAATCAATATTACCTCCAACGAGCCAGTGTTAACACGTGTGGTTGGAAAACCGTTAATAAAAAAGTCAGAGTATAATTTTAAGATATTTACAAGGTCACGTCTTCTCTCAAATGGTAAATCAGTACCAATCTTATCAAAATTATTATTTATAGTCATGGTTGGAATGGCGTTACACACGTTTATAGTTCTCTCTGTACTCAAAATTAATTCATTTGCAGTCATACTCACACAAAAACCGTTATTCAAAATCTCTCGACCCAATAGAATGTTACTATGCAAGTACATATCTGGCAAAACGTGGAATAGAATCTCCGTCGCGAAATCGTTGATTTCTACCTGACACAGCAATTGCATAGTACTATTGACAGTTTTATTGCCTATACCGACTAAAGATACTACATCATTTACTCTCTTTCCTCTAAATTTACAAGCTATACTCTCTTTCATCAAAGAACATTCAGCACCGGAATCAAAATCAAATTTGAAACACTCACCAAAATGCTTCAATGTTCCTGATGGTGGCTCGACTATACAAAGATCGACTCGTTTTTCCACCGGTACAGCAGCGCTGGACCCACCCGCTGCGCAGCGACTGGCAATGTGGCCCGGCGTGCCGCACTTGAAGCACACCAGTGGGCTGCTGCTGGCTTGTTGTCGCTGCCCAGCACCCGTAGCAAGTGGCACAGGCAACGGCTTCTTGACGTCGTTCTTCTTCGTGAGACAATCCGCTTGTTTGTGTCCTGGCTTGCCACATGCGTGGCACTTGATTGGCAGTAGTGACGAATACTTCAGACGTTTCTCGTTCCCGGTGTCAGTACGTGTATCTGTAGGGGCTTTCCTCTTCAGGTAGGAGAACGCTTGAAGCTCTTGCTGCAACTTATGACGCATTGTAATCTCCGTGGTAAAAGCGAGGCGTTGTAAGCGTGTATCAATTTGCGCCAAGTGAGCAATTACAGTCGACGCCGCAATCTGTTCAACACTTAGATCCTTCCAACGGTTTAACAAAAAGGTCATAAGACGACTAGAATAGCCGGCATAGGTCTCATTATCCTTTGGTTTTTCACAACTCAGGTTAATGAGGATAGCCGCAGAAGTTTCAACACAAACGAATTAGGCCTTGAAGAGTTCTTTAAACTGGTCCCATGTCATACCTGGATAAGTTATCTGCTACAGCCATGTTGATGCGGAGCCCCTCAGCGCCTTGCTTATTGTTCAAATAAGTTGGCTTCCTTCCACTGCATTCCCATCGAAACACAAGTCAGCGGTGGCGCACCATGATCGCGCACCAGACTCGGGTTTATCGGGGTCGAATTCCGGTAACACCAACTTGTTATTCAGTGGCTGTGTTTTAAGAGTTTGTATCAGCGCGTGCATTTGTTCGTTTTGCATTTCAAAAAGTAACCGCCACTGATTGTTATTGTCACTGTTCCCGCGTGTGATCTAATTAGCACGATTTGATCCCACTTCTGATGTAGGAACGTCAGGATTTATTCCGTTAGATTCGGACATCATGTGGGCAGAAGATGGGTTTCGTGCAATGAAAATACACTTGGTACGATACACTGAATTTATTAAAATCACAAACTACTAATTATAACTGGGCACAACGAATCGGGTACAGTTCCGCGACGTCTTAACTCCGATGCGATCAGACACTGAATGTTCTCCCCGCCGTCGGCTTAAAACATCACGACTCTGTAGAAGCGCGCTGTCAGTTGGTGTGGGTAAATACGTAATGTCCTTAGTGACGCGTTTGCAATTCGTTTCGTGTCCGTACTAATGACCGGATGCGACATACGTAATGTCGCTAGTGGTGCGCTTGCGAGTCGTTTCGTGTCCGTACTAATGACCGGATGCGACATATATACATAATATTTCCTTCTAGAGACATGGCGTGATTTAATTTTACCTCTAATATGGGTTGTATCACAACTGCTTCTAAGATTGTATTCAGATGAATTAACTCACTCATTGCATACCTCAATCCTGTGTCCGCCGTGGAAACGTACACGATCGCCATAGTATGAACGTGCTTGTCGTCTCTATATTCTAAGACAGGAAAGTAAACATTGTTTCTGTTTGCTGATATGTTTTGGAAATTAGAAGTTCTTCTATTCATATAGACAGCCTCAACCATACTCATATCTTTCCTATTGTTTTATTTCATTGGCATATTCATTATCTTGCAGGCGAGCACCAAACTTATTTTGTAAAGCTGCTGCTATCTGGAAGTTTTGCATCATGTGGGGAAGTGATCTATGGAAATATACTTGCCTCAGTAATTTAAGATCTCTTTTAAAATAACCATCGACCACTTCCACTTATGCGGCAGTTAACACTCGTTATGCGAGTAGGCATTACATGACTTCCCATTGTGATATACAAATGGATGCACAAACAATAAAGTCCAAAATATCAGGTAGAATCGTCAAAGCAAAATGTCGTCGTAAATAGCAGCTGATCGAAATCCTTAGGCAAGCACTAGTCGTAAAAAAAACTCAGTTTATACACAGAAGCAGTTAATAATTTCAAAAGTACGGAAACACAACCGACATTACACGAGACAGCGGCAATTGTCAATACACCTTACGCAGATGTCAATGTCATATCGTATTGTTGCCATACTTTGCTTGCAGTATGACTTTATTTTAGTATTTATTTATTCAGCAGAATTCTCAACAAAAATCTGCAATTATATTTATTATGGTTTATCAATACCCTTGTAAAGTATACTTATGCGTAGGGCAAAGCACTTAAAGTAAATTGGAGTAGATTTACTAATATATGACAGAGAAGCCAGCAGAGAACTTTCGACTGAGACAATATTAGGCTAAAAGACATGAAGTCAAATTGTAATGGAAAAAAATAATCTAATCCCATCGAACATATTAGTCAATTGTGTTTCCAAAAAAAATATATTTTTATTAGAGTGGGTCAGTTCTTAAGCATATCTTTAAAAAAAATAAGAAATTATTTTATTAACATTTGCAAACATGACATTTGTAGACGCTCAAATATTCTATCAACAATTTTTTCGCCATTGTTCTTTGTGGAAATCAAATCTAACAAAGTACGGAACCTTGGCTTCCCAACACGGTTATTCTTAGCTGTATTATTTCGGTGGATTTATTTCATTCCGGTGCACAGTCTATCATTTCGGTGGTAATTTTTATCATTTCGGTAGACACTTTTCATTTCAGTGGACTATTGAAAATTCATCCTTAAATATTTATGTAAGTTTTGATGAAATTTGATGTCCACTCACGCACAATGTTATAAAATAGGCTAAAGATTTATTTGTCACTAAAAATATGTAGATAGCATTGGAATAAAAAAATTCCACCGAAATAACACATAAAAATCTCTTGTTGAAATTCACCCATGTGCTGTAAGTATCTACATAAAATTTACATTTTCAACGTAGCCTTGCAAAGAAAAAGACACAGAAGTTGATTCAAAAATTCAAAAGCGAGCCTGTACCGACCACGGCAAACAAAAAATCTCCATTCATAATTAAAAATGAGATTTCAGACAAGGCTGTACCTACAAAATAAATAAGCGAGTACCCAAACCAGGAGGGGAATTAAAAAAAATGTTAAAAACTTTTTGGACTACCCAAAAAGATTTGCGAACGGAAAATCTAAATTCACGTGCTGCTACTGAACCAAATGTGCCAATTTAAGCGTAAAATTAACTTTGCAACGATGTAATGCCCAAGTGGGCTAAATGAAAATGGTAAATAATAAAGTAAAATCGGGAGGGCGTGCCAAGTCAATTTTGCGACTAAATGAATCGAAAGTCGTTACGGATAAAAATCGCTTGGTCCTCGCGGATTGGGTGTAATGTCCCAAATTTTTGGTTTTCCGTTATCTGATTAAAGAGCCAATGGAGCTGATATAAATTGTTAGTTTTGGGTACTTTTATCACTGCCTGGATGAAGAGGCAATTAACTGGGCTATACCTAAATATTTATCAATGAAAGTATAAACAAAATATATTCATTTATTTCAGGTCCAAGACCCATATAAAATAAAATGAAAACACAAATTCAAACAATTGCTCGGCTTCTTAATTTAAAATACAAATGGAGAAATTTACATACAAAAAGATTAAAAATATATTAAAAGTCAATTAAATTAATAAAAAATAAACTAATGTCAAATTATCAAATTAAATACAAATTAAATTTCAAATTAAAAGTCACGTTAAATTACCAAACTACAGCTATTACATAAAAAATAATAAAAAATAATAGAGTATAATTCTGAATTAGATAGTTATTTGTTTCATTTCTGTTTTTGAATTTAATTACTTGCCTGAAGGATAGTAATAATAATTTCGCCCATTACCTTCCCACTGTTGAGCCACAGGCCTCCGCTATATGAGAAGAAAAAGGCCACGTAATCCACCACGTGAAACCAGTGCAGGTGGGTAGAGTTATATGTCTCCGAATTACTGTTCCTAGGACAAGCCAATTCCGGGGTTGCGGGAATGTTTTAACAAGATACCACGGCCCCGGAACTTAAGGGCAGTTGAAGGAACAGGGCGGGTTTTTAGTCAGTAGAAGTCTGACACACCCTTCCGCTTAACCCAGAACGGGAGAAGTCATTCGATGATTATCCCACCTGACAAAAAAAAAGGACATGCAAGTTGTCTCAAGATACGTTACCTTCACTGTTCATTACACAATATAATGTATCTAACTGGATTCAAACTCACGACGAGTCACAAAACAAACCCGTAACCAACATATTACCCACAGCTTGCTTAGTAATATCTAACTCAAAATTACACCATATTCAGATGGTCTTCATCCGTTGAATACTAGTGTTTTACACGGAGCGACTGTCTATCAGAACTCAACAACCCAGTAACTGGGTAACAGGATACGCTTTGGCAAGACCAGTGCTAGTATTTCTGACTTCTGTCTATCCTTAACGACTATCAAAGATACTTATAAATGACGGTCGGAACTAGCGGCCCTAACTTTCCGAGGCACGGAGGAATAGTCCTATGGTAAGATACCCATTCACAGACCAACCTTGGCAAGTATTGCTTAACTGTAAAGATCGAGTCGTACGGCTATCATTATTTAGCCACGACCTTTATTTTATAGTTGATAGGCTTGCGTTTGACCACAATCTCACCTGATCTTAAGCGACGATGTGGTCGAAGATGAAGCACGCTTGCCTAGAAGTAACCTATTCACGCTTGACTTAAAGACTCCCAGGTTATAGCTGTACGCACAATGAAAGTATTCCCAAAACGTTTCGTGCGTATGGGTAGGATGTCCACCATGTAACGATGGCGCATCGCCGTTTGTCTTGTAGTCCGATGATGGAACGGGCTTGGCGGAATAAGACTGTGCAATTCCATCGCACGCTCCCCGAAATGTAACCTTCTTATGGAGTTTAGCAAAATAGAATGGTATACAACGTGTAACGGAAAGGGTATATAGTTACACACTAAGGGCACGGCTTCTTTGGGTGATATCAAACGATATTGGAAGGGTTTTTAATCCTATCTCTACATGTTCGGAAGTAATGAGAATTTTTACAGTACTATGCGCACAGAATTATTGACCTACGTAGTGCGGTGACACGATTGTTATGATTTCAATTTAACCCTTTCAGGACCACAAGATTATAGGAGGTAAAATAATCATTCTGACTATTTAGGATGATTTATTGGGCATCTAATAAACATATTTTTAAATAAAAATTAAAAAAATGTTAGTGGCTTTCCTGATTTTTTTATGGGACATATTTGTCCCTCTGGACGTCAAGGGCTGACTTTTTGCTTATTCAGCTTATCTTTACGTGTTTTAAATTTATTCATAATTTACGATTTTTCCAAAAACAAACAACATATTTATACGTATTTAATTATTAATATAGGTAATATTTTAATTCACAAGTTATATTTTAGTGACTAAAATCAGCTCAGTAATCAGCGAAAAAAATTCAGTTCTTTGGTGTTGTTGAGGGCACTTTGGAATTACGTATTCATATTTTCAATGACAGGTCTAATTTTATAGGCTCGGTCTAAATTAGGTCTAATAGGATCTCGTACTTCTACGTTATTGCATAAATTGTAGATTCGTGCATATTTCTTCAAAACGAGCTCTTGGCATAACATTTACTATGAAAGGTACTGCCATGTCAGGTTCCGTTGCCCAGTCTCTCAACGATGGCAAAATATGATAACCCATTACTAAATTTACACCAAGAAATTCTTGCATTTCAACATGGAATTCTCATCCGTTCTGGTGAGCGTATCGCACTGATTCTGATACTTTGAATTGCACTAAAATGTCAAATTTTGTTGTTGAAAGGAATATCTCAAAAGAAGTCAACTTATTGTTATCCAAATCTTGACAGTTTTGCACCTTTCCGAATTCATATTCAACATTTTCAAATACATTCAGAGCGTATGTTCCCTGGATCCACTTGAAAACTGGTTGATGGTCGTTAAGTGGTGCGTTGACATGTTCTACCGCAGAAGTTGAAGGCTCGAGTGATGATCTCCCGGATTCATAAAGTTAAAGTTTTGTAACTTCAATCTCAACATCAAATACACCTTGGTCATTATCATGTGTGTGCCTTACATCTTCGTTGAGCAATTAATTTTCTACAGAGTCACTGTTATAACTCATCAAAATCTGTTGGATTTCAATTTCCCTGAGTTCGAAAACCGTACGTCTTCTACAAAACATTATCTGCAAACATTAAAATAAAAGATGTGGGCAATAGTAAAAAAAATCACAACCGCAATATTGAAACAGATAAATACCCTCATGGGCCATAGGGACACCGGTGTCCCTCTATGTTTATAATCACAGATCAAAGCGTACAATATGAATTTAGGTTTTATTAGTGTACAAAATAAAAGAGTACTTACCAGGCAGTAAATATTTCACAATATAATATATTTAGAACAACTTTTGTACTTAAAAATAATTTTTCAAAATATAAAAAATCCGCGCGAAACAAACTATCAATTTCCAATTATCATAAGCAAGGACTGACAGTTGGAATATTTTGTTGCTATGATAATAGAATGAAAAAGTATATTATTCAGAAAGTGGTTAAAGCTAAAGTCACACCTACCACTTTCACAGTTATTGAATTATTTGATTTTTTTGTTTGGGACACGGGTGTCCCCGTGGTCGTCAAAGGGTTAAGAAACTTACGAAACCGCAAATTTGATATCGATTTTTAGAGTATTTTATTTTGAGTTGAAACCCTTCCAGTATTGTTTGATATCATCCAAAGAAGCCGTGCCCTTGGTATGTATATACCTTTTCCGTTACACGTTGTATAATACATTAATTAATTAATGAATGGTTTAATTAATTAATCAATTAATTCATTAATTTTATTTATTTATTTATCCTCGCATTGGAACGCCTTGCAGAAATTACATCAATGGAGAGCTGATTTCGTCTGAATCCAACACTATTCGCGCAGTCTTGCTCAAACCCAATGGATTGATGGTGATGGTGATCAGGCCACCATATCTTCAGTTTTTCATATGTCACACTGAGTTGCACACATACTGTACTCGTTGTAAAAATACTGTTGGGAATTAATTGGTTTTCCAGATTTATTGAAGTTAAAAATTACTCATACATACATTATATAAATGTTACTAGCTTTTGCCCGCGACTTCATTCGCGTGGGAGGTTTTTTCCGCGTAATTCCCGATCCTGTCGGAATTCCAGGATAAGAACTATCCCATATCCTTCCCAGGGTCCTAAACTATTCCCATGCCAAATTTCATCTAAATCGGTTAAGGTGAGAAGGTAACATACAAACAGACAGTGTTATTTTGCATTTATAATATTTACTAGCTTTTGCCCGCGACTTCGTTTGCATAGGAGGTTTTTCCCGTGTGATTCCCGATCCCGTGGGAATTCCGGGATAAAACTATTCTATGTCCTTCCCAGCATCCTAAACTATTCCCATACCAAATTTCAGCTCAATCGGTTCAGCGGTTAAGGCGTAAAAAGGTAACAGACAGACAGACAGACAGAGTTACTTTCGCATTTATAATATTAAGTATAGTAGTATACTATGGAAATATTTATAGTATGGATCATGTATGTTATTATTATTATTTATAGGTATTAAGTAGGTAAGTATTTAGTGTCCTACCTTACATTACTGACAAAGCCAGACACGCTTGCTGCCTTAGTAACATGTTATTTTCTGTTTGACTAAGATATCACTAAGCAAGCCTATATTAGTCTAGTATTGACAGTCTATATCGGTGTGGCCTTCAGACATGTTGTCGTTAGCTACGTATTTGTGAATAAGATGAGATAAAACAATCCGAATGATGAACAATGTAACAGAAGATAATGTATGTATATATGTGTTTTGGGATTCGATTCGATTCATTATTTATTTTCTTGATTATCAGTCTGGATTTGACATGCTGTATTTTTATCGGTTGTTTACAATAAACAGTCTGCGACTTCATACGAATCGATATTATTTACGCGGCCTTTATCATGGTGATCCAGATCCCGTCGGAATACGCGCACAAAAAGCCTGTATGATGCCCTATAATCTCATCTTTCTCTAGTGAAACTCCTATAAAATCGGTTCAGCTGTTCCAGAGATTTTATTAATTTATTTATTTAAAACTTTATGCAACACAAAAGGTACAAAGGCGGACTTAATAACTTAGGTATTCACTACCAGTCAACCGTGGTTGGTGAGGAGATAACATGGCAGGTGCATAAAATTAAACTAAGTAGGTAATAAATATAAAGTAAAAAGTTTATTACAAGTAGTATCATTAGCACTTAAACAGGAAAATAAACTAGAAATTAACCTAGACAAACAGAAAGACAGACGGCAAATATTAACTAAAAAAGTGTGTTTAGGTTTTAGTTTTGTGTATGTAGTTCAGTCGTAACATTGACAGAATTTGCTCCTCTGTCACCCCATATTAAGACTTCTTCCTATACATGAGTGAATTATTACAGTAATCCAGATTCTTAACAACTATTCGTAGGTCAAACATTTTTTCCGGTGTCGGAATAGAACCCGTGACACGCAGCACATCAGCCAATCACTCAATCACTGCGCCTACCGAGTCTTCAATCTTATCTCCTCCTTAACCCCCAGATAAGCCCCAAAGTAAACTCGGTCAAAGTATAAATTTTTTTTTTTTTTTTTAATTTTTTTTTTTTTTTTTTTCCAAGACAAGTTTCACAAGTAAATGCATGTTAGGTCTTCTGCCAAACTGCAGTACAGTTTGTCGGCAGTGTTCTCGTGGAATCTTTAAATTATATAAAATTATATATCAAAACTACTTAATACTACCTATATACTATGCTTAAACTATATTTCGACGTAAACATTTTTGCACAAACACACTAAATAACTGATGGGCTGAGGGTGTCCGGCCCGCCAGGCTGGCATGAGCAGCGCCCCGCTATTAGAGAGAGACCATCCGCGCGACCGAGACATCGACGCACGCCTGACACAACATTTATATCGATGATAAACTTCTAGGATAATTTCTTCGCCTCAAACTTAAGTACCCCGCTGTAGTAATTAATGACATTGGGTTTTGATTGAGCAAATAAATGATGTCTTTACGATTTTAAACATGAAACTTTGTTTCTGGTTGCAATTAAAATGTTTCTGTATGACTTGAGAAATGGATCGAATGCTGGAAGCTTGGGAATTTGTGAGAACTTCCCGTCAAATATCGGTGTGAAATAAATGGGTGTTTGCTTGATATCATGTCACAACTTTTTAACAGATCTTTGTTGACGATTGATGGATAGACTTTCTGAGTTTTACTGGAGTTTGGTATTTTCTGAAAATGAAAGTTCGTTGGTGTAGTGTTCGTAACCTGTGGTGGTTAATAGGTGGTCAAAATGAAGTTGTGAGTTCGATTTCTGGGTTTTAAAAATAATGTTTATTTCAGACACAAATAATACATACAACATATCAAAGTATAAAACTACTCGTAATACGAACACTATTATACATATACATATGTATAATAAAACAGTAAAAAAGTGTGTCTGTACAATTAAATTACACACATTTTATACAAAAATAGTAATTGAGGTGGGTTAAGAAACGACACGGCAAAAAAAGTCTCTGTTTTTCTTTTTGTACACGCTAATCTCCGGACCTACTGGATGGATTTTAATGAAATTTGGTAAGTATACATTTGACATCCTGTTGTTGATAATACATAAGTTATTTTATCCCGGAATTCCCACGGGATCGGGATTTATGCGGGAAATCCTCCCACGCAAACGAAGTTGCGGGCAGAAGCTAGTTTATATATAAATATTAAATTAAATTATACATATTTAATTAACAAATCAATAATTGTTAAACTTACATTATATTGTTCAACGATAAGAATGAAATCCCTGCCAAGTTTTCAACCTGAGGTATTCCTCGGAGCGCTCCTTTTAGTAGCGCTCCCGATACCATGTTATTGGAAAAGGAGCGCTTCATTAGGTGCGCTTCAAAATGGTAACGCTTTGAGGAATACCTCTTCAACCTATGTACGAGTATGTTTTATTAAAATCGATACAACACTTTATAAATGAAAAGTGACAAATAGACAGAGAACCGTGCCATTCATAATGTTAAAGTAATTACCACGTCAGAGACGTTATATTAATCATAGATAATATTAAGTTCTACATACTAGGTATGTAGATAGTAGTAGTCTATGGTAGGTAATTAATAATGTAAGTGATTTCAAGTGCCACAGTTGATAATGACAAGATGATGTTTGAATAGTAACGAACAGAGAATTGGAACGTATAACAAAAACGCAAATGATCAAAATAGTGTGTAAGTCACAATTGGTTGTTAAGGGCTGCATAATTATGTATGTTATAATAATAATAATCTTTACTAAGCAAATTAAGTATCTTGACTTGGCACACTAATTCTCGACATGTGGGATGTGAACTTGGCAATCATTGTACTGATAGTCATCTCAGCCTATGGCTTAATAGCCAAAAGTCTCGACGAACACCTCAGGAGCCTCTCGTTAGGCGGCTGGATCACGGGCTTGTTTCAGAAAGCGGTACTCCTGGACACGGCGCGTATCGTCAGGAGGTTCCTCTCTATGGAGCCCTAACCACCGGTAACTTGGACCCTGTTCCCGATACCGGTGGGCTACTATTTTCTACATTTTTTAATGTTTTTTTAATAGGAATATTTAGAATTTTTTTCATTTGTATGTATTAGAAATAAAGCAAATAATTTTTATACCAAACAAAGACCAAGTTACATGAAACAAAAAGATGAGAATATAAATAAATAATTCCAGTCACTTATTTAGCCTTTTCCCAACTCCCAATGTTGGGCTTGGTTTCCAGTCTAACTGAATGTAGCTGAATACCTAGTTAGTGTTTTACATGGAGTGACTAGGCAATCACCCCATGTAAAAATATAATTCAGATTGGCATCTGAACGGGTTTGACGCAATTTGTGCATTTCGCAAAATGTGCACTTGACGCAAAATGTGCACTTCGCAAAATGTGCACTTCTCAAAAATGTGTACCTACTTATATTATGTGTGGTGACGTGCACTGAAAATACATAATGAAATGTTTCCTGAACGTGATTACTTTTTACAAAGATACTATTATTGTGCTAAGAATTGTGCAAAAATAATATTTAAAAAACTGTAAGCAAACGGTTTTTGTTTTAAGCCATTGTGATAAAATTCCTACTCGTTTTGAGATGTGCATATTTTGAAAATTGCTCATTTTGAGAAATACTATTTTGAGAAGTGCACATTTTGCGAAGTGCACATTTTGCGAAATGCACATTTTGTGTCAAGTGCACATTTTGCGAACTGCACAAACTGCGTCAAACGACAGAAATCTTAATAATCAATTATTAAGATTTCTGTGCGTCAAACCCATCTGAACTGCACAATAGGGTGTCCCGAAAATTTTTTTTTTCGCTTTTCGCTACTCAAGTCCCCTCAAAAGTTGCATTATTAGTTTTAGATTACCGTAAAAATAATAAAAAAAAAACATAAAAAGAATATCTTGAGGGTTCTACCGGCATTTTTTTTTATTTTTTTATCACTTAAATAACCCTCCAGTCAATGTCATCTATTCTATTTTATGTACATTATTCCCATTTTATTTTTTATTTCATTGATAGTGAAACCCTAAGTTATGATTTGCAGGCAACGACAGGATTTTTTCTGTTAGGAATTGGTTTGGAACAAACTCGCAAAATTCATGTTTTGACTTGTTTTTCTTAAATTCTCTACTTCTACTGTGAGGCAGTTCGTCTCATTTCTATTGCGGTTTTATTGCTGTAAGGTGTCGCTCTGCACTTCCTTGTGATATAATACGTGTTTTTGTTATATATAATAATGGGTTCAAGACGAAGTGAGACTACTTATGCTATTTTGGGATCATATAAAGAACTTGACGATCGCCAGTTACCAGTGATAAGTGACATTATCAAATTCATTTAGTTTACTAAAAATGAACTAAAACTACAGAAGAATGGGAAAGATCCTTCTAACACAGAAGTTTTTTCAATCGTTTCTGGAAAACTTGATACGATTTGGACCAAAGCTTCGATTCCTATCGTTTCCAACGTACGAGTTACCCAATTGCTGAAATCATATTTCGACAAATACCTGTCATTGATAAGATATCCCAAAAATAAAAGAAATGATAGTTACGAAAGCAAAGTGAAGTGCTTTTTGGAATCATCGAACAAGCTCTTCGATATTGCTGGTTGTAAGTGCACTTCGTTTGACATTTGTTCCTGCATAAAACCTAAGAAAGTTTCTATTTCTGAAAGAGACTTTTTACTGGATCAAAGAAGTGATAGAAAAATGGCAATAAGCGGTATAGACACAAAAGAAACAGCAAGACTTTTAAAGAAACATCAGAGACAAGAAAATTTGAATCGGAAAGAGTCAGAGCACGCATGTTTTCCCAGTGCATAATTAAAAACCAATCCTGTTCCGGTGCGCGAGTTGCCGCCTCGACCGCAGTCGCCTGTAACAGAGCTTTCTGCAAATAGTGACGTGCCTGTAAATGAGACTCCATCTACTTCGTTGAATCGGAACACTCTGGCGCTGCCAACAGTAGCTAAGGTATGTGATCGGTATGGACTATCAACGCGATCTGCGGCTGCGGTCGCTTCGGCGGTCTTAGCTGACGTAGGATTGGTATCTTCCGAAGATCCAAGTCTTGTTATTGATAAGAATAAAATTCATAGAGCTGTTTCAAAAGCACGGACCAAGGCCAGCAAAGACATTGATACGATTGTAATAAAAAGTATCTACTTTGATGGACGAAAGGACAAAACACTCATAAACGAGAAAATAGGCGATCGGTACCACCGCAGAGAAGTCTTGCAAGAACACATTTCAGTTCTCACAGAGCCGGGATCTATTTATTTGGGACATATGACGCCAAGTCGTGGCACTGCCAAAGGGATCGTCTCTTCTATCATATCTTTGTTAGAAAATCAAAGGTTGAACTTGGAAGAGGTGATCTGTGTGAGGTGCGATGGTACTGCTACGAATACAGGTCGGAAGGGAGGTGTCATTCAATACCTGGAAAACTATTTAAAGAGACCGTTGCAATGGTGTGTTTGTATGCTTCACGCGAATGAATTACCGCTTCGTCATTTGTTCATGTCTCTGGATGGTAGCACATCTGGGCCAAAAGAATATTCAGGACCTATTGGAAAACAGCTAGCTGCTTGTGAAAGTAAACCTCTAGCGTCTTTTTGTGCAGTGTCTGGCAATTTGCTAGTATTACCTGATAATATTGTGAAGGAACTAAGCACGGATCAAAAGTATCTGTACCAAATGTGTCATGCTGTGATGGCTGGTTCCTGTTCCCTTGAGCTAGCGAACCGCCAACCTTAAAAAATGGCGCATTCGAGATGGCTCACTACTGCCAATCGCATTCTCAGACTTTACGTAAGTACTGTTTCGCCGTCAAATAATTTGCAGCTGCTTGTGAACTACGTGGTCAAAGTTTACGCTCCTGTTTGGTTCCTAATCAAGCAAAACTCATCATTTAAAGATGGTGCCAAGCATATTTTTCAAATGGTTATATACTCTCGATTTTTGCTTGATAGTCAGAGATCTATTGTAAATTCGGTGATCGAGAGAAACGCTTTTTTTGCGCACCCAGAAAACTTGCTTATTGCCATGTTATTCGACGATAGAGAGCATATTCGAGAGCTTGCATCTCGCAAAATATTAAAGGCCAGAGAAGCAGAAAAGAACAACTCTCGCAGGGTATTTAAACCACCAAAGCTTAACTTCTGTGCGCGAGACTACACCGATATAATATTTTGGCAAGAGTGTGAAATATCAGCTCCACCAATTTTGCGACACGTCTCCAACGATGAACTTAGAATTAAGGCTAAAGAACACATCCTCAACATTATTGACTTTCCCTTCCACACACAGTCAGTGGAAAGATGTGTAAAACTAGTGACGGAGGCTTCTCAAAGCGTCACGGACGCTACAGCTCGGGATGGTTTTATTAGGAACAGATTAAAATCTCGCTCAGAAATGCCTAATTTTGGTCACAAAAACCAGTTCCGTTTTTAAAGTTGCCATTGATTATTTTGTCTTTCAACTATTTTAAACCTTGCTTTAACTCATTGTTGTAAATTTAATAGAAACCATTTAAGTGTTATTTTTGTATGATTTATAGTTTATATTAAGAACCCCTAAAAATAGCTAATTTGAAAAACTTCATGGACTGGTAGAGGCCTCAAGATGCCGGATATCTAATTAAATTTTATAATAATCGTAATATATGTGTCAAAACGCAACTTTTGATACCTCTTGCGTAGCCGTAGCTCATTTTTTTTCCCCCATACATGAACGGGACACCCTACTGCACAACCCAGTAGCTACACTACAACCCAGTAGCTACACTACAGATATCTCTTGGCAATACCAGCGTCAGGTTTTTTCGACTTCTGACTACCCGTAACGTGTGTCAAATGACAACCGGATACCAACGACTTAACGTGCTTTCCGCTCGGAGGAAACTCGACATGTTAAGATGAAAAAACGATGATAGAAAAATGAACTCACTCCTTATCACAGGTCTTTCATGACCTAGCTAGGAGACCAGTGCTCACCCACACGTTTATACGTATAGTACTTATTATGTGAAACTGTATTGTAACGTGTACTTCAATGCATTGTTTTGAGCGAATAAATAAATAAATACTTACATCTCAAGATTTTTTTTTTTTATTGATAATAGTCTCGCGTTTGAGCACCATCTCACCTGATGGTAAGTAATGATGTGGTCGAAGATGGAGCTCGCTTACCTAGAAGTAACCTATTCACTCTTCTTGACTTAAAGACTCGAAGGTTATAGCTATCGGGAAACACAGACTCTGGCAGGGAATTCCACTCCTTAGCCGAACGCACAATGAAGGTATTCCCAAAACGTTGATGTTATACCAATTTTATTTACAAACTGTATGTATGTTAGTACTTGTATTATTTATTAAAAAGCTAATCTATATACATATAATAAAATTGTAGAAATGTGGTGTCTGTACAATGGAAACATTAAAAAAAAAGTAGCAGGGGTTGTTATTATATCGATGCCGAACCCGAAATTGTAATTAATTTTTTTTTGTCTGTTTGTCTGTGTGTTTGTGCACGCTAATATCAGAAACGGCTTATTAGATTTAGATGCGGTTTTCACTTTTATATTGTAGTAAGCTTCACTTAACATTTAGTGTATATTTGATGTCAATCGGTTCATAAATAAAAAAGTTATGTCAGTTTAAAGAATCACGGCGAACATTTGTTAAGGTATTCTATCAGAGTTTCAGAGAGAGAGTCAGAGAGACTTTCCTTGATTTTTGGGTATTTACTTATCTTAATTTTTATTTAGGGTTTGTAAATCGGGCACGCCGCAATTGCGGCGGTAAGACCCCTCTTTGAGGAGTGGCTAGATCGGCGTCACGGCGTCCTGACCTACCACATGACGCAGGTCCTCACCGGACACGGAAGTTTCGGGAGGTACGGTCGGCCAAGAAAGTGGTGTACCAGTTTTGATTTAGTTTCCCGGTCATCGAAAATTACAACAAGGTTCGTTATAAAAAGATATTACTGAAAGAGACAACATTATCATGACGTAAACCTATGTATTTAGTATTCATACGTCATATGTCACCAAGGATCTTCTACCTACTAACTGGAATGCGTACGCGAAGCTCAAATCCGTTCCGAAGAGTATACCCTCGAAGGACCTAGCTATCTCTTTCTAGTAGTGTGTATATCAATTCGTGATAAACGTAAGGACAATTTTATTTGATGCAATATTTGCAGGTTTTTTTAAGACACTTATTATTAACCTTACAAATGATGTATTTCTGTTACCGCTATAACAAAAAATACTAACAATTAATTAAAATAAATATTCAAGGGAGACTCCCATACAACAGTTGTGATTTTTTGGCGCTTTTTATTGGTAATGGTTCCGTACCATTCATTACCTACCTATAAAAATACCCTTCATGCGTGAGTCCGACTCGTACTTGGTCGGTTTTTTTTTCTTAACAACCTATTAAATAGAAAGAAAGAAATAAATTTTATTATAAATACAAAGGTCTGTGTCGGTCTGTTACGCTTTCACGGTTAAACCACAGAGCCGCTTTCGAAAAAATTGGCATGGAGATAGTTTAAAACCCTGGGATCTATATAGGGTTCTTTCTATCTCTGATTTTTGAATAGTTGCTCGGTAGCGCGATATAACAGAATTCCACGTGGGCGAAAAGCTAGTTCTCAATATATATCTGAGGAACTTATATTGAGCGCGCTAATTTCTATAATAAACCCTTCCTTATGCGGGCTAAATGCAAAATTGATTTTGTTAAGCAGACTTTATTGCGTTGAATTATAAACTTTCAAAGTGGTTAAGACCCGTGATACAAATACAATTATTGCAGATACAGAATTAATAACAGAATCACTAGCTGGCAATTCTTCGAAGGCTTGGCCTTGATAGGCAGTGGTATAGACGTCCAAATAAACGTGCATGAATTGGTAATCTACGTTTATTCGACACTTGTACGGTCAGACCCAGTAGACTAAAAATAAAATGAATTGAAATTGAAAATGATGCAATCTATACTAATATTATACAGCGGAAAAGTTTGTTTGTTTGTTTGCTTGAACGCGCTAATCTTCGAAAGTACAGGGTGGATTTGGATGCAATTTGGTATGGAAGTAGCTTGAAGCTTGAGGAAGGTTATAGGCTACTTTTTACGCGACTGCAAAAAAGGAGAGTTATGTTTTTACCGTGATAGAATCCACGGGAGCAAAGCCCCGCGTTAGTACTAGTGTTTATATATAATTAAAACTACTAAAACCCTTCATGAAAAACGATGATTATAAATAGAAAGAATAACAGAAGAGATATAATTTATTTATGTATATATTTATTTAGGTTAACCTACAATTGTTTACACTATACATTTGTATGAAACAGTCATATTACATTTATAAGTGTAACAATTAATTACAGGCTAACACCACATGTGCTATTTAAGGTTAGAAATCAATATTATTAACAAACATAATTCTAAATATAAAGGAGGCAGATCGAATGACAATTATAAGGTTATTATTATTAGGTTGGTTCTATATTTTCTAGTTCCTCATATGTTGCAGCTGCAGGTTTGTTACAAGATTGGCTTGACACACAACCCTAAAAAATGTATTACACTATTATTAGTTAAAAGTATGGAAATAATCTTTAAATTATGAATTATTATTATTATTTGTCGACATTAACTAACTGCAGTGGATAAGAGTTAAGTAATTAAGTTATAAGTAATTATTAATATAATAAACTACACTTGTATGCAAGTTTGCGTAGCTGAGTTTTTGGCCAAAATGATATAAAATATTTTTGCCATCAATTTGCTAAGCAAAAGTAAATAAATCAACACAACAAATAAATCAATGATGGCTGGTTCCTGTTCCCTTGAGCTAGCGAACCGCCAACCTTAAAAAATGGCGCATTCGAGATGGCTCACTACTGCCAATCGCATTCTCAGACTTTACGTAAGTACTGTTTCGCCGTCAAATAATTTGCAGCTGCTTGTGAACTACGTGGTCAAAGTTTACGCTCCTGTTTGGTTCCTAATCAAGCAAAACTCATCATTTAAAGATGGTGCCAAGCATATTTTTCAAATGGTTATATACTCTCGATTTTTGCTTGATAGTCAGAGATCTATTGTAAATTCGGTGATCGAGAGAAACGCTTTTTTTGCGCACCCAGAAAACTTGCTTATTGCCATGTTATTCGACGATAGAGAGCATATTCGAGAGCTTGCATCTCGCAAAATATTAAAGGCCAGAGAAGCAGAAAAGAACAACTCTCGCAGGGTATTTAAACCACCAAAGCTTAACTTCTGTGCGCGAGACTACACCGATATAATATTTTGGCAAGAGTGTGAAATATCAGCTCCACCAATTTTGCGACACGTCTCCAACGATGAACTTAGAATTAAGGCTAAAGAACACATCCTCAACATTATTGACTTTCCCTTCCACACACAGTCAGTGGAAAGATGTGTAAAACTAGTGACGGAGGCTTCTCAAAGCGTCACGGACGCTACAGCTCGGGATGGTTTTATTAGGAACAGATTAAAATCTCGCTCAGAAATGCCTAATTTTGGTCACAAAAACCAGTTCCGTTTTTAAAGTTGCCATTGATTATTTTGTCTTTCAACTATTTTAAACCTTGCTTTAACTCATTGTTGTAAATTTAATAGAAACCATTTAAGTGTTATTTTTGTATGATTTATAGTTTATATTAAGAACCCCTAAAAATAGCTAATTTGAAAAACTTCATGGACTGGTAGAGGCCTCAAGATGCCGGATATCTAATTAAATTTTATAATAATCGTAATATATGTGTCAAAACGCAACTTTTGATACCTCTTGCGTAGCCGTAGCTCATTTTTTTTTCCCCCATACATGAACGGGACACCCTACTGCACAACCCAGTAGCTACACTACAACCCAGTAGCTACACTACAGATATCTCTTGGCAATACCAGCGTCAGGTTTTTTCGACTTCTGACTACCCGTAACGTGTGTCAAATGACAACCGGATACCAACGACTTAACGTGCTTTCCGCTCGGAGGAAACTCGACATGTTAAGATGAAAAAACGATGATAGAAAAATGAACTCACTCCTTATCACAGGTCTTTCATGACCTAGCTAGGAGACCAGTGCTCACCCACACGTTTATACGTATAGTACTTATTATGTGAAACTGTATTGTAACGTGTACTTCAATGCATTGTTTTGAGCGAATAAATAAATAAATACTTACATCTCAAGATTTTTTTTTTTATTGATAATAGTCTCGCGTTTGAGCACCATCTCACCTGATGGTAAGTAATGATGTGGTCGAAGATGGAGCTCGCTTACCTAGAAGTAACCTATTCACTCTTCTTGACTTAAAGACTCGAAGGTTATAGCTATCGGGAAACACAGACTCTGGCAGGGAATTCCACTCCTTAGCCGAACGCACAATGAAGGTATTCCCAAAACGTTGATGTTATACCAATTTTATTTACAAACTGTATGTATGTTAGTACTTGTATTATTTATTAAAAAGCTAATCTATATACATATAATAAAATTGTAGAAATGTGGTGTCTGTACAATGGAAACATTAAAAAAAAAGTAGCAGGGGTTGTTATTATATCGATGCCGAACCCGAAATTGTAATTAATTTTTTTTTGTCTGTTTGTCTGTGTGTTTGTGCACGCTAATATCAGAAACGGCTTATTAGATTTAGATGCGGTTTTCACTTTTATATTGTAGTAAGCTTCACTTAACATTTAGTGTATATTTGATGTCAATCGGTTCATAAATAAAAAAGTTATGTCAGTTTAAAGAATCACGGCGAACATTTGTTAAGGTATTCTATCAGAGTTTCAGAGAGAGAGTCAGAGAGACTTTCCTTGATTTTTGGGTATTTACTTATCTTAATTTTTATTTAGGGTTTGTAAATCGGGCACGCCGCAATTGCGGCGGTAAGACCCCTCTTTGAGGAGTGGCTAGATCGGCGTCACGGCGTCCTGACCTACCACATGACGCAGGTCCTCACCGGACACGGAAGTTTCGGGAGGTACGGTCGGCCAAGAAAGTGGTGTACCAGTTTTGATTTAGTTTCCCGGTCATCGAAAATTACAACAAGGTTCGTTATAAAAAGATATTACTGAAAGAGACAACATTATCATGACGTAAACCTATGTATTTAGTATTCATACGTCATATGTCACCAAGGATCTTCTACCTACTAACTGGAATGCGTACGCGAAGCTCAAATCCGTTCCGAAGAGTATACCCTCGAAGGACCTAGCTATCTCTTTCTAGTAGTGTGTATATCAATTCGTGATAAACGTAAGGACAATTTTATTTGATGCAATATTTGCAGGTTTTTTTAAGACACTTATTATTAACCTTACAAATGATGTATTTCTGTTACCGCTATAACAAAAAATACTAACAATTAATTAAAATAAATATTCAAGGGAGACTCCCATACAACAGTTGTGATTTTTTGGCGCTTTTTATTGGTAATGGTTCCGTACCATTCATTACCTACCTATAAAAATACCCTTCATGCGTGAGTCCGACTCGTACTTGGTCGGTTTTTTTTTCTTAACAACCTATTAAATAGAAAGAAAGAAATAAATTTTATTATAAATACAAAGGTCTGTGTCGGTCTGTTACGCTTTCACGGTTAAACCACAGAGCCGCTTTCGAAAAAATTGGCATGGAGATAGTTTAAAACCCTGGGATCTATATAGGGTTCTTTCTATCTCTGATTTTTGAATAGTTGCTCGGTAGCGCGATATAACAGAATTCCACGTGGGCGAAAAGCTAGTTCTCAATATATATCTGAGGAACTTATATTGAGCGCGCTAATTTCTATAATAAACCCTTCCTTATGCGGGCTAAATGCAAAATTGATTTTGTTAAGCAGACTTTATTGCGTTGAATTATAAACTTTCAAAGTGGTTAAGACCCGTGATACAAATACAATTATTGCAGATACAGAATTAATAACAGAATCACTAGCTGGCAATTCTTCGAAGGCTTGGCCTTGATAGGCAGTGGTATAGACGTCCAAATAAACGTGCATGAATTGGTAATCTACGTTTATTCGACACTTGTACGGTCAGACCCAGTAGACTAAAAATAAAATGAATTGAAATTGAAAATGATGCAATCTATACTAATATTATACAGCGGAAAAGTTTGTTTGTTTGTTTGCTTGAACGCGCTAATCTTCGAAAGTACAGGGTGGATTTGGATGCAATTTGGTATGGAAGTAGCTTGAAGCTTGAGGAAGGTTATAGGCTACTTTTTACGCGACTGCAAAAAAGGAGAGTTATGTTTTTACCGTGATAGAATCCACGGGAGCAAAGCCCCGCGTTAGTACTAGTGTTTATATATAATTAAAACTACTAAAACCCTTCATGAAAAACGATGATTATAAATAGAAAGAATAACAGAAGAGATATAATTTATTTATGTATATATTTATTTAGGTTAACCTACAATTGTTTACACTATACATTTGTATGAAACAGTCATATTACATTTATAAGTGTAACAATTAATTACAGGCTAACACCACATGTGCTATTTAAGGTTAGAAATCAATATTATTAACAAACATAATTCTAAATATAAAGGAGGCAGATCGAATGACAATTATAAGGTTATTATTATTAGGTTGGTTCTATATTTTCTAGTTCCTCATATGTTGCAGCTGCAGGTTTGTTACAAGATTGGCTTGACACACAACCCTAAAAAATGTATTACACTATTATTAGTTAAAAGTATGGAAATAATCTTTAAATTATGAATTATTATTATTATTTGTCGACATTAACTAACTGCAGTGGATAAGAGTTAAGTAATTAAGTTATAAGTAATTATTAATATAATAAACTACACTTGTATGCAAGTTTGCGTAGCTGAGTTTTTGGCCAAAATGATATAAAATATTTTTGCCATCAATTTGCTAAGCAAAAGTAAATAAATCAACTAAAATGTCGACTTTTATGCTTATTCATTTGACTCCTTTCATAACTTTCACTTACCAGATCTTTGAATGTGCCCAGTACAGGTTGTATATTCTTTTCTTTAGTGGGTTTCAATATTATAGTACTTAAAACATTTATTTGTTTCGCTTTAACAGGAATCTAAAATAATAATAGATTGATGAGAACAATATTTTAGTATTTATGGTTAAGATAGATTCAAAATGAAAATTCATCTTGCTACGCTCATATTCTATTTCGAAACGGTGATCTTCATGTCATTTGTAAAGATTTAAAACCTAATTTAGGGAAAATGGATGGAATTGCATCATTTGATCTTGTTTCGAAATGCAATATTTCTTCGGGCTTGAAATGACGGCTACAAATTTTGGAACCGTTTCTGACCTTTTTCTGTGTAGAACACTGAGCCACCGGTCTCGATCATCATTTATAGGAAAGCTTAAAATAACAAAAAATAATAAAAAATGAGAAGAAAGAAAAAAAAAACGACGGGTTGCACTCCGGGAGTGCCGGCAGAAGTGAAAACTTGAATATTAACGCTGTGAATTTTTGATATTTTGGAATGTTTAGGGAATAATTTTGCACGAATTGCTTTAATTATCAGTAAAAAAGTACTATCATTTATGTGGTAGAATACAATATTTATTTATTGCGCTGTCGTACACAAACATGACAATTTATATTACATTAAAAAGTTTATCTCTTAGACTCTCCGTCCGCCTTGCGAATTTTCGATCAGGTCACGTGTCCTGACGCGAGTTTAACATTTTTTACCCATTACAAAAAAAGTGCACAACGCCGCTAAAGAAGTTTTCACTTCAATAATAAATAAGAAGAATAAAGAGAAGAACATCCACTTTTACAATGAAAACATAGTCACCCTAAATGCAATTTGTAAACAAAGTCACAAAACTTACTTAAAAAAGAAAATTCCAGACCCGGAGTACCTTGCGATTAACCACAAAACACGTTCTTACCATGGTTACAGTATCTTGCACTTTAATATTACGAAAACTCACAAAATTAAATATAATGCAAATTTACAAACATACAGATGTCAAGTTAACGTCATACAGCAACGTAGTAATTGCCATGTATAGTATAATATATCACTACTAATTGTTACAAATTCCATTTTTTTTTGTTTTAAACATCTTGTGATTGCATGGTAAAATAACTTTAATTTTCATTAATATGCATACAGTAATAATGGCAATTCATTTTAAAGATAGAATTCCAAAGAAGTTTAAAACTAGGTGTTATTACTACAACAGACAGAGCGAAAAAATTACCATTGAAATAAATATTTTTAATCTGACACACAGAAGAAAGGGACACAATCCACACACGGCACTGTCTCGCTCGGAACGAATAGTTCCTTCAGTTTTATGCGTGCAAATTTATACTCTATTGTTTAACAGCTAAGAAAGACTTTCTGTATTCCTTGAATCATTCGTAAGCAATCCAGTTTAGGTACAAGTTCCTTGTATGTCACATATAAGTACATGACATTTTAACCTTTAGTATAAATGAAAAGGACATTAGTTTCTACAAAGCAATTGAAATGTTTCCAAACAAAAGTAATAAAAACTATTTAGACAACCGAATTCCATTTGAAAAAGAAAACTGACAATTGACATTTTGTCAAATATATGCAAAAAATCGATATATTTTCCGTGTTATTTTTCAATCAACTGCATATAAAATCATCTCAATGCCTGCCAACTTGACCATTGCCGAAAGAGCACAAATAATTGCCCAATTTAATGAGGGAAGCAGTATCAGTGCGATATCCCGGAATTTGAATATATCGAGGCGTTCTGTCCGCTTTTGGATTCGTCGTGAAGGAGAGGAGGGAAGTTTGTTGGATCACAGAAGAAGTGGTCGCCGGCCTGCACTCTCCAATAACGATAGAGAATTCATGAGACGGGAATATGAAATCAATGGTTTTAAGCCCACAAAACATTTTGCGGAGATGTTCGATGTGAGTGCCCAAACAATAAGGAATCATCTACATTACATGGGGTTGCACCACAGGCATTACGCCAAGAAAATATATTTGACGGATGCTCACAGACTTGCTCGTCTGAACTTCGCCAGAGAGCACTTAGAGTTTGATTGGTCTAATACAGTGTTTTGTGATGAAAAAACGTTTAAATCCAGTCAGCATGGACGTCTTCACCTTTGGCGATATAATTCAACACGGTATAAAGATGATCATGTAATCCCAAATAGAGAATCAGGTCGAATTTCCGTAAATATTTGGGGCTGGATGAGTACGGATGGTGTAGGAGAATTGTGTTCTCTACCTCCTCGAGCGACGGCTGTAAATTATATCGACGTGCTTCAGAATGCAATGCTACCGACAGTCCGTAATGTTTACCCGGAGAACGAAGTGCCACAATTTGATTTTGTTCAAGATAATTGTTCAATTCATAATGCGAGGATCGTAAGAGCCTGGTTTCGTTCACACACTGACGTAAGGGTAATTCAGTGGCCCTCAAGATCGCCGGACCTCAACCCGATAGAAAATCTTTGGGGCCTTATGGTCCAACGATGGTCGCATCAAAATGAAAGAACCAAACAAGCTCTTATTAGTCACTGTAATTATATCTGGGAGGAAATGCGGGGAACCGATATTTGCTCACGGCTTGTTGGTTCAATGAGGTCTCGTCTTTTAGAGGTTATAGAGGCCAACGGCGGTTACACCCGTTTCTAATTTTTAAAAATTTTCAATATCTTCTAAATATTACTATATATGCTATGTTTTTGTTTGTTGTAAGTATTTTAAAATTGATTGTAGAAATTTAATAAAAGGATAAATCTATTTTTAGCTTGTTTTTTATTGATATTGTAATTACAAGTTTACAGAAATTGTAGGTTTGTGGACTCGCCTTGTGCCTTTACAATTTTATGTAACTTGTTGATTACAATTCTGAATTTGTAGATACAATTTTGTCATCAAAATCTACAGCCCCCCGCCGTTGATTTTACGACGTCATTGGTTCCATCAAGTTCAAACTAAGAACAGCTGTCACGTTACAAACAGTAATAGTCGTTATCAATAATCAGATAAAGACAGCAATAGAAGTTGTCAGATCGATCTGCAAGCGAAACTAATCTTTATCACCTATGAATCTGCAAGCGATATTCAACCTTAGGGTGGTACACCACTTTCTTGGCCGACTGTACCTGTGTCTGATGGGAAAGGAAGAAACGCCTGGGTGTCACCACTACGAGGGTCGCCCTGAGGATACAGTAGAGCATACGGTGCAAGACTGCCCCGCCTGGGCAGAGCACCGACGTGTCCTCACGGCGGCGATAGGCGGAGACCTCTCGCGCCCGGCATTGGTCGAAACCATGCTGCGGGGCGAGAGGGAGTGGGAAGCGGTCGCCTCCTTCTGCGAAGCAGTCATGCTTCCGAAGGAGGAGGCGGGCCACGTGAGGGAGAGGATGGCGTTCTCGCTGTCCGACCATGGACCATGCCCGGGTCGACGGCGCGTTGTGTTCCACGCGCGCCTCAAAGAGCGTCAGCAACATGACGAGGCCCCCCCTGCAGAGGGCCGAAGCCTGCCGGTGTCGTGGGACTTATCCCATTACCGTGACCCCGGTACGTAAAGGGTTATTGAAGGAACACCGTGGATTTTAGTCAGTAAAAGTCTGACAGTCCCTCCCACCCTGCCCAGGGTGGGAGGACTTATTTGATAATTTTACCACGTTAAAAAAAAAGGGTTTGTAAATAAATATTGTAAGCATTTGTTATAGGTTAGGCATTTCTTTCCTTGATTTTCGGTATACTTATTTAGGTATTATGGTATAGGTATTTAGGATATAAATATTATAAGTATTTGGTATACTTTATTTCTTTTCTTGATTTTCTTTATTAAGTTCATTAGCTCAGGTTAGTAATTAATTTTTCTAGCAATTCTTTTGTTTTATAAAGTTAGTACGTTTGGTTTACACGTCTTAACACTTATTACTTAAACTGTGATAATTTTAGACTGTATAATAATCTGTAAGTATTAAAATTTAATTGTTTACGATAGTACGTGTTTACTAAATAACTGTGTGTTAAGTACTATTTTATTGTAAGAATGCCTCGAAGAAGATCCAACCTCTCACATGTAGCAGAAATGCTAAAAGGATGAGATTAGTTCGATCACAGGAATCCGAGGAAGGTCGTGAGGCAAGGCTCTCTGCAACTCGGGAACATCAGGCTAGGTTTCGTGCTGCAGAAACTCTGACTCAGCGAGAATCTCGACTGAGTTCAAATCGTTCTCGAATGATGACAACTCCAAATATGGAAAAAGAGGAACAACAAAAGGCACGTTTATCTTTCGATCGCGAAGCTCACGCGCTATTGCGTGAGACTGAGACTTTTGCTGACAGGGAAACTGCCTGAGCTCCCATAGAGTACGGACAACGAGGCAGTTTAGCGTATTTTAAGTTTTTCGATCCACGAGAGATATCCACCCGTCATCCACCTTGACGTTCATCTTGAAGGTGGACTAAGAATATACTTCAACCCTGATAATGTAACGGAGCGTTTGGACAACCCAAGACGAACCACTCTGCTCGCTTTCTTTAATCTTTGCGACACAGACGCATTTGCTAAGATACTCTTATACAACCAAGTTCCATCGTATTATACCTATAATATACAACAGGGTATTTTTAACCGCAGAAGACGTGGAACAGTTGTAGTAGGTGAACCAGGTATTTTTAAAGATCATGTCATTGGTAAGGTTTATACGGTTCATCCAAATAACTCCGAATGCTTTTACCTGCGCCTACTGCTGCACGTTATCCGAGGGCCTAATTCTTTTGCCGATCTCCGAAAGGTGCACTTTCTGACGCTGTACAGTTGGGGTATACGTATCAGAACAAATTGGCTGAAGATTTTTTTAGGCACGTACAACTTAATGATAACAACCCAATTGAGGAGAGATTACGTGAAAGTTAATTAAATCGTTGTTTGTTGGCTATTCAAGATATAGTTACATCTATTGGGGTAATCCCATCTCTCAATATGGCATGCCGGAGTCATCATTTGACGGTGAACGTATTAATAGAGATTACGCGATGGAAACCAACTATAATCCAATTGACCTGGCCGAAATTTTACAAACTGATGTCTCGAGGCTAACTGATGAACAGCGTTTGATATTTGATCGGGTGTGCCGCAGCGTTGATAATACTTTGGGAGAAATGCTATTTGTAGATGCACCCGGTGGAACGGGTAAAACATTTCTTACGAAAGTTATTTTGGCAAAGGTACGAAGCCAAGGTAAAATTGCGCTTGCTGTCGCTTCATCAGGCATAGCAGCCACATTGTTGTCAGGTGGGAAAACTGCTTATACAATGTTCCAATCGATTTAGACCGCACAGAAAGCCCTGTTTGTAATATTTCAAGAATAAGCGATAAAGCACCTTAGCTTCTTCGTGATTGTAGCCTTATTATATGGGATGAGTCCACAAAGGCCAATCGAAAAGCAGTAGAAGCAGTAGACAGAACGTTGCGTGATTTCAAGCAAAATGATCAACCCATGGGTGGCATTACTATGCTTTTTTGTGGCGATTTTCATAAGACTCTCCCTGTAATACCACGTGGAACAACAGCTGATGAAGTTAGTGCCTGCCTAAAGAGTTATCAACTGTGGCATTACATTATCCCTTTGAATTTGACATTAAATATTCGTGTGCAAATTGGAGGCAACAAAAATGCTCAAGAATTTTCAGATTTGCTACTTGAGATTGGTAACGGTGTGTATCCGCAGGAACAAGGCAAAGTTGTTCTTAATGAAAACCTATGCAACATAGTTTCATCAATGCGAGACCTCATATCATCTGTGTATGGAAACGTAACGCAAATACCAACTTGTGAAAATTCATGGCTTTGCGAAAGAGCTATTTTGATGCCACGAAACGACCAAGCAGGAACAATAAACGCTGAAATTTTGAGCTATGTTCCGGGGGATTATGTTGAGTATATCTCCATTAACAGAGTCATGGAAGAAGGAGAATCTACAAGCTACCCAGTAGAATTTTCAGAATCCCTCAATGCTCCTGGACTACCAGCACATAAAATAAAATTAAAAGTAGGCGTACCCATAATGCTTCTTAGAAATTTAAGCCCCCCAAAACTTTGCAATGGCACGAGGTTAAAAGTGACCAATTTACAACGAAATCTGATAGAAGCAGAGATTTTAACAGGGTGTGGAAAAGGTGTAAGTGTTTTCATTCCTCGGATTCCTCTCATTCCAAACAATTTTCCGTTTAGTTTTAAACGAGTGCAGTTTTCAGTCAGCCTATGTTTTGCGATGACAATTAACTTTAACTAACCTAAATTAATTAACCTTGGTCAGACGCTGAAAGTTGTGGGTGTAGATCTAAGTATCAGCTGTTTTTCGCACGGTCAGTTGTATGTGGCTCTGTCACGGGTTAGCAATCCTAGGAGCCTGTATGCTTTCATCCCCGATGGCCATACGTCAAATATCGTATACCAAAACTATCCAAACGACGGTATATGTAATTCAAAATATGCTGCCCGAAAAGTCACTATACCACGCGGACAAAGTCGCGGGCACAGCTAGTAATAAAATAAAATTCTTTTATTTCAGACAGAATTCATTTGTTTAGTATACAAAAAAATTATAAAACTAATGTAACTTAAGACTACCAGAAAGACAAAAACTAATTGTTATACGTATCCTATTAGTTTATATATTTATATTAGTTATATATATATAGTATAGGCGTACCTGTCCGCAAGTAGTTACACTGTACCAAATACAAAGCTTACAGACAGTCCTACACGTGTAGCCAATGGGCCAATTATACTCAGCGTACATTCAGCGATCTACGGGTCCAATAATGCGCTAAAAGAATACTGCTCAGATGCAAATATAAATGGCTTCGCTGCCATTTATACGCAAAAGATGTGCTTCCAGAAGATACGAGTCCGCGGCAGTACCAATACTATACTCAGTGTGATCGCAGATCGGTGGTATTCCCCTATACTGCAGAGGTGGGTGTAGCTCCACGCCGTGTTTTAACGTTTATGGCTGTATTTACCAACACTAGATTTTAAGAATAAACAATAATTGAATTGAATTATTAGCTGCAAAGCTGTTATTATTGATCCACATGCAAAATATATAAAACTCATAGTTTTATTAATCTTTTTTATCCATTTACCTACTTCTTTCAATACAAAACATACAGCTCTGTACCTCCCAATTACCCTTTCACCTTCACCGCACCTCTTGTACATTTCCTAACCAATTTTTTTTCAATCAGCTAAAACATTTCGAGGTTGTAAGGAAAGTAAGCTCCACTCTAATTATACATCATCAAGCGAGCTTTAGCTTCGGCAGAAAGCGATGAGCAATGACCCTGGCTTACGAGCCCTTCCAAATGTAATTTAAATGGGTAATCAGGGAATCTAATTTTATTATTTCGATAGAACGACTGTGTTTAGTGGAGTTTTGTTACATGGAGATTTAATATAGCATTTTTTTATTATTTCTTTAATACGACTACATTCATTTACGTTTTTTATATGTACATAAAGTTACAGAAATGTGCATTTATTTTTCTATTAATTACTAGACACCCCACAGGTTTGATGAAAATTATAGTTTTCAGTTTTTGTATAAAAATCGGAAAACGTTTTACAGAATAACTTTTAACTGTGTAGTTCTGTAATAAGTGGCTGTAACACACGGACGCTCTGACAGACAGACATAATGAATCTATAAGTTCACTTTTTGTCATTTAGCTACGGAACCCTAAAAAGGGGTTTTATGAAACGAGATTAGTTGATTTCCACTCAACGCAATAAAAAGGTAATTCTCAAGTCATGTTGAACCTGTATCCAGCACGAGAGGATATATTTTCAAGTTTCCAGGTAACAAGTGACAGCTTACATCATTGTTAAGCTTGTTAGCTGATAGTTGAGGGAAGCTTTAAAATTATTGGCACTTTGAAGAATTTGTTATTACGAAGTTTATTATTGCTTATTAGTAAGTACTTTTGGGAATACCTTCATTGTGCGTACGGCTCAGGAGTGAAACTCCCTGCTGGAATCTGTGTTTCCAGATAGCTACAACCTAGCGTTCTTTAAATCAAGAGTGAATAGGTTACTTCTAGGCAAGCGTGCTCCATTTTCGACCACATCATCACTTACCATCAGGTGAGATGGTGGTCAAAAGCGAGCCTATTCTGAATTAAACAAAAAAAAAAAAAACCTATGACAAAGGCCTGCACTGACGGGACAGGTTCCCTCAAATCTGTGTGGTTATTTCCTCAAAGAACTACTTCAGACACTTATCTGCGTAATCTTCATAATGGAATAATGATAATTAAATAATTATGTTTCTTTTGCAAATAAGTAATAACACTTGTACACGTTTTTTTTTTTTCGAAACTGCAAACAAGGTGAAGCCAGTGTTACCTAACTGACTACTCTGAGAAGAAACACAGAAACAAACTCAGAGGTCAACGTCTCTTTTAAAGTCCATACAATCTGTATTGATGAAATCATATGAGAGCCATGTAGGTTAATGTTTGTGGTGCACTTTAGAGGACAGAATCACAAAGATGTAATAACCTATGTATTATTGTGAACATGTGAACTATGTAGGTTGTGAGATAAACATTATTGTAAATGGTTTGAGTACTTTTTGCAGTCTAGCTATACGTCCTTACCAAGGTATTATTCGTCAAATCTTTGAGCTCCTGAAAGTTCTAATTTGAGCTATACGTTATCTGACAAATGCTTGCACTATCTAGACAGATCCAGTCAAAACTTCTAAAGATCGCATCAGTCTCTTTTAAAGTCCTCGACTACTCGAGTCTTTGACCTCTATGTTCGTTTCGGTATTTCTTCTCACGGTAGTCGCTTAGTTAGAAAACACCGGCCTCATCTAGTTTAAATTTACGGAGAAAAACGATGTAAAAATCTTTTATATCTTGTTACTTATCTTACAATTTCCATTTTTCTTGATGACTTAACGGTTGGCGCAATGGTTGACATGTGTGTCATGGGTTTGATTCCGGCACACATCACATTTACAACTTGTCACAGTATACGAGTATTTCTATCTTAAAACTTGAGGAAGTCTTTTTGACATTTGACATAATCACATACTTTAACATAAAGCAAGCAAGCATTAGCAAGGTTTAGAGTTGTTCTATAAACCAAACAATTAAAGCTCTCCGACTAACGATTTGTTTGAACTCAACCAGACTTCTTACTATGTATATTTAATATCATCAGTATTGCTGTCAGAAATGTAGGGGCAGATAGGATTGTATGTATATATAAATTTGTTCTATAAAAAGTGCTCTTGGTACCGCTATATAATCAAATTCTATCCATGTGAAACCGCAGGTAGAAAGCCAAGATAAAATATAAATAAAACACTGATTGACGTGTTAGATTATTTTTCAGGAAACATATGTTTAACAAGCCAGTCTAAAAAAAAAATCAAAAGAAAAATAGTTTGTTACAGACTAAAACGTACATTACAATATGGCTATCATGAGAAATATATTACAAGATATGTTTGACTCAAGAGGAAGTTCCGCTAGTCGCTCAATGACGTTAATCTAGTCTTCAAAAGTACACGTTTTTGGGCATTTTCGAGATTTTAGTAGAATGGAACATGGTTTGGTAAAGAACATCGCATTCGCGCTGAGATTCAGTATGGTCCATATTTTCAACCGACGACAAAAAGAGGAGGTTATCAATTCGACGCGTATATTTTTTTTTTTAATGTATGATCATCGATTACTCGAAGACGGCTGAACCGATTTGGAAATTTCTTTTTTTGATTGAAAGAGTATACTTCGATATTGGTCCCATTTTCATAAACGTCAGGATCTGATGATGGGATCCTGGAGAAATCGAGGGAACTCTTCAAATATTATAGGCACATCTATGTCGTTTTGGGTATTTATTATAGTAACTTGTGCAGTTGCTCTCAAAAAGTACCATTTGAGGAAGTGGAACTGATGATGAAGACCACAGATGGCCGCCGAAACTACTCAATAATAAGTATTGAGTGGATTGCGATTCGATTACTTGAATATGGATGTTACGCACTTTATGCTCGTTACAATGCATATGGTGATGTAGAGCTGATGGTGAAGTACCAGGAGAACTCCTCAACAATTAACGGCCCAGCATTGGGAAAAGCAATATTTTGTAAAAGGTTATAAGTAGTTGATAATTAGGCTCTTGTAACTAGGTAAATTAAAAATAAACCAACTAAAAAGAGTGAAATAAAAACTTTTTACCAAAAAATTAAACCGACTCCCAAAAAACACTGTAAAGTGAAAAATAACTTTAATTTCGGAAGTCGGTGCCAAAAACGAAAATACAAAACTAAAGACACCGACTACCGAAATTAAAGTTATTTTTCACTTTACAGTGTTTTTTGGGAGTCGGTTTAATTTTTTGGTAAAAAGTTTTTATCTAAATTGTACTTACAGTTAGTGGCCGGTTTGAGAACGGAGTCAAAAACAACTCTTATAAAATTGAAGTTACCACCTGTTGACACTATGAAACTTCAGTATTCTTCGAACCCAAAAACTTGACCAATCCATCCTCACCTAAAAACTCCTACCTCACAAAAAATCACCTTCCTACACCAAAGTAACTCCACCCTCCTTAGCCTCACCTCCGCATAATACTTCGCCAAATCCTTATTATCAGAAGCTCAACCAAATTCGACACTTCACGCGAGCTGTCTGAAAGCCGCCGACATCAAACAGCCAATATGGTTGGTAATTTAAAGACTGAACATCTTGGCTGCCAAAGAGGATTACGAACATCTAGTGGCCAATGTTTGCGCCAACATTGCTTGAAGTATCAGCGACATGGATGTTGGAAGAATGGTGCATTGGCCATTATAACCTTTTTTCAACATTTATTTTAAACAACTGGTGTTATTTTTAGGGTTCCGTAGCTGAATGGCAAAAAACGGAACCCTTATAGTTTCGACATGTCTGTCCGTCCGTCCGTATGTCACAGCCATTTTATTCCGAAACTATTAGGACTATACATGTAAAACTTGGTAGGTAGATGTATTCTGTGAACCGCTTTCCGATTTTAAGAGAAAAATTAAAAAATATTTAAAATAAAGGGGGCTCCCCATACATGGAGCTGAAACTGGAAAATTTTTTTTTCATGAAACCTATACGTGGGTGGTATCTATAGACAGGTCTTTAAAAATGACATTAAGGTTTCTAAAATTATTTTTTCATAAAGTTAATCGTTTAAAAGATATACGCTTCCCCCTCTAAATTCTGTAATAATGAAGTGAAAAATCTAAAAAAAAAACATATGTTGTAGATCTTAATGTAAACTTTCAACCAAAATTGGTTTGAACGAGATCGATTCAGCAGTTTTTGAGATACAGTATATTTTCTAAAACCGCAAATATAACTTTGTAATTCATACAAATACTATGAAAAACAAAGTTATTTGGCGTAGTTGTAAAAATTGTAAATAAACTAGTTATAAGAAATTTGTAAGGTTTTTTTTTTCAAATAAATGTATTAAGTATATTATATTTATTATAGTTACTACGGAACCCTTCATGGGCGAGTCCGACTCGCACTTGGCCAATTTTTTATTATACACGCCTGTTTATATTTGCTAATAATAAAATATTCTTGGTAAGAAGAGCTATTGGTATAAATTTTAAATATTGCATCTGACTAGGAATTTCTTCTGTATCGTGAGTGCATTTTTACAAGTACTCAGACCTGGAACAACTATTTGTAGGCCATATAAATGTTTGATCGAGTGCGGGAATCGAACCTGAGACACGCAGCGCAGCAGCGAACCGCTCATCACTCAACCACTGCGCCAACTGTGCTGTGAATGCTTTATTTATCCGTCAGTACGTAATGTTTTATTGTTATCGTATAATTACATACGTTTTTATTAAATATACTTCAAATTTTGTACTGATATTAATATTACTTATACATAGACCTACGACAAAAATATGTAGAGTTAATTTTGCAAACATTTCTTGGCAGAATTAACACTACCTGCATATTATTTTCTAAAATAGTTTGCAATGGATTCCTGAGAAGTTAACGTCTGATTCCATTATGTATAAAATTACTATTACGGGTTCAATACTGGGAGCGAGATTACAGCTCGGAACTTGTAACAATAGTGTGATAGCTATACGAAACAGTTTAAGTTAGGCTGTACAAAGTGTACAAGCTATAGTTCTGACTATTATTCGGAGCTCTAAGGTAGATCAACAATGTGAGGCGTGAGGAAACTTGACGAAAACGTATCACGTTCCTGTTTGGTTGTTTGAAGCCAGCGCTCTGTTTTCAAGCCAGCTATGAGATATTCCATATTTTCTTCCGAATTTGCTGTGATTTTATTTGAGAACTTTGATTTTTATGTAAGTAGGTACACCTAAAAAAGGCGCAACCCTGACAAGATTGTTTGTCGTCTGTCAGGCTGTCAAGACCTTTTTTCTCAAGAACGGGTAGAGATATTGAATTGTATTTTTGTGAAAGAAAACCTGCATGTGAGTAGAATTCACATTACTAGCAATCTTGTTAACCCCTCCAACTAACGTGTCTGGAGTGGATTCACGGCAATAGTGTAAGGGGTTGGGTTCGAACCCGTGACCCCTCGATCAGAAGTCCGACATCTTAGCCATTAGGCTGTTGACGCTTAAAATACTTTTGTATCAAATACTTAGGGAAAGAATACAAAGGAGCTTATGGCTAAATAATTACAGCTACAAGGGTTGACCTTTAGGGTTAAGCAACGCATATCAAGGTAGGACTTTGGATGGGTGCCCATCTTAACATAGTTTCCTTGTCCGGGCTGTTATTTGTACATGTTGTTCGCGAGAACGTCATTCGATATAGCGGTTTTCGACTTAGGGCCTTTTCATATGTACCGGTTGCCGGATAGCCGGCGCCGGAAACCCGGCGGCGAAGTGAACGGCCATGTACATTACCTTTCACACGTACCGACGTAATTTGCCCGGCAAGCGGTCGCCGGGTGCTCACCGGATCTACCACGGTGCGTCCGGTTGGCGCCTACCAGCTAGCCGGCGGCTGGACGCATAGTACTGTATGAAACACGCAGCATACTTTCAGACGCACCAGCGACCAGTCGCTAGGCTTGTTCATACTCGGTCACTGACAGGAACGCTCCGAACTAGTACAATTGTTCAAATGTACTAGTTCGGTCTTCTAGTACTATTAGTTCATTTTAGTTCATCAATAATTAAGACATCAGTCAGACGTGATAGATTACCTGCATATTTGATTTTCCTTCATACTTTGCAGGCTTAGGACTATCATTTTAATTATGATACATTTTAAATAATTTGAATTTCATTTAAATAAGTAATATCGAATGAATTATTAAAATGGCGTATTTAAAAATCAAATATTTACAGTGATCTTTATTTTCATATACATATTTTCTTTTTACAATCCACACGAAACAAAACCAAGCATAAGCAACATAAACTTGAACTTATATTGTTGAACCAATGATGTTGAGTAACTTCACTTAACAAAGTTAAAATAACAAATAAAAACATCGAAAACAATTACTATCAAAGAGCCATAGAACGACCGGGCCATAGATTATGCACATAAATGACAGGGCACAGTTTCTCGTTCTCCAGGTCATCGTAGTTCGTACATCACTTAATCGTTCAGCCGTTCTTACTCGGCTCTCGCGATTGGATGTCGCTAGGATTGGTGATTAGTTCACTGTACTAGATGTACTAGATGAACGATTTAAGCGAAAGAAACAGAATAGTTCGTACTCGTTCACATGACGGAATTGCGTCCTAACAGTACATAGTACATGTACTACTCAAGCCTACCAGTCGCCCAGATACAACCACAGCGAGAGCACGCTCATGTTTATGCTCATACTCTCATACTTATCGTCCTATTATTTAGTACCTACTAATAATAAATAATCGGATGGTGTGAAAGCTGAATGTGTTACCGGACAGTCGGCGCCGGTTACACGGCAACCGATACATTGTAAAATGTGGGGGTTCGGCTAACAGTCGGGTATCTAAAACACCAAACTTTAATTTTACCTATAATCGACTATGGTGACGTGTGCTACTTTGACTTGAATGCGGTCTTGCTGGATAAGCTCGATAGGCTCTTTGATAACTGTATCCGGTTCATTGTAATTTAAAAAAATATAACCACGTATCAAAGTACAGAACCGAGCTCAAATGGATACCCCTTCGCCAGAGAAGAAGTTTGCGCGTTTTGACTACGCTTTTCTCATTGCTGAACTCTCTTACCTCTCCCTCTTACCTTATTTCTCATTTTCAATTTCTATGTTCCTCACACGCTAAAAGTCTGCGCTCTTCCAATAATCTTCTCTTGCTCTGTCCTTCTCGTACTTCTGATTTTATTCATTCTTCCTTCTATATACAGTCTATTCTTCTGTGGAATGCACTACTTCTCGATATCAAGACGGCTACCAATCAATATGCGTTTAAGAGAAAGTTGCGGGATTATTTTCTTAACAAATAGTGGAAGCAGAGTTTTCATAACCCCCTTTCTATGAATTTTTATTAATATATATACATAATATATTTTTGGTACGTATTATGATAAATATATATGTAAGTTTATTCTAGTTATATACGTATATAATATTATACACTTGTAATAAAACTATTACTTTAGTTTTTTTTTTTATGCACAGGTAAAATAACATGGCAGGCCATGTTATTTCATCACTACCCATGGTTGACTGGTAGATAATGCCTATGGCATTTTGTCCGTATGTATATTTTGTGTTGCATGAAGTTTTAATAAATAAATAAAGTGGGATTCCCTGACAGACTCTGGAATTCCTCAATGCTATAATCTGGAAATCTTTAAGTCAAGAGATGAAGCACGCTTACCAAAAACTAACCTATTCGAGGTTAGTAAGCGTGCTTCATCTTTGATTTTTACCGTTAGGTGAGATGGTGGTTAAACGCGAGCCTATCATAAAAAAAAATTGGCCAAGTGCGAGTCAAATTCGCCCATGAAGGGTTCTGCAGTAACAACGCAAAATAACTTTGTTTTTCATAGTGTTTGTTTGAAATACAAAGTTATATTTGCGGTTTTATAACGGTTAAAGATGTTTATTTCTCATAAGAATTACAATGGTAAATTCACTTACATGAGAAACTTAAATTTAAACTAACAGTAAGGTTGTTAATGAGCGTAGTACAGAGTCTAAACTTAACTAAATTAACAATAACAAGAATATTTGCAAGACAACCTTCATTAATATAAAGTAAGAAAAAATCATAAGACAATTGGTGGGTATTAGCTTATAAGTACACAGAATTAGTGGGCACTTGACAAGAAGCGCCATGTTCGTCATTACACTGAGCGTAGTTGATAGTTGATACCTATATTTTGACTTATTGTTTTTGTTGTGTGATATGTTCTTTGAGTAGTTTTTTAAATAAATGTAGTGTTTTACATTCTTTTATATGTGTGGGTAAATTATTGAATATTTTTGCCCCTTCGTGTGTTAATTTCTTTTTTCCGTATTTAGTTCGCGTAAAAGGTAGGTGAATATCTTGGGCATTTCTGAGGCAGCGTTTATGTATGCTAAAATTTTTGGTAAATTTTATTTGTGAATGAATAGTATTATTAAGGATTTTAAATATTAATATACAAGTATGATATTTGTAGTTTTGTGATATGTTAAGTAATTTGGTTTCTTTATATAAATCATTAGGTAGTTGGTGTTAGGAAATCGTAATTAAATAGGGTTTTTATGATTTTATTATGTGTTCTTTGAATGTATTGTAGGTTGGTTTTTGTAGCTGAGCCCCATACCTCGACTAAATAATCTAAATGTGGTTTGACGAGTGAATTATAAATAACATATCGTACTTTTCGCGGGAGGCAGCCTGTTATACGTCGCAGTAAGCCTGACAGCGATGCAATTTTGGACCGTAGTTTCTCTAAGTGTGGTTTCCATGTCAGATGTTCATCGAGTAGGAGTCCTAGATACTTTTCCGTATTAGTATTATTTATAATTTTGCCATCTATAGTAAGTGAGTTGTGATTGTGAATCTTTTTATTTTTAGCCTTGAAAATTATGTAATTAGTTTTGGACGTATTTATAGTAAGTAAGTTACATTGAAACCAGACATTTAATAGGTTAAGGTCTTTCTGTGCTTCTTCAATTACTACGTCAACGGAATGACCAAAGTAAAACAAACAGGTATCATCGACATACAATGTAATTTCTCCTTTGAGGTCAAGTTCATAGATGTTATTTATGTAAATAATGAACAATAGTGGTCATAAAATGGATCCCTGCGGGATTCCGCACGTGATACGTCTTGAACCACTTTGAGAGGTACCCATTTTTACGACCTGGAATCTGTTAGTCAGGTATGATTTGAACATAGTGTGCGCATTTCCGGTGATTCCTATGCTATGTAATTTTTTTAGTAACAGATCGTGACTTATAGTGTCGAAGGCTTTTTTCAAGTCTATAAAAACCCCTAATGAAATTTGTTTTTTGTCTATATTATTCTTTAGATCTGTTATTAGATCAATGGTGGCAGAAAGTGTATTGGACTTTTTCCGGAAGCCGTATTATTATAAAATGTGCTGTATCTCAGAAACTACTTACTCTATCTCGTTCAAACTAATTTTCGTTGAAAGTTTATATTTTTCACTCTATTATTATAGAAGTTAGAGGGACGCCCATTTTACCACTTTGGAAATGTCTATCTCTTAAACGATTGACTTTAGGACAAAATGGTTTTAAAAACTTAATGTCATTTTTAAAGACCTATCTATAGACATCAAACACGATTAGGTTGGATAAAAAAAAAAATACTTTCAGTTTCATGTATGAGGCTCCCTTAATTTTTTTTTTTTATAAGAATCATAAGTGGTTTACAGAATACATCTACCTACAAAATTTCACATGACTGTCTAGTCATAATAATTTCAAAATAAAATGGCTGAGATGGACGGACAGACAGACAGACAGACATGACGAAACTATAAGGGTTCCGTTTTTTGCCATTCGGCTACGGAACCCTAAAAATATTGTTTGTTAACTATTTTCACAACGTGTTGCCAACACGTTATATTATGGTTTGGCTATCAGAACAAAAACCTTAGATTTAAGTTTCTCATGTACGTAGTCAATAAGAATCTCATGAGAATTAATGAGAAATAAACATCTTTTAACAGTAAAGCCCACACGTTCATTGTACAATAAATACTAGATTTATTTCTATATCTTTTGCCCCTCAATCAAAATATAACAATAATAATCTACAAATAAATGAAGATCTCTCACACGTCTAGATTAGTCTAGATCTATTATTGTTAACACTAATTCATCTCACACATGCCCAAGTAACGAAGAGCTATCGTTTCTAATGCTTTTCCATCTATTAATTTTCATTTGTTTCTTATGAGAGTATGCGGGCTTAGGGAACATAGACAAAGTTCCATTGTACCAAAGAAAATTGTCAGAAAATCGAAATGTTTATATGCGTTTAAAATACAATAAAATAATTTATTTTTTATCCAAAGTAAAGTACAGATTACGCACATCCGTTTACAGTGAAGGATTTACAGGTGCATAGTAGGGGTCATCCATCTGTCCATTGTAAGTATACTCAGTGTTAGGTAATTAGTACATAGAGGACTTATAGAAAAATAAATTATAATTAAAAATAACGTGCAGAGATTAGTAAAAAAGAGTGTGGTGAGTGAATGTATGTGTAGTGTTTATGTGTGTGTAAATGCTAATAGGAATTTCAATTTCGCGTTTGACCACAAAAATATGGACAGAGGGGACTAGTTTTGTTTCGCTCAATATTTGTTAATAAGTAATTTAATAAATCCCTTTTTTAGGGTTCCGTAGCCGAATGGCAAAAAACGGAACCCTTATAGTTTCGACATGTCTGTCTGTCTGTCTTTCAGTCGATCCGTCCGTATATCACAGCCATTTTATTCCGAAACTGTTAAGACTATACATGTAAAACTTGGTAGGTAGATGTATTCTGTGAACCGCTTTCCAATTTTAAGAGAAAAATTAAAAAATATTTAAAATAAAGGGGGCTCCCCATACATGGAACTGAAACTGAAAATATTTTCTTTCTTGAAACCTATACGTGTGTGGTATTTGTAGACAGGTCTTTAAAAATGATATTAAGGTTTCTAAAATGACTTTTTCATAAAGTTAATCGTTTAAAAGATATACGCTTCCAAAGTGGTAAAATGTGTGTGTCCCCCTCTAACTTCTATAATAATGAAGTGAAAAATCTAAAAAAAACCATATGTTGTAGAACTTAATGTAAACTTTCAACCAAAATTGGTTTGAACGAGATCGAGTCAGCAGTTTTTGAGATACAGTATATTTTCTAAAACCGCAAATATAACTTTGTAATTCATACAAATACTATGAAAAACAAAGTTATTTGGCGTAGTTGTAAAAATTGTAAATAAGCTAGTTTTAAGAAATTTGTAAGGTTTTTTGTTTTTTTTTTTCAAATAAATATATTAAGTATATTATATTTATCATAGTTACTACGGAACCCTTCATGGGCGAGTCCGACTCGCACTTGGCCAATTTTTGTTCACTGTACCCATATGGTTCGATTTGACAGCTAAGCTGTCACAATATGGTGCAAGGTTTTTCCTAATAGCAGTTGAAACGCACTGTATTACCGCTGCTGTACCTAAATGTCACAATTACACTTGATAGACATTTGTCTAACAATTTAAAAACTAAAAATCTTTATTTGCAGTGAGAGTGACGAGCTCGTGGCTAGATAATTACAGCTGCACAGAGTCTTCGAGGTTAAGCAACGCTTGCCGAGGTCAGTACATAAATGGGTCACCATCTCAACATATTGATTTTCCCTCCTCTTTCGTTACAGGTCAGTCAGAAGACAGAATATCTGATATGCTGGGGCCACACTATCGCGATAACACGAAGATTCAAGTGGTCAGTGGCCCTGAGTCCTATGCGCAAGGTCGTGGGTTTGATTCCCACCCAGGACAAATGGTTGTGTGATGAAGACGATCATTTGTTCTTTGTCTGGGTGTAATTAATCTATAATATGTATGTATGTATGTAGAAATATTATCACGTCGTAAAATGTAATCTGTGGATAACGCAGTGGGTTACACATATGTTATTGTTTGCTTAATGATTCTAGAGACTAAGTGCTTTGTGTAACTGTTTGTTTTCCCGAAATAAATAAATAAATATATGTATGTTTATCAGTTGTCTAGTACTCATAGCACAAGCTCTGCTTAGTTTGGGACTAGATGGCGTTGTGTGAAAATTGTGGAATATTATTGTATTATTATTATTTGCGTTGTCGCGACACGTCTGGCCAAAGAATTCGTCCTATCGCGAATCATCTTCGTGAATACGAATGCCCATCGCGCCGCTGTCGGTAAATTGCCGCACATCAAAGGGTTTTGTCGCAACAAACTTTAGTAGACTTTTTTAGTTTTATTCCTATTTTTGACCTATTCATATTTATTCTAATTATAAAGATGCAGTCAATAATTTTTATCCACTATGCGATACAGCGCAACCGCCTCTTCCATGTTTCCCGCGAAATTAATTATCGCGACGTTCCAGATTATCGCGACGTAGTAAGGTTTTTTTTTTATGTGTCCAAGCACTTCGTCATAGATCAAGCACGAATTTTTATCGTGACAATGCGAATACGAATCTTCGCCTTCAAGTCTGACCGCAGCAATAGTAGGCTTGCTACGGGGATTTTGTTACCTAGCTAAACTGCGTTGTGGTCAGACAGGCAGTATCTCCTTGTAAAACACTAGTTCTTAGCTGAATTTCTTTTGAACTCTGTAATATGTGACATTTATTTAATTTTAAATTTAGTATTTTTGTTCAAGTGGTTTGTTTTAGTATTATCACTGTGATTGTGACATTAACTTCATGTTAAATTTAGTATCAATTTTCAACCGACGACAAAAAGAGGAGGTTATCAATTCGACGCGTATATTTTTATTTCATTTTCATAAAAGTCAGGATCTGATGATGGAATCCTGGAGATATCGAGGGAAATCTTCAAATATTATAGGCACACCTATGACGTTTTGGGTATTTATTATAGTAACTTGTGCAGTTGCTCTCAAAAAGTACCATTTGAGGAAGTGGAACTAATGATGAAGACCACAGATGGCCGCCGAAACTACTCAATAATAAGTATTGAGTGGATTGCGATTCGATTACTTGAATATGGATGTTAAGCACTTTATGCTTGTCACAATGCATATGGTGATGTAGAGCTGATGGTGAAGTACCAGGAGAACTCCTCAACAATTAACAGCCCAGCATTGGGAAAAGCAATATTTTGTAAAAGGTTATAAGTAGTTGACATTTAGGCTCTTGTAACTAGGTAATTTAAAAATAGACCAACTAAAAAGAGTGAAATAAAACTTTTTACCAAAAAATTAAACCGACTCCCAAAAAACACTGCAACGTGAAAAGTAACTTTAATTTCGGAAGTCGGTGCCAAAAACGAAAATACAAAACTAAAGACACCGACTACCGAAATTAAAGTTATTTTTCACTTTGCAGTGTTTTTTGGGAGTCGGTTTAATTTTTTGGTAAAAAGTTTTTTGAGTTGTTTGTTCATTATGGACACTAGTACTTTAAATTATTTATATTGTTGTGCCCTAGCAGGGTTCATGTATGAAACCTATATAACCTATTTGTAACAACTTGTAAACTACATGAATGCAATAAATGATGATTATGATTATGATTATGAATTTGGTTAGACTGAAACCCAAGCCAAACATAGTAAAGAATAGGCTAAGGAGATGGTGTGTATAATTTAAACAGTGGTGTCCAAGTGGGTTAGAAGGTAGGAGTTACGAACGTAGCTTTGGTTCGAGGCTCGTAACACAGACAGGCACATTTTTTTATTTTATTTATAATAGGTTCGCGTTTGACCACCATCTCACCTGATGGTAAGTGATGATGTAGTCGAAGATGAAGCACGCTTACCTAGAAGTAACCTATTCACTCTTGACTTCTTTAAGTCAAGAGTGAATAGGTTACTTCCCGATAGCTGATCTTTATCAGCTATCGGGAAACACAGACTCCGGCAGGGAATTCCACTCCCCATGAAAGTATTCCGAAAACGTTTTGTGCGTGTGGGTGGGATGTCCACCATGTAACGATGACGCATCGCCGTTTGTCTTGAAGTCCGATGATGGAACGGGCTTGGCGGAATTAGATTATGTAATTCCATCGCACACTCCCCGAAATGTAACCGATAGAAAACAGACAAATTTACTTTGGGTTTACATCATCACTACTTTAAAAGGGGTGAGGAAAAACATGAAGAAACCAACTTTCCCTAGGACCAAAAATCTGAAAATATAAGACATCACCAACTCCTACTGATCTCAGGTGGTGGGTTACGGCCCATTCATCAAGGCTTGTGTCCCAGAGGTGGATATCTATTTTTTTAATTACCGATGAGCCCGCTCTAGACCTCGATCTCGCCTGATGGTAAGCGATAGATGAAGTCTGCGATGTGACGAGCGAGCCCAGAAGATGCCTATTTACTCTTGCTTAAAAGGCTGAAAGGTCATAAGTGGCAGGGAACACAGAAGCCGGCAGAGAATTCCACAACTTGGCTGTGCGTACAATAAATGTGGAGGAGAAGCGCTTGGTACGACAAGACGGTATACCAACCAAGTGTGGGTGGTACCCAGCCGTGCGTCTGGTAGACCAGTAGTGAAAGGGAGATGGAAGAATCAGGTCATGGAGCTCCTGCGCACACTCCCCGAAATACAATCTATAGAAAACCGACAGGCAAGCAAAGGTTCACCGATGAGCCAGGCTATGAAGCTTAAGCTTTGGTTTCCTAGGAAAGCGGTGCCGTCATATAGCGGCCGTAATATTACGGACGCAAAAAGGCGGCCGTCTTTACGGTGACGATATGTGGAAAGTTCCACGGCCGTTTTTTCACACTGTCAGTCATTTTTTTAAAGCAAACGTCAAACGAAAAGTATCCAAGATATAAAATGGACGGCCTTGATTAAGCTTTATTAATTTACTTGGAGGATGAACTATCATCAGAAGAGGAAAATAGTCGTATGGCGGAAGACGATTTATTCCAATCTCGTGGTACTGAAGGTGCATTTGAGATTTTAGTACGTCCAAGAGTTGGAACTCATTTTGTACGTTGTTCCGGTAAAAAAAAAACACAAGTACGTATTAAAAATAGCTTCACCGCTATCAATGAAACGTTCACGAAACCATCTGACACCGACAAGACGGCCGTCATGCAAATGGCGGCACCGCTTTTTGACGTTACGGTGTCAGTTACCGTTCTCTAGGAAACCGCGCCATTTTGTTTACATGGACAACGTTCTAGTGACGTCATTCACCGCTGTATAACGGCCACTATTTGACGGCACCGCTATCCTAGGAAACCAAAGCTTTATTCGTCACCTATAAGCCTTCCAGCTCTGCGCTCAATCGAGTCCAATGCAGCAAGTTGGTTACGTCACATATGATATCACGAAGTAAAGTTAGCTTTATTTATTTATTTACACTTTATGCACATATGTGTGGCGTCGTGCGGCTTTGAAGCGTCAATAACCTAATGGATAAGATGTCAGACTTGCGATCGAGTGGTCACGAGTTCGAATCCCACCCATTACAATATTGCCGTGAACCTACTGCAGACACAAGCATATTTAGCTTTGTTGGAGGAGTTAACAAGATTGCTAGTAATGTGAATTCATTACACATTGCTAGTTTTTTTTAGTTATCTTTTTTTTAAAAAAAAAAAAAGGTACAAAGGTGGACTTAATGCCGTAGGCATTCTCACTTTGAATCACTTCTAGATTTTTTTTATATTTCAGTTTGAATTTTTGTAAATAAAGTATCTACTCGTATGTATTGCAATGAAGATTGAACTTTAATCTGCACGACATAGCGTTTGTTGTTCCAAAATGTAAGTATTAACTCGAATTTGTCATTTAAATATGAGAATAGTCTTACTAGCATCCGTCAGTTCGTTAACATAACTAAACTTCACTTCGTGTATGTTATAAATAAGTGACGAAAACGTATGTATATTAAAAGCAGCTTCCCAAATTATAGTAAAGTATGTCGTCCGTATATGTATGTGTTAACCGACAATTAGGTTTTTTAAACTAGTATATACATACATACAGACAACCTGGAAAAGTTCATTGTTACCGGTAACGTAGTCTCCATCACGCTGAAGACTGTAGTAGATGGAGGAGCTAGTTGAAAAGTTTTTTTTTTGTATAGTTGATAGGCTTACGTTTGACCATAATCTCACCTGATGTTAAGCGATGATATGGTCGAAGATGAAGCACACTTGCCTAGAAGTAACCTATTCACTCTTGACTTAAAGACTCCCAGGTCATAACTATCAGGAAACACAGACTCCAGCAGGGAATTCCACTCCTTAGCCGTACGCACAATGAAAGTATTCCCAAAACGTTTTGTGCGTATGGGTGGGTTTTCTTCGTAGGCACGATCCTCAGCGCTAAGGGTACTTGAGGAGATATAAGTATATTTATAAATATAACAGAAGTGATGTATAAAATGTGTTCCATGTTATCTCTTCACCACCCATGTTTGACTGGTAGAGAATGCCTAATTCCATCATTAATTTAAATAATTAATGCCACCATTGTGACTTTTTGTTTTGCAATAAAGTTTTTAATAAATAAATGTCTGTGATTCCTAAATAAATTTGTTCAACATAAAACACAAACAAACATTTCGTCTGTCTGTCTGACTGACTGTCTGTCTGTTTGTGTAAGCATTAGCTCAGACAATTAAAAAGAAGCCATTTCTGAGATTACCCAGGAACAGCCGGACCGCTTTTTAATGACACTCACTAGAATATGGGTGATGAAGGGGAGGTTATAGGGCACGATATAAACTACTTTTTATCGCGAAAATCCTACGTTATCCGGATTTATCTGGGTAATACCGCGTAGAAAATGTTGAATCCTATTTGAACGAAAAAGCAGGCAAAGCTAGTTTATAATAAATAGGCCCATTTGTTTCAAACTGTAGCCTAATTACTTAATACAATCGGCAGCATATAAGATGTTTTACGATGCCGAGCAAACGACTTTTTAAAACATAAATCAAAGACCTAGGTTACATTCAACTTTGAACAATATTGCGATTTCATTAGTAACATATTAGGTAGCAGATTATTAATGAAAGTTAACCAATTAAGAAGATTCTACGAAATAGTATCAGGAGTTACTTGGTAGGAAATTTATGACAATACAATTCAATTCTGTGTTTAAGATTATCCGCAAGTATTATACGTGTCCTCCTCCTCGCTTCCTCGAGTTCCTCAATGCTGAGGGTCGTGAAGCCACCGTGTAAATAGCTTTTCCCTGATAGTGTTCCGCCATCTTACCAACCGTATTTAGACGTCCATGGTGGAACGGACCTACTCAAACTCACCTTGTTGGGCCTCGGGCTTCTAGTTCATTTGCCTTCAAGCTTGCCAGTAATTACGATTTGTTCGTACGTGTAGAAGATACAGAATACATGTGCCTACCAAGTTCCAACAGTGTAGTCCTAATAGTTTTTAGATAAAATGACTGTGACATACGGACGGAGCAACAGCCAGACATGACGAATGTAAAAGAGTTCCGCTTTTGCCATTCGTTTACGGAACCCTAAAAACTACGAAGCGCTGCAGAAAGCATGCTTTCTGGTTTGAATAAATATTTTATTGCTTAGACATTTTGAACTCACTTATACATTTGTATGCTCGTACATATGACAGGGTGTGGCGGAAATAATGGATAACCCTGTAACTGCCAGTAGGTCATATAATGGTCTAACATATATCCCAATTTCAAACTCAGTTGGTCAGGCATTTCAAAGTTATTTTTATTTGTTTATTTTTTTTTGAAAATATTGTACCTATTTTATAAAATCAGCTGCCGTTTCAACATTTAACGGAGTTTTTTTATTCTGTTTTTTGCGGTCTGCTTCTGAATGTTTGTGTAATCACACGCGTATGAAGATTTTTTGTTACACTCTAAGATGATTTCAGAAAAAAACACATAATACTTACTTTTTAGTTTTTTTAATTGAATCCTGTAACTTTGACTCCATACCCTGAAAAAAAAATGTATCGCACAGTTATGGCCCATTACTTTAAAAAGTTGTCCATATCATGCGGATTCTAAAATGGTATCATAGTGGCCAGTATCGTACGAATGTGCAAAACTATTTCAGTTTGAATTCAAAAGGTCCATAATTTCAAAAAAATATTAAATTCAAAAAAATGTGATTCTGTATTTTACTAATCTTCTGTATCATGTAAATTGTTGTAAAAACGTTTCTAACTCACTTTGACATTGCTAAAACATCACTCAGGTAAAAAAAAACCGGTCCTTTCTTTGTTTGGGGCTACCTGGAATTCTGGCTCGATGGAAACAATATAGCTATTGTGCAAAATAGAAAAAGGCAAGCTGTATTTTTTTTAGAATCACCACATCAATAGTTCCTCATAACATCATTCAGTGTGATCCCGTTCGTTGTCGTACGTAGTCGCACGCGCCTTTGCTCCCTGTTTTTCGTTCGTTAAATCTAACTCGTGACTTACTGCATTTCTTTTCGGACTCTGATTTGCCTGTGATTTGGACTTGCGTTGTTTAGTGATCCCGACGACATTGCTTACTGTACCCGGACTGTTGTGGCAAGTGCGCTGTTGACAATGCCTCAACGTTACACATCGGTAGAATATGCCAACATGCACTACATTTATGGTGAATGTAGAGGCAACGCCAATGAAGCGGCAAGACTTTACCGAGAAAGGTACCCGAATAGTCGACACCCTGATTACCGAATTTTTATTCGCGTACACAATGCCTACTGTGAGGGAAGAATACCTGGTACAGGTGTGGGCGGCGCGAGTGAAGGACGACCACGAGTCTACAATAACGAAGAAGAAGTTATGGAGTTAGTAGAAGCAGATCCTACCATATCCATTCGAGTTTTATCTCGGTTTACTGGAATGTCAACCAGAACAGTACATCGCATATTAAAACGTCACGAATTGTACCCTTACCACTATCAAAGGGTGCAAACATTACTTCCAAGGGACTACCGAGCACGAAAAGAATTTTGTCGTATAATGTTGAGAAGAATTAGAGAACAACCACATTTCTTTGAAAATATCCTCTGGAGTGACGAGTCTACATGCAGGAAGGACGGGTATTTGAATATACACAATTTACACAGTTGGCAGCTTGAAAATCCACATTTAATTAGACAAGACCGATCGCAGTACCAAGTGAAAATCAATTTATGGACAGGAATAATTAACGGCCAAATTATTGGTCCGTTTGAGCTGCCACCGACTCTTAATGCTGAAAGCTATTTGAACTTCCTGCAAAATAATTTACCCGAGTTGTTAGAAGACGTTCCTAATGAAACACGTGAGAACATGTGGCTGCAAAACGACGGCTGCCCTGCACATTATGCGGCAAGAGTGAGAGAGCACCTGAATGAGACATATCCAGAACGTTGGATAGGGCGCTTAGGGCCAATATTGTGGCCACCCCGTTCGCCGGACCTGAACCCATTAGACTTCTTTTACTGGGGCTGTTTAAAAGAAAAAGTTTACAAAGAAGAGATTACGTCTGTGGAGCAATTGCGGCAACGTGTGCAGTCTGCTGCTCAGGAAATAAGTTTGGCAGGCTTTGCACGTCGCATCAAACGTTCATTTATTAGAAGGTGCAGAGCTTGCATCGCAGCCGATGGGGCTCATTTCGAACATCTTGTATGATTTTTAAATACATTTGTGTCATGAACATTGCTTTTTATTGTATCAATTGACCTGTAAAATAATTACCTAATTAAGTAAGGAGTCTTAAACTCGTTATTATCTACCTCTTTAAAGTAAATCAATAAAAAGCCACAGCCTGGAAGCACAATAGCTCTGTCATCCCAAAGAAAGTGAGACTGGGTTTTTTATTACCTGAGTGGTGTTTTAGCAATGTCAAAGTGAGTTAGAAACGTTTTTACAACAATTTACATGACACAGAAGATTAGTAAAATACAGAATCACATTTTTTTGAATTTAATATTTTTTTGAAATTATGAACCTTTTGAATTCAAACTGAAATAGTTTTGCACATTCTTACGATACTGGCCACTATGATACCATTTTAGAATCCGCATGATATGGACAACTTTTTAAAGTAATGGGCCATAACTGTGCGATACATTTTTTTTTCAGGGTATGGAGTCAAAGTTACAGGATTCAATTAAAAAAACTAAAAAGTAAGTATTATGTGTTTTTTTCTGAAATCATCTTAGAGTGTAACAAAAAATCTTCATACGCGTGTGATTACACAAACATTCAGAAGCAGACCGCAAAAAACAGAATAAAAAAACTCCGTTAAATGTTGAAACGGCAGCTGATTTTATAAAATAGGTACAATATTTTCAAAAAAAATAAACAAATAAAAATAACTTTGAAATGCCTGACCACCTGAGTTTGAAATTGGGATATATGATAGACCATTATATGACCTACTGGCAGTTACAGGGTTATCCATTATTTCCGCCACACCCTGATGTACTCTCTCATTCACTCATCGCTGCGTTCATACGCGATTACATTCTTAATTTTATTTAGCGTTCTAAATTAATATCCTACATACATTAAATTCAATCCGATAGTACATATTTCATCACGAAGCTTTTGTGTCATGTGGTTGTTCTGCTGTGTTGGTAGTGACATTACCAATCAAACTATGATTCCTGGAACTCCCTTCACATCACATCGGTGTGCTATCTAATAACAACTCAATCCGCAAATGTGTTGGACGGTCTTTGTTGGTTCATTATTTCATATATGCTGCTTACAATCCATTTAGAAATTGGCGGTGAAATTCCATTTTTACTTAGCAAATAAAGATATAAGTATAATTCTATGTAGATGTGTTTATTTTTTTGTCTGTCTCTTTTGGGTGCCTTTTATACTTATTAAATAAAATCTGTACTTATATTAAAACTAGTATTTGCGTGTTGCGACAAAAAAATGTGAAAAAAAAAAAAAAAGGGGGGGGGAATGGGGGGGGGGGTGGTTGCACAATTATTTCGACTATAGCATTGCCCCTCTAAATGAATCTGAAAAAAAAATGTTCCAAATCTCTTAGATTCCGAGATCCGCCTAAAGGGGGGGAGAAGGGGGGCGGGGGGGGGACTTTGAAAAATGGTTTTTACTTTACCGAGCCTCCTCTATACGAATCCGTAAAAAGAAAAAAATACGGGTCTCGTAGTTTCCGAGATACGATAGGGGGGGGGGGGGGAGAAGGGGGGGAAAAGGGGAGGTTTGGCACTTTTCCCGTAGGTTTGAGAGTTACTTGTTTACGAATCGGTCAAAATATACCCACCTCCCCATCCACCATCTGGGAGAACAATTATGTCAATGAGTGAGTGAGTGAGTGAGTCAGTCAGTGGTAATCTAGCTTTATATAGTATAAAGCGGAAAAGTTTGTTTGTTTGAAAGCGCTAATCTTCGAAAGTACGAAATGGATTTGGATGAAATTTGGTACGGAAACAGGTTGAAGTTTAAGAAAAGTTATAGTTTACTTTCTACTCGACTGCAAAAGAAAGAGATTATGTTTTAATCGTGAAGTTCACGGGAGCGAAATTGCTACGCCACTGCTAGTTATATTTTTTTATGTAATGGAGCTTATAGATATAATAATAAAAACCGTATGGACTGATCTTTAAGGTTTAGCAGTGCTTGCCAAACTAGGTCACAGACTTTTTTTTCTGGTTGGGAAAATCATCGAACGAGATCTCCCGCTCTGGGTAGAGTGGAGGGGAGTGTCAGACTTGTACTGACTAAAAACCCACCCTGTTCCTCCACCTAGGAGTGGGCAATGTAAGGAAGTATGCGAAGGAACACCGAGGCGGTTTAAGTCAGTACAAGTCTAACAGACCCTGCCACCGATTTTACAACGGAAGACATCCATGAGAATATTCACCTCGACTAAAAAATTGCAAATGTCATTAAGATGTATTATAATAATAGGTTACCACCGCTGAGGACCGCGTGGCTAAATTATAACACGCAAGCTTCGTCATGAAATACTATCAGATTGAATTTAATGTACGTAGAATATTAATTTAAAGAACGCTTAATGTAAGAATGTCATCGCGTATGAACGCAGCGATGAGTGAATGAGAGAGTATATGTACGAGCATACAAATGTATAAGCGAGTTAAAAATGTCTAAACAATAAAGTATTTATTCAAACCAGAAAGCATGCTTTCTGCAGCACTTCGTAGTTTTTAAGGTTCCGTGGACGAATGGCAAAAGCGGAACCCTTTTAATTCATCGTGCCTGGCTGTTGCTCCGTCCGTATGTCACAGTCATTTTATTCAGAAACTATTAGGACTACACTGTTGCAACTTGGTAGGCAGATGGATTCTGTTAAGTATCTTCTACACGTACGAACAAATTATAACATAACTAGCTTCTGCCTGCGACTTCGTCCGCGTAGAAGTCGAAAATATTCCACGGGATCCCGTCCTCGACTTGCTTGACAAAGATTATAATAGCTCGGCTAATATGCATGACATAAAGATATTTTATAGCCTATAGCACTCAGGGAAAATGCAGCTACATGTAAGCGAAAGAATTTTCGGTTCGGTAGTTTCAGAGATTACCCCCTACATACAAACTTATAAAGTTACAAATTTTACCTCTTTATAATATTAGTATAGATTACTGGCAAGGTTGAAGGCAAACGAACTAGAGGCACGAGGCCCAACAAGGTGAGTTTGAGTAGGTCCGTTCCACCATGGACGTCTAACTACGGTTGGTAAGATGGCGGAACACTATATGTGCGAGCATACTGTACAAGCAAGTTAAAAATGTCCAAGCAATAAAGTGTTTATTCAAACATTGGTCGATCTTCAAGGTTAAGCAACTCTTGCCGAGGTCGGCCTATGGATGGGTGACCGTGTAACATATCGGGATTCCTCCGTTAGACAGTCGCTATGGGTAGTCGGAAGCCAGAAAATCTGACATTGGACTTGCTAAAGGGTATCGTGTTTCTCAGTTACTGAGTTGTGGAGTTTAGATAGGCTGTGACTCCATGTAAAAGACTAGTACTCATCTGGTGAGACTGGAAGCTTTTTTTTGTAAAGAATTTCCCATCCTTCTTCCTCCCATTCTCCCATTCTTCTTTCTTCTCCCATTCTTCTTTCTTCTCCCATCCAATGACTGCCTCCCGATCTGGGCGAAGCGGGAGGGTGTGTCAGATTTTTTCTGCCTAAAACCCCTCCGTGTTCCATCATGTGCCCTTCGTGTTCCGAGGCCGCGGTAACTCTTTCGAACAATTCCGCAACAAGACTGGAAGCTGACGCCAATAAAGTTGGAAAAAGAAGAAGAATAAGAATAAATTTATTGGACCAGAGTTACAGTAATTTTCTTAACCTATACAATTAACATTACGAGTATAAAATCTTGTCTGTAACTAAACTTTGTGTCAGCGGCCTCCAGACTAGGCGGCGCCTGTATTTTGGAGACCAGAAGGCTTAGTCAAAGAGGCCGCCACTGCTAATTTTCAAAATAACTTGCCACCATTTACTTCAACAGTATTCAAAAGGTCTTGTAAGCGATGTTTACATTTCCGTATCAACCTTTGAAGGCAGCTCCAATACATTAGGAGAACAAAAGCTAAACACACGCGGTGCAAAACACGCGTTACTAAAAAGCGAAAAGGGCAGGTTACGAATTAACTTTGATGGGCTTAGATTGGCTAAGATGGGATAAGGAATTTTAAATGCTTAGATAGAAAATAGAACTGTAAAGTTCTGTGTGAAATTGATATTACAATTATGTACGACTTAAATTTAACAAACTTGTTTACTTTTGTTTACTCATTTACCTAAGAATTCGAGTGTACTACATTGGAAAAAAAATCCTTTTGAGAATGGTTCTAGCATAGTATTCAGTTTTTGACATTTTTAGTCTCAAAATAGGAAATAATGATTCATTTAATTATCAACATTAAAAAAGCGATTGTTTATATTTTCTATATATCCATAAATTAATAAGAAACCAAATCATTTACTCATATTTCAAAGTTATTACAACAAAGTTAGTTACAACAGCAAAAATGAGTTTCGTACCCTATTTTTAAGGTTGGTCACGTAAGCAAGCCATAAATGCCTTCATTACTACAAAACACAAAAAAGCTCTGTTTCGATATTCAGCAGCAGAAATAACATAATCCCTTACACACCTTTTGCGAAACCCACCCGAAAATCATGTAACCTACAAAGATATAAATCCAGAATAAAACATCTTCAATAAACTGTCACTTACCTGTCTTCCAACTAAATCAAAAAGAACCCTACCGTATTGGGAGGCTCAGAAACTGCTTCTTCCACAATTTTCTACACGTTTGTGCCGCGTCACCATTGTTTCATTACATGTATCCACTTACTACCTCGTCTGTGTGCTTGCCCTTTTTTGTGTCCATTTCATGGGACGCTACATGTCCAGGTAGTAATTGAATACATCAGATAGCGCTGTGTATTTTTGTTGAGGTGGTAGAGTATTTGCTATGTGGGATGGTATGGTTTATTTATAGGACTATTCGTATTTCTGTCGATGGTATAAAATCTGATTTTGAAAGTGTTGTGCTAACAAAGTTTAGTCGATTCAAAAATTTCAAATAGACCATTTAAAAGCAAGTTTTGAATGTCCATATTGTACATTAAACATTTTTAAGATAAAAGAGTGACGCCATTGTCCATTCGCAAAGGTAGATTCTTATGGAGAATAACGGACAAGGAATTAGAATAGCTACTCTATCCGAATATAGGTCTTATAATATTCGCAGAAGCTTTTATACTTATAATATGTAATATATGGAGAAATATTTTTGTACATTGACAGTAAATGACTTAAAGAATTTCTAAGCTCTTGGGCCAACTCAAAGAATGTAATAAGTGTAATTTTGTTATCTTTAAGCGTATTCTTGTGTATTCCTGTATCAGATAAAATAGTGGCCAAACGCGAACATATTGATGTTGTTAATGATCACATAAAAACGGGAAATAAAAAGCCATTGAATTAAAATAACAGTGTCCGCAGTAGCTAACGAATTGTTATTCTTTTTATAGAGTATATTTTTACGCAAATAAAACTTTTATTTGTTAATTTACCAACGAACCACCAGTTTGTCCAATGTTTGTTTACATGTGCTCTAAAATATTTGTAGCCAATACTGGTTGTAAATTAACACTTGTGTTCAGAAAATATCTATGATACGTGCATGGTCAATATTTGTTATAACTACAAAATGTTTTGAACTATGAGAGCAATGTTTAACAGATTCACAGACACGTTGTATTTAGAATATCATTTGAATTTAAACAACTACCCGCCATATTGAATGGTTGTCAAGTGACACTTATAATTTAATTCTGATTTTCTATCTTCGCTTAATGCACAACATAACAGTATTATACTTTTTTGTAACAACATCATCTATTTAGCCTTTTCCCAACTATTTTAGGTTCGGCTTCCAGTCTAATAAGATGGACCTGAGTACTAGTGTTTTACAGGCACTGTTTATCTAACTTCCAGAACCCAGTAGTCCAATGTTCAAAAACAAACTAAAAATGTTTATTCATTTATTTATTTATACACACACATGTACACACATGACACAAAAAAAATATATACAGACAAAAGAGCACAAAGGTGCTGCTTATTTCCTAAGAAATTTCTTCGAGCAGACCTGCGACAGGAGAGTTTATTAATTAATAAGGATTACTATTCTGTTCAAGACTTTTTAAACGATAAATTAATTAAGATTTGAAATTCAAGTAACTGATTTTGACATATTTTGTATTTAGTTGTTGTTTTAATTGTTTGACCTTGGTATTTTAATTTAGACATTTTTTTGACATTTTTATTTCAATTAGAGATATTGTATTTTAATTTTGTCATTTATTGTATTTAGACTAATATATTTTAATTGAATTCTTGATTACTATTAATTCACATTTAAATTATTATTATAGAGTTAATTTCTTCTGTGTTTAAATGTTTGCATGCCTTTTGAGGTAGATTGTACAAGGGTCTAAACAATTTTTGTTCCGAGAGGCATGAAATGCGAGAACTGGTATGGAAGAGTTGAATAGATATTAAATAGGCGCCAATCACGTTGGCGGAGCTAGCAATTAAAAAAAAAAACAATTTTTGTAAACATCTTTTTAATTATGTACTGTCTACTATCTGAGCAAATAAATCCTTATTCTATTCTAGTAGCTGAGTAACGTGATACCCCTTGCCAAGTGTCAAATTTTCTGGCTTCTGACTACCCGTAACGACAATCAAAGATGTACAAATAACAACCAAGACCAACAGATTAACGTGGTCCCAACAGATTAAAGTTAAGATCGTCACCCATCTACTTAACGACCTCGGCAAGCATTGCTTACCTTGAAGATCGACCAGTGCGGCTGTTATTATTTAACCTATTGATAGAATTAATTAATGAAAGTTTAAGGTATGCACGAAGCTGACCATACATTTTCTTATCCAGTTACAACATAATCCGAGTCCTTAGCTCGTTAATCTCTCAAACGGCGTGCTCAAATGACGTAACCGTCAAACGTGGCCGCTCATTACTTTTAATGAGAGGCGCGTTCATTAACACGAATCAATTGAACCGAACTAACTTACCAATTAAATAGTACACCTTTTTCAATGGATTTCAATTAAATCTAATTGAGTGAGAGGTATTTTTTAAATCAGATTCACTGATCATGAATTCAATTATTGATATCGGTATATCTATATCTACTTACCATACATATTTTGAAGAATCTGTTTGTGATTAAACTATATATGTTTTCTCAAATGACTCACATGTTTAAGCTATTGTATTGTGATTTCTATCTGTGTGTCTAACGTCATGTTTGGGTCGGTCAAATTTTTGGAAGAGTTTTACCAATTTTAATCGGACTTTCACATAAGATAGAGAAGGTTATAGGACAACATAATTCTAAAGACTAATTTCTATCCCTGAATTCCCACGGGATCGAAATTTAAGCTTAAAAACTAAGGTAATATAATCCATTCCATGCGGACGATACGACTATTGGACTTCTTAATTTACTGTTATTGTTTTTATTTAGTCTGTTTGACTAAATGTATTTTAATTTAATCTACTTTTTTTAAGTAGTTTGCCCATTATCTCACCTGATGGTAAGCGATGACGTGGCCGAAGATGAAGCACGCTTACGCTCTTGACTTAAAGACCCCTATTGTTTTCGGTGGGAATATCTATATAATATATGTGGGCAAAACATAATTATGGTTAATCTGTAATAACTAATTAGTAAGATTAGTCGATTTTGCTACTCATGTCCGAGCAAAGTCTAGGGGCATAGATAAAAGAAAAAAAACAGGGGTATAGAGTAAGATCAGAGGAGTAAGGTAACAGTTGAAAGTGGTTGCAAGAATACAGAATTTAAAGTTGTTAAAAAGGTGTTTCTTTCTGCCATCCTGCGAACTTTTCCATCCCACAACTTTGGGGGCTCGTCCGGCATAGGAAGAGC